>JAQBHY010000072.1:2400000-3622500 GCA_027574665.1 Rhynochetos jubatus
TTCTCGTGCTTTGAGGCCTGGCTTGCTCCACCCCCTGCTCTTGAGATTCTCCTGGATGTGGGCTGCATTTTGGCTGACTTTTGGGGTGGAGCTTCTCGTGGTTTGAGGCCTGGCTTGCTCCACCCCCTGCTCTTGATATTCTCCCGGATGTGGGCTGCATTTTGGCTGCCTTTTGGGCTGGAGCTTCTCATGGTTTGAGGCCTTGCTTGCTCCACCCCCTGCTCTTGAGATTCTCCCGCATGTGGACTGCATTTTGGCTGCCTTTTGGGCTGGAGCTTCTCGTGGTTTGAGGCCTGGCTTGCTACAAACTCTGCCATTGATATTCTCCCGGATGTGGGCTGCATTTTGGCTGCCTTTTGGGCTGGAGCTTCTCGTGATTTGAGGCCTGGCTTGCTCCAACCCCTGCTCTTGAGATTCTCCGGGATGTGGGCTGCATTTTGGCTGCCTTTTGGGCTGGAGCTTCTCGTGGTTTGAGGCCTTGCTTGCTCCACCCCCTGCTCTTGAGATTCTCCCAGATTTGTTCTGCATTTTGGCTGCATTTTGGGCTGGAGCTTCTCATGGTTTGAGGTATGGCTTGCTCCACCCCCTGCTCTTGAGATTGTCCCGGATGTGGGCTGCATTTTGGCTGCCTTTTGGGCTGGAGCTTCTCGTGGTTTGAGGCCTGGCTTGCTCCACCCCCTGCTCTTGATATTCTCCCAGTTGTGGGCTGCATTTTGGCTGCCTTTTGGGCTGGAGCTTCTCATGGTTTGAGGCCTGGCTTGCTACAAACTCTGCCATTGATATTCTCCTGGATGTGGGCTGCATTTTGGCTGCCTTTTGGGCTGGAGCTTCTCGTGGTTTGAGGCCTGGCTTGCTACAAACTCTGCCATTGATATTCTCCCGTATGTGGGCTGCATTTTGGCTGCCTTTAGGGCTGGAGCTTCTCATGGTATGAGGCATGGCTTGCTCCACCCCCTGCTCTTGAGATTCTCCCGGATGTGGGCAGCATTTTGGCTGCCTTTTGGGCTGGAGCTTCTCGTGGTTTGAGGCCTGGCTTGCTCCACCCCCTGCTCTTGAGATTCTCCTGGATGTGGGCTGCATTTTGGCTGCCTTTTGGGCTGGAGCTTCTCGTGGTTTGAGGCCTGGCTTGCTCCATCCCCTGCTCTTGATATTCTCCCGGATGTGGGCTGCATTTTGGCTGCCTTTTGGGCTGGAGCTTCTCGTGGTTTGAGGCCTTGCTTGCTCCACCCCCTGCTCTTGATATTCTCCCGGATGTGGACTGCATTTTGGCTGCCTTTTGGGCTGGAGCTTCTCGTGGTTTGAGGCCTGGCTTGCTACTAACTCTGCCATTGATATTCTCCCGTATGTGGGCTGCATTTTGGCTGCCTTTTGGGCTGGAGCTTCTCGTGATTTGAGGCCTGGCTTGCTCCACCCCCTGCTCTTGAGATTCTCCCGGATGTGGGCTGTATTTTGGCTGCCTTTTGGGCTGGAGCTTCTCGTGGTTTGAGGCCTGGCTTACTCCACAACCTGCTCTTCATATTCTCCCAGATTTGTTCTGCATTTTGGCTGCCTTTTGGGCTGGAGCTTCTCATGGTTTGAGGCATGGCTTGCTCCACCCCCTGCTCTTGAGATTCTCCCGGATGTGGGCTGCATTTTGGCTGCCTTTTGGGCTGGAGCTTCTCGTGGTTTGAGGCCTGGCTTGCTCCATCCCCTGCTCTTGAGATTCTCCCGGATGTGGGCTGCATTTTGGCTGCCTTTTGGGCTGGAGATTCTCGTGGTTTGAGGCCTGGCTTGCTCCACCCCCTGCTCTTGAGATTCTCCCGGATGTGGGCTGCATTTTGGCTGCCTTTTGGGCTGGAGCTTCTCGTGGTTTGAGGCCTGGCTTGCTCCACCCCCTGCTCTTGAGATTCTCCCAGATTTGTTCTGCATTTTGGCTGCCTTTTGGGCTGGAGCTTCTCATGGTTTGAGGTATGGCTTGCTCCACCCCCTGCTCTTGAGATTGTCCCGGATGTGGGCTGCATTTTGGCTGCCTTTTGGGCTGGAGCTTCTCGTGGTTTGAGGCCTGGCTTGCTCCACCCCCTGCTCTTGAGATTCTCCCAGATTTGTTCTGCATTTTGGCTGCCTTTTGGGCTGCAGCTTCTCGTGATTTGAGGCCTGGCTTGCTCCAACCCCTGCTCCTGAGATTCTCCCGGATGTGGGCTGTATTTTGGCTGCCTTTTGGGCTGGAGCTTCTCGTGGTTTGAGGCCTGGTTTGCTCCACCCCCTGCTCTTGAGATTCTCCCGGATGTGGGCTGCATTTTGGCTGCCTTTTGGGCTGGAGCTTCTCGTGGTTTGAGGCCTGGCTTGCTCCACCCCCTGCTCTTGAGATTCTCCCGGAGGTGGGCTGCATTTTGGCTGCCTTTTGGGCTGGAGCTTCTCGTGGTTTGAGGCCTGGCTTGCTCCACCCCCTGCTCTTGATATTCTCCCAGATATGGGCTGCATTTTGGCTGCCTTTTGGGCTGGAGCTTCTCGTGGTTTGAGGCCTGGCTTGCTACAAAATCTGCCATTGATATTCTCCCGGATGTGGGCTGCATTTTGGCTGCCTTTTGGGCTGGAGCTTCTCGTGGTTTGAGGCCTGGCTTGCTCCAACCCCTGCTCTTGAGATTCTCCCGGATGTGGGCTGTATTTTGGCCTCCTTTTGGGCTGGAGCTTCTCGTGGTTTGAGGCCTGGCTTACTCCACACCCTGCTCTTCATATTCTCCCAGATTTGTTCTGCATTTTGGCTGCCTTTTGTGCTGGAGCTTCTCATGGTATGAGGCATGGCTTGCTCCACCCCCTGCTCTTGAGATTCTCCCGGATGTGGGCTGCATTTTGGCTGCCTTTTGGGCTGGAGCTTCTCGTGGTTTGAGGCCTGGCTTGCTCCACCCCCTGCTCTTGATATTCTCCCGGATGTGGGCTGCATTTTGGCTGCCTTTTGGGCTGGAGCTTCTCATGGTTTGAGGCCTGGCTTGCTACAAACTCTGCCATTGATATTCTCCCGGATGTGGGCTGCATTTTGGCTGCCTTTTGGGCTGGAGCTTCTCGTGGTTTGAGGCCTGGCTTGCTACAAACTCTGCCATTGATATTCTCCCGTATGTGGGCTGCATTTTGGCTGCCTTTAGGGCTGGAGCTTCTCATGGTATGAGGCATGGCTTGCTCCACCCCCTGCTCTTGAGATTCTCCCGGATGTGGGCTGCACTTTGGCTGCCTTTTGGGCTGGAGCTTCTCGTGGTTTGAGGCCTGGCTTGCTCCACCCCCTGCTCTTGAGATTCTCCTGGATGTGGGCTGCATTTTGGCTGCCTTTTGGGGTGGAGCTTCTCGTGGTTTGAGGCCTGGCTTGCTCCACCCCCTGCTCTTGATATTCTCCCGGATGTGGGCTGAATTTTGGCTGCCTTTTGGGCTGGAGCTTCTCGTGATTTGAGGCCTGGCTTGCTCCAACCCCTGCTCTTGAGATTCTCCCGGATGTGGGCTGCATTTTGGCTGCCTTTTGGGCTGGAGCTTCTCGTGGTTTGAGGCCTGGCTTGCTACAAACTCTGCCATTGATATTCTCCCGTATGTGGGCTGCATTTTGGCTGCCTTTAGGGCTGGAGCTTCTCATGGTATGAGGCATGGCTTGCTCCACCCCCTGCTCTTGAGATTCTCCCGGATGTGGGCTGCATTTTGGCTGCCTTTTGGGCTGGAGCTTCTCGTGGTTTGAGGCCTGGCTTGCTCCACCCCCTGCTCTTGAGATTCTCCTGGATGTGGGCTGCATTTTGGCTGCCTTTTGGGGTGGAGCTTCTCGTGGTTTGAGGCCTGGCTTGCTCCACCCCCTGCTCTTGATATTCTCCCGGATGTGGGCTGCATTTTGGCTGCCTTTTGGGCTGGAGCTTCTCGTGATTTGAGGCCTGGCTTGCTCCAACCCCTGCTCTTGAGATTCTCCCGGATGTGGGCTGCATTTTGGCTGCCTTTTGGGCTGGAGCTTCTCGTGGTTTGAGGCCTGGCTTGCTCCATCCCCTGCTCTTGAGATTCTCCTGGATGTGGGCTGCATTTTGGCTGCCTTTTGGGCTGGAGCTTCTCATGGTTTGAGGCATGGCTTGCTCCACCCCCTGCTCTTGAGATTCTCCCGGATGTGGGCTGCATTTTGGCTGCCTTTTGGGCTGGAGCTTCTCGTGGTTTGAGGCCTGGCTTGCTCCACCCCCTGCTCTTGATATTCTCCCGGATGTGGGCTGCATTTTGGCTGCCTTTTGGGCTGGAGCTTCTCATGGTTTGAGGCCTGGCTTGCTACAAACTCTGCCATTGATATTCTCCCGGATGTGGGCTGCATTTTGGCTGCCTTTTGGGCTGGAGCTTCTCGTGGTTTGAGGCCTGGCTTGCTACAAACTCTGCCATTGATATTCTCCCGTATGTGGGCTGCATTTTGGCTGCCTTTAGGGCTGGAGCTTCTCATGGTATGAGGCATGGCTTGCTCCACCCCCTGCTCTTGAGATTCTCCCGGATGTGGGCTGCATTTTGGCTGCCTTTTGGGCTGGAGCTTCTCGTGGTTTGAGGCCTGGCTTGCTCCACCCCCTGCTCTTGAGATTCTCCTGGATGTGGGCTGCATTTTGGCTGCCTTTTGGGGTGGAGCTTCTCGTGGTTTGAGGCCTGGCTTGCTCCACCCCCTGCTCTTGATATTCTCCCGGATGTGGGCTGCATTTTGGCTGCCTTTTGGGCTGGAGCTTCTCGTGGTTTGAGGCCTTGCTTGCTCCACCCCCTGCTCTTGATATTCTCCCGGATGTGGACTGCATTTTGGCTGCCTTTTGGGCTGGAGCTTCTCGTGGTTTGAGGCCTGGCTTGCTACAAACTCTGCCATTGATATTCTCCCGTATGTGGGCTGCATTTTGGCTGCCTTTTGGGCTGGAGCTTCTCGTGATTTGAGGCCTGGCTTGCTCCACCCCCTGCTCTTGAGATTCTCCCGGATGTGGGCTGCATTTTGGCTGCCTTTTGGGCTGGAGCTTCTCGTGGTTTGAGGCCTGGCTTGCTCCACCCCCTGCTCTTGAGATTCTCCCGGATGTGGGCTGCATTTTGGCTGCCTTTTGGGCTGGAGATTCTCGTGGTTTGAGGCCTGGCTTGCTCCACCCCCTGCTCTTGATATTCTCCCGGATGTGGGCTGCATTTTGGCTGCCTTTTGGGCTGGAGCTTCTCGTGGTTTGAGGCCTTGCTTGCTCCACCCCCTGCTCTTGAGATTCTCCCAGATTTGTTCTGCATTTTGGCTGCCTTTTGGGATGGAGCTTCTCATGGTTTGAGGTATGGCTTGCTCCACCCCCTGCTCTTGAGATTGTCCCGGATGTGGGCTGCATTTTGGCTGCCTTTTGGGCTGGAGCTTCTCGTGGTTTGAGGCCTGGCTTGCTCCACCCCCTGCTCTTGAGATTCTCCCAGATTTGTTCTGCATTTTGGCTGCCTTTTGGGCTGGAGCTTCTCGTGATTTGAGGCCTGGCTTGCTCCAACCCCTGCTCTTGAGATTCTCCCGGATGTGGGCTGTATTTTGGCTGCCTTTTGGGCTGGAGCTTCTCGTGGTTTGAGGCCTGGCTTGCTCCACCCCCTGCTCTTGAGATTCTCCCGGATGTGGGCTGCATTTTGGCTGCCTTTTGGGCTGGAGCTTCTCGTGGTTTGAGGCCTGGCTTGCTCCACCCCCTGCTCTTGATATTCTCCCTGATGTGGGCTGCATTTTGGCTGCCTTTTGGGCTGGAGCTTCTCGTGGTTTGAGGCCTGGCTTGCTCCACCCCCTGGTCTTGATATTCTCCCAGATATGGGCTGCATTTTGGCTGCCTTTTGGGCTGGAGCTTCTCGTGGTTTGAGGCCTGGCTTGCTACAAAATCTGCCATTGATATTCTCCCGGATGTGGGCTGCATTTTGGCTGCCTTTTGGGCTGGAGCTTCTCGTGGTTTGAGGCCTGGCTTGCTCCAACCCCTGCTCTTGAGATTCTCCCGGATGTGGGCTGTATTTTGGCTGCCTTTTGGGCTGGAGCTTCTCGTGGTTTGAGGCCTGGCTTACTCCACACCCTGCTCTTCATATTCTCCCAGATTTGTTCTGCATTTTGGCTGCCTTTTGTGCTGGAGCTTCTCGTGGTTTGAGGCCTGGCTTGGTCCACCCCCTGCTCTTGAGATTCTCCCGCATGTGGGCTGCATTTTGGCTGCCTTTTGGGCTGGAGCTTCTCGTGGTTTCAGGCCTGGCTTGCTACAGCCCCTGCTCTTGAGATTCTCCCGCATGTGGGCTGCATTTTGGCTGCCTTTTGGGCTGGAGCTTCTCGAGGATTGAGGCCTGGCTTGCTCCACCCCCTGCTCTTGAAATTCTCCCAGATGTGGCCTGCATTTTGGCTGCCTTTTGGGCTGGAGCTTCTCGTGGTTTGAGGCCTGGCTTGCTCCACCCCCTGCTCTTGAGATTCTCCCAGATGTGGGCTGCATTTTGGCTGCCTTTTGGGCTGGAGCTTCTCGTGGTTTGAGGCCTGCCTTGCTCCACCCCCTGCTCTTGAGATTCTCCCGGATGTGGGCTGGATTTTGGCTGCCTTTTGGGCTGGAGCTTCTCGTGGTTTGAGGCCTGGCTTGCTACACCCCCTGCTCTTGAGATTCTCCCGGATGTGGGCTGCATTTTGGCTGCCTTTTGGGCTGGAGCTTCTCGTGGTTTGAGGCCTGGCTTGCTCCACCCCCTGCTCTTGAGATTCTCCCGGACGTGGGCTGCATTTTGGCTGCCTTTTGGGCTGGAGCTTCTCGTGGTTTGAGGCCTGGCTTGCTACAGCCCCTGCTCTTGAGATTCTCCCGGATGTGGGCTGCATTTTGGCTGCCTTTTGGGCTGGAGCTTCTCGTGGTTTGAGGCCTGGCTTGCTCCACCCCCTGCTCTTGTGATACTCCCGGATGTGGGCTGCATTTTGGCTGCATTTTGGCTGCCTTTAGGGCTGGAGCTTCTCGTGGTTTGAGGCCTGGCTTACTCCACCCCCTGCTCTTGATATTCTCCGAGATGTGGGCTGCATTTTGGCTGCCCTTTGGGCTGGAGCTTCTCGTGGTTTGAGGCCTGGCTTGCTCCACCCCCTGCTCTTGAGATTCTCCCGGATGTGGGCTGCATTTTGGCTGCCTTTAGGGCTGGAGCTTCTCGTGGTTTGAGGCCTGGCTTGCTCCACCCCCTGCTCTTGAGATTCTCCCGGATGTGGGCTGCATTTTGGCTGCCTTTTGCTGGAGCTTCTCGTGGTTTGAGGCCTGGCTTGCTCCACCCCCTGCTCTTGAGATTCTCCCGGATGTGCGTTGCATTTTGGCTGCCTTTTGGGCTATAGATTCTCGTGGTTTGAGGCCTGGCTTGCTCCACCCCCTGCTCTTGAGATTCTCCCGGATGTGGGCTGCATTTTGGCTGCCTTTTGGGCTGGAGCTTCTCATGGTTTGAGGCCTGGCTTGCTCCACCCCCTGCTCTTGAGATTCTCCCAGAGGTGGGCTTCATTTTGGCTGCATTTTGGGCTTTAGATTCCCGTGCTTTGAGGCCTGGCTTGCTCCACCCCCTGCTCTTGAGATTCTCCCGGATGTGGGCTGCATTTTGGCTGCATTTTGGGCTGGAGCTTCTTGTGGTTTGAGGCCTGGCTTGCTCCACCCCCTGCTCTTGAGATTCTCCCGGATGTGGGCTGCATTTTGGCTGCATTTTGGGCTGGAGCTTCTCGTGGTTTGAGGCCTGGCTTGGTCCACCCCCTGCTCTTGAGATTCTCCCGGATGTGGGCTGCATTTTGGCTGCCTTTTGGGCTGGAGCTTCTCGTGGTTTGAGGCCTGGCTTGCTCCAACCCCTGCTCTTGAGATTCTCCCGGAGGTGGGCTGCATTTTGGCTGCCTTTTGGGCTGGAGCTTCTCCTGGTTTGAGGCCTGGCTTGCTCCACCCCCTGCTCTTGAAATTCTCCCAGATCTGGCCTGCATTTTGGCTGCATTTTGGGGTGGAGCTTCTCCTGGTTTGAGGCCTGGCTTGCTCCACCCCCTGCTCTTGAGATTCTCCCGGATGTGGGCTGCATTTTGGCTGCCTTTTGGGCTGGAGCTTCTCGTGGTTTGAGGCCTGGCTTGCTCCACCCCCTGCTCTTGAGATTCTCCCGGATGTGGGCTGCATTTTGGCTGCCTTTTGGGCTGGAGCTTCTCGTGGTTTGAGGCCTGGCTTGCTCCACCCCCTTCTCTTCATATTCTCCCGGATGTGGGCTGCATTTTGGCTGCCTTTTGGGCTGGAGCTTCTCGTGCTTTGAGGCCTGGCTTGCTCCACCCCCTGCTCTTGAGATTCTCCTGGATGTGGGCTGCATTTTGGCTGCATTTGGGCTGGAGCTTCTCGTGGTTTGAGGCCTGGCTTGCTCCACCGCCTGCTCTTGAGATTCTCCCGCATGTGGGCTGCATTTTGGCTGCATTTTGGGCTGGAGCTTCTCGTGGTTTGAGGCCTGGCTTGCTCCACCCCCTGCTCTTGAGATTCTCCCAGATGTGGGCTGCATTTTGGCTGCCTTTTGGGCTGGAGCTTCTCGTGCTTTGAGGCCTGGCTTGCTCCACCCCCTGCTCTTGAGATTCTCCTGGATGTGGGCTGCATTTTGGCTGCATTTGGGCTGGAGCTTCTCGTGGTTTGAGGCCTGTCTTGCTCCACCCCCTGCTCTTGAGATTCTCCCGCATGTGGGCTGCATTTTGGCTGCCTTTTGGGCTGGAGCTTCTCGTGGTTTGAGGCCTGGCTTGCTCCACCCCCTGCTCTTGAGATTCTCCCAGATGTGGGCTGCATTTTGGCTGCTTTTTGGGCTGGAGCTTCTCCTGGTTTGAGGCCTGGCTTGCTCCACACACTGCTCTTGATATTCTCCCGGATGTGGGCTGCATTTTGGCTGCCTTTTGGGCTGGAGCTTCTCGTGGTTTGAGGCCTGACTTACTCCACCCCCTGCTCTTGAGATTCTCCCGCATGTGGGCGGCATTTTGGCTGCATTTTGGGCTGGAGCTTCTCGTGGTTTGAGGCCTGGCTTGCTCCACCCCCTGCTCCTGAGATTCTCCCGGATGTGGGCTGCATTTTGGCTGCCTTTTGGGCTGGAGCTTCTCGTGGTTTGAGGCCTGTATTGCTCCACCCCCTGCTCTTGAGATTCTCCCGGACGTGGGCTGCATTTTGGCTGCCTTTTGGGATGGAGCTTCTCGTGGTTTGAGGCCTGGCTTGCTCCACCCCCTGCTCTTGAGATTCTCCCGGATGTGGGCTGCATTTTGGCTGCCTTTTGGGCTGGAGCTTCTCGTGGTTTGAGGCCTGGCTTGCTCCACCCCCTGCTCTTGAGATTCTCCTGGATGTGGGCTGCATTTTGGCTGATACTTGGGCTGGAGCTTTTCGTGGTTTGAGGCCTGGCTTGCTCCACCCCCTGCTCTTGAGATTCTCCCTGATGTGGGCTGCATTTTGGCTGCCTTTTGGGCTGGAGCTTCTCGTGGTTTGAGGCCTGGCTTGCTCCACCCCCTGCTCTTGAGATTCTCCCGCATGTGGGCTGCATTTTGGCTGCATTTTGGGCTGGAGCTTCTCGTGGTTTGAGGCCTGGCTTGCTCCACCCCCTGCTCTTGAGATTCTCCCAGATGTGGGCTGCATTTTGGCTGCTTTTTGGGCTGGAGCTTCTCGTGGTTTGAGGCCTGGCTTGCTCCACCCACTGCTCTTGATATTCTCCCGGATGTGGGCTGCATTTTGGCTGCCTTTTGGGCTGGAACTTCTTGTGGTTTGAGGCCTGGCTTACTCCACCCCCTGCTCTTGAGATTCTCCCGGATGTGGGCTGCATTTTGGCTGCATTTTGGGCTGGAGCTTCTCGTGGTTTGAGGCCTGGCTTGCTCCACCCCCTGCTCTTGAGATTCTCCCAGAGGTGGGCTGCATTTTGGCTGCCTTTTGGGCTGGAGCTTCTCGTGGTTTGAGGCCTGGCTTGCTCCACCCCCTGCTCTTGAGATTCTCCCGCATGTGGGCTGCATTTTGGCTGCCTTTTGGGCTGGAGCTTCTCGTGGTTTGAGGCCTGGCTTGCTCCACCCCCTGCTCTTGAGATTCTCCCGCATGTGGGCTGCATTTTGGCTGCCTTTTGGGCTGGAGCTTCTCGTGGTTTGAGGCCTGTCTTGGTCCACCCCCTGCTCTTGAGATTCTCCCGGACGTGGGCTGCATTTTGGCTGCCTTTTGGGCTGGAGCTTCTCGTGGTTTGAGGCCTGCCTTGCTCCACCCCCTGCTCTTGAGATTCTCCCTGATGTGGCCTGCATTTTGGCTGCCTTTTGGGCTGGAGCTTCTCGTGGTTTGAGGCCTGGCTTGCTCCACCCCCTGCTCTTGAGATTCTCCCGGAGGTGGGCTGCATTTTGGCTGCCTTTTGGGCTGGAGCTTCTCGTGGTTTGAGGCCTGGCTTGCTCCAGCCCCTGCTCTTGAGATTCTCCCGGAGTTGGGCTGGATTTTGGCTGCCTTTTGGGCTGGAGCTTCTCGTGCTTTGAGGCCTGGCTTGCTCCACCCCCTTCTCTTGAGATTCTCCCAGAGGTGGGCTGCATTTTGGCTGCCTTTTGGCTGGAGCTTCTCGTGCTTTGAGGCCTGGCGTGCTCCACCCCCTCCTCTTGATATTCTCCCGGATGTGGGCTGCATTTTGGCTGCCTTTTGGGCTGGAGCTTCTCGTGGTTTGACGCCTGGCTTGCTCCACCCCCTGCTCTTGAGATTCTCCCGGATGTGGGCTGCGTTTTGGCTGCCTTTTGGGCTGGAGCTTCTCGTGGTTTGAGGCCTGGCTTACTCCATCCCCTGCTCTTGAGATTCTCCTGGATGTGGGCTGCATTTTGGCTGCATTTTCGGCTGGAGCTTCTCGTGGTTTGAGGCCTGGCTTGCTCCCCCCACTGCTCTTGATATTCTCCCAGATGTGGGCTGCATTTTGGCTGCTTTTTGGGCTGGAGCTTCTCCTGGTTTGAGGCCTGGCTTGCTCCACCCACTGCTCTTGATATTCTCCCGGATGTGGGCTGCGTTTTGGCTGCCTTTTGGGCTGGAGCTTCTCGTGGTTTGAGGCCTGGCTTACTCCATCCCCTGCTCTTGAGATTCTCCTGGATGTGGGCTGCATTTTGGCTGCAAATTGGGCTGGAGCTTCTCGTGCTTTGAGGCCTGGCTTGCTCCACCCTCTTCTCATGATATTCTCCCGGATGTGGGCTGCATTTTGGCTGCCTTTTGGGCTGGAGCTTCTCGTGGTTTGAGGCCTGGCTTGCTCCACCCCCTGCTCTTGAGATTCTCCCGGATGTGGGCTGCATTTTGGCTGCCTTTTGGGCTGGAGCTTCTCGTGGTTTGAGGCCTGGCTTGCTCCACCCCCTGCTCTTGAGATTCTCCCGGATGTGGGCTGCATTTTGGCTGCCTTTTGGGCTGGAGCTTCTCGTGGTTTGAGGCCTGGCTTGCTCCACCCCCTGCTCTTCATATTCTCCCGGATGTGGGCTGCATTTTGGCTGCCTTTTGGGCTGGAGCTTCTCGTGGTTTGACGCCTGGCTTGCTCCACCCCCTGCTCTTGAGATTCTCCCGGATGTGGGCTGCGTTTTGGCTGCCTTTTGGGCTGGAGCTTCTCGTGGTTTGAGGCCTGGCTTACTCCATCCCCTGCTCTTGAGATTCTCCTGGATGTGGGCTGCATTTTGGCTGCATTTTCGGCTGGAGCTTCTCGTGGTTTGAGGCCTGGCTTGCTCCCCCCACTGCTCTTGATATTCTCCCAGATGTGGGCTGCATTTTGGCTGCTTTTTGGGCTGGAGCTTCTCCTGGTTTGAGGCCTGGCTTGCTCCACCCACTGCTCTTGATATTCTCCCGGATGTGGGCTGCGTTTTGGCTGCCTTTTGGGCTGGAGCTTCTCGTGGTTTGAGGCCTGGCTTACTCCATCCCCTGCTCTTGAGATTCTCCTGGATGTGGGCTGCATTTTGGCTGCAAATTGGGCTGGAGCTTCTCGTGCTTTGAGGCCTGGCTTGCTCCACCCTCTTCTCATGATATTCTCCCGGATGTGGGCTGCATTTTGGCTGCCTTTTGGGCTGGAGCTTCTCGTGGTTTGAGGCCTGGCTTGCTCCACCCCCTGCTCTTGAGATTCTCCCGGATGTGGGCTGCATTTTGGCTGCCTTTTGGGCTGGAGCTTCTCGTGGTTTGAGGCCTGGCTTGCTCCACCCCCTGCTCTTGAGATTCTCCCGGATGTGGGCTGCATTTTGGCTGCCTTTTGGGCTGGAGCTTCTCGTGGTTTGAGGCCTGGCTTGCTCCACCCCCTGCTCTTCATATTCTCCCGGATGTGGGCTGCATTTTGGCTGCCTTTTGGGCTGGAGCTTCTCGTGCTTTGAGGCCTGGCTTGCTCCACCCCCTGCTCTTGAGATTCTCCCGGATGTGGGCTGCATTTTGGCTGCATTTTTGGGCTGGAGCTTCTCGAGGATTGAGGCCTGGCTTGCTCCACCCCCTGCTCTTGAAATTCTCCCAGATGTGGCCTGCATTTTGGCTGCCTTTTGGGCTGGAGCTTCTCCTGGTTTGAGGCCTGGCTTGCTCCACCCCCTGCTCTTGAGATTCTCCCAGATGTGGGCTGCATTTTGGCTGCCTTTTGGGCTGGAGCTTCTCGTGGTTTGAGGCCTGGCTTGCTCCACCCCCTGCTCTTGAGATTCTCCCGGATGTGGGCTGCGTTTTGGCTGCCTTTTGGGCTGGAGCTTCTCGTGGTTTGAGGCCTGGCTTGCTCCACCCCCTGCTCTTGAGATTCTCCCGGATGTGGGCTGCATTTTGGCTGCCTTTTGGGCTGGAGCTTCTCGTGGTTTGAGGCCTGGCTTGGTCCACCCCCTGCTCTTGAGATTCTCCCGGATGTGGGCTGGATTTTGGCTGCATTTTGGGCTGGAGCTTCTTGTGGTTTGAGGCCTGGCTTGCTCCACCCCCTGCTCTTGAGATTCTCCCGGATGTGGGCTGCATTTTGGCTGCCTTTTGGGCTGGAGCTTCTCGTGGTTTCAGGCCTGGCTTGCTCCACCCCCTGCTCTTGATATTCTCCCGGATGTGGGCTGCATTTTGGCTGCCTTTTAGGCTGGAGCTTCTCGTGGTTTGAGGCCTGGCTTGATCCAACCCCTGCTCTTGAGATTCTCCCGGATGTGGGCTGCATTTTGGCTGCCTTTTGGGCTGGAGCTTCTCCTGGTTTGAGGCCTGGCTTGCTCCACCCCCTGCTCTTGAAATTCTCCCAGATCTGGCCTGCATTTTGGCTGCATTTTGGGGTGGAGCTTCTCCTGGTTTGAGGCCTGGCTTGCTCCACCCCCTGCTCTTGAGATTCTCCCGGATGTGGGCTGCATTTTGGCTGCCTTTTGGGCTGGAGCTTCTTGTGGTTTCAGGCCTGGCTTGCTCCACCCCCTGCTCTTGAGATTCTCCCGGATGTGGGCTGCATTTTGGCTGCCTTTTGGGCTGGAGCTTCTCGTGGTTTGAGGCCTGGCTTGCTCCACCCCCTGCTCTTGAGATTCTCCTGGATGTGGGCTGCATTTTGGCTGATACTTGGGCTGGAGCTTTTCGGGGTTTGAGGCCTGGCTTGCTCCACCCCCTGCTCTTGAGATTCTCCCGGATGTGGGCTGCATTTTGGCTGCCTTTTGGGCTGGAGCTTCTCGTGGTTTGAGGCCTGGCTTGCTCCACCCCCTGCTCTTGAGATTCTCCTGGATGTGGGCTGCATTTTGGCTGATTCTTGGGCTGGAGCTTCTCGTGGTTTGAGGCCTGTCTTGCTCCACCCCCTGCTCTTGAGATTCTCCCGCATGTGGGCTGCATTATCGCTGCCTTTTGGGCTGGAGCTTCTCGTGGTTTGAGGCCTGGCTTGCTCCACCCCCTGCTCTTGAGATTCTCCCAGATGTGGGCTGCATTTTGGCTGCTTTTTGGGCTGGACCTTCTCGTGGTTTGAGGCCTGGCTTGCTCCACCCACTGCTCTTGATATTCTCCCGGATGTGGGCTGCATTTTGGCTGCCTTTTGGGCTGGAGCTTCTCGTGGTTTGAGGCCTGGCTTACTCCACCCCCTGCTCTTGAGATTCTCCCGGATGTGGGCTGCATTTTGGCTGCCTTTTGGGCTGGAGCTTCTCGTGGTTTGAGGCCTGGCTTGCTCCACCCCCTGCTCTTGAGATTCTCCCGCATGTGGGCTGCATTTTGGCTGCCTTTTGGGCTGGAGCTTCTCGTGGTTTGAGGCCTGTCTTCGTCCACCCCCTGCTCTTGAGATTCTCCCGGACGTGGGCTGCATTTTGGGTGCCTTTTGGGCTGGAGCTTCTCGTGGTTTGAGGCCTGGCTTGCTCCACCCCCTGCTCTTGAGATTCTCCCGCATGTGGGCTGCATTTTGGCTGCCTTTTGGGCTGGAGCTTCTCGTGGTTTGAGGCCTGGCTTGCTCCACCCCCTGCTCTTGAGATTCTCCCGGATGTGACCTGCATTTTGGCTGCCTTTTGGGCTGGAGCTTCTCGTGGTTTGAGGCCTGGCTTGCTCCACCCCCTGCTCTTGATATTCTCCCGGATGTGGGCTGCATTTTGGCTGCCTTTTTTGGCTGGAGCTTCTCGTGGTTTGAGGCCTGGCTTGCTCCACCCCCTGCTCTTGATATTCTCCCGGATGTGGGCTGCTTTTTGGCTGCATTTTGGGCTGGAGCTTCTCGTGGTTTGAGGCCTGGCTTGCTCCACCCCCTGCTCTTGAGATTCTCCCAGAGGTGGGCTGCATTTTGGCTGCCTTTTGGCTGGAGCTTCTCGTGCTTTGAGGCCTGGCTTGCTCCACCCCCTCCTCTTGATATTCTCCCGGATGTGGGCTGCATTTTGGCTGCCTTTTGGGCTGGAGCTTCTCGTGGTTTGAGGCCTGGCTTGCTCCACCCCCTGCTCTTGAGATTCTCCCGGATGTGGGCTGCGTTTTGGCTGCCTTTTGGGCTGGAACTTCTCGTGGTTTGAGGCCTGCTTACTCCACCCCCTGCTCTTGAGATTCTCCTGGATGTGGGCTGCATTTTGGCTGCTTTTTGGGCTGGAGCTTCTCGTGGTTTGAGGCCTGGCTTGCTCCACCCCCTGCTCTTGATATTCTCCCGGATGTGGGCTGCATTTTGGCTGCCTTTTGGGCTGGAGCTTCTCGTGGTTTGAGGCCTGCCTTGCTCCACCCCCTGCTCTTGAGATTCTCCCGGATGTGGGCTGCATTTTGGCTGCCTTTTGGGCTGGAGCTTCTCGTGGTTTGAGGCCTGGCTTGCTCCAGCCCCTGCTCTTGAGATTCTCCCGGATGTGGGCTGCATTTTGGCTGCCTTTTTTTCCTGGAGCTTCTCGTGGTTTGAGGCCTGGCTTGCTCCACCCCCTGCTCTTGAGATTCACCCGCATGTGGGCTGCATTTTGGCTGCCTTTTGGGCTGGAGCTTCTCGTGGTTTGAGGCCTGGCTTGCTCCACCCCCTGCTCTTGAGATTCTCCCGGATGTGGGGTGCATTTTGGCTGCCTTTTGGGCTGGAGATTCTCGTGGTTTGAGGCCTGGCTTGCTCCACCCCCTGCTCTTGAGATTCTCCCGGATGTGGGCTGCATTTTGGCTGCCTTTTGGGCTGGAGCTTCTCGTGGTTTGAGGCCTGTCTTGGTCCACCCCCTGCTCTTGAGATTCTCCCGGATGTGGGCTGCATTTTGGCTGCCTTTTGGGCTGGAGCTTCTCGTGGTTTGAGGCCTGGCTTGCTCCACCCCCTGCTCTTGAGATTCTGCCGCATGTGGGCTGCATTTTGGCTGCCTTTTGGGCTGGAGCTTCTCGTGGTTTGAGGCCTGCCTTGCTCCACCCCCTGCTCTTGAGATTCTCCCGGATGTGGGCTGCATTTTGGCTGATTCTTGGGCTGGAGCTTCTCGTGGTTTGAGGCCTGGCTTGCTCCACCTCCTGCTCTTGAGATTCTCCCGGATGTGGGCTGCATTTTGGCTGCCTTTTGGGCTGGAGCTTCTCGTGGTTTGAGGCCTGGCTTGCTCCACCCCCTGCTCTTGACATTCTCCCGGATGTGGGCTGGATTTTGGCTGCCTTTTTGGGCTGGAGCTTCTCGTGGTTTGAGGCCTGGCTTGCTCCAACCCCTGCTCTTGAGATTCTCCCGGAGGTGGGCTGCATTTTGGCTGCCTTTTGGGCTGGAGCTTCTCGTGGTTTGAGGCCTGGATTGCTCCACCCCCTGCTCTTGAAATTCTCCCGGATGTGGGCTGGATTTTGGCTGCATTTTGGGCTGGAGATTCTCGTGGTTTGAGGCCTGGCTTGCTCCACCCCCTGCTCTTGAGATTCTCCCAGAGGTGGGCTGCATTTTGGCTGCCTTTTGGGCTGGAGCTTCTCGTGGTTTGAGGCCTGGCTTGCTCCACCCCCTGCTCTTGAGATTCTCCCGGATGTGGGCTGGATTTTGGCTGCCTTTTGGGCTGGAGCTTCTCATGGTTTGAGGCCTGCCTTGCTCCACCCCCTGCTCTTGAGATTCTCCCGGATGTGGGCTGCATTGTGGCTGCCTTTTGGGCTGGAGCTTCTCGAGGATTGAGGCCTGGCTTGCTCCACACCCTGCTCTTGAGATTCTCCCAGATGTGGGCTGCATTTTGGCTGCCTTTTGGGCTTTAGCGTCTCGTGGTTTGAGGCCTGGCTTGCTCCACCCCCTGCTCTTGAGATTCTCCCGGATGTGGGCTGGATTTTGTCTGCCTTTTGGGCTGGAGCTTCTCGTGGTTTGACGCCTGGCTTGCTCCACCCCCTGCTCTTGAGATTCTCTTGGATGTGGGCTGGATTTTGGCTGACTTTTGGGCTGGAGCTTCTCGTGGTTTGAGGCCTGGCTTGCTCCACCCCCTGCTCTTGAGATTCTCTCGGATGTGGGCTGCATTTTGGCTGCCTTTTGGGCTGGAGCGTCTCGTGGTTTGAGGCCTGGCTTGCTCCACCCCCTGCTCTTGAGATTCTCCCGGATGTGGGCTGCATTTTGACTGAATTTTGGGCTGGAGCTTTTCGTGGTTTGAGGCCTGGCTTTCTCCACCCCCTGCTCTTGATATTCTCCCGGATGTGGGCTGGATTTTGGCTGCCTTTTGGGCTGGAGCTTCTTGTGGTTTGAGGCTTGGCTTGCTCCACCCCCTGCTCTTGATATTCTCCCGGATGTGGGCTGCATTTTGGCTGCTTTTTGGGCTGGAGCTTCTCGTGGTTTGAGGCCTGGATTGCTCCACCCCCTGCTCTTGACATTCTCCTGGAGGTGGGCTGCATTTTGGCTGCCTTTTTGGGCTGGAGCTTCTCGTGGTTTGAGGCCTGGCTTGCTCCACCCCCTGCTCTTGAGATTCTCCCGCATGTGGGCTGCATTGTGGCTGCCTTTTTGGGCTGGAGCTTCTCGTGGTTTGAGGCCTGGCTTGCTCCAACCCCTGCTCTTGAGATTCTCCCGGAGGTGGGCTGCATTTTGGCTGCCTTTTGGGCTGGAGCTTCTCGTGGTTTGAGGCCTGGCTTGCTCCACCCCCTGCTCTTGAGATTCTCCCGGATGTGGGCTGCATTTTGGCTGCCTTTTGGGCTGGAGCTTCTCGTGGTTTGACGCCTGGCTTGCTCCACCCCCTGCTCTTGAGATTCTCCCGGAGGTGGGCTGCATTTTGGCTGATTCTTGGGCTACAGCTTCTCGAGGTTTGAGGCCTGGCTTGCTCCACCCCCTGCTCTTGAGATTCTCCCGGAGGTGGGCTGCATTTTGGCTGCCTTTTGGGCTGGAGCTTCTCGTGGTTTGAGGCCTGGCTTGCTCCACCCCCTGCTCTTGAGATTCTCCCGGATGTGGGCTGCATTTTGGCTGCCTTTTGGGCTGGAGCTTCTCGTGGTTTGAGGCCTGGCTTGCTCCACCCCCTGCTCTTGAGATTCTCCCGGATGTGGGCGGCATTTTGGCTGCCTTTAGGGCTGGAGCTTCTCGTGGTTTGAGGCCTGGCTTGCTCCACCCCCTTCTCTTGAGATTCTCCCGGATGTGGGCTGCATTTTGGCTGCCTTTTGGGCTGTAGCTTCTCGTGGTTTGAGGCCTGGCTTGCTCCACCCCCTGCTCTTGAGATTCTCCCGGATGTGGGCTGCATTTTGGCTGATTCTTGGGCTGGAGCTTCCCGTGGTTTGAGGCCTGGCTTGCTCCACCCCCTGCTCTTGAGATTCTCCCGGATGTGGGCTGCATTTTGGCTACATTTTGGGCTGGAGCTTCTCGTGGTTTGAGGCCTGGCTTGCTCCACCCCCTGCTCTTGATATTCTCCCGGAGGTGGGCTGCATTTTGGCTGCCTTTTGGGCTGGAGCTTCTCGTCGTTTAAGGCCTGGCTTGCTCCACCCCCTGCTCTTGAGATTCTCCCAGATGTGATTAGGACTTTGGCTGCCTTTTGGGCTGGAGCTTCTCGTGGTTTGAGGCCTGGCTTGCTCCACCCCCTGCTCTTGAGATTCTCCCGGAGGTGGGCTGCATTTTGGCTGCCTTTAGGGCTGGAGCTTCTCGTGGTTTGAGGCCTGGCTTGCTCCACCCCCTGCTCTTGATATTCTCCCGGATGTGGGCTGCATTTTGGCTGCCTTTAGGGCTGGAGCTTCTCGTGGTTTGAGGCCTGGCTTGCTCCACGCCCTGCTCTTGAGATTCTCCCGGATGTGGGCTGCATTTTGACTGAATTTTGGGCTGGAGCTTCTCGTGGTTTGAGGCCCCCCCTGCTCTTGAGATTCTGCCGGATGTGATTAGGACTTTGGCTGCATTTTGGGCTGGAGCTTCTCGTGGTTTGAGGCCTGGCTTGCTCCACCCCCTGCTCTTGATTTTCTCCCGGAGGTGGGCTGCATTTTGGCTGCATTTTGGGCTGGAGCTTCTCGAGGTTTGAGGCCTGGCTTGCTCCACCCCCTGCTCTTGAGATTCTCCCGTTATGTGGGCTGCATTTTGGCTGCCTTTTGGGCTGGAGCTTCTCCTGGTTTGAGGCCTGGCTTGCTCCACCCCCTGCTCTTGAGATTCTCCCGGATGTGGGCTGCATTTTGGCTGATTCTTGGGCTAGAGCTTCTCATGGTTTGAGGCCTGGCTTGCTCCTCCCTCTGCTCTTGATATTCTCCCGGACGTGGGCTGCATTTTTGCTGCCTTTTGGGCTGGAGCTTCTCGTGGTTTGAGGCCTGGCTTGCTCCACCCCCAGCTCTTGAGATTCTCCCGGATGTGGTTAGGATTGTGGCTGCATTTTGGGCTGCAGCTTCTCGTGGTTTGAGGCCTGGCTTGCTCCACCCCCTGCTCTTCATATTCTCACGGATGAGGGCTGCATTTTGGCTGCCTTTAGGGCTGGAGCTTCTCGTGGTTTGAGGCCTGGCTTGCTCTACAAGCTGCTCTTGATATTCTCCCGGATGTGGTTAGGATTTTGGCTGCATTTTGGGCCGGAGCTTCTCGTGGTTTGAGGCCTGGCTTGCTCCACCCCCTGCTCTTGATATTCTCCCGGACGTGGGCTGCATTTTGGCTGCATTTTGGGCTGGAGCTTCTCGAGGTTTGAGGCCTGGCTTGCTCCACCCCCTGCTCTTGAGATTCTCCCGGATGTGGGCTGCATTTTGGCTACATTTTGGGCTGGAGCTTCTCGTGGTTTGACCCCAGGCTTGCTCCACCCCCTGCTCTTGAGATTCTCCCGGAGGTGGGCTGCATTTTGGCTGCATTTTGGGCTGGAGCTTCTCGTGGTTTGAGGCCTGGCTTGCTCCACCCCCTGCTCTTGAGATTCTCCCGCATGTGGGCTGGATTTTGGCTGCCTTTTGGGCTGGAGCTTCTCGTGGTTTGAGGCCTGGCTTGCTCCACCCCCTGCTCTTGAGATTCTCCCGGAGGTGGGCTGCATTTTGGCTGCCTTTTGGGCTGGAGCTTCTCGTGGTTTGAGGCCTGGCTTGCTCCACCCCCTGCTCTTGATATTCTCCTGGATGTGGGCTGGATTTTGGCTGATATTTGGGCTGGAGCTTCTCGTGGTTTGAGGCCTGGCTTGCTCCACCCCCTGCTCTTGAGATTCTCCCGGATGAGGGCTGGTTTTTGGCTCTATTTTGGGGTGGAGCTTCTCGTGGTTTGAGGCCTGGCTTGCTCCACCCCCTGCTCTTGAGATTCTCCCGGATGTGGGCTGCATTTTGGCTGCCTTTTGGGCTGGAGCTTCTCGTGGTTTGAGGCCTGGCTTGCTCCACCCCCTGCTCTTGAGATTCTCCCGGATGAGGGCTGGTTTTTGGCTCCCTTTTGGGCTGGAGCTTCTTGTGGGTTGAGGCCTGGCTTGCTCCACCCCCTGCTCTTGAGATTCTCCCGGATGTGGGCTGCATTTTGGCTGCATTTTGGGCTGGAGCTTCTCGTGGTTTGAGGCCTGGCTTGCTCCACCCCCTGCTCTTGAGATTCTCACGGATGTGGGCTGCATTTTGGCTGCCTTTTGGGCTGGAGCTTCTCGTGCTTTGAGGCCTGGCTTGCTCCACCCCCTGCTCTTGAGATTCTCCCGGATGTTTGCTGCATTTTGGCTGCCTTTTGGGCTGGAGCTTCTCGTGGTTTGAGGCCTGGCTTGCTCCACCCCCTGCTCTTGAGATTCTCCCGCATGTGGCCTGCATTTTGGCTGCCTTTTGGGCTGGAGCTCCTTGTGGTTTGAGGCCTGTCTTGCTCCACCCCCTGCTCTTTAGATTCTCCCGGAGGTGGGCTGCATTTTGGCTGCCTTTTGGGCTGGAGCTTCTCGTGGTTTGAGGCCTGGCTTGCTCCACCCCCTGCTCTTGAGATTCTCCCAGATGTGGGCTGCATTTTGGCTGATATTTGGGCTGGAGCTTCTCGTGGTTTGAGGCCTGGCTTGCTCCACCCCCTGCTCTTGAGATTCTCCCGGATGAGGGCTGGTTTTTGGCTCTCTTTTGGGCTGGAGCTTCTCGTGGTTTGAGGCCTGGCTTGCTCCACCCCCTGCTCTTGAGATTCTCCCGGATGTGGGCTGCATTTTGGCTGCCTTTTGGGCTGGAGCTTCTCGTGGTTTGAGGCCTGGCTTGCTCCACCCCCTGCTCTTGAGATTCTCCCGGATGTGGGCTGCATTTTGGCTGCCTTTTGGGCTGGATCTTCTCGTGGTTTGAGGCCTGGCTTGCTCCACCCCCTGCTCTTGAGATTCTCCCAGATGTGGGCTGCATTTTGGCTGCCTTTTGGGCTGGAGCTTCTCGTGGTTTGAGGCCTGGCTTGCTCCACCCCCTGCTCTTGAGATTCTCCCGGAGGTGGGCTGCATTTTGGCTGATATTTGGGCTGGAGCTTCTCGTGGTTTGAGGCCTGGCTTGCTCCACCCCCTGCTCTTGAGATTCTCCCGGATGAGGGCTGGTTTTTGGCTCCCTTTTGGGCTGGAGCTTCTTGTGGGTTGAGGCCTGGCTTGCTCCACCCCCTGCTCTTGAGATTCTCCCGGATGTGGGCTGCATTTTGGCTGCCTTTTGGGCTGGAGCTTCCCGTGGTTTGAGGCCTGGCTTGCTCCACCCCCTGCTCTTGAAATTGTCCAGGATGTGGGCTGCATTTTGGCTGCCTTTTGGGCTGGAGATTCTCGTGGTTTGAGGCCTGGCTTGCTCCACCCCCTGCTCTTGAGATTCTCCCGGATGTGGGCTGCATTTTGGCTGCCTTTTGGGCTGGAGCTTCTCGTGGTTTGAGGCCTGGCTTGCTCCACCCCCTGCTCTTGAGATTCTCCCAGATGTGGGCTGCATTTTGGCTGCCTTTTGGGCTGGAGCTTCTCATGGTTTGACGCCTACCTTGCTCCACCCACTGCTTTTGATATTCTCCCGGATGTGGGCTGCATTTTGGCTGCCTTTTGGGCTGGAGCTTCTCGAGGTTTGAGGCCTGGCTTGCTCCACCCCCTGCTCTTGAGATTCTCCCGGATGTGGGCTGCATTTTGGCTGCCTTTTGGGCTGGAGCTTCTCGTGGTTTGAGGCCTGGCTTGCTCCACCCCCTGCTCTTGAGATTCTCCCGGATGTGGGCTGCATTTTGGCTGCCTTTTGGGCTGGAGCTTCTCGTGGTTTGAGGCCTGGCTTGCTCCACCCCCTGCTCTTGAGATTCTCCCGCATGTGGGCTGGATTTTGGCTGCCTTTTGGGCTGGAGCTTCTCGTGGTTTGAGGCCTGGCTTGCTCCACCCCCTGCTCTTGAGATTCTCCCGGAGGTGGGCTGGATTTTGGCTGCCTTTTGGGCTGGAGCTTCTCGTGGTTTGAGGCCTGGCTTGCTCCACCCCCTGCTCTTGATATTCTCCTGGATGTGGGCTGGATTTTGGCTGATATTTGGGCTGGAGCTTCTCGTGGTTTGAGGCCTGGCTTGCTCCACCCCCTGCTCTTGAGATTCTCCCGGATGAGGGCTGGTTTTTGGCTCTATTTTGGGCTGGAGCTTCTCGTGGTTTGAGGCCTGGCTTGCTCCACCCCCTGCTCTTGAGATTCTCCCGGATGTGGGCTGCATTTTGGCTGCCTTTTGGGCTGGAGCTTCTCGTGGTTTGAGGCCTGGCTTGCTCCACCCCCTGCTCTTGAGATTCTCCCGGATGAGGGCTGGTTTTTGGCTCCCTTTTGGGCTGGAGCTTCTTGTGGGTTGAGGCCTGGCTTGCTCCACCCCCTGCTCTTGAGATTCTCCCGGATGTGGGCTGCATTTTGGCTGCCTTTTGGGCTGGAGCTTCTCGTGGTTTGAGGCCTGGCTTGCTCCACCCCCTGCTCTTGAGATTCTCACGGATGTGGGCTGCATTTTGGCTGCCTTTTGGGCTGGAGCTTCTCGTGCTTTGAGGCCTGGCTTGCTCCACCCCCTGCTCTTGAGATTCTCCCGGATGTTTGCTGCATTTTGGCTGCCTTTTGGGCTGGAGCTTCTCGTGGTTTGAGGCCTGGCTTGCTCCACCCCCTGCTCTTGAGATTCTCCCGCATGTGGCCTGCATTTTGGCTGCCTTTTGGGCTGGAGCTCCTTGTGGTTTGAGGCCTGTCTTGCTCCACCCCCTGCTCTTTAGATTCTCCCGGAGGTGGGCTGCATTTTGGCTGCCTTTTGGGCTGGAGCTTCTCGTGGTTTGAGGCCTGGCTTGCTCCACCCCCTGCTCTTGAGATTCTCCCAGATGTGGGCTGCATTTTGGCTGATATTTGGGCTGGAGCTTCTCGTGGTTTGAGGCCTGGCTTGCTCCACCCCCTGCTCTTGAGATTCTCCCGGATGAGGGCTGGTTTTTGGCTCTCTTTTGGGCTGGAGCTTCTCGTGGTTTGAGGCCTGGCTTGCTCCACCCCCTGCTCTTGAGATTCTCCCGGATGTGGGCTGCATTTTGGCTGCCTTTTGGGCTGGAGCTTCTCGTGGTTTGAGGCCTGGCTTGCTCCACCCCCTGCTCTTGAGATTCTCCCGGATGTGGGCTGCATTTTGGCTGCCTTTTGGGCTGGAGCTTCTCGTGGTTTGAGGCCTGGCTTGCTCCACCCCCTGCTCTTGAGATTCTCCCAGATGTGGGCTGCATTTTGGCTGCCTTTTGGGCTGGAGCTTCTCGTGGTTTGAGGCCTGGCTTGCTCCACCCCCTGCTCTTGAGATTCTCCCGGAGGTGGGCTGCATTTTGGCTGATATTTGGGCTGGAGCTTCTCGTGGTTTGAGGCCTGGCTTGCTCCACCCCCTGCTCTTGAGATTCTCCCGGATGAGGGCTGGTTTTTGGCTCCCTTTTGGGCTGGAGCTTCCTGTGGGTTGAGGCCTGGCTTGCTCCACCCCCTGCTCTTGAGATTCTCCCGGATGTGGGCTGCATTTTGGCTGCCTTTTGGGCTGGAGCTTCCCGTGGTTTGAGGCCTGGCTTGCTCCACCCCCTGCTCTTGAAATTGTCCAGGATGTGGGCTGCATTTTGGCTGCCTTTTGGGCTGGAGATTCTCGTGGTTTGAGGCCTGGCTTGCTCCACCCCCTGCTCTTGAGATTCTCCCGGATGTGGGCTGCATTTTGGCTGATTCTTGGGTTGGAGCTTCTCGTGTCTTGAAGCCTGGCTTGCTCCACCCCCTGCTCTTGATATTCTCCCGGATGTGGGCTGGATTTTGGCTGCCTTTTGGGCTGGAGCTTCTCGTGGTTTGAGGCCTGGCTTGCTCCACCCCCTGCTCTTGAGATTCTCCCGGATGTGGGCTGCATTTTGGCTGCCTTTTGGGCTGGAGCTTCTCGTGGTTTGAGGCCTGGCTTGCTCTACCCCCTGCTCTTGAGATTCTCCCGGATGTGGGCTGCATTTTGGCTGATATTTGGGCTGGAGCTTCTCGTGGTTTGAGGCCTGGCTTGCTCCACCCCCTGCTCTTGAGATTCTCCCGGATGTGGGCTGGATTTTGGCTCCCTTTTGGGCAGGAGCTTCTCATGGTTTGAGGCCTGGCTTGCTCCACCCCCTGCTCTTGAGATTCTCCCGGATGTTTGCTGCATTTTGGCTGTCTTTTGGGCTGGAGCTTCTCGTGGTTTGAGGCCTGGCTTGCTCCACCCCCTGCTCTTGAGATTCTCCCGCATGTGGCCTGCATTTTGGCTGCCTTTTGGGCTGGAGCTCCTTGTGGTTTGAGGCCTGTCTTGCTCCACCCCCTGCTCTTGAGATTCTCCCGGAGGTGGGCTGCATTTTGGCTGCCTTTTGGGCTGGAGCTTCTCGTGGTTTGAGGCCTGGCTTGCTCCACCCCCTGCTCTTGAGATTCTCCCAGATGTGGGCTGCATTTTGGCTGATATTTGGGCTGGAGCTTCTCGTGGTTTGAGGCCTGGCTTGCTCCACCCCCTGCTCTTGAGATTCTCCCGGATGAGGGCTGGTTTTTGGCTCTCTTTTGGGCTGGAGCTTCTCGTGGTTTGAGGCCTGGCTTGCTCCACCCCCTGCTCTTGAGATTCTCCCGGATGTGGGCTGCATTTTGGCTGCCTTTTGGGCTGGAGCTTCTCGTGGTTTGAGGCCTGGCTTGCTCCACCCCCTGCTCTTGAGATTCTCCCGGATGTGGGCTGCATTTTGGCTGCCTTTTGGGCTGGAGCTGCTCGTGGTTTGAGGCCTGGCTTGCTCCACCCCCTGCTCTTGAGATTCTCCCAGATGTGGGCTGCATTTTGGCTGCCTTTTGGGCTGGAGCTTCTCGTGGTTTGAGGCCTGGCTTGCTCCACCCCCTGCTCTTGAGATTCTCCCGGAGGTGGGCTGCATTTTGGCTGATATTTGGGCTGGAGCTTCTCGTGGTTTGAGGCCTGGCTTGCTCCACCCCCTGCTCTTGAGATTCTCCCGGATGAGGGCTGGTTTTTGGCTCCCTTTTGGGCTGGAGCTTCTTGTGGGTTGAGGCCTGGCTTGCTCCACTCCCTGCTCTTGAGATTCTCCCAGATGTGGGCTGCATTTTGGCTGATATTTGGGCTGGAGCTTCTCGTGGTTTGAGGCCTGGCTTGCTCCACCCCCTGCTCTTGAGATTCTCCCGGAGGTGGGCTGCATTTTGGCTGACTTTTGGGCTGGAGCTTCTCGTGGTTTGAGGCCTGGCTTGCTCCACCCCCTGCTCTTGAGATTCTCCCAGATGTGGGCTGCATTTTGGCTGATATTTGGGCTGGAGCTTCTCGTGGTTTGAGGCCTGGCTTGCTCCACCCCCTGCTCTTGAGATTCTCCCGGAGGTGGGCTGCATTTTGGCTGCCTTTTGGGCTGGAGCTTCTCGTGGTTTGAGGCCTGGCTTGCTCCACTCCCTGCTCTTGAGATTCTCCCGCATGTGGGCTGCATTTTGGCTGATATTTGGGCTGGAGCTTCTCGTGGTTTGAGGCCTGGCTTGCTCCACCCCCTGCTCTTGAAATTGTCCCGGATGTGGGCTGCATTTTGGCTGCCTTTTGGGCTGGAGATTCTCGTGGTTTGAGGCCTGGCTTGCTCCACCCCCTGCTCTTGAGATTCTCCCGGATGTGGGCTGCATTTTGGCTGATTCTTGGGTTGGAGCTTCTCGTGGCTTGAAGCCTGGCTTGCTCCACCCCCTGCTCTTGATATTCTCCCGGATGTGGGCTGCATTTTGGCTGCCTTTTGGGCTGGAGCTTCTCGTGGTTTGAGGCCTGGCTTGCTCCACCCCCTGCTCTTGAGATTCTCCCGGATGTGGGCTGCATTTTGGCTGCCTTTTGGGCTGGAGCTTCTCGTGGTTTGAGGCCTGGCTTGCTCCACCCCCTGCTCTTGAGATTCTCCCGGATGTGGGCTGCATTTTGGCTGCATTTTGGGCTGGAGCTTCTCGTGGTTTGAGGCCTGGCTTGCTCCACCCCCTGCTCTTGAGATTCTCCCGGATGTGGGCTGAATTTTGGCTGCCTTTTGGGCTGGAGCTTCTCATGGTTTGAGGCCTGGCTTGCTCCACCCCCTGCTCTTGAGATTCTCCCGGATGTGGGCTGCATTTTGGCTGCCTTTTGGGCTGGAGCTTCTCGTGGTTTGAGGCCTGGCTTGCTCCACCCCCTGCTCTTGAAATTGTCCCGGATGTGGGCTGCATTTTGGCTGCCTTTTGGGCTGGAGATTCTCGTGGTTTGAGGCCTGGCTTGCTCCACCCCCTGCTCTTGAGATTCTCCCGGATGTGGGCTGCATTTTGGCTGCCTTTTGGGCTGGAGCTTCTCGTGGTTTGAGGCCTGGCTTGCTCCACCCCCTGCTCTTGAGATTCTCCCGGAAGTGGGCTGCATTTTGGCTGCCTTTTGGGCTGGAGCTTCTCGTGGTTTGAGGCCTGGCTTGCTCTACCCCCTGCTCTTGAGATTCTCCCGGATGTGGGCTGCATTTTGGCTGATATTTGGGCTGGAGCTTCTCGTGGTTTGAGGCCTGGCTTGCTCCACCCCCTGCTCTTGAGATTCTCCCGGAGATGGGCTGCATTTTGGCTGACTTTTGGGCTGGAGCTTCTCGTGGTTTGAGGCCTGGCTTGCTCCACCCCCTGCTCTTGAGATTCTCCCGGATGTTTGCTGCATTTTGGCTGCCTTTTGGGCTGGAGCTTCTCGTGGTTTGAGGCCTGGCTTGCTCCACCCCCTGCTCTTGAGATTCTCCCGCATGTGGCCTGCATTTTGGCTGCCTTTTGGGCTGGAGCTCCTTGTGGTTTGAGGCCTGTCTTGCTCCACCCCCTGCTCTTGAGATTCTCCCGGATGTGGGCTGCATTTTGGCTGCCTTTTGGGCTGGAGCTTCTCGTGGTTTGAGGCCTGGCTTGCTCCACCCCCTGCTCTTGAGATTCTCCCAGATATGGGCTGCATTTTGGCTGATATTTGGGCTGGAGCTTCTCGTGGTTTGAGGCCTGGCTTGCTCCACCCCCTGCTCTTGAGATTCTCCCGGATGAGGGCTGGTTTTTGGCTCTCTTTTGGGCTGGAGCTTCTCGTGGTTTGAGGCCTGGCTTGCTCCACCCCCTGCTCTTGAGATTCTCCCGGATGTGGGCTGCATTTTGGCTGCCTTTTGGGCTGGAGCTTCTCGTGGTTTGAGGCCTGGCTTGCTCCACCCCCTGCTCTTGAGATTCTCCCGGATGTGGGCTGCATTTTGGCTGCCTTTTGGGCTGGAGCTTCTCGTGGTTTGAGGCCTGGCTTGCTCCACCCCCTGCTCTTGAGATTCTCCCAGATGTGGGCTGCATTTTGGCTGATTCTTGGGTTGGAGCTTCTCGTGGCTTGAAGCCTGGCTTGCTCCACCCCCTGCTCTTGATATTCTCCCGGATGTGGGCTGCATTTTGGCTGCCTTTTGGGCTGGAGCTTCTCGTGGTTTGAGGCCTGGCTTGCTCCACCCCCTGCTCTTGAGATTCTCCCGGAGGTGGGCTGCATTTTGACTGCCTTTTGGGCTGGAGCTTCTCGTGGTTTGAGGCCTGGCTTGCTCCACCCCCTGCTCTTGAGATTCTCCCGGATGTGGGCTGCATTTTGGCTGATATTTGGGCTGGAGCTTCTCGTGGTTTGAGGCCTGGCTTGCTCCACCCCCTGCTCTTGAAATTGTCCCGGATGTGGGCTGCATTTTGGCTGCCTTTTGGGCTGGAGCTTCTCGTGGTTTGAGGCCTGGCTTGCTCCACCCCCTGCTCTTGAGATTCTCCCGGATGTGGGCTGCATTTTGGCTGATTCTTGGGTTGGAGCTTCTCGTGGCTTGAAGCCTGGCTTGCTCCACCCCCTGCTCTTGAGATTCTCCCGGATGTGGGCTGCATTTTGGCTGCCTTTTGGGCTGGAGCTTCTCGTGGTTTGAGGCCTGGCTTGCTCCACCCCCTGCTCTTGAGATTCTCCCGGAGGTGGGCTGCATTTTGGCTGCCTTTTGGGCTGGAGCTTCTCGTGGTTTGAGGCCTGGCTTGCTCCACCCCCTGCTCTTGAGATTCTCCCGGATGTGGGCTGCATTTTGGCTGCCTTTTGGGCTGGAGCTTCTCGTGGTTTGAGGCCTGGCTTGCTCCAGCCCCTGCTCTTGAGATTCTCCCGGATGTGGGCTGCATTTTGGCTGCCTTTTTTTCCTGGAGCTTCTCGTGGTTTGAGGCCTGGCTTGCTCCACCCCCTGCTCTTGAGATTCTCCCGGATGTGGGCTGAATTTTGGCTGCCTTTTGGGCTGGAGCTTCTCATGGTTTGAGGCCTGGCTTGCTCCACCCCCTGCTCTTGAGATTCTCCCGGAGGTGGGCTGCATTTTGGCTGCCTTTTGGGCTGGAGCTTCTCGTGGTTTGAGGCCTGGCTTGCTCCACCCCCTGCTCTTGAGATTCTCCCGGATGTGGGCTGCATTTTGGCTGCCTTTAGGGCTGGAGCTTCTCGTGGTTTGAGGCCTGTCTTGCTCCACCCCCTGCTCTTGAGATTCTCCCGGATGTGGGCTGCATTTTGGCTGCCTTTTGGGCTGGAGCTTCTCATGGTTTGAGGCCTGGCTTGCTCCACCCCCTGCTCTTGAGATTCTCCCAGATGTGGGCTGGATTTTGGCTGCATTTTGGGCTGGAGCTACTCGTGGTTTGAGGCCTGGCTTGCTCCACCCCCTGCTCTTGAGATTCTCCCGGAGGTGGGCTGCATTTTGGCTGCCTTTTGAACTGGAGCTTCTCGTGGTTTGAGGCCTGGATTGCTCCACCCCCTGCTCTTGAGATTCTCCCGGAGGTGGGCTGCATTTTGGCTGCATTTTGGGCTGGAGCTTCTCGTGGTTTGTGGCCTGCAAAGAAGAAGAAGAAGAAGAAGAAGAGAAAAGGCAGCCAAAATGCAGCCCACATCCGGGAGAATATAAAGAGCAGGGGGGTGGAGCAAGCCAGGCCTCAAACCACGAGAAGCTCCAGCCAAAAAGGCAGCCAAAATTCGGCCCACATCCGGGAGAATCTCAAGAGCAGGGGGTGGAGCAAGCCAGGCCTCAAACCACGAGAAGCTCCAGCCCAAGAATCAGTCAAAATGCTGCCCACATCTCGGAGAATTTTAAGAGGAGGGGGAGGAGCAAGCCAGGCCTCAAACCATGAGAAGCTCCAGCCCAAAACGCAGCCAAAATGCAGCCCACCTCCGGGAGAATCTCAAGAGCAGGGTGTGGAGCAAGCCAGGCCTCAAACCACGAGAAGCTCCAGCCCAAAAGGCAGCCAAAATGCAGCCCACATCCGGGAGAATATCAAGAGCAGGGGGTGGAGCAAGACAGGCCTCAAACCATGAGAAGCTCCACCCCAAAAGGCAGCCAAAATGCAGCCCACATCCGGGAGAATCTCAAGAGCAGGGGGTGGAGCAAGCCAGGCCTCAAACCACGAGAAGCTCCAGCCCAAAAGGCAGCCAAAATGCAGCCCACATCCGGGAGAATATCAAGAGCAGGGGGTGGAGCAAGACAGGCCTCAAACCATGAGAAGCTCCACCCCAAAAGGCAGCCAAAATGCAGCCCACATCCGGGAGAATCTCAAGAGCAGGGGGTGGAGCAAGCCAGGCCTCAAACCACGAGAAGCTCCAGCCCAAAAGGCAGCCAAAATGCAGCCCACATCCGGGAGAATCTCAAAAGCAGGGGGTGGAGCAATCCAGGCCTCAAACCACGAGAAGCTCCAGTTCAAAAGGCAGCCAAAATGCAGCCCACATCTGGGAGAATCTCAAGAGCAGGGGGTGGAGCAAGCCAGGCCTCAAACCTCGAGAAGCTCCAGCCCAAAAGGCAGCCACAATGCAGCCCACATCCGGGAGAATCTCAAGAGCAGGGGGTGGAGCAAGCCAGGCCTCAAACCACGAGAAGCTCCAGCCCAAAAGGCAGCCAAAATCCAGCCCAACTCCAGGAGAATCTCAAGAGCAGGGGGAGGAGCAAGCCAGGCCTCAAACCACGAGAAGCTCCAGCCCAAAAGGCAGCCAAAATGCAGCCCACATCCAGGAGAATCTCAAGAGCAGGGGGTGGAGCAAGCCAGGCCTCAAACCTCGAGAAGCTCCAGCCCAAAAGGCAGCCAAAATGCAGCCCACATCCGGGAGAATATAAAGAGCAGGGGGTGGAGCAAGCCAGGCCTCAAACCACGAGAAGCTCCAGCCCAAAAGGCAGCCAAAATGCAGCCCACCTCCGGGAGAATCTCAAGAGCAGGGGGTGGAGCAATCCAGGCCTCAAACCACGAGAAGCTCCAGTTCAAAAGGCAGCCAAAATGCAGTCCACATCCGGGAGAAACTCAATGGCAGAGTTTGGAGCAAGCCAGGCCTCAAACCTCGAGAAGCTCCAGCCCAAAAGGCAGCCAAAATCCAGCCCACATCCGGGAGAATCTCAAGAGCAGTGGGTGGAGCAAGCCAGGCCTCAAACCACGAGAAGCTCCAGCCAACAAGGCAGCCAAAATCCAGCCCACATCCGGGAGAATCTCAATAGCAGGGGGTGGAGCAAGCCAGGCCTCAAACCTTGAGAAGCTCCAGCCCAAAAGGCAGCCACAATGCAGCCCACATCCGGGAGAATCTCAAGAGCAGGGGGTGGAGAAAGCCAGCCCTCAAACCACGAGAAGCTCCACCCCAAAATGGCAGCCAAAATCCTAACCACCTCCGGGAGAATATCAAGAGCAGGGGGTGGAGCAAGCCAGGCCTCAAACCTCGAGAAGCTTCAGCACAAAATGCAGCCAAAATGCACCCCACATCCGGGAGAATCTCAAGAGCAGGGGGTGGAGGAAGCCAGGCCTCAAACCATGGGAAGCTCCAGCCCAAAACGCAGCCAAAATGCACCCCACATCCAGAAGAATCTCAAGAGCAGGGGGTGGAGCAAGCCAGGCCACAAACCACGAGAAGATCCAGCCCAAAATGCAGCCAAAATCAAGCCCACAACCGGGAGAATCTCAAGAGCAGGGTATGAAGCCAGCAGGCCACAAACCACGAGAAGCTCCAGCCCAAAATGCAGCCAAAATGCAGCCCACCTCCGGGAGAATCTCAAGAGCAGGGGGTGGAGCAAGGCAGGCCTCAAACCACGAGAAGCTCCAGCCCAAATATCAGCCAAAATCCAGCCCACCTCTGGGAGAATCTCAAGAGCAGGGGGAGTAGCAAGCCAGGCCTCAAACCACGAGAAGCTCCAGCCCAAAAGGCAGCCAAAATGCAGCCCACATCCAGGAGAATCTCAAGAGCAGGGGGTGGAGCAAGCCAGGCCTCAAACCTCGAGAAGCTCCAGCCCAAAAGGCAGCCAAAATCCAGCCCACATCCGGGAGAATATAAAGAGCAGGGTGTGGAGCAAGCCAGCCCTCAAACCACGAGAAGCTCCAGCCCAAAAGGCAGCCAAAATCCAGCCCACATCCGGGAGAATCTCAAGAGCAGGGTGTGGAGCAAGCCAGGCCTCAAACCACGAGAAGCTCCAGCTCAAAAGTCAGCCAATATCCAGCCCACATCCGGGAGAATCTCAAGAGCAGGGGGTGGAACAAGCCAGGCCTCAAACCACGAGAAGCTCCAGTCCAAAAGGCAACCAAAATACAGCCCACATCCGGGAGAATATGAAGAGCAGGGTTGGAGCAAGCCAGGCCCCAAACCACGAGAAGCTCCAGCCCAGAAGGCAGCCAAAATCCAGCCCACCTCCGGGAGAATCTCAAGAGCAGGGGGTGGAGCAAGCCAGGCCTCAAACCTCGAGAAGCTCCAGCCCTAAAGGCAGCCAAAATGCAGCCCACCTCCGGGAGAATCTCAAGAGCAGGGTGTGAAGCCAGCAGGCCACAAACCACGAGAAGCTCCAGCCCAAAAGGCAGCCAAAATGCAGCCCACATCCGGGAGAATCTCAAGAGCAGGGGGTGGAGCAAGCCAGGCCTCAAACCACGAGAAGCTCCAGCCCAAAAGGCAGACAAAATGCAGGAAACATCCGGGAGAATCTCAAGAGCAGGGGGTGGAGCAAGGCAGGCCTCAAACCACGAGAAGCTCCAGCCCAAAAGGCAGCCAAAATCCAGCCCACCTCCGGGAAAATCTCAAGAGCAGGGTGTGAAGCCAGCAGGCCACAAACCATGGGAAGTTCCAGCCCAAAATGCAGCCAAAATGCACCCCACATCCGGGAGAATCTCAAGAGCAGGGGGTGGAGCAAGCCAGGCCTCAAACCATGAGAAGTTCCAGCCCACAATGCAGCCAAAATTGAGCCCACATCCGGGAGAATCTCAAGAGCAGGGGGTGGAGCAAGCCAGGCCTCAAACCATGAGAAGCTCCAGCCCAAAAGGCAACCAAAATGCAGCCCACATACGGGAGAATCTCAAGAGCAGGGGGTGGAGCACGCCAGGCCTCAAACCACGAGAAGCTCCAGCCCAAAAGGCAGCCAAAATGCAGCCCACATCCGGGAGAATCTCAAGAGCAGGGGGTGGAGCAAGCCAGGCCTCAAACCACGAGAAGCTCCAGCCTAAAAGGCAGCCAAATCCAGCCCACCTCCGGGAGAATCTCAAGAGCAGGGGGTGGAGCAAGCCAGGCCTCAAACCACGAGAAGCTCCAGCCTAAAATGCAGCCAAAATGCAGCCCACATCCTAGAGAATCTCAAGAGCAGGGGGTGGAGCAAGGCAGGCCTCAAACCACGAGAAGCTCCAGCCTAAAAAGCAGCCAAAATCCTACCCACATCCAGGAGAATCTCAAGAGCAGGGGGTGGAGCAAGCCAGGCCTCAAACCACGAGAAGCTCCATCCCAAAAAGTAGCCAAAATGCAGCCCAAATCCGGGAGAATCTCAAGAGCAGGGGCTGGAGGAAGCCAGGCCTCAAACCTCGAGAAGCTCCAGCCCAAAAGGCAGCCAAAATGCAGCCCACATCCGGGAGAATATAAAGAGCAGGGGGTGTGAAGCCAGCAGGCCACAAACCACGAGAAGCTCCAGCCCAAAAGGCAGCCAAAATGCAGCCCACCTCCGGGAGAATCTCAAGAGCAGGGGGTGGAGCAAGCCAGGCCTCAAACCATGAGAAGCTCCAGCCCAAAAGGCAGCCAAAATGCAGCCCACCTCCGGGACAATATCAATGGCAGTTTGGAGCAAGCCAGGCCTCAAACCACGAGAAGCTCCAGTCCAAAAGGCAGCCAAAATACAGCCCACATCCGGGAGAATCTCAAGAGCAGGGGGTGGAGTAAGCCAGGCCTCAAACCATGAGAAGCTCCAGCCCAAAAGGCAGCCAAAATGCAGCCCACCTCCGGGAGAATATCAATGGCAGTTTGGAGCAAGCCAGGCCTCAAACCACGAGAAGCTCCAGTCCAAAAGGCAGCCAAAATCCAGCCCACCTCCGGGAGAATCTCAAGAGCAGGGGTTGGAGCAAGCCAGGCCTCAAACCTCGAGAAGCTCCAGCCCAAAAGGCAGCCAAAATGCAGCCCAACTCCGGGAGAATCTCAAGAGCAGCGGTTGGAGCAAGCCAGGCCTCAAACCACGAGAATCTCCAGCAAAAAGGCAGCCAAAATGCATCCCACATGCGGGAGAATCTCAAGAGCAGGGGGTGGAGCAAGCCAGGCCTCAAACCACGAGAAGCTCCAGCCCAAGAATCAGCCAAAATGCAGCCCACAACCGGGAGAATCTCAAGAGCAGGGGGTGGAGCAAGCCAGGCCTCAAACCATGAGAAGCTCCAGCCCAAAAGGCAGCCAAAATCCAGCCCACCTCCGGGAGAATCTCAAGAGCAGGGGTGGAGCAAGCCAGGCCTCAAACCACGAGAAGCTCCAGTCCAAAAGGCAGCCAAAATCCAGCCCACCTCCGGGAGAATCTCAATGGCAGAGTTTGGAGCAAGCCAGGCCTCAAACTACGAGAAGCTCCAGCCTAAAAGGCAGCCAAAATGCAGCCCACATCCAGGAGAATCTCAAGAGCAGGGGGTGGAGCAAGCCAGGCCTCAAACCATGGGAAGCTCCAGCCCAAAAGGCAGCCAAAATGCAGCCCACATCCGGGAGAATCTCAAGAGCAGGGGGTAGAGCAAGTCAGGCCTCAAACCATGAGAAGCTCCAGCCTAAAATGCAGCCAAAATGCAGCCCACATTCGGGAGAATCTCAAGAGCAGGGGATGGAGCAAGCCAGGCCCCAAACCACGAGAAGCTCCATCCCAAAAAGTAGCCAAAATGCAGCCCACCTCCTGGAGAATCTCAAGAGCAGGAGGTGGAGCAAGCCAGGCCTCAAACCATGAGAAGCTCCAGCCCAAAAGGCAGCCAAAATGCAGCCCACCTCCGGGACAATATCAATGGCAGTTTGGAGCAAGCCAGGCCTCAAACCACGAGAAGCTCCAGTCCAAAAGGCAGCCAAAATACAGCCCACATCCGGGAGAATCTCAAGAGCAGGGGGTGGAGTAAGCCAGACCTCAAACCATGAGAAGCTCCAGCCCAAAAGGCAGCCAAAATGCAGCCCACCTCCGGGAGAATATCAATGGCAGTTTGGAGCAAGCCAGGCCTCAAACCACGAGAAGCTCCAGTCCAAAAGGCAGCCAAAATCCAGCCCACCTCCGGGAGAATCTCAAGAGCAGGGGTTGGAGCAAGCCAGGCCTCAAACCTCGAGAAGCTCCAGCCCAAAAGGCAGCCAAAATGCAGCCCAACTCCGGGAGAATCTCAAGAGCAGGGGTTGGAGCAAGGCAGGCCTCAAACCACGAGAATCTCCAGCAAAAAGGCAGCCAAAATGCATCCCACATGCGGGAGAATCTCAAGAGCAGGGGGTGGAGCAAGCCAGGCCTCAAACCACGAGAAGCTCCAGCCCAAGAATCAGCCAAAATGCAGCCCACAACCGGGAGAATCTCAAGAGCAGGGGTGGAGCAAGCCAGGCCTCAAACCACGAGAAGCTCCAGTCCAAAAGGCAGCCAAAATCCAGCCCACCTCCGGGAGAATCTCAATGGCAGAGTTTGGAGCAAGCCAGGCCTCAAACTACGAGAAGCTCCAGCCTAAAAGGCAGCCAAAATGCAGCCCACATCCAGGAGAATCTCAAGAGCAGGGGGTGGAGCAAGCCAGGCCTCAAACCATGGGAAGCTCCAGCCCAAAAGGCAGCCAAAATGCAGCCCACATCCGGGAGAATCTCAAGAGCAGGGGGTAGAGCAAGTCAGGCCTCAAACCATGAGAAGCTCCAGCCTAAAATGCAGCCAAAATGCAGCCCACATTCGGGAGAATCTCAAGAGCAGGGGATGGAGCAAGCCAGGCCCCAAACCACGAGAAGCTCCATCCCAAAAAGTAGCCAAAATGCAGCCCACCTCCTGGAGAATCTCAAGAGCAGGAGGTGGAGCAAGCCAGGCCTCAAACCACGAGAAGCTCCAGCCTAAAAGGCAGCCAAATCCAGCCCACCTCTGGGAGAATCTCAAGAGCAGGGGGTGGAGCAAGCCAGGCCTCAAACCACGAGAAGCTCCAGCCTAAAAGGCAGCCAAAATGCAGCCCACATCCTAGAGAATCTCAAGAGCAGGGGGTAGAGCAAGCCAGGCCTCAAACCACGAGAAGCTCCAGCCTAAAAAGCAGCCAAAATCCTACCCACATCCAGGAGAATCTCAAGAGCAGGGGGTGGAGCAAGCCAGGCCTCAAACCACGAGAAGCTCCAGCCTAAAAAGCAGCCAAAATCCTACCCACATCCAGGAGAATCTCAAGAGCAGGGGGTAGAGCAAGCCAGGCCTCAAACCACGAGAAGCTCCAGCCTAAAAAGCAGCCAAAATCCTACCCACATCCAGGAGAATCTCAAGAGCAGGGGGTGGAGCAAGCCAGGCCTCAAACCACGAGAAGCTCCATCCCAAAAAGTAGCCAAAATGCAGCCCAAATCCGGGAGAATCTCAAGAGCAGGGGGTGGAGCAAGCCAGGCCTCAAACCTCGAGAAGCTCCAGCCCAAAAGGCAGCCAAAATGCAGCCCACATCCGGGAGAATATAAAGAGCAGGGGGTGTGAAGCCAGCAGGCCACAAACCACGAGAAGCTCCAGCCCAAAAGGCAGCCAAAATGCAGCCCACATCCGGGAGAATCTCAAGAGCAGGGGGTGGAGCAAGCCAGGCCTCAAACCATGAGAAGCTCCAGCCCAAAAGGCAGCCAAAATGCAGCCCACCTCTGGGACAATATCAATGGCAGTTTGGAGCAAGCCAGGCCTCAAACCACGAGAAGCTCCAGTCCAAAAGGCAGCCAAAATACAGCCCACATCCGGGAGAATCTCAAGAGCAGGGGGTGGAGCAAGCCAGGCCTCAAACCATGAGAAGCTCCAGCCCAAAAGGCAGCCAAAATGCAGCCCACCTCCGGGAGAATATCAATGGCAGTTTGGAGCAAGCCAGGCCTCAAACCACGAGAAGCTCCAGTAAAAAAGGCAGCCAAAATCCAGCCCACCTCCGGGAGAATCTCAAGAGCAGGGGTTGGAGCAAGCCAGGCCTCAAACCTCGAGAAGCTCCAGCCCAAAAGGCAGCCAAAATGCAGCCCAAATCCGGGAGAATCTCAAGAGCAGGGGGTGGAGCAAGCCAGGCCTCAAACCACGAGAAGCTCCAGCCCAAGAATCAGCCAAAATGCAGCCCACAACCGGGAGAATCTCAAGAGCAGGGGGTGGAGCAAGCCAGGCCTCAAACCACGAGAAGCTCCAGCCCAAGAATCAGCCAAAATGCAGCCCACAACCGGGAGAATCTCAAGAGCAGGGGGTGGAGCAAGCCAGGCCTCAAACCATGAGAAGCTCCAGCCCAAAAGGCAGCCAAAATCCAGCCCACCTCCGGGAGAATCTCAAGAGCAGGGGTGGAGCAAGCCAGGCCTCAAACCACGAGAAGCTCCAGTCCAAAAGGCAGCCAAAATCCAGCCCACCTCCGGGAGAATCTCAATGGCAGAGTTTGGAGCAAGCCAGGCCTCAAACTACGAGAAGCTCCAGCCTAAAAGGCAGCCAAAATGCAGCCCACATCCAGGAGAATCTCAAGAGCAGGGGGTGGAGCAAGCCAGGCCTCAAACCATGGGAAGCTCCAGCCCAAAAGGCAGCCAAAATGCAGCCCACATCCGGGAGAATCTCAAGAGCAGGGGGTAGAGCAAGTCAGGCCTCAAACCATGAGAAGCTCCAGCCTAAAATGCAGCCAAAATGCAGCCCACATTCGGGAGAATCTCAAGAGCAGGGGATGGAGCAAGCCAGGCCCCAAACCACGAGAAGCTCCATCCCAAAAAGTAGCCAAAATGCAGCCCACCTCCTGGAGAATCTCAAGAGCAGGAGGTGGAGCAAGCCAGGCCTCAAACCACGAGAAGCTCCAGCCTAAAAGGCAGCCAAATCCAGCCCACCTCTGGGAGAATCTCAAGAGCAGGGGGTGGAGCAAGCCAGGCCTCAAACCACGAGAAGCTCCAGCCTAAAAGGCAGCCAAATCCAGCCCACCTCTGGGAGAATCTCAAGAGCAGGGGGTGGAGCAAGCCAGGCCTCAAACCACGAGAAGCTCCAGCCTAAAAGGCAGCCAAAATGCAGCCCACATCCTAGAGAATCTCAAGAGCAGGGGGTGGAGCAAGCCAGGCCTCAAACCACGAGAAGCTCCATCCCAAAAAGTAGCCAAAATGCAGCCCAAATCCGGGAGAATCTCAAGAGCAGGGGGTGGAGCAAGCCAGGCCTCAAACCTCGAGAAGCTCCAGCCCAAAAGGCAGCCAAAATGCAGCCCACATCCGGGAGAATATAAAGAGCAGGGGGTGTGAAGCCAGCAGGCCACAAACCACGAGAAGCTCCAGCCCAAAAGGCAGCCAAAATGCAGCCCACCTCCGGGAGAATCTCAAGAGCAGGGGGTGGAGCAAGCCAGGCCTCAAACCATGAGAAGCTCCAGCCCAAAAGGCAGCCAAAATGCAGCCCACCTCCGGGACAATATCAATGGCACTTTGGAGCAAGCCAGGCCTCAAACCACGAGAAGCTCCAGCCCAAAAGGCAGCCAAAATGCAGCCCACCTCCGGGAGAATATCAATGGCAGTTTGGAGCAAGCCAGGCCTCAAACCACGAGAAGCTCCAGTAAAAAAGGCAGCCAAAATCCAGCCCACCTCCGGGAGAATCTCAAGAGCAGGGGTTGGAGCAAGCCAGGCCTCAAACCTCGAGAAGCTCCAGCCCAAAAGGCAGCCAAAATGCAGCCCAAATCCGGGAGAATCTCAAGAGCAGGGGGTGGAGCAAGCCAGGCCTCAAACCACGAGAAGCTCCAGCCCAAGAATCAGCCAAAATGCAGCCCACAACCGGGAGAATCTCAAGAGCAGGGGGTGGAGCAAGCCAGGCCTCAAACCACGAGAAGCTCCAGCCCAAGAATCAGCCAAAATGCAGCCCACAACCGGGAGAATCTCAAGAGGAGGGGGTGGAGCAAGCCAGGCCTCAAACCACGAGAAGCTCCAGCCCAAAAGGCAGCCAAAATCCAGCCCACCTCCCTGAGAATCTCAAGAGCAGGGGTGGAGCAAGCCAGGCCTCAAACCACGAGAAGCTCCAGTCCAAAAGGCAGCCAAAATCCAGGCCACCTCCGGGAGAATCTCAATGGCAGAGTTTGGAGCAAGCCAGGCCTCAAACTACGAGAAGCTCCAGCCTAAAAGGCAGCCAAAATGCAGCCCACATCCAGGAGAATTTCAAGAGCAGGGGGTGGAGCAAGCCAGGCCTCAAACCATGGGAAGCTCCAGCCCAAAAGGCAGCCAAAATGCAGCCCACATCCGGAGAATCTCAAGAGCAGGGGATGGAGCAAGCCAGGCCCCAAACCACGAGAAGCTCCATCCCAAAAAGTAGCCAAAATGCAGCCCACATCCGGGAGAATCTCAAGAGCAGAGTTTGGAGCAAGCCAGGCCTCAAACTACGAGAAGCTCCAGCCTAAAAGGAAGCCAAAATCCAGCCCACCTCCGGGAGAATCTCAAGAGCAGTGGGTAGAGCAAGTCAGGCCTCAAACCATGAGAAGCTCCAGCCTAAAATGCACCCAAAATGGAGCCCACATTCGGGAGAATCTCAAGAGCAGGGGGTGGAGCAAGCCAGGCCTCAAACCACGAGAAGCTCCAGCCCAAAAGGCAGCCAAAATGCAGCCCACATCCGGAAGAATATCAAGAGCAGGGGGTGGAGCAAGCCAGGTCTCAAAAAACGAGAAGCTCCACCCCAAAAGGCAGCCAAAATGCAGCCCACATCCGGGAGAATCTCAAGAGCAGGGGGTGGAGCAAGCCAGGCCTCAAACCACGAGAAGCTCCAGCCCAAAAGTCAGCCAAAATGCAGCCCACCTCCCTGAGAATCTCAATGGCAGTTTGGAGCAAGCCAGGCCTCAAACCACGAGAAGCTCCAGTCCAAAAGGCAGCCAAAATACAGCCCACATCCGGGAGAATCTCAAGAGCAGGGGGTGGAGCAAGCCAGGCCTCAAACCTCGAGAAGCTCCAGCCCAAAAGGCAGCCAAAATCCAGCCCACCTCCCTGAGAATCTCAAGAGCAGGGGTTGGAGCAAGCCAGGCCTCAAACCACGAGAATCTCCAGCCAAAAGTCAGCCAAAATGCATCCCACATGCGGGAGAATCTCAAGAGCAGGGGGTGGAGCAAGCCAGGCCTCAAACCACGAGAAGCTCCAGCCCAAGAATCAGCCAAAATGCAGCCCACAACCGGGAGAATCTCAAGAGCAGGGGGTGGAGCAAGCCAGGCCTCAAACCATGAGAAGCTCCAGCCCAAAAGGCAGCCAAAATCCAGCCCACCTCCGGGAGAATCTCAAGAGCAGGGGTGGAGCAAGCCAGGCCTCAAACCACGAGAAGCTCCAGTCCAAAATGCAGCCAAAATCCAGCCCACCTCCGGGAGAATCTCAATGGCAGAGTTTGGAGCAAGCCAGGCCTCAAACTACGAGAAGCTCCAGCCTAAAAGGCAGCCAAAATGCAGCCCACATCCAGGAGAATCTCAAGAGCAGGGGGTGGAGCAAGCCAGGCCTCAAACCATGGGAAGCTCCAGTAAAAAAGGCAGCCAAAATCCAGCCCACCTCCGGGAGAATCTCAAGAGCAGTGGTTGGAGCAAGCCAGGCCTCAAACCTCGAGAAGCTCCAGCCCAAAAGGCAGCCAAAATCCAGCCCACCTCCCTGAGAATCTCAAGAGCAGGGGTTGGAGCAAGCCAGGCCTCAAACCACGAGAATCTCCAGCCAAAAGGCAGCCAAAATGCATCCCACATGCGGGAGAATCTCAAGAGCAGGGGGTGGAGCAAGCCAGGCCTCAAACCACGAGAAGCTCCAGCCCAAGAATCAGCCAAAATGCAGCCCACAACCGGGAGAATCTCAAGAGCAGGGGGTGGAGCAAGCCAGGCCTCAAACCACGAGAAGCTCCAGTAAAAAAGGCAGCCAAAATCCAGCCCACCTCCGGGAGAATCTCAAGAGCAGTGGTTGGAGCAAGCCAGGCCTCAAACCTCGAGAAGCTCCAGCCCAAAAGGCAGCCAAAATCCAGCCCACCTCCCTGAGAATCTCAAGAGCAGGGGTTGGAGCAAGCCAGGCCTCAAACCACGAGAATCTCCAGCCAAAAGGCAGCCAAAATGCATCCCACATGCGGGAGAATCTCAAGAGCAGGGGGTGGAGCAAGCCAGGCCTCAAACCACGAGAAGCTCCAGCCCAAGAATCAGCCAAAATGCAGCCCACAACCGGGAGAATCTCAAGAGCAGGGGGTGGAGCAAGCCAGGCCTCAAACCATGAGAAGCTCCAGCCCAAAAGGCAGCCAAAATCCAGCCCACCTCCGGGAGAATCTCAAGAGCAGGGGTGGAGCAAGCCAGGCCTCAAACCACGAGAAGCTCCAGTCCAAAAGGCAGCCAAAATCCAGCCCACCTCCGGGAGAATCTCAATGGCAGAGTTTGGAGCAAGCCAGGCCTCAAACTACGAGAAGCTCCAGCCTAAAAGGCAGCCAAAATGCAGCCCACATCCAGGAGAATCTCAAGAGCAGCGGGTGGAGCAAGCCAGGCCTCAAACCATGGGAAGCTCCAGCCCAAAAGGCAGCCAAAATGCAGCCCACATCCGGGAGAATCTCAAGAGCAGGGGGTAGAGCAAGTCAGGCCTCAAACCGTGAGAAGCTCCAGCCTAAAATGCAGCCAAAATGCAGCCCACATTCGGGAGAATCTCAAGAGCAGGGGATGGAGCAAGCCATCCCCCAAACCACGAGAAGCTCCATCCCAAAAAGTAGCCAAAATGCAGCCCACCTCCTGGAGAATCTCAAGAGCAGGAGGTGGAGCAAGCCAGGCCTCAAACCACGAGAAGCTCCAGCCTAAAAGGCAGCCAAATCCAGCCCACTTCTGGGAGAATCTCAAGAGCAGGGGGTGGAGCAAGCCAGGCCTCAAACCTTGAGAAGCTCCAGCCCAAAAGGCAGCCACAATGCAGCCCATATCCTAGAGAATCTCAAGAGCAGGGGGTGGAGCAAGCCAGGCCTCAAACCACGAGAAGCTCCAGCCTAAAAAGCAGCCAAAATCCTACCCACATCCAGGAGAATCTCAAGAGCAGGGGGTGGAGCAAGCCAGGCCTCAAACCACGAGAAGCTCCATCCCAAAAAGTAGCCAAAATGCAGCCCAAATCCGGGAGAATCTCAAGAGCAGGGGGTGGAGCAAGCCAGGCCTCAAACCTCGAGAAGCTCCAGCCCAAAATTCAGCCAAAATGCAGCCTACATCCGGGAGAATATAAAGAGCAGGGGGTGTGAAGCCAGCAGGCCACAAACCACGAGAAGCTCCAGCCCAAAAGGCAGCCAAAATGCAGCCCACCTCCGGGAGAATCTCAAGAGCAGGGGGTGGAGCAAGCCAGGCCTCAAACCATGAGAAGCTCCAGCCCAAAAGGCAGCCAAAATGCAGCCCACCTCCGGGACAATATCAATGGCAGTTTGGAGCAAGCCAGGCCTCAAACCACGAGAAGCTCCAGCCCAAAAGGCAGCCAAAATGCAGCCCAAATCCGGGAGAATCTCAAGAGCAGGGGTTGGAGCAAGCCAGGCCTCAAACCTCGAGAAGCTCCAGCCCAAAAGGCAGCCAAAATGCAGCCCAAATCCGGGAGAATCTCAAGAGCAGGGGGTGGAGCAAGCCAGGCCTCAAACCACGAGAAGCTCCAGCCCAAGAATCAGCCAAAATGCAGCCCACAACCGGGAGAATCTCAAGAGCAGGGGGTGGAGCAAGCCAGGCCTCAAACCACGAGAAGCTCCAGCCCAAGAATCAGCCAAAATGCAGCCCACAACCGGGAGAATCTCAAGAGCAGGGGGTGGAGCAAGCCAGGCCTCAAACCACGAGAAGCTCCAGCCCAAAAGGCAGCCAAAATCCAGCCCACCTCCCTGAGAATCTCAAGAGCAGGGGTGGAGCAAGCCAGGCCTCAAACCACGAGAAGCTCCAGTCCAAAAGGCAGCCAAAATCCAGCCCACCTCCGGGAGAATCTCAATGGCAGAGTTTGGAGCAAGCCAGGCCTCAAACTACGAGAAGCTCCAGCCTAAAAGGCAGCCAAAATGCAGCCCACATCCAGGAGAATTTCAAGAGCAGGGGGTGGAGCAAGCCAGGCCTCAAACCATGGGAAGCTCCAGCCCAAAAGGCAGCCAAAATGCAGCCCACATCCGGGAGAATCTCAAGAGCAGGGGATGGAGCAAGCCAGGCCCCAAACCACGAGAAGCTCCATCCCAAAAAGTAGCCAAAATGCAGCCCACATCCGGGAGAATCTCAAGAGCAGAGTTTGGAGCAAGCCAGGCCTCAAACTACGAGAAGCTCCAGCCTAAAATGAAGCCAAAATCCAGCCCACCTCCGGGAGAATCTCAAGAGCAGTGGGTAGAGCAAGTCAGGCCTCAAACCATGAGAAGCTCCAGCCTAAAATGCAGCCAAAATGGAGCCCACATTCGGGAGAATCTCAAGAGCAGGGGGTGGAGCAAGCCAGGCCTCAAACCACGAGAAGCTCCAGCCCAAAAGGCAGCCAAAATGCAGCCCACATCTGGGAGAATCTCAAGAGCAGGGGGTGGAGCAAGCCAGGTCTCAAACCACGAGAAGCTCCACCCCAAAAGGCAGCCAAAATGCAGCCCACCTCCGGGAGAATATCAATGGCAGTTTGGAGCAAGCCAGGCCTCAAACCACGAGAAGCTCCAGTAAAAAAGGCAGCCAAAATCCAGCCCACCTCCGGGAGAATCTCAAGAGCAGTGGTTGGAGCAAGCCAGGCCTCAAACCTCGAGAAGCTCCAGCCCAAAAGGCAGCCAAAATGCAGCCCAAATCCGGGAGAATCTCAAGAGCAGGGGGTGGAGCAAGCCAGGCCTCAAACCACGAGAAGCTCCAGCCCAAGAATCAGCCAAAATGCAGCCCACAACCGGGAGAATCTCAAGAGCAGGGGGTGGAGCAAGCCAGGCCTCAAACCACGAGAAGCTCCAGCCCAAAAGGCAGCCAAAATCCAGCCCACCTCCCTGAGAATCTCAAGAGCAGGGGTGGAGCAAGCCAGGCCTCAAACCACGAGAAGCTCCAGTCCAAAAGGCAGCCAAAATCCAGCCCACCTCCGGGAGAATCTCAATGGCAGAGTTTGGAGCAAGCCAGGCCTCAAACTACGAGAAGCTCCAGCCTAAAAGGCAGCCAAAATACAGCCCACATCCGGGAGAATCTCAAGAGCAGGGGGTGGAGCAAGCCAGGCCTCAAACCATGAGAAGCTCCAGCCCAAAAGGCAGCCAAAATGCAGCCCACCTCCGGGAGAATATCAATGGCAGTTTGGAGCAAGCCAGGCCTCAAACCACGAGAAGCTCCAGTAAAAAAGGCAGCCAAAATCCAGCCCACCTCCGGGAGAATCTCAAGAGCAGTGGTTGGAGCAAGCCAGGCCTCAAACCTCGAGAAGCTCCAGCCCAAAAGGCAGCCAAAATGCAGCCCAAATCCGGGAGAATCTCAAGAGCAGGGGGTGGAGCAAGCCAGGCCTCAAACCACGAGAAGCTCCAGCCCAAGAATCAGCCAAAATGCAGCCCACAACCGGGAGAATCTCAAGAGCAGGGGGTGGAGCAAGCCAGGCCTCAAACCACGAGAAGCTCCAGCCCAAAAGGCAGCCAAAATCCAGCCCACCTCCCTGAGAATCTCAAGAGCAGGGGTGGAGCAAGCCAGGCCTCAAACCACGAGAAGCTCCAGTCCAAAAGGCAGCCAAAATCCAGCCCACCTCCGGGAGAATCTCAATGGCAGAGTTTGGAGCAAGCCAGGCCTCAAACTACGAGAAGCTCCAGCCTAAAAGGCAGCCAAAATGCAGCCCACATCCAGGAGAATTTCAAGAGCAGGGGGTGGAGCAAGCCAGGCCTCAAACCATGGGAAGCTCCAGCCCAAAAGGCAGCCAAAATGCAGCCCACATCCGGGAGAATCTCAAGAGCAGGGGATGGAGCAAGCCAGGCCCCAAACCACGAGAAGCTCCATCCCAAAAAGTAGCCAAAATGCAGCCCACATCCGGGAGAATCTCAAGAGCAGAGTTTGGAGCAAGCCAGGCCTCAAACTACGAGAAGCTCCAGCCTAAAAGGAAGCCAAAATCCAGCCCACCTCCGGGAGAATCTCAAGAGCAGTGGGTAGAGCAAGTCAGGCCTCAAACCATGAGAAGCTCCAGCCTAAAATGCAGCCAAAATGGAGCCCACATTCGGGAGAATCTCAAGAGCAGGGGGTGGAGCAAGCCAGGCCTCAAACCACGAGAAGCTCCAGCCCAAAAGGCAGCCAAAATGCAGCCCACATCTGGGAGAATCTCAAGAGCAGGGGGTGGAGCAAGCCAGGTCTCAAACCACGAGAAGCTCCACCCCAAAAGGCAGCCAAAATGCAGCCCACATCCGGGAGAATCTCAAGAGCAGGGGGTGGAGCAAGCCAGACCTCAAACCACGAGAAGCTCCAGCCCAAAAGTCAGCCAAAATGCAGCCCACCTTCCTGAGAATCTCAATGGCAGTTTGGAGCAAGCCAGGCCTCAAACCACGAGAAGCTCCAGCCCAAAAAGCAGCCACAATCCAGCCCACCTCCGGGAGAATCTCAAGAGCAGGGGGTGGAGCAAGCCAGGCCTCAAACCACGAGAAGCTCCATCCCAAAATGTAGCCAAAATGCAGCCCACATCCGGGAGAATCTCAAGAGCAGGGGGTGGAGCAAGCCAGGCCTCAAACCTCGAGAAGCTCCAGCCCAAAAGGCAGCCAAAATGCAGCCCACATCCGGGAGAATATAAAGAGCAGGGGGTGGAGCAAGCCAGGCCTCAAACCACGAGACGCTCCAGCTAAACATTCAGCCAAAATCCAGCCCACATCTGGGAGAATCTCAAGAGCAGGGGGTGGAGCAAGCCAGGCCTCAAACCACGAGAAGCTCCAGCCCAAAAGGCAGCCAAAATGCAGCCCACCTCCCTGAGAATCTCAATGGCAGTTTGGAGCAAGCCAGGCCTCAAACCACGAGAAGCTCCAGCCCAAAAAGCAGCCAAAATCCAGCCCACCTCCGGGAGAATCTCAAGAGCACAGGTGGAGCAAGCCAGGCCTCAAACCACGAGAAGCTCCAGGCCAAGAATCACACAAAATGCAGCCCACATCCGGGAGAATTTCAAGAGCAGGGGGTGGAGCAAGCCAGGCCTCAAACCACGAGAAGCTCCAGCCCTAAAGGCAGCCAAAATGCAGCCCACCTCGGGGAGAATCTCAAGAGCAGGGGGTGGAGCAAGCCAGGCCTCAAACCACGAGAAGCTCCAGCCCAAAATGCAGCCAAAATCCAGCCCACATCCGGGAGAATCTCAAGAGCAGGGGGTGGAGCAAGCCAGGCCTCAAACCACGAGAAGCTCCAGCCCAAAAGCCAGCCAAAATCCAGCCCACCTCCGGGAGAATATCAATGGCAGTTTGGAGCAAGCCAGGCCTCAAATCACGAAAAGCTCCAGTCCAAAAGGCAGCCAAAATACAGCCCACATCCGGGAGAATATCAAGAGCAGGGGGTGGAGCAAGCCAGGCCTCAAACCACGAGAAGCTCCAGCCCAAAAGGCAGCCAAAATGCAGCCCACATCTGGGAGAATCTCAAGAGCAGGGGGTGGAGCAAGCCAGGTCTCAAACCACGAGAAGCTCCACCCCAAAAGGCAGCCAAAATGCAGCCCACATCCGGGAGAATCTCAAGAGCAGGGGGTGGAGCAAGCCAGGCCTCAAACCATGAGAAGCTCCAGCCCAAAAGTCAGCCAAAATGCAGCCCACCTCCCTGAGAATCTCAATGGCAGTTTGGAGCAAGCCAGGCCTCAAACCACGAGAAGCTCCAGCCCAAAAAGCAGCCACAATCCAGCCCACCTCCGGGAGAATCTCAAGAGCAGGGGGTGGAGCAAGCCAGGCCTCAAACCACGAGAAGCTCCATCCCAAAATGTAGCCAAAATGCAGCCCACATCCGGGAGAATCTCAAGAGCAGGGGGTGGAGCAAGCCAGGCCTCAAACCTCGAGAAGCTCCAGCCCAAAAGGCAGCCAAAATGCAGCCCACATCCGGGAGAATATCAAGAGCAGGGGGTGGAGCAAGCCAGGCCTCAAACCACGAGACGCTCCAGCTAAACATTCAGCCAAAATCCAGCCCACATCTGGGAGAATCTCAAGAGCAGGGGGTGGAGCAAGCCAGGCCTCAAACCACGAGAAGCTCCAGCCCAAAAGGCAGCCAAAATCCAGCCCACCTCCGGGAGAATATCAAGAGCAGGGGGTGTGAAGCCAGCAGGCCACAAACCACGAGAAGCTCCAGCCCAAAAGTCAGCCAAAATGCAGCCCACCTCCCTGAGAATCTCAATGGCAGTTTGGAGCAAGCCAGGCCTCAAACCACGAGAAGCTCCAGCCCAAAAAGCAGCCAAAATCCAGCCCACCTCCGGGAGAATCTCAAGAGCACGGGTGGAGCAAGCCAGGCCTCAAACCACGAGAAGCTCCAGGCCAAGAATCACACAAAATGCAGCCCACATCCGGGAGAATTTCAAGAGCAGGGGGTGGAGCAAGCCAGGCCTCAAACCACGAGAAGCTCCAGCCCTAAAGGCAGCCAAAATGCAGCCCACCTCGGGGAGAATCTCAAGAGCAGGGGGTGGAGCAAGCCAGGCCTCAAACCACGAGAAGCTCCAGCCCAAAATGGAGACAAAATCCAGCCCACATCCGGGAGAATCTCAAGAGCAGGGGGTGGAGCAAGCCAGGCCTCAAACCACGAGAAGCTCCAGCCCAAAAGCCAGCCAAAATCCAGCCCACCTCCGGGAGAATATCAATGGCAGTTTGGAGCAAGCCAGGCCTCAAACCACGAGAAGCTCCAGTCCAAAAGGCAGCCAAAATACAGCCCACATCCGGGAGAATATCAAGAGCAGGGGGTGGAGCAAGCCAGGCCTCAAACCATGAGAAGCTCCAGCCCAAAAGGCAGCCAAAATGCAGCCCACCTCCGGGAGAATATCAATGGCAGTTTGGAGCAAGCCAGGCCTCAAACCACGAGAAGCTCCAGTCCAAAAGGCAGCCAAAATCCAGCCCACCTCCGGGAGAATCTCAAGAGCAGGGGTTGGAGCAAGCCAGGCCTCAAACCTCGAGAAGCTCCAGCCCAAAAGGCAGCCAAAATGCAGCCCAACTCCGGGAGAATCTCAAGAGCAGGGGGTTGGAGCAAGCCAGGCCTCAAACCACGAGAATCTCCAGCCAAAAGGCAGCCAAAATGCATCCCACATGCGGGAGAATCTCAAGAGCAGGGGGTGGAGCAAGCCAGGCCTCAAACCACGAGAAGCTCCAGCCCAAGAATCAGCCAAAATGCAGCCCACATCCGGGAGAATCTCAAGAGCAGGGGGTGGAGCAAGCCAGGCCTCAAACCACGAGAAGCTCCAGCCCAAAAGGCAGCCAAAATCGAGCCCACCTCCGGGAGAATCTCAAGAGCAGGGGTGGAGCAAGCCAGGCCTCAAACCACGAGAAGCTCCAGCCCAAAAGGCAGCCAAAATCCAGCCCACCTCCGGGAGAATCTCAATGGCAGAGTTTGGAGCAAGCCAGGCCTCAAACTACGAGAAGCTCCAGCCTAAAAGGCAGCCAAAATGCAGCCCACATCCAGGAGAATCTCAAGAGCAGGGGGTGGAGCAAGCCAGGCCTCAAACCATGGGAAGCTCCAGCCCAAAAGGCAGCCAAAATGCAGCCCACATCCGGGAGAATCTCAAGAGCAGGGGGTAGAGCAAGTCAGGCCTCAAACCATGAGAAGCTCCAGCCTAAAATGCAGCCAAAATGCAGCCCACATTCGGGAGAATCTCAAGAGCAGGGGATGGAGCAAGCCAGGCCCCAAACCACGAGAAGCTCCATCCCAAAAAGTAGCCAAAATGCAGCCCACATCCGGGAGAATCTCAAGAGCAGAGTTTGGAGCAAGCCAGGCCTCAAACTACGAGAAGCTCCAGCCTAAAAGGCAGCCAAAATCCAGCCCACCTCCGGGAGAATCTCAAGAGCAGTGGGTAGAGCAAGTCAGGCCTCAAACCATGAGAAGCTCCAGCCTAAAATGCAGCCAAAATGGAGCCCACATTCGGGAGAATCTCAAGAGCAGGGGATGGAGCAAGCCAGGCCCCAAACCACGAGAAGCTCCATCCCAAAAAGTAGCCAAAATGCAGCCCACATCCGGGAGAATCTCAAGAGCAGAGTTTGGAGCAAGCCAGGCCTCAAACTACGAGAAGCTCCAGCCTAAAAGGAAGCCAAAATCCAGCCCACCTCCGGGAGAATCTCAAGAGCAGTGGGTAGAGCAAGTCAGGCCTCAAACCATGAGAAGCTTCAGCCTAAAATGCAGCCAAAATGGAGCCCACATTCGGGAGAATCTCAAGAGCAGGGGGTGGAGCAAGCCAGGCCTCAAACCACGAGAAGCTCCAGCCCAAAAGGCAGCCAAAATGCAGCCCACATCTGGGAGAATCTCAAGAGCAGGGGGTGGAGCAAGCCAGGCCTCAAACCACGAGAAGCTCCAGCCCAAAAGTCAGCCAAAATGCAGCCCACCTCCCTGAGAATCTCAATGGCAGTTTGGAGCAAGCCAGGCCTCAAACCACGAGAAGCTCCAGCCCAAAAAGCAGCCACAATCCAGCCCACCTCCGGGAGAATCTCAAGAGCAGGGGGTGGAGCAAGCCAGGCCTCAAACCACGAGAAGCTCCATCCCAAAATGTAGCCAAAATGCAGCCCACATCCGGGAGAATCTCAAGAGCAGGGGGTGGAGCAAGCCAGGCCTCAAACCTCGAGAAGCTCCAGCCCAAAAGGCAGCCAAAATGCAGCCCACATCCGGGAGAATATAAAGAGCAGGGGGTGGAGCAAGCCAGGCCTCAAACCACGAGACGCTCCAGCTAAACATTCAGCCAAAATCCAGCCCACATCTGGGAGAATCTCAAGAGCAGGGGGTGGAGCAAGCCAGGCCTCAAACCACGAGAAGCTCCAGCCCAAAAGGCAGCCAAAATCCAGCCCACCTACGGGAGAATATCAAGAGCAGGGGGTGTGAAGCCAGCAGGCCACAAACCACGAGAAGCTCCAGCCCAAAATTCAGCCAAAATGCAGCCCACCTCCCTGAGAATCTCAATGGCAGTTTGGAGCAAGCCAGGCCTCAAACCACGAGAAGCTCCAGCCCAAAAAGCAGCCAAAATCCAGCCCACCTCCGGGAGAATCTCAAGAGCACGGGTGGAGCAAGCCAGGCCTCAAACCACGAGAAGCTCCAGGCCAAGAATCAGACAAAATGCAGCCCACATCCGGGAGAATTTCAAGAGCAGGTGGTGGAGCAAGCCAGGCCTCAAACCACGAGAAGCTCCAGCCCAACAGGCAGCCAAAATGCAGCCCACCTCGGGGAGAATCTCAAGAGCAGGGGGTGGAGCAAGCCAGGCCTCAAACCACGAGAAGCTCCAGCCCAAAATGCAGCCAAAATCCAGCCCACATCCGGGAGAATCTCAAGAGCAGGGGGTGGAGCAAGCCAGGCCTCAAACCACGAGAAGCTCCAGCCCAAAAGCCAGCCAAAATCCAGCCCACCTCCGGGAGAATCTCAATGGCAGTTTGGAGCAAGCCAGGCCTCAAACCACGAGAAGCTCCAGTCCAAAAGGCAGCCAAAATACAGCCCACATCCGGGAGAATATCAAGAGCAGGGGGTGGAGCAAGCCAGGCCTCAAACCATGAGAAGCTCCAGCCCAAAAGGCAGCCAAAATGCAGCCCACCTCCGGGAGAATATCAATGGCAGTTTGGAGCAAGCCAGGCCTCAAACCACGAGAAGCTCCAGTCCAAAAGGCAGCCAAAATCCAGCCCACCTCCGGGAGAATCTCAAGAGCAGGGGTTGGAGCAAGCCAGGCCTCAAACCTCGAGAAGCTCCAGCCCAAAAGGCAGCCAAAATGCAGACCAACTCCGGGAGAATCTCAAGAGCAGGGGTTGGAGCAAGCCAGGCCTCAAACCACGAGAATCTCCAGCCAAAAGGCAGCCAAAATGCATCCCACATGCGGGAGAATCTCAAGAGCAGGGGGTGGAGCAAGCCAGGCCTCAAACCACGAGAAGCTCCAGCCCAAGAATCAGCCAAAATGCAGCCCACATCCGGGAGAATCTCAAGAGCAGGGGGTGGAGCAAGCCAGGCCTCAAACCACGAGAAGCTCCAGCCCAAAAGGCAGCCAAAATCCAGCCCACCTCCGGGAGAATCTCAAGAGCAGGGGTGGAGCAAGCCAGGCCTCAAACCACGAGAAGCTCCAGCCCAAAAGGCAGCCAAAATCCAGCCCACCTCCGGGAGAATCTCAATGGCAGAGTTTGGAGCAAGCCAGGCCTCAAACTACGAGAAGCTCCAGCCTAAAAGGCAGCCAAAATGCAGCCCACATCCAGGAGAATCTCAAGAGCAGCGGGTGGAGCAAGCCAGGCCTCAAACCATGGGAAGCTCCAGCCCAAAAGGCAGCCAAAATGCAGCCCACATCCGGGAGAATCTCAAGAGCAGGGGGTAGAGCAAGTCAGGCCTCAAACCATGAGAAGCTCCAGCCTAAAATGCAGCCAAAATGCAGCCCACATTCGGGAGAATCTCAAGAGCAGGGGATGGAGCAAGCCAGGCCCCAAACCACGAGAAGCTCCATCCCAAAAAGTAGCCAAAATGCAGCCCACATCCGGGAGAATCTCAAGAGCAGAGTTTGGAGCAAGCCAGGCCTCAAACTACGAGAAGCTCCAGCCTAAAAGGCAGCCAAAATCCAGCCCACCTCCGGGAGAATCTCAAGAGCAGTGGGTAGAGCAAGTCAGGCCTCAAACCATGAGAAGCTCCAGCCTAAAATGCAGCCAAAATGGAGCCCACATTCGGGAGAATCTCAAGAGCAGGGGGTGGAGCAAGCCAGGCCTCAAACCACGAGAAGCTCCAGCCCAAAAGGCAGCAAAAATGCAGCCCACATCCGGGAGAATCTCAAGAGCAGGGGGTGGAGCAAGCCAGGTCTCAAACCACGAGAAGCTCCAGCCCAAAAGGCAGCCAAAATGCAGCCCACATCCGGGAGAATCTCAAGAGCAGGGGGTGGAGCAAGCCAGGCCTCAAACCACGAGAAGCTCCAGCCCAAAAGTCAGCCAAAATGCAGCCCACCTCCCTGAGAATCTCAATGGCAGTTTGGAGCAAGCCAGGCCTCAAACCACAAGAAGCTTCAGCCCAAAAAGCAGCCACAATCCAGCCCACCTCCGGGAGAATCTCAAGAGCAGGGGGTGGAGCAAGCCAGGCCTCAAACCACGAGAAGCTCCATCCCAAAATGTAGCCAAAATGCAGCCCACATCCGGGAGAATCTCAAGAGCAGGGGGTGGAGCAAGCCAGGCCTCAAACCTCGAGAAGCTCCAGCCCAAAAGGCAGCCAAAATGCAGCCCACATCCGGGAGAATCTCAAGAGCAGGGGGTGGAGCAAGCCAGGCCTCAAACCACGAGAAGCTCCAGCCTAAAAGGCAGCCAAATCCAGCCCACCTCTGGGAGAATCTCAAGAGCAGGGGGTGGAGCAAGCCAGGCCTCAAACCACGAGAAGCTCCAGCCTAAAAAGCAGCCAAAATGCAGCCCACATCCTAGAGAATCTCAAGAGCAGGGGGTGGAGCAAGCCAGGCCTCAAACCACGAGAAGCTCCATCCCAAAAAGTAGCCAAAATGCAGCCCAAATCCGGGAGAATCTCAAGAGCAGGGGGTGGAGCAAGCCAGGCCTCAAACCTCGAGAAGCTCCAGCCCAAAAGGCAGCCAAAATGCAGCCCACATCCGGGAGAATATAAAGAGCAGGGGGTGTGAAGCCAGCAGGCCACAAACCACGAGAAGCTCCAGCCCAAAAGGCAGCCAAAATGCAGCCCACCTCCGGGAGAATCTCAAGAGCAGGGGGTGGAGCAAGCCAGGCCTCAAACCATGAGAAGCTCCAGCCCAAAAGGCAGCCAAAATGCAGCCCACCTCCGGGACAATATCAATGGCAGTTTGGAGCAAGCCAGGCCTCAAACCACGAGAAGCTCCAGTCCAAAAGGCAGCCAAAATACAGCCCACATCCGGGAGAATATAAAGAGCAGGGGGTGGAGCAAGCCAGGCCTCAAACCATGAGAAGCTCCAGCCCAAAAGGCAGCCAAAATGCAGCCCACCTCCCTGAGAATATCAATGGCAGTTTGGAGCAAGCCAGGCCTCAAACCACGAGAAGCTCCAGTCCAAAAGGCAGCCAAAATCCAGCCCACCTCCGGGAGAATCTCAAGAGCAGGGGTTGGAGCAAGCCAGGCCTCAAACCTCGAGAAGCTCCAGCCCAAAAGGCAGCCAAAATGCAGCCCAACTCCGGGAGAATCTCAAGAGCAGGGGTTGGAGCAAGGCAGGCCTCAAACCACGAGAATCTCCAGCCAAAAGGCAGCCAAAATGCATCCCACATGCGGGAGAATCTCAAGAGCAGGGGCTGGAGCAAGCCAGGCCTCAAACCACGAGAAGCTCCAGCCCAAGAATCAGCCAAAATGCAGCCCACAACCGGGAGAATCTCAAGAGCAGGGGGTGGAGCAAGCAAGGCCTCAAACCACGAGAAGCTCCAGCCCAAAAGGCAGCCAAAATCCAGCCCACCTCCGGGAGAATCTCAAGAGCAGGGGTGGAGCAAGCCAGGCCTCAAACCACGAGAAGCTCCAGTCCAAAAGGCAGCCAAAATACAGCCCACCTCCGGGAGAATCTCAATGGCAGAGTTTGGAGCAAGCCAGGCCTCAAACTACGAGAAGCTCCAGCCTAAAAGGCAGCCAAAATGCAGCCCACATCCAGGAGAATCTCAAGAGCAGGGGGTGGAGCAAGCCAGGCCTCAAACCATGGGAAGCTCCAGCCCAAAAGGCAGCCAAAATGCAGCCCACATCCGGGAGAATCTCAAGAGCAGGGGGTAGAGCAAGTCAGGCCTCAAACCATGAGAAGCTCCAGCCTAAAATGCAGCCAAAATGCAGCCCACATTCGGGAGAATCTCAAGAGCAGGGGATGGAGCAAGCCAGGCCCCAAACCACGAGAAGCTCCAGCCCAAAAAGTAGCCAAAATGCAGCCCACCTCCTGGAGAATCTCAAGAGCAGGAGGTGGAGCAAGCCAGGCCTCAAACCACGAGAATCTCCAGCCTAAAAGGCAGCCAAATCCAGCCCACATCTGGGAGAATCTCAAGAGCAGGGGGTGGAGCAAGCCAGGCCTCAAACCACGAGAAGCTCCAGCCTAAAAGGCAGCCAAAATGCAGCCCACATCCTAGAGAATCTCAAGAGCAGGGGGTGGAGCAAGCCAGGCCTCAAACCACGAGAAGCTCCAGCCTAAAAAGCAGCCAAAATCCTACCCACATCCAGGAGAATCTCAAGAGCAGGGGGTGGAGCAAGCCAGGCCTCAAACCACGAGAAGCTCCATCCCAAAAAGTAGCCAAAATGCAGCCCAAATCCGGGAGAATCTCAAGAGCAGGGGGTGGAGCAAGCCAGGCCTCAAACCTCGAGAAGCTCCAGCCCAAAAGGCAGCCAAAATGCAGCCCACCTCCGGGACAATATCAATGGCAGTTTGGAGCAAGCCAGGCCTCAAACCACGAGAAGCTCCAGTCCAAAAGGCAGCCAAAATAGAGCCCACATCCGGGAGAATATCAAGAGCAGGGGGTGGAGCAAGCCAGGCCTCAAACCATGAGAAGCTCCAGCCCAAAAGGCAGCCAAAATGCAGCCCACCTCCGGGAGAATATCAATGGCAGTTTGGAGCAAGCCAGGCCTCAAACCACGAGAAGCTCCAGTCCAAAAGGCAGCCAAAATCCAGCCCACAACCGGGAGAATCTCAAGAGCAGGGGGTGGAGCAAGCCAGGCCTCAAACCACGAGAAGCTCCAGCCCAAAAGGCAGCCAAAATCCAGCCCACCTCCCTGAGAATCTCAAGAGCAGGGGTGGAGCAAGCCAGGCCTCAAACCACGAGAAGCTCCAGTCCAAAAGGCAGCCAAAATCCAGCCCACCTCCGGGAGAATCTCAATGGCAGAGTTTGGAGCAAGCCAGGCCTCAAACTACGAGAAGCTACAGCCTAAAAGGCAGCCAAAATGCAGCCCACATCCAGGAGAATCTCAAGAGCAGGGGGTGGAGCAAGCCAGGCCTCAAACCATGGGAAGCTCCAGCCCAAAAGGCAGCCAAAATGCAGCCCACATCCGGGAGAATCTCAAGAGCAGGGGATGGAGCAAGCCAGGCCCCAAACCACGAGAAGCTCCATCCCAAAAAGTAGCCAAAATGCAGCCCACATCCGGGAGAATCTCAAGAGCAGAGTTTGGAGCAAGCCAGGCCTCAAACTACGAGAAGCTCCAGCCTAAAAGGAAGCCAAAATCCAGCCCACCTCCGGGAGAATCTCAATGGCAGTTTGGAGCAAGCCAGGCCTCAAACCACGAGAAGCTCCAGCCCAAAAAGCAGCCACAATCCAGCCCACCTCCGGGAGAATCTCAAGAGCAGGGGGTGGAGCAAGCCAGGCCTCAAACCACGAGAAGCTCCATCCCAAAATGTAGCCAAAATGCAGCCCACATCCGGGAGAATCTCAAGAGCAGGGGGTGGAGCAAGCCAGGCCTCAAACCTCGAGAAGCTCCAGCCCAAAAGGCAGCCAAAATGCAGCCCACATCCGGGAGAATATAAAGAGCAGGGGGTGGAGCAAGCCAGGCCTCAAACCACGAGACGCTCCAGCTAAACATTCAGCCAAAATCCAGCCCACATCTGGGAGAATCTCAAGAGCAGGGGGTGGAGCAAGCCAGGCCTCAAACCACGAGAAGCTCCAGCCCAAAAGCCAGCCAAAATCCAGCCCACCTCCGGGAGAATATCAATGGCAGTTTGGAGCAAGCCAGGCCTCAAACCACGAGAAGCTCCAGTCCAAAAGGCAGCCAAAATGCAGCCCACCTCCGGGAGAATCTCAAGAGCAGGGGGTGGAGCAAGCCAGGCCTCAAACCTCGAGAAGCTCCAGCCCAAAAGGCAGCCAAAATGCAGCCCACATCCGGGAGAATATAAAGAGCAGGGGGTGTGAAGCCAGCAGGCCACAAACCACGAGAAGCTCCAGCCCAAAAGGCAGCCAAAATGCAGCCCACATCCGGGAGAATCTCAAGAGCAGGGGGTGGAGCAAGCCAGGCCTCAAACCATGAGAAGCTCCAGCCCAAAAGGCAGCCAAAATGCAGCCCACCTCCGGGACAATATCAATGGCAGTTTGGAGCAAGCCAGGCCTCAAACCACGAGAAGCTCCAGTCCAAAAGGCAGCCAAAATACAGCCCACATCCGGGAGAATATCAAGAGCAGGGGGTGGAGCAAGCCAGGCCTCAAACCATGAGAAGCTCCAGCCCAAGAGGCAGCCAAAATGCAGCCCACCTCCGGGAGAATATCAATGGCAGTTTGGAGCAAGCCAGGCCTCAAACCACGAGAAGCTCCAGTCCAAAAGGCAGCCAAAATCCAGCCCACAACCGGGAGAATCTCAAGAGCAGGGGGTGGAGCAAGCCAGGCCTCAAACCACGAGAAGCTCCAGCCCAAAAGGCAGCCAAAATCCAGCCCACCTCCCTGAGAATCTCAAGAGCAGGGGTGGAGCAAGCCAGGCCTCAAACCACGAGAAGCTCCAGTCCAAAAGGCAGCCAAAATCCAGCCCACCTCCGGGAGAATCTCAATGGCAGAGTTTGGAGCAAGCCAGGCCTCAAACTACGAGAAGCTACAGCCTAAAAGGCAGCCAAAATGCAGCCCACATCCAGGAGAATCTCAAGAGCAGGGGGTGGAGCAAGCCAGGCCTCAAACCATGGGAAGCTCCAGCCCAAAAGGCAGCCAAAATGCAGCCCACATCCGGGAGAATCTCAAGAGCAGGGGATGGAGCAAGCCAGGCCCTAAACCACGAGAAGCTCCATCCCAAAAAGTAGCCAAAATGCAGCCCACATCCGGGAGAATCTCAAGAGCAGAGTTTGGACCAAGCCAGGCCTCAAACTACGAGAAGCTCCAGCCTAAAAGGAAGCCAAAATCCAGCCCACCTCCGGGAGAATCTCAAGAGCAGTGGGTAGAGCAAGTCAGGCCTCAAACCATGAGAAGCTCCAGCCTAAAATGCAGCCAAAATGGAGCCCACATTCGGGAGAATCTCAAGAGCAGGGGGTGGAGCAAGCCAGGCCTCAAACCACGAGAAGCTCCAGCCCAAAAGGCAGCCAAAATGCAGCCCACATCTGGGAGAATCTCAAGAGCAGGGGGTGGAGCAAGCCAGGTCTCAAACCACGAGAACCTCCACCCCAAAAGGCAGCCAAAATGCAGCCCACATCCGGGAGAATCTCAAGAGCAGGGGGTGGAGCAAGCCAGGCCTCAAACCACGAGAAGCTCCAGCCCAAAAGTCAGCCAAAATGCAGCCCACCTCCCTGAGAATCTCAATGTCAGTTTGGAGCAAGCCAGGCCTCAAACCACGAGAAGCTCCAGCCCAAAAAGCAGCCACAATCCAGCCCACCTCCGGGAGAATCTCAAGAGCAGGGGGTGGAGCAAGCCAGGCCTCAAACCACGAGAAGCTCCATCCCAAAATGTAGCCAAAATGCAGCCCACATCCGGGAGAATCTCAAGAGCAGGGGGTGGAGCAAGCCAGGCCTCAAACCTCGAGAAGCTCCAGCCCAAAAGGCAGCCAAAATGCAGCCCACATCCGGGAGAATCTCAAGAGCAGCGGGTGGAGCAAGCCAGGCCTCAAACCACGAGACGCTCCAGCTAAACATTCAGCCAAAATCCAGCCCACATCTGGGAGAATCTCAAGAGCAGGGGGTGGAGCAAGCCAGGCCTCAAACCACGAGAAGCTCCAGCCCAAAAGCCAGCCAAAATCCAGCCCACCTCCGGGAGAATATTAATGGCAGTTTGGAGCAAGCCAGGCCTCAAACCACGAGAAGCTCCAGTCCAAAAGGCAGCCAAAATACAGCCCACATCCGGGAGAATATCAAGAGCAGGGGGTGGAGCAAGCCAGGCCTCAAACCATGAGAAGCTCCAGCCCAAAAGGCAGCCAAAATGCAGCCCACCTCCGGGAGAATATCAATGGCAGTTTGGAGCAAGCCAGGCCTCAAACCACGAGAAGCTCCAGTCCAAAAGGCAGCCAAAATCCAGCCCACCTCTGGGAGAATCTCAAGAGCAGGGGTTGGAGCAAGCCAGGCCTCAAACCTCGAGAAGCTCCAGCCCAAAAGGCAGCCAAAATGCAGCCCAACTCCGGGAGAATCTCAAGAGCAGGGGGTTGGAGCAAGCCAGGCCTCAAACCACGAGAATCTCCAGCCAAAAGGCAGCCAAAATGCATCCCACATCCGGGAGAATCTCAAGAGCAGGGGGTGGAGCAAGCCAGGCCTCAAACCACGAGAAGCTCCAGCCCAAAAGGCAGCCAAAATCCAGCCCACCTCTGGGAGAATCTCAAGAGCAGGGGTGGAGCAAGCCAGGCCTCAAACCACGAGAAGCTCCAGCCCAAAAGGCAGCCAAAATCCAGCCCACCTCCGCGAGAATCTCAATGGCAGAGTTTGGAGCAAGCCAGGCCTCAAACTACGAGAAGCTCCAGCCTAAAAGGCAGCCAAAATGCAGCCCACATCCAGGAGAATCTCAAGAGCAGGGGGTGGAGCAAGCCAGGCCTCAAACCATGGGAAGCTCCAGCCCAAAAGGCAGCCAAAATGCAGCCCACATCCGGGAGAATCTCAAGAGCAGGGGGTAGAGCAAGTCAGGCCTCAAACCATGAGAAGCTCCAGCCTAAAATGCAGCCAAAATGCAGCCCACATTCGGGAGAATCTCAAGAGCAGGGGATGGAGCAAGCCAGGCCCCAAACCACGAGAAGCTCCATCCCAAAAAGTAGCCAAAATGCAGCCCACATCCGGGAGAATCTCAAGAGCAGAGTTTGGAGCAAGCCAGGCCTCAAACTACGAGAAGCTCCAGCCTAAAAGGCAGCCAAAATCCAGCCCACCTCCGGGAGAATCTCAAGAGCAGTGGGTAGAGCAAGTCAGGCCTCAAACCATGAGAAGCTCCAGCCTAAAATGCAGCCAAAATGGAGCCCACATTCGGGAGAATCTCAAGAGCAGGGGGTGGAGCAAGCCAGGCCTCAAACCACGAGAAGCTCCAGCCCAAAAGGCAGCAAAAATGCAGCCCACATCCGGGAGAATCTCAAGAGCAGGGGGTGGAGCAAGCCAGGTCTCAAACCACGAGAAGCTCCACCCCAAAAGGCAGCCAAAATGCAGCCCACATCAGGGAGAATCTCAAGAGCAGGGGGTGGAGCAAGCCAGGCCTCAAACCACGAGAAGCTCCAGCCCAAAAGTCAGCCAAAATGCAGCCCACCTCCCTGAGAATCTCAATGGCAGTTTGGAGCAAGCCAGGCCTCAAACCACGAGAAGCTCCAGCCCAAAAAGCAGCCACAATCCAGCCCACCTCCGGGAGAATCTCAAGAGCAGGGGGTGGAGCAAGCCAGGCCTCAAACCACGAGAAGCTCCATCCCAAAATGTAGCCAAAATGCAGCCCACATCCGGGAGAATCTCAAGAGCAGGGGGTGGAGCAAGCCAGGCCTCAAACCTCGAGAAGCTCCAGCCCAAAAGGCAGCCAAAATGCAGCCCACATCCGGGAGAATATAAAGAGCAGGGGGTGGAGCAAGCCAGGCCTCAAACCACGAGACGCTCCAGCTAAACATTCAGCCAAAATCCAGCCCACATCTGGGAGAATCTCAAGAGCAGGGGGTGGAGCAAGCCAGGCCTCAAACCACGAGAAGCTCCAGCCCAAAAGGCAGCCAAAATCCAGCCCACCTCCGGGAGAATATCAAGAGCAGGGGGTGTGAAGCCAGCAGGCCACAAACCACGAGAAGCTCCAGCCCAAAAGTCAGCCAAAATGCAGCCCACCTCCCTGAGAATCTCAATGGCAGTTTGGAGCAAGCCAGGCCTCAAACCACGAGAAGCTCCAGCCCAAAAAGCAGCCAAAATCCAGCCCACCTCCGGGAGAATCTCAAGAGCACGGGTGGAGCAAGCCAGGCCTCAAACCACGAGAAGCTCCAGGCCAAGAATCAGACAAAATGCAGCCCACATCCGGGAGAATCTCAAGAGCAGGGGGTGGAGCAAGCCAGGCCTCAAACCACGAGAAGCTCCAGCCCAAAAGCCAGCCAAAATCCAGCCCACCTCCGGGAGAATATCAATGGCAGTTTGGAGCAAGCCAGGCCTCAAACCACGAGAAGCTCCAGTCCAAAAGGCAGCCAAAATCCAGCCCACCTCCGGGAGAATCTCAAGAGCAGGGGTTGGAGCAAGCCAGGCCTCAAACCTCGAGAAGCTGCAGCCCAAAAGGCAGCCAAAATGCAGCCCAACTCCGGGAGAATCTCAAGAGCAGGGGGTTGGAGCAAGCCAAGCCTCAAACCACGAGAATCTGCAGCCAAAAGGCAGCCAAAATGCATCCCACATGCGGGAGAATCTCAAGAGCAGGGGGTGGAGCAAGCCAGGCCTCAAACCACGAGAAGCTCCAGCCCAAGAATCAGCCAAAATGCAGCCCACATCCGGGAGAATCTCAAGAGCAGGGGGTGGAGCAAGCCAGGCCTCAAACCACGAGAAGCTCCAGCCCAAAAGGCAGCCAAAATCCAGCCCACCTCCGGGAGAATCTCAAGAGCAGGGGTGGAGCAAGCCAGGCCTCAAACCACAAGAAGCTCCAGCCCAAAAGGCAGCCAAAATCCAGCCCACCTCCGGGAGAATCTCAATGGCAGAGTTTGGAGCAAGCCAGGCCTCAAACTACGAGAAGCTCCAGCCTAAAAGGCAGCCAAAATGCAGCCCACATCCAGGAGAATCTCAAGAGCAGGGGGTGGAGCAAGCCAGGCCTCAAACCAAGGGAAGCTCCAGCCCAAAAGGCAGCCAAAATGCAGCCCACATCCGGGAGAATCTCAAGAGCAGGGGGTAGAGCAAGTCAGGCCTCAAACCATGAGAAGCTCCAGCCTAAAATGCAGCCAAAATGCAGCCCACATTCGGGAGAATCTCAAGAGCAGGGGATGGAGCAAGCCAGGCCTCAAACTACGAGAAGCTCCAGCCTAAAAGGCAGCCAAAATCCAGCCCACCTCCGGGAGAATCTCAAGAGCAGGGGGTAGAGCAAGTCAGGCCTCAAACCATGAGAAGCTCCAGCCTAAAATGCAGCCAAAATGGAGCCCACATTCGGGAGAATCTCAAGAGCAGGGGGTGGAGCAAGCCAGGCCTCAAACCACGAGAAGCTCCAGCCCAAAAGGCAGCAAAAATTCAGCCCACATCCGGGAGAATCTCAAGAGCAGGGGGTGGAGCAAGCCAGGCCTCAAAGCACGAGAAGCTCCAGCCCAAAAGGCAGCCAAAATCCAGCCCACCTCCGGGAGAATATCAAGAGCAGGGGGTGTGAAGCCAGCAGGCCACAAACCACGAGAAGCTCCACCCCAAAAGTCAGCCAAAATGCAGCCCACCTCCCTGAGAATCTCAATGGCAGTTTGGAGCAAGCCAGGCCTCAAACCACGAGAAGCTCCAGCCCAAAAAGCAGCCACAATCCAGCCCACCTCCGGGAGAATCTCAAGAGCACGGGTGGAGCAAGCCAGGCCTCAAACCTCGGAAAGCTCCAGCCCAAAAGCCAGCCAAAATCCAGCCCACATCCGGGAGAATATAAAGAGCAGGGGGTGGAGCAAGGCAGGCCTCAAACCACGAGAAGCTCCAGCTAAAAATTCAGCCAAAATCCAGCCCACATCCGGGAGAATCTCAAGAGCAGGGGGTGGAGCAAGCCAGGCCTCAAACCACGAGAAGCTCCAGCCCAAAAGGCAGCCAAAATCCAGCCCACCTCCGGGAGAATATCAAGAGCAGGGGGTGTGAAGCGAGCAGGCCCCAAACCACGAGAAGCTCCAGCCCAAAAGGCAGCCAAAATGCAGCCCACCTCCGGGAGAATCTCAAGAGCAGGGGGTGGAGCAAGCCAGGCCTCAAACCACGAGAAGCTCCAGGCCAAGAATCAGACAAAATGCAGCCCACATGCGGGAGAATCTCAAGAGCAGGGGGTGGAGCAAGCCAGGCCTCAAACCACGAGAAGCTCCAGCCCTAAAGGCAGCCAAAATGCAGCCCACCTCCGGGAGAATATCAATGGCAGTTTGGAGCAAGCCAGGCCTCAAACCACGAGAAGCTCCAGTCCAAAAGGCAGCCAAAATACAGCCCACCTCCGGGAGAATCTCAAGAGCAGGGGTTGGAGCAAGCCAGGCCTCAAACCTCGAGAAGCTCCAGCCCAAAAGGCAGCCAAAATGCAGCCCAACTCCGGGAGAATCTCAAGAGCAGGGGGTGGAGCAAGCCAGGCCTCAAACCACGAGAATCTCCAGCCAAAAGGCAGCCAAAATGCATCCCACATGCGGGAGAATCTCAAGAGCAGGGGGTGGAGCAAGCCAGGCCTCAAACCACGAGAAGCTCCAGCACAAGAATCAGCCAAAATGCAGCCCACATCCGGGAGAATCTCAAGAGCAGGGGGTGGAGCAAGCCAGGCCTCAAACCACGAGAAGCTCCAGCCCAAAAGGCAGCCAAAATCCAGCCCACCTCCGGGAGAATCTCAAGAGCAGGGGTGGAGCAAGCCAGGCCTCAAACCACGAGAAGCTCCAGCCCAAAAGGCAGCCAAAATCCAGCCCACATCCGGGAGAATCTCAATGGCAGAGTTTGGAGCAAGCCAGGCCTCAAACTACGAGAAGCTCCAGCCTAAAAGGCAGCCAAAATGCAGCCCACATCCAGGAGAATCTCAAGAGCAGGGGGTGGAGCAAGCCAGGCCTCAAACCATGGGAAGCTCCAGCCCAAAAGGCAGCCAAAATGCAGCCCACATCCGGGAGAATCTCAAGAGCAGGGGGTAGAGCAAGTCAGGCCTCAAACCATGAGAAGCTCCATCCCAAAAAGTAGCCAAAATGCAGCCCACATCCGGGAGAATCTCAAGAGCAGAGTTTGGAGCAAGCCAGACCTCAAACTACGAGAAGCTCCAGCCTAAAAGGCAGCCAAAATCCAGCCCACCTCCGGGAGAATCTCAAGAGCAGTGGGTAGAGCAAGTCAGGCCTCAAACCATGAGAAGCTCCAGCCCAAAATGCAGCCAAAATGGAGCCCACATTCGGGAGAATCTCAAGAGCAGGGGGTGGAGCAAGCCAGGCCTCAAACCACGAGAAGCTCCAGTCCAAAAGGCAGCCAAAATGCAGCCCACATCCGGGAGAATCTCAAGAGCAGGGGGTGGAGCAAGCCAGGTCTCAAACCACGAGAAGCTCCACCCCAAAAGGCAGCCAAAATGCAGCCCACATCCGGGAGAATCTCAAGAGCAGGGGGTGGAGCAAGCCAGGCCTCAAACCACGAGAAGCTCCAGCCCAAAAGTCAGCCAAAATGCAGCCCACCTCCCTGAGAATCTCAATGGCAGTTTGGAGCAAGCCAGGCCTCAAACCACGAGAAGCTCCAGCCCAAAAAGCAGCCACAATCCAGCCCACCTCCGGGAGAATCTCAAGAGCAGGGGGTGGAGCAAGCCAGGCCTCAAACCACGAGAAGCTCCATCCCAAAAAGTAGCCAAAATTCAGCCCACATCCGGGAGAATCTCAAGAGCAGGGGGTGGAGCAAGCCAGGCCTCAAACCTCGAGAAGCTCCAGCCCAAAAAGCAGCCACAATCCAGCCCACCTCCGGGAGAATCTCAAGAGCACGGGTGGAGCAAGCCAGGCCTCAAACCTCGGAAAGCTCCAGCCCAAAAGTCAGCCAAAATCCAGCCCACATCCGGGAGAATATAAAGAGCAGGGGGTGGAGCAAGGCAGGCCTCAAACCACGAGAAGCTCCAGCTAAAAATTCAGCCAAAATCCAGCCCACATCCGGGAGAATCTCAAGAGCAGGGGGTGGAGCAAGCCAGGCCTCAAACCACGAGAAGCTCCAGCCCAAAAGGCAGCCAAAATCCAGCCCACATCCGGGAGAATATCAATGGCAGTTTGGAGCAAGCCAGGCCTCAAACCACGAGAAGCTCCAGTCCAAAAGGCAGCCAAAATACAGCCCACATCCGGGAGAATCTCAAGAGCAGGCTGTGAAGCCAGCAGGCCACAAACCACGAGAAGCTCCAGCCCAAAAGGCAGCCAAAATGCAGCCCACATCCAGGAGAATCTCAAGAGCAGGGGGTGGAGCAAGCCAGGCCTCAAACCATGAGAAGCTCCAGCCCAAAAGGCAGCCAAAATGCAGCCCACCTCTGGGAGAATATCAAGAGCAGGGGGTGGAGCAAGGCAGGCCTCAAACCACGAGAAGCTCCAGCTAAAAATTCAGCCAAAATCCAGACCACCTCCGGGAGAATATCAAGAGCAGGGGGTGTGAAGCCAGCAGGCCACAAACCACGAGAAGCTCCAGCCCAAAAGGCAGCCAAAATGCAGCCCACATCCGGGAGAATATCAAGAGCAGGGGATGGAGCAAGCCAGGCCTCAAACCATGGGAAGCTCCAGCCCAAAATGCAGCCAAAATGCAGGCCACCTCCGGGAGAATCTCAAGAGCAGGGGGTGGAGCAAGCCAGGCCTCAAACCATGAGAAGCTCCAGCCCAAAATACAGCCAAAATGGAGCCCACATCCGGGAGAAACTCAAGAGCAGGGGGTGGAGCAAGCCAGGCCTCAAACCATGAGAAGCTCCAGCCCAAAAGGCAACCAAAATGCAGGCCACATCCGGGAGAATCTCAAGAGCAGGGGGTGGAGCAAGCCAGGCCTCAAACCACGAGAAGCTCCAGCCCAAAAGCCAGCCAAAATGCAGCTCAAATCCGGGAGAATCTCAAGAGCAGGGGGTGGAGCAAGACAGGCCTCATACCTCGAAAAGCTCCAGCCCAAAAGGCAGCCAAAATGCAGCCCACCTCCGGGAGAATCTCAAGAGCAGGGGGTGGAGCAAGCCAGGCCTCAAACCACGAGAAGCTCCAGCCCAAAATGCAGCCAAAATGCAGCCCACATCCGGGAGAATATCAAGAGCAGGGGGTGGAGCAAGCCAGGCCTCAAACCATGGGAAGCTCCAGCCCAAAATGCAGCCAAAATGCACCCCACATCCGGGAGAATCTCAAGAGCAGGGGGTGGAGCAAGCCAGGCCTCAAACCATGAGAAGCTCCAGCCCAAAATGCAGCCAAAATGGAGCCCACATCCGGGAGAAACTCAAGAGCAGGGGGTGGAGCAAGCCAGGCCTCAAACCATGAGAAGCTCCAGCCCAAAAGGCAGCCAAAATGCAGCCCACATCTGGAGAATCTCAAGAGCAGGGGCTGGAGCAAGCCAGGCCTCAAACCTCGAGAAGCTCCAGCCCAAAAGGCAGCCAAAATGCAGCCCACATCTGGGAGAATATCAAGAGCAGGGGGTGGAGCAATCCTGGCCTCAAGCCATGAGAAGCTCCAGCCCAAAATGCAGCCAAAATGCAGGCCACATCCGGGAGAATCTCAAGAGCAGGGGGTGGAGCAAGCCAGGCCTCAAACCACGAGAAGCTCCAGCCCAAAAAGGCAGCCAAAATGCAGCCCACATCCGGGAGAATCTCAAGAGCAGGGGGTGGAGCAAGCCAGGCCTCAAACCACGAGAAGCTCCAGCCCAAAAAGCAGCCAAAATGCAGAACACATCCAGGAGAATCTCAAGAGCAGGGGGTGGAGCAAGCCAGGCCTCAAACCACGAGAAGTTCCAGCCCAAAAGGCAGCCAAAATTCAGCCCACCTCGGGGAGAATCTCAAGAGCAGGGGGTGGAGTAAGCCAGGCCTCAAACCATGGGAAGCTCCAGCCCAAAAGGCAGCCAAAATGCACCCCACCTGCGGGAGAATCTCAAGAGCAGGGGGTGGAGCAAGCCAGGCCTCAAACCATGAGAAGCTCCAGCCCAAAAGGCAGCCAAAATGCAGCCCACATCCGGGAGAATCTCAAGAGCAGGGGGTGGAGCAAGCCAGGACTCAAACCATGAGAAGCTCCAGCCCAAAAGGCAGCCAAAATGCAGCCCACATCTGGGAGAATCTCAAGAGCAGAGTTTGGAGCAAGCCAGGCCTCAAACCACGAGAAGCTCCAGCCCAAAAGGCAGCCAAAACCCAGCCCACCTCCGGGAGAATCTCAAGAGCAGGGGGTGGAGCAAGCCAGGCCTCAAACCACGAGAAGCTCCAGCCTAAAAGGCAGCCAAAATGCAGCCCACATCCGGGAGAATCTCAAGAGCAGGGGGTGGAGCAAGGCAGGCCTCCAACCACGAGAAGCTCCAGCCCAAAAGGCAGCCAAAATGCAGCCCACCTCCGGGAGAATCTCAAGAGCAGGGGGTGGAGCAAGCCAGGCCTCAAACCTCGAGAAGCTGCAGCCCAAAAGGCAGCCAAAATACAGCCCACATCTGGGAGAATATAAAGAGCAGGGGGTGGAGCAAGCCAGGCCTCAAACCACGAGAAGCTCCAGCCCAAAAGGCAGCCAAAATGCAGCCCACATCCGGGAGAATCTCAAGAGCAGGGGGTGGAGCAAGCCAGGCCTCAAACCACGAGAAGCTCCAGCCCAAAATGCAGCCAAAATGCAGCCCACCTCCGGAAGAATATCAAGAGCAGGGGGTGGAGCAAGCCAGACCTCAAACCACGAGAAGCTCCAGCCTAAAAGGCAGCCAAAATGCAGCCCACATCCGGGAGAATCTCAAGAGCAGGGGTTGGAGCAAGCCAGGCCTCAAACTACGAGAAGCTCCAGCCTAAAAGGCAGCCAAAATGCACCCCACATCCGGGAGAATCTCAAGAGCAGGGGGTGGAGCAAGTCAGGCCTCAAACCATGAGAAGCTCCAGCATAAAATGCAGCCAAAATGGAGCCCACATTCGGGAGAATCTCAAGAGCAGGGGGTGGAGCAAGCCAGGCCTCAAACCACGAGAAGCTCCAGCCCAAAAAGCAGCCAAAATCCTACCCATATCCGGGAGAATCTCAAGAGCAGGGGGTGGAGCAAGCCAGGCCTCAAACCTCGAGAAGCTCCAGCCCAAAATGCAGCCAAAATGCAGCCCACATCCGGGAGAATATAAAGAGCAGGGGGTGGAGCAAGGCAGGCCTCAAACCACGAGAAGCTCCAGCTAAAAATTCAGCCAATATGCAGAACACATCCGGGAGAATCTCAAGAGCAGGGGGTGGAGCAAGCCAGGCCTCAAACCACGAGAAGCTCCAGCCAAAAAGGCAGCCAAAATCCAGCCCACCTCCGGGAGAATCTCAAGAGCAGGGGGTGGAGCAAGCCAGGCCTCAAACCACGAGAAGCTCCAGCACAAGATTCAGACAAAATGCAGCCCACATCCGGGAGAATCTCAAGAGCAGGGGTTGGAGCAAGCCAGGCCTCAAACCACGAGAAGCTCCAGCCCAAAAGGCAGCCAAAATCCAGCCCACCTCCGGGAGAATCTCAAGAGCAGGGGTGGAGCAAGCCAGGCCTCAAACCACGAGAAGCTCCAGCCCAAAAGGCAGCCAAAATCCAGCCCACATCCGGGAGAATCTCAATGGCAGAGTTTGGAGCAAGCCAGGCCTCAAACTACGAGAAGCTCCAGCCTAAAAGGCAGCCAAAATGCAGCCCACATCCAGGAGAATCTCAAGAGCAGGGGGTGGAGCAAGCCAGGCCTCAAACCATGGGAAGCTCCAGCCCAAAAGGCAGCCAAAATGCAGCCCACATCCGGGAGAATCTCAAGAGCAGGGGGTAGAGCAAGTCAGGCCTCAAACCATGAGAAGCTCCATCCCAAAAAGTAGCCAAAATGCAGCCCACATCCGGGAGAATCTCAAGAGCAGAGTTTGGAGCAAGCCAGACCTCAAACTACGAGAAGCTCCAGCCTAAAAGGCAGCCAAAATCCAGCCCACCTCCGGGAGAATCTCAAGAGCAGTGGGTAGAGCAAGTCAGGCCTCAAACCATGAGAAGCTCCAGCCCAAAATGCAGCCAAAATGGAGCCCACATTCGGGAGAATCTCAAGAGCAGGGGGTGGAGCAAGCCAGGCCTCAAACCACGAGAAGCTCCAGTCCAAAAGGCAGCCAAAATGCAGCCCACATCCGGGAGAATCTCAAGAGCAGGGGGTGGAGCAAGCCAGGTCTCAAACCACGAGAAGCTCCACCCCAAAAGGCAGCCAAAATGCAGCCCACATCCGGGAGAATCTCAAGAGCAGGGGGTGGAGCAAGCCAGGCCTCAAACCACGAGAAGCTCCAGCCCAAAAGTCAGCCAAAATGCAGCCCACCTCCCTGAGAATCTCAATGGCAGTTTGGAGCAAGCCAGGCCTCAAACCACGAGAAGCTCCAGCCCAAAAAGCAGCCACAATCCAGCCCACCTCCGGGAGAATCTCAAGAGCAGGGGGTGGAGCAAGCCAGGCCTCAAACCACGAGAAGCTCCATCCCAAAAAGTAGCCAAAATTCAGCCCACATCCGGGAGAATCTCAAGAGCAGGGGGTGGAGCAAGCCAGGCCTCAAACCTCGAGAAGCTCCAGCCCAAAAAGCAGCCACAATCCAGCCCACCTCCGGGAGAATCTCAAGAGCACGGGTGGAGCAAGCCAGGCCTCAAACCTCGGAAAGCTCCAGCCCAAAAGTCAGCCAAAATCCAGCCCACATCCGGGAGAATATAAAGAGCAGGGGGTGGAGCAAGGCAGGCCTCAAACCACGAGAAGCTCCAGCTAAAAATTCAGCCAAAATCCAGCCCACATCCGGGAGAATCTCAAGAGCAGGGGGTGGAGCAAGCCAGGCCTCAAACCACGAGAAGCTCCAGCCCAAAAGGCAGCCAAAATCCAGCCCACATCCGGGAGAATATCAATGGCAGTTTGGAGCAAGCCAGGCCTCAAACCACGAGAAGCTCCAGTCCAAAAGGCAGCCAAAATACAGCCCACATCCGGGAGAATCTCAAGAGCAGGGTGTGAAGCCAGCAGGCCACAAACCACGAGAAGCTCCAGCCCAAAAGGCAGCCAAAATGCAGCCCACATCCAGGAGAATCTCAAGAGCAGGGGGTGGAGCAAGCCAGGCCTCAAACCATGAGAAGCTCCAGCCCAAAAGGCAGCCAAAATGCAGCCCACCTCTGGGAGAATATCAAGAGCAGGGGGTGGAGCAAGGCAGGCCTCAAACCACGAGAAGCTCCAGCTAAAAATTCAGCCAAAATCCAGACCACCTCCGGGAGAATATCAAGAGCAGGGGGTGTGAAGCCAGCAGGCCACAAACCACGAGAAGCTCCAGCCCAAAAGGCAGCCAAAATGCAGCCCACATCCGGGAGAATATCAAGAGCAGGGGATGGAGCAAGCCAGGCCTCAAACCATGGGAAGCTCCAGCCCAAAATGCAGCCAAAATGCAGGCCACCTCCGGGAGAATCTCAAGAGCAGGGGGTGGAGCAAGCCAGGCCTCAAACCATGAGAAGCTCCAGCCCAAAATACAGCCAAAATGGAGCCCACATCCGGGAGAAACTCAAGAGCAGGGGGTGGAGCAAGCCAGGCCTCAAACCATGAGAAGCTCCAGCCCAAAAGGCAACCAAAATGCAGGCCACATCCGGGAGAATCTCAAGAGCAGGGGGTGGAGCAAGCCAGGCCTCAAACCACGAGAAGCTCCAGCCCAAAAGCCAGCCAAAATGCAGCTCAAATCCGGGAGAATCTCAAGAGCAGGGGGTGGAGCAAGACAGGCCTCATACCTCGAAAAGCTCCAGCCCAAAAGGCAGCCAAAATGCAGCCCACCTCCGGGAGAATCTCAAGAGCAGGGGGTGGAGCAAGCCAGGCCTCAAACCACGAGAAGCTCCAGCCCAAAATGCAGCCAAAATGCAGCCCACATCCGGGAGAATATCAAGAGCAGGGGGTGGAGCAAGCCAGGCCTCAAACCATGGGAAGCTCCAGCCCAAAATGCAGCCAAAATGCACCCCACATCCGGGAGAATCTCAAGAGCAGGGGGTGGAGCAAGCCAGGCCTCAAACCATGAGAAGCTCCAGCCCAAAATGCAGCCAAAATGGAGCCCACATCCGGGAGAAACTCAAGAGCAGGGGGTGGAGCAAGCCAGGCCTCAAACCATGAGAAGCTCCAGCCCAAAAGGCAGCCAAAATGCAGCCCACATCTGGAGAATCTCAAGAGCAGGGGCTGGAGCAAGCCAGGCCTCAAACCTCGAGAAGCTCCAGCCCAAAAGGCAGCCAAAATGCAGCCCACATCTGGGAGAATATCAAGAGCAGGGGGTGGAGCAATCCTGGCCTCAAGCCATGAGAAGCTCCAGCCCAAAATGCAGCCAAAATGCAGGCCACATCCGGGAGAATCTCAAGAGCAGGGGTTGGAGCAAGCCAGGCCTCAAACCACGAGAAGCTCCAGCCCAAAAAGGCAGCCAAAATGCAGCCCACATCCGGGAGAATCTCAAGAGCAGGGGGTGGAGCAAGCCAGGCCTCAAACCACGAGAAGCTCCAGCCCAAAAAGCAGCCAAAATGCAGAACACATCCAGGAGAATCTCAAGAGCAGGGGGTGGAGCAAGCCAGGCCTCAAACCACGAGAAGTTCCAGCCCAAAAGGCAGCCAAAATTCAGCCCACCTCGGGGAGAATCTCAAGAGCAGGGGGTGGAGTAAGCCAGGCCTCAAACCACGAGAAGCTCCAGCCCAAAAGGCAGCCAAAATGCACCCCACCTGCGGGAGAATCTCAAGAGCAGGGGGTGGAGCAAGCCAGGCCTCAAACCATGAGAAGCTCCAGCCCAAAAGGCAGCCAAAATGCAGCCCACATCCGGGAGAATCTCAAGAGCAGGGGGTGGAGCAAGCCAGGACTCAAACCATGAGAAGCTCCAGCCCAAAAGGCAGCCAAAATGCAGCCCACATCTGGGAGAATCTCAAGAGCAGAGTTTGGAGCAAGCCAGGCCTCAAACCACGAGAAGCTCCAGCCCAAAAGGCAGCCAAAACCCAGCCCACCTCCGGGAGAATCTCAAGAGCAGGGGGTGGAGCAAGCCAGGCCTCAAACCACGAGAAGCTCCAGCCTAAAAGGCAGCCAAAATGCAGCCCACATCCGGGAGAATCTCAAGAGCAGGGGGTGGAGCAAGGCAGGCCTCCAACCACGAGAAGCTCCAGCCCAAAAGGCAGCCAAAATGCAGCCCACCTCCGGGAGAATCTCAAGAGCAGGGGGTGGAGCAAGCCAGGCCTCAAACCTCGAGAAGCTGCAGCCCAAAAGGCAGCCAAAATACAGCCCACATCTGGGAGAATATAAAGAGCAGGGGGTGGAGCAAGCCAGGCCTCAAACCACGAGAAGCTCCAGCCCAAAAGGCAGCCAAAATGCAGCCCACATCCGGGAGAATCTCAAGAGCAGGGGGTGGAGCAAGCCAGGCCTCAAACCACGAGAAGCTCCAGCCCAAAATGCAGCCAAAATGCAGCCCACCTCCGGAAGAATATCAAGAGCAGGGGGTGGAGCAAGCCAGACCTCAAACCACGAGAAGCTCCAGCCTAAAAGGCAGCCAAAATGCAGCCCACATCCGGGAGAATCTCAAGAGCAGGGGTTGGAGCAAGCCAGGCCTCAAACTACGAGAAGCTCCAGCCTAAAAGGCAGCCAAAATGCACCCCACATCCGGGAGAATCTCAAGAGCAGGGGGTGGAGCAAGTCAGGCCTCAAACCATGAGAAGCTCCAGCATAAAATGCAGCCAAAATGGAGCCCACATTCGGGAGAATCTCAAGAGCAGGGGGTGGAGCAAGCCAGGCCTCAAACCACGAGAAGCTCCAGCCCAAAAAGCAGCCAAAATCCTACCCATATCCGGGAGAATCTCAAGAGCAGGGGGTGGAGCAAGCCAGGCCTCAAACCTCGAGAAGCTCCAGCCCAAAATGCAGCCAAAATGCAGCCCACATCCGGGAGAATATAAAGAGCAGGGGGTGGAGCAAGGCAGGCCTCAAACCACGAGAAGCTCCAGCTAAAAATTCAGCCAATATGCAGAACACATCCGGGAGAATCTCAAGAGCAGGGGGTGGAGCAAGCCAGGCCTCAAACCACGAGAAGCTCCAGCCAAAAAGGCAGCCAAAATCCAGCCCACCTCCGGGAGAATCTCAAGAGCAGGGGGTGGAGCAAGCCAGGCCTCAAACCACGAGAAGCTCCAGCACAAGATTCAGACAAAATGCAGCCCACATCCGGGAGAATCTCAAGAGCAGGGGTTGGAGCAAGCCAGGCCTCAAACCATGAGAAGCTCCAGCCCAAAAGGCAGCCAAAATGCAGCCCACATCGGGGAGAATCTCAAGAGCAGGGGGTGGAGCAAGCCAGGCCTCAAACCACGAGAAGCTCCAGCCCAAAAGGGAGCCAAAATCCAGCCCACATCCGGGAGAATTTCAAGATCAGGGGGTGGAGCAAGCCAGGCCTCAAACCTCGAGAAGCTCCAGCCCAAAAGGCAGCCACAATGCAGCCAACATCGGGGAGAATCTCAAGAGCAGGGGGTGGAGCAAGCCAGGCCTCAAACCACGAGAAGCTCCAGCCCAAAATGCAGCCAAAATGCAGCCCACCTCCCTGAGAATCTCAAGGCAGTTTGGAGCAAGCCAGGCCCCAAACCACGAGAAGCTCCAGCCCAAAAGGCAGCCAAAATCCAGCCCACATCCGGGAGAATCTCAAGAGCAGGGGGTGGAGCAAGCCAGGCCTCAAACCTCGAGAAGCTCCAGCCCAAAAGGCAGCCAAAATGCAGCCCACATCCGGGAGAATCTCAAGAGCAGGGGGTGGAGTAATCCAGGCCTCAAACCACAAGAAGCTCCAGCCCAAAAGGCAGCCAAAATGCAGCCCACCTCCGGGAGAATCTCAAGAGCAGGGTGTGAAGCCAGCAGGCCACAAACCACGAGAAGCTCCAGCCCAAAAGGCAGCCAAAATGCAGCCCACATCCGGGAGAATATCAAGAGCAGGGGGAGGAGCAAGCCAGGCCTCAAACCACGAGAAGCTCCAGCCCAAAAGGCAGCCAAAATGGAGCCCACATCCAGGAGAATCTCAAGAGCAGGGGGTGGAGCAAGCCAGGCCTCAAACCATGGGAAGCTCCAGCCCAAAATGCAGCCAAAATGCACCCCACATCCAGGAGAATCTCAAGAGCAGGGGGTGGAGCAAGCCAGGCCTCAAACCATGAGAAGCTCCAGCCCAAAAGGCAACCAAAATGCAGCCCACATCCGGGAGAATCCCAAGAGCAGGGGGTGGAGCAAGCCAGGCCTCAAACCACGAGAAGCTCCAGCCCAAAAGGCAGCCAAAATGCAGCCCACCTCCGGGAGAATCTCAATGGCAGAGTTTGGAGCAAGCCAGGCCTCAAACCACGAGAAGCTCCAGCCCAAAAGGCAGCTAAAATGCAGCCCACATCCAGGAGAATCTCAAGAGCAGGGTGTGGAGCAAGCCAGGCCTCAAACCATGGGAAGCTCCAGCCCAAAAGGCAGCCAAAATGCAGCCCACCTCCGGGAGAATCTCAAGAGCAGGGGGTGGAGCAAGCCAGGCCTCAAACCTCGAGAAGCTCCAGCCCAAAAGGCAGCCAAAATGCAGCCCACATCTGGGAGAATCTCAAGAGCAGGGGGTGGAGCAATCCAGGCCTCAAACCATGAGAAGCTCCAGCCCAAAATGCAGCCAAAATGCAGGCCACATCTGGGAGAATCTCAAGAGCAGGGGTTGGAGCAAGCCAGGCCTCAAACCACGAGAAGCTCCAGCCCAAAAAGGCAGCCAAAATGCAGCCCACATCCGGGAGAATCTCAAGAGCAGGGGGTGGAGCAAGCCAGGCCTCAAACCACGAGAATCTCCAGCCCAAAAAGCAGCCAAATGCAGCCCACGTCCGGGAGAATCTCAAGAGCAGGGGGTGGAGCAAGCCAGGCCTCAAACCACGAGAAGCTCCAGCCCAAAAGGCAGCCAAAATTCAGCCCACCTCCGGGAGAATCTCAAGAGCAGGGGGTGGAGTAAGCCAGGCCTCAAACCACGAGAAGCTCCAGCCCAAAAGGCAGCCAAAATGCAGCCCACCTCCGGGAGAATCTCAAGAGCAGGGGGTGGAGCAAGCCAGGCCTCAAACCATGAGAAGCTCCAGCCCAAAATGCAGCCAAAATGCAGGCCCACATCCAGGAGAATATCAAGAGCAGGGGTTGGAGCAAGCCAGGCCTCAAACCACGAGAAGCTCCAGCCCAAAACGGCAGCCAAAATGCACCCCACATCCAGGAGAATCTCAAGAGCAGGGGGTGGAGCAAGCCAGGCCTCAAACCACGAGAAGCTCCAGCCCAAAAGGCAGCCAAAATGCAGCCCACATCCGGGAGAATCTCAAGAGCAGGGGGTGGAGCAAGCCAGGCCTCAAACCTCGAGAAGCTCCAGCCCAAAAGGCAGCCAAAATGCAGCCCACATCCGGGAGAATATCAAGAGCAGGGGGTGGAGCAAGCCAGGCCTCAAATCACGAGAAGCTCCAGCCTAAAAGGCAGCCAAAATGCAGCCCACATCCGGGAGAATCTCAAGAGCAGGGGGTGGAGCAAGGCAGGCCTCAAACCATGAGAAGCTCCAGCCCAAAAGGCAGCCAAAATCCAGCCCACATCCGGGATAATCTCAAGAGCAGGTGGTGGAGCAAGCCAGGCCTCAAACCACGAGAAGCTCCAGCCTAAAAAGCAGCCAAAATCCTACCCACATCCAGGAGAATCTCAAGAGCAGGGGGTGGAGCAAGCCAGGCTCAAACCACGAGAAGCTCCAGCCCAAAAGGCAGCCAAAATGCAGCCCACCTCCGGGAGAATCTCAAGAGCAGGGGGTGGAGAAAGCCAGGCCTCAAACCTCGAGAAGCTCCAGCCCAAAAGGCAGCCAAAATGCAGCCCACATCCGGGAGAATATAAAGAGCAGGGGGTGGAGCAAGCCAGGCCTCAAACCACGAGAAGCTCCAGCCCAAAAGGCAGCCAAAATGCAGCCCACATCCGGGAGAATCTCAAGAGCAGGGGGTGGAGCAAGCCAGGCCTCAAACCACGAGAAGCTCCATCCCAAAAAGTAGCCAAAACCCAGCCCACCTCCGGAAGAATACAAAGAGCAGGGGGTGGAGCAAGCCAGGCCTCAAACCACGAGAATCTCCAGCCTAAAATGCAGCCAAAATGGAGCCCACATTCAGGAGAATATCAAGAGCAGGGGGTGGAGCAAGCCAGGCCTCAAACCACGAGAAGCTCCAGCCCAAAAAGCAGCCAAAATCCTACCCATATCCGGGAGAATCTCAAGAGCAGGGGGTGGAGCAAGCCAGGCCTCAAACCACGAGAAGCTCCAGCCCAAAAGGCAGCCAAAATGCAGCCCACATCCGGGAGAATCTCAAGAGCAGGGGGTGGAGCAAGCCAGGCCTCAAACCACGAGAAGCTCCAGCCCAAAAGGCAGCCAAAATGCAGCCCACCTCGGGGAGAATCTCAAGAGCAGGGGGTGGAGCAAGCCAGGCCTCAAACCACGAGAAGCTCCAGCCCAAAAGGCAGCCAAAATCCAGCCCACATCTAGGAGAATATCAAGAGCAGGGGTTGGAGCAAGCCAGGACTCAAACCACGAGAAGCTCCAGCCCAAAATGCAGCCAAAATGCAGCCCACCTCCGGGAGAATCTCAAGAGCAGGGGGTGGAGCAAGCCAGGCCTCAAACCACGAGAAGCTCCAGCCCAAAAGGCAGCCAAAATGCAGCCCACATCGGGGAGAATCTCAAGAGCAGGGGGTGGAGCAAGCCAGGCCTCAAACCACGAGAAGCTCCAGCCCAAAATGCAGCCAAAATGCAGCCCACCTCCCTGAGAATCTCAATGGCAGTTTGGAGCAAGCCAGGCCTCAAACCACGAGAAGCTCCAGCCCAAAAGGCAGCCAAAATGCAGCCCACCTCCGGGAGAATCTCAAGAGCAGGGGTGGAGCAAGCCAGGCCTCAAACCACGAGAAGCTCCAGCCCAAAAGGTAGCCAAAATGAGCCCACCTCGGGGAGAATCTCAAGAGCAGGGGGTGGAGCAAGCCAGGCCTCAAACCACGAGAAGCTCCAGCCCAAAAGAGAGCCAAAAACCAGCCCACCTCCGGGAGAATCTCAATGGCAGAGTTTGGAGCAAGCCAGGCCTCAAACCTTGAGAAGCTCCAGCCCAAAAGGCAGCCAAAATGCAGCCCACATCCGGGACAATCTCAAGAGCAGGGGGTGGAGCAAGCCAGGCCTCAAACCACGAGAAGCTCCAGCCCAAAAGGCAGCCAAAATGCAGCCCACATCCGGGAGAATCTCAAGAGCAGGGGGTGGAGCAAGCCAGGCCTCAAACCACGAGAAGCTCCAGCCCTAAAGGCAGCCAAAATGCAGCCCACCTCCCTGAGAATCTCAATGGCAATTTGGAGCATGCCAGGCCTCAAACCACGAGAAGCTCCAGCCCAAAAGGCAGTCAAAATGCAGCCCACCTCCGGGAGAATCTCAAGAGCAGGGGTGGAGCAAGCAAGGCCTCAAACCACGAGAAGCTCCAGTCCAAAAGGCAGCCAAAATGCAGCCCACCTCGGGGAGAATCTCAAGAGCAGGGGGTGGAGCAAGCCAGGCCTCAAACCACGAGAAGCTCCAGCCCAAAAGGCAGCCAAAATGCACCCCACATCCGGGAGAATCTCAAGAGCAGGGGGTGGAGCAAGCCAGGCCTCAAACCACGAGAAGCTCCAGCCCAAAAGGCAGCCAAAATGCAGCCCACCTCCCTGAGAATCTCAATGGCATTTTGGAGCAAGCCAGGCCTCAAACCACGAGAAGCTTCAGCCGGAAAGGGAGCCGAAACCCAGCCCACATCCAGGAGAATCTCAAGAGCAGGGGGTGGAGCAAGCCAGGCCTCAAACCACGAGAAGCTCCAGCCCAAAAGGCAGCCAAAATGCAGCCCACCTCGGGGAGAATCTCAAGAGGAGGGGGTGGAGCAAGCCAGGCCTCAAACCATGAGAAGCTCCAGCCCTAAAGGCAGCCAAAATGCAGCACACCTCAGGGAGAATCTCAAGAGCAGGGGGTGGAGCAAGCCAGGCCTCAAACCACGAGAAGCTCCAGCCCAAAATGCAGCCAAAATGCAGCCCACCTCGGTGAGAATCTCAAGAGCAGGGGGTGGAGCAAGCCAGGCCTCAAACCACGAGAAGCTCCACCCCAAAATGCAGCAAAAATAGAGCCCACATCCGGGAGAATCTCAAGAGCAGGGGGTGGAGCAAGCCAGGCCTCAAACCTCGAGAAGCTCCAGCCCAAAAGGCAGCCAAAATGCAGCCCACATCCGGGAGAATATCAAGAGCAGGGGGTGGAGCAAGCCAGGCCTCAAACCATGAGAAGCTCCAGCCCAAAAGGCAGCCAAAATGCAGGCCACATCCGTGAGAATCTCAAGAGCAGGGGGTGGAGCAAGCCAGGCCTCAAACCACGAGAAGCTCCAGCCCAAAAGGCAGCCAAAATGCAGCCCACATCTGGGAGAATCTTAATGGCAGAGTTTGGAGCAAGCCAGGCCTCAAACCTTGAGAAGCTCCAGCCCAAAAGGCAGCCAAAATGCAGCCCACATCCGGGAGAATCTCAAGAGCAGGGGGTGGAGCAAGCCAGGCCTCAAACCACGAGAAGCTCCAGCCCAAGATTCAGCCAAAATGCAGCCCACATGTGGGAGAATATCAAGAGCAGGGGGTGGAGCAAGCCAGGCCTCAAACCTTGTGAAGATGCAGCCCAAAATTCAGCCATAATGCAGCCCACATCCGGGAGAATCTCAAGAGCAGGGGGTGGAGCAAGCCAGGCCTCAAACCACATGAAGCTCCAGCCCAAAATGCAGACAAAATGCAGCCCACATCCGGGAGAATATCAAGACCAGGGGGTGAAGCAAGGCAGGCTTCAAACCTCGAGAAGCTCCAGCCCAACAGGCAGCCAAAATGCAGCCCACCTCCGGGAGAATCTCAAGATCAGGGGGTGGAGCAAGCCAGGCCTCAAACCACGAGAAGCTCCAGCCCAAAAGGCAGCCAAAATGCAGCCCACCTCGGGGAGAATCTCAAGAGCAGGGGGTGGAGCAAGCCAGGCCTCAAACCACGAGAAGCTCCACCCCAAAATGCAGCAAAAATACAGCCCACATCCGGGAGAATCTCAAGAGCAGGGGGTGAGGCAAGCCAGGCCTCAAACCACGAGAAGCTCCAGCCCAAGAATCAGCAAAATGCAGCCCACCTCCGGGAGAATCTCAATGACAGAGTTTGGAGCAAGCCAGGCCTCAAACCACGAGAAGCTCCAGCCCAAAAGGCAGCCAAAATGCAGCCCACATCCGAGAGAATCTCAAGAGCAGGGGGTGGAGCAAGCCAGGCCTCAAACCACGAGAAGCTCCAGCCCTAAAGGCAGCCAAAATGCAGCCCACATCCGGGAGAATATCAAGAGCAGGGGGTGGAGCAAGCCAGGCCTCAAACCATGAGAAGCTCCTGCCCAAAAGGGAGCCAAAATCCAGCCCACATCCGGGAGAATCTCAAGAGCAGGGGGTGGAGCAAGCCAGGCCTCAAACCACGAGAAGCTCCAGCCCATAATGCAGACAAAATCCAGCCCACATCCGGGAGAATCTCAAGAGCAGGGGGTGGGTCAAGGCAGGCCTCAAACCTCAAGAAGCTCCAGCCCAAAATTCAGCCAAAATGCAGCCCACATCCGGGAGAATCTCAAGAGCAGGGGGTGGAGCAAGCCAGGCCTCAAACCACGAGAAGCTCCAGCCCAAAAGGCAGCCAAAATGCAGCCCACATTCGGGAGAATCTCAAGAGCAGGGGGTGGAGCAAGCCAGGCCTCAAACCACAAGAAGCTCCAGCCCAAAAGGCAGACAAAATGCAGCCCATATCCGGGACAATCTCAAGAGCAGGGGGTGGAGCAAGCCAGGCCTCAAACCACGAGAAGCTCCAGCCCAAAAGGCAGACAAAGTCCAGCCCACATCCGGGAGAATCTCAAGAGCAGGGGGTGGAGCAAGCCAGGCCTCAAACCTCGAGAAGCTCCAGCCCAACAGGCAGCCAAAATGCAGCCCACCTCCGGGAGCATCTCAAGAGCAGGGGGTGGAGCAAGCCAGGCCTCAAACCACGAGAAGCTCCAGCCCAAAAGGCAGCCAAAATTCAGCCCACCTCGGGGAGAATCTCAAGAGCAGGGGGTGGGGCAAGCCAGGCCTCAAACCACGAGAAGCTCCAGCCCAAGAATCAGCAAAATGCAGCCCACCACCGGGAGAATCTCAATGACAGAGTTTGGAGCAAGCCAGGCCTCAAACCACGAGAAGCTCCAGCCCAAAATTCAGCCAAAATGCAGCCCACATCTGGGAGAATCTCAAGAGCAGGGGGTGGCGCAAGCCAGGCCTCAAACCACGAGAAGCTCCAGCCCAAAAGGCAGCCAAAATGCAGCCCACATTCGGGAGAATCTCAAGAGCAGGGGGTGGAGCAAGCCAGGCCTCAAACCACGAGAAGCTCCAGCCCAAAAGGCAGACAAAATCCAGCCCACATCCGGGAGAATCTCAAGAGCAGGGGGTGGAGCAAGCCAGGCCTCAAACCACGAGAAGCTCCAGTCCAAAATTCAGCCATAATGCAGCCCACATCCGGGAGAATCTCAAGAGCAGGGGGTGGAGCAAGCCAGGCCTCAAACCACGAGAAGCTCCAGCCCAAAAGGCAGCCAAAATCCAGCCCACATTCGGGAGAATCTCAAGAGCAGGGGTTGGAGCAAGCCAGGCCTCAAACCACAAGAACCTCCAGCCCAAAAGGCAGACAAAATGCAGCCCACATCCGGGACAATCTCAAGAGCAGGGGGTGGAGCAAGCCAGGCCTCAAACCACGAGAAGCTCCAGCCCAAAAGGCAGCCAAAATGCAGCCCACCTCCGGGAGAATCTCAAGAGCAGGGGGTGGAGCAAGCCAGGCCTCAAACCACGAGAAGCTCCAGCCCAAAAGGCAGCCAAAATGCAGCCCACATCCGGGAGAATCTCAAGAGCAGGGGGTGGAGCAAGCCAGGCCTCAAACCACGAGAAGCTCCAGCCCAAAAGGCAGCCAAAATGCAGCCCACATCCGGGAGAATCTCAAGAGCAGGGGGTGGAGCAAGCCAGGCCTCAAACCACGAGAAGCTCCAGCCCAAAATGCAGCCAAAATGCAGCCCACTTCCCTGATAACCTCAAGAGCAGGGGGTGGAGCAAGCCAGGCCTCAAACCATGAGAAGCTCCAGCCCAAAAGGCAGCCAAAATGCAGCCCACATCAAGGAGATTATCAAGAGAAGGGGGTGGAGCAAGCCAGGCCTCAAACCATGAGAAGCTCCAGCCCAAAAGGCAGCCAAAATGCAGCCCACATCCGGGAGAATCTCAAGAGCAGGGGGTGGAGCAAGCCAGGCCTCAAACCACGAGAAGCTCCAGCCCTAAAGGCAGACAAAATCCAGCCCACATCCGGGAGAATCTCAAGAGCAGGGGGTGGAGCAAGCCAGGCCTCAAACCTCGAGAAGCTCCACGCCAAAAAAGGCAGCCAAAATGCAGCCCACCTGCGGGAGAATCTCAAGAGCAGGGGGTGGAGCAAGCCAGGCCTCAAACCATGAGAAGCTCCAGCCCAAAAGGCAGCCAAAATGCAGGCCACATCCGGGAGAATCTCAAGAGCAGGGGGTGGAGCAAGCCAGGCCTCAAACCACGAGAAGCTCCAGCCCAAAATGCAGCCAAAATGCAGCCCACATCCAGGAGAATCTCAAGAGCAGGGGGTGGAGCAAGCCAGGCCTCAAACCACGAGAAGCTCCAGCCCAAAAGGCAGCCAAAATGCAGCCCACATCCGGGAGAATCTCAAGAGCAGGGGGTGGAGCAAGCCAGGCCTCAAACCACGAGAAGCTCAGGCCCAAAAGGCAGCCAAAATGCAGCCCACATCCGGGACAATTTCAAGAGCAGGGGGTGGAGCAAGCCAGGCCTCAAACCACGAGAAGCTCCAGCCCAAAAGGCAGCCAAAATCCAGCCCACATCGGGGAGAATCTCAGGAGCAGGTGGTGGAGCAAGCCAGGCCTCAAACCACGAGAAGCTCCAGCCCAAAAGGCAGCCAAAATCCAGCCCACATCCGGGAGAATCTCAAGAGAAGGGGGTGGAGCAAGCCAGGCCTCAAACCACTAGAAGCTCCAGCCCAAAAGGCAGCCAAAATGCAGCCCACATCCGGGAGAATCTCAAGAGCAGGGGGTGGAGCAAGCCAGGCCTCAAACCACGAGAAGCTCCAGCCCAAAAGGCAGCCAAAATGCAGCCCACATCCGGGAGAATCTAAAGAGCAGGGGGTGGAGCAAGCCAGGCCTCAAACCACAAGAAGCTCCAGCCCAAAAGGCAGACAAAATGCAGCCCACATCCGGGACAATCTCAAGAGCAGGGGGTGGAGCAAGCCAGGCCTCAAACCACGAGAAGCTCCAGCCCAAAAGGCAGACAAAGTCCAGCCCACATCCGGGAGAATCTCAAGAGCAGGGGGTGGAGCAAGCCAGGCCTCAAACCTCGAGAAGCTCCAGCCCAAAAAAGGCAGCCAAAATGCAGCCCACATCCGGGAGAATCTCAAGAGCAGGGGGTGGAGCAAGCCAGGCCTCAAACCTCGAGAAGCTCCAGCCCCAAAAAGGCAGCCAAAATGCAGCCCACATCCGGGAGAATCTCAAGAGCAGGGGGTGGAGCAAGCCAGGCCTCAAACCACGAGAAGCTCCAGCCCAAAAGGCAGCCAAAATACAGCCCACATCCGGGACAATTTCAAGAGCAGGGGGTGGAGCAAGCCAGGCCTCAAACCACGAGAAGCTCCAGCCCAACAGGCAGCCAAAATGCAGCCCACTTCCGGGAGAATCTCAAGAGCAGGGGGTGGAGCAAGCCAGGCCTCAAACCACGAGAAGCTCCAGCCCAAAAGGCAGCCAAAATCCAGCCCACATCCGGGAGAATCTCAAGAGCAGGGGGTGGAGCAAGCCAGGCCTCAAACCACGAGAAGCTCCAGCCCAAAAGGCAGCCAAAATGCAGCCCACATCTGGGAGAATCTCAAGAGCAGGGGGTGGAGCAAGCCAGACCTCAAACCACGAGAAGCTCCAGCCCAAAATGCAGCCAAAATGCAGCCCACATCCGGGAGAATCTCAAGAGCAGGGGGTGGAGCAAGCCAGGCCTCAAACCACGAGAATCTCCAACCTTAAAGGCAGCCAAAATGCAGCCCACATCCGGGAGAATATCAAGAGCAGGGGGCGGAGCAAGCCAGGCCTCAAACCACGAGAAGCTCCAGCCCAAAAGGCAGCCAAAATGCATCCCACATCCGGGAGAATCTCAAGAGCAGGGGGTGGAACAAGCCAGGCCTCAATCCACGAGAAGCTCCAGCCCTAAAGGCAGCCAAAATGCAGCCCACATCCGGGAGAATATAAAGAGCAGGGGGTGGAGCAAGCCAGGCCTCAAACCACGAGAAGCTCAGGCCCAAAAGGCAGCCAAAATGCATCCCACATCCGGGAGAATCTCAAGAGCAGGGGGTGGAGCAAGCCAGGCCTCAAACCACGAGAAGCTCCAGCCCTAAAGGCAGCCAAAATGCATCCCACATCCGGGAGAATCTCAAGAGCAGGGGTTGGAGCAAGCCAGGCCTCAAACCACGAGAAGCTCCAGCCCTAAAGGCAGCCAAATTTGCAGCCCACATCCGGGAGAATCTCAAGAGCAGGGGGTGGAGCAAGCCAGGCCTCAAACCACGAGAAGCTCCAGCCCAAAAGGCAGCCAAAATGCAGCCCACTTCCCTGATAACCTCAAGAGCAGGGGGTGGAGCAAGCCAGGCCTCAAACCAGGAGAAGCTCCAGCCCAAAAGGCAGCCAAAATGCAGCCCACATCCAGGAGATTATCAAGAGCAGGGGGTGGAGCATGCCAGGCCTCAAACCATGAGAAGCTCCATCCCAAAATGCAGCCAAAATCCAGCCCACATCCGGGAGAATCTCAAGAGCAGGGTTGGAGCAAGCCAGGCCTCAAACCACGAGAAGCTCCAGCCCTAAAGGCAGCCAAAATCCAGCCCACCTGCGGGAGAATCTCAAGAGCAGGGGGTGGAGCAAGCCAGGCCTCAAACCATGAGAAGCTCCAGCCCAAAAGGCAGCCAAAATGCAGCCCACATCCGGGAGAATCTCAAGAGCAGGGGGTGGAGCAAGCCAGGCCCTAAACCACGAGAAGCTCCAGCCCAAAAGGCAGCCAAAATCCAGCCCACATCCGGGAGAATCTCAAGAGCAGGGGGTGGAGCAAGCCAGGCCTCAAACCACGAGAAGCTCCAGCCCAAAAGGCAGCCAAAATGCAGCCCACCTCCGGGACAATTTCAAGAGCAGGGGGTGGAGCAAGCCAGGCCTCAAACCACGAGAAGCTCCAGCCCAACAGGCAGCCAAAATGCAGCCCACATCCAGGAGAATCTCAAGAGCAGGGGGTGGAGCAAGCCAGGCCTCAGACCACGAGAAGCTCCAGCCCAAAAGGCAGCCAAAATGCAGCCCACATCTGGGAGAATCTCAAGAGCAGGGGGTGGAGCAAGCCAGACCTCAAACCACGAGAAGCTCCAGCCCAAAATGCAGCCAAAATGCAGCCCACATCCGGGAGAATCTCAAGAGCAGGGGGTGGAGCAAGCCAGGCCTCAAACCACGAGAATCTCCAACCTTAAAGGCAGCCAAAATGCAGCCCACATCCGGGAGAATATCAAGAGCAGGGGGCGGAGCAAGCCAGGCCTCAAACCACGAGAAGCTCCAGCCCAAAAGGCAGCCAAAATGCAGCCCACTTCCCTGATAACCTCAAGAGCAGGGGGTGGAGCAAGCCAGGCCTCAAACCAGGAGAAGCTCCAGCCCAAAAGGCAGCCAAAATGCAGCCCACATCCAGGAGATTATCAAGAGCAGGGGGTGGAGCATGCCAGGCCTCAAACCATGAGAAGCTCCATCCCAAAATGCAGCCAAAATCCAGCCCACATCCGGGAGAATCTCAAGAGCAGGGTTGGAGCAAGCCAGGCCTCAAACCACGAGAAGCTCCAGCCCTAAAGGCAGCCAAAATCCAGCCCACCTGCGGGAGAATCTCAAGAGCAGGGGGTGGAGCAAGCCAGGCCTCAAACCATGAGAAGCTCCAGCCCAAAAGGCAGCCAAAATGCAGCCCACCTCCGGGAGAATCTCAAGAGCAGGGGGTGGAGCAAGCCAGGCCTCAAACCACGAGAATCTCCAGCCCTAAAGGCAGCCAAAATCCAGCCCACCTGCGGGAGAATCTCAAGAGCAGGGGGTGGAGCAAGGCAGGCCTCAAACCACGAGAAGCTCCAGCCCAAAAGGCAGCCAAAATCCAGCCCACATCCGGGAGAATCTCAAGAGCAGGGGGTGGAGCAAGCCAGGCCTCAAACCACGAGAAGCTCAGGCCCAAAAGGCAGCCAAAATGCAGCCCACATCCGGGACAATTTCAAGAGCAGGGGGTGGAGCAAGCCAGGCCTCAAACCACGAGAAGCTCCAGCCCAAAATGCAGCCAAAATGCAGCCCACATCCGGGAGAATCTCAAGAGCAGGTGGTGGAGCAACCCAGGCCTCAAACCACGAGAAGCTCCAGCCCAAAAGGCAGCCAAAATGCAGCCCACATCCGGGAGAATCTCAAGAGCAGGGGGTGGAGCAAGCCAGGCCTCAAACCACGAGAAGCTCCAGCCCAAAAAAGGCAGCCAAATTGCAGCCCACATCCGGGAGAATCTCAAGAGCAGGGGGTGGAGCAAGCCAGGCCTCAAACCACGAGAAGCTCCAGCCCTAAATGCAGCCAAAATGCAGCCCACTTCCCTGATAACCTCAAGAGAAGGGGGTGGAGCAAGCCAGGCCTCAAACCATGAGAAGCTCCAGCCCAAAAGGCAGCCAAAATGCAGCCCACATCCAGGAGATTATCAAGAGCAGGGGGTGGAGCAAGCCAGGCCTCAAACCATGAGAAGTTCCATCCCAAAATGCAGCCAAAATCCAGCCCACATCCGGGAGAATCTCAAGAGCAGGGGGTGGAGCAAGCCAGGCCTCAAACCACGAGAAGCTCAGGCCCAAAAGGCAGCCAAAATGCAGCCCACATCCGGGACAATTTCAAGAGTAGGGGGTGGAGCAAGCCAGGCCTCAAACCACGAGAAGCTCCAGCCCAAAAGGCAGCCAAAATCCAGCCCACATCCGGGAGAATCTCAAGAGCAGGGGGTGGAGCAAGCCAGGCCTCAAACCTCGAGAAGCTCCAGCCCAAAAAAGGCAGCCAAAATGCAGCCCACCTGCGGGAGAATCTCAAGAGCAGGGGGTGGAGCCAGCCAGGCCTCAAACCATGAGAAGCTCCAGCCCAAAAGGCAGCCAAAATGCAGCCCACATCAGGGAGAATATCAAGAGCAGGGGGTGGAGCAAGCCAGGCCTCAAACCTCGAGAAGCTCCAGCCCTAAATGCAGCCAAAATCCAGCCCACATCCAGGAGAATCTCAATAGAAGGGGGTGGAGCAAGCCAGGCCTCAAACCACGAGAAGCTCCAGCCCAAAAGGCAGCCAAAATGCAGCCCACATCCGGGAGAATCTCAAGAGCAGGGGGTGGAGCAAGCCAGGCCTCAAACCACGAGAAGCTCCAGCCCAAAAGGCAGCCAAAATGCAGCCCACATCCGGGAGAATCTCAAGAGCAGGGGGTGGAGCAAGCCAGGCCTCAAACCACGAGAAGCTCCAGCCCTAAAGGCAGCCAAAATGCAGCCCACATCCGGGAGAATCTCAAGAGCAGGGGGTGGAGCAAGCCAGGCCTCAAACCACGAGAAGCTCCAGCCCAAAAGGCAGCCAAAATCCAGCCCACATCCGGGAGAATCTCAAGAGCAGGGGGTGGAGCAAGCCAGGCCTCAAACCACGAGAAGCTCCGGCCCAAAAGGCAGCCAAAATGCAGCCCACATCCGGGACAATTTCAAGAGCAGGGGGTGGAGCAAGCCAGGCCTCAAACCACGAGAAGCTCCAGCCCAAAAGGCAGCCAAAATCCAGCCCACATCCGGGATAATCTCAAGAGCAGGTGGTGGAGCAACCCAGGCCTCAAACCACGAGAAGCTCCAGCCCAAAAGGCAGCCAAAATGCAGCCCACATCCAGGAGAATCTCAAGAGCAGGGGGTGGAGCAAGCCAGGCCTCAAACCACGAGAAGCTCAGGCCCAAAAGGCAGCCAAAATCCAGCCCACATCCGGGAGAATCTCAAGAGCAGGGGGTGGAGCAAGCCAGGCCTCAAACCACGAGAAGCACCAGCCCAAAAGGCAGCCAAAATGCAGCCCACTTCCCTGATAACCTCAAGAGCAGGGGGTGGAGCAAGCCAGGCCTCAAACCACGAGAAGCTCCAGCCCAAAAGGCAGCCAAAATGCAGCCCACATCCAGGAGATTATCAAGAGCAGGGGGTGGAGCAAGCCAGGCCTCAAACCATGAGAAGCTCCAGCCCAAAAGGCAGCCAAAATCCAGCCCACATCCGGGAGAATCTCAAGAGCAGGGGGTGGAGCAAGCCAGGCCTCAAACCACGAGAAGCTCCAGCCCTAAAGGCAGACAAAATCCAGCCCACATCCGGGAGAATCTCAAGAGCAGGGGGTGGAGCAAGCCAGGCCTCAAACCTCGAAAAGCTCCACGCCAAAAAAGGCAGCCAAAATGCAGCCCACCTGCGGGAGAATCTCAAGAGCAGGGGGTGGAGCAAGCCAGGCCTCAAAACATGAGAAGCTCCAGCCCAAAAGGCAGCCAAAATCCAGCCCACATCCGGGAGAATCTCAAGAGCAGGGGGTGGAGCAAGCCAGGCCTCAAACCACGAGAAGCTCCAGCCCAAAAAAGGCAGCCAAAATGCAGCCCACATCCGGGAGAATCTCAAGAGCAGGGGGTGGAGCAAGCCAGGCCTCAAACCACGAGAAGCTCCAACCTTAAAGGCAGCCAAAATGCAGCCCACATCCAGGAGAATATCAAGAGCAGGGGGTGGAGCAAGCCAGGCCTCAAACCTCGAGAAGCTCCAGCCCAAAAGGCAGCCAAAATCCAGCCCACATCCAGGAGAATCTCAATAGAAGGGGGTGGAGCAAACCAGGCCTCAAACCACGAGAAGCTCCAGCCCAAAGGGCAGACAAAATCCAGCCCACATCCGGGAGAATCTCAAGAGCAGGGGGTGGAGCAAGGCAGGCCTCAAACCACGAGAAGCTCCAGCCCAAAAGGCAGCCAAAATCCAGCCCACATCCGGGAGAATCTCAAGAGCAGGGGGTGGAGCAAGCCAGGCCTCAAACCACGAGAAGCTCCAGCCCTAAAGGCAGCCAAAATCCAGCCCACATCCGGGAGAATATCAAGAGCAGGGGGTGGAGCAAGCCAGGCCTCAAACCACGAGAAGCTCCAGCCCAAAAGGCAGCCAAAATGCAGCCCACATCCGGGACAATTTCAAGAGCAGGGGGTGGAGCAAGCCAGGCCTCAAACCACGAGAAGCTCCAGCCCAAAAGGCAGCCAAAATCCAGCCCACATCCGGGAGAATCTCAAGAGCAGGGGGTGGAGCATCCTAGGCCTCAAACCACGAGAAGCTCCAGCCCAAAATGCAGCCAAAATCCAGCCCACATCCGGGAGAATCTCAAGAGCAGGGGGTGGAGCAAGCCAGGCCTCAAACCACGAGAAGCTCCAGCCCAAAAGGCATCCAAAATGCAGCCCACATGCGGGAGAATCTCAAGAGCAGGGGGTGGAGCAAGCCAGGCCTCAAACCACGAGAAGCTCCAGCCCAAAAGGCAGCCAAAATGCAGCCCACATCCGGGAGAATCTCAAGAGCAGGGGGTGGAGCAAGCCAGGCCTCAAACCACGAGAAGCTCCAGCCCAAAAGGCAGCCAAAATGCAGCCCACATCCGGGAGAATCTCAATAGCAGGGGGTGGAGCAAGACAGGCCTCAAACCACGAGAAGCTCCAGCCCAAAAGGCAGCCAAAATGCAGCCCACCTCCGGGAGAATCTCAAGAGCAGGGGGTGGAGCAAGCCAGGCCTCAAACCACGAGAAGCTCAAGCCCAAAAGGCAGCCAAAATCCAGCCCACATCCGGGAGAATCTCAAGAGCAGGGGGTGGAGCAAGCCAGGCCTCAAACCACGAGAAGCTCCAGCCCAAAAGGCAGCCAAAATGCAGCCCACATCCGGGAGAATCTCAAGAGCAGGGGGTGGAGCAAGCCAGGCCTCAAACCACGAGAAGATCCAGCCCAAAAGGCAGCCAAAATGCAGCCCACTTCCGGGAGAATCTCAAGAGCAGGGGGTGGAGCAAGCCAGGCCTCAAACCACGAGAAGCTCAGGCCCAAAAGGCAGCCAAAATCCAGCCCACATCCGGGAGAATCTCAAGAGCAGGTGGTGGAGCAAGCCAGGCCTCAAACCACGAGAAGCTCCAGCCCAAAAGGCAGCCAAAATGCAGCCCACATCCGGGAGAATCTCAAGAGCAGGGGGTGGAGCAAGACAGGCCTCAAACCACGAGAAGCTCCAGCCCAAAAGGCAGCCATAATGCAGCCCACCTCCGGGAGAATCTCAAGAGCAGGGGGTGGAGCAAGCCAGGCCTCAAACCACGAGAAGCTCCAGCCCAAAAGGCAGCCAAAATCCAGCCCACATCCGGGAGAATCTCAAGAGCAGGGGGTGGAGCAAGCCAGGCCTCAAACCACGAGAAGCTCCAGCCCAAAAGGCAGCCAAAATGCAGCCCACTTCCGGGAGAATCTCAAGAGCAGGGGGTGGAGCAAGCCAGGCCTCAAACCACGAGAAGCTCAGGCCCAAAAGGCAGCCAAAATCCAGCCCACATCCGGGAGAATCTCAAGAGCAGGTGGTGGAGCAAGCCAGGCCTCAAACCACGAGAAGCTCCAGCCCAAAAGGCAGCCAAAATGCAGCCCACATCCGGGAGAATCTCAAGAGCAGGGGGTGGAGCAAGACAGGCCTCAAACCACGAGAAGCTCCAGCCCAAAAGGCAGCCATAATGCAGCCCACCTCTTTGAGAATCTCAAGAGCAGGGGGTGGAGCAAGCCAGGCCTCAAACCACGAGAAGCTCCAGCCCAAAAGGCAGCCAAAATCCAGCCCACATCCGGGAGAATCTCAAGAGCAGGGGGTGGAGCAAGCCAGGCCTCAAACCACGAGAAGCTCCAGCCCAAAAGGCAGCCAAAATGCAGCCCACATCCAGGAGAATCTCAAGAGCAGGGGGTGGAGCAAGCCAGGCCTCAAACCACGAGAAGCTCCAGCCCAAAAGGCAGCCAAAATGCAGCCCACATCCGGGACAATTTCAAGAGCAGTTGGTGGAGCAAGCCAGGCCTCAAACCACGAGAAGCTCCAGCCCAAAAGGCAGCCAAAATCCAGCCCACATCCGGGAGAATCTCAAGAGCAGGGGGTGGAGCAACCCAGGCCTCAAACCACGAGAAGCTCCAGCCCAAAATGCAGCCAAAATGCAGCCCACATCCGGGAGAATCTCAAGAGCAGGGGGTGGAGCAAGCCAGGCCTCAAACCACGAGAAGCTCCAGCCCAAAAGGCAGCCAAAATGCAGCCCACATCCGGGAGAATCTCAAGAGCAGGGGGTGGAGCAAGCCAGGCCTCAAACCACGAGAAGCTCCAGCCCAAAAGGCAGCCAAAATCCAGCCCACATCCGGGAGAATCTCAAGAGCAGGGGGTGGAGCAAGCCAGGCCTCAAACCACGAGAAGCTCCAGCCCAAAAGACAGCCAAAATGCAGCCCACATCCAGGAGAATCTCAAGAGCAGGGGGTGGAGCAAGCCAGGCCTCAAACCACGAGAAGCTCCAGCCCAAAACGCAGCCAAAATGCAGCCCACTTCCCTGATAACCTCAAGAGCAGGGGGTGGAGCAAGCCAGGCCTCAAACCATGAGAAGCTCCAGCCCAAAAGGCAGCCAAAATCCAGCCCACATGCGGGAGAATCTCAAGAGCAGGGGGTGGAGCAAGCCAGGCCTCAAACCATGAGAAGCTCCAGCCCAAAAGGCAGCCAAAATGCAGCCCACATCCGGGACAATTTCAAGAGCAGGGGGTGGAGCAAGCCAGGCCTCAAACCACGAGAAGCTCCAGCCCAAAATGCAGCCAAAATCCAGCCCACATCCGGGAGAATCTCAAGAGCAGGTGGTGGAGCAACCCAGGCCTCAAACCACGAGAAGCTCCAGCCCAAAAGGCAGCCAAAATGCAGCCCACATCCGGGAGAATCTCAAGAGCAGGGGGTGGAGCAAGCCAGGCCTCAAACCACGAGAAGCTCAGGCCCAAAAGGCAGCCAAAATGCAGCCCACATCCGGGACAATTTCAAGAGCAGGGGGTGGAGCAAGCCAGGCCTCAAACCACGAGAAGCTCCAGCCCAAAATGCAGCCAAAATCCAGCCCACATCCGGGAGAATCTCAAGAGCAGGTGGTGGAGCAAGCCAGGCCTCAAACCACGAGAAGCTCCAGCCCAAAAGGCAGCCAAAATGCAGCCCACATCCGGGAGAATCTCAAGAGCAGGGGGTGGAGCAAGCCAGGCCTCAAACCACGAGAAGCTCCAGCCCAAAAAAGGCAGCCAAATTGCAGCCCACATCCGGGAGAATCTCAAGAGCAGGGGGTGGAGCAAGCCAGGCCTCAAACCACGAGAAGCTCCAGCCCTAAATGCAGCCAAAATGCAGCCCACTTCCCTGATAACCTCAAGAGAAGGGGGTGGAGCAAGCCAGGCCTCAAACCATGAGAAGCTCCAGCCCAAAAGGCAGCCAAAATGCAGCCCACATCCAGGAGATTATCAAGAGCAGGGGGTGGAGCAAGCCAGGCCTCAAACCATGAGAAGCTCCATCCCAAAATGCAGCCAAAATCCAGCCCACCTGCGGGAGAATCTCAAGAGCAGGGGGTGGAGCAAGCCAGGCCTCAAACCACGAGAAGTTCAGGCCCAAAAGGCAGCCAAAATGCAGCCCACATCCGGGACAATTTCAAGAGCAGGGGGTGGAGCAAGCCAGGCCTCAAACCACGAGAAGCTCCAGCCCAAAAGGCAGCCAAAATCCAGCCCACATCCGGGAGAATCTCAAGAGCAGGGGGTGGAGCAAGCCAGGCCTCAAACCTCGAGAAGCTCCACGCCAAAAAAGGCAGCCAAAATGCAGCCCACCTGCGGGAGAATCTCAAGAGCAGGGGGTGGAGCCAGCCAGGCCTCAAACCATGAGAAGCTCCAGCCCAAAAGGCAGCCAAAATGCAGCCCACATCAGGGAGAATATCAAGAGCAGGGGGTGGAGCAAGCCAGGCCTCAAACCTCGAGAAGCTCCAGCCCTAAATGCAGCCAAAATCCAGCCCACATCCAGGAGAATCTCAATAGAAGGGGGTGGAGCAAGCCAGGCCTCAAACCACGAGAAGCTCCAGCCCAAAAGGCAGCCAAAATGCAGCCCACATCCGGGAGAATCTCAAGAGCAGGGGGTGGAGCAAGCCAGGCCTCAAACCACGAGAAGCTCCAGCCCAAAAGGCAGCCAAAATGCAGCCCACATCCGGGAGAATCTCAAGAGCAGGGGGTGGAGCAAGCCAGGCCTCAAACCACGAGAAGCTCCAGCCCTAAAGGCAGCCAAAATGCAGCCCACATCCGGGAGAATCTCAAGAGCAGGGGGTGGAGCAAGCCAGGCCTCAAACCACGAGAAGCTCCAGCCCAAAAGGCAGCCAAAATGCAGCCCACATCCGGGAGAATCTCAAGAGCAGGGGGTGGAGCAAGCCAGGCCTCAAACCACGAGAAGCTCAGGCCCAAAAGGCAGCCAAAATGCAGCCCACATCCGGGACAATTTCAAGAGCAGGGGGTGGAGCAAGCCAGGCCTCAAACCACGAGAAGCTCCAGCCCAAAAGGCAGCCAAAATCCAGCCCACATCCGGGATAATCTCAAGAGCAGGTGGTGGAGCAAGCCAGGCCTCAAACCACGAGAAGCTCCAGCCCAAAAGGCAGCCAAAATCCAGCCCACATCCGGGAGAATCTCAAGAGCAGGGGGTGGAGCAAGCCAGGCCTCAAACCACGAGAAGCTCCAGCCCAAAAGGCAGACAAAATCCAGCCCACATCCGGGAGAATCTCAAGAGCAGGGGGTGGAGCAAGCCAGGCCTCAAACCACGAGAAGCTCAGGCCCAAAAGGCAGCCAAAATGCAGCCCACATCCGGGACAATTTCAAGAGCAGGGGGTGGAGCAAGCCAGGCCTCAAACCACGAGAAGCTCCAGCCCAAAAGGCAGCCAAAATGCAGCCCAGATCCGGGAGAATCTCAAGAGCAGGGGGTGGAGCAAGCCAGGCCTCAAACCACGAGAAGCACCAGCCCAAAAGGCAGCCAAAATGCAGCCCACTTCCCTGATAACCTCAAGAGCAGGGGGTGGAGCAAGCCAGGCCTCAAACCACGAGAAGCTCCAGCCCTAAAGGCAGACAAAATCCAGCCCACATCCGGGAGAATCTCAAGAGCAGGGGGTGGAGCAAGCCAGGCCTCAAACCTCGAAAAGCTCCACGCCAAAAAAGGCAGCCAAAATGCAGCCCACCTGCGGGAGAATCTCAAGAGCAGGGGGTGGAGCAAGCCAGGCCTCAAACCATGAGAAGCTCCAGCCCAAAAGGCAGCCAAAATCCAGCCCACATCCGGGAGAATCTCAAGAGCAGGGGGTGGAGCAAGCCAGGCCTCAAACCACGAGAAGCTCCAGCCCAAAAGGCAGACAAAGTCCAGCCCACATCCGGGAGAATCTCAAGAGCAGGGGGTGGAGCAAGCCAGGCCTCAAACCTCGAGAAGCTCCAGCCCAAAAAAGGCAGCCAAAATGCAGCCCACATCCGGGAGAATCTCAAGAGCAGGGGGTGGAGCAAGCCAGGCCTCAAACCACGAGAAGCTCCAACCTTAAAGGCAGCCAAAATGCAGCCCACATCCAGGAGAATATCAAGAGCAGGGGGTGGAGCAAGCCAGGCCTCAAACCTCGAGAAGCTCCAGCCCAAAAGGCAGCCAAAATCCAGCCCACATCCGGGAGAATCTCAAGAGCAGGGGGTGGAGCAAGCCAGGCCTCAAACCACGAGAAGCTCCAGCCCAAAAGGCATCCAAAATGCAGCCCACATGCGGGAGAATCTCAACAGCAGGGGGTGGAGCAAGCCAGGCCTCAAACCACGAGAAGCTCCAGCCCAAAAGGCAGCCAAAATGCAGCCCACATTCGGGAGAATCTCAAGAGCAGGGGGTGGAGCAAGCCAGGCCTCAAACCACGAGAAGCTCCAGCCCAAAAGGCAGCCAAAATGCAGCCCACATCCGGGAGAATCTCAAGAGCAGGGGGTGGAGCAAGCCAGGCCTCAAACCACAAGAAGCTCAGGCCCAAAAGGCAGCCAAAATCCAGCCCACATCCGGGAGAATCTCAAGAGCAGGTGGTGGAGCAACCCAGGCCTCAAACCACGAGAAGCTCCAGCCCAAAAGGCAGCCAAAATGCAGCCCACATCCGGGAGAATCTCAAGAGCAGGGGGTGGAGCAAGACAGGCCTCAAACCACGAGAAGCTCCAGCCCAAAAGGCAGCCAAAATGCAGCCCACCTCCGGGAGAATCTCAAGAGCAGGGGGTGGAGCAAGCCAGGCCTCAAACCACGAGAAGCTCCAGCCCAAAAGGCAGACAAAATCCAGCCCACATCCGGGAGAATCTCAAGAGCAGGGGGTGGAGCAAGCCAGGCCTCAAACCACGAGAAGCTCCAGCCCAAAAGGCAGCCAAAATGCAGCCCACATCCAGGAGAATCTCAAGAGCAGGGGGTGGAGCAAGCCAGGCCTCAAACCACGAGAAGCTCCAGCCCAAAAGGCATCCAAAATGCAGCCCACATGCGGGAGAATCTCAAGAGCAGGGGGTGGAGCAAGCCAGGCCTCAAACCATGAGAAGCTCCAGCCCAAAAGGCAGCCAAAATGCAGCCCACATCCGGGAGAATCTCAAGAGCAGGGGGTGGAGCAAGCCAGGCCTCAAACCACGAGAAGATCCAGCCCAAAAGGCAGCCAAAATGCAGCCCACATCCGGGAGAATCTCAAGAGCAGGGGGTGGAGCAAGCCAGGACTCAAACCACGAGAAGCTCAGGCCCAAAAGGCAGCCAAAATCCAGCCCACATCCGGGAGAATCTCAAGAGCAGGTGGTGGAGCAAGCCAGGCCTCAAACCACGAGAAGCTCCAGCCCAAAAGGCAGCCAAAATCCAGCCCACATCCGGGAGAATCTCAAGAGCAGGGGGTGGAGCAAGACAGGCCTCAAACCACGAGAAGCTCCAGCCCAAAAGGCAGCCAAAATGCAGCCCACCTCCGGGAGAATCTCAAGAGCAGGGGGTGGAGCAAGCCAGGCCTCAAACCACGAGAAGCTCCAGCCCAAAAGGCAGCCAAAATCCAGCCCACATCCGGGAGAATCTCAAGAGCAGGGGGTGGAGCAAGCCAGGCCTCAAACCACGAGAAGCTCCAGCCCAAAAGGCAGCCAAAATGCAGCCCACATCCAGGAGAATCTCAAGAGCAGGGGGTGGAGCAAGCCAGGCCTCAAACCACGAGAAGATCCAGCCCAAAAGGCAGCCAAAATGCAGCCCACATCCGGGAGAATCTCAAGAGCAGGGGGTGGAGCAAGGCAGGCCTCAAACCACGAGAAGCTCAGGCCCAAAAGGCAGCCAAAATCCAGCCCACATCCGGGAGAATCTCAAGAGCAGGTGGTGGAGCAAGCCAGGCCTCAAACCACGAGAAGCTCCAGCCCAAAAGGCAGCCAAAATCCAGCCCACATCCGGGAGAATCTCAAGAGCAGGGGGTGGAGCAAGACAGGCCTCAAACCACGAGAAGCTCCAGCCCAAAAGGCAGCCAAAATGCAGCCCACCTCCGGGAGAATCTCAAGAGCAGGGGGTGGAGCAAGCCAGGCCTCAAACCACGAGAAGCTCCAGCCCAAAAGGCAGCCAAAATCCAGCCCACATCCGGGAGAATCTCAAGAGCAGGGGGTGGAGCAAGCCAGGCCTCAAACCACGAGAAGCTCCAGCCCAAAAGGCAGCCAAAATGCAGCCCACATCCAGGAGAATCTCAAGAGCAGGGGGTGGAGCAAGCCAGGCCTCAAACCACGAGAAGCTCCAGCCCAAAAGGCAGCCAAAATGCAGCCCACATCCGGGACAATTTCAAGAGCAGTTGGTGGAGCAAGCCAGGCCTCAAACCACGAGAAGCTCCAGCCCAAAAGGCAGCCAAAATCCAGCCCACATCCGGGAGAATCTCAAGAGCAGGGGGTGGAGCAACCCAGGCCTCAAACCACGAGAAGCTCCAGCCCAAAATGCAGCCAAAATGCAGCCCACATCCGGGAGAATCTCAAGAGCAGGGGGTGGAGCAAGCCAGGCCTCAAACCACGAGAAGCTCCAGCCCAAAAGGCAGCCAAAATGCAGCCCACATCCGGGAGAATCTCAAGAGCAGGGGGTGGAGCAAGCCAGGCCTCAAACCACGAGAAGCTCCAGCCCAAAATGCAGCCAAAATGCAGCCCACATCCGGGAGAATCTCAAGAGCAGGGGGTGGAGCAAGCCAGGCCTCAAACCACGAGAAGCTCCAGCCCAAAAGACAGCCAAAATGCAGCCCACATCCAGGAGAATCTCAAGAGCAGGGGGTGGAGCAAGCCAGGCCTCAAACCACGAGAAGCTCCAGCCCAAAACGCAGCCAAAATGCAGCCCACTTCCCTGATAACCTCAAGAGCAGGGGGTGGAGCAAGCCAGGCCTCAAACCATGAGAAGCTCCAGCCCAAAAGGCAGCCAAAATCCAGCCCACATGCGGGAGAATCTCAAGAGCAGGGGGTGGAGCAAGCCAGGCCTCAAACCATGAGAAGCTCCAGCCCAAAAGGCAGCCAAAATGCAGCCCACATCCGGGAGAATCTCAAGAGCAGGGGGTGGAGCAAGCCAGGCCTCAAACCACGAGAAGCTCCAGCCCAAAATGCAGCCAAAATGCAGCCCACATCCGGGAGAATCTCAAGAGCAGGGGGTGGAGCAAGCCAGGCCTCAAACCACGAGAAGCTCCAGCCCAAAAGACAGCCAAAATGCAGCCCACATCCAGGAGAATCTCAAGAGCAGGGGGTGGAGCAAGCCAGGCCTCAAACCACGAGAAGCTCCAGCCCAAAACGCAGCCAAAATGCAGCCCACTTCCCTGATAACCTCAAGAGCAGGGGGTGGAGCAAGCCAGGCCTCAAACCATGAGAAGCTCCAGCCCAAAATGCAGCCAAAATCCAGCCCACATGCGGGAGAATCTCAAGAGCAGGGGGTGGAGCAAGCCAGGCCTCAAACCATGAGAAGCTCCAGCCCAAAAGGCAGCCAAAATGCAGCCCACATCCGGGAGAATCTCAAGAGCAGGGGGTGGAGCAAGCCAGGCCTCAAACCTCGAGAAGCTCCACGCCAAAAAAGGCAGCCAAAATGCAGCCCACATCCGGGAGAATCTCAAGAGCAGGGGGTGGAGCAAGGCAGGCCTCAAACCACGAGAAGCTCCAGCCCAAAAGGCAGCCAAAATCCAGCCCACATCCGGGAGAATCTCAAGAGCAGGGGGTGGAGCAAGCCAGGCCTCAAACCACGAGAACCTCCAGCCCAAAAGGCAGACAAAATCCATCCCACATCCGGGAGAATCTCAAGAGCAGGGGGTGGAGCAAGGCAGGCCTCAAACCTCAAGAAGCTCCAGCCCAAAATTCAGCCAAAATGCAGCCCACCTCCGGGAGAATCTCAAGAGCAGGTGGTGGAGCAAGCCAGGCCTCAAACCACGAGAAGCTCCAGCCCAAAATGCAGACAAAATCCAGCCCACATCCGGGAGAATCTCAAGAGCAGGGGGTGAAGCAAGCCACGCCTCAAACCACGAGAAGCTCCAGCCCAAAAGGCAGCCAAAATGCAGCCCACATCCGGGAGAATCTCAAGAGAAGGGGGTGGAGCAAGCCAGGCCTCAAACCACGAGAAGCTCCAGCCCAAAATTCAGCCATAATGCAGCCCACATCCGGGAGAATCTCAAGAGCAGGGGGTGGAGCAAGCCAGGCCTCAAACCACGAGAAGCTCCAGCCCAAAAGGCAGCCAAAATGCAGCCCACATCCGGGACAATTTCAAGAGCAGGGGGTGGAGCAAGCCAGGCCTCAAACTACGAGAAGCTCCAGCCCAACAGGCAGCCAAAACGCAGCCCACATCCGGGAGAATCTCAAGAGCAGGGGGTGGAGCAAGCCAGGCCTCAAACCACGAGAAGCTCCAGCCCAAAGGCAGCCAAAATGCAGCCCACATCCGGGAGAATCTCAAGAGCAGGGGGTGGAGCAAGCCAGGCCTCAAACCACGAGAAGCTCCAGCCCAAAAGGCAGCCAAAATGCAGCCCACATCCAGGAGAATATCAAGAGCAGGGGGTGGAGCAAGCCAGGCCTCAAACCTCGAGAAGCTCCAGCCCAAAAGGCAGCCAAAATCCAGCCCACATCCAGGAGAATCTCAATAGAAGGGGGTGGAACAAGCCAGGCCTCAAACCACGAGAAGCTCCAGCCCAAAAGGCAGACAAAATCCAGCCCACATCCGGGAGAATCTCAAGAGAAGGGGGTGGAGCAAGCCAGGCCTCAAACCACGAGAAGCTCCAGCCCAAAAGGCAGCCAAAATGCAGCCCACATCCGGGACAATTTCAAGAGCAGGGGGTGGAGCAAGCCAGGCCTCAAACTACGAGAAGCTCCAGCCCAACAGGCAGCCAAAATGCAGCCCACATCCGGGAGAATCTCAAGAGCAGGGGGTGGAGCAAGCCAGGCCTCAAACCACGAGAAGCTCCAGCCCAAAAGGCAGCCAAAATGCAGCCCACATCCGGGAGAATCTCAAGAGCAGGGGGTGGAGCAAGGCAGGCCTCAAACCACGAGAAGCTCCAGCCCAAAAGGCAGCCAAAATGCAGCCCACATCCGGGAGAATCTCAAGAGCAGGGGGTGGAGCAAGCCAGGCCTCAAACCACTAGAAGCTCCAGCCCTAAAGGCAGCCAAAATGCAGCCCACATCCGGGAGAATCTCAAGAGCAGGGGGTGGAGCAAGCCAGGCCTCAAACCACGAGAAGCTCAGGCCCAAAAGGCAGCCAAAACGCAGCCCACATCCAGGAGAATCTCAAGAGCAGGGGGTGGAGCAAGCCAGGCCTCAAACCACAAGAAGCTCCAGCCCAAAATGGAGACAAAATCCAGCCCACATCCGGGAGAATCTCAAGAGCAGGGGGTGGAGCAAGCCAGGCCTCAAACCACGAGAAGCTCCAGCCCAAAAGGCAGCCAAAATGCAGCCCACATCCGGGAGAATCTCAAGAGCAGGGGGTGGAGCAAGCCAGGCCTCAAACCACGAGAAGCTCCAGCCCAAAAGGCAGCCAAAATGCAGCCCATATCCGGGAGAATCTCAAGAGCAGGGGGTGGAGCAAGCCAGGCCTCAAACCACGAGAAGCTCCTGCCCAAAAGGCAGCCAAAATGCAGCCCACATCCAGGAGAATCTCAAGAGCAGGGGGTGGAGCAAGCCAGGCCTCAAACCACGAGAAGCTCCAGCCCAAAAGGCAGCCAAAATGCAGCCCACATCCGGGAGAATCTCAAGAGCAGGGGGTGGAGCAAGCCAGGCCTCAAACCACGAGAAGCTCCAGCCCAAAAGGCAGCCAAAATGCTGCCCACATCCGGGAGAATCTCAAGAGCAGGGGGTGGAGCAAGCCAGGCCTCAAACCTCGAGAAGCTCCAGCCCAAAAGGCAGCCAAAATGCAGCCCACATCCGGGAGAATCTCAAGAGCAGGGGGTGGAGCAAGCCAGGCCTCAAACCACGAGAAGCTCCAGCCCAAAAGGCAGACAAAATCCAGCCCACATCCGGGACAATCTCAAGAGCAGGGGGTGGAGCAAGCCAGGCCTCAAACCACGAGAAGCTCCAGCCCAAAAGGCAGCCAAAATACAGCCCACCTCGGGACAATCTCAAGAGCAGGGGGTGGAGCAAGCCAGGCCTCAAACCACAAGAATCTCCAGCCCAAAAGGCAGCCAAAATGCAGCCCACATCCGGGAGAATCTCAAGAGCAGGGGGTGGAGCAAGCCAGGCCTCAAACCACGAGAAGCTCCAGCCCAAAAGGCAGCCAAAATGCAGGCCACATCCGGGAGAATCTCAAGAGCAGGGGGTGGAGCAAGCCAGGCCTCAAACCTCGAGAAGCTCCAGCCCAAAAGGCAGCCAAAATGCAGCCCACATCCGGGAGAATCCCAAGAGCAGGGGGTGGAGCAAGCCAGGCCTCAAAACATGGGAAGCTCCAGCCCTAAAGACAGCCAAAATGCAGCCCACCTCCGGGAGAATCTCAAGAGCAGGAGGTGGAGCAAGCCAGGCCTCAAACCACGAGAAGCTCCAGCCCTAAAGGCAGCCAAAATCCAGCCCACATCCGGGAGAATCTCAAGAGCAGGGGGTGGAGCAAGCCAGGCCTCAAACCACAAGAAGCTCCAGCCCAAAAGGCAGCCAAAATGCACCCCACATCCGGGAGAATCTCAAGAGCAGGGGGTGGAGCAAGCCAGGCCTCAAACCTCGAGAACCTCCAGCCCAAAAGGCAGCCAAAATGCAGCCCACATCCGGGAGAATCTCAAGAGCAGGGGGTGGAGCAAGCCAGGCCTCAAACCACGAGAAGCTCCAGCCCAAAAGGCAGACAAAATGCAGCCCACATCCGGGAGAATCTCAAGAGCAGGGGGTGGAGCAAGCCAGGCCTCAAACCACGAGAAGCTCCAGCCCAAAAGGCAGCCAAAATACAGCCCACCTCGGGAGAATCTCAAGAGCAGGTGGTGGAGCAAGCCAGGCCTCAAACCTCGAGAAGCTCCAGCCCAAAAGGCAGCCAAAATGCAGCCCACATCCGGGAGAATATCAAGAGCAGGGGGTGGAGCAAGCCAGGCCTCAAACCACGAGAAGCTCCAGCCCAAAATGCAGCCAAAATGCAGCCCACATCCGGGAGAATCTCAAGAGCAGGGGGTGGAGCAAGCCAGGCCTCAAACCACGAGAAGCTCCAGCCCAAAAGGCAGCCAAAATGCAGCCCACATCCGGGAGAATCTCAAGAGCAGGGGGTGGAGCAAGCCAGGCCTCAAACCTCGAGAAGCTCCAGCCCAAAAGGCAGCCAAAATGCAGCCCACATCCGGGAGAATCTCAAGAGCAGGGGGTGGAGCAAGCCAGGCCTCAAACCACGAGAAGCTCCAGCCCAAAATGCAGCCAAAATGCAGCCCACTTCCCTGATAACCTCAAGAGCAGGGGGTGGAGCAAGCCAGGCCTCAAACCACGAGAAGCTCCATCCCAAAAGGCAGCCAAAATGCAGCCCACCTCCGGGAGAATCTCAAGAGCAGGGGGTGGAGCAAGCCAGGCCTCAAACCAAGAGAAGCTCCAGCCCAAAAGGCAGCCAAAATGCACCCCACATCCGGGAGAATCTCAAGAGCAGGGGGTGGAGCAAGCCAGGCCTCAAACCACGAGAAGCTCCAGCCCAAAAGGCAGCCAAAATGCAGCCCACATCCGGGAGAATCTCAAGAGCAGGGGGTGGAGCAAGCCAGGCCTCAAACCTCGAAAACATCCACCCCAAAAGGCAGCCAAAATCCTAACCACATCCGGGAGAATCTCAAGAGCAGGGGGTGGAGCAAGCCAGGCTACAATCCACGAGAAGCTCCAGCCCAAAAGGCAGCCAAAATGCAGCCCATATCCGGGAGAATCTCAAGAGCAGGGGGTGGAGCAAGCCAGGCCTCAAACCACGAGAAGCTCCAGCCCTAAAGGCAGCCAAAATGCAGCCCACATCCAGGAGAATCGCAAGAGAAGGGGGTGGAGGAACCCAGGCCTCAAACCACGAGAAGCTCCTGCCCAAAATGCAGCGAATATGCAGCCCACCTCCGGGAGAATCTCAAGAGCAGGGGGTGGAGCAAGCCAGGCCTCAAACCACGAGAAGCTCCAGCCCAAAAGGCAGCCAAAATGCAGCCCGCATAGAGGAGAATTTCAAGAGCAGGGGGTGGAGCAAGCCATGCCTCAAACCACGAGAAGCTCCAGCCCAAAAGGCAGCCAAAATCCAGCCCACATCCGGGACAATATCAAGAGCAGGGGGTGGAGCAAGCCAGGCCTCAAACCACGAGAAGCTCCAGCCCAAAAGGCAGACAAAATCCAGCCCACATCCGGGACAATCTCAAGAGCAGGGGGTGGAGCAAGCCAGGCCTCAAACCACGAGAAGCTCCAGCCCAAAAGGCAGCCAAAATACAGCCCACCTCGGGACAATCTCAAGAGCAGGGGGTGGAGCAAGCCAGGCCTCAAACCACAAGAATCTCCAGCCCAAAAGGCAGCCAAAATGCAGCCCACATCCGGGAGAATCTCAAGAGCAGGGGGTGGAGCAAGCCAGGCCTCAAACCACGAGAAGCTCCAGCCCAAAAGGCAGCCAAAATGCAGGCCACATCCGGGAGAATCTCAAGAGCAGGGGGTGGAGCAAGAAAGACCTCAAACCTCGAGAAGCTCCAGCCCAAAAGGCAGCCAAAATGCAGCCCACATCCGGGAGAATCCCAAGAGCAGGGGGTGGAGCAAGCCAGGCCTCAAAACATGGGAAGCTCCAGCCCTAAAGACAGCCAAAATGCAGCCCACCTCCGGGAGAATCTCAAGAGCGGGAGGTGGAGCAAGCCAGGCCTCAAACCACGAGAAGCTCCAGCCCTAAAGGCAGCCAAAATCCAGCCCACATCCGGGAGAATCTCAAGAGCAGGGGGTGGAGCAAGCCAGGCCTCAAACCACAAGAAGCTCCAGCCCAAAAGGCAGCCAAAATGCAGCCCACATCCGGGAGAATCTCAAGAGCAGGGGGTGGAGCAAGCCAGGCCTCAAACCTCGAGAACCTCCAGCCCAAAAGGCAGCCAAAATGCAGCCCACATCCGGGAGAATCTCAAGAGCAGGGGGTGGAGCAAGCCAGGCCTCAAACCACGAGAAGCTCCAGCCCAAAAGGCAGACAAAATGCAGCCCACATCCGGGAGAATCTCAAGAGCAGGGGGTGGAGCAAGCCAGGCCTCAAACCACGAGAAGCTCCAGCCCAAAAGGCAGCCAAAATACAGCCCACCTCGGGAGAATCTCAAGAGCAGGTGGTGGAGCAAGCCAGGCCTCAAACCTCGAGAAGCTCCAGCCCAAAAGGCAGCCAAAATGCAGCCCACATCCGGGAGAATATCAAGAGCAGGGGGTGGAGCAAGCCAGGCCTCAAACCACGAGAAGCTCCAGCCCAAAATGCAGCCAAAATGCAGCCCACATCCGGGAGAATCTCAAGAGCAGGGGGTGGAGCAAGCCAGGCCTCAAACCACGAGAAGCTCCAGCCCAAAAGGCAGCCAAAATGCAGCCCACATCCGGGAGAATCTCAAGAGCAGGGGGTGGAGCAAGCCAGGCCTCAAACCTCGAGAAGCTCCAGCCCAAAAGGCAGCCAAAATGCAGCCCACATCCGGGAGAATCTCAAGAGCAGGGGGTGGAGCAAGCCAGGCCTCAAACCACGAGAAGCTCCAGCCCAAAATGCAGCCAAAATGCAGCCCACTTCCCTGATAACCTCAAGAGCAGGGGGTGGAGCAAGCCAGGCCTCAAACCACGAGAAGCTCCATCCCAAAAGGCAGCCAAAATGCAGCCCACCTCCGGGAGAATCTCAAGAGCAGGGGGTGGAGCAAGCCAGGCCTCAAACCACGAGAAGCTCCAGCCCAAAAGGCAGCCAAAATGCACCCCACATCCGGGAGAATCTCAAGAGCAGGGGGTGGAGCAAGCCAGGCCTCAAACCACGAGAAGCTCCAGCCCAAAAGGCAGCCAAAATGCAGCCCACATCCGGGAGAATCTCAAGAGCAGGGGGTGGAGCAAGCCAGGCCTCAAACCTCGAAAACATCCACCCCAAAAGGCAGCCAAAATCCTAACCACATCCGGGAGAATCTCAAGAGCAGGGGGTGGAGCAAGCCAGGCTACAATCCACGAGAAGCTCCAGCCCAAAAGGCAGCCAAAATGCAGCCCATATCCGGGAGAATCTCAAGAGCAGGGGGTGGAGCAAGCCAGGCCTCAAACCACGAGAAGCTCCAGCCCTAAAGGCAGCCAAAATGCAGCCCACATCCAGGAGAATCGCAAGAGAAGGGGGTGGAGGAACCCAGGCCTCAAACCACGAGAAGCTCCTGCCCAAAATGCAGCGAATATGCAGCCCACCTCCGGGAGAATCTCAAGAGCAGGGGGTGGAGCAAGTCAGGCCTCAAACCATGAGAAGCTCCAGCCCAAAAGGCAGCCAAAATCCAGCCCACATCCGGGAGAATCTCAAGAGCAGTGGGTGGAGCAAGCCAGGCCTCAAACCACGAGAAGCTCCAGCCCAAAATGCAGCCAAAATGCAGCCCACATCAGGGAGAATCTCAAGAGCAGGGGGTGGAGCAAGCCAGGCCTCAAACCACGAGAAGCTCCAGCCCAAAAGGCAGCCAAAATGCAGCCCGCATAGAGGAGAATTTCAAGAGCAGGGAGTGGAGCAAGCCAGGCCTCAAACCACGAGAAGCTCCTGCCCTAAAGGCAGCCAAAATGCAGCCCACCTTCCTGAGAATATCAAGAGCAGGGGTTGGAGTAATCCAGGCCTCAAACCACGAGAAGCTCCATCCCAAAAGGCAGCCAAAATGCACCCCACATCCGGGAGAATCTCAAGAGCAGAGGGTGGAGGAAGCCAGGCCTCAAACCACGAGAAGCTCCTGTTCAAAATGCAGCCAAAATCCAGCCCACATCCGGGAGAATCTCAAGAGCAGGGGGTGGAGCAAGCCAGGCCTCAAACCACGAGAAGCTCCAGCCCAAAAGGCAGACAAAGTCCAGCCCACATCCGGGAGAATCTCAAGAGCAGGGGGTGGAGCAAGCCAGGACTCAAACCATGAGAAGCTCCAGCCCAACATGCAGCCAAAATGCAGCCCACATCCGGGAGAATCTCAAGAGCAGGGGGTGGAGCAAGCCAGGACTCAAACCACGAGAAGCTCCAGCCCAACATGCAGCCAAAATCCAGCCCACATCCGGGAGAATCTCAAGAGCAGGGGGTGGAGCAAGCCAGGCCTCAAACCACGAGAAGCTCCAGCCCAAAAGGCAGCCAAAATGCAGCCCACATCCGGGAGAATCTCAAGAGCAGGGGGTGGAGCAAGCCAGGCCTCAAACCACGAGAAGCTCCAGCCCAAAAGGCAGCCAAAATGCAGCCCACATCCTAAGAGAATCTCAAGAGCAGGGCGTGGAGCAAGCCAGGCCTCAAACCATGAGAAGCTCCAGCCCAAAAGGCAGCCAAAATGCAGCCCACATCCGGGAGAATCTCAAGAGCAGGGGGTGGAGCAAGCCAGGCCTCAAACCTCGAGAAGCTCCAGCCCAAAAGGCAGCCAAAATGCAGCCCACATCCGGGAGAATCTCAAGATCAGGGGGTGGAGCAAGCCAGGCCTCAAACCACGAGAAGCTCCAGCCCAAAATGCAGCCAAAATGCAGCCCACCACCGGGAGAATCTCAATGACAGAGTTTGGAGCAAGCCAGGCCTCAAACCTCGAGAAGCTCCATCCCAAAAGGCAGCCAAAATGCAGCCCACACCCGGGAGAAACTCAAGAGCAGAGGGTGGAGCAAGCCAGGCCTCAAACCACGAGAAGCTCCAGCCCAAAAGGCAGCCAAAATGCAGCCCACATCCGGGAGAATCTCAAGAGCAGGGGGTGGAGCAAGCCAGGCTACAAACCACGAGAAGCTCCAGCCCAAAAGGCAGCCAAAATGCAGCCCACATCCGGGAGAATATCAAGAGCAGGGGGTGGAGCAAGCCAGGCCTCAAACCACGAGAAGCTCCAGCCCTAAATGCAGCCAAAATGCAGCCCACATCCAGGAGAATCGCAAGAGAAGGGGGTGGAGGAATCCAGGCCTCAAACCACGAGAAGCTCCTGCTCAAAAGGCAGCGAATATGCAGCCCACCTCCGGGAGAATCTCAAGAGCAGGGGGTGGAGCAAGCCAGGCCTCAAACCAAGAGAAGCTCCAGCCCAAAAGGCAGCCAAAATCCAGCCCACCTCCGGGAGAATCTCAAGAGCAGTGGGTGGAGCAAGCCAGGCCTCAAACCACGAGAAGCTCCAGCCCAAAATGCAGCCAAAATGCAGCCCACATCAGGGAGAATCTCAAGAGCAGGGGGTGGAGCAAGCCAGGCCTCAAACCACGAGAAGCTCCAGCCCAAAAGGCAGCCAAAATGCAGCCCGCATCCAGGACAATTTCAAGAGCAGGGGGTGGAGCAAGCCAGGCCTCAAACCACGAGAAGCTCCTGCCCTAAAGGCAGCCAAAATGCAGCCCACCTTCCTGAGAATATCAAGAGCAGGGGTTGGAGTAAGCCAGGCCTCAAACCACGAGAAGCTCAATCCCAAAAGGCAGCCAAAATGCAGCCCACACCCGGGAGAATCTCAAGAGCAGAGGATGGAGGAAGCCAGGCCTCAAACCACGAGAAGCTCCATCCCAAAATGCAGCCAAAATCCAGCCCACATTCTGGAGAATCTCAAGAGCAGGGGGTGGAGCAAGCCAGGCCTCAAACCACGAGAAGCTCCAGCCCAAAAGGCAGACAAAGTCCAGCCCACATCCGGGAGAATCTCAAGAGCAGGGGGTGGAGCAAGCCAGGCCTCAAACCACGAGAAGCTCCAGCCCAAAAATGGCAGCCAAAATGCAGCCCACCTCCGGGAGAATCTCAAGAGCAGGGGGTGGAGCAAGCCAGGCCTCAAACCACGAGAAGCTCCAGCCCTAAATGCAGCCAAAATGCAGGCCACATCCCTGATAACCTCAAGAGCAGGGGGTGGAGCAAGGCAGGCCTCAAACCATGAGAAGCTCCAGCCCCAAAAGGCAGCCAAAATGCAGCCCACATCCAGGAGATTATCAAGAGCAGGGGGTGGAGCAAGCCAGGCCTCAAACCTCGAGAAGCTCCAGCCCAAAAGGCAGCCAAAATGCAGCCCACATGCGGGAGAATCTCAAGAGCAGGGGGTGGAGCAAGCCAGGCCTCAAACCACGAGAAGCTCCAGCCCAAAAGGCAGCCAAAATGCAGCCCACATCCGGGAGAATCTCAAGAGCAGGGGGTGGAGCAAGCCAGGCCTCAAACCACGAGAAGCTCCAGCCCAAAATGCAGACAAAATCCAGCCCACATCCGGGAGAATCTCAAGAGCAGGGGGTGAAGCAAGCCAGGCCTCAAACCACGAGAACCTCCAGCCCAAAATGCAGCCAAAATGCAGCCCACATCCGGGAGAATCTCAAGAGCAGGGGGTGGAGCAAGCCAGGCCTCAAACCACGAGAAGCTCCAGCCCAAAAGGCAGCCAAAATGCAGCCCACATCCGGGACAATTTCAAGAGCAGGGGGTGGAGCAAGCCAGGCCTCAAACCACGAGAAGCTCCAGCCCAAAAGGCAGCCAAAATGCAGGACACATCCGGGAGAATCTCAAGAGCAGGGGGTGGAGCAAGCCAGGCCTCAAACCACGAGAAGCTCCAGCCCAAAAGGCAGCCAAAATGCAGCCCAGATCCGGGAGAATCTCAAGAGCAGGGGGTGGAGCAAGCCAGGCCTCAAACCACGAGAAGCTCCAGCCCAAAATGCAGCCAAAATGCAGCCCACATCCAGGAGAATATCAAGAGCAGGGGGTGGAGCAAGCCAGGCCTCAAACCTCGAGAAGCTCCAGCCCAAAAGGCAGCCAAAATCCAGCACACATCCAGGAGAATCTCAATAGAATGGGGTGGATCAAGCCAGGCCTCAAACCACGAGAAGCTCCAGCCCAAAAGGCAGCCAAAATGCAGCCCACATCCGGGAGAATCTCAAGAGCAGGGGGTGGAGCAAGCCAGGCCTCAAACCACGAGAAGCTCCAGCCCTAAAGGCAGCCAAAATGCAGCCCACATCCGTGAGAATCTCAAGAGCAGGGGGTGGAGCAAGCCAGGCCTCAAACCACGAGAAGCTCAGGCCCAAAAGGCAGGAAAAATGCAGCCCACATCCGGGACAATTTCAAGAGCAGGGGGTGGAGCAAGCCAGGCCTCAAACCACGAGAAGCTCCAGCCCAAAAGGCAGCCAAAATCCAGCCCACATCCGGGAGAATCTCAAGAGCAGGTGGTGGAGCAAGCCAGGCCTCAAACCACGAGAAGCTCCAGCCCAAAATGCAGCCAAAATGCAGCCCACCTCCGGGAGAATCTCAAGAGCAGGGGGTGGAGCAAGCCAGGCCTCAAACCACGAGAAGCTCCAGCCCAAAAGGCAGCCAAAATCCAGCCCACATCCGGGAGAATCTCAAGAGCAGGGGGTGGAGCAAGCCAGGCCTCAAACCACGAGAAGCTCCAGCCCAAAATGCAGCCAAAATGCAGCCCACATCCGGGAGAATCTCAAGAGCAGGGGGTGGAGCAGGCCAGGCCTCAAACCACGAGAAGCTCCAGCCCAAAAGGCAGCCAAAATGCAGGCCACATCCGGGAGAATCTCAAGAGCAGTGGGTGGAGCAAGCCAGGCCTCAAACCACGAGAAGCTCCAGCCCAAAATGCAGCCAAAATGCAGCCCACCTCCGGGAGAATCTCAAGAGCAGGGGGTGGAGCAAGCCAGGCCTCAAACCACGAGAAGCTCCAGCCCTAAAGGCAGCCAAAATGCAGCCCACATCCGGGAGAATCTCAAGAGCAGGGGGTGGAGCAAGCCAAGCCTCAAACAATGAGAAGCTCCAGCCCAAAAGGCAGCCAAAATGCAGCCCACATCCGGGAGAATCTCAAGAGCAGGGGGTGGAGCAAGGCAGGCCTCAAACCACGAGAAGCTCCAGCCCAAAAGGCAGCCAAAATGCAGCCCACATCCGGGAGAATCTCAAGAGCAGGGGGTGGAGCAAGCCAGGCCTCAAACCACGAGAAGCTCCAGCCCACAAGGCAGCCAATATCCAGCCAACATCCGGGACATTCTCAAGAGCAGGGGGTGGAGCAAGCCAGGCCTCAAACCACAAGAAGATCCAGCCCAAAAGACAGCCACAATGCAGCCCACATCCGGGAGAATATCAAGAGCAGGGGGTGGAGCAAGCCAGGCCTCAAACCACGAGAAGCTCAGGCCCAAAAGGCAGGAAAAATGCAGCCCACATCCGGGACAATTTCAAGAGCAGGGGGTGGAGCAAGCCAGGCCTCAAACCACGAGAAGCTCCAGCCCAAAAGGCAGCCAAAATCCAGCCCACATCCGGGAGAATCTCAAGAGCAGGGGGTGGAGCAAGCCAGGCCTCAAACCACGAGAAGCTCCAGCCCAAAAGGCAGCCAAAATCCAGCCCACATCCGGGAGAATCTCAAGAGCAGGTGGTGGAGCAAGCCAGGCCTCAAACCACGAGAAGCTCCAGCCCAAAATGCAGCCAAAATGCAGGCCACATCCGGGAGAATCTCAAGAGCAGTGGGTGGAGCAAGCCAGGCCTCAAACCACGAGAAGCTCCAGCCCAAAATGCAGCCAAAATGCAGCCCACCTCCGGGAGAATCTCAAGAGCAGGGGGTGGAGCAAGCCAGGCCTCAAACCACGAGAAGCTCCAGCCCTAAAGGCAGCCAAAATGCAGCCCACATCCGGGAGAATCTCAAGAGCAGGGGGTGGAGCAAGCCAAGCCTCAAACAATGAGAAGCTCCAGCCCAAAAGGCAGCCAAAATGCAGCCCACATCCGGGAGAATCTCAAGAGCAGGGGGTGGAGCAAGCCAGGCCTCAAACCACGAGAAGCTCCAGCCCAAAAGGCAGCCAAAATACAGCCCACATCCGGGAGAATCTCAAGAGCAGGGGGTGGAGCAAGGCAGGCCTCAAACCACGAGAAGCTCCAGCCCAAAAGGCAGCCAAAATGCAGCCCACATCCGGGAGAATCTCAAGAGCAGGGGGTGGAGCAAGCCAGGCCTCAAACCACGAGAAGCTCCAGCCCACAAGGCAGCCAATATCCAGCCCACATCCGGGACATTCTCAAGAGCAGGGGGTGGAGCAAGCCAGGCCTCAAACCACAAGAAGATCCAGCCCAAAAGACAGCCACAATGCAGCCCACATCCGGGAGAATATCAAGAGCAGGGGGTGGAGAAAGCCAGCCCTCAAACCACGAGAAGCTACACCCAAAAATGGCAGCCAAAATCCTAACCACATCCGGGAGAATATCAAGAGCAGGGGGTGGAGCAAGACAGGCCTCAAGCCACGAGAAGCTCCAGCCCAAAAGGCAGCCAAAATGCAGCCCACATCCGGGAGAATCTCAAGAGCAGGGGGTGGAGCAAGCCAGGCCTCAAACCACGAGAAGCTCCAGCCAAAAAGGCAGCCAAAATGCAGCCCACATCCGGGAGAATCTCAAGAGCAGGGGGTGGAGCAAGCCAGGCCTCAAACCTCGAGAAGCTCCAGCCCAAAAGGCAGCCAAAATGCTGCCCACATCTGGGAGAATCTTAAGAGCAGGGGGAGGAGCAAGCCAGGCCTCAAACCATGAGAAGCTCCAGCACAAAATGCAGCCAAAAGGCAGCCCACCTACGGGAGAATCTCAAGAGCAGGGGGTGGAGCAAGTCAGGCCTCAAACCACGAGAAGCTCCAGCCCAAAAGGCAGCCAAAATGCAGCCCACATCCGGGAGAATATCAAGAGCAGGGGGTGGAGCAAGACAGGCCTCAAACCACGAGTAGCTCCACCCCAAAAGGCAGCCAAAATGCAGCCCACTTCGAGGAGAATATCAAGAGCAGGGGGTGGAGCAATCCAGGCCTCAAACCACGAGAAGCTCCTGTTCAAAAGGCAGCCAAAATGCAGTCCACATCCGGGAGAATCTCAATGGCAGAGTTTGGAGCGAGCCAGGCCTCAAACCTCGAGAAGCTCCAGCCCAACATGCAGCCAAAATGCAGCCCACATCAGGGAGAATCTCAAGAGCAGAAGGTGGAGCAAGCCAGGCCTCAAACCTTGAGAAGCTCCAGCCCAAAAGGCAGCCACAATGCAGCCCACATCCGGGAGAATCTCAAGAGCAGGGGGTGGAGAAAGCCAGCCCTCAAACCACGAGAAGCTCCACCCCAAAATGGCAGCCAAAATGCAGCCCACATCCGGGAGAATCTCAAGAGCAGGGGGTGGAGCAAGCCAGGCCTCAAGCAACGAGAAGCTCCAGCCCAAAAGGCAGCCAAAATGCAGCCCACATCCGGGAGAATCTCAAGAGCAGGGGGTGGAGCAAGCCAGGCCTCAAACCACGAGAAGCTCCTGCCCAAAAGGCAGCCAAAATGCAGCCCACATCCGGGAGAATCTCAAGAGCAGGGGGTGGAGCAAGCCAGGCCTCAAACCATGAGAAGCTCCAGCACAAAAGACAGCCAAAATGCAGCCCACATACGGGAGAATATCAATGGCAGAATTTGGAGCAAGCCAGGCCTCAAACCACGAGAAGCTCCAGCCCAAAAAAGGCAGCCAAAATGCAGCCCACATCTGGGAGAATCTTAAGAGCAGGGGGAGGAGCAAGCCAGGCCTCAAACCACGAGAAGCTCCAGCCCAAAAGGCAGCCAAAATGCAGCCCACATCCGGGAGAATCTCAAGAGCAGGGGGTGGAGCAAGCCAGGCCTCAAACCACGAGAAGCTCCAGCCCTAAAGGCAGCCAAAATGCAGCCCACATCCGTGAGAATCTCAAGAGCAGGGGGTGGAGCAAGCCAGGCCTCAAACCACGAGAAGCTCCAGCCCAAAAGGCAGGAAAAATGCAGCCCACATCCGGGACAATTTCAAGAGCAGGGGGTGGAGCAAGCCAGGCCTCAAACCACGAGAAGCTCCAGCCCAAAAGGCAGCCAAAATCCAGCCCACATCCGGGAGAATCTCAAGAGCAGGTGGTGGAGCAAGCCAGGCCTCAAACCACGAGAAGCTCCAGCCCAAAATGCATCCAAAATGCAGCCCACCTCCGGGAGAATCTCAAGAGCAGGGGGTGGAGCAAGCCAGGCCTCAAACCACGAGAAGCTCCAGCCCAAAAGGCAGCCAAAATCCAGCCCACATCCGGGAGAATCTCAAGAGCAGGGGGTGGAGCAAGCCAGGCCTCAAACCACGAGAAGCTCCAGCCCAAAAGGCAGCCAAAATGCAGCCCACATCCGGGAGAATCTCAAGAGCAGGGGGTGGAGCAAGCCAGGCCTCAAACCACGAGAAGCTCCACCCCAAAAGGCAGCCAAAATGCAGGCCACATCCGGGAGAATCTCAAGAGCAGTGGGTGGAGCAAGCCAGGCCTCAAACCACGAGAAGCTCCAGCCCAAAAGGCAGCCAAAATGCAGCCCACCTCCGGGAGAATCTCAAGAGCAGGGGGTGGAGCAAGCCAGGCCTCAAACCACGAGAAGCTCCAGCCCTAAAGGCAGCCAAAATGCAGGCCACCTCCGGGAGAATCTCAAGAGCAGGGGGTGGAGCAAGCCAAGCCTCAAACAATGAGAAGCTCCAGCCCAAAAGGCAGCCAAAATGCAGCCCACATCCGGGAGAATCTCAAGAGCAGGGGGTGGAGCAAGCCAGGCCTCAAACCACGAGAAGCTCCAGCCCAAAAGGCAGCCAAAATACAGCCCACATCCGGGAGAATCTCAAGAGCAGGGGGTGGAGCAAGGCAGGCCTCAAACCACGAGAAACTCCAGCCCAAAAGGCAGCCAAAATGCAGCCCACATCCGGGAGAATCTCAAGAGCAGGGGGTGGAGCAAGCCAGGCCTCAAACCACGAGAAGCTCCAGCCCACAAGGCAGCCAATATCCAGCCCACATCCGGGACATTCTCAAGAGCAGGGGGTGGAGCAAGCCAGGCCTCAAACCACAAGAAGATCCAGCCCAAAAGACAGCCACAATGCAGCCCACATCCGGGAGAATATCAAGAGCAGGGGGTGGAGAAAGCCAGCCCTCAAACCACGAGAAGCTACACCCAAAAATGGCAGCCAAAATCCTAACCACATCCGGGAGAATATCAAGAGCAGGGGGTGGAGCAAGACAGGCCTCAAGCCACGAGAAGCTCCAGCCCAAAAGGCAGCCAAAATGCAGCCCACATCCGGGAGAATCTCAAGAGCAGGGGGTGGAGCAAGCCAGGCCTCAAACCACGAGAAGCTCCAGCCAAAAAGGCAGCCAAAATGCAGCCCACATCTGAGAGAATCTCAAGAACAGGGGGTGGAGCAAGCCAGGCCTCAAACCTCGAGAAGCTCCAGCCCAAAAGGCAGCCAAAATTCTGCCCACATCTGGGAGAATCTTAAGAGCAGGGGGAGGAGCAAGCCAGGCTTCAAACCATGAGAAGCTCCAGCACAAAATGCAGCCAAAATGCAGCCCACCTACGGGAGAATCTCAAGAGCAGGGGGTGGAGCAAGTCAGGCCTCAAACCACGAGAAGTTCCAGCCCAAAAGGCAGCCAAAATGCAGCCCACATCCGGGAGAATATCAAGAGCAGGGGGTGGAGCAAGACAGGCCTCAAACCACGAGTAGCTCCACCCCAAAAGGCAGCCAAAATGCAGCCCACTTCGAGGAGAATATCAAGAGCAGGGGGTGGAGCAATCCAGGCCTCAAACCACGAGAAGCTCCAGCCCACAAGGCAGCCAAAATGCAGCCCACATCCGGGAGAATATCAATGGCAGAATTTGGAGCAAGCCAGGCCTCAAACCACAAGAAGCTCCAGCCCAAAATGCAGCCAAAATGCAGCCCACATCCGGGAGAATCTCAAGAGCAGGGGGTGGAGCAAGCCAGGCCTCAAACCACGAGAAGCTCCAGCCCAAAAGGCAGCTAAAGTGCAGCCAACATCCAGGAGAATCTCAAGAGCAGGGGGTGGAGCAAGCTAGGCCTCAAACCACGAGAAGCTCCAGCCAAAAAGGCAGCCAAAATGCAGCCCACATCCGGGAGAATCTCAAGAGCAGGGGGTGGAGCAAGCCAGGCCTCAAACCTCGAGAAGCTCCAGCCCAAAAGGCAGCCAAAATGCTGCCCACATCTGGGAGAATCTTAAGAGCAGGGGGAGGAGCAAGCCAGGCCTCAAACCATGAGAAGCTCCAGCACAAAATGCAGCCAAAATGCAGCCCACCTACGGGAGAATCTCAAGAGCAGGGGGTGGAGCAAGTCAGGCCTCAAACCACGAGAAGTTCCAGCCCAAAAGGCAGCCAAAATGCAGCCCACATCCGGGAGAATATCAAGAGCAGGGGATGGAGCAAGCCAGGCCTCAAACCACGAGAAGCTCCAGCCCAAAAGGCAGCCAAAATGCAGCCCACTTCGAGGAGAATATCAAGAGCAGGGGGTGGAGCAATCCAGGCCTCAAACCACGAGAAGCTCCTGTTCAAAAGGCAGCCAAAATGCAGTCCACATCCGGGAGAATCTCAATGGCAGAGTTTGGAGCGAGCCAGGCCTCAAACCTCGAGAAACTCCAGCCCAACATGCAGCCAAAATGCAGCCCACATCCGGGAGAATCTCAAGAGCAGAAGGTGGAGCAAGCCAGGCCTCAAACCTTGAGAAGCTCCAGCCCAAAAGGCAGCCACAATGCAGCCCACATCCGGGAGAATCTCAAGAGCAGGGGGTGGAGAAAGCCAGCCCTCAAACCACGAGAAGCTCCACCCCAAAATGGCAGCCAAAATGCAGCCCACATCCGGCAGAATCTCAAGAGCAGGGGGTGGAGCAAGACAGGCCTCAAGCAACGAGAAGCTCCAGCCCAAAAGGCAGCCAAAATGCAGCCCACATCCGGGAGAATCTCAAGAGCAGGGGGTGGAGCAAGCCAGGCCTCAAACCACGAGAAGCTCCTGCCCAAAAGGCAGCCAAAATGCAGCCCACATCCGGGAGAATCTCAAGAGCAGGGGGTGGAGCAAGCCAGGCCTCAAACCATGAGAAGCTCCAGCACAAAAGGCAGCCAAAATGCAGCCCACATACGGGAGAATATCAATGGCAGAATTTGGAGCAAGCCAGGCCTCAAACCACGAGAAGCTCCAGCCCAAAAAAGGCAGCCAAAATGCAGCCCACATCTGGGAGAATCTTAAGAGCAGGGGGAGGAGCAAGCCAGGCCTCAAACCATGAGAAGCTCCAGCACAAAATGCAGCCAAAATGCAGCCCACCTCCGGGAGAATCTCAAGAGCAGGGGGTGGAGCAAGCCAGGCCTCAAACCACGAGAAGTTCCAGCCCAAAAGGCAGCCAAAATGCAGCCCACATCCGGGAGAATATCAAGAGCAGGGGGTGGAGCAAGCCAGGCCTCAAACCACGAAAAGTTCCAGCCCAAACGCAGCCAAAATGCAGCCCACATCCGGGAGAATATCAAGAGCAGGGGGTGGAGCAAGACAGGCCTCAAACCACGAGTAGCTCCACCCCAAAATGCAGCCAAAATGCAGCCCACTTCGAGGAGAATATCAAGAGCAGGGGGTGGAGCAATCCAGGCCTCAAACCACGAGAAGCTCCTGTTCAAAAGGCAGCCAAAATGCAGTCCACATCCGGGAGAATCTCAATGGCAGAGTTTGGAGCGAGCCAGGCCTCAAACCTCGAGAAGCTCCAGCCCAACATGCAGCAAAAATGCAGCCCACATCTGGGAGAATCTGAAGAGCAGGGGGTGGAGCAAGCCAGGCCTCAAACCACAAGAAGCTCCAGCCCACAAGGCAGCCAAAATCCAGCCCACATCCAGGAGAATATCAATGGCAGAATTTGGAGCAAGCCAGGCCTCAAACCACAAGAAGCTCCAGCCCAAAAGGCAGCCAAAATGCAGCCCACATCCGGGAGAATCTCAAGAGCAGGGGGTGGAGCAAGCCAGGCCTCAAACCACGAGAAGCTCCAGCCCAAAAGGCAGCTAAAGTGCAGCCAACATCCAGGAGAATCTCAAGAGCAGGGGGTGGAGGAAGCCAGGCCTCAAACCACGAGAAGCTCCAGCCCAAAAGGCAGCCAAAATCCAGCCCACCTCCGGGAGAATCTCAAGAGCAGGGGGAGGAGCAAGCCAGGCCTCAAACCACGAGAAGCTCCAGCCCAAAAGGGAGCCAAAATGCAGCCCACATCTGGGAGAATCTCAAGAGCAGGGGGTGGAGCAAGCCAGGCCTCAAACCACGAGAAGCTCCAGCCCACAAGGCAGCCAAAATCCAGCCCACATCCAGGAGAATCTCAATAGCAGGGGGTGGAGCAAGCCAGGCCTCAAACCTTGAGAAGCTCCAGCCCAAAAGGCAGCCACAATGCAGCCCACATCCGGGAGAATCTCAAGAGCAGGGGGTGGAGAAAGCCAGCCCTCAAATCACGAGAAGCTCCACCCCAAAATGGCAGCCAAAATCCTAACCACATCCGGGAGAATATCAAGAGCAGGGGGTGGAGCAAGCCAGGCCTCAAACCTCGAGAAGCTCCAGCCCAAAAGGCAGCCAAAATCCAGCCCACCTCTGGGAGAATCTCAAGAGCAGGGGGTGGAGCAAGCCAGGCCTCAAACCACGAGAAGCTCCAGCCCACAAGGCAGCCAAAATCCAGCCCACATCCAGGAGAATCTCAATAGCAGGGGGTGGAGCAAGCCAGGCCTCAAACCTTGAGAAGCTCCAGCCCCAAAGGCAGCCAAAATGCAGCCCACATCTGAGAGAATATCAATGGCAGTTTGGAGCAAGCCAGGCCTCAAACCACGAGAAGCTCCAGCCCCAAAGGCAGCCAAAATACAGCCCACATCCGGGAGAATATCAAGAGCAGGGGATGGAGCAAGCCAGGCCCCAAACCACGAGAAGCTCCAGCCCAAAAGGCAGCCAAAATCCAGCCCACCTCCGGGAGAATCTCAAGAGCAGGGGGTGGAGCAAGCCAGGCCTCAAACCACGAGAAGCTCCAGCCCAAAAGGCAGCCAAAATGCAGCCCACCTCCGGGAGAATCTCAAGAGCAGGGTGTGGAGTAATCCAGGCCTCAAACCACGAGAAGCTCCAGCCCAAAAGGCAGCCAAAATGCAGCCCACCTCCGGGAGAATCTCAAGAGCAGGGTGTGAAGCCAGCAGGCCACAAACCACGAGAAGCTCCAGCCCAAAAGGCAGCCAAAATGCAGCCCACATCCGGGAGAATCTCAAGAGCAGGGGGTGGAGCAAGCCAGGCCTCAAACCACGAGAAGCTCCAGCCCAAAAGGCAGCCAAAATGCAGCCCACATCCGGGAGAATCTCAAGAGCAGGGGGAGGAGCAAGCCAGGCCTCAAACCACGAGAAGCTCCAGCCCAAAAGGCAGCCAAAATCCAGCCCACATCCGGGAGAATCTCAAGAGCAGGGGGTGGAGCAAGCCAGGCCTCAAACCACGAGAAGCTCCAGCCCAAAAGGCAGCCAAAATGCAGCCCACATCCGGGAGAATCTCAAGAGCAGGGGGAGGAGCAAGCCAGGCCTCAAACCACGAGAAGCTCCAGCCCAAAAGGCAGCCAAAATCCAGCCCACATCCGGGAGAATCTCAAGAGCAGGGGGTGGAGCAAGCCAGGCCTCAAACCACGATAAGCTCCATCAGAAAATGCAGCCAAAATGCAGCCCACATCTGGGAGAATCTCAAGAGCAGGGGGTGGAGCAAGGCAGGCCTCAAACCTCGAGAACCTCCAGCCCAAAAGGCAGCCAAAATGCAGCCCACATCCGGGAGAATCTCAAGAGCAGGGGGTGGAGCAAGCCAGGCCTCAAACCACAAGAAGCTCCAGCCCAAAAGGCAGCTAAAATGCAGCCAACATCCATGAGAATCTCAAGAGAAGGGGGTGGAGGAAGCCAGGCCTCAAACCATGGGAAGCTCCAGCCCAAAAGGCAGCCAAAATGCACCCCACATCCAGGAGAATCTCAAGAGCAGGGGGTGGAGCAAGCCAGGCCTCAAACCACGAGAAGCTCCAGCCCAAAAGGCAGCCAAAATCCAGCCCACATCCGGGAGAATCTCAAGAGCAGGGGGTGGAGCAAGCCAGGCCTCAAACCACGAGAAGCTCCAGCCCAAAAGGCAGCCAAAATCCAGCCCACATCCGGGAGAATCTCAAGAGCAGGGGGTGGAGCAAGCCAGGCCTCAAACCACGAGAAGCTCCAGCCCAAAAAGCAGCCAATATCCAGCCCACATCCGGGAGAATCTCAAGAGCAGGGGGTGGAGCAAGCCAGGCCTCACACCACGAGAAGCTCCAGCCCAAAAGGCAGCCAAAATCCAGCCCACCTCCGGGAGAATCTCAAGAGCAGGGGGTGTGAAGCCAGCAGGCCACAAACCACGAGAAGCTCCAGCCCAAAAGGCAGCCAAAATGCAGCCCACCTCCGGGAGAATCTCAAGAGCAGGGGGTGGAGCAAGCCAGGCCTCAAACCTCGAGAAGCTCCAGCCCAAAAGGCAGCCAAAATGCAGCCCACATCTGAGAGAATATCAATGGCAGTTTGGAGCAAGCCACGACTCAAACCACGAGAAGCTCCAGTCCAAAAGGCAGCCAAAATACAGCCCACATCCGGGAGAATATCAAGAGCAGGGGATGGAGCAAGCCAGGCCCCAAACCACGAGAAGCTCCAGCCCAGAAGGCAGCCAAAATCCAGCCCACCTCCGGGAGAATCTCAAGAGCAGGGGGTGGAGCAAGCCAGGCCTCAAACCACGAGAAGCTCCAGCCCAAAAAAGGCAGCCAAAATCCAGCCCACCTCCGGGAGAATCTCAAGAGCAGGGGGTGGAGCAAGCCAGGCCTCAAACCACGAGAAGCTCCAGCCCAAAAGGCAGCTAAAATGCAGCCAACATCCAGGAGAATCTCAAGAGCAGGGGGTGGAGGAAGCCAGGCCTCAAACCATGGGAAGCTCCAGCCCAAAACGCAGCCAAAATCCACCCCACATCCAGGAGAATCTCAAGAGCAGGGGGTGGAGCAAGCCAGGCCACAAACCACGAGAAGCTCCAGCCCAAAACGCAGCCAAAATGCAGCCCACATCCGGGAGAATCTCAAGAGCAGGGTATGAAGCCAGCAGGCCCCAAACCACGAGAAGCTCCAGCCCAGAAGGCAGCCAAAATCCAGCCCACCTCCGGGAGAATCTCAAGAGCAGGGGGAGGAGCAAGCCAGGCCTCAAACCACGAGAAGCTCCAGCCCAAAAGGGAGCCAAAATGCAGCCCACATCTGGGAGAATCTCAAGAGCAGGGGGTGGAGCAAGCCAGGCCTCAAACCACGAGAAGCTCCAGCCCAAAAGGCAGCCAAAATGCAGCCCACCTCTGGGAGAATCTCAAGAGCAGGGGGTGGAGCAAGCCAGGCCTCAAACCACGAGAAGCTCCAGCCCACAAGGCAGCCAAAATCCAGCCCACATCCAGGAGAATCTCAATAGCAGGGGGTGGAGCAAGCCAGGCCTCAAACCTTGAGAAGCTCCAGCCCAAAAGGCAGCCACAATGCAGCCCACATCCGGGAGAATCTCAAGAGCAGGGGGTGGAGAAAGCCAGCCCTCAAATCACGAGAAGCTCCACCCCAAAATGGCAGCCAAAATCCTAACCACATCCGGGAGAATATCAAGAGCAGGGGGTGGAGCAAGCCAGGCCTCAAACCTCGAGAAGCTCCAGCCCAAAAGGCAGCCAAAATCCAGCCCACCTCTGGGAGAATCTCAAGAGCAGGGGGTGGAGCAAGCCAGGCCTCAAACCACGAGAAGCTCCAGCCCACAAGGCAGCCAAAATCCAGCCCACATCCAGGAGAATCTCAATAGCAGGGGGTGGAGCAAGCCAGGCCTCAAACCTTGAGAAGCTCCAGCCCCAAAGGCAGCCAAAATGCAGCCCACATCTGAGAGAATATCAATGGCAGTTTGGAGCAAGCCAGGCCTCAAACCACGAGAAGCTCCAGCCCCAAAGGCAGCCAAAATACAGCCCACATCCGGGAGAATATCAAGAGCAGGGGATGGAGCAAGCCAGGCCCCAAACCACGAGAAGCTCCAGCCCAAAAGGCAGCCAAAATCCAGCCCACCTCCGGGAGAATCTCAAGAGCAGGGGGTGGAGCAAGCCAGGCCTCAAACCACGAGAAGCTCCAGCCCAAAAGGCAGCCAAAATGCAGCCCACCTCCGGGAGAATCTCAAGAGCAGGGTGTGGAGTAATCCAGGCCTCAAACCACGAGAAGCTCCAGCCCAAAAGGCAGCCAAAATGCAGCCCACCTCCGGGAGAATCTCAAGAGCAGGGTGTGAAGCCAGCAGGCCACAAACCACGAGAAGCTCCAGCCCAAAAGGCAGCCAAAATGCAGCCCACATCCGGGAGAATCTCAAGAGCAGGGGGTGGAGCAAGCCAGGCCTCAAACCACGAGAAGCTCCAGCCCAAAAGGCAGCCAAAATGCAGCCCACATCCGGGAGAATCTCAAGAGCAGGGGGAGGAGCAAGCCAGGCCTCAAACCACGAGAAGCTCCAGCCCAAAAGGCAGCCAAAATCCAGCCCACATCCGGGAGAATCTCAAGAGCAGGGGGTGGAGCAAGCCAGGCCTCAAACCACGAGAAGCTCCAGCCCAAAAGGCAGCCAAAATGCAGCCCACATCCGGGAGAATCTCAAGAGCAGGGGGAGGAGCAAGCCAGGCCTCAAACCACGAGAAGCTCCAGCCCAAAAGGCAGCCAAAATCCAGCCCACATCCGGGAGAATCTCAAGAGCAGGGGGTGGAGCAAGCCAGGCCTCAAACCACGATAAGCTCCATCAGAAAATGCAGCCAAAATGCAGCCCACATCTGGGAGAATCTCAAGAGCAGGGGGTGGAGCAAGGCAGGCCTCAAACCTCGAGAACCTCCAGCCCAAAAGGCAGCCAAAATGCAGCCCACATCCGGGAGAATCTCAAGAGCAGGGGGTGGAGCAAGCCAGGCCTCAAACCACAAGAAGCTCCAGCCCAAAAGGCAGCTAAAATGCAGCCAACATCCATGAGAATCTCAAGAGAAGGGGGTGGAGGAAGCCAGGCCTCAAACCATGGGAAGCTCCAGCCCAAAAGGCAGCCAAAATGCACCCCACATCCAGGAGAATCTCAAGAGCAGGGGGTGGAGCAAGCCAGGCCTCAAACCACGAGAAGCTCCAGCCCAAAAGGCAGCCAAAATCCAGCCCACATCCGGGAGAATCTCAAGAGCAGGGGGTGGAGCAAGCCAGGCCTCAAACCACGAGAAGCTCCAGCCCAAAAGGCAGCCAAAATCCAGCCCACATCCGGGAGAATCTCAAGAGCAGGGGGTGGAGCAAGCCAGGCCTCAAACCACGAGAAGCTCCAGCCCAAAAAGCAGCCAATATCCAGCCCACATCCGGGAGAATCTCAAGAGCAGGGGGTGGAGCAAGCCAGGCCTCACACCACGAGAAGCTCCAGCCCAAAAGGCAGCCAAAATCCAGCCCACCTCCGGGAGAATCTCAAGAGCAGGGGGTGTGAAGCCAGCAGGCCACAAACCACGAGAAGCTCCAGCCCAAAAGGCAGCCAAAATGCAGCCCACCTCCGGGAGAATCTCAAGAGCAGGGGGTGGAGCAAGCCAGGCCTCAAACCTCGAGAAGCTCCAGCCCAAAAGGCAGCCAAAATGCAGCCCACATCTGAGAGAATATCAATGGCAGTTTGGAGCAAGCCACGACTCAAACCACGAGAAGCTTCAGTCCAAAAGGCAGCCAAAATACAGCCCACATCCGGGAGAATATCAAGAGCAGGGGATGGAGCAAGCCAGGCCCCAAACCACGAGAAGCTCCAGCCCAGAAGGCAGCCAAAATCCAGCCCACCTCCGGGAGAATCTCAAGAGCAGGGGGTGGAGCAAGCCAGGCCTCAAACCACGAGAAGCTCCAGCCCAAAAAAGGCAGCCAAAATCCAGCCCACCTCCGGGAGAATCTCAAGAGCAGGGGGTGGAGCAAGCCAGGCCTCAAACCACGAGAAGCTCCAGCCCAAAAGGCAGCTAAAATGCAGCCAACATCCAGGAGAATCTCAAGAGCAGGGGGTGGAGGAAGCCAGGCCTCAAACCATGGGAAGCTCCAGCCCAAAACGCAGCCAAAATCCACCCCACATCCAGGAGAATCTCAAGAGCAGGGGGTGGAGCAAGCCAGGCCACAAACCACGAGAAGCTCCAGCCCAAAACGCAGCCAAAATGCAGCCCACATCCGGGAGAATCTCAAGAGCAGGGTATGAAGCCAGCAGGCCCCAAACCACGAGAAGCTCCAGCCCAGAAGGCAGCCAAAATCCAGCCCACCTCCGGGAGAATCTCAAGAGCAGGGGGTGGAGCAAGCCAGGCCTCAAACCACGAGAAGCTCCAGCCCAAAAGGCAGCCAAAATGCAGCCCACCTCCGGGAGAATCTCAAGAGCAGGGTGTGGAGTAATCCAGGCCTCAAACCACGAGAAGCTCCAGCCAAAAGGCAGCCAAAATCCAGCCCACCTCCGGGAGAATCTCAAGAGCAGGGTGTGAAGCCAGCAGGCCACAAACCACGAGAAGCTCCAGCCCAAAAGGCAGCCAAAATGCAGCCCACATCCGGGAGAATCTCAAGAGCAGGGGGTGGAGCAAGCCAGGCCTCAAACCACGAGAAGCTCCAGCCCAAAATGCAGCCAAAATGCAGCCCACATCCGGGAGAATCTCAAGAGCAGGGGGAGGAGCAAGCCAGGCCTCAAACCACGAGAAGCTCCAGCCCAAAAGGCAGCCAAAATCCAGCCCACATCCGGGAGAATCTCAAGAGCAGGGGGTGGAGCAAGCCAGGCCTCAAACCACGATAAGCTCCATCAGAAAATGCAGCCAAAATGCATCCCACCTCCGGGAGAATCTCAAGAGCAGGGGGTGGAGCAAGGCAGGCCTCAAACCTCGAGAACCTCCAGCCCAAAAGGCAGCCAAAATGCAGCCCACATCCGGGAGAATCTCAAGAGCAGGGGGTGGAGCAAGCCAGGCCTCAAACCACAAGAAGCTCCAGCCCAAAAGGCAGCTAAAATGCAGCCAACATCCATGAGAATCTCAAGAGAAGGGGGTGGAGGAAGCCAGGCCTCAAACCATGGGAAGCTCCAGCCCAAAACGCAGCCAAAATGCATCCCACATCCAGCAGAATCTCAAGAGCAGGGGGTGGAGCAAGCCAGGCCACAAACCACGAGAAGCTCCAGCCCAAAAGGCAGCCAAAATGCAGCCCACATCCAGGAGAATCTCAAGAGCAGGGGGTGGAGCAAGCCAGGCCTCAAACCACGAGAAGCTCCAGCCCAAAAGGCAGCCAAAATGCAGCCCACATCCGGGAGAATCTCAAGAGCAGGGGGTGGAGCAAGCCAGGCCTCAAACCACGAGAAGCTCCAGCTCAAAAGTCAGCCAATATCCAGCCCACATCCGGGAGAATCTCAAGAGCAGGGGGTGGAGCAAGCCAGGCCTCAAACCACGAGAAGCTCCAGCCCAAAAGGCAGCCAAAATCCAGCCCACCTCCGGGAGAATCTCAAGAGCAGGGGGTGTGAAGCCAGCAGGCCACAAACCACGAGATGCTCCAGCCCAAAAGGCAGCCAAAATGCAGCCCACCTCCGGGAGAATCTCAAGAGCAGGGGGTGGAGCAAGCCAGGCCTCAAACCTCGAGAAGCTCCAGCCCAAAATGCAGCCAAAATGCAGCCCACATCTGAGAGAATATCAATGGCAGTTTGGAGCAAGCCAGGCCTCAAACCACGAGAAGCTCCAGTCCAAAAGACAGCCGAAATACAGCCCACATCCGGGAGAATATCAAGAGCAGGGGATGGAGCAAGCCAGGCCCCAAACCACGAGAAGCTCCAGCCCAGAAGGCAGCCAAAATCCAGCCCAACTCCGGGAGAATCTCAAGAGCAGGGGGTGGAGCAAGCCAGGCCTCAAACCACGAGAAGCTCCAGCCCAAAAAGGCAGCCAAAATCCAGCCCACCTCCGGGAGAATCTCAAGAGCAGGGGGTGGAGCAAGCCAGGCCTCAAACCACGAGAAGCTCCAGCCCAAAAGGCAGGTAAAATGCAGCCAACATCCAGGAGAATCTCAAGAGCAGGGGGTGGAGGAAGCCAGGCCTCAAACCATGGGAAGCTCCAGCCCAAAACGCAGCCAAAATACACCCCACATCCAGGAGAATCTCAAGAGCAGGGGGTGGAGTAAGCCAGGCCACAAACCACGAGAAGCTCCAGCCCAAAAGGCAGCCAAAATGCAGCCCACATCCGGGAGAATCTCAAGAGCAGGGTATGAAGCCAGCAGGCCCCAAACCACGAGAAGCTCCAGCCCAGAAGGCAGCCAAAATCCAGCCCACATCCGGGAGAATCTCAAGAGCAGGGGGTGGAGCAAGCCAGGCCTCAAACCACGAGAAGCTCCAGCCCAAAAGGCAGCCAAAATGCAGCCCACCTCCGGGAGAATCTCAAGAGCAGGGTGTGGAGTAATCCAGGCCTCAAACCACGAGAAGCTCCAGCCCAAAAGGCAGCCAAAATCCAGCCCACCTCCGGGAGAATCTCAAGAGCAGGGGGTGAAGCCAGCAGGCCACAAACCACGAGAAGCTCCAGCCCAAAAGGCAGCCAAAATGCAGCCCACATCCGGGAGAATCTCAAGAGCAGGGGGTGGAGCAAGCCAGGCCTCAAACCACGAGAAGCTCCAGCCCAAAAGGCAGCCAAAATGCAGCCCACATCCAGGAGAATCTCAAGAGCAGGGGGTGGAGCAAGCCAGGCCTCAAACCATGGGAAGCTCCAGCCCAAAATGCAGCCAAAATGCACCCCATATCCAGGAGAATCTCAAGAGCAGGGGGTGGAGCAAGCCAGGCCTCAAACCATGAGAAGCTCCAGCCCAAAAGGCAGCCAAAATGCAGCCCACATCCGGGAGAATCTTAAGAGCAGGGGGTGGAGCAAGCCAGGCCTCAAACCACGAGAAGCTCCAGCCCAAAAGGCAGCCAAATTGCAGCCCACCTCCGGCAGAATCTCAAGAGCAGGGGGTGGAGCAATCCAGGCCTCAAACCATGAGAAGCTCCAGCCCAAAATGCAGCCAAAATGCAGGCCACATCCGGGAGAATCTCAAGAGCAGGGGTTGGAGCAAGCCAGGCCTCAAACCACGAGAAGCTCCAGCCCAAAAAGGCAGCCAAAATGCAGCCCACATCCGGGAGAATCTCAAGAGCAGGGGGTGGAGCAAGCCAGGCCTCAAACCACGAGAAGCTCCAGCCCAAAAAGCAGCCAAAATGCAGCCCACATCCGGGAGAATATCAAGAGCAGGGGGTGGAGCAAGCCAGGCCTCAAACCACGAGAAGCTCCAGCCCAAAAGGCAGCCAAAATCCAGCCCACCTCCGGGAGAATCTCAAGAGCAGGGGGTGGAGCAAGCCAGGCCTCAAACCACGAGAAGCTCCAGCCCAAAAGGCAGCCAAAATGCAGCCCACCTCGGGGAGAATCTCAAGAGCAGGGGGTGGAGCAAGTCAGGCCTCAAACCATGAGAAGCTCCAGCCCAAAATGCAGCCAAAATGCAGGCCACATCCGGGAGAATCTCAAGAGCAGGGGGTGGAGCAAGCCAGGCCTCAAACCACGAGAAGCTCCAGCCCAAAAGGCAGCCAAAATGCAGCCCACATCTGGGAGAAACTCAAGAGCAGGGGGTGGAGCAAGCCAGGCCACAAACCACGAGAAGCTGCAGCCCAAAAGGCAGCCAAAATCCAGCCCTCATCCGGGAGAATCTCAAGAGCAGGGGGTGGAGTAAGCCAGGCCTCAAACCACGAGAAGCTCCAGCCCAAAACGCAGCCAAAATGCAGCCCACCTCCGGGAGAATCTCAAGAGCAGAGGGTGGAGCAAGCCAGGCCTCAAACTACGAGAAGCTCCAGCCCAAAATGCAGCCAAAATGCAGGCCACCTCCGGGAGAATCTCAAGAGCAGGGGGTGGAGCAAGCCAGGCCTCAAACCACGAGAAGCTCCAGCCTAAAAGGCAGCCAAAATGCAGCCCACATCCAGGAGAATCTCAAGAGCAGGGGGTGGAGCAAGCCAGGCCTCAAACCACGAGAAGCTCCACCCTAAAAAGCAGCCAAAATCCTACCCACATCCAGGAGAATCTCAAGAGCAGGGGGTGGAGCAAGCCAGGCCTCAAACCACGAGAAGCTCCAGCCCAAAAGGCAGCCAAAATCCAGCCCACCTCTGGGAGAATATCAAGAGCAGGGGGTGTGAAGCCAGCAGGCCAAAAACCACGAGAAGCTCCAGCCCAAGAATCAGCCAAAATGCAGGCCACATCCAGGAGAATCTCATGAGCAGGGGGTGGAGCAAGCCAGGCCTCAAACCTCGAGAAGCTCCAGCCCAAAAGGCAGCCAAAATGCAGCCCACATCTAGGAGAATCTCATGAGCAGGGGGTGGAGCAAGCCAGGCCTCAAACCTCGAGAAGCTCCAGCCCAAAATGCAGCCAAAATGCAGCCCACATCAGGGAGAAACTCAAGAGCAGGGGTTGGAGCAAACCAGGCCTCAAACCACGAGAAGCTCCAGCTCAAAAGTCAGCCAATATCCAGCCCACATCCGGGAGAATCTCAAGAGCAGGGGGTGTAGCAAGCCAGGCCTCAAACCACGAGAAGCTCCAGCCCAAAAGGCAGCCAAAATCCAGCCCACCTCCGGGAGAATCTCAAGAGCAGGGGGTGTGAAGCCAGCAGGCCACAAACCACGAGAAGCTCCAGCCCAAAAGGCAGCCAAAATGCAGCCCACATCCGGGAGAAACTCAAGAGCAGGGGGTGGAGCAAGCCAGGCCTCAAACCATGAGAAGCTCCAGCCCAAAAGGCAGCCAAAATCCAGCCCACCTCCGGGAGAATCTCAATGGCAGAGTTTGGAGCAAGCCAGGCCTCAAACTACGAGAAGCTCCAACCTAAAAGGCAGCCAAAATCCAGCCCACCTCCGATAGAATCTCAAGAGCAGGGGGTGGAGCAAGCCAGGCCTCAAACCATGGGAAGCTCCAGCCCAAAAGGCAGCCAAAATGCACCCCACATCCGGGAGAATCTCAAGAGCAGGGAGTAGAGCAAGTCAGGCCTCAAACCATGAGAAGCTCCAGCCTAAAATGCAGCCAAAATGGAGCCCACATCCGGGAGAATCTCAAGAGCAGGGGGTGGAGCAAGCCAGGCCTCAAACCACGAGAAGCTCCAGCCCAAAAAGCAGCCAAAATCCTACCCACATCCGGGAGAATCTCAAGAGCAGGGGGTGGAGCAAGCCAGGCCTCAAACCACGAGAAGCTCCATCCCAAAAGTAGCCAAAATGCAGCCCACATCCGGGAGAATCTCAAGAGCAGGGGGTGGAGCAAGCCAGGCCTCAAACCTCGAGAAGCTCCAGCCCAAAAGGCAGCCAAAATGCAGCCCACATCCGGGAGAATATAAAGACCAGGGGGTGGAGCAAGCCAGGCCTCAAACCACGAGACGCTCCAGCTAAAAATTCAGCCAAAATCCAGCCCACATCCGGGAGAATCTCAAGAGCAGGGGGTGGAGCAAGCCATACCCCAAACCACGAGAAGCTCCAGCCCAAAAGGCAGCCAAAATCCAGCCCACCTCCGGGAGAATCTCAAGAGCAGGGGGTGGAGCAAGCCAGGCCTCAAACCTCGAGAAGCTCCAGCCCAAAAGGCAGCCAAAATGCAGCCCACATCCAGGAGAATCTCAAGAGCAGGGGTTGGAGCAAGCCAGGCCTCAAACCATGGGAAGCTCCAGCCCAAAAGGCAGCCAAAATGCAGCCCACATCTGAGAGAATATCAATGGCAGTTTGGAGCAAGCCACGACTCAAACCACGAGAAGCTCCAGTCCAAAAGGCAGCCAAAATACAGCCCACATCCGGGAGAATATCAAGAGCAGGGGATGGAGCAAGCCAGGCCTCAAACCACGAGAAGCTCCAGCTAAAAATTCAGCCAAAATGCAGCCCACATCCAGGAGAATCTCAAGAGCAGGGGGTGGAGCAAGCCAGGCCTCAAACCACGAGAAGCTACAGTCCAAAAGGCAGCCAAAATACAGCCCACATCCGGGAGAATATCAAGAGCAGGGGGTGGAGCAAGCCAGGCCTCAAACCACGAGAAGCTCCAGCCCAGAAGGCAGCCAAAATCCAGCCCACCTCCGGGAGAATCTCAAGAGCAGGGGTTGGAGCAAGCCAGGCCTCAAACCACGAGAAGCTCCAGCCCAAAAGGCAGCCAAAATGCAGCCCACATCCGGGAGAATCTCAAGAGCAGGGTTTGGAGCAAGCCAGGCCTCAAACCACGAGAAGCTCCAGCCCAAAAGGCAGCCAAAATGCAGCCCAACTCGGGGAGAATCTCAAGAGCAGGGGGTGGAGCAAGCCAGGCCTCAAACCATGAGAAGCTCCAGCCCAAAAGGCAGCCAAAATGCAGCCCACCTCCGGGAGAATATCAATGGCAGTTTGGAGCAAGCCAGGCCTCAAACCACGAGAAGCTCCAGTCCAAAAGGCAGCCAAAATACAGCCCACATCCGGGAGAATCTCAAGAGCAGGGGGTGGAGCAAGCCAGGCCTCAAACCACGAGAAGCTCCAGCTCAAAAGTCAGCCAATATCCAGCCCACATCCGGGAGAATCTCAAGAGCAGGGTGTGGAGCAAGCCAGGCCTCAAACCACGAGAAGCTCCAGCCCAAAAGGCAGCCAAAATGCAGCCCACCTCCGGGAGAATATCAAGAGCAGGGGGTGTGAAGCCAGCAGGCCACAAACCACGAGAAGCTCCAGCCCAAAAGGCAGCCAAAATGCAGCCCACATCCGGGAGAATCTCAAGAGCAGGGGGTGGAGCAAGCCAGGCCTCAAACCACGAGAAGCTCCAGCCCAAAAGGCAGCCAAAATGCAGCCCACCTCCGGGAGAATATCAAGAGCAGGGGGTGTGAAGCCAGCAGGCCACAAACCACGAGAAGCTCCAGTCCAAAAGGCAGCCAAAATACAGCCCACATCCGGGAGAATATCAAGAGCAGGGGATGGAGCAAGCCAGGCCTCAAACCACGAGAAGCTCAAGCCCTAAAGGCAGCCAAAATCCAGCCCACCTCCGGGAGAATCTCAAGAGCAGGGGGTGGAGCAAGCCAGGCCTCAAACCTCGAGAAGCTCCAGCCCAAAAGGCAGCCAAAATGCAGCCCACCTCCGGGAGAATCTCAAGAGCAGGGTTTGGAGCAAGCCAGGCCTCAAACCACGAGAAGCTCCAGCCCAAAAAGCAGCCAAAATCCTACCCACATCCGGGAGAATCTCAAGAGCAGGGGGTGGAGCAAGCCAGGCCTCAAACCACGAGAAGCTCCATCCCAAAAGTAGCCAAAATGCAGCCCACATCCGGGAGAATCTCAAGAGCAGGGGGTGGAGCAAGCCAGGCCTCAAACCTCGAGAAGCTCCAGCCCAAAAGGCAGCCAAAATGCAGCCCACATCCGGGAGAATATAAAGACCAGGGGGTGGAGCAAGCCAGGCCTCAAACCACGAGACGCTCCAGCTAAAAATTCAGCCAAAATCCAGCCCACATCTGGGAGAATCTCAAGAGCAGGGGGTGGAGCAAGCCAGGCCTCAAACCACGACAAGCTCCAGCCCAAAAGGCAGCCAAAATGCAGCCCACATCCGGGAGAATATCAAGAGCAGGGGGTGTGAAGCCAGCAGGCCACAAACCACGAGAAGCTCCAGCCCAAAATTCAGCCAAAATACAGCCCACATCCGGGAGAATCTCAAGAGCAGGGGGTGGAGCAAGCCATACCCCAAACCACGAGAAGCTCCAGCCCAAAAGGCAGCCAAAATCCAGCCCACCTCCGGGAGAATCTCAAGAGCAGGGGGTGGAGCAAGCCAGGCCTCAAACCTCGAGAAGCTCCAGCCCAAAAGGCAGCCAAAATGCAGCCCACATCCGGGAGAATCTCAAGAGCAGGGGGTGGAGCAAGGCAGGCCTCAAACCACGAGAAGCTCCAGCCCAAAATGCAGCCAAAATGCAGCCCACCTCCGGGAGAATCTCAAGAGCAGGGGGTGGAGCAAGCCAGGCCTCAAACCACGAGAAGCTCCAGCCCAAAAGGCAGCCAAAATGCAGCCCACATCGGGGAGAATCTCAAGAGCAGGGGTTGGAGCAAGCCAGGCCTCAAACCATGAGAAGCTCCAGCCCAAAAGGCAGCCAAAATGCAGCCCACCTCCAGGAGAATATCAAAGGCAGAGTTTGGAGCAAGCCAGGCCTCAAACCACGAGAAGCTCCAGCCTAAAAGGCAGCCAAAATGCAGCCCACATCCAGGAGAATCTCAAGAGCAGGGGTTGGAGCAAGCCAGGCCTCAAACCATGGGAAGCTCCAGCCCAAAATGCAGCCAAAATGCAGCCCACATCCGGGAGAATCTCAAGAGCAGGGGGTGGAGCAAGCCAGGCCTCAAACCTCGAGAAACTCCAGCCCAAAAGGCAGCCAAAATGCAGCCCACATCCGGGAGAATATAAAGAGCAGGGGGTTGAGCAAGCCAGGCCTCAAACCACGAGAAGCTCCAGCTAAAAATTCAGCCAAAATGCAGCCCACATCCAGGAGAATCTCAAGAGCAGGGGGTGGAGCAAGCCAGGCCTCAAACCACGAGAAGCTCCAGCCCAGAAGGCAGCCAAAATCCAGCCCACATCCGGGAGAATATCAAGAGCAGGGGATAGAGCAAGCCAGGCCTCAAACCACGAGAAGCTCCACCCCAAGAATCAGCCAAAATGCAGCCCACATCCGGGAGAATCTCAAGAGCAGGGGGTGGAGCAAGCCAGGCCTCAAACTATGAGAAGCTCCAGCCCAAAAGGCAGCCAAAATGCAGCCCACCTCCGGGAGAATATCAATGGCAGTTTGGAGCAAGCCAGGCCTCAAACCACGAGAAGCTCCAGCCCAAAAGGCAGCCAAAATGCAGCCCACATCCGGGAGAATCTCAAGAGCAGGGGGTGGAGCAAGCCAGGCCTCAAACCATGAGAAGCTCCAGCCCAAAAGACAGCCAAAATGCAGCCCACCTCCGGCAGAATATCAATGGCAGTTTGGAGCAAGCCAGGCCTCAAACCACGAGAAGCTCCAGCCCAAAAGGCAGCCAAAATGCAGCCCACATCCGGGAGAATCTCAAGAGCAGGGGGTGGAGCAAGCCAGGCCTCAAACCATGAGAAGCTCCAGCCCAAAAGGCAGCCAAAATGCAGCCCAACTCCGGGAGAATATCAATGGCAGTTTGGAGCAAGCCAGGCCTCAAACCACGAGAAGCTCCAGCCCAAAAGTCAGACAAAATCCAGCCCACATCCGGGAGAATCTCAAGAGCAGGGGGTGGAGCAAGCCAGGCCTCAAACCATGAGAAGCTCCAGCCCAAAAGGCAGCCAAAATGCAGCCCACCTCCGGGAGAATATCAATGGCAGTTTGGAGCAAGCCAGGCCTCAAACCACGAGAAGCTCCAGTCCAAAAGGCAGCCAAAATACAGCCCACATCCGGGAGAATCTCAAGAGCAGGGGGTGGAGCAAGCCAGGCCTCAAACCACGAGAAGCTCCAGCTCAAAAGTCAGCCAATATCCAGCCCACATCCGGGAGAATCTCAAGAGCAGGGTGTGGAGCAAGCCAGGCCTCAAACCACGAGAAGCTCCAGCCCAAAAGGCAGCCAAAATGCAGCCCACCTCCGGGAGAATATCAAGAGCAGGGGGTGTGAAGCCAGCAGGCCACAAACCACGAGAAGCTCCAGCCCAAAAGGCAGCCAAAATGCAGCCCACATCCGGGAGAATCTCAAGAGCAGGGGGTGGAGCAAGCCAGGCCTCAAACCACGAGAAGCTCCAGTCCAAAAGGCAGCCAAAATACAGCCCACATCCGGGAGAATATCAAGAGCAGGGGGTGGAGCAAGCCAGGCCTCAAACCACGAGAAGCTCCAGCCCAGAAGGCAGCCAAAATCCAGCCCACCTCCGGGAGAATCTCAAGAGCAGGGGTTGGAGCAAGCCAGGCCTCAAACCTCGAGAAGCTCCAGCCCAAAAGGCAGCCAAAATGCAGCCCACATCCGGGAGAATCTCAAGAGCAGGGTTTGGAGCAAGCCAGGCCTCAAACCATGAGAAGCTCCAGCCCAAAAGGCAGCCAATATGCAGCCCACCTCCGGGAGAATCTCAAGAGCAGGGGGTGGAGTAATCCAGGCCTCAAACCACGAGAAGCTCCAGCCCAAAAGGCAGCCAAAATGCAGCCCAACTCGGGGAGAATCTCAAGAGCAGGGGGTGGAGCAAGCCAGGCCTCAAACCATGAGAAGCTCCAGCCCAAAAGGCAGCCAAAATGCAGCCCACCTCCGGGAGAATATCAATGGCAGTTTGGAGCAAGCCAGGCCTCAAACCACGAGAAGCTCCAGTCCAAAAGGCAGCCAAAATACAGCCCACATCCGGGAGAATCTCAAGAGAAGGGGGTGGAGCAAGCCAGGCCTCAAACCACGAGAAGCTCCAGCTCGAAAGTCAGCCAATATCCAGCCCACATCCGGGAGAATCTCAAGAGCAGGGTGTGGAGCAAGCCAGGCCTCAAACCACGAGAAGCTCCAGCCCAAAAGGCAGCCAAAATGCAGCCCACATCCGGGAGAATCTCAAGAGCAGGGGGTGGAGCAAGCCAGGCCTCAAACCACGAGAAGCTCCAGCCCAAAAGGCAGCCAAAATGCAGCCCACCTCCAGGAGAATCTCAAGAGCAGGGGGTGGAGCAAGCCAGGCCTCAAACCACGATAACCTCCATCCCAAAAGGCAGCCAAAATACAGCCCACATCCGGGAGAATATCAAGAGCAGGGGATGGAGCAAGCCAGGCCTCAAACCACGAGAACCTCAAGCCCTAAAGGCAGCCAAAATGCAGCCCACCTCCGGGAGAATATCAAGAGCAGGGGGTGTGAAGCCAGCAGGCCACAAACCACGAGAAGCTCCAGCCCAAAAGGCAGCCAAAATGCAGCCCACATCCGGGAGAATCTCAAGAGCAGGGGGTGGAGCAAGCCAGGCCTCAAACCACGAGAAGCTCCAGCCCAAAAGGCAGCCAAAATGCAGCCCACCTCCAGGAGAATCTCAAGAGCAGGGGGTGGAGCAAGCCAGGCCTCAAACCACGATAACCTCCATCCCAAAAGGCAGCCAAAATACAGCCCACATCCGGGAGAATATCAAGAGCAGGGGATGGAGCAAGCCAGGCCTCAAACCACGAGAACCTCAAGACCTAAAGGCAGCCAAAATGCAGCCCACCTCCGGGAGAATCTCAAGAGCAGGGGGTGGAGCAAGCCAGGCCTCAAACCTCGAGAAGCTCCAGCCCAAAAGGCAGCCAAAATGCAGCCCACCTCCGGGAGAATCTCAAGAGCAGGGTTTGGAGCAAGCCAGGCCTCAAACCACGAGAAGCTCCAGCCCAAAAGGCAGCCAAAATGCATCCCACATGCGGGAGAATCTCAAGAGCAGGGGGTGGAGCAAGCCAGGCCTCAAACCACGAGAAGCTCCAGTCCAAAATGCAGCCAAAATACAGCCCACATCCGGGAGAATATCAAGAGCAGGGGATGGAGCAAGCCAGGCCTCAAACCACGAGAAGCTCCAGCCCAGAAGGCAGCCAAAATCCAGCCCACCTCCGGGAGAATCTCAAGAGCAGGGGGTGGAGCAAGCCAGGCCTCAAACCTCGAGAAGCTCCAGCCCAAAAGGCAGCCAAAATGCAGCCCACCTCCGGGAGAATCTCAAGAGCAGGGTTTGGAGCAAGCCAGGCCTCAAACCACGAGAAGCTCCAGCCCAAAAGGCAGCCAAAATGCAGCCCAACTCGGGGAGAATCTCAAGAGCAGGGGGTGGAGCAAGCCAGGCCTCAAACCACGAGAACCTCCAGCCCTAAAGGTAGACAAAATGCAGCCCACATCTAGGAGAATCTCATGAGCAGGGGGTGGAGCAAGCCAGGCCTCAAACCACGAGAAGCTCCAGCCCAAAAGGCAGCCAAAATGCAGCCCACATCCGGGAGAATCTCATGAGCAGGGGGTGGAGAAAGCCAGGCCTCAAACCACGAGAAGCTCCAGCCCAAAAGGCAGCCAAAATCCAGCCCACATCTGGGAGAAACTCAAGAGCAGGGGTTGGAGCAAGCCAGGCCTCAAACCACGAGAAGCTCCAGCCCAAAAGGCAGCCAAAATGCAGCCCACATCTGGGAGAATATCAAGAGCAGGGGGTGGAGCAATCCAGGCCTCAAACCATGAGAAGCTCCAGCCCAAAATGCAGCCAAAATGCAGGTCACATCCGGGAGAATCTCAAGAGCAGGGGTTGGAGCAAGCCAGGCCTCAAACCACGAGAAGCTCCAGCCCAAAAAGCAGCCAAAATGCAGCCCACATCCGGGAGAATATCAAGAGCAGGGGGTGGAGCAAGCCAGGCCTCAAACCACGAGAAGCTCCAGCCCAAAAGGCAGCCAAAATCCAGCCCACCTCGGGGAGAATCTCAAGAGCAGGGGGTGGAGCAAGCCAGGCCTCAAACCATGGGAAGCTCCAGCCCAAAAGGCAGCCAAAATGCAGCCCACCTCCCTGAGAATCTCAATGGCAGTTTGGAGCAAGCCAGGCCTCAAACCACGAGAAGCTCCAGCCCAAAAAGCAGCCACAATCCAGCCCACCTCCGGGAGAATCTCAAGAGCACAGGTGGAGGAAGCCAGGCCTCAAACCACGAGAAGCTCCAGCCTAAAAGGCAGCCAAAATGCAGCCCACATCCAGGAGAATCTCAAGAGCAGGGGGTGGAGCAAGCCAGGCCTCAAACCTCGAGAAGCTCCAGCCCAAAAGGCAGCCAAAATGCAGCCCACATCCGGGAGAATCTCAAGAGGAGGGTGTGAAGCTAGCAGGCCACAAACCTCGAGAAGCTCCAGCCCAAAAGGCAGCCAAAATGCAGCCCACATCCGGGAGAATATAAAGAGCAGGAGGTGTGAAGCCAGCAGGCCACAAACCACGAGAAGCTCCAGCCCAAAAGGCAGCCAAAATGCAGCCCACATCCGGGAGAATATCAAGAGCAGGGGATGGAGCAAGCCAGGCCCCAAACCACGAGAAGCTCCAGCCCAGAAGGCAGCCAAAATCCAGCCCACATCCGGGAGAATCTCAAGAGCAGGGGGTGGAGCAAGCCAGGCCTCAAACCACGAGAAGCTCCAGCCCAAGAATCAGACAAAATGCAGCCCACATCCGGGAGAATCTCAAGAGCAGGGGTTGGAGCAAGCCAGGCCTCAAACCTCGAGAAGCTCCAGCCCAGAAGGCAGCCAAAATCCAGCCCACATCCGGGACAATATCAAGAGCAGGGGATCGAGCAAGCCAGGCCCCAAACCACGAGAAGCTCCAGCCCAGAAGGCAGCCAAAATGCAGCCCACCTCCCGGAGAATCTCAAGAGCAGGGGTTGGAGCAAGCCAGGCCTCAAACCTCGAGAAGCTCCAGCCCAAAAGGCAGCCAAAATGCAGCCCACCTCCAGGAGAATCTCAAGAGCAGGGTGTGGAGTAAGCCAGGCCTCAAACCACGAGAAGCTCCAGCCCAAAAGGAAGCCAAAATCCAGCCCACCTCCGGGAGAATCTCAAGAGCAGGGTGTGAAGCCAGCAGGCCACAAACCACGAGAAGCTCCAGCCCAAAAGGCAGCCAAAATGCAGCCCACATCCGGGAGAATATCAAGAGCAGGGGGAGGAGCAAGCCAGGCCTCAAACCACGAGAAGCTCCAGCCCTAAAGGCAGCCAAAATGCAGCCCACATCCAGGAGAATCTCAAGAGCAGGGGGTGGAGCAAGCCAGGCCTCAAACCATGGGAAGCTCCAGCCCAAAATGCAGCCAAAATTCACCACACATACAGGAGAATCTCAAGAGTAGGGGGTGGAGCAAGCCAGGCCTCAAACCATGAGAAGCTCCAGCCCAAAAGGCAGCCAAAATGCACGCCACATCCAGGAGAATCTCAAGAGCAGGGGGTGGAGCAAGCCAGGCCTCAAACCATGAGAAGCTCCAGCCCAAAAGGCAACCAAAATGCAGCCCACATCCGGGAGAATCTCAAGAGCAGGGGGTGGAGCAAGCCAGGCCTCAAACCACGAGAAGCTCCAGCCCAAAAGGCAGCCAAAATGCAGCCCACCTCCGGGAGAATCTCAATGGCAGAGTTTGGAGCAAGCCAGGCCTCAAACCACGAGAAGCTCCAGCCCAAAATGCAGCTAAAATGCAGCCCACATCCAGGAGAATCTCAAGAGCAGGGTGTGGAGCAAGCCAGGCCTCAAACCATGGGAAGCTCCAGCCCAAAAGGCAGCCAAAATCCAGCCCCACATCCGGGAGAATCTCAAGAGCAGGGGGTGGAGCAAGCCAGGCCTCAAACCACGAGAAGCTCCATCAGAAAATGTAGCCAAAATGCAGCCCACCTCCGGGAGAATATCAGGAGCAGGGGTTGGAGCAAGCCAGGCCTCAAACCACGAGAAGCTCCAGCCCTAAACGCAGCCAAAATCCAGCCCACCTCCGGGAGAATCTCAAGAGCAGGGTGTGAAGCCAGCAGGCCACAAACCACGAGAAGCTCCAGCTAAAAATTCAGCCAAAATCCAGCCCACCTCCGGGAGAATCTCAAGAGCAGGGGGTGGAGCAAGCCAGGACTCAAACCACGAGAAGCTCCAGCCCAAAAGGCAGCCAAAATGCAGCCCACATCCAAGAGAATCTCAAGAGCAGGGGGTGGAGCAAGCCAGGCCTCAAACCACGAGAAGCTCCAGCCCAAAACGCAGCCAAAATCCAGCCCACATCCGGGAGAAACTCAATGGCAGAGCTTGGAGCAAGCCAGGCCTCAAACCACGAGAAGCTCCAGCCCAAAAGGCAGCCAAAATCCAGCCCACCTCTGGGAGAATTTCAAGAGCAGGGGGTGGAGCAAGCCAGGCCTCAAACCACGAGAAGCTCCAGCCCAAAAGGCAGCCAAAATGCAGCCCACATCGGGGAGAATCTCAAGAGCAGGGGGTGGAGCAAGCCAGGCCTCAAACCACGAGAAGCTCCAGCCCAAAAGGCAACCAAAATGCAGCCCACCTCCAGGAGAATATCAATGGCAGAGTTTGGAGCAAGCCAGGCCTCAAACCACGAGAAGCTCCAGCCTAAAATGCAGCCAAAATGCAGCCCACATCCCGGAAAATCTCAAGAGCAGGGGGTGGAGCAAGCCAGGCCTCAAACCACGAGAAGCTCCAGCCCAAGAATCAGCAAAATGCAGCCCACCTCCGGGAGAATCTCAATGGCAGAGTTTGGAGCAAGCCAGGCCTCAAACCACGAGAAGCTCCAGCCCAAAAGGCAGCCAAAATGCAGCCCACATCTAGGAGAATATCAAGAGCAGGGGTTGGAGCAAGCCAGGACTCAAACCACGAGAAGCTCCAGCCCAAAATGCAGCCAAAATGCAGCCCACATCCGGGAGAATCTCAAGAGCAGGGGGTGGAGCAAGCCAGGCCTCAAACCACGAGAAGCTCCAGCCCAAAAGGCAGCCAAAATGCAGCCCACATCGGGGAGAATCTCAAGAGCAGGGGGTGGAGCAAGCCAGGCCTCAAACCACGAGAAGCTCCAGCCCAAAAGGCAACCAAAATGCAGCCCACCTCCAGGAGAATATCAATGGCAGAGTTTGGAGCAAGCCAGGCCTCAAACCACGAGAAGCTCCAGCCTAAAATGCAGCCAAAATGCAGCCCACATCCCGGAAAATCTCAAGAGCAGGGGGTGGAGCAAGCCAGGCCTCAAACCACGAGAAGCTCCAGCCCAAAAGGCAGCCAATATGCAGCCCACATCCGGGAGAATATCAAGACCAGGGGGTGGAGCAAGCCAGGCCTCAAACCACGAGAAGCTCCAGCCCTAAAGGCAGCCAAAATCCAGCCCACATCCGGGAGAATCTCAAGAGCAGGGGGTGGAGCAAGCCAGGACTCAAACCACGAGAAGCTCCAGCCCAAAAGGCAGCCAAAATGCAGCCCACGTCCGGGAGAATATCAAGAGCAGGGGGTGGAGCAAGCCAGGCCTCAAACCACGAGAAGCTCCAGCCAAAAAGGCAGCCAAAATGCAGCCCACATCCGGGAGAATCTCAAGAGCAGGGGGTGGAGCAAGCCAGGCCTCAAACCACGAGAAGCTCCAGCCCAAGAATCAGCAAAATGCAGCCCACCTCCGGGAGAATCTCAAGAGCAGGGGGTGGAGCAAGCCAGGCCTCAAACCACGAGAAGCTCCAGCCCACAAGGCAGCCAAAATGCAGCCCACATCTAGGAGAATATCAAGAGCAGGGGTTGGAGCAAGCCAGGACTCAAACCACGAGAAGCTCCAGCCCAAAATGCAGCCAAAATGCAGCCCACCTCCGGGAGAATCTCAAGAGCAGGGGGTGGAGCAAGCCAGGCCTCAAACCACGAGAAGCTCCAGCCCAAAAGGCAGCCAAAATGCAGCCCACATCGGGGAGAATCTCAAGAGCAGGGGGTGGAGCAAGCCAGGCCTCAAACCATGAGAAGCTCCAGCCCAAAAGGCAGCCAAAATGCAGCCCACCTCCAGGAGAATATCAATGGCAGAGTTTGGAGCAAGCCAGGCCTCAAACCACGAGAAGCTCCAGCCTAAAATGCAGCCAAAATGCAGCCCACATCCCGGAAAATCTCAAGAGCAGGGGGTGGAGCAAGCCAGGCCTCAAACCACGAGAAGCTCCAGCCCAAAAGGCAGCCAATATGCAGCCCACATCCGGGAGAATATCAAGAGCAGGGGGTGGAGCAAGCCAGGCCTCAAACCACGAGAAGCTCCAGCCCTAAACGCAGCCAAAATCCAGCCCACCTCCGGGAGAATCTCAAGAGCAGGGGGTGGAGCAAGCCAGGCCTCAAACCACGAGAAGCTCCATCAGAAAATGTAGCCAAAATGCAGCCCACCTCCGGGAGAATATCAGGAGCAGGGGTTGGAGCAAGCCAGGCCTCAAACCACGAGAAGCTCCAGCCCTAAACGCAGCCAAAATCCAGCCCACCTCCGGGAGAATCTCAAGAGCAGGGTGTGAAGCCAGCAGGCCACAAACCACGAGAAGCTCCAGCTAAAAATTCAGCCAAAATCCAGCCCACCTCCGGGAGAATCTCAAGAGCAGGGGGTGGAACAAGCCAGGACTCAAACCACGAGAAGCTCCAGCCCAAAAGGCAGCCAAAATGCAGCCCACATCCGGGAGAATCTCAAGAGCAGGGGGTGGAGCAAGCCAGGCCTCAAACCACAAGAAGCTCCAGCCCAAAACGCAGCCAAAATCCAGCCCACATCCGGGAGAAACTCAATGGCAGAGCTTGGAGCAAGCCAGGCCTCAAACCACGAGAAGCTCCAGCCCAAAAGGCAGCCAAAATCCAGCCCACCTCTGGGAGAATTTCAAGAGCAGGGGGTGGAGCAAGCCAGGCCTCAAACCACGAGAAGCTCCAGCCCAAAATGCAGCCAAAATGCAGCCCACATCGGGGAGAATCTCAAGAGCAGGGGGTGGAGCAAGCCAGGCCTCAAACCACGAGAAGATCCAGCCCAAAAGGCAACCAAAATGCAGCCCACCTCCAGGAGAATATCAATGGCAGAGTTTGGAGCAAGCCAGGCCTCAAACCACGAGAAGCTCCAGCCTAAAATGCAGCCAAAATGCAGCCCACATCCCGGAAAATCTCAAGAGCAGGGGGTGGAGCAAGCCAGGCCTCAAACCACGAGAAGCTCCAGCCCAAAAGGCAGCCAATATGCAGCCCACATCCGGGAGAATCTCAAGAGCAGGGGGTGGAGCAAGCCAGGACTCAAACCACGAGAAGCTCCAGCCCTAAAGGCAGCCAAAATCCAGCCCAACTCCGGGAGAATCTCAAGAGCAGGGGGTGGAGCAAGCCAGGCCTCAAACCTCGAGAAGCTCCAGCCCAAAAGGCAGCCAAAATCCAGCCCACATCCGGGAGAATCTCAAGAGCAGGGGGTGGAGCAAGCCAGGACTCAAACCACGAGAAGCTCCAGTCCAAAAGGCAGCCAAAATGCAGCCCACGTCCGGGAGAATATCAAGAGCAGGGGGTGGAGCAAGCCAGGCCTCAAACCACGAGAAGCTCCAGCCAAAAAGGCAGCCAAAATGCAGCCCACATCCAGGAGAATCTCAAGAGCAGGGGGTGGAGCAAGCCAGGCCTCAAACCACGAGAAGCTCCAGCCCAAGAATCAGCAAAATGCAGCCCACCTCCGGGAGAATCTCAATGGCAGAGTTTGGAGCAAGCCAGGCCTCAAACCACGAGAAGCTCCAGCCCAAAAGGCAGCCAAAATGCAGCCCACATCTAGGAGAATATCAAGAGCAGGGGTTGGAGCAAGCCAGGACTCAAACCACGAGAAGCTCCAGCCCAAAATGCAGCCAAAATGCAGCCCACCTCCGGGAGAATCTCAAGAGCAGGGGGTGGAGCAAGCCAGGCCTCAAACCACGAGAACCTCCAGCCCAAAAGGCAGCCAAAATGCAGCCCACATCGGGGAGAATCTCAAGAGCAGGGGTTGGAGCAAGCCAGGCCTCAAACCATGAGAAGCTCCAGCCCAAAAGGCAGCCAAAATGCAGCCCACCTCCAGGAGAATATCAAAGGCAGAGTTTGGAGCAAGCCAGGCCTCAAACCACGAGAAGCTCCAGCCTAAAATGCAGCCAAAATGCAGCCCACATCCCGGAAAATCTCAAGAGCAGGGGGTGGAGCAAGCCAGGCCTCAAACCACGAGAAGCTCCAGCCCAAAAGGCAGCCAATATGCAGCCCACATCCGGGAGAATATCAAGAGCAGGGGGTGGAGCAAGCCAGGCCTCAAACCACGAGAAGCTCCAGCCCTAAAGGCAGCCAAAATCCAGCCCACCTCCGGGAGAATCTCAAGAGCAGGGGGTGGAGCAAGCCAGGCCTCAAACCTCGAGAAGCTCCAGCCCAAAAGGCAGCCAAAATGCAGCCCACAACAGGGAGAATCTCAAGAGCAGGGGTTGGAGCAAGCCAGGACTCAAACCACGAGAAGCTCCAGCCCAAAAGGCAGCCAAAATGCAGCCCACGTCCGGGAGAATATCAAGAGCAGGGGGTGGAGCAAGCCAGGCCTCAAACCACGAGAAGCTCCAGCCAAAAAGGCAGCCAAAATGCAGCCCACATCCGGGAGAATCTCAAGAGCAGGGGGTGGAGCAAGCCAGGCCTCAAACCACGAGAAGCTCCAGCCCAAAAGGCAGCCAAAATGCAGCCCACCTCCCTGAGAATATCAATGGCAGTTTGGAGCAGGCCAGGCCTCAAACCACGAGAAGCTCCAGCCCAAAAGGCAGCCAAAATGCAGCCCATCTCCGGGAGAATCTCAAGAGCATGGGTGGAGCAAGCCAGGCCTCAAACCACGAGAAGCTCCAGCCCAAAAGGCAGCCAAAATGCAGCCCACATCTAGGAGAATATCAAGAGCAGGGGTTGGAGCAAGCCAGGACTCAAACCACGAGAAGCTCCAGCCCAAAATGCAGCCAAAATGCAGCCCACCTCCGGGAGAATCTCAAGAGCAGGGGGTGGAGCAAGCCAGGCCTCAAACCACGAGAAGCTCCAGCCCAAAAGGCAGCCAAAATGCAGCCCACATCGGGGAGAATCTCAAGAGCAGGTGGTGGAGCAAGCCAGGCCTCAAACCACGAGAAGCTCCAGCCCAAAAGGCAGCCAAAATGCAGCCCACCTCCAGGAGAATATCAATGGCAGATTTTGGAGCAAGCCAGGCCTCAAACCACGAGAAGCTCCAGCCTAAAATGCAGCCAAAATGCAGCCCACATCCCGGAAAATCTCAAGAGCAGGGGGTGTAGCAAGCCAGGCCTCAAACCACGAGAAGCTCCAGCCCAAAAGGCAGCCAATATGCAGCCCACATCCGGGAGAATCTCAAGAGCAGGGGGTGGAGCAAGCCAGGCCTCAAACCACGAGAAGCTCCAGCCCTAAAGGCAGCCAAAATCCAGCCCACCTCCGGGAGAATCTCAAGAGCAGGGGGTGGAGCAAGCCAGGCCTCAAACCACGAGAAGCTCCAGCCCAAAAGGCAGCCAAAATGCAGCCCACATCGGGGAGAATCTCAAGAGCAGGGGGTGGAGCAAGCCAGGCCTCAAACCATGAGAAGCTCCAGCGCAAAAGGCAGCCAAAATGCAGCCCACCTCCAGGAGAATATCAATGGCAGAGTTTGGAGCAAGCCAGGCCTCAAACCACGAGAAGCTCCAGCCTAAAATGCAGCCAAAATGCAGCCCACATCCCGGAAAATCTCAAGAGCAGGGGGTGGAGCAAGCCAGGCCTCAAACCTCGAGAAGCTCCAGCCCAAAAGGCAGCCAAAATGCAGCCCACAACAGGGAGAATCTCAAGAGCAGGGGTTGGAGCAAGCCAGGACTCAAACCACGAGAAGCTCCAGCCCAAAAGGCAGCCAAAATGCAGCCCACGTCCGGGAGAATATCAAGAGCAGGGGGTGGAGCAAGCCAGGCCTCAAACCACGAGAAGCTCCAGCCAAAAAGGCAGCCAAAATGCAGCCCACATCCGGGAGAATCTCAAGAGCAGGGGGTGGAGCAAGCCAGGCCTCAAACCACGAGAAGCTCCAGCCCAAAAGGCAGCCAAAATGCAGCCCACCTCCCTGAGAATCTCAATGGCAGTTTGGAGCAGGCCAGGCCTCAAACCACGAGAAGCTCCAGCCCAAAAGGCAGCCAATATGCAGCCCATCTCCGGGAGAATCTCAAGAGCATGGGTGGAGCAAGCCAGGCCTCAAACCACGAGAAGCTCCAGCCCAAAAGGCAGCCAAAATGCAGCCCACATCTAGGAGAATCTCAAGAGCAGGGGTTGGAGCAAGCCAGGACTCAAACCACGAGAAGCTCCAGCCCAAAATGCAGCCAAAATGCAGCCCACCTCCGGGAGAATCTCAAGAGCAGGGGGTGGAGCAAGCCAGGCCTCAAACCACGAGAAGCTCCAGCCCAAAAGGCAGCCAAAATGCAGCCCACATCGGGGAGAATCTCAAGAGCAGGGGTTGGAGCAAGCCAGGCCTCAAACCATGAGAAGCTCCAGCCCAAAAGGCAGCCAAAATGCAGCCCACCTCCAGGAGAATATCAAAGGCAGAGTTTGGAGCAAGCCAGGCCTCAAACCACGAGAAGCTCCAGCCTAAAATGCAGCCAAAATGCAGCCCACATCCCGGAAAATCTCAAGAGCAGGGGGTGGAGCAAGCCAGGCCTCAAACCACGAGAAGCTCCAGCCCAAGAATCAGCAAAATGCAGCCCACCTCCGGGAGAATCTCAATGGCAGAGTTTGGAGCAAGCCAGGCCTCAAACCACGAGAAGCTCCAGCCCAAAAGGCAGCCAAAATGCAGCCCACATCTAGGAGAATATCAAGAGCAGGGGTTGGAGCAAGCCAGGACTCAAACCACGAGAAGCTCCAGCCCAAAATGCAGCCAAAATGCAGCCCACCTCCGGGAGAATCTCAAGAGCAGGGGGTGGAGCAAGCCAGGCCTCAAACCACGAGAACCTCCAGCCCAAAAGGCAGCCAAAATGCAGCCCACATCGGGGAGAATCTCAAGAGCAGGGGTTGGAGCAAGCCAGGCCTCAAACCATGAGAAGCTCCAGCCCAAAAGGCAGCCAAAATGCAGCCCACCTCCAGGAGAATATCAAAGGCAGAGTTTGGAGCAAGCCAGGCCTCAAACCACGAGAAGCTCCAGCCTAAAATGCAGCCAAAATGCAGCCCACATCCCGGAAAATCTCAAGAGCAGGGGGTGGAGCAAGCCAGGCCTCAAACCACGAGAAGCTCCAGCCCAAAAGGCAGCCAATATGCAGCCCACATCCGGGAGAATATCAAGAGCAGGGGGTGGAGCAAGCCAGGCCTCAAACCACGAGAAGCTCCAGCCCTAAAGGCAGCCAAAATCCAGCCCACCTCCGGGAGAATCTCAAGAGCAGGGGGTGGAGCAAGCCAGGCCTCAAACCTCGAGAAGCTCCAGCCCAAAAGGCAGCCAAAATGCAGCCCACAACAGGGAGAATCTCAAGAGCAGGGGTTGGAGCAAGCCAGGACTCAAACCACGAGAAGCTCCAGCCCAAAAGGCAGCCAAAATGCAGCCCACGTCCGGGAGAATATCAAGAGCAGGGGGTGGAGCAAGCCAGGCCTCAAACCACGAGAAGCTCCAGCCAAAAAGGCAGCCAAAATGCAGCCCACATCCGGGAGAATCTCAAGAGCAGGGGGTGGAGCAAGCCAGGCCTCAAACCACGAGAAGCTCCAGCCCAAAAGGCAGCCAAAATGCAGCCCACCTCCCTGAGAATATCAATGGCAGTTTGGAGCAGGCCAGGCCTCAAACCACGAGAAGCTCCAGCCCAAAAGGCAGCCAAAATGCAGCCCATCTCCGGGAGAATCTCAAGAGCATGGGTGGAGCAAGCCAGGCCTCAAACCACGAGAAGCTCCAGCCCAAAAGGCAGCCAAAATGCAGCCCACATCTAGGAGAATATCAAGAGCAGGGGTTGGAGCAAGCCAGGACTCAAACCACGAGAAGCTCCAGCCCAAAATGCAGCCAAAATGCAGCCCACCTCCGGGAGAATCTCAAGAGCAGGGGGTGGAGCAAGCCAGGCCTCAAACCACGAGAAGCTCCAGCCCAAAAGGCAGCCAAAATCCAGCCCACATCGGGGAGAATCTCAAGAGCAGGTGGTGGAGCAAGCCAGGCCTCAAACCACGAGAAGCTCCAGCCCAAAAGGCAGCCAAAATGCAGCCCACCTCCAGGAGAATATCAATGGCAGATTTTGGAGCAAGCCAGGCCTCAAACCACGAGAAGCTCCAGCCTAAAATGCAGCCAAAATGCAGCCCACATCCCGGAAAATCTCAAGAGCAGGGGGTGTAGCAAGCCAGGCCTCAAACCACGAGAAGCTCCAGCCCAAAAGGCAGCCAATATGCAGCCCACATCCGGGAGAATCTCAAGAGCAGGGGGTGGAGCAAGCCAGGCCTCAAACCACGAGAAGCTCCAGCCCTAAAGGCAGCCAAAATCCAGCCCACCTCCGGGAGAATCTCAAGAGCAGGGGGTGGAGCAAGCCAGGCCTCAAACCACGAGAAGCTCCAGCCCAAAAGGCAGCCAAAATGCAGCCCACATCGGGGAGAATCTCAAGAGCAGGGGGTGGAGCAAGCCAGGCCTCAAACCATGAGAAGCTCCAGCGCAAAAGGCAGCCAAAATGCAGCCCACCTCCAGGAGAATATCAATGGCAGAGTTTGGAGCAAGCCAGGCCTCAAACCACGAGAAGCTCCAGCCTAAAATGCAGCCAAAATGCAGCCCACATCCCGGAAAATCTCAAGAGCAGGGGGTGGAGCAAGCCAGGCCTCAAACCTCGAGAAGCTCCAGCCCAAAAGGCAGCCAAAATGCAGCCCACAACAGGGAGAATCTCAAGAGCAGGGGTTGGAGCAAGCCAGGACTCAAACCACGAGAAGCTCCAGCCCAAAAGGCAGCCAAAATGCAGCCCACGTCCGGGAGAATATCAAGAGCAGGGGGTGGAGCAAGCCAGGCCTCAAACCACGAGAAGCTCCAGCCAAAAAGGCAGCCAAAATGCAGCCCACATCCGGGAGAATCTCAAGAGCAGGGGGTGGAGCAAGCCAGGCCTCAAACCACGAGAAGCTCCAGCCCAAAAGGCAGCCAAAATGCAGCCCACCTCCCTGAGAATCTCAATGGCAGTTTGGAGCAGGCCAGGCCTCAAACCACGAGAAGCTCCAGCCCAAAAGGCAGCCAATATGCAGCCCATCTCCGGGAGAATCTCAAGAGCATGGGTGGAGCAAGCCAGGCCTCAAACCACGAGAAGCTCCAGCCCAAAAGGCAGCCAAAATGCAGCCCACATCTAGGAGAATCTCAAGAGCAGGGGTTGGAGCAAGCCAGGACTCAAACCACGAGAAGCTCCAGCCCAAAATGCAGCCAAAATGCAGCCCACCTCCGGGAGAATCTCAAGAGCAGGGGGTGGAGCAAGCCAGGCCTCAAACCACGAGAAGCTCCAGCCCAAAAGGCAGCCAAAATGCAGCCCACATCGGGGAGAATCTCAAGAGCAGGGGTTGGAGCAAGCCAGGCCTCAAACCATGAGAAGCTCCAGCCCAAAAGGCAGCCAAAATGCAGCCCACCTCCAGGAGAATATCAAAGGCAGAGTTTGGAGCAAGCCAGGCCTCAAACCACGAGAAGCTCCAGCCTAAAATGCAGCCAAAATGCAGCCCACATCCCGGAAAATCTCAAGAGCAGGGGGTGGAGCAAGCCAGGCCTCAAACCACGAGAAGCTCCAGCCCAAAAGGCAGCCAAAATGCAGCCCACGTCCGGGAGAATATCAAGAGCAGGGGGTGGAGCAAGCCAGGCCTCAAACCACGAGAAGCTCCAGCCAAAAAGGCAGCCAAAATGCAGCCCACATCCGGGAGAATCTCAAGAGCAGGGGGTGGAGCAAGCCAGGCCTCAAACCACGAGAAGCTCCAGCCCAAAAGGCAGCCAAAATGCAGCCCACCTCCCTGAGAATATCAATGGCAGTTTGGAGCAGGCCAGGCCTCAAACCACGAGAAGCTCCAGCCCAAAAGGCAGCCAAAATGCAGCCCATCTCCGGGAGAATCTCAAGAGCATGGGTGGAGCAAGCCAGGCCTCAAACCACGAGAAGCTCCAGCCCAAAAGGCAGCCAAAATGCAGCCCACGTCCGGGAGAATATCAAGAGCAGGGGTTGGAGCAAGCCAGGACTCAAACCACGAGAAGCTCCAGCCCAAAATGCAGCCAAAATGCAGCCCACCTCCGGGAGAATCTCAAGAGCAGGGGGTGGAGCAAGCCAGGCCTCAAACCACGAGAAGCTCCAGCCCAAAAGGCAGCCAAAATGCAGCCCACATCGGGGAGAATCTCAAGAGCAGGGGGTGGAGCAAGCCAGGCCTCAAACCACGAGAAGCTCCAGCCCAAAAGGCAGCCAAAATGCAGCCCACCTCCAGGAGAATATCAATGGCAGATTTTGGAGCAAGCCAGGCCTCAAACCACGAGAAGCTCCAGCCCAAAATGCAGCCAAAATGCAGCCCACATCCCGGAAAATCTCAAGAGCAGGGGGTGTAGCAAGCCAGGCCTCAAACCACGAGAAGCTCCAGCCCAAAAGGCAGCCAATATGCAGCCCACATCCGGGAGAATCTCAAGAGCAGGGGGTGGAGCAAGCCAGGCCTCAAACCACGAGAAGCTCCAGCCCAAAAGGCAGCCAAAATGCAGCCCACCTCCGGGAGAATCTCAAGAGCAGGGGGTGGAGCAAGCCAGGCCTCAAACCACGAGAAGCTCCAGCCCAAAAGGCAGCCAAAATGCAGCCCACATCGGGGAGAATCTCAAGAGCAGGGGGTGGAGCAAGCCAGGCCTCAAACCATGAGAAGCTCCAGCCCAAAAGGCAGCCAAAATGCAGCCCACCTCCAGGAGAACATCAATGGCAGAGTTTGGAGCAAGCCAGGCCTCAAACCACGAGAAGCTCCAGCCTAAAATGCAGCCAAAATGCAGCCCACATCCCGGAAAATCTCAAGAGCAGGGGGTGGAGCAAGCCAGGCCTCAAACCACGAGAAGCTCCAGCCCAAAAGGCAGCCAATATGCAGCCCACATCCGGGAGAATATCAAGAGCAGGGGGTGGAGCAAGCCAGGCCTCAAACCACGAGAAGCTCCAGCCCTAAAGGCAGCCAAAATCCAGCCCACCTCCGGGAGAATCTCAAGAGCAGGGGGTGGAGCAAGCCAGGCCTCAAACCTCGAGAAGCTCCAGCCCAAAAGGCAGCCAAAATGCAGCCCACAACAGGGAGAATCTCAAGAGCAGGGGTTGGAGCAAGCCAGGACTCAAACCACGAGAAGCTCCAGCCCAAAAGGCAGCCAAAATGCAGCCCACGTCCGGGAGAATATCAAGAGCAGGGGGTGGAGCAAGCCAGGCCTCAAACCACGAGAAGCTCCAGCCAAAAAGGCAGCCAAAATGCAGCCCACATCCGGGAGAATCTCAAGAGCAGGGGGTGGAGCAAGCCAGGCCTCAAACCACGAGAAGCTCCAGCCCAAAAGGCAGCCAAAATGCAGCCCACCTCCCTGAGAATCTCAATGGCAGTTTGGAGCAGGCCAGGCCTCAAACCACGAGAAGCTCCAGCCCAAAAGGCAGCCAATATGCAGCCCATCTCCGGGAGAATCTCAAGAGCATGGGTGGAGCAAGCCAGGCCTCAAACCACGAGAAGCTCCAGCCCAAAAGGCAGCCAAAATGCAGCCCACATCTAGGAGAATCTCAAGAGCAGGGGTTGGAGCAAGCCAGGACTCAAACCACGAGAAGCTCCAGCCCAAAATGCAGCCAAAATGCAGCCCACCTCCGGGAGAATCTCAAGAGCAGGGGGTGGAGCAAGCCAGGCCTCAAACCACGAGAAGCTCCAGCCCAAAAGGCAGCCAAAATGCAGCCCACTTCCGGGAGAATATAAAGAGCAGGGGGTGGAGCAAGCCAGGCCTCAAACCACGAGAAGCTCCACCCCAAAATGCAGCAAAAATACAGCCCACCTCCGGGAGAATCTCAAGAGCAGGGGGTTTAGCAAGCCAGGCCTCAAACCACGAGAAGCTCCAGCCCAAGAATCAGCAAAATGCAGCCCACCTCCGGGAGAATCTCAATGGCAGAGTTTGGAGCAAGCCAGGCCTCAAACCACGAGAAGCTCCAGCCCAAAAGGCAGCCAAAATGCAGCCCACATCTAGGAGAATATCAAGAGCAGGGGTTGGAGCAAGCCAGGACTCAAACCACGAGAAGCTCCAGCCCAAAATGCAGCCAAAATGCAGCCCACCTCCGGGAGAATCTCAAGAGCAGGGGGTGGAGCAAGCCAGGCCTCAAACCACGAGAAGCTCCAGCCCAAAAGGCAGCCAAAATACAGCCCACCTCCAGGAGAATATCAATGGCAGAGTTTGGAGCAAGCCAGGCCTCAAACCACGAGAAGCTCCAGCCTAAAATGCAGCCAAAATGCAGCCCACATCCCGGAAAATCTCAAGAGCAGGGGGTGGAGCAAGCCAGGCCTCAAACCACGAGAAACTCCAGCCCAAAAGGCAGCCAATATGCAGCCCACATCCGGGAGAATATCAAGAGCAGGGGGTGGAGCAAGCCAGGCCTCAAACCACGAGAAGCTCCAGCCCTAAAGGCAGCCAAAATGCAGCCCACCTCCGGGAGAATCTCAAGAGCAGGGGGTGGAGCAAGCCACGCCTCAAACCTCGAGAAGCTCCAGCCCAAAAGGCAGCCAAAATGCAGCCCACAACAGGGAGAATCTCAAGAGCAGGGGTTGGAGCAAGCCAGGACTCAAACCACGAGAAGCTCCAGCCCAAAAGGCAGCCAAAATGCAGCCCACGTCCGGGAGAATATCAAGAGCAGGGGGTGGAGCAAGCCAGGCCTCAAACCACGAGAAGCTCCAGCCAAAAAGGCAGCCAAAATGCAGCCCACATCGGGGAGAATCTCAAGAGCAGGGGGTGGAGCAAGCCAGGCCTCAAACCACGAGAAGCTCCAGCCCAAAAGGCAGCCAAAATGCAGCCCACCTCCCTGAGAATCTCAATGGCAGTTTGGAGCAGGCCAGGCCTCAAACCACGAGAAGCTCCAGCCCAAAAGGCAGCCAAAATGCAGCCCATCTCCGGGAGAAACTCAAGAGCATGGGTGGAGCAAGCCAGGCCTCAAACCACGAGAAGCTCCAGCCCAAAATGCAGCCAAAATGCAGCCCACCTCCCTGAGAATCTCAATGGCAGTTTGGAGCAAGCCAGGCCTCAAACCACGAGAAGCTCCAGCTGGAAAGGCAGCCAAAATGCAGCCCACATCCGGGAGAATCTCAAGAGCAGGGGGTGGAGCAAGCCAGGCCTCAAACCACGAGAAGCTCCAGCTGGAAATGCAGCCAAAATGCAGCCCACATCCGGGAGAATCTCAAGAGCAGGGGGTGGAGCAAGCCAGGCCTCAAACCACGAGAAGCTCCAGCCCAAAAGGCAGACAAAATGCAGCCCACATCCAGGAGAATCTCAAGAGCAGGGGGTGGAGCAAACCAGACCTCAAACCACGAGAAGCTCCAGCCCAAAAGGCAGCCAAAATGCAGCCCACATCCAGGAGAATATAAAGAGCAGGGGGTGGAGCAAGCCAGGCCTCAAACCACGAGAAGCTCCACCCCAAAATGCAGCAAAAATACAGCTCACCTCTGGGAGAATCTCAAGAGCAGGGGGTGGAGAAAGCCAGGCCTCAAACCACGAGAAGCTCCAGCCCAAGAATCAGCAAAATGCAGCCCACCTCCGGGAGAATCTCAATGGCAGAGTTTGGAGCAAGCCAGGCCTCAAACCACGAGAAGCTCCAGCCCAAAAGGCAGCCAAAATGCAGCCCACCTCCGGGAGAATCTCAAGAGCAGGGGTGGAGCAAGCCAGGCCTCAAACCACGAGAAGCTCCAGCCCAAAAGGCAGCCAAAATGCAGCCCACCTCGGGGAGAATCTCAAGAGCAGGGGGTGGAGCAAGCCAGGCCTCAAACCACGAGAAGCTCCAGCCCAAAATGCAGCCAAAATGCAGCCCACCTCCGGGAGAATCTCAAGAGCAGGGGGTGGAGCAAGCCAGGCCTCAAACCACGAGAAGCTCCAGCCCAAAAGGCAGCCAAAATTCAGCCCACCTCCAGGAGAATATCAATGGCAGAGTTTGGAGCAAGCCAGGCCTCAAACCACGAGAAGCTCCAGCCCAAAAGGCAGCCAAAATGCAGCCCACATCCGGGAGAATCTCAAGAGCAGGGGTTGGAGCAAGCCAGGACTCAAACCACGAGAAGCTCCAGCCCAAAAGGCAGCCAAAATGCAGCCCACATCCGGGAGAATCTCAAGAGCAGGGGGTGGAGCAAGCCAGGCCTCAAACCACGAGAAGCTCCAGCCCAAAAGGCAGCCAAAATGCAGCCCACATCCGGGAGAATCTCAAAAGCAGGGGGTGGAGCAAGCCAGGCCTCAAACCACGAGAAGCTCCAGCCCAAAAGGCAGCCAAAATGCAGCCCACCTCCCTGAGAATCTCAATGGCAGTTTGGAGCAAGCCAGGCCTCAAACCACGAGAAGCTCCAGCCCAAAAGGCAGCCAAAATGCAGCCCATCTCCGGGAGAATCTCAAGAGCATGGGTGGAGCAAGCCAGGCCTCAAACCACGAGAAGCTCCAGCCCAAAAGGCAGCCAAAATGCAGCCCACATCCAGGAGAATCTCAAGAGCAGGGGGTGGAGCAAGCCAGGCCTCAAACCACGAGAAGCTCCACCCCAAAATGCAGCAAAAATACAGCCCATATCCGGGAGAATCTCAAGAGCAGGGGGTGGAGCAAGCCAGGCCTCAAACCACGAGAAGCTCCAGCCCAAGAATCAGCAAAATGCAGCCCACCTCCGGGAGAATCTCAAGAGCAGGGGGTGGAGCAAGCCAGGCCTCAAACCATGAGAAGCTTCAGCCCAAAAGGCAGCCAAAATGCAGCCCACATCCGGGAGAATCTCAAGAGCAGGGGGTGGAGCAAGCCAGGCCTCAAACCACGAGAAGCTCCAGCCCAAGTATCAGCCAAAATGCAGCCCACATCCGGGAGAATCTCAACAGCAGGGGGTGGAGCAAGCCAGGCCTCAAACCACGAGAAGCTCCAGCCCAAAAAGCAGCCAAAATGCAGCCCACATCCGGGAGAATCTCAAGAGCAGGGGGTGGAGCAAGCCAGGCCTCAAACCACGAGAAGCTCCAGCCCAAAAGGCAGCCAAAATCCAGCCCACCTCCGGGAGAATCTCAAGAGCAGGGGGTGGAGCAAGCCAGGCCTCAAACCACGAGAAGCTCCAGCCCAAAAGGCAGCCAAAATGCAGCCCACCTCCGGGAGAATCTCAAGAGCAGGGGGTGGAGCAAGCCAGGCCTCAAACCACGAGAAGCTCCAGCCCATAATGCAGCCAAAATCCAGCCCACATCTGGGAGAATAACAAGAGCAGGGGGTGGAGCAAGGCAGGCCTCAAACCACGAGAAGCTCCAGCCCAAAATGCAGCCAAAATCCAGCCCACATGCAGGAGAATATCAAGAGCAGGGGGTGGAGCAAGCCAGGCCTCAAACCACGAGAAGCTCCAGCCCAAGAATCAGCAAAATGCAGCCCACATCCGGGAGAATCTTAATGGCAGAGTTTGGAGCAAGCCAGGCCTCAAACCTTGAGAAGCTCCAGCCCAAAAGGCACCCAAAATGCAGCCCACATCCGGGAGAATCTCAAGAGCAGGGGGTGGAGCAAGCCAGGCCTCAAACCACGAGAAGCTCCAGCCCAAAAGGCAGCCAAAATGCAGCCCACATCCCGGAGAATCTCAAGAGCAGGGGGTGAGGCAAGCCAGGCCTCAAACCACGAGAAGCTCCAGCCCAAGAATCAGCAAAATGCAGCCCACATCCGGGAGAATCTCAAGAGCAGGGGGTTGAGCAAGCCAGGCCTCAAACCTCGAGAAGCTCCAGCCCAAAAGGCAGAAAAAATCCAGCCCACATCCGGGAGAATATCAAGAGCAGGGGGTGGAGCAAGCCAGGCCTCAAACCATGAGAAGCTCCTGCCCAAAAGGGAGCCAAAATCCAGCCCACATCCGGGAGAATCTCAAGAGCAGGGGGTGGAGCAAGCCAGGCCTCAAACCACGAGAAGCTCCAGCCCATAATGCAGACAAAATCCAGCCCACATCCGGGAGAATCTCAAGAGCAGGGGGTGGGGCAAGCCAGGCCTCAAACCACGAGAAGCTCCAGCCCAGAATTCAGCCATAATGCAGCCCACATCCGGGAGAATCTCAAGAGCAGGGCGTGGAGCAAGCCAGGCCTCAAACCACAAGAAGCTCCAGGCCAAGAATCAGACAAAATGCAGCCCACATGCGGGACAATTTCAAGAGCAGGGGGTGGAGGAAGCCAGGCCTCAAACCACGAGAAGCTCCAGCCCAAAAGGCAGCCAAAATGCAGCCCACATCCGGGAGAATCTCAAGAGCAGGGGGTGGAGTAAGCCAGGCCTCAAACCACGAGAAGCTCCAGCCCAAAAGGCAGCCAAAATGCAGGACACATCCGGGAGAATCTCAAGAGCAGGGGGTGGAGCAAGCCAGGCCTCAAACCACGAGAAGCTCCAGCCCAAAAGGCAGCCAAAATGCAGCCCACATCCGGGAGAATCTCAAGAGCAGGTGGTGGAGCAACCCAGGCCTCAAACCACGAGAAGCTCCAGCCCAAAATGCAGCCAAAATGCAGCCCACATCCGGGAAAATCTCAAGAGCAGGGGGTGGAGCAAGCCAGGCCTCAAACCTCGAGAAGCTCCAGCCCAAAAAAGGCAGCCAAAATGCAGCCCACATCACGGAGGATCTCAAGAGCAGGGGGTGGAGCAAGCCAGGCCTCAAACCACGAGAAGCTCCAGCCCTAAATGCAGCCAAAATGCAGCCCACTTCCCTGATAACCTCAAGAGCAGGGGGTGGAGCAAGGCAGGCCTCAAACCACGAGAAGCTCCAGCCCAAAAGGCAGCCAAAATGCAGCCCACATCCAGGAGATTATCAAGAGCAGGGGGTGGAGCAAGCCAGGCCTCAAACCATGAGAAGCTCCAGCCCTAAATGCAGCCAAAATGCAGCCCACTTCCCTGATAACCTCAAGAGCAGGGTGTGGACCAAGGCAGGCCTCAAACCACGAGAAGCTCCAGCCCAAAAGGCAGCCAAAATGCAGCCCACATCCAGGAGATTATCAAGAGCAGGTGGTGGAGCAAGCCAGGCCTCAAACCACGAGAAGCTCCAGCCCAAAAGGCAGACAAAATGCAGCCCACATCCGGGACAATTTCAAGAGCAGGGGGTGGAGCAAGCCAGGCCTCAAACCACGAGAAGCTCCAGCCCAACAGGCAGCCAAAATGCAGCCCACATCGGGGAGAATCTCAAGAGCAGGGGGTGGAGGAAGCCAGGCCTCAAACCACGAGAAGCTCCAGCCCAAAAGGCAGCCAAAATGCAGCCCACATCCGGGAGAATCTCAAGAGCAGGGGGTGGAGTAAGCCAGGCCTCAAACCACGAGAAGCTCCAGCCCAAAAGGCAGCCAAAATGCAGGCCACATCCGGGAGAATCTCAAGAGCAGGGGGTGGAGCAAGCCAGGCCTCAAACCACGAGAAGCTCCAGCCCAAAAGGCAGCCAAAATGCAGCCCACATCCGGGAGAATCTCAAGAGCAGGTGGTGGAGCAACCCAGGCCTCAAACCACGAGAAGCTCCAGCCCAAAATGCAGCCAAAATGCAGCCCACATCCGGGAAAATCTCAAGAGCAGGGGGTGGAGCAAGCCAGGCCTCAAACCTCGAGAAGCTCCAGCCCAAAAAAGGCAGCCAAAATGCAGCCCACATCCGGGAGAATCTCAAGAGCAGGGGGTGGAGCAAGCCAGGCCTCAAACCACGAGAAGCTCCAGCCCTAAATGCAGCCAAAATGCAGCCCACTTCCCTGATAACCTCAAGAGCAGGGGGTGGAGCAAGGCAGGCCTCAAACCACGAGAAGCTCCAGCCCAAAAGGCAGCCAAAATGCAGCCCACATCCAGGAGATTATCAAGAGCAGGGGGTGGAGCAAGCCAGGCCTCAAACCATGAGAAGCTCCAGCCCTAAATGCAGCCAAAATGCAGCCCACTTCCCTGATAACCTCAAGAGCAGGGTGTGGAGCAAGGCAGGCCTCAAACCACGAGAAGCTCCAGCCCAAAAGGCAGCCAAAATGCAGCCCACATCCAGGAGATTATCAAGAGCAGGTGGTGGAGCAAGCCAGGCCTCAAACCACGAGAAGCTCCAGCCCAAAAGGCAGACAAAATGCAGCCCACATCCGGGACAATTTCAAGAGCAGGGAGTGGAGCAAGCCAGGCCTCAAACCACGAGAAGCTCCAGCCCAACAGGCAGCCAAAATGCAGCCCACATCGGGGAGAATCTCAAGAGCAGGGGGTGGAGCAAGCCAGGCTACAAACCACAAGAAGCTCCAGCCCTAAAGGCAGCCAAAATGCAGCCCACATCCGGGAGAATCTCAAGAGCAGGGGGTGGAGCAAGCCAGGCCTCAAACCACGAGAAGCTCCAGCCCAAAAGGCAGCCAAAATGCAGCCCACCTCCGGGACAATTTCAAGAGCAGGGGGTGGAGCAAGCCAGGCCTCAAACCACGAGAAGCTCCAGCCCAAAAGGCAACCAAAATGCAGGCCACATCCGGGAGAATCTCAAGAGCAGGTGGTGGAGCAAACCAGGCCTCAAACCATGAGAAGCTCCAGCCCAAAAGGCAGCCAAAATGCAGCCCACATCCGGGAGAATCTCAACAGCAGGGGGTGGAGCAAGCCAGGCCTCAAACCACGAGAAGCTCCAGCCCAAAAGGCAGCCAAAATGCAGGCCACATCCGGGAGAATCTCAAGAGCAGGGGGTGGAGCAAGCCAGGCCTCAAACCACGAGAAGCTCCAGCCCAAAAGGCAGCCAAAATGCAGCCCACATCCGGGAGAATCTCAAGAGCAGGGGGTGGAGCAAGCCAGGCCTCAAACCACGAGAAGCTCCAGCCCAAAATGCAGCCAAAATGCAGCCCACATCCGGGACAATCTCAAGAGCAGGGGGTGGAGCAAGCCAGGCCTCAAACCACAAGAAGCTCCAGCCCAAAAGGCAGCCAAAATCCAGCCCACATCCGGGAGAATCTCAAGAGCAGGGGGTGGAGCAAGCCAGGCCTCAAACCACGAGAAGCTCCAGCCCAAAAGGAAGCCAAAATGCAGCCCACATCCAGGAGAATATCAAGAGCAGGGGGTGGAGCAAGCCAGGCCTCAAACCATGAGAAGCTCCCGCCCAAAAGGCAGCCAAAATCCAGCCCACATCCGGGAGAATCTCAAGAGCAGGGGGTGGAGCAAGCCAGGCCTCAAACCACGAGAAGCTCCAGCCCAAAAGGCAGACAAAATGCAGCCCACATCCAGGAGATTATCAAGAGCAGGGGGTGGAGCAAGCCAGGCCTCAAACCATGAGAAGCTCCAGCCCAAAAGGCAGCCAAAATCCAGCCCACATCCGGGAGAATCTCAAGAGCAGGGGGTGGAGCAAGCCAGGCCTCAAACCTCGAGAAGCTCCACGCCAAAAAAGGCAGCCAAAATGCAGCCCACCTCCGGGAGAATCTCAAGAGCAGGGGGTGGAGCAAGCCAGGCCTCAAACCACGAGAAGCTCCAGCCCAAAAGGCAGCCAAAATGCCGACCACATCCGGGAGAATCTCAAGAGCAGGGGGTGGAGCAAGGCAGGCCTCAAACCTCAAGAAGCTCCAGCCCAAAATTCAGCCAAAATGCAGCCCACCTCCGGGAGAATCTCAAGAGCAGGTGGTGGAGCAAGCCAGGCCTCAAACCACGAGAAGCTCCAGCCCAAAAGGCAGACAAAATGCAGCCCAAATCCGGGACAATTTCAAGAGCAGGGGGTGGAGCAAGCCAGGCCTCAAACCACGAGAAGCTCCAGCCCAACAGGCAGCCAAAATGCAGCCCACATCCGGGAGAATCTCAAGAGCAGGGGGTGGAGCAAGCCAGGCTACAAACCACGAGAAGCTCCAGCCCTAAAGGCAGCCAAAATGCAGCCCACATCCGGGAGAATCTCAAGAGCAGGGGGTGGAGCAAGCCAGGCCTCAAACCACGAGAAGCTCCAGCCCAAAAGGCAGCCAAAATGCAGCCCACATCCGGGAGAATCTCAAGAGCAGGGGGTGGAGCAAGCCAGGCCTCAAACCACGAGAAGCTCCAGCCCAAAATGCAGCCAAAATGCAGCCCACATCCGGGACAATCTCAAGAGCAGGGGGTGGAGCAAGCCAGGCCTCAAACCACGAGAAGCTCCAGCCCAAAAGGCAGCCAAAATGCAGGCCACATCCGGGAGAATCTCAAGAGCAGGGGGTGGAGCAAGCCAGGCCTCAAACCTCGAGAAGCTCCAGCCCAAAAGGCAACTAAAATCCAGCCCACATCCGGGAGAATCTCAAGAGCAGGGGGTGGAGCAAGCCAGGCCTCAAACCACGAGAAGCTCCAGCCCAAAAGGCAGCCAAAATGCAGCCCACATCCAGGAGAATATGAAGACCAGGGGGTGGAGCAAGCCAGGCCTCAAACCACGAGAAGCTCCAGCCCAAAAGGAAGCCAAAATGCAGCCCACATCCAGGAGAATCTCAAGAGCAGGGGGTGGAGCAAGCCAGGCCTCAAACCATGAGAAGCTCCAGCCCAAAAGGCAGCCAAAATCCAGCCCACATCCGGGAGAATCTCAAGAGCAGGGGGTGGAGCAAGCCAGGCCTCAAACCACGAGAAGCTCCAGCCCAAAAGGCAGCCAAAATGCAGCCCACATCCAGGAGAATCTCAAGAGCAGGGGGTGGAGCAAGCCAGGCCTCAAACCACGAGAAGCTCCAGCCCAAAAGGCAGCCAAAATCCAGCCCACTTCCCTGATAACCTCAAGAGCAGGGGGTGGAGCAAGGCAGGCCTCAAACCATGAGAAGCTCGAGCCCAAAAGGCAGCCAAAATGCAGCCCACCTCCAGGAGATAATCAAGAGCAGGGGGTGGAGCAAGCCAGGCCTCAAACCTCGAGAAGCTCCAGCACAAAAGGCAGGAAAAATCCAGCCCACATCCGGGAGAATCTCAAGAGCAGGGGGTGGAGCAAGCCAGGCCTCAAACCACGAGAAGCTCCAGCCCAAAAGGCAGCCAAAATGCAGCCCACTTCCCTGATAACCTCAAGAGCAGGGGGTGGAGCAAGGCAGGCCTCAAACCATGAGAAGCTCCAGCCCTAAAGGCAGCCAAAATGCAGCCCACTTCCCTGATAACCTCAAGAGCAGGGGGTGGAGCAAGGCAGGCCTCAAACCATGAGAAGCTCCAGCCCTAAAGGCAGCCAAAATGCAGCCCACATCTGGGAGAATCTCAAGAGCAGGGGTTGGAGCAAGCCAGGCCTCAAACCACGAGAAGCTCCAGCCCAAAAGGCAGCCAAAATGCAGCCCACATCCGGGACAATCTCAAGAGCAGGGGGTGGAGCAAGCCAGGCCTCAAACCACGAGAAGCTCCACCCCAAAAGGCAGCCAAAATGCAGCCCACATGCGGGAGAATCTCAAGAGCAGGGGGTGGAGCAAGCCAGGCCTCAAACCACGAGAAGCTCCAGCCCAAAAGGCAGCCAAAATGCAGCCCACATCCAGGAGAATCTCAAGAGCAGGGGGTGGAGCAAGCCAGGCCTCAAACCACGAGAAGCTCCTGCCCAAAAGGCAGCCAAAATCCAGCCCACTTCCCTGATAACCTCAAGAGCAGGGGGTGGAGCAAGGCAGGCCTCAAACCATGAGAAGCTCCAGCCCAAAAGGCAGCCAAAATGCAGCCCACCTCCAGGAGATAATCAAGAGCAGGGGGTGGAGCAAGCCAGGCCTCAAACCTCGAGAAGCTCCAGCACAAAAGGCAGCCAAAATCCAGCCCACATCCGGGACAATCTCAAGAGCAGGGGGTGGAGCAAGCCAGGCCTCAAACCACGAGAAGCTCCAACCTTAAAGGCAGCCAAAATGCAGCCCACATCCAGGAGAATATCAAGAGCAGGGGGTGGAGCAAGCCAGGCCTCAAACCTCGAGAAGCTCCAGCCCAAAAGGCAGCCAAAATCCAGCCCACATCCAGGAGAATCTCAAGAGCAGGGGGTGGAGCAAGCCAGGCCTCAAACCACGAGAAGCTCCAGCCCAAAAGGCAGCCAAAATCCAGCCCACATCCGGGAGAATCTCAAGAGCAGGGGGTGGAGCAAGCCAGGCCTCAAACCTCGAGAAGCTCCAGCCCAAAAGGCAGCCAAAATGCAGCCCACATCCGGGAGAATCTCAAGAGCAGGGGGTGGAGCAAGCCAGACCTCAAACTACGAGAAGCTCCAGCCCTAAAGGCAGCCAAAATGCAGCCCACATCCGGGAGAATCTCAAGAGCAGGGGGTGGAGCAAGCCAGGCCTCAAACCACGAGAAGCTCCAGCCCAAAAGGCAGCCAAAATGCAGCCCACCTCCGGGAGAATCTCAAGAGCAGGGGGTGGAGCAAGCCAGGCCTCAAACCACGAGAAGCTCCAGCCCAAAAGGCAGCCAAAATGCAGCCCACATCCGGGACAATCTCAAGAGCAGGGGGTGGAGCAAGCCAAGCCTCAAACCACGAGAAGCTCCAGCCCAAAAGGCAGCCAAAATGCAGCCCACATCCAGGAGAATCTCAAGAGCAGGGGGTGGAGCAAGCCAGGCCTCAAACCACGAGAAGCTCCAGCCCAAAAGGCAGCCAAAATCCAGCCCACTTCCCTGATAACCTCAAGAGCAGGGGTTGGAGCAAGGCAGGCCTCAAACCATGAGAAGCTCCAGCCCAAAAGGCAGCCAAAATGCAGCCCACATCCAGGAGATAATCAAGAGCAGGGGGTGGAGCAAGCCAGGCCTCAAACCATTAGAAGCTCCAGCCGAAAAGTCAGCCAATATCCAGCCCACATCCGGGAGAATCTCAAGAGCAGGGGGTGGAGCAAGCCAGGCCTCAAACCACGAGAAGCTCCAGCCCAAAATGCAGCCAAAATGCACCCCACATCCCGGAGAATATCGAGAGCAGGGGGTGGAGCAAGCCAGGCCTCAAACCATGAGAAGCTCCAGCCCAAAAGGCAGCCAAAATGCAGCCCACATCCGGGAGAATCTCAAGAGCAGGGGGTGGAGCAAGCCAGGCCTCAAACCACGAGAAGCTCCAGCCCAAAAGGCAGCCAAAATGCATCCCACATCCGGGAGAATCTCAAGAGCAGGGGGTGGAGCAAGCCAGGCCTCAAACTACGAGAAGCTCCAGCCCAACAGGCAGCCAAAATGCAGCCCACATCCGGGAGAATCTCAAGAGCAGGGGGTGGAGCAAGCCAGGCCTCAAACCACGAGAAGCTCCAACCTTAAAGGCAGCCAAAATGCAGCCCACATCCGGGAGAATCTCAAGAGCAGGGTGTGGAGCAAGCCAGGCCTCAAACCTCGAGAAGCTCCAGCCCAAAATGCAGCCAAAATCCAGGCCACATCCAGGAGAATCTCAATAGAAGGGGGTGGAGCAAGCCAGGCCTCAAACCACGAGAAGCTCCAGCCCAAAATGCAGACAAAATCCAGCCCACATCAGGGAGAATATCAAGAGCAGGGGGTGGAGCAAGCCAGGCCTGAAACCACGAGAAGCTCCAGCCCAAAAGGCAGCCAAAATGCAGGCCACCTCCGGGAGAATCTCAAGAGCAGGGGATGGAGCAAGCCAGGCCTCAAACCACGAGAAGCTCCAGCCCAAAAGGCAGCCAAAATGCAGCCCACATCCGGGAGAATCTCAAGAGCAGGGGGTGGAGCAAGCCAGGCCTCAAACCACGAGAAGCTCCAGCCCAAAAGGCAGCCAAAATGCATCCCACATCCGGGAGAATCTCAAGAGCAGGGGGTGGAGCAAGCCAGACCTCAAACTACGAGAAGCTCCAGCCCTAAAGGCAGCCAAAATGCAGGCCACATCCGGGAGAATATCAAGAGCAGGGGGTGGAGCAAGCCAGGCCTCAAACCACGAGAAGCTCCAGCCCAAAAGGCAGCCAAAATGCAGCCCACCTCTGGGAGAATCTCAAGAGCAGGGGGTGGAGCAAGCCAGGCCTCAAACCACGAGAAGCTCCAGCCCAAAAGGCAGCCAAAATGCAGCCCACATCCGGGACAATCTCAAGAGCAGGGGGTGGAGCAAGCCAGGCCTCAAACCATGAGAAGCTCCAGCCCAAAAGGCAGCCAAAATGCAGCCCACATCCGGGAGAATCTCAAGAGCAGGGGGTGGAGCAAGCCAGGCCTCAAACCACAAGAAGCTCCAGCCCAAAAGGCAGCCAAAATGCAGCCCACTTCCCTGATAACCTCAAGAGCAGGAGGTGGAGCAAGCCAGGCCTCAAACCATGAGAAGCTCCAGCCCTAAAGGCAGTCAAAATCCAGCCCACATCCGGGAGAATCTCAAGAGCAGGGGGTGGAGCAAGCCAGGCCTCAAACCACGAGAAGCTCCAGCCCAAAAGGCAGCCAAAATGCATCCCACATCCGGGAGAATCTCAAGAGCAGGGGGTGGAGCAAGCCAGGCCTCAAACTACGAGAAGCTCCAGCCCAACAGGCAGCCAAAATGCAGCCCACATCCGGGAGAATCTCAAGAGCAGGGGGTGGAGCAAGCCAGGCCTCAAACCACGAGAAGCTCCAACCTTAAAGGCAGCCAAAATGCAGCCCACATCCAGGAGAATATCAAGAGCAGGGTGTGGAGCAAGCCAGGCCTCAAACCTCGAGAAGCTCCAGCCCAAAAGGCAGCCAAAATCCAGGCCACATCCAGGAGAATCTCAATAGAAGGGGGTGGAGCAAGCCAGGCCTCAAACCTCAAGAAGCTCCAGCCCAAAATTCAGCCAAAATGCAGCCCACATCCGGGAGAATCTCAAGAGCAGGAGGTGGAGCAAGCCAGGCCTCAAACCACGAGAAGCTCCAGCCCAAAAGGCAGCCAAAATCCAGCCCACATCCGGGAGAATCTCAAGAGCAGGGGGTGGAGCAAGCCAGGCCTCAAACCACGAGAAGCTCCAGCCCAAAAAGCAGACAAAATGCAGCCCACATCCGGGAGAATCTCAAGAGCAGGGGGTGGAGCAAGCCAGGCCTCAAACCACGAGAAGCTCCAGCCCAAAAGGCAGCCAAAATGCAGCCCACATCCGGGACAATTTCAAGAGCAGGGGGTGGAGCAAGCCAGGCCTCAAACCACGAGAAGCTCCAGCCCAAAAGGCAGCCAAAATCCAGCCCACATCCGGGAGAATCTCAAGAGCAGGGGGTGGAGCAAGCCAGGCCTCAAACCACGAGAAGCTCCAGCCCAAAAGGCAGCCAAAATGCAGCCCACATCCGGGAGAATCTCAAGAGCAGGGGGTGGAGCAAGCCAGGCCTCAAAGCATGAGAAGCTCCAGCCCAACAGGCAGCCAAAATGCAGCCCACATCCGGGAGAATCTCAAGAGCAGGGGGTGGAGCAAGGCAGGCCTCAAACCTCAAGAAGCTCCAGCCCAAAATTCAGCCAAAATGCAGCCCACCTCCGGGAGAATCTCAAGAGCAGGGGGTGGAGCAAGCCAGGCCTCAAACCACGAGAAGCTCCAGCCCTAAAGGCAGCCAAAATGCAGCCCACATCCGGGATAATCTCAAGAGCAGGGGGTGGAGCAAGCCAGGCCTCAAACCACGAGAAGCTCCAGCCCAAAAGGCAGCCAAAATGCAGCCCACATCCTGGACAATTTCAAGAGCAGGGGGTGGAGCAAGCCGGGCCTCAAACCACGAGAAGCTCCAGCCCAACAGGCAGCCAAAATGCAGCCCACATCCGGGAGAATCTCAAGAGCAGGGGGTGGAGCAAGCCAGGCCTCAAACCACGTGAAGCTCCTGCCCAAAATGCAGCCAAAATGTAGGCCACATCCGGGAGAATCTCAAGAGCAGGGGGTGGAGCAAGCCAGGCTACAAACCACGAGAAGCTCCAGCCCAAAAGGCAGCCAAAATGCAGCCCACATCCGGGAGAATCTCAAGAGCAGGGGGTGGAGCAAGCCAGGCCTCAAACCACGAGAAGCTCCAGCCCAAAAGGCAGCCAAAATCCAGCCCACTTCCCTGATAACCTCAAGAGCAGGGGGTGGAGCAAGGCAGGCCTCAAACCATGAGAAGCTCCAGCCCAAAAGACAGCCAAAATGCAGCCCACATCCAGGAGATAATCAAGAGCAGGGGGTGGAGCAAGCCAGGCCTCAAACCATGAGAAGCTCCAGCCCAAAAGGCAGCCAAAATGCAGCCCACATCCGGGAGAATCTCAAGAGCAGGGGGTGGAGCAAGCCAGGCCTCAAACCACGAGAAGCTCCAGCCCAAAAGGCAGCCAAAATGCAGCCCACTTCCCTGATAACCTCAAGAGCAGGGGGTGGAGCAAGCCAGGCCTCAAACCATGAGAAGCTCCAGCCCAAAAGGCAGCCAAAATGCAGCCCACATCCGGGAGAATCTCAAGAGCAGGGGGTGGAGCAAGCCAGGCCTCAAACCACGAGAAGCTCCAGCCCAAAAGGCAGCCAAAATGCAGCCCACATCCGGGAAAATTTCAAGAGCAGGGGGTGGAGCAAGCCAGGCTTCAAACCACGAGAAGCTCCAACCCAAAAGGCAGCCAAAATGCAGCCCACATCCAGGAGATAATCAAGAGCAGGGGGTGGAGCAAGCCAGGCCTCAAACCACGAGAAGCTCCAGCCCAAAAGGCATCCAAAATGCAGCCCACATCCGGGAGAATCTCAAGAGCAGGGGGTGGAGCAAGCCAGGCCTCAAACCATGAGAAGCTCCAGCCCAAAAGGCAGCCAAAATGCAGCCCACATCCGGGAGAATCTCAAGAGCAGGGGATGGAGCAACCCAGGCCTCAAACCACGAGAAGCTCCAGCCCAAAAGGCAGCTAAAATGCAGCCCACATCCGGGAGAATCTCAAGAGCAGGGGGTGGAGCAAGCCAGGCCTCAAACCATGAGAAGCTCCAGCCCAAAAGGCAGCCAAAATGCAGCCCACATCAAGGAGAATCTCAAGAGCAGGGGGTGGAGCAAGCCAGGCCTCAAACCACGAGAAGCTCCAGCCTAAAATGCAGTCAAAATCCAGCCCACATCCGGGAGAATATCAAGAGCAGGGGGTGGAGCAAGCCAGGCCTCAAACCACGAGAAGCTCCAGCCCAAAAGGCAGCCAAAATCCAGGCCACATCCAGGAGAATCTCAATAGAAGGGGGTGGAGCAAGCCAGGCCTCAAACCACGAGAAGCTCCAGCCCAAAAGGCAGCCAAAATGCAGCCCACATCCGGGAGAATCTCAAGAGCAGGGGGTGGAGCAAGCCAGGCCTCAAACCATGAGAAGCTCCAGCCCAAAAGGCAGCCAAAATGCAGCCCACATCCGGGAGAATCTCAAGAGCAGGGGGTGGAGCAAGCCAGGCCTCAAACCACGAGAAGCTCCAGCCCAAAAGGCAGCCAAAATGCAGCCCACATCCGGGAGAATCTCAAGAGCAGGGGGTGGAGCAAGCCACGCCTCAAACCACAAGAAGCTCAGGCCCAAAAGGCAGCCAAAATGCAGCCCACATCCGGGACAATTTCAAGAGCAGGGGGTGGAGCAAGGCAGGCCTCGAACCACGAGAAGCTCCAGCCCAAAATGCAGTCAAAATCCAGCCCACATCCGGGAGAATATCAAGAGCAGGGGGTGGAGCAAGGCAGGCCTCAAACCTCAAGAAGCTCCAGCCCAAAATTCAGCCAAAATGCAGCCCACATCCGGGAGAATCTCAAGAGCAGGAGGTGGAGCAAGCCAGGCCTCAAACCACGAGAAGCTCCAACCTTAAAGGCAGCCAAAATGCAGCCCACATCCAGGAGAATATCAAGAGCAGGGGGTGGAGCAAGCCACGCCTCAAACCACAAGAAGCTCAGGCCCAAAAGGCAGCCAAAATGCAGCCCACATCCGGGACAATTTCAAGAGCAGGGGGTGGAGCAAGGCAGGCCTCAAACCACGAGAAGCTCCAGCCCAAAAGGCAGCCAAAATCCAGCCCACTTCCCTGATAACCTCAAGAGCAGGGGGTGGAGCAAGGCAGGCCTCAAACCATGAGAAGCTCCAGCCCAAAAGACAGCCAAAATGCAGCCCACATCCAGGAGATAATCAAGAGCAGGGGGTGGAGCAAGCCAGGCCTCAAACCATGAGAAGCTCCAGCCCAAAAGGCAGCCAAAATGCAGCCCACATCCGGGAGAATCTCAAGAGCAGGGGGTGGAGCAAGCCAGGCCTCAAACCACGAGAAGCTCCAGCCCAAAAGGCAGCCAAAATGCAGCCCACATCCGGGAGAATCTCAAGAGCAGGGGGTGGAGCAAGCCAGGCCTCAAACCATGAGAAGCTCCAGCCCAAAAGGCAGCCAAAATGCAGCCCACATCCGGGAGAATCTCAAGAGCAGGGGGTGGAGCAAGGCAGGCCTCAAACCTCAAGAAGCTCCAGCCCAAAATTCAGCCAAAATGCAGCCCACATCCGGGAGAATCTCAAGAGCAGGGGGTGGAGCAAGCCAGGCCTCAAACCACGAGAAGCTCCAGCCCAAAATGCAGCCAAAATGCAGCCCACATGCGGGAGAATCTCAAGAGCAGGGGGTGGAGCAAGCCAGGCCTCAAACCACGAGAAGCTCCACCCCAAAAGGCAGCCAAAATGCAGCCCACATCCGGGAGAATCTCAAGAGCAGGGGGTGGAGCAAGCCAGGCCTCAAACCTTGAAAACATCCCCCCCAAAAGGCAGCCAAAATGCAGCCCACATCCGGGACAATTTCAAGAGCAGGGGGTGGAGCAAGCCAGGCCTCAAACCACGAGAAGCTCCAGCCCAAAAGGCAGCCAAAATGCAGCCCACATCCGGGAGAATATCAAGAGCAGGGGGTGGAGCAAGCCAGGCCTCAAACCACGAGAAGCTCCAGCCCAAAAGGCAGCCAAAATGCAGCCCACATCCGGGAGAATCTCAAGAGCAGGGGGTGGAGCAAGCCACGCCTCAAACCACAAGAAGCTCAGGCCCAAAAGGCAGCCAAAATGCAGCCCACATCCGGGACAATTTCATGAGCAGGGGGTGGAGCAAGGCAGGCCTCGAACCACGAGAAGCTCCAGCCCAAAAGGCAGCCAAAATCCAGCCCACATCCGGGAGAATCTCAAGAGCAGGGGGTGGAGCAACCCAGGCCTCAAACCACGAGAAGCTCCAGCCCTAAAGGCAGCCAAAATGCAGCCCACATCCGGGAGAATCTCAAGAGCAGGGGGTGGAGCAAGCCAGGCCTCAAACCACGAGAAGCTCCAGCCCAAAAAGGCAGCCAAAATGCAGCCCACATCCGGGAGAATCTCAAGAGCAGGGGGTGGAGCAAGCCAGGCCTCAAACCACGAGAAGCTCCAGCCCAAAAGGCAGCTAAAATGCAGCCCACATCCGGGAGAATCTCAAGAGCAGGGGGTGGAGCAAGCCAGGCCTCAAACCATGAGAAGCTCCAGCCCAAAAGGCAGCCAAAATGCAGCCCACATCCGGGAGAATCTCAAGAGCAGGGGGTGGAGCAAGCCAGGCCTCAAACCACGAGAAGCTCCAGCCCAAAATGCAGTCAAAATCCAGCCCACATCCGGGAGAATATCAAGAGCAGGGGGTGGAGCAAGGCAGGCCTCAAACCTCAAGAAGCTCCAGCCCAAAATTCAGCCAAAATGCAGCCCACATCCGGGAGAATCTCAAGAGCAGGAGGTGGAGCAAGCCAGGCCTCAAACCACGAGAAGCTCCAGCCCAAAAGGCAGCCAAAATCCAGCCCACATCCGGGAGAATCTCAAGAGCAGGGGGTGGAGCAAGCCAGGCCTCAAACCACGAGAAGCTCCAGACCAAAAAGCAGACAAAATGCAGCCCACATCCGGGAGAATCTCAAGAGCAGGGGGTGGAGCAAGCCAGGCCTCAAACCACGAGAAGCTCCAGCCCAAAAGGCAGCCAAAATACAGCCCACCTCCGGGAGAATCTCAAGAGCAGGGTGTGGAGCAAGCCAGGCCTCAAACCACGAGAAGCTCCAGCCCAAAAGGCAGCCAAAATGCAGCCCACATCCGGGAGAATCTCAAGAGCAGGGGGTGGAGCAAGCCAGGCCTCAAACCATGAGAAGCTCCAGCCCAAAAGGCAGCCAAAATGCAGCCCACGTCCGGGAGAATCTCAAGAGCAGGGGGTGGAGCAAGCCAGGCCTCAAACCACGAGAAGCTCCAGACCAAAAGGCAGACAAAATCCAGCCCACATCCGGGAGAATCTCAAGAGCAGGGGGTGGAGCAAGCCAGGCCTCAAACCACGAGAAGCTCCAGCCCAAAATGCAGCCAAAATGCAGCCCACATGCGGGAGAATCTCAAGAGCAGGGGGTGGAGCAAGCCAGGCCTCAAACCACGAGAAGCTCCACCCCAAAAGGCAGCCAAAATGCAGCCCACATCCGGGAGAATCTCAAGAGCAGGGGGTGGAGCAAGCCAGGCCTCAAACCTTGAAAACATCCCCCCCAAAAGGCAGCCAAAATGCAGCCCACATCCGGGACAATTTCAAGAGCAGGGGGTGGAGCAAGCCAGGCCTGAAACCACGAGAAGCTCCAGCCCAAAAGGCAGCCAAAATGCAGGCCACATCCGGGAGAATCTCAAGAGCAGGGGATGGAGCAAGCCAGGCCTCAAACCACGAGAAGCTCCAGCCCAAAAGGCAGCCAAAATCCAGCCCACATCCGGGACAATATCAAGAGCAGGGGGTGGAGCAAGCCAGACCTCAAACCACGAGAAGCTCCAGCCCTAAAGGCAGCCAAAATGCAGCCCACATCCGGGAGAATCTCAAGAGCAGGGGGTGGAGCAAGCCAGGCCTCAAACCACGAGAAGCTCCACCCCAAAATGCAGCCAAAATGCAGCCCACATCCGGGAGAATATCAAGAGCAGGGGGTGGAGCAAGCCAGGCCTCAAACCACGAGAAGCTCCAGCCCAAAAGGCAGCCAAAATGCAGCCCACATCCAGGAGAATCTCAAGAGCAGGGGGTGGAGCAAGGCAGGCCTCAAACCACGAGAAGCTCCAGCCCAAAAGGCAGCCAAAATCCAGCCCACTTCCCTGATAACCTCAAGAGCAGGGGGTGGAGCAAGCCAGGCCTCAAACCATGAGAAGCTCCAGCCCAAAAGGCAGCCAAAATGCAGCCCACCTCCAGGAGATAATCAAGAGCAGGGGGTGGAGCAAGCCAGGCCTCAAACCACGAGAAGCTCCAGCACAAAAGGCAGCCAAAATCCAGCCCACATCCGGGAGAATCTCAAGAGCAGTGGGTGGAGCAAGCCAGGCCTCAAACCACGAGAAGCTCCAACCTTAAAGGCAGCCAAAATGCAGCCCACATCCAGGAGAATATCAAGAGCAGGGGGTGGAGCAAGCCAGGCCTCAAACCTCGAGAAGCTCCAGCACAAAAGGCAGCCAAAATGCAGCCCACCTCCAGGAGATAATCAAGAGCAGGGGGTGGAGCAAGCCAGGCCTCAAACCACGAGAAGCTCCAGCACAAAAGGCAGCCAAAATCCAGCCCACATCCGGGAGAATCTCAAGAGCAGTGGGTGGAGCAAGCCAGGCCTCAAACCACGAGAAGCTCCAACCTTAAAGGCAGCCAAAATGCAGCCCACATCCAGGAGAATATCAAGAGCAGGGGGTGGAGCAAGCCAGGCCTCAAACCTCGAGAAGCTCCAGCCCAAAAGGCAGCCAAAATCCAGCCCACATCCGGGAGAATCTCAAGAGCAGGGGTTGGAGCAAGCCAGGCCTCAAACCACGAGAAGCTCCAGCCCAAAAGGCAGCCAAAATGCAGCCCACCTCCGGGAGAATCTCAAGAGCAGGGGGTGGAGCAAGCCAGACCTCAAACTACGAGAAGCTCCAGCCCTAAAGGCAGCCAAAATGCAGCCCACATCCGGGAGAATCTCAAGAGCAGGGGGTGGAGCAAGCCAGGCCTCAAACCACGAGAAGCTCCAGCCCAAAAGGCAGCCAAAATGCAGCCCACCTCCGGGAGAATCTCAAGAGCAGGGGGTGGAGCAAGCCAGGCCTCAAACCACGAGAAGCTCCAGCCCAAAAGGCAGCCAAAATGCAGGCCACATCCGGGAGAATCTCAAGAGCAGGGGGTGGAGCAAGCCAGGCCTCAAACCACGAGAAGCTCCACCCCAAAAGGCAGCCAAAATGCAGCCCACATCCGGGACAATCTCAAGAGCAGGGGGTGTAGCAAGCCAGGCCTCAAACCACGAGAAGCTCCAGCCCAAAAGGCAGCCAAAATCCAGCCCACTTCCCTGATAACCTCAAGAGCAGGGGGTGGAGCAAGGCAGGCCTCAAACCATGAGAAGCTCCAGCCCAAAAGGCAGCCAAAATGCAGCCCACATCCAGGAGAATCTCAAGAGCAGGGGGTGGAGCAAGCCAGGCCTCAAACCTCGAGAAGCTCCAGCCCAAAAGGCAGCCAAAATGCAGCCCACATCCAGGAGAATCTCAAGAGCAGGGGGTGGAGCAAGCCAGGCCTCAAACCACGAGAAGCTCCAACCTTAAAGGCAGCCAAAATGCAGCCCACATCCAGGAGAATATCAAGAGCAGGGGGTGGAGCAAGCCAGGCCTCAAACCTCGAGAAGCTCCAGCCCAAAAGGCAGCCAAAATCCAGCCCACATCCAGGAGAATCTCAAGAGCAGGGGGTGGAGCAAGCCAGGCCTCAAACCACGAGAAGCTCCAGCCCAAAAGGCAGACAAAATCCAGCCCACATCCGGGAGAATCTCAAGAGCAGGGGGTGGAGCAAACCAGACCTCAAACCACGAGAAGCTCCAGCCCTAAAGGCAGCCAAAATGCAGCCCACATCCGGGAGAATCTCAAGAGCAGGGGGTGGAGCAAGCCAGGCCTCAAACCACGAGAAGCTCCAGCCCAAAAGGCAGCCAAAATGCAGCCCACATCCGGGACAATCTCAAGAGCAGGGGGTGGAGCAAGCCAGGCCTCAAACCACGAGAAGCTCCAGCCCAAAAGGCAGCCAAAATGCAGCCCACATCCAGGAGAATCTCAAGAGCAGGGGGTGGAGCAAGCCAGGCCTCAAACCAGGAGAAGCTCCAGCCCAAAAGGCAGCCAAAATCCAGCCCACTTCCCTGATAACCTCAAGAGCAGCGGGTGGAGCAAGGCAGGCCTCAAACCATGAGAAGCTCCAGCCCAAAAGGCAGCCAAAATGCAGCCCACATCCAGGAGATAATCAAGAGCAGGGGGTGGAGCAAGCCAGGCCTCAAACCATGAGAAGCTCCAGCCCAAAAGGCAGCCAAAATGCAGCCCACATCCGGGAGAATCTCAAGAGCAGGGGGTGGAGCAAGCCAGGCCTCAAACCACGAGAAGCTCCAGCCCAAAAGGCAGCCAAAATGCAGCCCACATCCGGGAGAATCTCAAGAGCAGGGGGTGGAGCAAGCCAGGCCTCAAACCATGAGAAGCTCCAGCCCTAAAGCAGCCAAAATGCAGCCCACATCCGGGAGAATCTCAAGAGCAGGGGGTGGAGCAAGCCAGGCCTCAAACCACGAGAAGCTCCAGCCCAAAAGGCAGCCAAAATGCATCCCACATCCGGGAGAATCTCAAGAGCAGGGGGTGGAGCAAGCCAGGCCTCAAACTACGAGAAGCTCCAGCCCAACAGGCAGCCAAAATGCAGCCCACATCCGGGAGAATCTCAAGAGCAGGGGGTGGAGCAAGCCAGGCCTCAAACCACGAGAAGCTCCAACCTTAAAGGCAGACAAAATCCAGCCCACATCCGGGAGAATCTCAAGAGCAGGGGGTGGAGCAAGCCAGGCCTCAAACCACAAGAAGCTCAGGCCCAAATGCAGCCAAAATGCAGCCCACATCCAGGAGAATATCAAGAGCAGGGGGTGGAGCAAGCCAGGCCTCAAACCTCGAGAAGCTCCAGCCCAAAAGGCAGCCAAAATCCAGCCCACATCCAGGAGAATCTCAAGAGCAGGGGGTGGAGCAAGCCAGGCCTCAAACCACGAGAAGCTCCAGCCCAAAAGGCAGCCAAAATGCATCCCACATCCGGGAGAATCTCAAGAGCAGGGGGTGGAGCAAGCCAGACCTCAAACTACGAGAAGCTCCAGCCCTAAAGGCAGCCAAAATGCAGCCCACATCCGGGAGAATCTCAAGAGCAGGGGGTGGAGCAAGCCAGGCCTCAAACCACGAGAAGCTCCAGCCCGAAAGGCAGCCAAAATGCAGCCCACCTCCGGGAGAATCTCAAGAGCAGGGGTTGGAGCAAGCCAGGCCTCAAACCACGAGAACCTCCAGCCCAAAAGGCAGCAAAAATGCAGCCCACATCCGGGACAATCTCAAGAGCAGGGGGTGGAGCAAGCCAGGCCTCAAACCACGAGAAGCTCCACCCCAAAAGGCAGCCAAAATGCAGCCCACATCCAGGAGAATCTCAAGAGCAGGGGGTGGAGCAAGCCAGGCCTCAAACCACGAGAAGCTCCAGCCCAAAAGGCAGCCAAAATCCAGCCCACTTCCCTGATAACCTCAAGAGCAGGGCGTGGAGCAAGGCAGGCCTCAAACCACGAGAAGCTCCAACCTTAAAGGCAGCCAAAATGCAGCCCACATCCAGGAGAATATCAAGAGCAGGGTGTGGAGCAAGCCAGGCCTCAAACCTCGAGAAGCTCCAGCCCAAAAGGCAGCCAAAATCCAGGCCACATCCAGGAGAATCTCAATAGAAGGGGGTGGAGCAAGCCAGGCCTCAAACCACGAGAAGCTCCAACCCAAAAGGCAGCCAAAATGCATCCCACATCCGGGAGAATCTCAAGAGCAGGGGGTGGAGCAAGCCAGGCCTGAAACCACGAGAAGCTCCAGCCCAAAAGGCAGCCAAAATGCAGGCCACATCCGGGAGAATCTCAAGAGCAGGGGATGGAGCAAGCCAGGCCTCAAACCACGAGAAGCTCCAGCCCAAAAGGCAGCCAAAATCCAGCCCACATCCCGGACAATATCAAGAGCAGGGGGTGGAGCAAGCCAGGCCTCAAACCACGAGAAGCTCCAGCCCAAAAGGCAGCCAAAATCCAGCCCACATCTGGGAGAATCTCAAGAGCAGGGGGTGGAGCAAGCCAGGCCTCAAACCACGAGAAGCTCCAGCCCAAAAGGCAGCCAAAATGCAGCCCACATCCGGGAGAATCTCAAGAGCAGGGGCTGGAGCAAGCCAGGCCTCAAACCTCGAGAAGCTCCAGCCCAAAATGCAGCCAAAATGCAGGCCACATCCGGGAGAATCTCAAGAGCAGGGGGTGGAGCAAGCCAGGCCTCAAACCACGAGAAGCTCCAGCCCAAAATGCAGCCAAAATGCAGCCCACATCCGGGAGAATCTCAAGAGCAGGGGGTGGAGCAAGCCAGGCCTCAAACCTCGAGAAGCTCCATCCCAAATGCAGCCAAAATGCATCCCACATCCGGGAGAATCTCAAGAGCAGGGGGTGGATCAAGCCAGGCCTCAAACCTCGAAAACATCCACCCCAAAAGGCAGCCAAAATGCAGCCCACATCCGGGACAATTTCAAGAGCAGGGGGTGGAGCAAGCCAGGCCTCAAACCACGAGAAGCTCCAGCCCAAAAGGCAGCCAAAATGCAGCCCACATCCGGGAGAATCTCAAGAGCAGGGGGTGGAGCAAGCCAGGCCTCAAACCACGAGAAGCTCCAGCCCAAAAGGCAGCCAAAATGCAGCCCACATCCGGGAGAATCTCAAGAGCAGGGGGTGGAGCAAGCCAGGCATCAAACCATGAGAAGCTCCAGCCCAAAAGGCAGCCAAAATGCAGCCCACATCCGGGAGAATATCAAGAGCAGGGGGTGGAGCAAGATAGGCCTCAAACCACGAGAAGCTCCAGCCCAAAAGGCAGCCAAAATGCAGCCCACATCCAGGAGAATCTCAAGAGCAGGGTGTGGAGCAAGCCAGGCCTCAAACCACGAGAAGCTCCAGCCCAAAATGCAGCCAAAATGCATCCCACATCCGGGAGAATCTCAAGAGCAGGGGGTGGATCAAGCCAGGCCTCAAACCTCGAAAACATCCACCCCAAAAGGCAGCCAAAATGCAGCCCACATCCGGGACAATTTCAAGAGCAGGGGGTGGAGCAAGCCAGGCCTCAAACCACGAGAAGCTCCAGCCCAAAAGGCAGCCAAAATGCAGCCCACATCCGGGAGAATCTCAAGAGCAGGGGGTGGAGCAAGCCAGGCCTCAAACCACGAGAAGCTCCAGTCCAAAATGCAGCCAAAATGCAGCCCACATCCGGGAGAATCTCAAGAGCAGGGGATGGAGCAAGCCAGGCCTCAAACCACGAGAAGCTCCAGCCAAAAAGGCAGCCAAAATGCAGCCCACATCTGGGAGAATCTCAAGAGCAGGGGGTGGAGCAAGCCAGGCCTCAAACCATGAGAAGCTCCAGCCCAAAAGGCAGCCAAAATGCAGCCCACATCTGGGAGAATCTCAAGAGCAGGGGGTGGAGCAAGCCAGGCCTCAAACCACGAGAAGCTCCAGCCCAAAAGGCAGCCAAAATGCAGCCCACATCCGGGACAATCTCAAGAGCAGGGGGTGGAGCAAGCCAGGCCTCAAACCACGAGAAGCTCCAGCCCAAAAGGCAGCCAAAATGCAGCTCACATCCGGGAGAATCTCAAGAGCAGGGGGTGGAGCAAGCCAGGCCTCAAACCACGAGAAGCTCCAGCCCAAAAGGCAGCCAAAATGCAGCCCACATCCGGGAGAATCTCAAGAGCAGGGGGTGGAGCAAGCCAGGCCTCAAACCACGAGAAGCTCCAGTCCAAAATGCAGCCAAAATGCAGCCCACATTCGGGAGAATCTCAAGAGCAGGGGGTGGAGCAAGCCAGGCCTCAAACCACGAGAAGCTCCAGCCCAAAAGGCAGCCAAAATCCAGCCCACATCCGGGAGAATCTCAAGAGCAGGGGGTGGAGCAAGCCAGGCCTCAAACCATGAGAAGCTCCAGCCCAAAAGGCAGCCAAAATCCAGCCCACATCCGGGAGAATCTCAAGAGCAGGGGGTGGAGCAAGCCAGGGCTCAAACCACGAGAAGCTCCAGCCCAAAAGACAGCCAAAATGCAGCCCACCTCCGGGAGAATCTCAAGAGCAGGGGGTGGAGCAAGCCAGGCCTCAAACCACGAGAAGCTCCAGCCCAAAAGGCAGCCAAAATGCAGCCCACATCCGGGAGAATCTCAAGAGCAGGGGGTGGAGCAAGCCAGGCCTCAAACCACGAGAAGCTCCAGCCCAAAAGGCAGCCAAAATGCAGCCCACATCCAGGAGAATCTCAAGAGCAGGGGGTGGAGCAAGCCAGGCCTCAAACCTCGAGAAGCTCCAGCCCAAAAGGCAGCCAAAATGCAGCCCACATCTGGGAGAATCTCAAGAGCAGGGGGTGGATCAAGCCAGGCCTCAAACCTCGAAAACATCCACCCCAAAAGGCAGCCAAAATGCAGCCCACATCCGGGACAATTTCAAGAGCAGGGGGTGGAGCAAGCCAGGCCTCAAACCACGAGAAGCTCCAGCCCAAAAGGCAGCCAAAATGCAGCCCACATCCGGGAGAATCTCAAGAGCAGGGGGTGGAGCAAGCCAGGCCTCAAACCACGAGAAGCTCCAGCCCAAAAGGCAGCCAAAATGCAGCCCACATCCGGGAGAATCTCAAGAGCAGGGGGTGGAGCAAGCCAGGCCTCAAACCACGAGAAGCTCCAGCCCAAAAGGCAGCCAAAATGCAGCCCACATCCGGGAGAATCTCAAGAGCAGGGGGTGGAGCAAGCCAGGCATCAAACCATGAGAAGCTCCAGCCCAAAAGGCAGCCAAAATGCAGCCCACATCCGGGAGAATCTCAAGAGCAGGGTGTGGAGCAAGGCAGGCCTCAAACCACGAGAAGCTCCAGCCCAAAAGGCAGCCAAAATGCAGCCCACCTCCGGGAGAATCTCAAGAGCAGGGGGTGGAGCAAGCCAGGCCTCAAACCACGAGAAGCTCCAGCCCAAAAGGCAGCCAAAATGCAGCCCACCTCCGGGAGAATCTCAAGAGCAGGGGGTGGAGCAAGCCAGGCCTCAAACCACGAGAAGCTCCAGCCCAAAAGGCAGCCAAAATGCAGCCCACATCCGGGACAATCTCAAGAGCAGGGGGTGGAGCAAGCCAGGCCTCAAACCACGAGAAGCTCCAGCCCAAAAGGCAGCCAAAATGCAGCCCACATCCAGGAGAATCTCAAGAGCAGGGGGTGGAGCAAGCCAGGCCTCAAACCACGAGAAGCTCCAGCCCAAAAGGCAGCCAAAATGCAGCCCACCTCCGGGAGAATCTCAAGAGCAGGGGGTGGAGCAAGCCAGGCCTCAAACCACGAGAAGCTCCAGCCCAAAAGGCAGCCAAAATGCAGCCCACATCCGGGAGAATCTCAAGAGCAGGGGGTGGAGCAAGCCAGGCCTCAAACCACGAGAAGCTCCAGCCCAAAAGGCAGCCAAAATGCAGCCCACATCCAGGAGAATCTCAAGAGCAGGGGGTGGAGCAAGCCAGGCCTCAAACCTCGAGAAGCTCCAGCCCAAAAGGCAGCCAAAATGCAGCCCACATCTGGGAGAATCTCAAGAGCAGGGGGTGGATCAAGCCAGGCCTCAAACCACGAGAAGCTCCAGCCCAAAAGGCAGCCAAAATGCAGCCCACATCCGGGAGAATCTCAAGAGCAGGGTGTGGAGCAAGGCAGGCCTCAAACCACGAGAAGCTCCAGCCCAAAAGGCAGCCAAAATGCAGCCCACCTCCGGGAGAATCTCAAGAGCAGGGGGTGGAGCAAGCCAGGCCTCAAACCACGAGAAGCTCCAGCCCAAAAGGCAGCCAAAATGCAGCCCACATCCGGGAGAATCTCAAGAGCAGGGGGTGGAGCAAGCCAGGCCTCAAACCTCGAAAACATCCCCCCCAAAAGGCAGCCAAAATGCAGCCCACATCCGGGACAATTTCAAGATCAGGGGGTGGAGCAAGCCAGGCCTGAAACCACGAGAAGCTCCAGCCCAAAATGCAGCCAAAATGCAGGCCACATCCGGGAGAATCTCAAGAGCAGGGGATGGAGCAAGCCAGGCCTCAAACCACGAGAAGCTCCAGCCCAAAAGGCAGCCAAAATCCAGCCCACATCCGGGAGAATCTCAAGAGCAGGGGGTGGAGCAAGCCAGGCCTCAAACCACGAGAAGCTCCAGTCCAAAATGCAGCCAAAATGCAGCCCACATCCGGGAGAATCTCAAGAGCAGGGGATGGAGCAAGCCAGGCCTCAAACCACGAGAAGCTCCAGCCCAAAAGGCAGCCAAAATGCAGCCCACATCTGGGAGAATCTCAAGAGCAGGGGGTGGAGCAAGCCAGGCCTCAAACCATGAGAAGCTCCAGCCCAAAAGGCAGCCAAAATGCAGCCCACATCTGGGAGAATCTCAAGAGCAGGGGGTGGAGCAAGCCAGGCCTCAAACCACGAGAAGCTCCAGCCCAAAAGGCAGCCAAAATGCAGCCCACATCCGGGACAATCTCAAGAGCAGGGGGTGGAGCAAGCCAGGCCTCAAACCACGAGAAGCTCCAGCCCAAAAGGCAGCCAAAATGCAGCTCACATCCGGGAGAATCTCAAGAGCAGGGGGTGGAGCAAGCCAGGCCTCAAACCACGAGAAGCTCCAGCCCAAAAGGCAGCCAAAATGCAGCCCACATCCGGGAGAATCTCAAGAGCAGGGGGTGGAGCAAGCCAGGCCTCAAACCACGAGAAGCTCCAGTCCAAAATGCAGCCAAAATGCAGCCCACATTCGGGAGAATCTCAAGAGCAGGGGGTGGAGCAAGCCAGGCCTCAAACCACGAGAAGCTCCAGCCCAAAAGGCAGCCAAAATCCAGCCCACATCCGGGAGAATCTCAAGAGCAGGGGGTGGAGCAAGCCAGGCCTCAAACCATGAGAAGCTCCAGCCCAAAAGGCAGCCAAAATCCAGCCCACATCCGGGAGAATCTCAAGAGCAGGGGGTGGAGCAAGCCAGGGCTCAAACCACGAGAAGCTCCAGCCCAAAAGACAGCCAAAATGCAGCCCACCTCCGGGAGAATCTCAAGAGCAGGGGGTGGAGCAAGCCAGGCCTCAAACCACGAGAAGCTCCAGCCCAAAAGGCAGCCAAAATGCAGGCCACATACGGGAGAATCTCAAGAGCAGGGGGTGGAGCAAGCCAGGCCTCAAACCACGAGAAGCTCCAGCCCAAAAGGCAGCCAAAATGCAGCCCACATCCAGGAGAATCTCAAGAGCAGGGGGTGGAGCAAGCCAGGCCTCAAACCTCGAGAAGCTCCAGCCCAAAAGGCAGCCAAAATGCAGCCCACATCTGGGAGAATCTCAAGAGCAGGGGGTGGAGCAAGCCAGGCCTCAAACCACGAGAAGCTCCAGCCCAAAAGGCAGCCAAAATGCAGCCCACATCCGGGACAATTTCAAGAGCAGGGGGTGGAGCAAGCCAGGCCTCAAACCACGAGAAGCTCCAGCCCAAAAGGCAGCCAAAATGCAGCCCACATCCGGGAGAATCTCAAGAGCAGGGGGTGGAGCAAGCCAGGCCTCAAACCTCGAGAAGCTCCAGCCCAAAAGGCAGCCAAAATGCAGCCCACACCCGGGAGAAACTCAAGAGCAGAGGGTGGAGCAAGCCAGGCCTCAAACCATGAGAAGCTCCAGCCCTAAAGGCACCCAAAATGCAGCCCACATCCGGGAGAATCTCAAGAGCAGGGGGTGGAGCAAGCCAGGCCTCAAACCACGAGAAGCTCCAGTCCAAAATACAGCCAAAATGCAGCCCACATTCGGGAGAATCTCAAGAGCAGGGGGTGGAGCAAGCCAGGCCTCAAACCACGAGAAGCTCCAGCCCAAAAGGCAGCCAAAATCCAGCCCACATCCGGGAGAATCTCAAGAGCAGGGGGTGGAGCAAGCCAGGCCTCAAACCATGAGAAGCTCCAGCCCAAAAGGCAGACAAAATCCAGCCCACATCCGGGAGAATCTCAAGAGCAGGGGTTGGAGCAAGCCAGGCCTCAAACCACGAGAAGCTCCAGCCCAAAAGGCAGCCAAAATCCAGCCCACATCCGGGAGAATCTCAAGAGCAGGGGGTGGAGCAAGCCAGGCCTCAAACCACGAGAAGCTCCAGCCCAAAAGGCAGCCAAAATGCAGCCCACATCCGGGAGAATCTCAAGAGCAGGGGGTGGAGCAAGCCAGGCCTCAAACCACGAGAAGCTCCAGCCCAAAAGGCAGCCAAAATGCAGCCCACATCCAGGAGAATCTCAAGAGCAGGGGGTGGAGCAAGCCAGGCCTCAAACCTCGAGAAGCTCCAGCCCAAAAGGCAGCCAAAATGCAGCCCACATCCGGGAGAATCTCAAGAGCAGGAGGTGGAGCAAGCCAGGCCTGAAACCACGAGAAGCTCCAGCCCAAAAGGCAGCCAAAATGCAGCCCACATCCGGGAGAATATTAAGAGCAGGGGGTGGAGCAAGCCAGGCCTCAAACCACGGGAAGCTCCAGCCCAAAAGGCAGCCAAAATGCAGCCCACATCCAGGAGAATCTCAAGAGCAGGGGGTGGAGCAAGCCAGGCCTCAAACTTCGAGAAGCTCCAGCCCAAAACGCAGCCAAAATGCAGCCCACACCCGGGAGAAACTCAAGAGCAGTGGGTGGAGCAAGCCAGGCCTCAAACCATGAGAAGCTCCAGCCCTAAAGGCACCCAAAATGCAGCCCACATCCGGGAGAATCTCAAGAGCAGGGGGTGGAGCAAGCCAGGCCTCAAACCACGAGAAGCTCCAACCCAAAAGGCAGCCAAAATGCAGCCCACATCCAGGAGAATCGCAAGAGAAGTTGGTGGAGGAACCCAGGCCTCAAACCACGAGAAGCTCCAGCCCAAAAGACAGCGAATATGCAGCCCACCTCCGGGAGAATCTCAAGAGCAGGGGCTGGAGCAAGCCAGGCCTCAAACCATGAGAAGCTCAGGCCCAAAAGGCAGCCAAAATCCAGCCCACATCCGGGAGAATCTCAAGAGCAGGGGGTGGAGCAAGCCAGGCCTCAAACCACGAGAAGCTCCAGCCCAAAAGGCAGCCAAAATGCAGCCCACATCAGGGAGAATCTCAAGAGCAGGGGGTGGAGCAAGCCAGGCCTCAAACCACGAGAAGCTCCAGCCCAAAAGGCAGCCAAAATGCAGCCCACATCCAGGACAATTTCAAGAGCAGGGGGTGGAGCAAGCCAGGCCTCAAACCACGAGAAGCTCCTGCCCTAAAGGCAGCCAAAATGCAGCCCACCTTCCTGAGAATCTCAAGAGCAGGGGCTGGAGCAAGCCAGGCCTCAAACCATGAGAAGCTCCAGCCCAAAAGGCAGCCAAAATCCAGCCCCACATCCGGGAGAATCTCAAGAGCAGTGGGTGGAGGAATCCAGGCCTCAAACCACGAGAAGCTCCAGCCCAAAAGGCAGCCAAAATGCAGCCCACATCAGGGAGAATCTCAAGAGCAGGGGGTGGAGTAAGCCAGGCCTCAAACCACGAGAAGCTCCAGCCCAAAAGGCAGCCAAAATGCAGCCCACATCCGGGAGAATCTCATGAGCAGGGGGTGGAGCAAGCCATTCTACAAAACACGAGAAGCTCCAGCCCAAAAATGCAGCCAAAATGCAGCCCACATCCGGGAGAATATCAAGAGTAGGGGGTGGAGCAAGCCAGGCCTCAAACCTCGAGAAGCTCCAGCCCTAAAGGCAGCCAAAATGCAGCCCAAATCCAGGAGAATCGCAAGAGAAGGGGTTGGAGGAACCCACGCCTCAAACCACGAGAAGCTCCTGCCCAAAAGGCAGCGAATATGCAGCCCAACTTCCTGAGAATATCAAGAGCAGGGGTTGGAGTAAGCCAGGCCTCAAACCACGAGAAGCTCCAGCCCAAAAGGCAGCCAAAATGCAGCCCGCATCCAGGACAATTTCAAGAGCAGGGGGTGGAGAAAGCCAGGCCTCAAACCACGAGAAGCTCCTGCCCTAAAGGCAGCCAAAATCCAGCCCAACTTCCTGAGAATATCAAGAGCAGGGGTTGGAGTAATCCAGGCCTCAAACCACGAGAAGCTCCATCCCAAAAGGCAGCCAAAATGCAGCCCACACCCGGGAGAATCTCAAGAGCAGGGTGTGGAGCAAGCCAGGCCTCAAACCACGACAAGCTCCATCCCAAAATGCAGCCAAAATGCAGCCCACATCCGGGAGAATCTCAAGAGCAGGGGGTGGAGCAAGCCAGGCCTCAAACCACGAGAAGCTCCAGCCCAAAAGGCAGCCAAAATGCAGCCCACATCCGGGACAATTTCAAGAGCAGGGGGTGGAGCAAGCCAGGCCTCAAACCACGAGAAGCTCCAGCCCTAAATGCAGCCAAAATGCAGCCCACATCCGGGAGAATCTCAAGAGCAGGGGGTGGAGCAAGCCAGGCCTCAAACCACGAGAAGCTCCAGCCCAAAAGGCAGCCAAAATGCAGCCCACATCTGGGAGAATCTCAAGAGCAGGGGGTGGAGCAAGCCAGGCCTCAAACCACGTGAAGCTCCAGCCCTAAATGCAGCCAAAATGCAGCCCACTTCCCTGATAACCTCAAGAGCAGGGGGTGGAGCAAGGCAGGCCTCAAACCATGAGAAGCTCCAGCCCAAAAGGCAGCCAAAATGCAGCCCACATCCAGGAGATTATCAAGAGCAGGGGGTGGAGCAATCCAGGCCTCAAACCATGAGAAGCTCCAGCCCAAAAGGCAGCCAAAATCCAGCCCACATCCGGGAGAATCTCAAGAGCAGGGGGTGGAGCAAGCCAGGCCTCAAACCACGAGAAGCTCCAGCCCAAAAGGCAGACAAAATGCAGCCCACATCTGGGAGAATCTCAAGAGCAGGGGGTGGAGCAAGCCAGGCCTCAAACCACGAGAACCTCCAGCCCAAAAAGCAGCCAAAATGCAGCCCACACCCGGGAGAAACTCAAGAGCAGAGGGTGGAGCAAGCCAGGCCTCAAACCATGAGAAGCTCCAGCCCTAAAGGCACCCAAAATGCAGCCCACCTCCGGGAGAATCTCAAGAGCAGGGGGTGGAGCAAGCCAGGCCTCAAACCACGAGAAGCTCCAACCCAAAAGGCAGCCAAAATGCAGCCCACATCCAGGAGAATCGCAAGAGAAGTTGGTGGAGGAACCCAGGCCTCAAACCACGAGAAGCTCCAGCCCAAAAGACAGCGAATATGCAGCCCACCTCCGGGAGAATCTCAAGAGCAGGGGCTGGAGCAAGCCAGGCCTCAAACCATGAGAAGCTCAGGCCAAAAAGGCAGCCAAAATGCAGCCCACATCCGGGAGAATCTCAAGAGCAGGGGTTGGAGCAAGCCAGGCCTCAAACCACGAGAAGCTCCAGCCCAAAAGGCAGCCAAAATGCAGCCCACATCAGGAAGAATCTCAAGAGCAGGGGGTGGAGCAAGCCAGGCCTCAAACCACGAGAAGCTCCAGCCCAAAAGGCAGCCAAAATGCAGCCCACATCCAGGACAATTTCAAGAGCAGGGGGTGGAGCAAGCCAGGCCTCAAACCACGAGAAGCTCCTGCCCTAAAGGCAGCCAAAATGCAGCCCACCTTCCTGAGAATATCAAGAGCAGGGGTTGGAGCAAGCCAGGCCTCAAACCACGAGAAGCTCCAGCCCAAAAGGCAGCCAAAATCCAGCCCACATCCAGGAGAAACACAAGAGAAGGGGGTGGAGGAACCCAGGCCTCAAACCACGAGAAGCTCCAGCCCAAAAGACAGCGAATATGCAGCCCACCTCCGGGAGAATCTCAAGAGCAGGGGCTGGAGCAAGCCAGGCCTCAAACCATGAGAAGCTCCAGCCCAAAAGGCAGCCAAAATCCAGCCCCACATCCGGGAGAATCTCAAGAGCAGTGGGTGGAGGAATCCAGGCCTCAAACCACGAGAAGCTCCAGCCCAAAAGGCAGCCAAAATGCAGCCCACATCAGGGAGAATCTCAAGAGCAGGGCGTGGAGCAAGCCAGGCCTCAAACCACGAGAAGCTCCAGCCCAAACGGCAGCCAAAATCCAGCCCACATCCAGGAGAATATCAAGAGCAGGGGGTGGAGCAAGCTAGGCCTCAAACCATGATAAGCTCCAGCCCAAAAGGCAGCCAAAATTCAGCCCACATGCGGGAGAATATCAAGAGCAGGGGGTGGAGCAAGCCAGGCCTCAAACCACGAGAAGCTCCAGCCCAAAAGGCAGCCAAAATGCAGCCCACATCCGGGAGAATCTCATGAGCAGGGGGTGGAGCAAGCCATTCTACAAAACACGAGAAGCTCCAGCCCAAAAATGCAGCCAAAATGCAGCCCACATCCGGGAGAATATCAAGAGCAGGGGGTGGAGCAAGCCAGGCCTCAAACCTCGAGAAGCTCCAGCCCTAAATGCAGCCAAAATGCAGCCCAAATCCAGGAGAATCGCAAGAGAAGGGGTTGGAGGAACCCACGCCTCAAACCACGAGAAGCTCCTGCCCAAAAGGCAGCGAATATGCAGCCCAACTTCCTGAGAATATCAAGAGCAGGGGTTGGAGTAAGCCAGGCCTCAAACCACGAGAAGCTCCATCCCAAAAGGCAGCCAAAATGCAGCCCACACCCGGGAGAATCTCAAGAGCAGAGGGTGGAGGAAGCCAGGCCTCAAACCACGAGAAGCTCCATCCCAAAATGCAGCCAAAATGCAGCTCACATCCGGGAGAATCTCAAGAGCAGGGGGTGGAGCAAGCCAGGCCTCAAACCACGAGAAGCTCCAGCCCAAAAGGCAGCCAAAATGCAGCCCGCATCCAGGACAATTTCAAGAGCAGGGGGTGGGGCAAGCCAGGCCTCAAACCACGAGAAGCTCCTGCCCTAAAGGCAGCAAAAATGCAGCCCAACTTCCTGAGAATATCAAGAGCAGGGGTTGGAGTAAGCCAGGCCTCAAACCACGAGAAGCTCCATCCCAAAAGGCAGCCAAAATGCAGCCCACACCCGGGAGAATCTCAAGAGCAGAGGGTGGAGCAAGCCAGGCCTCAAACCACGACAAGCTCCATCCCAAAATGCAGCCAAAATGCAGCCCACATCCGGGAGAATCTCAAGAGCAGGGGGTGGAGCAAGCCAGGCCTCAAACCACGAGAAGCTCCAGCCCAAAAGGCAGCCAAAATGCAGCCCACATCCGGGAGAATCTCAAGAGCAGGGGGTGGAGCAAGCCAGGCCTCAAACCACGAGAAGCTCCAGCCCTAAATGCAGCCAAAATGCAGCCCACTTCCCTGATAACCTCAAGAGCAGGGGGTGGAGCAAGGCAGGCCTCAAACCATGAGAAGCTCCAGCCCAAAAGGCAGCCAAAATGCAGCCCACATCCAGGAGATTATCAAGAGCAGGGGGTGGAGCAATCCAGGCCTCAAACCATGAGAAGCTCCATCCCAAAAGGCAGCCAAAATCCAGCCCACATCCGGGAGAATCTCAAGAGCAGGGGGTGGAGCAAGCCAGGCCTCAAACCACGAGAAGCTCCTGCCCTAAAGGCAGCCAAAATGCAGCCCAACTTCCTGAGAATATCAAGAGCAGGGGTTGGAGTAAGCCAGGCCTCAAACCACGAGAAGCTCCATCCCAAAAGGCAGCCAAAATGCAGCCCACACCCGGGAGAATCTCAAGAGCAGAGGGTGGAGCAAGCCAGGCCTCAAACCTCGAGAAGCTCCAGCCCAAAAGGCAGCCAAAATGCAGCCCACATCCGGGACAATTTCAAGAGCAGGGGGTGGAGCAAGCCAGGCCTCAAACCACGAGAAGCTCCAGCCCAAAAGGCAGCCAAAATGCAGCCCACATCCGGGAGAATATCAAGAGCAGGGGGTGGAGCAAGCCAGGCCTCAAACCACGAGAAGCTCCAGCCAAAAAGGCAGCCAAAATGCAGCCCACATCCGGGACAATTTCAAGAGCAGGGGGTCGAGCAAGACAGGCCTCAAACCACGAGAAGCTCCAGCCCAACAGGCAGCCAAAATGAAGCCCACATCCGGGAGAATCTCAAGAGCAGGGGGTGGAGCAAGCCAGGCCTCAAACCACGAGAAGCTCCAGCCCAAAAGGCAGCCAAAATGCAGCCCAGATCCGGGAGAATCTCAAGAGCAGGGGGTGGAGCAAGCCAGGCCTCAAACCACGAGAAGCTCCAGCCCAAAAGGCAGCCAAAATGCAGCCCACATCCGGGAGAATCTCAAGAGCAGGGGGTGGAGCAAGCCAGGCCTCAAACCACGAGAAGCTCCAACCTTAAAGGCAGCCAAAATGCAGCCCACATCCAGGAGAATATCAAGAGCAGGGGGTGGAGCAAGCCAGGCCTCAAACCTCGAGAAGCTCCAGCCCAAAAGGCAGCCAAAATCCAGCCCACATCCAGGAGAATCTCAACAGAAGGGGGTGGAGCAAGCCAGGCCTCAAACCACGAGAAGCTCCAGCCCTAAAGGCAGCCAAAATGCAGCCCACATCCGGGAGAATCTCAAGAGCAGAGGGTGGAGCAAGCCAGGCCTCAAACCACGAGAAGCTCCAGCCCAAAAAGGCAGCCAAAATGCAGCCCACATCCGGGAGAATCTCAAGAGCAGGGGGTGGAGCAAGCCAGGCCTCAAACCACGAGAAGCTCCAGCCCTAAAGGCAGCCAAAATGCAGCCCACATCCGGGAGAATCTCAAGAGCAGGGGGTGGAGCAAGCCAGGCCTCAAACCACGAGAAGCTCCAGCCCAAAAGGCAGCCAAAATGCAGCCCACATCCAGGAGAATCTCAAGAGCAGGGGGTGGAGCAAGCCAGGCCTCAAACCTCGAGAAGCTCCAACCTTAAAGGCAGCCAAAATGCAGCCCACATCCAGGAGAATATCAAGAGCAGGGGGTGGAGCAAGCCAGGCCTCAAACCTCGAGAAGCTCCAGCCCAAAAGGCAGCCAAAATCCAGCCCACATCCAGGAGAATCTCAATAGAAGGGGGTGGAGCAAGGCAGGCCTCAAACCACGAGAAGCTCCAGCCCAAAAGGCAGCCAAAATGCAGCCCACATCCGGGAGAATCTCAAGAGCAGGGGGTGGAGCAAGCCAGGCCTCAAACCACGAGAAGCTCCAGCCCAAAAGGCAGACAAAATGCAGCCCACATCCGGGAGAATCTCAAGAGCAGGGGGTGGAGCAAGCCAGGCCTCAAACCACGAGAAGCTCCAACCTTAAACGCAGCCAAAATGCAGCCCACATCCAGGAGAATCTCAATAGAAGGGGGTGGAGCAAGCCAGGCCTCAAACCACGAGAAGCTCCAGCCCAAAAGGCAGCCAAACTCCAGCCCACATCCGGGAGAATCTCAAGAGCAGGGGGTGGAGCAAGCCAGGCCTCAAACCACGAGAAGCTCCAGCCCAAAAGGCAGCCAAAATGCAGCCCACATCCGGGAGAATCTCAAGAGCAGGGGGTGGAGCAAGCCAGGCCTCAAACCACGAGAAGCTCCAGCCCTAAAGGCAGCCAAAATGCAGCCCACATCCGGGAGAATCTCAAGAGCAGGGGGTGGAGCAAGCCAGGCCTCAAACCACGAGAAGCTCCTGCCCAAAAGGCAGCCAAAATGCAGCCCACATCCGGGAGAATCTCAAGAGCAGGGGGTGGAGCAAGCCACGCCTCAAACCAAGAGAAGCTCCAGCCCAAAAGGCAGCCAAAATCCAGCCCACATCCGGGAGAATCTCAAGAGCAGGGGGTGGAGCAAGCCAGGCCTCAAACCACGAGAAGCTCCAGCCCAAAAGGCAGCCAAAATGCAGCCCACATCCGGGAGAATCTCAAGAGCAGGGGGTGGAGCAAGCCAGGCCTCAAACCACGAGAAGCTCCAGCCCAAAATGCAGCCAAAATGCAGCCCACATCCGGGAGAATCTCAAGAGCAGGGGGTGGAGCAAGCCAGGCCTCAAACCTCGAGAAGCTCCAGCCCAAAAGGCAGCCAAAATGCAGCCCACATCCGGGAGAATCTCAAGAGCAGGGGGTGGAGCAAGCCAGGCCTCAAACCACGAGAAGCTCCAGCCCAAAAGGCAGCCAAAATGCAGCCCACATCCGGGACAATTTCAAGAGCAGGTGGTGGAGCAAGCCAGGCCTCAAACCACGAGAAGCTCCAGCCCATAAGGCAGCCAAAATCCAGCCCACATCCAGGAGAATCTCAAGAGAAGGGGGTGGAGGAAGCCAGGCCTCAAACCACGAGAAGCTCCAGCCCAAAAGGCAGCCAAAATTCAGCCCATATCAGGGAGAATATCAAGAGCAGGGGGTGGAGCAAGCCAGGCCTCAAACCACGAGAAGCTCCAGCCCTAAAGGCAGCCAAAATGCAGCCCACATCCAGGAGAATATCAAGAGCAGGGGCTGGAGCAAGCTAGGCCTCAAACCATGAGAAGCTCCAGCCCAAAAGGCAGCCAGAATGCAGCCCACATCCGGGACAATTTCAAGAGCAGGTGGTGGAGCAAGCCAGGGCTCAAACCACGAGAAGCTCCAGCCCATAAGGCAGCCAAAATGCAGCCCACATCCGGGAGAATCTCAAGAGCAGGGGGTGGAGCAAGCCAGGCCTCAAACCACGAGAAGCTCCAGCCCAAAAAGCAGCCAAAATGCAGCCCACACCCGGGAGAATCTCAAGAGCAGAGGGTGGAGCAAGCCAGGCCTCAAACCACGAGAAGCTCCAGCCCAAAAGGCAGCCAAAATGCAGCCCACATCCGGGAGAATCTCAAGAGCAGGGGGTGGAGCAAGCCAGGCTACAAACCACGAAAACCTCCAGCCCAAAAGGCAGCCAAAATGCAGCCCACCTCCGGGAGAATATCAAGAGCAGGGGGTGGAGCAAGCCAGGCCTCAAACCACGAGAACCTCCAGCCCTAAAGGCAGCCAAAATGCAGCCCACATCAAGGAGAATCTCAAGAGAAGGGGGTGGAGGAACCCAGGCCTCAAACCACGAGAAGCTCCAGCCCAAAAGGCAGCCAAAATGCAGCCCACATCCGGGAGAATCTGAAGAGCAGGGGGTGGAGCAAGGCAGGCCTCAAACCACGAGAAGCTCCAGCTCAAAAGGCAGCCAAAATCCAGCCCACATCCAGGAGAATATCAAGAGCAGGGGGTGGAGCAAGCTAGGCCTCAAACCACGAGAAGCTCCAGCCCAAAAGGCAGCCAAAATGCAGCCCACATCCGGGAGAATCTCAAGAGCAGGTGTTGGAGCAAGCCAGGCTACAAACCACAAGATGCTCCAGCCCAAAAGGCAGCCAAAATGCAGCCCACCTCCGGGAGAATCTCAAGAGCAGGGGGTGGAGCAAGCCAGGCCTCAAACCATGAGAAGCTCCAGCCCAAAAGGCAGCCAAAATGCAGCCCACATCCGGGAGAATCTCAAGAGCAGTGGGTGGAGGAAGCCAGGCCTCAAACCATGAGAAGCTCCAGCCCAAAAGGCAGCCAAAATGCAGCCCACATCCGATACAATTTCAAGAGCAGGTGGTGGAGCAAGCCAGGCCTCAAACCACAAGAAGCTCCAGCCCATAAGGCAGCCAAAATGCAGCCCACATCCGGGAGAATATCAAGAGCAGGGGGTGGAGCAAGCCAGGCCTCAAACCACGAGAAGCTCCAGCCCAAAAGGCAGCCAAAATGCAGCCCACACCCGGGAGAATCTCAAGAGCAGAGGGTGGAGCAAGCCAGGCCTCAAACCACGAGAAGCTCCAGGCAAAAGGCAGCCAAAATGCAGCCCACATCCGGGAGAATCTCAAGAGCAGGGGGTGGAGCAAGCCAGGCTACAAACCACGAGAACCTCCAGCCCAAAAGGCAGCCAAAATGCAGCCCACATCCAGGAGAATCTCAAGAGAAGGGGGTGGAGGAACCCAGGCCTCAAACCACGAGAAGCTCCAGCCCAAAAGGCAGCCAAAATGCAGCCCACATCCGGGAGAATCTGAAGAGCAGGGGGTGGAGCAAGGCAGGCCTCAAACCACGAGAAGCTCCAGCCCAAAAGGCAACCAAAATGCAGCCCACATCCGGGAGAATCTCAAGAGCAGGGGTTGGAGCAAGCCAGGCTACAAACCACAAGATGCTCCAGCCCAAAATGCAGCCAAAATGCAGCCCACCTCCGGGAGAATCTCAAGAGCAGGGGGTGGAGCAAGCCAGGCCTCAAACCATGAGAAGCTCCAGCCCAAAAGGCAGCCAAAATGCAGCCCACATACGGGAGAATCTCAAGAGCAGTGGGTGGAGCAAGCCAGGCCTCAAACCACGAGAAGCTCCAGCCCAAAATGCAGCCAAAATGCAGCCCACCTCCCTGAGAATCTCAAGAGCAGGGGGTGGAGCAAGCCAGGCCTCAAACCACGAGAAGCTCCAGGTCAAAAGGCAGCCAAAATGCAGCCCACATCCGGGAGAATCTCAAGAGCAGGGGGTGGAGCAAGACAGGCCTCAAACCACGAGAAGCTCCAGCCCAAAAGTTAGCCAAAATGCAGCCCACATCCGGGACAATTTCAAGAGCAGGGGGTGGAGCAAGCCAGGCCTCAAACCACGAGAAGCTCCAGCCCAAAAAGCAGCCAAAATCCTAACCACATCCGGGAGAATCTCAAGAGCAGGGGGTGGAGCAAGCCAGGCCTCAAACCACGAGAATCTCCAGCCCAAAATGCAGCGAATATGCAGCCCACCTCCGGGAGAATCTCAAGAGCAGGGGGTGGAGCAAGCCAGGCCTCAAACCATGAGAAACTCCAGCCCAAAAGGCAGTCAAAATCCAGCCCACATCCGGGAGAATCTCAAGAGCACGGGGTGGAGCAAGCCAGGCCTCAAACCATGAGAAGCTCCACCCCAAAAGGCAGCAAAAATCCAGCCCACATCCAGGAGAATATCAAGAGCAGGGGGTGGAGCAAGCTAGGCCTCAAACCATGAGAAGCTCCAGCCCAAAAGGCAGCCAAAATGCAGCCCACATCCGGGAGAATCTCAAGAGCAGGGGGTGGAGCAAGCCAGGCCTCAAAACACGAGAAGCTCCAGCCCAAAAGGCAGCCAAAATGCAGCCCACATCCGGGAGAATCTCAAGAGCAGGGGGTGGAGAAAGCCAGGCCTCAAACCACGAGAAGCTCCAGCCCAAAATGCAGACAAAATGCAGCCCACATCCGGGAGAATATCAAGAGCAGGGGGTGGAGCAAGGCAGGCCCCAAACCTCGAGATTCTCCAGCCCAAAAGGCAGCCAAAATGCAGCCCACATCCGGGAGAATCTCAAGAGCAAGGGGTGGAGCAAGCCAGGCCTCAAACCACGAGAAGCTCCAGCCCAAAAGGCAGCCAAAATGCAGCCCACCTCCGGGAGAATCTCAAGAGCAGGGGGTGGAGCAAGCCAGGCCTCAAACCACGAGGAGCTCCAGCCCTAAAGGCAGCCAAAATGCAGCCCACATCCGGGAGAATCTCAAGAGTAGGGGGTGGAGAAAGCCAGGCCTCAAACCACGAGAAGATCCAGCCCAAAAGGCAGCCAAAACGCAGCCCACATCAGGGAGAATCTCAAGAGCAGGGGGTGGAGCAAGCCAGGCCTCAAACCATGAGAACATCCAGCCCAAAAGGCAGCCAAAATGCAGGCCACATCCGGGAGAATCTCAAGAGCAGGGGGTGGAGCAAGCCAGGCCTCAAACCACGAGAAGCTCCAGCCCAAAAGGCAGCCAAAATCCAGCCCACATCCGGGAGAATCTCAAGAGCAGGGGGTGGAGCAAGCCAGGCCTCAAACCACGAGAAGCTCCAGCCCAAAAGGCAGCCAAAATGCAGCCCACATCCGGGAGAATCTCAAGAGCAGGGGGTGGAGCAAGCCAGGCCTCAAACCATGAGAAGCTCCAGCCCAAAAGGCAGCCAAAATCCAGCCCACATCCGGGAGAATATCAAGAGCAGGGGTGGAGCAAGCCAGGCCTCAAACCTCGAGAAGCTCCAGCCCAAAATGCAGCCAAAATGCAGCCCACATCCGGGAGAATCTCAAGAGCAGGGGGTGGAGCAAGCCAGGCCTCAAACCATGAGAAGTTCCAGCCCAAAAGGCAGCCAAAATCCAGCCCACATCCGGGAGAATCTCAAGAGCAGGGGGTGGAGCAAGCCAGGCCTCAAACCACGAGAAGCTCCAGCCCAAAAGGCAGACAAAATCCAGCCCACATCCGGGAGAATCTCAAGAGCAGGGGTTGGAGCAATCCAGGCCTCAAACCTCGAGAAGCTCCAGCCCAAAAGGGAGCCAAAATGCAGCCCACATCCGGGAGAATCTCAAGAGCAGGGGGTGGAGCAAGCCAGGCCTCAAACCTCGAGAAGCTCCAGCCCAAAAGGCAGACAAAATCCAGCCCACATCCGGGAGAATCTCAAGAGCAGGGGGTGGAGCAAGCCAGGCCTCAAACCACGAGAAGCTCCAGCCCAAAAGGCAGCCAAAATGCAGCCCAGATCCGGGAGAATCTCAAGAGCAGGGGGTGGAGCAAGCCAGGCCTCAAACCACGAGAAGCTCCAGCCCAAAATGCAGACAAAATGCAGGCCATATGAGGGAGAATCTCAAGAGCAGGGGGTGGAGCAAGGCAGGCCTCAAACCACGAGAAGCTCCAGCCCAAAAGGCAGCCAAAATGCAGCCCACCTCCGGGAGAATAGCAAGAGCAGGGGGTGGAGCAAGCCAGGCCTCAAACCTCGAGAAGCTCCAGCCCAAAAAGCAGCCAAAATCCAGCCCACATCTGGGAGAATCTCAAGAGCAGTGGGTGGAGCAAGCCAGGCCTCAAACCACGAGAAGCTCCAGCCCAAAAGGCAGCCAAAATGCAGCCCACATCCGAGAGAATCTCAAGAGCAGGGGGTGGAACAAGCCAGGCCTCAAACCATGAGAAGCTCCAGCCCAAAAGGCAGCCAAAATCCAGCCCACATCCAGAATATCAAGAGCAGGGGGTGGAGCAAGCCAGGCCTCAAACCACGAGAAGTTCCAGCCCAAAAGGCAGACGAAGTGCAGCCCACATCCGGGAGAATCTCAAGAGCAGGGGGTGGAGCAAGCCAGGCCTCAAACCATGAGAAGCTCCAGCCCAAAAGGCAGCCAAAATGCAGCCCACATCCGGGAGAATCTCAAGAGCAGGGGGTGGAGCAAGCCAGGCCTCAAACCACGAGAAGCTCCAGCCCAAAATGCAGCCAAAATGCAGCCCACATCCGGGAGAATCTCAAGAGCAGGGGGTGGAGCAAGGCAGGCCTCAAACCACGAGAAGCTCCAGCCCAAAATGCAGCCAAAATCCAGCCCACATCCAGGAGAATCTCAAGAGCAGGGGGTGGAGCAAGCCAGGCCTCAAACCATGAGAAGCTCCAGCCCAAAAGGCAGCCAAAATGCAGCCCACCTCCGGGAGAATCTCAAGAGCAGGGGGTGGAGCAAGCCAGGCCTCAAACCACGAGAAGCTCCAGCCCAAAAGGCAGCCAAAATGCAGCCCACCTCCGGGAGAATCTCAAGAGCAGGGGGTGGAGCAAGCCAGGCCTCAAACCACGAGAAGCTCCAGCCCAAAAGGCAGCCAAAATGCAGCCCACATCCGGGAGAATCTCAAGAGCAGGGGGTGGAGCAAGCCAGGCCTCAAACCATGAGAAGCTCCAGCCCAAAATGCAGCCAAAATCCAGCCCACATCCGGGAGAATCTCAAGAGCAGGGGGTGGAGCAAGCCAGGCCTCAAACCACGAGAAGCTCCAGCCCAAAAAGCAGCCAAAATGCAGCCCACATCCGGGAGAATCTCAAGAGCAGGGGGTGGAGCAAGCCAGGCCTCAAACCACGAGAAGCTCCAGCTCTAAATGCAGCTAAAATGCAGCCCACCTCCCTGAGAATCTCAAGAGCAGGGGGTGGAGCAAGCCAGGCCTCAAACCACGAGAAGCTCCAGCCCAAAATGCAGCCAAAATGCAGCCCACCTCCGGGAGAATATCAAGAGCAGGGGGTGGAGCAAGCCAGGCCTCAAACCTCGAGAAGCTCCAGCCCAAAAGGCAGCCAAAATCCAGCCCACATCCGGGAGAATCTCAAGAGCAGTGGGTGGAGCAAGCCAGGCCTCAAACCACGAGAAGCTCCAGCCCAAAAAGCAGCCAAAATGCAGCCCACATCCGGGAGAATCTCAAGAGCAGGGGGTGGAGCAAGCCAGGCCTCAAACCAAGGGAAGCTCCAGCCCAAAAGGCAGACGAAGTGCAGCCCACATCCGGGAGAATATCAAGAGCAGGGGGTGGAGCAAGCCAGGCCTCAAACCACGAGAAGCTCCAGCCCAAAAGGCAGCCAAAATGCAGCCCACATCCCTGAGAATCTCAAGAGCAGGGGGTGGAGCAAGGCAGGCCTCAAACCACGAGAAGCTCCAGCCCTAAATGCAGCCAAAATGCAGCCCACCTCCCTGAGAATCTCAAGAGCAGAGGGTGGAGCAAGCCAGGCCTCAAACCATGAGAAGCTCCAGCTCTAAAGACAGCCAAAATGCAGCTCACATCCGGGACAATTTCAAGAGCAGGAGGTAGAGCAAGCCAGGCCTCAAACCACGAGAAGCTCCAGCCCAAAAGGCAGCCAAAATGCAGCCCACATCCGGGAGAATCTCAAGAGCAGGGGGTGGAGCAAGCCAGGCCTCAAACCACGAGAAGCTCCATCCCAAAAGGCAGCCAAAATCCAGCCCACATCCGGGAGAATCTCAAGAGCAGGGGGTGGAGCAAGCCAGGCCTCAAACCACGAGAAGCTCCAGCCCAAAAGGCAGACAAAATCCAGCCCACAACCAGGAGAATCTCAAGAGCAGGGGGTGGAGCAATCCAGGCCTCAAACCTCGAGAAGCTCCAGCCCAAAAGGCAGCCAAAATCCAGCCCACATCCGGGAGAATATCAAGAGTAGGGGGTGGAGCAAGCGAGGCCTCAAACCTCGAGAAGCTCCAGCCCAAAAGGCAGCCAAAATGCAGCCCACATCTGGGAGAATCTCAAGAGCAGGGGGTGGAGGAAGCCAGGCCTCAAACCACGAGAAGCTCCAGTCCAAAATGCAGACAAAATACAGGCCATATGAGGGAGAATATCAAGAGCAGGGGGTGGAGCAAGGCAGGCCTCAAACCTCGAGATTCTACAGCCCTAAAGGCAGCCAAAATGCAGCCCACATCCGGGAGAATCTCAAGAGCAGGGGGTGGAGCAAGCCAGGCCTCAAACCACGAGAAGCTCCAGCCCAAAAGGCAGCCAAAATGCAGCCCACATCCAGGAGAATCTCAAGAGCAGGGGGTGGAGCAAGCCAGGTCTCAAACCACAAGAAGCTCCAGCCCAAAAGGCAGCCAAAATGCAGCCTACATCCAGGAGAATATCAAGAGCAGGGGGTGGAGAAAGCCAGGCCTCAAACCTCGAGAAGCTCCAGCCCAAAAGGCAGCCAAAATGCAGCCCACCTCCCTGAGAATATCAAGAGCAGGGGGTGGAGCAAGGCAGGCCTCAAACCTCGAGAAACTCCAGACCAAAAGGCAGCCAAAATCCAGCCCACATCCGTGAGAATCTCAAGAGCAGGGGGTGGAGCAAGCCAGGCCTCAAACCACGAGAAGCTCCAGCCCAAAAGGCAGCCAAAATGCAGCCCACATCCGGGAGAATCTCAAGAGCAGGGGGTGGAGCAAGCCAGGCCTCAAACCTCGAGAAGCTCCAGCCCTAAATGCAGCCAAAATGCAGCCCACCTCCGGGAGAATCTCAATGGCAGAGTTTGGAGCAAGCCAGGCCTCAAACCTTGTGAAGATCCAGCCCAAAAGGCAGCCAAAATGCAGCCCACATCCGGGAGAATATAAAGAGCAGGGGGTGGAGCAAGCCAGGCCTCAATCCACGAGAAGCTCCAGCCCAAAAGGCAGCCAAAATGCAGCCCACATCCGGGAGAATCTCAATGGCAGAGTTTGGAGCAAACCAGGCCTCAAACCACAAGAAGCTCCAGCCCAAAATGCAGCCAAAATGCAGCCCACATCCGGGAGAATCTCAAGAGCAGAGGGTGGAGCAAGCCAGGCCTCAAACCACGAGAAGCTCCAGCGCAAAAGGCAGCCAAAATGCAGCCCACCTCTGGGAGAATCTCAAGAGCAGGGGGTGGAGCAAGCCAGGCCTCAAACCACGAGAAGCTCCAGCCCAAAAGGCAGCCAAAATGCAGCCCACATCCGGGAGAATCTCAAGAGCAGGGGGTGGAGCAAGCCAGGCCTCAAACCTCGAGAAGCTCCAGCCCAAGAATCAGCCAAAATGCAACCCACATCCGGGAGAATCTCAAGAGCAGAGGGTGGAGCAAGCCAGGCCTCAAACCACGAGAAGCTCCAGCCCAAAAGGCAGCCAAAATGCAGCCCACATCCAGGAGAATCTCAAGAGCAGGGGGTGGAGCAAGCCAGGCCTCAAACCACGAGAAGCTCCAGCCCAAAAGGCAGCCAAAATGCAGCCCACATCCGGGAGAATCTCAAGAGCAGGGGGTGGAGCAAGCCAGGCCTCAAACCTCGAGAAGCTCCAGCCCAAGAATCAGCCAAAATGCAACCCACATCCGGGAGAATCTCAATGGCAGACTTTAGAGCAAGCCAGGCCTCAAACCACGAGAAGCTCCAGCCCAAAATGCAGCCAAAATGCAGCCCACATCCGGGAGAATCTCAAGAGCAGGGGGTGGAGCAAGCCAGGCCTCAAACCACGAGAAGCTCCAGCCCAAAAGGCAGCCAAAATGCAGCCCACCTCCGGGAGAATCTCAAGAGCAGGGGGTGGAGCAAGCCAGGCCTCAAACCACGAGAAGCTCCAGCCCTAAAAGCAGCCAAAATGCAGCCCACCTCCGGGAGAATCTCAAGAGCAGGAGGTGGAGCAAGCCAGGCCTCAAACCACGTGAAGCTCCAGCCCAAAAGGCAGCCAAAATGCAGCCCACATCCGGGAGAATCTCAAGAGCAGGGGGTGGAGCAAGCCAGGCCTCAAACCACGAGAAGCTCCAGACCAAAAGGCAGACAAAATCCAGCCCACATCCGGGAGAATCTCAAGAGCAGGGGGTGGAGCAAGCAAGGCCTCAAACCATGAGAAGCTCCAGCCCAAAAGGGAGCCAAAATGCAGCCCACATCCGGGAGAATCTCAAGAGCAGGGGGTGGAGCAAGCCAGGCCTCAAACCACGAGAAGCTCCAGCCCAAAATGCAGGCAAAATGCAGCCCACATACGGGAGAATATCAATGGCAGAGTTTGTAGCAAGCCAGGCCTCAAACTACGAGAAGCTCCAGCCCAAAAGGCAGCCAAAATGCAGCCCACATCCGGGAGAATATCAAGAGCAGGGGGTGGAGCAAGCCAGGCCTCAAACCACGAGAAGCTCCAGCCCAAAAGGCAGCCAAAATGCAGCCCACATCCGGGAGAATCTCAAGAGCAGGGGGTGGAGCAAGCCAGGCCTCAAACCTCGAGAAGCTCCAGCCCTAAATGCAGCCAAAATGCAGCCCACCTCCGGGAGAATCTCAATGGCAGAGTTTGGAGCAAGCCAGGCCTCAAACCTTGTGAAGATCCAGCCCAAAAGGCAGCCAAAATGCAGCCCACATCCGGGAGAATATAAAGAGCAGGGGGTGGAGCAAGCCAGGCCTCAATCCACGAGAAGCTCCAGCCCAAAAGGCAGCCAAAATGCAGCCCACATCCGGGAGAATCTCAATGGCAGAGTTTGGAGCAAACCAGGCCTCAAACCACAAGAAGCTCCAGCCCAAAATGCAGCCAAAATGCAGCCCACATCCGGGAGAATCTCAAGAGCAGAGGGTGGAGCAAGCCAGGCCTCAAACCACGAGAAGCTCCAGCGCAAAAGGCAGCCAAAATGCAGCCCACCTCTGGGAGAATCTCAAGAGCAGGGGGTGGAGCAAGCCAGGCCTCAAACCACGAGAAGCTCCAGCCCAAAAGGCAGCCAAAATGCAGCCCACATCCGGGAGAATCTCAAGAGCAGGGGGTGGAGCAAGCCAGGCCTCAAACCTCGAGAAGCTCCAGCCCAAGAATCAGCCAAAATGCAACCCACATCCGGGAGAATCTCAAGAGCAGAGGGTGGAGCAAGCCAGGCCTCAAACCACGAGAAGCTCCAGCCCAAAAGGCAGCCAAAATGCAGCCCACATCCAGGAGAATCTCAAGAGCAGGGGGTGGAGCAAGCCAGGCCTCAAACCACGAGAAGCTCCAGCCCAAAAGGCAGCCAAAATGCAGCCCACATCCGGGAGAATCTCAAGAGCAGGGGGTGGAGCAAGCCAGGCCTCAAACCTCGAGAAGCTCCAGCCCAAGAATCAGCCAAAATGCAACCCACATCCGGGAGAATCTCAATGGCAGACTTTAGAGCAAGCCAGGCCTCAAACCACGAGAAGCTCCAGCCCAAAATGCAGCCAAAATGCAGCCCACATCCGGGAGAATCTCAAGAGCAGGGGGTGGAGCAAGCCAGGCCTCAAACCACGAGAAGCTCCAGCCCAAAAGGCAGCCAAAATGCAGCCCACCTCCGGGAGAATCTCAAGAGCAGGGGGTGGAGCAAGCCAGGCCTCAAACCACGAGAAGCTCCAGCCCTAAAAGCAGCCAAAATGCAGCCCACCTCCGGGAGAATCTCAAGAGCAGGAGGTGGAGCAAGCCAGGCCTCAAACCACGTGAAGCTCCAGCCCAAAAGGCAGCCAAAATGCAGCCCACATCCGGGAGAATCTCAAGAGCAGGGGGTGGAGCAAGCCAGGCCTCAAACCACGAGAAGCTCCAGACCAAAAGGCAGACAAAATCCAGCCCACATCCGGGAGAATCTCAAGAGCAGGGGGTGGAGCAAGCAAGGCCTCAAACCATGAGAAGCTCCAGCCCAAAAGGGAGCCAAAATGCAGCCCACATCCGGGAGAATCTCAAGAGCAGGGGGTGGAGCAAGCCAGGCCTCAAACCACGAGAAGCTCCAGCCCAAAATGCAGGCAAAATGCAGCCCACATACGGGAGAATATCAATGGCAGAGTTTGTAGCAAGCCAGGCCTCAAACTACGAGAAGCTCCAGCCCAAAAGGCAGCCAAAATGCAGCCCACATCCGGGAGAATATCAAGAGCAGGGGGTGGAGCAAGCCAGGCCTCAAACCACGAGAAGCTCCAGCCCAAAAGGCAGCCAAAATACAGCCCACCTCCGGGAGAATCTCAAGAGCAGGGGGTGGAGCAAGCCAGGCCTCAAACCACGAGAAGCTCCAGGCCAAAAGGCAGCCAAAATGCAGCCCACCTCTGGGAGAATCTCAAGAGCAGGGGGTGGAGCAAGTCAGGCCTCAAACCATGAGAAGCTCCAGCCCAAAAGGCAGCCAAAATCCAGCCCACCTCCGGGAGAATCTCAAGAGCAGGGGTTGGAGCAAGCCAGGCCTCAAACAACGAGAAGCTCCAGCCCAAAGGCAGCCAAAATGCAGCCCACATCCGGGAGAATCTCAAGAGCAGGGGGTGGAGCAAGCCAGGCCTCAAACCATGAGAAGCTCCACCCCAAAAGGGAGCCAAAATCCAGCCCACATCCGGGAGAATCTCAAGAGCAGGGGGTGGAGCAAGCCAGGCCTCAAACCACGAGAAGCTCCAGCCCAAAAGGCAGCCAAAATGCAGCCCACCTCCGGGAGAATCTCAAGAGCAGGGGGTGGAGCAAGCCAGGCCTCAAACCACGAGAAGCTCCAGCCCAAAAGGCAGCCAAAATGCAGCCCACCTCTGGGAGAATCTCAAGAGCAGGGGGTGGAGCAAGGCAGGCCTCAAACCATGAGAAGCTCCCGCCCAAAAAGCAGCCAAAATGCAGCCCACATCCGGGAGAATCTCAAGAGCAGGGGTTGGAGCAAGCCAGGCCTCAAACCACGAGAAGCTCCAGCCCAAAAGGCAGCCAAAATGCAGCCCACATGCGGGAGAATCTCAAGAGCAGGGCGTGGAGCAAGCCAGGCCTCAAACCACGAGAAGCTCCAGCCCAAAAAGCAGCCAAAATGCAGCCCACATCCTGGAGAATCTCAAGAGCAGGGGGTGGAGCAAGCCAGGCCTCAAACCACGAGAAGCTCCAGCCCAAAAGGCAGCCAAAATGCAGCCCACATCCAGGAGAATATCAAGAGCAGGGGGTGGAGAAAGCCAGGCCTCAAACCTCGAGAAGCTCCAGCCCAAAAGGCAGCCAAAATGCAGCCCACCTCCCTGAGAATATCAAGAGCAGGGGGTGGAGCAAGGCAGGCCTCAAACCTCGAGAAACTCCAGACCAAAAGGCAGCCAAAATCCAGCCCACATCCGTGAGAATCTCAAGAGCAGGGGGTGGAGCAAGCCAGGCCTCAAACCACGAGAAGCTCCAGCCCAAAAGGCAGCCAAAATGCAGCCCACATCCGGGAGAATCTCAAGAGCAGGGGGTGGAGCAAGCCAGGCCTCAAACCTCGAGAAGCTCCAGCCCTAAATGCAGCCAAAATGCAGCCCACCTCCGGGAGAATCTCAATGGCAGAGTTTGGAGCAAGCCAGGCCTCAAACCTTGTGAAGATCCAGCCCAAAAGGCAGCCAAAATGCAGCCCACATCCGGGAGAATATAAAGAGCAGGGGGTGGAGCAAGCCAGGCCTCAATCCACGAGAAGCTCCAGCCCAAAAGGCAGCCAAAATGCAGCCCACATCCGGGAGAATCTCAATGGCAGAGTTTGGAGCAAACCAGGCCTCAAACCACAAGAAGCTCCAGCCCAAAATGCAGCCAAAATGCAGCCCACATCCGGGAGAATCTCAAGAGCAGAGGGTGGAGCAAGCCAGGCCTCAAACCACGAGAAGCTCCAGCGCAAAAGGCAGCCAAAATGCAGCCCACCTCTGGGAGAATCTCAAGAGCAGGGGGTGGAGCAAGCCAGGCCTCAAACCACGAGAAGCTCCAGCCCAAAAGGCAGCCAAAATGCAGCCCACATCCGGGAGAATCTCAAGAGCAGGGGGTGGAGCAAGCCAGGCCTCAAACCTCGAGAAGCTCCAGCCCAAGAATCAGCCAAAATGCAACCCACATCCGGGAGAATCTCAAGAGCAGAGGGTGGAGCAAGCCAGGCCTCAAACCACGAGAAGCTCCAGCCCAAAAGGCAGCCAAAATGCAGCCCACATCCAGGAGAATCTCAAGAGCAGGGGGTGGAGCAAGCCAGGCCTCAAACCACGAGAAGCTCCAGCCCAAAAGGCAGCCAAAATGCAGCCCACATCCGGGAGAATCTCAAGAGCAGGGGGTGGAGCAAGCCAGGCCTCAAACCTCGAGAAGCTCCAGCCCAAGAATCAGCCAAAATGCAACCCACATCCGGGAGAATCTCAATGGCAGACTTTAGAGCAAGCCAGGCCTCAAACCACGAGAAGCTCCAGCCCAAAATGCAGCCAAAATGCAGCCCACATCCGGGAGAATCTCAAGAGCAGGGGGTGGAGCAAGCCAGGCCTCAAACCACGAGAAGCTCCAGCCCAAAAGGCAGCCAAAATGCAGCCCACCTCCGGGAGAATCTCAAGAGCAGGGGGTGGAGCAAGCCAGGCCTCAAACCACGAGAAGCTCCAGCCCTAAAAGCAGCCAAAATGCAGCCCACCTCCGGGAGAATCTCAAGAGCAGGAGGTGGAGCAAGCCAGGCCTCAAACCACGTGAAGCTCCAGCCCAAAAGGCAGCCAAAATGCAGCCCACATCCGGGAGAATCTCAAGAGCAGGGGGTGGAGCAAGCCAGGCCTCAAACCACGAGAAGCTCCAGACCAAAAGGCAGACAAAATCCAGCCCACATCCGGGAGAATCTCAAGAGCAGGGGGTGGAGCAAGCAAGGCCTCAAACCATGAGAAGCTCCAGCCCAAAAGGGAGCCAAAATGCAGCCCACATCCGGGAGAATCTCAAGAGCAGGGGGTGGAGCAAGCCAGGCCTCAAACCACGAGAAGCTCCAGCCCAAAATGCAGGCAAAATGCAGCCCACATACGGGAGAATATCAATGGCAGAGTTTGTAGCAAGCCAGGCCTCAAACTACGAGAAGCTCCAGCCCAAAAGGCAGCCAAAATGCAGCCCACATCCGGGAGAATATCAAGAGCAGGGGGTGGAGCAAGCCAGGCCTCAAACCACGAGAAGCTCCAGCCCAAAAGGCAGCCAAAATACAGCCCACCTCCGGGAGAATCTCAAGAGCAGGGGGTGGAGCAAGCCAGGCCTCAAACCACGAGAAGCTCCAGCCCAAAAGGCAGCCAAAATGCAGCCCACCTCTGGGAGAATCTCAAGAGCAGGGGGTGGAGCAAGTCAGGCCTCAAACCATGAGAAGCTCCAGCCCAAAAGGCAGCCAAAATCCAGCCCACCTCCGGGAGAATCTCAAGAGCAGGGGTTGGAGCAAGCCAGGCCTCAAACAACGAGAAGCTCCAGCCCAAAGGCAGCCAAAATGCAGCCCACATCCGGGAGAATCTCAAGAGCAGGGGGTGGAGCAAGCCAGGCCTCAAACCATGAGAAGCTCCAGCCCAAAAGGGAGCCAAAATCCAGCCCACATCCGGGAGAATCTCAAGAGCAGGGGATGGAGCAAGCCAGGCCTCAAACCATGAGAAGCTCCAGCCCAAAAGGCAGCCAAAATGCAGCCCACCTCCGGGAGAATCTCAAGAGCAGGGGGTGGAGCAAGCCAGGCCTCAAACCACGAGAAGCTCCAGCCCAAAATGCAGCCAAAATGCAGCCCACATATGGGAGAATATCAATGGCAGAGTTTGTAGCAAGCCAGTCCTCAAACCTCGAGAAGCTCCAGCCCAAAAGGCAGCCAAAATGCAGCCCACCTCTGGGAGAATCTCAAGAGCAGGGGGTGGAGCAAGGCAGGCCTCAAACCATGAGAAGCTCCCGCCCAAAAAGCAGCCAAAATGCAGCCCACATCCGGGAGAATCTCAAGAGCAGGGGTTGGAGCAAGCCAGGCCTCAAACCACGAGAAGCTCCAGCCCAAAAGGCAGCCAAAATGCAGCCCACATGCGGGAGAATCTCAAGAGCAGGGCGTGGAGCAAGCCAGGCCTCAAACCACGAGAAGCTCCAGCCCAAAAAGCAGCCAAAATGCAGCCCACATCCTGGAGAATCTCAAGAGCAGGGGGTGGAGCAAGCCAGGCCTCAAACCACGAGAAGCTCCAGCCCAAAAGGCAGCCAAAATGCAGCCCACATCCAGGAGAATATCAAGAGCAGGGGGTGGAGCAAGCCAGGCCTCAAACCACGAGAAGCTCCAGCCCAAAAAGCAGCCAAAATGCAGCCCACCTGCGGGAGAATCTCAAGAGCAGGGGGTGGAGCAAGCCAGGCCTCAAACCATTTGAAGCTCCAGCCCAAAAGGCAGCCAAAATGCAGCCCACCTCCGGGAGAATCTCAATGGCAGAGTTTGGAGCAAGCCAGGCCTCAAACCACGAGAAGCTCCAGCCCAAAAGGCAGCCAAAATCCAGCCCACATCCGGGAGAATATCAAGAGCAGGGGGTGGAGAAAGCCAGGCCTCAAACCACAAGAAGCTCCAGCCCAAAAGGCAGCCAAAACCCAGCCCACATCCGGGAGAATCTCAAGAGCAGGGGATGGAGCAAGCCAGGCCTCAAACCACGAGAAGCTCCAGCCCAAAAGGCAGCCAAAATGCAGCCCACCTCCGGGAGAATCTCAAGAGCAGGGGGTGGAGCAAGCCAGGCCTCAAACCACGAGAAGCTCCAGCCCAAAATGCAGCCAAAATGCAGCCCACATATGGGAGAATATCAATGGCAGAGTTTGTAGCAAGCCAGTCCTCAAACCACGAGAAGCTCCAGCCCAAAAGGCAGCCAAAATGCAGCCCATATACGGGAGAATATCAAGAGCAGGGGGTGGAGCAAGCCAGGCCTCAAACCATGAGAAGCTCCAGCCCAAAAATGCAGCCAAAATGCAGAACACCTCCGGGAGAATCTCAAGAGAAGGGGGTGGAGCAAGCCAGGCCTCAAACCACGAGAAGCTCCAGCCCAAAAGGCAGCCAAAATGCAGCCCACATCCGGGAGAATCTCAAGAGCAGGGGGTGGAGCAAGAAAGGCCTCAAACCACGAGAAGCTCCAGCCCAAAAGGCAGCCAAAATACAGCCCACCTCTGGGAGAATCTCAAGAGCAGGGGGTGGAGCAAGCCAGGCCTCAAACCACGAGAAGCTCAAGCCCAAAAGGCAGCCAAAATGCAGCCCACATCCGGGAGAATCTCAAGAGCAGGGGGTGGAGCAAGGCAGGCCTCAAACCATGAGAAGCTCCAGCCCAAAAGGCAGCCAAAATGCAGACCACATCTGGGAGAATATGAAGAGCAGTGTGTGGAGCAAGCCAGGCCTCAAACCACGAGAAGCTCCAGCCCTAAATGCAGCCAAAATGCAGCCCACATCCAGGAGATAATCAAGAGCAGGGGGTGGAGCAAGCCAGGCCTCAAACCACGAGAAGCTCCAGCCCAAAAGGCAGCCAAAATGCAGCCCACATCCGGGAGAATCTCAAGAGCAGGGGGTGGAGCAAGCCAGGCCTCAAACCACGAGAAGCTCCAGCCCAAAAGGCAGCCAAAATGCAGCCCACATCCGGGAGAATCTCAAGAGCAGGGGGTGGAGCAAGGCAGGCCTCAAACCATGAGAAGCTCCCGCCCAAAAAGCAGCCAAAATGCAGCCCACATCCGGGAGAATCTCAAGAGCAGGGGTTGGAGCAAGCCAGGCCTCAAACCACGAGAAGCTCCAGCCCAAAAGGCAGCCAAAATGCAGCCCACATGCGGGAGAATCTCAAGAGCAGGGCGTGGAGCAAGCCAGGCCTCAAACCACGAGAAGCTCCAGCCCAAAAAGCAGCCAAAATGCAGCCCACATCCGGGAGAATCTCAAGAGCAGGGGGTGGAGCAAGCCAGGCCTCAAACCACGAGAAGCTCCAGCCCAAAAGGCAGCCAAAATGCAGCCCACATCCAGGAGAATATCAAGAGCAGGGGGTGGAGCAAGCCAGGCCTCAAACCACGAGAAGCTCCAGCCCAAAAAGCAGCCAAAATGCAGCCCACCTGCGGGAGAATCTCAAGAGCAGGGGGTGGAGCAAGCCAGGCCTCAAACCATTTGAAGCTCCAGCCCAAAAGGCAGCCAAAATGCAGCCCACCTCCGGGAGAATCTCAATGGCAGAGTTTGGAGCAAGCCAGGCCTCAAACCACGAGAAGCTCCAGCCCAAAAGGCAGCCAAAATCCAGCCCACATCCGGGAGAATATCAAGAGCAGGGGGTGGAGCAAGCCAGGCCTCAAATCACAAGAAGCTCCAGCCCAAAAGGCAGCCAAAATGCACCCCACATCCGGGAGAATCTCAAGAGCAGGGGGTGGAGCAAGCCAGGCCTCAAACCACGAGAAGCTCCAGCCCAAAAGGCAGCCATAATACAGCCCACATCCGGGAGAATCTCAAGAGCAGGGGGTGGAGCAAGCCAGGCCTCAAACCACGAGAAGCTCCAGCCCAAAAGGCAGCAAAAATGCAGCCCACCTCTGGGAGAATCTCAAGAGCAGGTGGTGGAGCAAGGCAGGCCCCAAACAAGGAGAAGCTGCAGCCCAAAAGGCAGCCAAAATGCAGCCCACCTCCGGGAGAATCTCAAGAGCAGGGGGTGGAGCAAGCCAGTCCTCAAACCACGAGAAGCTCCAGCCCAAAATGCAGCCAAAATGCAGCCCACATACGGGAGAATATCAATGGTAGAGTTTGTAGCAAGCCATGCCTCAAACCATGAGAAGCTCCAGTCCAAAAGTCAGCCAAAATGCAGAACAAATCTGGGAGAATATGAAGAGCAGGGTGTGGAGTAAGCCAGGCCTCAAACCACGAGAAGCTCCATCCCAAAATTTAGCCAAAATGCAGCCCACATCCGGGAGAATCTCAAGAGCAGGGGGTGGAGCAAGCCAGGCCTCAAACCACGAGAAGCTCCAGCCCAAAAGGCAGCCAAAATCCAGCCCACATCCGGGAGAATATCAAGAGCAGGGGGTGGAGCAATCCAGGCCTCAAATCACGAGAAGCTCCAGCCCAAAAGGCAGCCAAAATGCAGCCCACATCCGGGAGAATTTCAAGAGCAGGGGGTGGAGCAAGCCAGGCCTCAAACCACGAGAAGCTCCAGCCCAAAATGCAGCCAAAATGCAGACCACATCTGGGAGAATATGAAGAGCAGTGTGTGGAGTAAGCCAGGCCTCAAACCACGAGAAGCTCCAGCCCAAAAGGCAGCCAAAATGCAGCCCACATCCAGGAGATAATCAAGAGCAGGGGGTGGAGCAAGCCAGGCCTCAAACCACGAGAAGCTCCAGCCCAAAAGGCAGCCAAAATGCAGCCCACATCCGGGAGAATCTCAAGAGCAGCGGGTGGAGCAAGCCAGGCCTCAAACCACGAGAAGCTCCAGCCCAAAAAGCAGCCAAAATGCAGCCCACATCCGGGAGAATCTCAAGAGCAGGGGGTGGAGCAAGCCAGGCCTCAAACCACGAGAAGCTCCAGCCCAAAAGGCAGCCAAAATGCAGCCCACATCCAGGAGAATATCAAGAGCAGGGGGTGGAGCAAGCCAGGCCTCAAACCTCGGGAACCTCCAGCCCAAAAGGCAGCCAAAATGCAGCCCACATCCGGGAGAATCTCAAGAGCAGGGGGTGGAGCAAGCCAGGCCTCAAACCACGAGAAGCTCCAGCCCAAAAGGCAGCCAAAATGCAGCCCACATCTGGGAGAATCTCAGGAGCAGGGGGTGGAGCAAGCCAGGCCTCAAACCACGAGAAGCTCCAGCCCAAAAGGCAGCCAAAATGCAGACCACATCTGGGAGAATCTCAGGAGCAGGGGGTGGAGCAAGCCAGGCCTCAAACCACGAGAAGCTCCAGCCCAAAAGGCAGCCAAAATGCAGCCCACCTCCGGGAGAATCTCAAGAGCAGGGGGTGGAGTAAGCCAGGCCTCAAAACATGGGAAGCTCCAGCCCAAAAGGCAGCCAAAATGCAGCCCACCTCCGGGAGAATCTCAAGAGCAGGGGGTGGAGCAAGCCAGGCCTCAAACCACAAGAAGGTCCAGCCCAAAAGGCAGCCAAAATCCTAACCACATCCAGGAGAATCTCTACAGCATGGGGTGGAGCAAGCCAGGCCTCAAACCATGGGAAGCTCCAGCCCAAAATGGAGCCAAAATGCACCCCACATCCAGGAGAATCTCAAGAGCAGGGGGTGGAGCAAGCCAGGCCTCAAACCATGAGAATCTCCAGCCCAAAATGCAGCCAAAATGGAGCACACATCCAGGAGAATCTCAAGAGCAGGGGGTGGAGCAAGCCAGGCCTCAAACCATGAGAAGCTTCAGCCCAAAATGCAGCCAAAATGCAGCCCACCTTCCTGAGAATCACAAGAGCAGGGGGTGGATCAAGCCAGGCCTCAAACCACGAGATGCTCCAGCCCAAAAAGCAGCCAAAATCCTAACCACATCCGGGAGAATCTCAAGAGCAGGGTTTGGAGCAAGCCAGGCCTCAAACCTCGAGAAGCTCCAGCCCAAAAAGTAGCCAAAATGCAGCCCACATACGGGAGAATATCAAGAGCAGGGGGTGGAGCAAGCCAGGCCTCAAACCTCGAGAAGCTCCACCCAAAAGGCAGCCAAAATGCAGCCCACATCCAGGAGAATCTCAAGAGCAGGGGGTGGAGCAATCCAGGCCTCAAACCACGAGAAGCTCCAGCCCAAAAGGCAGCCAAAATCCAGTCCACATCCGGGAGAATCTCAAGAGTAGGCTGTGAAGCCAGCAGGCCACAAACCACGAGAAGCTCCAGCCCATAATGCAGCCAAAATGCAGCCCACATCCGGGAGAATCTCAAGAGCAGGGGGTGGAGCAAGCCAGGCCTCAAACCAAGAGAAGCTCCAGCCCAAAAGGCAGCCAAAATGCAGCCCACCTCCGGGAGAATCTCAATGGCAGAGTTTGGAGCAAGCCAGGCCTCAAACCACGAGAAGCTCCAGCCCAAAAGGCAGCCAAAATGCACCCCACATCCGGGAGAATCTCAAGAGCAGGGGGTGGAGCAAGCCAGGCCTCAAACCACGAGAAGCTCCAGCCCAAAAAGTAGCAAAAATGCAGCCCACATCCGGGAGAATCTCAAGAGCAGAGGGTGGAGCAAGCCAGGCCTCAAACCTCGAGAAGCTCCAGCCCAAAAGGCAGCCAAAATCCAGCCCACATCCAGGAGAATTTCAGGAGCAGAGGGTGGAGCAAGCCAGGCCTCAAACCACGAGAAGCTCCAGCCCAAAATGCAGCCAAAATGCAGCCCACATCCAGGAGATAATCAAGAGCAGGGGGTGGAGCAAGCCAGGCCTCAAACCACGAGAAGCTCCAGCCCAAAAGGCAGCCAAAATGCAGCCCACATCCGGGAGAATCTCAAGAGCAGGGGGTGGAGCAAGGCAGGCCTCAAACCACGAGAAGCTCCAGCCCAAAAAGCAGCCAAAATGCATTCCACATCCGGGAGAATCTCAAGAGCAGGGGGTGGAGCAAGCCAGGCCTCAAACCACGAGAAGCTCCAGCCCAAAAGGCAGCCAAAATGCAGCCCACATCCAGGAGAATCTCAAGAGCAGGGGGTGGAGCAAGCCAGGCCTCAAACCACGAGAAGCTCCAGCCCAAAAGTCAGCGAAAATCCAGCCCACATCCGGGAGAATCTCAAGAGCAGGGGGTGGAGCAAGCCAGGCCTCAAACCTCGGGAACCTCCAGCCCAAAAGGCAGCCAAAATGCAGCCCACCTCCGGGAGAATCTCAAGAGGAGGGGGTGGAGCAAGCCAGGCCTCAAACCACGAGAAGCTAAAGCCCAAAAGGCAGCCAAAATGCAGCCCACATCCGGGAGAATCTCAAGAGTAGGCTGTGAAGCCAGCAGGCCACAAACCACGAGAAGCTCCAGCCCATAATGCAGCCAAAATGCAGCCCACATCCGGGAGAATCTCAAGAGCAGGGGGTGGAGCAAGCCAGGCCTCAAACCAAGAGAAGCTCCAGCCCAAAAGGCAGCCAAAATGCAGCCCACCTCCGGGAGAATCTCAATGGCAGAGTTTGGAGCAAGCCAGGCCTCAAACCACGAGAAGCTCCAGCCCAAAAGGCAGCCAAAATGCAGCCCACATCCGGGAGAATCTCAAGAGCAGGGGGTGGAGCAAGCCAGGCCTCAAACCACGAGAAGCTCCAGCCCAAAAAGTAGCCAAAATGCAGCCCACATCCGGGAGAATCTCAAGAGCAGAGGGTGGAGCAAGCCAGGCCTCAAACCTCGAGAAGCTCCAGCCCAAAAGGCAGCCAAAATGCAGCCCACATCCAGGAGATAATCAAGAGCAGGGGGTGGAGCAAGCCAGGCCTCAAACCACGAGAAGCTCCAGCCCAAAAGGCAGCCAAAATGCAGCCCACATCCGGGAGAATCTCAAGAGCAGCGGGTGGAGCAAGCCAGGCCTCAAACCACGAGAAGCTCCAGCCCAAAAAGCAGCCAAAATGCAGCCCACATCCGGGAGAATCTCAAGAGCAGGGGGTGGAGCAAGCCAGGCCTCAAACCACGAGAAGCTCCAGCCCAAAAGGCAGCCAAAATGCAGCCCACATCCAGGAGAATATCAAGAGCAGGGGGTGGAGCAAGCCAGGCCTCAAACCACGAGAAGCTCCAGCCCAAAAGTCAGCGAAAATGCAGCCCACATCCGGGAGAATCTCAAGAGCAGGGGGTGGAGCAAGCCAGGCCTCAAACCTCGGGAACCTCCAGCCCAAAAGGCAGCCAAAATGCAGCCCACCTCCGGGAGAATCTCAAGAGCAGGGGGTGGAGCAAGCCAGGCCTCAAACCACAAGAAGGTCCAGCCCAAAAGGCAGCCAAAATCCTAACCACATCCAGGAGAATCTCTACAGCATGGGGTGGAGCAAGCCAGGCCTCAAACCATGGGAAGCTCCAGCCCAAAATGGAGCCAAAATGCAGCCCACATCCAGGAGAATCTCAAGAGCAGGGGGTGGAGCAATCCAGGCCTCAAACCACGAGAAGCTCCAGCCCAAAAGGCAGCCAAAATCCAGTCCACATCCGGGAGAATCTCAAGAGTAGGCTGTGAAGCCAGCAGGCCACAAACCACGAGAAGCTCCAGCCCATAATGCAGCCAAAATGCAGCCCACATCCGGGAGAATCTCAAGAGCAGGGGGTGGAGCAAGCCAGGCCTCAAACCACGAGAAGCTCCAGCCCAAAAGGCAGCCAAAATGCACCCCACATCCGGGAGAATCTCAAGAGCAGGGGGTGGAGCAAGCCAGGCCTCAAACCACGAGAAGCTCCAGCCCAAAATGTAGCCAAAATGCAGCCCACATCCGGGAAAATCTCAAGAGCAGAGGGTGGAGCAAGCCAGGCCTCAAACCTCGAGAAGCTCCAGCCCAAAAGGCAGCCAAAATCCAGCCCACATCCAGGAGAATTTCAGGAGCAGAGGGTGGAGCAAGCCAGGCCTCAAACCACGAGAAGCTCCAGCCCAAAAGGCAGCCAAAATGCAGCCCACATCCAGGAGATAATCAAGAGCAGGGGGTGGAGCAATACAGGACTCAAACCACGAGAAGCTCCAGCCCAAAAGGCAGCCAAAATGCAGCCCACATCCGGGAAAATATCAAGAGCAGGGGGTGGAGCAAGCCAGGCCTCAAACCACGAGAAGCTCCAGCCCAAAAAGCAGCCAAAATGCATCCCACATCCGGGAGAATCTCAAGAGCAGGGGGTGGAGCAAGCCAGGCCTCAAACCACGAGAATCTCCAGCCCAAAAGGCAGCCAAAATGCAGCCCACATCCAGGAGAATCTCAAGAGCAGGGGGTGGAGCAAGCCAGGCCTCAAACCACGAGAAGCTCCAGCCCAAAAGTCAGCGAAAATCCAGCCCACATCCGGGAGAATCTCAAGAGCAGGGGGTGGAGCAAGCCAGGCCTCAAACCTCGGGAACCTCCAGCCCAAAAGGCAGCCAAAATGCAGCCCACCTCCGGGAGAATCTCAAGAGGAGGGGGTGGAGCAAGCCAGGCCTCAAACCACGAGAAGCTAAAGCCCAAAAGGCAGCCAAAATGCAGCCCACATCCGGGAGAATCTCAAGAGTAGGCTGTGAAGCCAGCAGGCCACAAACCACGAGAAGCTCCAGCCCATAATGCAGCCAAAATGCAGCCCACATCCGGGAGAATCTCAAGAGCAGGGGGTGGAGCAAGCCAGGCCTCAAACCAAGAGAAGCTCCAGCCCAAAAGGCAGCCAAAATGCAGCCCACCTCCGGGAGAATCTCAATGGCAGAGTTTGGAGCAAGCCAGGCCTCAAACCACGAGAAGCTCCAGCCCAAAAGGCAGCCAAAATGCAGCCCACCTCCGGGAGAATCTCAAGAGCAGGGGGTGGAGCAAGCCAGGCCTCAAACCACGAGAAGCTCCAGCCCAAAAAGTAGCCAAAATGCAGCCCACATCCGGGAGAATCTCAAGAGCAGAGGGTGGAGCAAGCCAGGCCTCAAACCTCGAGAAGCTCCAGCCCAAAAGGCAGCCAAAATGCAGCCCACATCCAGGAGATAATCAAGAGCAGGGGGTGGAGCAAGCCAGGCCTCAAACCACGAGAAGCTCCAGCCCAAAAGGCAGCCAAAATGCAGCCCACATCCGGGAGAATCTCAAGAGCAGCGGGTGGAGCAAGCCAGGCCTCAAACCACGAGAAGCTCCAGCCCAAAAAGCAGCCAAAATGCAGCCCACATCCGGGAGAATCTCAAGAGCAGGGGGTGGAGCAAGCCAGGCCTCAAACCACGAGAAGCTCCAGCCCAAAAGGCAGCCAAAATGCAGCCCACATCCAGGAGAATATCAAGAGCAGGGGGTGGAGCAAGGCAGGCCTCAAACCACGAGAAGCTCCAGCCCAAAAGTCAGCCAAAATGCAGCCCACATCCGGGAGAATCTCAAGAGCAGGGGGTGGAGCAAGCCAGGCCTCAAACCTCGGGAACCTCCAGCCCAAAAGGCAGCCAAAATGCAGCCCACCTCCGGGAGAATCTCAAGAGCAGGGGGTGGAGCAAGCCAGGCCTCAAACCACAAGAAGGTCCAGCCCAAAAGGCAGCCAAAATCCTAACCACATCCAGGAGAATCTCTACAGCATGGGGTGGAGCAAGCCAGGCCTCAAACCATGGGAAGCTCCAGCCCAAAATGGAGCCAAAATGCACCCCACATCCAGGAGAATCTCAAGAGCAGGGGGTGGAGCAAGCCAGGCCTCAAACCATGAGAATCTCCAGCCCAAAATGCAGCCAAAATGGAGCACACATCCGGGAGAATCTCAAGAGCAGGGGGTGGAGCAAGCCAGGCCTCAAACCATGAGAAGCTCCAGCCCAAAAGGCAGCCAAAATCCTAACCACATACGGGAGAATCTCAAGAGCAGGGGGTGGATCAAGCCAGGCCTCAAACCACGAGAAGCTCCAGCCCAAAAAGCAGCCAAAATCCTAACCACATCCGGGAGAATCTCAAGAGCAGGGGGTGGAGCAAGCCAGGCCTCAAATCTCGAGAAGCTCCAGCCCAAAAAGTAGCCAAAATGCAGCCCACATACGGGAGAATATCAAGAGCAGGGGGTGGAGCAAGCCAGGCCTCAAACCACGAGAACCTCCAGCCCAAAAGGCAGCCAAAATGCAGCCCACATCCAGGAGAATCTCAAGAGCAGGGGGTGGAGCAATCCAGGCCTCAAACCACGAGAAGCTCCAGCCCAAAAGGCAGCCAAAATCCAGTCCACATCCGGGAGAATCTCAAGAGTAGGCTGTGAAGCCAGCAGGCCACAAACCACGAGAAGCTCCAGCCCATAATGCAGCCAAAATGCAGCCCACATCCGGGAGAATCTCAAGAGCAGGGGGTGGAGCAAGCCAGGCCTCAAACCACGAGAAGGTCCAGCCCAAAAAGTAGCCAAAATGCAGCCCACATCCGGGAGAATCTCAAGAGCAGAGGGTGGAGCAAGCCAGGCCTCAAACCTCGAGAAGCTCCAGCCCAAAAGGCAGCCAAAATCCAGCCCACATCCAGGAGAATTTCAGGAGCAGAGGGTGGAGCAAGCCAGGCCTCAAACCACGAGAAGCTCCAGCCCAAAATGCAGCCAAAATGCAGCCCACATCCAGGAGATAATCAAGAGCAGGGGGTGGAGCAATCCAGGCCTCAAACCACGAGAAGCTCCAGCCCAAAAGGCAGCCAAAATGCAGCCCACATCCGGGAGAATCTCAAGAGCAGGGGGTGGAGCAAGCCAGGGCTCAAACCACGAGAAGCTCCAGCCCAAAAAGCAGCCAAAATGCATCCCACATCCGGGAGAATCTCAAGAGCAGGGGGTGGAGCAAGCCAGGCCTCAAACCACGAGAAGCTCCAGCCCAAAAGGCAGCCAAAATGCAGCCCACATCCAGGAGAATCTCAAGAGCAGGGGGTGGAGCAAGCCAGGCCTCAAACCACGAGAAGCTCCAGCCCAAAAGTCAGCGAAAATCCAGCCCACATCCGGGAGAATCTCAAGAGCAGGGGGTGGAGCAAGCCAGGCCTCAAACCTCGGGAACCTCCAGCCCAAAAGGCAGCCAAAATGCAGCCCACCTCCGGGAGAATCTCAAGAGGAGGGGGTGGAGCAAGCCAGGCCTCAAACCACGAGAAGCTAAAGCCCAAAAGGCAGCCAAAATGCAGCCCACATCCGGGAGAATCTCAAGAGTAGGCTGTGAAGCCAGCAGGCCACAAACCACGAGAAGCTCCAGCCCATAATGCAGCCAAAATGCAGCCCACATCCGGGAGAATCTCAAGAGCAGGGGGTGGAGCAAGCCAGGCCTCAAACCAAGAGAAGCTCCAGCCCAAAAGGCAGCCAAAATGCAGCCCACCTCCGGGAGAATCTCAATGGCAGAGTTTCGAGCAAGCCAGGCCTCAAACCACGAGAAGCTCCAGCCCAAAAGGCAGCCAAAATGCAGCCCACATCCGGGAGAATCTCAAGAGCAGGGGGTGGAGCAAGCCAGGCCTCAAACCACGAGAAGCTCCAGCCCAAAAAGTAGCCAAAATGCAGCCCACATCCGGGAGAATCTCAAGAGCAGAGGGTGGAGCAAGCCAGGCCTCAAACCTCGAGAAGCTCCAGCCTAAAAGGCAGCCAAAATCCAGCCCACATCCAGGAGAATTTCAGGAGCAGAGGGTGGAGCAAGCCAGGCCTCAAACCACGAGAAGCTCCAGCCCAAAATGCAGCCAAAATGCAGCCCACATCCAGGAGATAATCAAGAGCAGGGGGTGGAGCAAGCCAGGCCTCAAACCACGAGAAGCTCCAGCCCAAAAGGCAGCCAAAATGCAGCCCATATCCGGGAGAATCTCAAGAGCAGGGGGTGGAGCAAGCCAGGCCTCAAACCACGAGAAGCTCCAGCCCAAAAGGCAGCCAAAATCCAGCCCACATCCGGGAGAATCTCAAGAGCAGGGAGTGGAGCAAGCCAGGCCTCAAACCACGAGAAGCTCCAGCCCAAAAGGCAGCCAAAATGCAGCCCACATCCAGGAGAATCTCAAGAGCAGGGGGTGGAGCAAGCCAGGCCTCAAACCACGAGAAGCTCCAGCCCAAAATTCAGCGAAAATCCAGCCCACATCCGGGAGAATCTCAAGAGCAGGGGGTGGAGCAAGCCAGGCCTCAAACCTCGGGAACCTCCAGCCCAAAAGGCAGCCAAAATGCAGCCCACCTCCGGGAGAATCTCAAGAGGAGGGGGTGGAGCAAGCCAGGCCTCAAACCACGAGAAGCTCCAGCCCAAAAGGAAGCCAAAATGCAGCCCACATCCGGGAGAATCTCAGGAGCAGGGGGTGGAGCAAGCCAGGCCTCAAACCACGAGAAGCTCCAGCCCAAAAGGCAGCCAAAATGCAGCCCACCTCCGGGAGAATCTCAGGAGTAGGGGGTGGAGCAAGCCAGGCCTCAAACCACGAGAAGCTAAAGCCCAAAAGGCAGCCAAAATGCAGCCCACATCCGGGAGAATCTCAAGAGCAGGGGGTGGAGCAAGCCAGGCCTCAAACCATGAGAAGCTCCAGCACAAAATGCAGCCAAAATGCAGCCCACCTCCGGGAGAATCTCAAGAGCAGGGGGTGGAGCAAGCCAGGCCTCAAACCACGAGAAGCTCCAGCCCAAAAGGCAGCCAAAATGCACCCCACATCCAGGAGAATATCAAGAGCAGGGGGTGGAGCAAGCCAGGCCTCAAACCACGGGAAGCTCCAGCCCAAAAGGCAGCCAAAATGCAGCCCACATCCGGGAGAATCTCAGGAGCAGGGGGTGGAGCAAGCCAGGGCTCAAACCATGAGAAGCTCCAGCCCAAAATGCAGCCAAAATGCAGCCCACATCCGGGAGAATCTCAAGAGCAGGGGGTGGAGCAAGCCAGGCCTCAAACCACGAGAAGCTCCAGCACAAAATGCAGCCAAAATCCAGTCCACATCCGGGAGAATCTCAAGAGTAGGCTGTGAAGCCAGCAGGCCACAAACCACGAGATGCTCCAGCCCATAATGCAGCCAAAATGCAGCCCACATCCGGGAGAATCTCAAGAGCAGGGGGTGGAGCAAGCCAGGCCTCAAACCAAGAGAAGCTCCAGCCCAAAAGGCAGCCAAAATGCAGCCCACCTCCGGGAGAATCTCAATGGCAGAGTTTCGAGCAAGCCAGGCCTCAAACCACGAGAAGCTCCAGCCCAAAAGGCAGCCAAAATGCAGCCCACATCCGGGAGAATCTCAAGAGCAGGGGGTGGAGCAAGCCAGGCCTCAAACCACGAGAAGCTCCAGCCCAAAAGGCAGCCAAAATGCAGCCCACCTCCGGGAGAATCTCAGGAGCAGGGGGTGGAGCAAGCCAGGCCTCAAACCACGAGAAGCTAAAGCCCAAAAGGCAGCCAAAATGCAGCCCACATACGGAGGAATATCAAGAGCAGGGGGTGGAGCAAGCCAGGCCTCAAACCACGAGAAGCTCCAGCCCAAAAGGCAGCCAAAATCCAGTCCACATCCGGGAGAATCTCAAGAGTAGGCTGTGAAGCCAGCAGGCCACAAACCACGAGAAGCTCCAGCCCATAATGCAGCCAAAATGCAGCCCACATCCGGGAGAATCTCAAGAGCAGGGGGTGGAGCAAGCCAGGCCTCAAACCACGAGAAGCTCCAGCCCAAAAGGCAGCCAAAATGCAGCCCACATCCGGGAGAATCTCAAGAGCAGGGGGTGGAGCAAGCCAGGCCTCAAACCACGAGAAGCTCCAGCCCAAAATTCAGCGAAAATCCAGCCCACATCCGGGAGAATCTCAAGAGCAGGGGGTGGAGCAAGCCAGGCCTCAAACCTCGGGAACCTCCAGCCCAAAAGGCAGCCAAAATGCAGCCCACCTCCGGGAGAATCTCAAGAGGAGGGGGTGGAGCAAGCCAGGCCTCAAACCACGAGAAGCTCCAGCCCAAAAGGCAGCCAAAATGCAGCCCACATCCGGGAGAATCTCAGGAGCAGGGGGTGGAGCAAGCCAGGCCTCAAACCACGAGAAGCTCCAGCCCAAAAGGCAGCCAAAATGCAGCCCACATTCGGGAGAATCTCAGGAGCAGGGGGTGGAGCAAGCCAGGCCTCAAACCACGAGAAGCTAAAGCCCAAAAGGCAGCCAAAATGCAGCCCACATCCGGGAGAATCTCAAGAGCAGGGGGTGGAGCAAGCCAGGCCTCAAACCATGAGAAGCTCCAGCACAAAATGCAGCCAAAATGCAGCCCACCTCCGGGAGAATCTCAAGAGCAGGGGGTGGAGCAAGCCAGGCCTCAAACCACGAGAAGCTCCAGCCCAAAAGGCAGCCAAAATGCACCCCACATCCAGGAGAATATCAAGAGCAGGGGGTGGAGCAAGCCAGGCCTCAAACCACGGGAAGCTCCAGCCCAAAAGGCAGCCAAAATGCAGCCCACATCCGGGAGAATCTCAGGAGCAGGGGGTGGAGCAAGCCAGGGCTCAAACCATGAGAAGCTCCAGCCCAAAATGCAGCCAAAATGCAGCCCACATCCGGGAGAATCTCAAGAGCAGGGGGTGGAGCAAGCCAGGCCTCAAACCACGAGAAGCTCCAGCACAAAAGGCAGCCAAAATCCAGTCCACATCCGGGAGAATCTCAAGAGTAGGCTGTGAAGCCAGCAGGCCACAAACCACGAGATGCTCCAGCCCATAATGCAGCCAAAATGCAGCCCACATCCGGGAGAATCTCAAGAGCAGGGGGTGGAGCAAGCCAGGCCTCAAACCAAGAGAAGCTCCAGCCCAAAAGGCAGCCAAAATGCAGCCCACCTCCGGGAGAATCTCAATGGCAGAGTTTCGAGCAAGCCAGGCCTCAAACCACGAGAAGCTCCAGCCCAAAAGGCAGCCAAAATGCAGCCCACATCCGGGAGAATCTCAAGAGCAGGGGGTGGAGCAAGCCAGGCCTCAAACCACGAGAAGCTCCAGCCCAAAAGGCAGCCAAAATGCAGCCCACCTCCGGGAGAATCTCAGGAGCAGGGGGTGGAGCAAGCCAGGCCTCAAACCACGAGAAGCTAAAGCCCAAAAGGCAGCCAAAATGCAGCCCACATACGGAGGAATATCAAGAGCAGGGGGTGGAGCAAGCCAGGCCTCAAACCACGAGAAGCTCCAGCCCAAAAGGCAGCCAAAATCCAGTCCACATCCGGGAGAATCTCAAGAGTAGGCTGTGAAGCCAGCAGGCCACAAACCACGAGAAGCTCCAGCCCATAATGCAGCCAAAATGCAGCCCACATCCTAAGAGAATCTCAAGAGCAGGGGGTGGAGCAAGCCAGGCCTCAAACCACGAGAAGCTCCAGCCCAAAAGGCAGCCAAAATGCAGCCCACATCCAGGAGAATATCAAGAGCAGGGGGTGGAGCAAGCCAGGCCTCAAACCACGGGAAGCTCCAGCCCAAAAGGCAGCCAAAATCCAGCCCACATCCGGGAGAATCTCAGGAGCAGGGGGTGGAGCAAGCCAGGGCTCAAACCATGAGAAGCTCCAGCCCAAAATGCAGCCAAAATGCAGCCCACATCCGGGAGAATCTCAAGAGCAGGGGGTGGAGCAAGCCAGGCCTCAAACCACGAGAAGCTCCAGCCCAAAAGGCAGCCAAAATCCAGTCCACATCCGGGAGAATCTCAAGAGTAGGCTGTGAAGCCAGCAGGCCACAAACCACGAGATGCTCCAGCCCATAATGCAGCCAAAATGCAGCCCACATCCGGGAGAATCTCAAGAGCAGGGGGTGGAGCAAGCCAGGCCTCAAACCAAGAGAAGCTCCAGCCCAAAAGGCAGCCAAAATGCAGCCCACCTCCGGGAGAATCTCAATGGCAGAGTTTCGAGCAAGCCAGGCCTCAAACCACGAGAAGCTCCAGCCCAAAAGGCAGCCAAAATGCAGCCCACATCCAGGAGAATATCAAGAGCAGGGGGTGGAGCAAGCCAGGCCTCAAACCACGGGAAGCTCCAGCCCAAAAGGCAGCCAAAATGCAGCCCACATCCGGGAGAATCTCAGGAGCAGGGGGTGGAGCAAGCCAGGGCTCAAACCATGAGAAGCTCCAGCCCAAAATGCAGCCAAAATGCAGCCCACATCCGGGAGAATCTCAAGAGCAGGGGGTGGAGCAAGCCAGGCCTCAAACCACGAGAAGCTCCAGCCCAAAAGGCAGCCAAAATCCAGCCCACATCCGGGAGAATATAAAGAGCAGGGGGTAGAGCAAGGCAGGCCTCAAACCACGAGAAGCTCCAGCCCAAAATGCAGCCAAAATGCAGCCCACCTCCGGGAGAATATCAATGGAAGTTTGGAGCAAGCCAGGCCTCAAACCACGAGAAGCTCCAGCCCAAAAGGCAGCCAAAATGCAGCCCACATCCAGGAGAATCTCAAGAGCAGGGGGTGGAGCAAGCCAGGCCTCAAACCATGGGAAGCTCCAGCCCAAAATGCAGCCCAAATGCAGCCCACATCCAGGAGAATATCAAGAGCAGGGGGTGGAGCAAGCCAGGCCTCAAACCATGAGAAGCTCCAGCCCAAAATGCAGGCAAAATGGAGCACACATCCGGGAGAATCTCAAGAGCAGGGGGTGGAGCAAGCCAGGCCTCAAACTATGAGAAGCTCCAGCCCAAAATGCAGCCAAAATGCAGCCCACATCCGGGAGAATCACAAGAGCAGGGGGTGGAGCAAGCCAGGCCTCAAACCATGGGAAGCTCCAGCCCAAAAGGCAGCCAAAATGCAGCCCACATCCGGGAGAATCTCAAGAGCAGGGGGTGGAGCAAGCCAGGCCTCAAACCTCGAGAAGCTCCAGCCCAAAAGGCAGCCAAAATGCAGCCCACCTCCGGGAGAATCTCAAGAGCAGGGGGTGGAGCAAGCCAGGCCTCAAACCACGAGAAGCTCCAGCCCAACAGGCAGCCAAAATGCAGCCTACATCCGGGAGAATCTCAAGAGCAGGGGGTGGAGCAAGCCAGGCCTCAAACCACGAGAAGCTCCAGCCCAAAAGGCAGCCAAAATCCAGCCCACCTCCGGGAGAATCTCAAGAGCAGGGTGTGAAGCCACCAGGCCACAAACCACGAGAAGCTCCAGTCCAAAATGCAGCCAAAATGCAGCCCACATATGGGAGAATCTCAAGAGCAGAGGGTGGAGCAAGCCAGGCCTCAAACCAGGAGAAGCTCCAGCACAAAATGCAGCCAAAATGCAGCCCACCTCCGGGAGAATCTCAAGAGCAGGGGGTGGAGCAAGCCAGGCCTCAAACCATGGGAAGCTCCAGCGCAAAATGCAGCCAAAATGCAGCCCACATCCAGGAGAATCTCAAGAGCAGGGGGTGAGCAAGCCAGGCCTCAAACCATGAGAAGCTTCAGCCCAAAATACAGCCAAAATGGAGCCCACATCCGGGAGAATCTCAAGAGCAGGGGGTGGACCAAGCCAGGCCTCAAACCATGGGAAGCTCCAGCCCAAAAGACAGCCAAAATGCAGGCCACATCCGGGAGAATCTCAAGAGCAGGGGGTGGAGCAAGCCAGGCCTCAAACCATGAGAAGCTCCAGCCCAAAAGGCAGCCAAAATCCTAACCACATACGGGAGAATCTCAAGAGCAGGGGGTGGAGAAAGCCAGGCCTCAAACCACGAGAAGCTCCAGCCCAAAAGTCAGCCAAAATGCAGCCCACATCCGGGAGAATCTCAAGAGCAGGGGGTGGAGCAAGCCAGGCCTCAAACCACGAGAAGCTCCAGCCCAAAAGGCAGCCAAAATGCAGCCCACATGCGGGAGAATCTCAAGAGCAGGGTGTGAAGCCACCAGGCCACAAACCACGAGAACCTCCAGCCCAAAAGGCAGCCAAAATGCAGCCCACCTCCGGGAGAATATAAAGAGCAGGGGGTGGAGCAAGCCAGGCCTCAAACAATGAGAAGCTCCAGCCCAAAAGGCAGCCAAAATGCAGCCCACATACGGGAGAATCTCAAGAGGAGGGGGTGGAGCAAGCCAGGCCTCAAACCACGAGAAGCTCCAGCCCAAAAGGCAGCCAAAATGCAGCCCACATCCGGGAGAATCTCAAGAGAAGAGGGTGGAGAAAGCCAGGCCTCAAACCACAAGAAGCTCCAGCCCAAAAGGCAGCCAAAATGCAGCCCACATCCGGGAGAATATCAAGAGCAGGGGATGGAGCAAGCCAGGCCTCAAACTACGAGAAGCTCCAGCCCAAAAGGCAGCCAAAATGCAGCCCACCTCCGGGAGAATATCAATGGCAGTTTGGAGCAAGCCAGGCCTCAAACCACGAGAAGCTCCAGCCCAAAAGGCAGCCAAAATGCAGCCCACATCCAGGAGAATCTCAAGAGCAGGGGGTGGAGCAAGCCAGGCCTCAAACCATGGGAAGCTCCAGCCCAACATGCAGCCCAAATGCACCCCACATCCCGGAGAATATCAAGAGCAGGGGGTGGAGCAAGCCAGGCCTCAAACCATGAGAAGCTCCAGCCCAAAATGCAGGCAAAATGGAGCACACATCCGGGAGAATCTCAAGAGCAGGGGGTGGAGCAAGCCAGGCCTCAAACTATGAGAAGCTCCAGCCCAAAAGGCAGCCAAAATGCAGCCCACATCCGGGAGAATCACAAGAGCAGGGGGTGGAGCAAGCCAGGCCTCAAACCATGGGAAGCTCCAGCCCAAAAGGCAGCCAAAATGCAGCCCACATCCGGGAGAATCTCAAGAGCAGGGGGTGGAGCAAGCCAGGCCTCAAACCTCGAGAAGCTCCAGCCCAAAAGGCAGCCAAAATGCAGCCCACATCCAGGAGAATCTCAAGAGCAGGGGGTGGAGCAAGCCAGGCCTCAAACCATGGGAAGCTCCAGCCCAACATGCAGCCCAAATGCACCCCACATCCCGGAGAATATCAAGAGCAGGGGGTGGAGCAAGCCAGGCCTCAAACCATGAGAAGCTCCAGCCCAAAATGCAGGCAAAATGGAGCACACATCCGGGAGAATCTCAAGAGCAGGGGGTGGAGCAAGCCAGGCCTCAAACTATGAGAAGCTCCAGCCCAAAAGGCAGCCAAAATGCAGCCCACATCCGGGAGAATCACAAGAGCAGGGGGTGGAGCAAGCCAGGCCTCAAACCATGGGAAGCTCCAGCCCAAAAAGCAGCCAAAATGCAGCCCACATCCGGGAGAATCTCAAGAGCAGGGGGTGGAGCAAGCCAGGCCTCAAACCTCGAGAAGCTCCAGCCCAACAGGCAGCCAAAATGCAGCCCACATCCGGGAGAATCTCAAGAGCAGGGGGTGGAGCAAGCCAGGCCTCAAACCATGGGAAGCTCCAGCCCAAAATACAGCCAAAATGCACCCCACATCCAGGAGAATCTCAAGAGCAGGGGGTGAGCAAGCCAGGCCTCAAACCATGAGAAGCTTCAGCCCAAAATACAGCCAAAATGCAGCCCACATCCGGGAGAATCTCAAGAGCAGGGGGTGGAGCAAGCCAGGCCTCAAACCATGAGAAGCTCCAGCCCAAAAGACAGCCAAAATCCTAACCACATACGGGAGAATCTCAAGAGCAGGGGGTGGAGAAAGCCAGGCCTCAAACCACGAGAAGCTCCAGCCCAAAAGGCAGCCAAAATGCAGCCCACATCTGGGAGAATCTCAAGAGCAGGGGGTGGAGCAAGCCAGGCCTCAAACCACGAGAAGCTCCAGCCCAAAAGGCAGCCAAAATGCAGCCCACATATGGGAGAATCTCAAGAGCAGAGGGTGGAGCAAGCCAGGCCTCAAACCAGGAGAAGCTCCAGCACAAAATGCAGCCAAAATGCAGCCCACCTCCGGGAGAATCTCAAGAGCAGGGGGTGGAGCAAGCCAGGCCTCAAACCATGGGAAGCTCCAGCGCAAAATGCAGCCAAAATGCACCCCACATCCAGGAGAATCTCAAGAGCAGGGGGTGAGCAAGCCAGGCCTCAAACCATGAGAAGCTTCAGCCCAAAATACAGCCAAAATGGAGCCCACATCCGGGAGAATCTCAAGAGCAGGGGGTGGAGCAAGCCAGGCCTCAAACCATGGGAAGCTCCAGCCCAAAAGGCAGCCAAAATGCAGCCCACATCCGGGAGAATCTCAAGAGCAGGGGGTGGAGCAAGCCAGGCCTCAAACCATGAGAAGCTCCAGCCCAAAAGGCAGCCAAAATCCTAACCACATACGGGAGAATCTCAAGAGCAGGGGGTGGAGAAAGCCAGGCCTCAAACCACGAGAAGCTCCAGCCCAAAAGGCAGCCAAAATGCAGCCCACATCCGGGAGAATCTCAAGAGCAGGGGGTGGAGCAAGCCAGGCCTCAAACCACGAGAAGCTCCAGCCCAAAAGGCAGCCAAAATGCAGCCCACATCCGGGAGAATCTCAAGAGCAGGGTGTGAAGCCACCAGGCCACAAACCACGAGAAGCTCCAGCCCAAAATGCAGCCAAAATGCAGCCCACATATGGGAGAATCTCAAGAGCAGGGGGTGGAGCAAGCCAGGCCTCAATCCATGAGAAGCTCCAGCACAAAATGCAGCCAAAATGCAGCCCACCTCCGGGAGAATATCAATGGCAGTTTGGAGCAAGCCAGGCCTCAAACCACGAGAAGCTCCAGCCCAAAAGGCAGCGAAAATGCAGCCCACATCCGGGAGAATCTCAAGAGCAGGGGGTGGAGCAAGCCAGGCCTCAAACCATGGGAAGCTCCAGCCCAAAATGCAGCCAAAATGCAGCCCACATCCAGGAGAATCTCAAGAGCAGGGGGTGGAGCAAGCCAGGCCTCAAACCATGAGAAGCTCCAGCCCAAAATGCAGCCAAAATGGAGCACATATCCGGGAGAATCTCAAGAGCAGGGGGTGGAGCAAGCCAGGCCTCAAACTATGAGAAGCTCCAGCCCAAAAGGCAGCCAAAATGCAGCCCACATCCGGGAGAATCACAAGAGCAGGGGGTGGAGCAAGCCAGGCCTCAAACCACGAGAAGCTCCAGCCCAAAAGGCAGCGAAAATGCAGCCCACATCCGGGAGAATCTCAAGAGCAGGGGGTGGAGCAAGCCAGGCCTCAAACCATGGGAAGCTCCAGCCCAAAATGCAGCCAAAATGCAGCCCACATCCAGGAGAATCTCAAGAGCAGGGGGTGGAGCAAGCCAGGCCTTAAACCATGAGAAGCTCCAGCCCAAAATGCAGCCAAAATGGAGCACATATCCGGGAGAATCTCAAGAGCAGGGGGTGGAGCAAGCCAGGCCTCAAACTATGAGAAGCTCCAGCCCAAAAGGCAGCCAAAATGCAGCCCACATCCGGGAGAATCACAAGAGCAGGGGGTGGAGCAAGCCAGGCCTCAAACCACGAGAAGCTCCAGCCCAAAAAGCAGCCAAAATACCAACCACATCCGGGAGAATCTCAAGAGCAGGGGGTGGAGCAAGCCAGGCCTCAAACCTCGAGAAGCTCCAGCCCAAAAGGCAGCAAAAATGCAGCCCAGATCCGGGAGAATCTCAAGAGCAGGGGGTGGAGCAAGCCAGGCCTGAAACCTCGAGAAGCTCCTGCCCAAAATGCAGCGAAAATCCAGCCCACATCCGGAAGAATCTCAAGAGCAGGGGGTCGAGCAAGGCAGGCCTCAAACCACGAGAAGCTCCAGCCCAAAAGGCAGCAAAAATGCAGCCCACATCCGGGAGAATCTCAAGAGCAGGGGGTGGACCAAGCCAGGCCTCAAACCATGGGAAGCTCCAGCCCAAAAGGCAGCCAAAATGCAGCCCACATCCGGGAGAATCACAAGAGCAGGGGGTGGAGCAAGCCAGGCCTCAAACCATGAGAAGCTCCAGCCCAAAAGGCAGCCAAAATGCAGCCCACATCCGGGAGAATCTCAAGAGCAGGGGGTGGAGCAAGCCAGGCCTCAAACCACGAGAAGCTCCAGCCCAAAAGGCAGCCAAAATCCAGCCCACATCCAGGAGAATCTCAATAGAAGGGGGTGGAGCAAGCCAGGCCTCAAACCATGAGAAGCTCCAGCACAAAATGCAGCCAAAATGCAGCCCACCTCCGGGAGAATATCAATGGCAGTTTGGAGCAAGCCAGGCCTCAAACCACGAGAAGCTCCAGCCCAAAAGGCAGCGAAAATGCAGCCCACATCCGTGAGAATCTCAAGAGCAGGGGGTGGAGCAAGCCAGGCCTCAAACCATGGGAAGCTCCAGCCCAAAATGCAGCCAAAATGCACCCCACATCCAGGAGAATCTCAAGAGCAGGGGGTGGAGCAAGCCAAGCCTCAAACCATGAGAAGCTCCAGCCCAAAATGCAGCCAAAATGGAGCACACATCCGGGAGAATCTCAAGAGCAGGGGGTGGAGCAAGCCAGGCCTCAAACTATGAGAAGCTCCAGCCCAAAAGGCAGCCAAAATGCAGCCCACATCCTTGAGAATCACAAGAGCAGGGGGTGGAGCAAGCCAGGCCTCAAACCACGAGAAGCTCCAGCCCAAAAAGCAGCCAAAATCCTAACCACATCCGGGAGAATCTCAAGAGCAGGGGGTGGAGCAAGCCAGGCCTCAAACCTCGAGAAGCTCCAGCCCAAAAAGTAGCCAAAATGCAGCCCACATCCGGGAGAATATCAAGAGCAGGGGGTGGAGCAAGCCAGGCCTCAAATCATGAGAAGCTCCAGCCCAAAAGGCAGCCAAAATGCAGCCCACATCCGGGAGAATCACAAGAGCAGGGGGTGGAGCAAGCCAGGCCTCAAACCACGAGAAGCTCCAGCCCAAAAGGCAGCCAAAATCCAGCCCACATCCAGGAGAATCTCAAGAGCAGGGGGTGGAGCAAGCCAGGCCTCAAACCTCGAGAAGCTCCAGCCCAAAAGGCAGCCAAAATGCAGCCCACATCCGGGAGAATATAAAGAGCAGGGGGTAGAGCAAGGCAGGCCTCAAACCACGAGAAGCTCCAGCCCAAAAGGCATCCAAAATGCAGCCCACATCTGGGAGAATCTCAAGAGCAGGGGGTGGAGCAAGCCAGGCCTCAAACCATGAGAAGCTCCAGCACAAAATGCAGCCAAAATGCAGCCCACCTCCGGGAGAATCTCAAGAGCAGGGGGTGGAGCAAGCCAGGCCTCAAACCACGAGAAGCTCCAGCCCAAAATGCAGCCAAAATGCACCCCACATCCAGGAGAATCTCAAGAGCAGGGGGTGAGCAAGCCAGGCCTCAAACCATGAGAAGCTCCAGCCCAAAAGGCAGCCAAAATGCAGCCCACATTCGGGAGAATCTCAAGAGCAGGGGGTGGAGCAAGCCAGGCCTCAAACCTCGAGAAGCTCCAGACCAAAATGCAGCCAAAATGCAGCCCACCTCCGGGAGAATCTCAAGAGCAGGGGGTGGAGCAAGCCAGGCCTCAAACCACGAGAAGCTCCAGCCCAAAAGGCAGCCAAAATCCAGCCCACATCCGGGAGAATCTCAAGAGCAGGGGGTGGAGCAAGCCAGGCCTCAAACCACGAGAAGCTCCAGCCCAAAAGGCAGCCAAAATGCAGCCCACATCTGGGAGAATATCAAGAGCAGGGGGTGGAGCAAGCCAGGCCTCAAACCATGAGAAACTCCAGCCCAAAACGCAGCCAAAATGCAGCCCACATCCGGGAGAATCTCAAGAGCAGGGGGTGGAGCAAGCCAGGCCTCAAGCCACGAGACGCTGTAGCCCAAAAGTCAGCCAAAATGCAACCCACAGGCAGGAGAATCTCAAGAGCAGGGGGTGGAGCAAGCCAGGCCTCAAACCACAAGAATCTCCAGCCCAAAATGCAGCCAAAACCCAGCCCACGTCCGGGAGAATCTCAAGAGCAGGGGGTGGAGCAAGCCAGGCCTCAAACCACGAGAAGCTCCAGCCCAAAAGGCAGCCAAAATCCAGCCCACATCCGGGAGAATCTCAAGAGCAGGGGGTGGAGCAAGCCAGGCTTCAAACCACGAGAAGCTCCAGCCCAAAATGCAGCCAAAATGCAGCCCACATCCGGGAGAATCTCAAGAGCAGGGGGTGGAGCAAGCCAGGCCTCAAACCACAAGAAGCTCCAGCCCAAAATGCAGCCAAAATGCAGCCCACATCAGGGAGAATATCAAGAGCAGGGGGTGGAGCAAGCCAGGCCTCAAACCATGAGAAGCTAAAGCCCAAAAGGCAGCCAAAATGCAGCCCACCTCCGGGAGAATATCAATGGCAGTTTGGAGCAAGCCAGGCCTTAAACCACGAGAAGCTCCAGCCCAAAAGGCAGCCAAAATGCAGCCCACCTCCGGGAGAATCTCAAGAGCAGGGGGTGGAGCAAGCCAGGCCTCAAACCACGAGAAGCTCCAGCCCAAAAGGCAGCCAAAATGCAGCCCACATCCGGGAGAATCTCAAGAGCAGGGGGTGGAGCAGGCCAGGCCTCAAACCTCGAGAAGCTCCAGCCCAAAAGGCAGCCAAAATGCAGCCCACATCCGGGAGAATCTCAATGACAGATTTTGGAGCAAGCCAGGCCTCAAACCACGAGAAGCTCCAGCCCAAAATTCAGCAAAAATGCAGCCCACATCCGGGAGAATCTCAAGAGCAGGGGGTGGAACAAGCCAGGCCTCAAACCACGAGAAGCTCCAGCCCAAAAGGCAGCAAAAATGCAGCCCACATCCGGGAGAATCTCAATGGCAGACTTTAGAGCAAGCCAGGCCTCAAACTACGAGAAGCTCCAGCCCAAAAGGCAGCCAAAATCCAGCCCACATCCGGGAGAATCTCAAGAGCAGGGGGTGGAGCAAGCCAGGCCTCAAACCACGAGAAGCTCCAGCCCAAAAGGCAGCCAAAATGCAGCCCTCCTCCGGGAGAATCTCAAGAGCAGGGGGTGGAGCAAGCCAGGACTCAAACCATGAGAAGCTAAAGCCCAAAAGGCAGCCAAAATGCAGCCCACCTCCGGGAGAATATCAATGGCAGTTTGGAGCAAGCCAGGCCTCAAACCACGAGAAGCTCCAGCCCAAAAGGCAGCCAAAATCCAGCCCACCTCCGGGAGAATCTCAAGAGCAGGGGGTGGAGCAAGCCAGGCCTCAAACCACGAGAAGCTCCAGACCAAAAGGCAGCCAAAATGCAGCCCACATCCGGGATAATCTCAAGAGCAGGGGGTGAAGCAGGCCAGGCCTCAAACCTCGAGAAGCTCCAGCCCAAAAGGGAGCCAAAATGCAGCCCACTTCCGGGAGAATCTCATTGACAGATTTTGTAGCAAGCCAGGCCTCAAACCACGAGAAGCTCCAGCCCAAAATGCAGCCAAAATCCAGCCCACATCCGGGAGAATCTCAAGAGCAGGGGGTGGAGCAATCCAGGCTTCAAACCTCGAGAAGCTCCAGCCCAAAAGGCAGCCAAAATGCAGCCCACATCCGGGAGAATCTCAAGAGCAGGGGGTGGAGCAAGCCAGGCCTCAAACCACGAGAAGCTCCAGCCCAAAATGCAGCCAAAATGCAGCCCACATCCGGGAGAATCTCAAGAGCAGGGGGTGGAGCAGGCCAGGCCTCAAACCACGAGAAGCTCCAGCCCAAAAGGGAGCCAAAATGCAGCCCACATCCGGGAGAATCTCAATGACAGATTTTGGAGCAAGCCAGGCCTCAAACCACGAGAAGCTCCAGCCCAAAAGGCAGCCAAAATGCAGCCCACATCCAGGAGAATCTCAAGAGCAGGGGGTGGAGCAAGCCAGGCCTCAAACCATGAGAAGCTCCAGCCCAAAATGCAGCCAAAATGCAGCCCACATCCGGGAGAATATCAAGAGCAGGGGGTAGAGCAAGGCAGGCCTCAAACCACGAGAAACTCCAGCCCAAAAGGCAGACAAAATGCAGCCCACATCCAGGAGAATCTCAGGAGCAGTGGGTGGAGCAAGCCAGGCCTCAAACCACGAGAAGCTCCAGCCCAAAAGGCAGCCAAAATGCAGCCCACCTCCGGGAGAATCTCAAGAGCAGGGGGTGGAGCAAGCCAGGCCTCAAACCATGAGAAGCTCCAGCACAAAATGCAGCCAAAATGCAGCCCACCTCCGGGAGAATCTCAAGAGCAGGGGGTGCAGCAATCCAGGCCTCAAACCATGGGAAGCTCCAGCCCAAAATGCAGCCAAAATGCACCCCACATCCGGGAGAATCTCAAGAGCAGGGGGTGGAGCAAGCCAGGCCTCAAACCACGAGAAGCTCCAGCCCAAAAGTCAGCAAAAATGCAGCCCACATCCGGGAGAATCTCAATGGCAGGGGGTGGAGCAAGCCAGGCCTCAAACCTCGAGAAGCTCCAGCCCAAAAGGCAGCCAAAATGCAGCCCACCTCCGGGAGAATCTCAAGAGCAGGGGGTGGAGCAAGCCAGGCCTCAAACCACGAGAAGCTCCAGTTCAAATGCAGCCAAAATGCAGCCCATATCCGGGAGAATCTCAAGAGCAGGGGGTGGAGCAAGCCAGGCCTCAAACCACGAGAAGCTCCAGCCCAAAAGGCAGCCAAAATGCAGCCCACATTCGGGAGAATCTCAAGAGCAGGGGGTGGAGCAAGCCAGGCCTCAAACCATGAGAAGCTCCAGCCCAAAAGGCAGCCAAAATGCAGCCCACCTCCGGGAGAATATCAATGGCAGTTTGGAGCAAGCCAGGCCTCAAACCACGAGAAGCTGCAGCCCAAAAGGCAGCCAAAATGCAGCCCACCTCCGGGAGAATCTCAAGAGCAGGGGGTGGAGCAAGCCAGGCCTCAAACCACGAGAAGCTCCAGCCCAAAATGCAGCCAAAATGCAGCACACATCCGGGAGAATCTCAAGAGCAGGGGGTGGAGCAGGCCAGGCCTCAAACCACGAGAAGCTCCAACCCAAAAGGGAGCCAAAATGCAGCCCACATCCGGGAGAATCTCAATGACAGATTTCGGAGCAAGCCAGGCCTCAAACCACGAGAAGCTCCAGCCCAAAAGGCAGCCAAAATGCAGCCCACATCTGGGAGAATCTCAAGAGCAGGGGGTGGAGCAAGCCAGGCCTCAAACCATGAGAAGCTCCAGCACAAAATGCAGCCAAAATGCAGCCCACCTCCGGGAGAATCTCAAGAGCAGGGGGTGCAGCAAGCCAGGCCTCAAACCATGGGAAGCTCCAGCCCAAAATGCAGCCAAAATGCACCCCACATCCAGGAGAATCTCAAGAGCAGGGATTGAGCAAGCCAGGCCTCAAACCACGAGAAGCTCCAGCCCAAAAAGCAGCCAAAATCCTAACCACATCCGGGAGAATCTCAAGAGCAGGGGGTGGAGCAAGCCAGGCCTCAAATCATGAGAAGCTCCAGCCCAAAAGGCAGCCAAAATGCAGCCCACATCCGGGAGAATCACAAGAGCAGGGGGTGGAGCAAGCCAGGCCTCAAACCTCGAGAAGCTCCAGCCCAAAAGGCAGCCAAAATGCAGCCCACATCCAGGAGAATCTCAAGAGCAGGGGGTGGAGCAAGCCAGGCCTCAAACCTCGAGAAGCTCCAGCCCAAAAGGCAGCCAAAATGCAGCCCACATCCGGGAGAATATCAAGAGCAGGAGGTGGAGCAAGCCAGGCCTCAAATCATGAGAAGCTCCAGCCCAAAAGGCAGCCAAAATGCAGCCCACATCCGGGAGAATCACAAGAGCAGGGGGTGGAGCAAGCCAGGCCTCAAACCACGAGAAGCTCCAGCCCAAAAGGCAGCCAAAATGCAGCCCACATCCAGGAGAATCTCAAGAGCAGGGGGTGGAGCAAGCCAGGCCTCAAACCTCGAGAAGCTCCAGCCCAAAAGGCAGCCAAAATGCAGCCCACATCCGGGAGAATATAAAGAGCAGGGGGTAGAGCAAGGCAGGCCTCAAACCACGAGAAGCTCCAGCCCAAAAGGCAGACAAAATGCAGCCCACATCCAGGAGAATCTCAGGAGCAGTGGGTGGAGCAAGCCAGGCCTCAAACCACGAGAAGCTCCAGCCCAAAAGGCAGCCAAAATGCAGCCCACATCTGGGAGAATCTCAAGAGCAGGGGGTGGAGCAAGCCAGGCCTCAAACCATGAGAAGCTCCAGCACAAAATGCAGCCAAAATGCAGCCCACCTCTGGGAGAATCTCAAGAGCAGGTGGTGGAGCAAGCCAGGCCTCAAACCATGGGAAGCTCCAGCCCAAAATGCAGCCAAAATGCACCCCACATCCAGGAGAATCTCAAGAGCAGGGGGTGAGCAAGCCAGGCCTCAAACCATGAGAAGCTCCAGCCCAAAAGGCAGCCAAAATGCAGCCCACATTCGGGAGAATCTCAAGAGCAGGGGGTGGAGCAAGCCAGGCCTCAAACCTCGAGAAGCTCCAGACCAAAATGCAGCCAAAATGCAGCCCACCTCCGGGAGAATCTCAAGAGCAGGGGGTGGAGCAAGCCAGGCCTCAAACCACGAGAAGCTCCAGCCCAAAAGGCAGCCAAAATCCAGCCCACATCCTGGAGAATCTCAAGAGCAGGTGGTGGAGCAAGCCAGGCCTCAAACCACAAGAATCTCCAGCCCAAAATGCAGCCAAAACCCAGCCCACATCCGGGAGAATCTCAAGAGCAGGGGGTGGAGCAAGCCAGGCCTCAAACCACGAGAAGCTCCAGCCCAAAAGGCAGCCAAAATGCAGCCCACCTCAGGGAGAATCTCAAGAGCAGGGGGTGGAGCAAGCCAGGCCTCAAACCTCGAGAAGGTCCAGCCCAAAAGGCAGCCAAAATGCAGCCCACATCCGGGAGAATATCAAGAGCAGGGGGTGGAGCAAGCCAGGCCTCAAACCACGAGAAGCTCCAGCCCAAAAGGCAGCCAAAATGCAGCCCACATCCGGGAGAATCTCAAGAGCAGGGGGTGGAGCAAGCCAGGCCTCAAACCACAAGAAGCTCCAGCCCAAAATGCAGCCAAAATGCAGCCCACATCCGGGAGAATCTCAAGAGCAGGGGGTGGAGCAAGCCAGGCCTCAAACCATGAGAAGCTCCAGCCCAAAAGGCAGCCAAAATGCAGCCCACCTCCGGGAGAATATCAATGGCAGTTTGGAGCAAGCCAGGCCTCAAACCAGGAGAAGCTCCAGCCCAAAAGGCAGCCAAAATGCAGCCCACCTCCGGGAGAATCTCAAGAGCAGGGGGTGGAGCAAGCCAGGCCTCAAACCACGAGAAGCTCCAGCCCAAAAGGCAGCCAAAATGCAGCCCACATCCGGGAGAATCTCAAGAGCAGGGGGTGGAGCAGGCCAGGCCTCAAACCTCGAGAAGCTCCAGCCCAAAAGAGAGCCAAAATGCAGCCCACATCCGGGAGAATCTCAATGACAGATTTTGGAGCAAGCCAGGCCTCAAACCACGAGAAGCTCCACCCTAAAAGGCAGCCAAAATGCAGCCCACCTCCGGGAGAATCTCAAGAGCAGGGGGTGGAGCAAGCCAGGCCTCAAACCATGGGAAGCTCCAGCCCAAAATGCAGCCAAAATGCACCCCACATCCAGGAGAATCTCAAGAGCAGGGGGTGAGCAAGCCAGGCCTCAAACCATGAGAAGCTCCAGCCCAAGTATCAGCCAAAATGCAGCCCACATTCGGGAGAATCTCAAGAGCAGGGGGTGGAGCAAGCCAGGCCTCAAATCATGAGAAGCTCCAGCCCAAAAGGCAGCCAAAATGCAGCCCACATCCGGGAGAATCACAAGAGCAGGGGGTGGAGCAAGCCAGGCCTCAAACCTCGAGAAGCTCCAGCCCAAAAGGCAGCCAAAATGCAGCCCACATCCAGGAGAATCTCAAGAGCAGGGGGTGGAGCAAGCCAGGCCTCAAACCTCGAGAAGCTCCAGCCCAAAAGGCAGCCAAAATGCAGCCCACATCCGGGAGAATATAAAGAGCAGGGGGTAGAGCAAGGCAGGCCTCAAACCACGAGAAGCTCCAGCCCAAAAGGCAGACAAAATGCAGCCCACATCCAGGAGAATCTCAGGAGCAGTGGGTGGAGCAAGCCAGGCCTCAAACCACGAGAAGCTCCAGCCCAAAAGGCAGCCAAAATGCAGCCCACATCTGGGAGAATCTCAAGAGCAGGGGGTGGAGCAAGCCAGGCCTCAAACCATGAGAAGCTCCAGCACAAAATGCAGCCAAAATGCAGCCCACCTCTGGGAGAATCTCAAGAGCAGGTGGTGGAGCAAGCCAGGCCTCAAACCATGGGAAGCTCCAGCCCAAAATGCAGCCAAAATGCACCCCACATCCAGGAGAATCTCAAGAGCAGGGGGTGAGCAAGCCAGGCCTCAAACCATGAGAAGCTCCAGCCCAAAAGGCAGCCAAAATGCAGCCCACATTCGGGAGAATCTCAAGAGCAGGGGGTGGAGCAAGCCAGGCCTCAAACCTCGAGAAGCTCCAGACCAAAATGCAGCCAAAATGCAGCCCACCTCCGGGAGAATCTCAAGAGCAGGGGGTGGAGCAAGCCAGGCCTCAAACCACGAGAAGCTCCAGCCCAAAAGGCAGCCAAAATCCAGCCCACATCCTGGAGAATCTCAAGAGCAGGGGGTGGAGCAAGCCAGGCCTCAAACCACAAGAATCTCCAGCCCAAAATGCAGCCAAAACCCAGCCCACATCCGGGAGAATCTCAAGAGCAGGGGGTGGAGCAAGCCAGGCCTCAAACCACGAGAAGCTCCAGCCCAAAAGGCAGCCAAAATGCAGCCCACCTCAGGGAGAATCTCAAGAGCAGGGGGTGGAGCAAGCCAGGCCTCAAACCTCGAGAAGGTCCAGCCCAAAAGGCAGCCAAAATGCAGCCCACATCCGGGAGAATCTCAAGAGCAGGGGGTGGAGCAAGCCAGGCCTCAAACCACGAGAAGCTCCAGCCCAAAAGGCAGCCAAAATGCAGCCCACATCCGGGAGAATCTCAAGAGCAGGGGGTGGAGCAAGCCAGGCCTCAAACCACAAGAAGCTCCAGCCCAAAATGCAGCCAAAATGCAGCCCACATCCGGGAGAATCTCAAGAGCAGGGGGTGGAGCAAGCCAGGCCTCAAACCATGAGAAGCTAAAGCCCAAAAGGCAGCCAAAATGCAGCCCACCTCCGGGAGAATATCAATGGCAGTTTGGAGCAAGCCAGGCCTCAAACCACGAGAAGCTCCAGCCCAAAAGGCAGCCAAAATGCAGCCCACATCCGGGAGAATCTCAAGAGCAGGGGGTGGAGCAAGCCAGGCCTCAAACCACGAGAAGCTCCAGCCCAAAAGGCAGCCAAAATGCAGCCCACATCCGGGAGAATCTCAAGAGCAGGGGGTGGAGCAGGCCAGGCCTCAAACCTCGAGAAGCTCCAGCCCAAAAGAGAGCCAAAATGCAGCCCACATCCGGGAGAATCTCAATGACAGATTTTGGAGCAAGCCAGGCCTCAAACCACGAGAAGCTCCACCCTAAAAGGCAGCCAAAATGCAGCCCACCTCCGGGAGAATCTCAAGAGCAGGGGGTGGAGCAAGCCAGGCCTCAAACCATGGGAAGCTCCAGCCCAAAATGCAGCCAAAATGCACCCCACATCCAGGAGAATCTCAAGAGCAGGGGGTGAGCAAGCCAGGCCTCAAACCATGAGAAGCTCCAGCCCAAGTATCAGCCAAAATGCAGCCCACATTCGGGAGAATCTCAAGAGCAGGGGGTGGAGCAAGCCAGGCCTCAAATCATGAGAAGCTCCAGCCCAAAAGGCAGCCAAAATGCAGCCCACATCCAGCAGAATCTCAAGAGCAGGGGGTGGAGCAAGCCAGGCCTCAAACCTCGAGAAGCTCCAGCCCAAAAGGCAGCCAAAATGCAGCCCACATCCGGGAGAATATAAAGAGCAGGGGGTAGAGCAAGGCAGGCCTCAAACCACGAGAAGCTCCAGCCCAAAAGGCAGACAAAATGCAGCCCACATCCAGGAGAATCTCAGGAGCAGTGGGTGGAGCAAGCCAGGCCTCAAACCACGAGAAGCTCCAGCCCAAAAGGCAGCCAAAATGCAGCCCACATCTGGGAGAATCTCAAGAGCAGGGGGTGGAGCAAGCCAGGCCTCAAACCATGAGAAGCTCCAGCACAAAATGCAGCCAAAATGCAGCCCACCTCTGGGAGAATCTCAAGAGCAGGTGGTGGAGCAAGCCAGGCCTCAAACCATGGGAAGCTCCAGCCCAAAATGCAGCCAAAATGCACCCCACATCCAGGAGAATCTCAAGAGCAGGGGGTGAGCAAGCCAGGCCTCAAACCATGAGAAGCTCCAGCCCAAAAGGCAGCCAAAATGCAGCCCACATTCGGGAGAATCTCAAGAGCAGGGGGTGGAGCAAGCCAGGCCTCAAACCTCGAGAAGCTCCAGACCAAAATGCAGCCAAAATGCAGCCCACCTCCGGGAGAATCTCAAGAGCAGGGGGTGGAGCAAGCCAGGCCTCAAACCACGAGAAGCTCCAGCCCAAAAGGCAGCCAAAATCCAGCCCACATCCTGGAGAATCTCAAGAGCAGGTGGTGGAGCAAGCCAGGCCTCAAACCACGAGAAGCTCCAGCACAAAAGGCAGCCAAAATGCAGCCCACATCTGGGAGAATATCAAGAGCAGGGGGTGGAGCAAGCCAGGCCTCAAACCATGAGAAACTCCAGCCCAAAACGCAGCCAAAATGCAGCCCACATCCGGGAGAATCTCAAGAGCAGGGGGTGGAGCAAGCCAGGCCTCAAGCCACGAGACGCTGTAGCCCAAAAGGCAGCCAAAATGCAGCCCACATCCGGGAGAATCTCAAGAGCAGGGGGTGGAGCAAGCCAGGCCTCAAACCACAAGAATCCCCAGCCCAAAATGCAGCCAAAACCCAGCCCACATCCGGGAGAATCTCAAGAGCAGGGGGTGGAGCAAGCCAGGCCTCAAACCACGAGAAGCTCCAGCCCAAAAGGCAGCCAAAATGCAGCCCACCTCAGGGAGAATCTCAAGAGCAGGGGGTGGAGCAAGCCAGGCCTCAAACCTCGAGAAGGTCCAGCCCAAAAGGCAGCCAAAATGCAGCCCACATCCGGGAGAATATCAAGAGCAGGGGGTGGAGCAAGCCAGGCCTCAAACCACGAGAAGCTCCAGCCCAAAATGCAGCCAAAATGCAGCCCACATCCGGGAGAATCTCAAGAGCAGGGGGTGGAGCAAGCCAGGCCTCAAACCACAAGAAGCTCCAGCCCAAAATGCAGCCAAAATGCAGCCCACATCCGGGAGAATCTCAAGAGCAGGGGGTGGAGCAAGCCAGGCCTCAAACCATGAGAAGCTAAAGCCCAAAAGGCAGCCAAAATGCAGCCCACCTCCGGGAGAATATCAATGGCAGTTTGGAGCAAGCCAGGCCTCAAACCACGAGAAGCTCCAGCCCAAAAGGCAGCCAAAATGCAGCCCACCTCCGGGAGAATCTCAAGAGCAGGGGGTGGAGCAAGCCAGGCCTCAAACCACGAGAAGCTCCAGCCCAAAAGGCAGCCAAAATGCAGCCCACATCCGGGAGAATCTCAAGAGCAGGGGTTGGAGCAGGCCAGGCCTCAAACCTCGAGAAGCTCCAGCCCAAAAGGGAGCCAAAATGCAGCCCACATCCGGGAGAATCTCAATGACAGATTTTGGAGCAAGCCAGGCCTCAAACCACGAGAAGCTCCACCCTAAAAGGCAGCCAAAATGCAGCCCACCTCCGGGAGAATCTCAAGAGCAGGGGGTGGAGCAAGCCAGGCCTCAAACCATGGGAAGCTCCAGCCCAAAATGCAGCCAAAATGCACCCCACATCCAGGAGAATCTGAAGAGCAGGGGGTGAGCAAGCCAGGCCTCAAACCATGAGAAGCTCCAGCCCAAAAGGCAGCCAAAATGCAGCCCACATTCGGGAGAATCTCAATAGCAGGGGGTGGAGCAAGCCAGGCCTCAAACCTCGAGAAGCTCCAGACCAAAAGGCAGCCAAAATGCAGCCCACCTCCGGGAGAAACTCAAGAGCAGGGGGTGGAGCAAGCCAGGCCTCAAACCACGAGAAGCTCCAGCCCAAAAGGCAGCCAAAATCCAGCCCACATCCTGGAGAATCTCAAGAGCAGGGGGTGGAGCAAGCCAGGCCTCAAACCACGAGAAGCTCCAGCACAAAAGGCAGCCAAAATGCAGCCCACATCTGGGAGAATATCAAGAGCAGGGGGTGGAGCAAGCCAGGCCTCAAACCATGAGAAGCTCCAGCCCAAAACGCAGCCAAAATGCAGCCCACATCCGGGAGAATCTCAAGAGCAGGGGGTGGAGCAAGCCAGGCCTCAAGCCACGAGACGCTGTAGCCCAAAAGGCAGCCAAAAGGCAACACACATCCAGGAGAATCTCAAGAGCAGGGGGTGGAGCAATCCAGGCTTCAAACCACGAGAAGCTCCTGCCCAAAATGCAGCCAAAATGCAGCCCACATCCGGGAGAATCTCAAGAGCAGGGGGTGGAGCAAGCCAGGCCTCAAACCACAAGAAGCTCCAGCCCAAAATGCAGCCAAAATGCAGCCCACATCCGGGAGAATCTCAAGAGCAGGGGGTGGAGCAAGCCAGGCCTCAAACCATGAGAAGCTAAAGCCCAAAAGGCAGCCAAAATGCAGCCCACATCCGGGAGAATCTCAAGAGCAGGGGGTGGAGCAAGCCAGGCCTCAAACCACGAGAAGCTCCAGCCCAAAAGGCAGCCAAAATGCAGCCCACCTCCGGGAGAATCTCAAGAGCAGGGGGTGGAGCAAGCCAGGCCTCAAACCACGAGAAGCTCCAGCCCAAAAGGCAGCCAAAATGCAGCCCACATCCGGGAGAATCTCAAGAGCAGGGGGTGGAGCAGGCCAGGCCTCAAACCTCGAGAAGCTCCAGCCCAAAAGGGAGCCAAAATGCAGCCCACATCCGGGAGAATCTCAATGACAGATTTTGGAGCAAGCCAGGCCTCAAACCACGAGAAGCTCCACCCTAAAAGGCAGCCAAAATGCAGCCCACCTCCGGGAGAATCTCAAGAGCAGGGGGTGGAGCAAGCCAGGCCTCAAACCATGGGAAGCTCCAGCCCAAAATGCAGCCAAAATGCACCCCACATCCAGGAGAATCTCAAGAGCAGGGGGTGAGCAAGCCAGGCCTCAAACCATGAGAAGCTCCAGCCCAAAAGTCAGCCAAAATGCAGCCCACATTCGGGAGAATCTCAAGAGCAGGGGGTGGAGCAAGCCAGGCCTCAAACCTCGAGAAGCTCCAGACCAAAATGCAGCCAAAATGCAGCACACCTCCGGGAGAATCTCAAGAGCAGGGGGTGGAGCAAGCCAGGCCTCAAACCACGAGAAGCTCCAGCCCAAAAGGCAGCCAAAATCCAGCCCACATCCTGGAGAATCTCAAGAGCAGGGGGTGGAGCAAGCCAGGCCTCAAACCACGAGAAGCGCCAGCACAAAAGGCAGCCAAAATGCAGCCCACATCTGGGAGAATATCAAGAGCAGGGGGTGGAGCAAGCCAGGCCTCAAACCATGAGAAACTCCAGCCCAAAACGCAGCCAAAATGCAGCCCACATCCGGGAGAATCTCAAGAGCAGGGGGTGCAGCAAGCCAGGCCTCAAGCCACGAGACGCTGTAGCCCAAAAGGCAGCCAAAATGCAACCCACAGGCAGGAGAATCTCAAGAGCAGGGGGTGGAGCAAGCCAGACCTCAAACCACAAGAATCTCCAGCCCAAAATGCAGCCAAAACCCAGCCCACATCCGTGAGAATCTCAAGAGCAGGGGGTGGAGCAAGCCAGGCCTCAAACCACGAGAAGCTCCAGCCCAAAAGGCAGCCAAAATGCAGCCCACCTCAGGGAGAATCTCAAGAGCAGGGGGTGGAGCAAGCCAGGCCTCAAACCTCGAGAAGGTCCAGCCCAAAAGGCAGCCAAAATTCAGCCCACATCCGGGAGAATATCAAGAGCAGGGGGTGGAGCAAGCCAGGCCTCAAACCACGAGAAGCTCCAGCCCAAAAGGCAGCCAAAATGCAGCCCACATCCAGGAGAATCTCAAGAGCAGGGGGTGGAGTAAGCCAGGCCTCAAACCACGAGAAGCTCCAGCCCAAAAGGCAGCCAAAATGCAGCCCACATCCAGGAGAATCTCAAGAGCAGGGGGTGGAGCAAGCCAGGCCTCAAACCACGAGAAGCTCCAGCCCAAAATGCAGCCAAAATGCAGCCCACCTCCGGGAGAATCTCAAGAGCAGGGGGTGGAGCAAGCCAGGCCTCAAACCACGAGAAGCTCCAGTTCAAATGCAGCCAAAATGCAGCCCAAATCCGGGAGAATCTCAAGAGCAGGGGGTGGAGCAAGCCAGGCCTCAAACCACGAGAAGCTCCAGCCCAAAAGGCAGCCAAAATGCAGCCCACATCCGGGAGAATCTCAAGAGCAGGGGGTAGAGCAAGCCAGGCCTCAAACCACGAGAAGCTCCAGCCCAAAAGGCAGCCAAAATCCAGCCCACATCCGGGAGAATCTCAAGAGCAGGGGGTGGAGCAATCCAGGCTTCAAACCACGAGAAGCTCCAGCCCAAAATGCAGCCAAAATGCAGCCCACATCCGGGAGAATCTCAAGAGCAGGGGGTGGAACAAGCCAGGCCTCAAACCTCGAGAAGCTCCTGCCCAAAATGCAGCGAAAATCCAGCCCACATCCGGAAGAATCTCAAGAGCAGGGGGTCGAGCAAGGCAGGCCTCAAACCACGAGAAGCTCCAGCCCAAAAGGCAGCAAAAATGCAGCCTACATCCGGGAGAATCTCAAGAGCAGGGGGTGGAACAAGCCAGGCCTCAAACCTCGAGAAGCTCCAGCCCAAAAGGCAGCCAAAATGCAGCCCACATCCAGGAGAATCTCAAGAGCAGGGGGTGGAGCAAGCCAGGCCTCAAACCACGAGAAGCTCCAGCCCAAAAGGCAGCCAAAATGCAGCCCACATCCGGGAGAATCTCAAGAGCAGGGGGTGGAGCAAGCCAGGCCTCAAACCATGAGAAGCTCCAGCCCAAAAGGCAGCCAAAATGCAGCCCACATGCGGGAGAATCTCAAGAGCAGGGGGTGGAGCAAGCCAGGCCTCAAACCTCGAGAAGCTCCAGCCCAAGTATCAGCCAAAATGCAGCCCACATCCGGGAGAATCTCAATAGCAGGGGGTGGAGCAAGCCAGGCCTCAAACCATGAGAAGCTCCAGCCCAAAAGGCAGTAATATGCAGCCCACATCTGGGAGAATATCAAGAGCAGGGGGTGGAGCAAGCCAGGCCTCAAACCACGAGAAGCTCCAGCCCAAAAGGCAGCCAAAATAGAGCCCCCATCCGGGAGAATCTCAAGAGCAGGGTGTGGAGCAAGCCAGGCCTCAAACCATGAGAAGCTCCAGCCCAAAATGCAGCCAAAATCCAGCCCACATCCGGGAGAATCTCAAGAGCAGGAGGTGGAGCATACCAGGCCTCAAACCATGAGAATCAACAGCCCAAAAGGGAGCCAAAATGCAGCCCACCTCCGGAAGAATCTCAAGAGCAGGGGGTGGAGCAAGCCAGGCCTCAAACCTCGAGAAGCTCCAGTCCAAAAGGCAACCAAAATGCAGCCCACATCCGGGAGAATCTCAAGAGCAGGGGGTGGAGCAAGCCAGGCCTCAAACCACAAGAAGCTCCAGCACAAAAGGCAGCCAAAATGCAGCCCACATCCGGGAGAATCTCAAGAGCAGGGGGTGGAGCAAGCCAGGCCTCAAACCATGAGAAGCTCCAGCCCAAAATTGAGCCAAAATCCAGCCCACATCCGGGAGAATCTCAAGAGCAGGAGGTGGAGCATACCAGGCCTCAAACCATGAGAATCTCCAGCCCAAAAGGCAGCCAAAATCCAGACGACATCGGGGAGAATCTCAAGAGCAGGGGGTGGAGCAAGCCAGGCCTCAAACCTCGAGAAGCTCCAGCCCAAGTATCAGCCAAAATGCAGCCCACCTCCGGGAGAATATCAATGGCAGTTTGGAGCAAGCCAGGCCTCAAACCACGAGAAGCTCCAGCCCAAAAGGCAGCCAAAATGCAGCCCACCTCCGGGAGAATCTCAAGAGCAGGGGGTGGAGCAAGCCAGGCCTCAAACCACGAGAAGCTCCAGCCCAAAAGGCAGCCAAAATGCAGCCCACATCCGGGAGAATCTCAAGAGCAGGGGGTGGAGCAGGCCAGGCCTCAAACCTCGAGAAGCTCCAGCCCAAAAGGGAGCCAAAATGCAGCCCACATCCGGGAGAATCTCAATGACAGATTTTGGAGCAAGCCAGGCCTCAAACCACGAGAAGCTCCACCCTAAAAGGCAGCCAAAATGCAGCCCACATCCGGGAGAATCTCAAGAGCAGGGGGTGGAGCAAGCCAGGCCTCAAACCACGAGAAGCTCCAGCCCAAAAGTCAGCAAAAATGCAGCCCACATCCGGGAGAATCTCAAGAGCAGGGGGTGGAACAAGCCAGGCCTCAAACCTCGAGAAGCTCCAGCCCAAAAGGCAGCAAAAATGCAGCCCAGATCCGGGAGAATCTCAAGAGCAGGGGGTGGAGCAAGCCAGGCCTGAAACCTCGAGAAGCTCCTGCCCAAAATGCAGCGAAAATCCAGCCCACATCCGGAAGAATCTCAAGAGCAGGGGGTCGAGCAAGGCAGGCCTCAAACCACGAGAAGCTCCAGCCCAAAAGGCAGCAAAAATGCAGCCCACATCCGGGAGAATCTCAAGAGCAGGGGGTGGAACAAGCCAGGCCTCAAACCTCGAGAAGCTCCAGACCAAAAGGCAGCCAAAATGCAGCCCACATCCAGGAGAATCTCAAGAGCAGGGGGTGGAGCAAGCCAGGCCTCAAACCACGAGAAGCTCCAGCCCAAAAGGCAGCCAAAATGCAGCCCACATCCGGGAGAATCTCAAGAGCAGGGGGTGGAGCAAGCCAGGCCTCAAACCATGAGAAGCTCCAGACCAAAAGGCAGCCAAAATGCAGCCCACATGCGGGAGAATCTCAAGAGCAGGGGGTGGAGCAAGCCAGGCCTCAAACCTCGAGAAGCTCCAGCCCAAGTATCAGCCAAAATGCAGACCACATCCAGGAGAATCTCAAGAGCAGGGGGTGGAGCAAGCCAGGCCTCAAACCATGAGAAGCTCCAGACCAAAAGGCAGCCAAAATGCAGCCCACATGCGGGAGAATCTCAAGAGCAGGGGGTGGAGCAAGCCAGGCCTCAAACCTCGAGAAGCTCCAGCCCAAGTATCAGCCAAAATGCAGACCACATCCAGGAGAATCTCAAGAGCAGGGGGTGGAGCAAGCCAGGCCTCAAACCACGAGAAGCTCCAGCCCAAAAGGCAGCCAAAATGCAGCCCACATCCGGGAGAATCTCAATAGCAGGGGGTGGAGCAAGCCAGGCCTCAAACCATGAGAAGCTCCAGCCCAAAAGGCAGTAATATGCAGCCCACATGAGGGAGAATATCAAGAGCAGGGGGTGGAGCAAGCCAGGCCTCAAACCACGAGAAGCTCCAGCCCAAAAGGCAGCCAAAATAGAGCCCCATCCGGGAGAATCTCAAGAGCAGGGTGTGGAGCAAGCCAGGCCTCAAACCATGAGAAGCTCCAGCCCAAAATGCAGCCAAAATCCAGCCCACATCCGGGAGAATCTCAAGAGCAGGAGGTGGAGCATACCAGGCCTCAAACCATGAGAATCTCCAGCCCAAAAGGGAGCCAAAATGCAGCCCACATCCGGGAGAATCTCAAGAGCAGGGGGTGGAGCAAGCCAGGCCTCAAACCACAAGAAGCTCCAGCACAAAAGGCAGCCAAAATGCAGCCCACATCCGGGAGAATCTCAAGAGCAGGGGGTGGAGCAAGCCAGGCCTCAAACCATGAGAAGCTCCAGCCCAAAATTGAGCCAAAATCCAGCCCACATCCGGGAGAATCTCAAGAGCAGGAGGTGGAGCATACCAGGCCTCAAACCATGAGAATCTCCAGCCCAAAAGGCAGCCAAAATCCAGACGACATCGGGGAGAATCTCAAGAGCAGGGGGTGGAGCAAGCCAGGCCTCAAACCTCGAGAAGCTCCAGCCCAAAAGGCAGCCAAAATCCAGCCCACATCCAGGAGAATCTCAAGAGCAGGGGGTGGAGCAAGCCAGGCCTCAAAGCACAAGAAGCTCCAGCCCAAAAGGCAGCCAAAATGCAGCCCACATCCGGGAGAATCTCAAGAGCAGGGGGTGGAGCAAGCCAGGCCTCAAACCATGAGAAGCTCCAGCCCAAAAGGCAGCCAAAATGCAGCCCACATCCAGGAGAATCTCAAGAGCAGGGGGTGGAGCAAGCCAGGCCTCAAACCTCGAGAAGCTCCAGCCCAAGTATCAGCCAAAATGCAGCCCACATCCAGGAGAATCTCAAGAGCAGGGGGTGGAGCAAGCCAGGCCTCAAACCACGAGAAGCTCCAGCCCAAAAGGCAGCCAAAATGCAGCCCACATCTGGGAGAATATCAAGAGCAGGGGGTGGAGCAAGCCAGGCCTCAAACCATGAGAAGCTCCAGCCCAAAAGGCAGTAATATGCAGCCCACATGAGGGAGAATCTCAAGAGCAGGGGGTGGAGCAAGCCAGGCCTCAAACCACGAGAAGCTCCAGCCCAAAAGGCAGCCAAAATAGAGCCCCCATCCGGGAGAATCTCAAGAGCAGGGTGTGGAGGAAGCCAGGCCTCAAACCATGAGAAGCTCCAGCCCAAAATGCAGCCAAAATGCAGCCCTCTTCCGGGAGAATATCAAGAGCAGGGGGTGGAGCAAGCCAGGCCTCAAACCTCGAGAGGCTCCAGCCCAAAAGGCAGCCAAAATGCAGCCCACATCCGGGAGAATCTCAAGAGCAGGGAGTGGAGCAAGCCAGGCCTCAAACCATGAGAAGCTCCAGCCCAAAAGGCAGTAATATGCAGCCCACATCCGGGAGAATCTCAAGAGCAGGGGGTGGAGCAAGCCAGGCCTCAAACCACGAGAAGCTCCAGCCCAAAAGGCAGCCAAAATAGAGCCCCCATTCGGGAGAATCTCAAGAGCAGGGGGTGGAGCAAGCCAGGCCTCAAACCATGAGAATCTCCAGCCCAAAATGGAGCCAAAATGCAGCCCACATCCGGGAGAATCTCAAGAGCAGGGGGTGGAGCAAGCCAGGCCTCAAAGCACGAGAATCTCCAGCCCAAAAGGCAGCGAAAATCCAGCCCACATCCGGAATAATCTCAAGAGCAGGGGGTCGAGCAAGGCAGGCCTCAAACCACGAGAAGCTCCAGCCCAAAATGCAGCAAAAATGCAGCCCACATCCGGGAGAATCTCAAGAGCAGGGGGTGGAACAAGCCAGGCCTCAAACCTCGAGAAGCTCCAGCCCAAAAGGCAGCCAAAATGCAGCCCACATCCGGGAGAATCTCAAGAGCAGGGGGTGGAGCAAGCCAGGCCTCAAAGCACGAGAAGCTCCAACCCAAAAGGCAGCCAAAATGCAGCCCAGATCCGGGAGAATCTCAAGAGCAGGGGGTGGAGCAAGCCAGGCCTCAAACCATGAGAAGCTCCAGCCCAAAAGGCAGCCAAAATGCAGCCCACATCCAGGAGAATCTCAAGAGCAGGGGGTGGAGCAAGCCAGGCCTCAAACCTCGAGAAGCTCCAGCCCAAGTATCAGCCAAAATGCAGCCCACATCCAGGAGAATCTCAAGAGCAGGGGGTGGAGCAAGCCAGGCCTCAAACCACGAGAAGCTCCAGCCCAAAAGGCAGCCAAAATGCAGCCCACATCTGGGAGAATCTCAAGAGCAGGGGGTGGAGCAAGCCAGGCCTCAAACCATGAGAAGCTCCAGCCCAAAAGGCAGTAATATGCAGCCCACATGAGGGAGAATCTCAAGAGCAGGGGGTGGAGCAAGCCAGGCCTCAAACCACGAGAAGCTCCAGCCCAAAAGGCAGCCAAAATAGAGCCCCCATCCGGGAGAATCTCAAGAGCAGGGGGTGGAGCAAGCCAGGCCTCAAACCACGAGAAGCTCCAGCACAAAAGGCAGCCAAAATGCAGCCCACATCCGGGAGAATCTCAAGAGCAGGGGGTGGAGCAAGCCAGGCCTCAAACCACGAGAAGCTCCAGCCCAAAAGGCAGCCAAAATCCAGCCCACATCCGGGAGAATCTCAAGAGCAGGGGGTGGAGCAAGCCAGGCCTCAAACCACGAGAAGCTCCAGCCCAAAAGGCAGCCAAAATCCAGCCCACATCCAGGAGAATCTCAAGAGCAGGAGGTGGAGCATACCAGGCCTCAAACCATGAGAATCTCCAGTCCAAAAGGCAACCAAAATGCAGCCCACATCCGGGAGAATCTCAAGAGCAGGGGGTGGAGCAAGCCAGGCCTCAAACCACGAGAAGCTCCAGCCCAAAAGGCAGCCAAAATGCAGCCCACATCCAGGAGAATCTCAAGAGCAGGGGGTGGAGCAAGCCAGGCCTCAAACCACGAGAAGCTCCAGCCCAAAAGGCAGCCAAAATGCAGCCCACATCTGGGAGAATATCAAGAGCAGGGGGTGGAGCAAGCCAGGCCTCAAACCATGAGAAGCTCCAGCCCAAAAGGCAGTAATATGCAGCCCACATGAGGGAGAATCTCAAGAGCAGGGGGTGGAGCAAGCCAGGCCTCAAACCACGAGAAGCTCCAGCCCAAAAGGCAGCCAAAATAGAGCCCCCATCCGGGAGAATCTCAAGAGCAGGGTGTGGAGGAAGCCAGGCCTCAAACCATGAGAAGCTCCAGCCCAAAATGCAGCCAAAATGCAGCCCTCTTCCGGGAGAATATCAAGAGCAGGGGGTGGAGCAAGCCAGGCCTCAAACCTCGAGAGGCTCCAGCCCAAAAGGCAGCCAAAATGCAGCCCACATCCGGGAGAATCTCAAGAGCAGGGAGTGGAGCAAGCCAGGCCTCAAACCATGAGAAGCTCCAGCCCAAAAGGCAGTAATATGCAGCCCACATCCGGGAGAATCTCAAGAGCAGGGGGTGGAGCAAGCCAGGCCTCAAACCACGAGAAGCTCCAGCCCAAAAGGCAGCCAAAATAGAGCCCCCATTCGGGAGAATCTCAAGAGCAGGGGGTGGAGCAAGCCAGGCCTCAAACCATGAGAATCTCCAGCCCAAAAGGGAGCCAAAATGCAGCCCACATCCGGGAGAATCTCAAGAGCAGGGGGTGGAGCAAGCCAGGCCTCAAAGCACGAGAATCTCCAGCCCAAAAGGCAGCGAAAATCCAGCCCACATCCGGAATAATCTCAAGAGCAGGGGGTCGAGAAAGGCAGGCCTCAAACCACGAGAAGCTCCAGCCCAAAATGCAGCAAAAATGCAGCCCACATCCGGGAGAATCTCAAGAGCAGGGGGTGGAACAAGCCAGGCCTCAAACCTCGAGAAGCTCCAGCCCAAAAGGCAGCCAAAATGCAGCCCACATCCGGGAGAATCTCAAGAGCAGGGGGTGGAGCAAGCCAGGCCTCAAAGCACGAGAAGCTCCAACCCAAAAGGCAGCCAAAATGCAGCCCAGATCCGGGAGAATCTCAAGAGCAGGGGGTGGAGCAAGCCAGGCCTCAAACCATGAGAAGCTCCAGCCCAAAAGGCAGCCAAAATGCAGCCCACATCCAGGAGAATCTCAAGAGCAGGGGGTGGAGCAAGCCAGGCCTCAAACCTCGAGAAGCTCCAGCCCAAGTATCAGCCAAAATGCAGCCCACATCCAGGAGAATCTCAAGAGCAGGGGGTGGAGCAAGCCAGGCCTCAAACCACGAGAAGCTCCAGCCCAAAAGGCAGCCAAAATGCAGCCCACATCTGGGAGAATCTCTAGAGCAGGGGGTGGAGCAAGCCAGGCCTCAAACCATGAGAAGCTCCAGCCCAAAAGGCAGTAATATGCAGCCCACATGAGGGAGAATCTCAAGAGCAGGGGGTGGAGCAAGCCAGGCCTCAAACCACGAGAAGCTCCAGCCCAAAAGGCAGCCAAAATAGAGCCCCCATCCGGGAGAATCTCAAGAGCAGGGGGTGGAGCAAGCCAGGCCTCAAACCACGAGAAGCTCCAGCACAAAAGGCAGCCAAAATGCAGCCCACATCCGGGAGAATCTCAAGAGCAGGGGGTGGAGCAAGCCAGGCCTCAAACCACGAGAAGCTCCAGCCCAAAAGGCAGCCAAAATCCAGCCCACATCCGGGAGAATCTCAAGAGCAGGGGGTGGAGCAAGCCAGGCCTCAAACCATGAGAAACTCCAGCCCAAAATTGAGCCAAAATCCAGCCCACATCCAGGAGAATCTCAAGAGCAGGAGGTGGAGCATACCAGGCCTCAAACCATGAGAATCTCCAATCCAAAAGGCAACCAAAATGCAGCCCACATCCGGGAGAATCTCAAGAGCAGGGGGTGGAGCAAGCCAGGCCTCAAACCACGAGAAGCTCCAGCCCAAAAGGCAGCCAAAATGCAGCCCACATGAGGGAGAATCTCAAGAGCAGGGGGTGGAGCAAGCCAGGCCTCAAACCACGAGAAGCTCCAGCACAAAAGGCAGCCAAAATGCAGCCCACATCCGGGAGAATCTCAAGAGCAGGGGGTGGAGCAAGCCAGGCCTCAAACCATGAGAAGCTCCAGCCCAAAATTGAGCCAAAATCCAGCCCACGTCCGGGAGAATCTCAAGAGCAGGAGGTGGAGCATACCAGGCCTCAAACCATGAGAAGCTCCAGCCCAAAAGGCAGCCAAAATGCAGCCGACATCGGGGAGAAACTCAAGAGCAGGGGGTGGAGCAAGCCAGGCCTCAAACCACGAGAAGCTCCAGCCCAAAAGGCAGCCAAAATGCAGCCCACTTCCGGGAGAATATCAAGAGCAGGGGGTGGAGCAAGCCCGGCCTCAAACCACGAGAAGCTCCAGCCCAAAAGGCAGCCAAAATGCAGCCCACATCCAGGAGAATATCAAGAGCAGGGGGTGGAGCAAGCCAGGCCTCAAACCTCGAGAAGCTCCAGCCCAAGAATCAGTCAAAATGCAGCCCACATCCGGGAGAATCTCAAGAGCAGGGGGTGGAGCAAGCCAGGCCTCAAACCACGAGAAGCTCCAGCCCAAAAGGCAGCCAAAATAGAGCCCCCATCCGGGAGAATCTCAAGAGCAGGGGTGGAGGAAGCCAGGCCTCAAACCACGAGAAGCTGCAGCCCAAAAGGCAGCCAAAATCCAGTCCACATCCGGGAGAATCTCAAGAGCAGGGGCTGGAGCAAGCCAGGCCTCAAACCATGAGAATCTCCAGCCCAAAAGGGAGCCAAAATCCAGCCCACATCCGGGAGAATCTCAAGAGCAGGGGGTGGAGCAAGCCAGGCCTCAAACCATGAGAAGCTCCAGCCCAAAATTGAGCCAAAATCCAGCCCACGTCCGGGAGAATCTCAAGAGCAGGAGGTGGAGCATACCAGGCTTCAAACCATGAGAAGCTCCAGCCCAAAAGGCAGCCAAAATGCACCCGACATCGGGGAGAAACTCAAGAGCAGGGGGTGGAGCAAGCCAGGCCTCAAACCACGAGAAGCTCCAGCCCAAAAAGCAGCCAAAATGCAGCCCACTTCCGGGAGAATATCAAGAGCAGGGGGTGGAGCAAGCCAGGCCTCAAACCACGAGAAGCTCCAGCCCAAAAGGCAGCCAAAATGCAGCCCACATCCGGGAGAATATCAAGAGCAGGGGGTGGAGCAAGCCAGGCCTCAAACCTCGAGAGGCTCCAGCCCAAAAGGCAGCCAAAATGCAGCCCACATCCGGGAGAATCTCAAGAGCAGGGGGTGGAGCAAGCCAGGCCTCAAACCACGAGAAGCTCCAGCCCAAAAGGCAGCCAAAATGCAGCCCCCATCCGGGAGAATCTCAAGAGCAGGGGTGGAGGAAACCAGGCCTCAAACCACGAGAAGCTGCAGCCCAAAAGGCAGCCAAAATCCAGTCCACATCCGGGAGAATCTCAAGAGCAGGGGGTGGAGCAAGCCAGGCCTCAAACCATGAGAATCTCCAGCCCAAAAGGGAGCCAAAATCCAGCCCACATCCGGGAGAATCTCAAGAGCAGGAGGTGGAGCATACCAGGCCTCAAACCATGAGAATCTCCAACCCAAAAGGCAGCCAAAATGCAGCCCACATCCGGGAGAATCTCAAGAGCAGGGGGTGGAGCAAGCCAGGCCTCAAACCACGAGAAGCTCCACCCCAAAATGCAGCCAAAATGCAGCCCACTTCCGGGAGAATATCAAGAGCAGGGTGTGGAGCAAGCCAGGCCTCAAACCTCGAGAAGCTCCAGCCCAAAATGCAGCCAAAATCCAGCCCACATCCGGGAGAATCTCAAGAGCAGGAGGTGGAGCATACCAGGCCTCAAACCATGAGAATCAACAGCCCAAAAGGGAGCCAAAATGCAGCCCACCTCAGGAAGAATCTCAAGAGCAGGGGGTGGAGCAAGCCAGGCCTCAAACCTCGAGAAGCTCCAGTCCAAAAGGCAACCAAAATGCAGCCCACATCCGGGAGAATCTCAAGAGCAGGGGGTGGAGCAAGCCAGGCCTCAAACCACAAGAAGCTCCAGCACAAAAGGCAGCCAAAATGCAGCCCACATCCGGGAGAATCTCAAGAGCAGGGGGTGGAGCAAGCCAGGCCTCAAACCATGAGAAGCTCCAGCCCAAAATTGAGCCAAAATCCAGCCCACATCCGGGAGAATCTCAAGAGCAGGAGGTGGAGCATACCAGGCCTCAAACCATGAGAATCTCCAGCCCAAAAGGCAGCCAAAATCCAGACGACATCGGGGAGAATCTCAAGAGCAGGGGGTGGAGGAAGCCAGGCCTCAAACCTCGAGAAGCTCCAGCCCAAGTATCAGCCAAAATGCAGCCCACATCCAGGAGAATCTCAAGAGCAGGGGGTGGAGCAAGCCAGGCCTCAAACCACGAGAAGCTCCAGCCCAAAAGGCAGCCAAAATGCAGCCCACCTCCGGGAGAATATCAATGGCAGTTTGGAGCAAGCCAGGCCTCAAACCACGAGAAGCTCCAGCCCAAAAGGCAGCCAAAATGCAGCCCACCTCCGGGAGAATCTCAAGAGCAGGGGGTGGAGCAAGCCAGGCCTCAAACCACGAGAAGCTCCAGCCCAAAAGGCAGCCAAAATGCAGCCCACATCCGGGAGAATCTCAAGAGCAGGGGGTGGAGCAGGCCAGGCCTCAAACCTCGAGAAGCTCCAGCCCAAAAGGGAGCCAAAATGCAGCCCACATCCGGGAGAATCTCAATGACAGATTTTGGAGCAAGCCAGGCCTCAAACCACGAGAAGCTCCACCCTAAAAGGCAGCCAAAATGCAGCCCACATCCGGGAGAATCTCAAGAGCAGGGGGTGGAGCAAGCCAGGCCTCAAACCACGAGAAGCTCCAGCCCAAAAGTCAGCAAAAATGCAGCCCACATCCGGGAGAATCTCAAGAGCAGGGGGTGGAACAAGCCAGGCCTCAAACCTCGAGAAGCTCCAGCCCAAAAGGCAGCAAAAATGCAGCCCAGATCCGGGAGAATCTCAAGAGCAGAGGGTGGAGCAAGCCAGGCCTGAAACCTCGAGAAGCTCCTGCCCAAAATGCAGCGAAAATCCAGCCCACATCCGGAAGAATCTCAAGAGCAGGGGGTCGAGCAAGGCAGGCCTCAAACCACGAGAAGCTCCAGCCCAAAAGGCAGCAAAAATGCAGCCCACATCCGGGAGAATCTCAAGAGCAGGGGGTGGAACAAGCCAGGCCTCAAACCTCGAGAAGCTCCAGACCAAAAGGCAGCCAAAATGCAGCCCACATCCAGGAGAATCTCAAGAGCAGGGGGTGGAGCAAGCCAGGCCTCAAACCACGAGAAGCTCCAGCCCAAAAGGCAGCCAAAATGCAGCCCACATCCGGGAGAATCTCAAGAGCAGGGGGTGGAGCAAGCCAGGCCTCAAACCATGAGAAGCTCCAGACCAAAAGGCAGCCAAAATGCAGCCCACATGCGGGAGAATCTCAAGAGCAGGGGGTGGAGCAAGCCAGGCCTCAAACCTCGAGAAGCTCCAGCCCAAGTATCAGCCAAAATGCAGACCACATCCAGGAGAATCTCAAGAGCAGGGGGTGGAGCAAGCCAGGCCTCAAACCACGAGAAGCTCCAGCCCAAAAGGCAGCCAAAATGCAGCCCACATCCGGGAGAATCTCAATAGCAGGGGGTGGAGCAAGCCAGGCCTCAAACCATGAGAAGCTCCAGCCCAAAAGGCAGTAATATGCAGCCCACATGAGGGAGAATATCAAGAGCAGGGGGTGGAGCAAGCCAGGCCTCAAACCACGAGAAGCTCCAGCCCAAAAGGCAGCCAAAATAGAGCCCCATCCGGGAGAATCTCAAGAGCAGGGTGTGGAGCAAGCCAGGCCTCAAACCATGAGAAGCTCCAGCCCAAAAGGCAGCCAAAATCCAGCCCACATCCGGGAGAATCTCAAGAGCAGGAGGTGGAGCATACCAGGCCTCAAACCATGAGAATCTCCAGCCCAAAAGGGAGCCAAAATGCAGCCCACATCCGGGAGAATCTCAAGAGCAGGGGGTGGAGCAAGCCAGGCCTCAAACCACAAGAAGCTCCAGCACAAAAGGCAGCCAAAATGCAGCCCACATCCGGGAGAATCTCAAGAGCAGGGGGTGGAGCAAGCCAGGCCTCAAACCATGAGAAGCTCCAGCCCAAAATTGAGCCAAAATCCAGCCCACATCCGGGAGAATCTCAAGAGCAGGAGGTGGAGCATACCAGGCCTCAAACCATGAGAATCTCCAGCCCAAAAGGCAGCCAAAATCCAGACGACATCGGGGAGAATCTCAAGAGCAGGGGGTGGAGCAAGCCAGGCCTCAAACCTCGAGAAGCTCCAGCCCAAAAGGCAGCCAAAATCCAGCCCACATCCAGGAGAATCTCAAGAGCAGGGGGTGGAGCAAGCCAGGCCTCAAAGCACGAGAAGCTCCAGCCCAAAAGGCAGCCAAAATGCAGCCCAGATCCGGGAGAATCTCAAGAGCAGGGGGTGGAGCAAGCCAGGCCTCAAACCATGAGAAGCTCCAGCCCAAAAGGCAGCCAAAATGCAGCCCACATCCAGGAGAATCTCAAGAGCAGGGGGTGGAGCAAGCCAGGCCTCAAACCTCGAGAAGCTCCAGCCCAAGTATCAGCCAAAATGCAGCCCACATCCAGGAGAATCTCAAGAGCAGGGGGTGGAGCAAGCCAGGCCTCAAACCACGAGAAGCTCCAGCCCAAAAGGCAGCCAAAATGCAGCCCACATCTGGGAGAATATCAAGAGCAGGGGGTGGAGCAAGCCAGGCCTCAAACCATGAGAAGCTCCAGCCCAAAAGGCAGTAATATGCAGCCCACATGAGGGAGAATCTCAAGAGCAGGGGGTGGAGCAAGCCAGGCCTCAAACCACGAGAAGCTCCAGCCCAAAAGGCAGCCAAAATAGAGCCCCCATCCGGGAGAATCTCAAGAGCAGGGTGTGGAGGAAGCCAGGCCTCAAACCATGAGAAGCTCCAGCCCAAAATGCAGCCAAAATGCAGCCCTCTTCCGGGAGAATATCAAGAGCAGGGGGTGGAGCAAGCCAGGCCTCAAACCTCGAGAGGCTCCAGCCCAAAAGGCAGCCAAAATGCAGCCCACATCCGGGAGAATCTCAAGAGCAGGGAGTGGAGCAAGCCAGGCCTCAAACCATGAGAAGCTCCAGCCCAAAAGGCAGTAATATGCAGCCCACATCCGGGAGAATCTCAAGAGCAGGGGGTGGAGCAAGCCAGGCCTCAAACCACGAGAAGCTCCAGCCCAAAAGGCAGCCAAAATAGAGCCCCCATTCGGGAGAATCTCAAGAGCAGGGGGTGGAGCAAGCCAGGCCTCAAACCATGAGAATCTCCAGCCCAAAAGGGAGCCAAAATGCAGCCCACATCCGGGAGAATCTCAAGAGCAGGGGGTGGAGCAAGCCAGGCCTCAAAGCACGAGAATCTCCAGCCCAAAAGGCAGCGAAAATCCAGCCCACATCCGGAATAATCTCAAGAGCAGGGGGTCGAGCAAGGCAGGCCTCAAACCACGAGAAGCTCCAGCCCAAAATGCAGCAAAAATGCAGCCCACATCCGGGAGAATCTCAAGAGCAGGGGGTGGAACAAGCCAGGCCTCAAACCTCGAGAAGCTCCAGCCCAAAAGGCAGCCAAAATGCAGCCCACATCCGGGAGAATCTCAAGAGCAGGGGGTGGAGCAAGCCAGGCCTCAAAGCACGAGAAGCTCCAACCCAAAAGGCAGCCAAAATGCAGCCCAGATCCGGGAGAATCTCAAGAGCAGGGGGTGGAGCAAGCCAGGCCTCAAACCACGAGAAGCTCCAGCCCAAAAGGCAGCCAAAATGCAGCCCACATCCAGGAGAATCTCAAGAGCAGGGGGTGGAGCAAGCCAGGCCTCAAACCTCGAGAAGCTCCAGCCCAAGTATCAGCCAAAATGCAGCCCACATCCAGGAGAATCTCAAGAGCAGGGGGTGGAGCAAGCCAGGCCTCAAACCACGAGAAGCTCCAGCCCAAAAGGCAGCCAAAATGCAGCCCACATCTGGGAGAATCTCTAGAGCAGGGGGTGGAGCAAGCCAGGCCTCAAACCATGAGAAGCTCCAGCCCAAAAGGCAGTAATATGCAGCCCACATGAGGGAGAATCTCAAGAGCAGGGGGTGGAGCAAGCCAGGCCTCAAACCACGAGAAGCTCCAGCCCAAAAGGCAGCCAAAATAGAGCCCCCATCCGGGAGAATCTCAAGAGCAGGGGGTGGAGCAAGCCAGGCCTCAAACCACGAGAAGCTCCAGCACAAAAGGCAGCCAAAATGCAGCCCACATCCGGGAGAATCTCAAGAGCAGGGGGTGGAGCAAGCCAGGCCTCAAACCACGAGAAGCTCCAGCCCAAAAGGCAGCCAAAATGCAGCCCACATCCGGGAGAATATAAAGAGCAGGGGGTAGAGCAAGGCAGGCCTCAAACCACGAGAAGCTCCAGCCCAAAAGGCAGACAAAATGCAGCCCACATCCAGGAGAATCTCAGGAGCAGTGGGTGGAGCAAGCCAGGCCTCAAACCACGAGAAGCGCCAGCACAAAAGGCAGCCAAAATGCAGCCCACATCTGGGAGAATATCAAGAGCAGGGGGTGGAGCAAGCCAGGCCTCAAACCATGAGAAACTCCAGCCCAAAACGCAGCCAAAATGCAGCCCACATCCGGGAGAATCTCAAGAGCAGGGGGTGCAGCAAGCCAGGCCTCAAGCCACGAGACGCTGTAGCCCAAAAGGCAGCCAAAATGCAACCCACAGGCAGGAGAATCTCAAGAGCAGGGGGTGGAGCAAGCCAGACCTCAAACCACAAGAATCTCCAGCCCAAAATGCAGCCAAAACCCAGCCCACATCCGTGAGAATCTCAAGAGCAGGGGTTGGAGCAAGCCAGGCCTCAAACCACGAGAAGCTCCAGCCCAAAAGGCAGCCAAAATGCAGCCCACCTCAGGGAGAATCTCAAGAGCAGGGGGTGGAGCAAGCCAGGCCTCAAACCTCGAGAAGGTCCAGCCCAAAAGGCAGCCAAAATTCAGCCCACATCCGGGAGAATATCAAGAGCAGGGGGTGGAGCAAGCCAGGCCTCAAACCACGAGAAGCTCCAGCCCAAAAGGCAGCCAAAATGCAGCCCACATCCAGGAGAATCTCAAGAGCAGGGGGTGGAGTAAGCCAGGCCTCAAACCACGAGAAGCTCCAGCCCAAAAGGCAGCCAAAATGCAGCCCACATCCAGGAGAATCTCAAGAGCAGGGGGTGGAGCAAGCCAGGCCTCAAACCACGAGAAGCTCCAGCCCAAAATGCAGCCAAAATGCAGCCCACCTCCGGGAGAATCTCAAGAGCAGGGGGTGGAGCAAGCCAGGCCTCAAACCACGAGAAGCTCCAGTTCAAATGCAGCCAAAATGCAGCCCAAATCCGGGAGAATCTCAAGAGCAGGGGGTGGAGCAAGCCAGGCCTCAAACCACGAGAAGCTCCAGCCCAAAAGGCAGCCAAAATGCAGCCCACATCCGGGAGAATCTCAAGAGCAGGGGGTAGAGCAAGCCAGGCCTCAAACCACGAGAAGCTCCAGCCCAAAAGGCAGCCAAAATCCAGCCCACATCCGGGAGAATCTCAAGAGCAGGGGGTGGAGCAATCCAGGCTTCAAACCACGAGAAGCTCCAGCCCAAAATGCAGCCAAAATGCAGCCCACATCCGGGAGAATCTCAAGAGCAGGGGGTGGAACAAGCCAGGCCTCAAACCTCGAGAAGCTCCTGCCCAAAATGCAGCGAAAATCCAGCCCACATCCGGAAGAATCTCAAGAGCAGGGGGTCGAGCAAGGCAGGCCTCAAACCACGAGAAGCTCCAGCCCAAAAGGCAGCAAAAATGCAGCCTACATCCGGGAGAATCTCAAGAGCAGGGGGTGGAACAAGGCAGGCCTCAAACCACGAGAAGCTCCAGCCCAAAAGGCAGACAAAATGCAGCCCACATCCAGGAGAATCTCAGGAGCAGTGGGTGGAGCAAGCCAGGCCTCAAACCACGAGAAGCGCCAGCACAAAAGGCAGCCAAAATGCAGCCCACATCTGGGAGAATATCAAGAGCAGGGGGTGGAGCAAGCCAGGCCTCAAACCATGAGAAACTCCAGCCCAAAACGCAGCCAAAATGCAGCCCACATCCGGGAGAATCTCAAGAGCAGGGGGTGCAGCAAGCCAGGCCTCAAGCCACGAGACGCTGTAGCCCAAAAGGCAGCCAAAATGCAACCCACAGGCAGGAGAATCTCAAGAGCAGGGGGTGGAGCAAGCCAGACCTCAAACCACAAGAATCTCCAGCCCAAAATGCAGCCAAAACCCAGCCCACATCCGTGAGAATCTCAAGAGCAGGGGGTGGAGCAAGCCAGGCCTCAAACCACGAGAAGCTCCAGCCCAAAAGGCAGCCAAAATGCAGCCCACCTCAGGGAGAATCTCAAGAGCAGGGGGTGGAGCAAGCCAGGCCTCAAACCTCGAGAAGGTCCAGCCCAAAAGGCAGCCAAAATTCAGCCCACATCCGGGAGAATATCAAGAGCAGGGGGTGGAGCAAGCCAGGCCTCAAACCACGAGAAGCTCCAGCCCAAAAGGCAGCCAAAATGCAGCCCACATCCAGGAGAATCTCAAGAGCAGGGGGTGGAGTAAGCCAGGCCTCAAACCACGAGAAGCTCCAGCCCAAAAGGCAGCCAAAATGCAGCCCACATCCAGGAGAATCTCAAGAGCAGGGGGTGGAGCAAGCCAGGCCTCAAACCACGAGAAGCTCCAGCCCAAAATGCAGCCAAAATGCAGCCCACCTCCGGGAGAATCTCAAGAGCAGGGGGTGGAGCAAGCCAGGCCTCAAACCACGAGAATCTCCAGTTCAAATGCAGCCAAAATGCAGCCCAAATCCGGGAGAATCTCAAGAGCAGGGGGTGGAGCAAGCCAGGCCTCAAACCACGAGAAGCTCCAGCCCAAAAGGCAGCCAAAATGCAGCCCACCTCCGGGAGAATCTCAAGAGCAGGGGGTAGAGCAAGCCAGGCCTCAAACCACGAGAAGCTCCAGCCCAAAAGGCAGCCAAAATCCAGCCCACATCCGGGAGAATCTCAAGAGCAGGGGGTGGAGCAATCCAGGCTTCAAACCACGAGAAGCTCCAGCCCAAAATGCAGCCAAAATGCAGCCCACATCCGGGAGAATCTCAAGAGCAGGGGGTGGAACAAGCCAGGCCTCAAACCTCGAGAAGCTCCTGCCCAAAATGCAGCGAAAATCCAGCCCACATCCGGAAGAATCTCAAGAGCAGGGGGTCGAGCAAGGCAGGCCTCAAACCACGAGAAGCTCCAGCCCAAAAGGCAGCAAAAATGCAGCCTACATCCGGGAGAATCTCAAGAGCAGGGGGTGGAACAAGCCAGGCCTCAAACCTCGAGAAGCTCCAGCCCAAAAGGCAGCCAAAATGCAGCCCACATCCAGGAGAATCTCAAGAGCAGGGGGTGGAGCAAGCCAGGCCTCAAACCACGAGAAGCTCCAGCCCAAAAGGCAGCCAAAATAGAGCCCCCATCCGGGAGAATCTCAAGAGCAGGGGGTGGAGCAAGCCAGGCCTCAAACCACGAGAAGCTCCAGCACAAAAGGCAGCCAAAATGCAGCCCACATCCGGGAGAATCTCAAGAGCAGGGGGTGGAGCAAGCCAGGCCTCAAACCACGAGAAGCTCCAGCCCAAAAGGCAGCCAAAATGCAGCCCACATCCGGGAGAATATAAAGAGCAGGGGGTAGAGCAAGGCAGGCCTCAAACCACGAGAAGCTCCAGCCCAAAAGGCAGACAAAATGCAGCCCACATCCAGGAGAATCTCAGGAGCAGTGGGTGGAGCAAGCCAGGCCTCAAACCACGAGAAGCGCCAGCACAAAAGGCAGCCAAAATGCAGCCCACATCTGGGAGAATATCAAGAGCAGGGGGTGGAGCAAGCCAGGCCTCAAACCATGAGAAACTCCAGCCCAAAACGCAGCCAAAATGCAGCCCACATCCGGGAGAATCTCAAGAGCAGGGGGTGCAGCAAGCCAGGCCTCAAGCCACGAGACGCTGTAGCCCAAAAGGCAGCCAAAATGCAACCCACAGGCAGGAGAATCTCAAGAGCAGGGGGTGGAGCAAGCCAGACCTCAAACCACAAGAATCTCCAGCCCAAAATGCAGCCAAAACCCAGCCCACATCCGTGAGAATCTCAAGAGCAGGGGTTGGAGCAAGCCAGGCCTCAAACCACGAGAAGCTCCAGCCCAAAAGGCAGCCAAAATGCAGCCCACCTCAGGGAGAATCTCAAGAGCAGGGGGTGGAGCAAGCCAGGCCTCAAACCTCGAGAAGGTCCAGCCCAAAAGGCAGCCAAAATTCAGCCCACATCCGGGAGAATATCAAGAGCAGGGGGTGGAGCAAGCCAGGCCTCAAACCACGAGAAGCTCCAGCCCAAAAGGCAGCCAAAATGCAGCCCACATCCAGGAGAATCTCAAGAGCAGGGGGTGGAGTAAGCCAGGCCTCAAACCACGAGAAGCTCCAGCCCAAAAGGCAGCCAAAATGCAGCCCACATCCAGGAGAATCTCAAGAGCAGGGGGTGGAGCAAGCCAGGCCTCAAACCACGAGAAGCTCCAGCCCAAAATGCAGCCAAAATGCAGCCCACCTCCGGGAGAATCTCAAGAGCAGGGGGTGGAGCAAGCCAGGCCTCAAACCACGAGAAGCTCCAGTTCAAATGCAGCCAAAATGCAGCCCAAATCCGGGAGAATCTCAAGAGCAGGGGGTGGAGCAAGCCAGGCCTCAAACCACGAGAAGCTCCAGCCCAAAAGGCAGCCAAAATGCAGCCCACATCCGGGAGAATCTCAAGAGCAGGGGGTAGAGCAAGCCAGGCCTCAAACCACGAGAAGCTCCAGCCCAAAAGGCAGCCAAAATCCAGCCCACATCCGGGAGAATCTCAAGAGCAGGGGGTGGAGCAATCCAGGCTTCAAACCACGAGAAGCTCCAGCCCAAAATGCAGCCAAAATGCAGCCCACATCCGGGAGAATCTCAAGAGCAGGGGGTGGAACAAGCCAGGCCTCAAACCTCGAGAAGCTCCTGCCCAAAATGCAGCGAAAATCCAGCCCACATCCGGAAGAATCTCAAGAGCAGGGGGTCGAGCAAGGCAGGCCTCAAACCACGAGAAGCTCCAGCCCAAAAGGCAGCAAAAATGCAGCCTACATCCGGGAGAATCTCAAGAGCAGGGGGTGGAACAAGGCAGGCCTCAAACCACGAGAAGCTCCAGCCCAAAAGGCAGACAAAATGCAGCCCACATCCAGGAGAATCTCAGGAGCAGTGGGTGGAGCAAGCCAGGCCTCAAACCACGAGAAGCGCCAGCACAAAAGGCAGCCAAAATGCAGCCCACATCTGGGAGAATATCAAGAGCAGGGGGTGGAGCAAGCCAGGCCTCAAACCATGAGAAACTCCAGCCCAAAACGCAGCCAAAATGCAGCCCACATCCGGGAGAATCTCAAGAGCAGGGGGTGCAGCAAGCCAGGCCTCAAGCCACGAGACGCTGTAGCCCAAAAGGCAGCCAAAATGCAACCCACAGGCAGGAGAATCTCAAGAGCAGGGGGTGGAGCAAGCCAGACCTCAAACCACAAGAATCTCCAGCCCAAAATGCAGCCAAAACCCAGCCCACATCCGTGAGAATCTCAAGAGCAGGGGGTGGAGCAAGCCAGGCCTCAAACCACGAGAAGCTCCAGCCCAAAAGGCAGCCAAAATGCAGCCCACCTCAGGGAGAATCTCAAGAGCAGGGGGTGGAGCAAGCCAGGCCTCAAACCTCGAGAAGGTCCAGCCCAAAAGGCAGCCAAAATTCAGCCCACATCCGGGAGAATATCAAGAGCAGGGGGTGGAGCAAGCCAGGCCTCAAACCACGAGAAGCTCCAGCCCAAAAGGCAGCCAAAATGCAGCCCACATCCAGGAGAATCTCAAGAGCAGGGGGTGGAGTAAGCCAGGCCTCAAACCACGAGAAGCTCCAGCCCAAAAGGCAGCCAAAATGCAGCCCACATCCAGGAGAATCTCAAGAGCAGGGGGTGGAGCAAGCCAGGCCTCAAACCACGAGAAGCTCCAGCCCAAAATGCAGCCAAAATGCAGCCCACCTCCGGGAGAATCTCAAGAGCAGGGGGTGGAGCAAGCCAGGCCTCAAACCACGAGAAGCTCCAGTTCAAATGCAGCCAAAATGCAGCCCAAATCCGGGAGAATCTCAAGAGCAGGGGGTGGAGCAAGCCAGGCCTCAAACCACGAGAAGCTCCAGCCCAAAAGGCAGCCAAAATGCAGCCCACATCCGGGAGAATCTCAAGAGCAGGGGGTAGAGCAAGCCAGGCCTCAAACCACGAGAAGCTCCAGCCCAAAAGGCAGCCAAAATCCAGCCCACATCCGGGAGAATCTCAAGAGCAGGGGGTGGAGCAATCCAGGCTTCAAACCACGAGAAGCTCCAGCCCAAAATGCAGCCAAAATGCAGCCCACATCCGGGAGAATCTCAAGAGCAGGGGGTGGAACAAGCCAGGCCTCAAACCTCGAGAAGCTCCTGCCCAAAATGCAGCGAAAATCCAGCCCACATCCGGAAGAATCTCAAGAGCAGGGGGTCGAGCAAGGCAGGCCTCAAACCACGAGAAGCTCCAGCCCAAAAGGCAGCAAAAATGCAGCCTACATCCGGGAGAATCTCAAGAGCAGGGGGTGGAACAAGCCAGGCCTCAAACCTCGAGAAGCTCCAGCCCAAAAGGCAGCCAAAATGCAGCCCACATCCAGGAGAATCTCAAGAGCAGGGGGTGGAGCAAGCCAGGCCTCAAACCACGAGAAGCTCCAGCCCAAAAGGCAGCCAAAATGCAGCCCACATCCGGGAGAATCTCAAGAGCAGGGGGTGGAGCAAGCCAGGCCTCAAACCATGAGAAGCTCCAGCCCAAAAGGCAGCCAAAATGCAGCCCACATGCGGGAGAATCTCAAGAGCAGGGGGTGGAGCAAGCCAGGCCTCAAACCTCGAGAAGCTCCAGCCCAAGTATCAGCCAAAATGCAGCCCACATCCGGGAGAATCTCAATAGCAGGGGGTGGAGCAAGCCAGGCCTCAAACCATGAGAAGCTCCAGCCCAAAAGTCAGTAATAAGCAGCCCACATCTGGGAGAATATCAAGAGCAGGGGGTGGAGCAAGCCAGGCCTCAAACCACGAGAAGCTCCAGCCCAAAAGGCAGCCAAAATAGAGCCCCCATCCGGGAGAATCTCAAGAGCAGGGTGTGGAGCAAGCCAGGCCTCAAACCATGAGAAGCTCCAGCCCAAAATGCAGCCAAAATCCAGCCCACATCCGGGAGAATCTCAAGAGCAGGAGGTGGAGCATACCAGGCCTCAAACCACGAGAAGCTCCAGCCCAAAAGTCAGTAATATGCAGCCCACATGCGGGAGAATCTCAAGAGCAGGGGGTGGAGCAAGCCAGGCCTCAAACCACGAGAAGCTCCAGCCCAAAAGGCAGCCAAAATGCAGCAAACATTCGGGAGAATCTCAAGAGCAGGGGGTGGAGCAAGCCAGGCCTCAAACCACGAGAAGCTCCAGCCCAAAATGCAGCCAAAATGCAGGCCACATCCGGGAGAATCTCAAGAGCAGGGGGTGGAGCAAGCCAGGCCTCAAACCTCGAGAAGCTGCAGCCCAAAAGGCAGCCAAAATGCAGCCCACATCCAGGAGAATATCAAGAGCAGGGGGTGGAGCAAGCCAGGCCTCAAACCACGAGAAGCTCCAGCCCAAAAGGCAGCCAAAATAGAGCCCCCATCCGGGAGAATCTCAAGAGCAGGTCTGGAGGAAGCCAGGCCTCAAACCTCGAGAAGCTGCAGCCCAAAAGGCAGCCAAAATGCAGCCCACATCCGGGAGAATCTCAAGAGCAGGGGGTGGAGCAAGGCAGGCCTCAAACCACGAGAAGCTCCAGCCCAAAAGGCAGCCAAAATGCAGCCCACATCCGGGAGAATCTCAAGAGCAGGGGGTGGAGCAAGCCAGGCCTCAAACCACGAGAAGCTCCACCCCAAAATGCAGCCAAAATGCAGCCCACTTCCGGGAGAATATCAAGAGCAGGGGGTGGAGCAAGCCAGGCCTCAAACCTCGAGAAGCTCCAGCCCAAAAGTCAGTAATATGCAGCCCACATGCGGGAGAATCTCAAGAGCAGGGGGTGGAGCAAGCCAGGCCTCAAACCACGAGAAGCTCCAGCCCAAAAGGCAGCCAAAATGCAGCAAACATTCGGGAGAATCTCAAGAGCAGGGAGTGGAGCAAGCCAGGCCTCAAACCACGAGAAGCTCCAGCCCAAAAGGCAGCCAAAATGCAGCAAACATTCGGGAGAATCTCAAGAGCAGGGGGTGGAGCAAGCCAGGCCTCAAACCATGAGAAGCTCCAGCCCAAAATTGAGACAAAATGCAGCCCACATCCGGGAGAATCTCAAGAGCAGGGGGTGGAGCAAGCCAGGCCTCAAACCACGAGAAGCTCCAGCCCATAAGGCAGCCAAAATCCAGTCCACATCTGGGAGAATCTCAAGAGCAGGGGGTGGAGCAAGCCAGGCCTCAAACCACGAGAAGCTCCAGCCCAAAAAGCAGCCAAAATGCAGCCCACATCCAGGAGAATCTCAAGAGCAGGGGGTGGAGCAAGCCAGGCCTCAAACCACGAGAAGCTCCAGCCCAAAAGGCAGCCAAAATCCAGCCCACATCCAGGAGAATATCAAGAGCAGGGGGTGGAGCAAGCCAGGCCTCAAACCACGAGAAGCTCCAGCCCAAAAGGCAGCCAAAATAGAGCCCCCATCCGGGAGAATCTCAAGAGCAGGTCTGGAGGAAGCCAGTCCTCAAACCTCGAGAAGCTGCAGCCCAAAAGGCAGCCAAAATGCAGCCCACATCCGGGAGAATCTCAAGAGCAGGGGGTGGAGCAAGGCAGGCCTCAAACCACGAGAAGCTCCAGCCCAAAAGGCAGCCAAAATGCAGCCCACATCCGGGAGAATCTCAAGAGCAGGGGGTGGAGCAAGCCAGGCCTCAAACCATGAGAAGCTCCAGCCCAAAATTGAGACAAAATGCAGCCCACATCCGGGAGAATCTCAAGAGCAGGGGGTGGAGCAAGCCAGGCCTCAAACCACGAGAAGCTCCAGCCCATAAGGCAGCCAAAATCCAGTCCACATCCAGGAGAATCTCAAGAGCAGGGGGTGGAGCAAGCCAGGCCTCAAACCACGAGAAGCTCCAGCCCAAAAAGCAGCCAAAATGCAGCCCACATCCAGGAGAATCTCAAGAGCAGGGGGTGGAGCAAGCCAGGCCTCAAACCACGAGAAGCTCCAGCCCAAAAGGCAGCCAAAATCCAGCCCACATCCGGGAGAATATAAAGAGCAGGGGGTGGAGCAAGCCAGGCCTCAAAACACGAGAAGCTCCAGCCCAAAATGCAGCCAAAATGCAGCCCACATCCAGGAGAATCTCAAGAGCAGGGGGTGGAGCAAGCCAGGCCTCAAACCACGAGAAGCTCCAGCCCAAAATGCAGCGAAAATCCAGCCCACATCCGGAAGAATCTCAAGAGCAGGAGGTCGAGCAAGACAGGTCTCAAACCACGAGAAGCTCCTGCCCAAAAGGCAGCAAAAATGCAGCCCACATCAAGGAGAATCTCAAGAGCAGGGGGTGGAGCAAGGCAGGCCTCAAACCACGAGAAGCTCCAGCCCAAAAGGCAGCCAAAATGCAGCCCACATCAGGGAGAATATCAAGAGCAGGGGGTGGAACAAGCCAGGCCTCAAACCATGAGAAGCTCCAGCCCAAAAAGCAGCCAAAATGCAGCCCACAGCCAGGAGAATCTCAAGAGCAGGGGGTGGAGCAAGCCAGGCCTCAAACCACGAGAAGCTCCAGCCCAAAAGGCAGCCAAAATCCAGCCCACTTCCGGGAGAATATAAAGAGCAGGGGGTGGAGCAAGCCAGGCCTCAAAACACGAGAAGCTCCAGCCCAAAATGCAGCCAAAATGCAGCCCACATCCGGGAGAATCTCAAGAGCAGGGGGTGGAGCAAGCCAGGCCTCAAACCACGAGAAGCTCCAGCCCAAAAGGCAGCCAAAATGCAGCCCACATCCGGGAGAATCTCAAGAGCAGGGGGTGGAGCAAGCCAGGCCTCAAACCACGAGAAGCTCCAGCCCAAAATGCAGCCAAAATGCAGCCCACATGCGGGAGAATTTCAAGAGGAGGGGGTGGAGCAAGCCAGGCCTCAAACCACGAGAATCTCCAGCCCAAAATTCAGTGAAAATCCAGCCCACATCCGGAAGAATCTCAAGAGCAGGAGGTCGAGCAAGACAGGCCTCAAACCACGAGAAGCTCCTGCCCAAAAGGCAGCAAAAATGCAGCCCACATCCGGGAGAATCTCAAGAGAAGAGGGTGGAACAAGCCAGGCCTCAAACCTCGAGAAGCTCCAGCCCAAAAGGCAGCAAATATGCAGCCCACATCCAGGAGAATATCAAGAGCAGGGGGTGGAGCAAGCCAGGCCTCAAACCTCGAGAAGCTCCAGCCCAAAAGGCAGCCAAAATCCAGCCCACATCCGGGAGAATCTCAAGAGCAGGGGGTGGAGCAAGCCAGGCCTCAAACCACGAGAAGCTCCAGCCCAAAAGGCAGCCAAAATGCAGCCCACATCCGGGAGAATCTCAAGAGCAGGGGGTGGAGCAAGCCAGGCCTCAAACCTCGAGAAGCTCCAGCCCAAAAGGCAGCCAAAATGCAGCCCACCTCCGGGAGAATCTCAAGAGCAGGGGGTGGAGCAAGCCAGGCCTCAAACCACGAGAAGCTCCAGCCCAAAATGCAGCCAAAATGCAGCCCACATCCGGGAGAATATCAAGAGCAGGGGGTGGAGCAAGCCAGGCCTCAAACCACGAGAAGCTCCAGCCCAAAAGGCAGCCAAAATCCAGCCCACATCCGGGAGAATCTCAAGAGCAGGGGCTCGAGCAAGGCAGGCCTCAAACCACGAGAAGCTCCAGCCCAAAAGGCAGCCAAAATGCAGCCCACATCCGGGAGAATCTCAAGAGCAGGGAGTGGAGCAAGCCAGGCCTCAAACCACGAGAAGCTCCAGCCCAAAAGGCAGCCAAAATGCAGCCCATATCCGGGAGAATCTCAAGAGCAGGGGCTGGAGCAAGCCAGGCCTCAAACCACGAGAAGCTCCAGCCCAAAAGGCAGCCAAAATGCAGCCCACATCCGGGAGAATATCAAGAGCAGGGGGTGGAGCAAGCCAGGCCTCAAACCACGAGAAGCTCCAGCCCAAAATGCAGCCAAAATCCAGCCCACATCCGGGAGAATCTCAAGAGCAGGGGCTCGAGCAAGGCAGGCCTCAAACCACGAGAAGCTCCAGCCCAAAAGGCAGCCAAAATGCAGCCCACATCCGGGAGAATATCAAGAGCAGGGGGTGGAGCAAGGCAGGCCTCAAACCACGAGAAGCTCTAGCCCAAAATGCAGCCAAAATGCAGCCCACATCCGGGAGAATCTCAAGAGCAGGGGGTGGAGCAAGCCAGGCCTCAAACCACGAGAAGCTCCAGCCCAAGAATCAGTTAAAATGCAGCCCACATCCGGGAGAATCTCAAGAGCAGGGGGTGGAGCAAGCCAGGCCTCAAACCTCGAGAAGCTCCAGCCCAAAAGGCAGCCAAAATGCAGCCCACATCCGGGAGAATCTCAAGAGCAGGGGGTGGAGCAAGCCAGGCCTCAAACCACGAGAAGCTCCAGCCCAAAAGGCAGCCAAAATGCAGCCCACATCCGGGAGAATCTCAAGAGCAGGGGGTGGAGCAAGCCAGGCCTCAAACCTCGAGAAGCTCCAGCCCAAAAGGCAGCCAAAATGCAGCGCACATCCGGGAGAATCTCAAGAGCAGGGGGTGGAGCAAGCCAGGCCTCAAACCACGAGAAGCTCCAGCCCAAGAATCAGCCAAAATCCTACCCACATCCGGGAGAATCTCAAGAGCAGGGGGTGGAGCAAGCCAGGCCTCAAACCACGAGAAGCTCCAGCCCAAAAGGCAGCCAAAATGCAGCCCACATCCGGGAGAATCTCAAGAGCAGGGGGTGGAGCAAGCCAGGCCTCAAACCACGAGAAGTTCCAGCTCAAAAGGAAGACAAAATGCAGCCCACATCCGGGAGAATCTCAAGAGCAGGGGTTGGAGCAAGCCAGGCCTCAAACCTCGAGAAGCTCCAGCCCAAAAGGCAGCCAAAATGCAGAACACATCCAGGAGAATCTCAAGAGCAGGGGGTGGAGCAAGCCAGGCCTCAAACCACGAGAAGCTCCAGCCCAAAAGGCAGCCAAAATGCAGCCCACATCCGGGACAATATCAAGAGCAGGGGGTGGAGCAAGCCAGGCCTCAAACCACGAGAAGCTCCAGCCCAAAATGCAGCCAAAATCCAGCCCACATCCGGGAGAATCTCAAGAGCAGGGGCTCGAGCAAGGCAGGCCTCAAACCACGAGAAGCTCCAGCCCAAAAGGCAGCCAAAATGCAGCCCACATCCGGGAGAATCTCAAGAGCAGGGAGTGGAGCAAGCCAGGCCTCAAACCACGAGAAGCTCCAGCCCAAAAGGCAGCCAAAATGCAGCCCATATCCGGGAGAATCTCAAGAGCAGGGGGTGGAGCAAGCCAGGCCTCAAACCACGAGAAGCTCCAGCCCAAAAGGCAGCCAAAATGCAGCCCACATCCGGGAGAATCTCAAGAGCAGGGGGTAGAGCAAGCCAGGCCTCAAACCACGAGAAGCTCCAGCCCAAAATGCAGCCAAAATCCAGCCCACATCCGGGAGAATCTCAAGAGCAGGGGCTCGAGCAAGGCAGGCCTCAAACCACGAGAAGCTCCAGCCCAAAAGGCAGCCAAAATCCTACCCACATCCGGGAGAATCTCAAGAGCAGGGGGTGGAGCAAGCCAGGCCTCAAACCACGAGAAGCTCCAGCCCAAAAGGCAGCCAAAATGCAGCCCACATCCGGGAGAATCTCAAGAGCAGGGGGTGGAGCAATCCAGGCCTCAAACCACGAGAAGTTCCAGCTCAAAAGGAAGACAAAATGCAGCCCACATCCGGGAGAATATCAAGAGCAGGGGGTGGAGCAAGCCAGGCCTCAAACCTCGAGAAGCTCCAGCCCAAAAGGCAGCCAAAATGCAGCCCACATCCAGGAGAATCTCAAGAGCAGGGGGTGGAGCAAGCCAGGCCTCAAACCACGAGAAGCTCCAGCCCAAAAGGCAGCCAAAATGCAGCCCACATCCGGGAGAATATCAAGAGCAGGGGGTGGAGCAAGCCAGGCCTCAAACCACGAGAAGCTCCAGCCCAAAATGCAGCCAAAATCCAGCCCACATCCGGGAGAATCTCAAGAGCAGGGGCTCGAGCAAGGCAGGCCTCAAACCACGAGAAGCTCCAGCCCAAAAGGCAGCCAAAATGCAGCCCACATCCGGGAGAATCTCAAGAGCAGGGAGTGGAGCAAGCCAGGCCTCAAACCACGAGAAGCTCCAGCACAAAAGGCAGCCAAAATGCAGCCCACATCCGGGAGAATATCAAGAGCAGGGGGTGGAGCAAGCCAGGCCTCAAACCACGAGAAGCTCCAGCCCAAAATGCAGCCAAAATCCAGCCCATATCCGGGAGAATCTCAAGAGCAGGGGCTCGAGCAAGGCAGGCCTCAAACCACGAGAAGCTCCAGCCCAAAAGGCAGCCAAAATGCAGCCCACATCCGGGAGAATATCAAGAGCAGGGGGTGGAGCAAGCCAGGCCTCAAACCACGAGAAGCTCCAGCCCAAAATGCAGCCAAAATGCAGCCCACATCCGGGAGAATCTCAAGAGCAGGGGGTGGAGCAAGCCAGGCCTCAAACCACGAGAAGCTCCAGCCCAAAAGGCAGCCAAAATGCAGCCCACATCCGGGAGAATCTCAAGAGCAGGGAGTGGAGCAAGCCAGGCCTCAAACCACGAGAAGCTCCAGCCCAAAAGGAAGACAAAATGCAGCCCATATCCGGGAGAATCTCAAGAGCAGGGGCTGGAGCAAGCCAGGCCTCAAACCACGAGAAGTTCCAGCCCAAAAGGCAGCCAAAATGCAGCCCACATCCGGGAGAATCTCAAGAGCAGGGGGTGGAGCAAGCCAGGCCTCAAACCACGAGAAGCTCCAGCCCAAAAAGCAGCCAAAATCCAGCCCACATCCGGGAGAATCTCAAGAGCAGGGGCTCGAGCAAGCCAGGCCTCAAACCACGAGAAGCTCCACCCCAAAAGGCAGTCAAAATGCAGCCCACCTCCGGGAGAATCTCAAGAGTAGAGGGTGGAGCAAGCCAGGCCTAAAACCTCGAGAAGCTCCAGCCCAAAATGCAGCCAAAATGCAGCCCACGTCCGGGAGAATCTCAAGAGCAGGGGTTGGAGCAAGCCAGGCCTCAAACCACGAGAAGCTCCAGCCCAAAAGGCAGCCAAAATGCAGCCCACATCCGGGATTATCTCAAGAGCAGGGGGTGGAGCAAGCCAGGCCTCAAACCACGAGAAGCTCCAGACCAAAAGGCAGCCAAAATCCAGCCCACCTCCGGGACAATTTCAAGAGCAGGGGGTGGAGCAAGCCAGGCCTCAAACCATGAGAAGCTCCAGCCCAAAAGGAAGACAAAATGCAGCCCACATCCAGGACAATATCAAGAGCAGGGGGTGGAGCAAGCCAGGCCTCAAACCACGAGAAGCTCCAGCCCAAAATGCAGCCAAAATGCAGCCCACATCCGGGAGAATCTCAAGAGCAGGGGTTGGTGCAAGCCAGGCCTCAAACCACGAGAAGCTCCAGCCCAAAAGGCAGCCAAAATGCAGCCCACATCCGGGAGAATCTCAAGAGCAGGGGGTGGAGCAAGCCAGGCCTCAAACCACGAGAAGCTCCAGACCAAAATACAGCCAAAATGCAGCCCACATCCGGGACAATTTCAAGAGCAGGGGGTGGAGCAAGCCAGGCCTCCAACCACGAGAAGTTCCAGCCCAAAAGGAAGACAAAATGCAGCCCACCTCCGGGAGAATCTCAAGAGCAGGGGGTGGAGCAAGCCAGGCCTCAAACCACGAGAAGCTCCAGCCCAAAAGGCAGCCAAAATGCAGCCCACCTCCGGGAGAATCTCAAGAGCAGGGGTTGGAGCAATCCAGGCCTCCAACCACGAGAAGCTCCAGCCCAAAAGGCAGCCAAAATGCAGCCCACATCCAGGACAATATCAAGAGCAGGGGGTGGAGCAAGCCAGGCCTCAAACCACGAGAAGCTCCAGCCCAAAAGGCAGCCAAAAATTTGCCACATCCGGGAGAATCTCAAGAGCAGGGGGTGGAGCAAGCCAGGCCTCAAACCACGAGAAGCTCCAGCCCAAAAGGCAGCCAAAATGCAGCCCACCTCCGGGAGAATCTCAACAGCAGGGGTTGGAGCAAGCCAGGCCTCAAACCATGAGAAGCTCTAGCCCAAGAATCAGTCAAAATGCAGCCCACATCCGGGAGAATCTCAAGAGCAGGGGGTGGAGCAAGTCAGGCCTCAAACCTCGAGAAGCTCCAGCCCAAAAGGCAGCTAAGATCCAGCCCACATCCGGGAGAATCTCAAGAGCAGGGGCTCGAGCAAGCCAGGCCTCAAACCACGAGAAGCTCCAGCCCAAAAGGCAGCCAAAATGCAGCCCACATCCGGGAGAATCTCAAGAGCAGGGGGTGGAGCAAGCCAGGCCTCAAACCACGAGAAGCTCCAGCCCAAATTTGAGCCAAAATCCAGCCCACATCCGGGAGAATCTCAAGAGCAGGGGGTGGAGCAAGCCAGGCCTCAAACCACGAGAAGCTCCAGCCCAAAAGGCAGCCAAAATGCAGCCCACATCCAGGAGAATATCAAGAGCAGGGGGTGGAGCAAGCCAGGCCTCAAACCACGAGAACCTCCAGCCCTAAAGGCAGCCAAAATGCAGCCCACATCCGGGAGAATCTCAAGAGCAGGGGGTGGAGAAAGCCAGGCCTCAAATCACGAGAAGCTCCAGCCCAAAAGGCAGCCAAAATGCAGCCCACATTCGGGAGAATATTACGTGCAGGGGGTGGAGCAAGCCAGGCCTCAAAGCATGAGAAGCTCCAGCCCAAAAGGCAGCCAAAATGCAGCCCACATCCGGGAGAATCTCAAGAGCAGGGGGTGGAGCAAGCCAGGCCTCAAACCACGAGAAGCTCCAGCCCAAAAAGGCAGCCAAAATGCACCCCACATCCGGGAGAATCTCAAGAGCAGGGGGTGGAGCAAGACAGGCCTCAAACCACGAGAAGCTCGAGCCCAAGATTCAGACAAAATGCAGCCCACATCCGGGAGAATCTCAAGAGCAGGGGGTGGAGCAAGCCAGGCCTCAAACCACAAGAAGCTCCAGCCCAAAACGCAGCCAAAATGCAGCCCACATCCGGGAGAATCTCAAGAGCAGGGGGTGGAGCAAGCCAGTCCTCATACCACGAGAAGCTCCAGCCCAAAAGGCAGCCAAAATGCAGCCCACATCCGGGAGAATATCAAGAGCAGGGGGTGGAGCAAGCCAGGCCCCAAACCACGAGAAGCTCCAGCCCAAAAGGCAGCCAAAATGCAGCCCACATCCGGGAGTATATCAAGAGCAGGGGGTGGAGCAAGCCAGGCCTCAAACCACGAGAAGCTCCAGCCCAAAAGGCAGCCAAAATCCAGCCCACATCCGGGACAATTTCAAGAGCAGGGGGTGGAGCAAGCCAGGCCTCAAACCACGAGAAGCTCCAGCCCAAAGGCAGCCAAAATGCAGCCCACCTCCGGGAGAATCTCAAAGGCAGAGTTTGGAGAAATCCAGGCCTCAAACCACGAGAAGCTCCAGCCCAAAAGGCAGCCAAAATGCAGCCCACATCCAGGAGAATCTCAAGAGCAGGGGGTGGAGCAAGCCAGGCCTCAAACCACGAGAAGCTCCAGCCCAAAAGGCAGCCAAAATGCAGCCCACATCCGGGAGAATATCAAGAGCAGGGGCTGGAGCAAGCCAGGCCTCAAATCACGAGAAGCTCCAGCCCAAAAGGCAGCCAAAATGCAGCCCACATCCGGGACAATCTCAAGAGCAGGGGGTGGAGCAAGCCAGGCCTCAAACCACGAGAAGCTCCAGCCCAAAAGGCAGCCAAAATGCAGCCCACATCCGGGAGAATCTCAAGAGCAGGGGGTGGAGCAAGCCAGGCCTCAAACCACGAGAAGCTCCAGCCCAAAATTCAGCCAAAATGCAGCCCACATCGGGCAGAATCTCAAGAGCAGGGGGTGGAGCAAGCCAGGCCTCAAACCACGAGAAGCTCCAGCCCAAAAGGCAGCCAAAATGCAGCCCACATCCGGGAGAATCTCAAGAGCAGGGGGTGGAGCAAGCCAGGCCTCAAACCACGAGAAGCTCCAGCCCAACAGGCAGCCAAAATGCAGCCCACATCCGGGAGAATCTCAGGAGCAGGGGGTGGAGCAAGCCAGGCCTCAAACCACGAGAAGCTCCAGCCCAAAAGGCAGCCAAAATGCAGCCCACATCCGGGAGAATATCAAGAGCAGGGGGTGGAGCAAGCCAGGCCTCAAACCACGAGAAGCTCCAGACCAAAATACAGCCAAAATGCAGCCCACATCCGGGACAATCTCAAGAGCAGGGGGTGGAGCAAGCCAGGCCTCCAACCACGAGAAGTTCCAGCTGAAAAGGAAGACAAAATGCAGCCCACCTCCGGGAGAATCTCAAGAGCAGGGGGTGGAGCAAGCCAGGCCTCAAACCACGAGAAGCTCCAGCCCAAAAGGCAGCCAAAATGCAGCCCACCTCCGGGAGAATCTCAAGAGCAGGGGTTGGAGCAATCCAGGCCTCCAACCACGAGAAGCTCCAGCCCAAAAGGCAGCCAAAATGCAGCCCACATCCAGGACAATATCAAGAGCAGGGGGTGGAGCAAGCCAGGCCTCAAACCACGAGAAGCTCCAGCCCAAAAGGCAGCCAAAAATTTGCCACATCCGGGAGAATCTCAAGAGCAGGGGGTGGAGCAAGCCAGGCCTCAAACCACGAGAAGCTCCAGCCCAAAAGGCAGCCAAAATGCAGCCCACCTCCGGGAGAATCTCAACAGCAGGGGGTGGAGCAAGCCAGGCCTCAAACCATGAGAAGCTCCAGCCCAAGAATCAGTCAAAATGCAGCCCACATCCGGGAGAATCTCAAGAGCAGGGGGTGGAGCAAGTCAGGCCTCAAACCTCGAGAAGCTCCAGCCCAAAAGGCAGCTAAGATCCAGCCCACATCCGGGAGAATCTCAAGAGCAGGGGCTCGAGCAAGCCAGGCCTCAAACCACGAGAAGCTCCAGCCCAAAAGGCAGCCAAAATGCAGCCCACATCCGGGAGAATCTCAAGAGCAGGGGGTGGAGCAAGCCAGGCCTCAAACCACGAGAAGCTCCAGCCCAAATTTGAGCCAAAATCCAGCCCACATCCGGGAGAATCTCAAGAGCAGGGGGTGGAGCAAGCCAGGCCTCAAACCACGAGAAGCTCCAGCCCAAAAGGCAGCCAAAATGCAGCCCACATCCAGGAGAATATCAAGAGCAGGGGGTGGAGAAAGCCAGGCCTCAAATCACGAGAAGCTCCAGCCCAAAAGGCAGCCAAAATGCAGCCCACATTCGGGAGAATATTACGTGCAGGGGGTGGAGCAAGCCAGGCCTCAAAGCATGAGAAGCTCCAGCCCAAAAGGCAGCCAAAATGCAGCCCACATCCGGGAGAATCTCAAGAGCAGGGAGTGGAGCAAGCCAGGCCTCAAACCACGAGAAGCTCCAGCCCAAAAAGGCAGCCAAAATGCACCCCACATCCGGGAGAATCTCAAGAGCAGGGGGTGGAGCAAGCCAGGCCTCAAACCACGAGAAGCTCCAGCCCAAGATTCAGACAAAATGCAGCCCACATCCGGGAGAATCTCAAGAGCAGGGGGTGGAGCAAGCCAGGCCTCAAACCACAAGAAGCTCCAGCCCAAAACGCAGCCAAAATGCAGCCCACATCCGGGAGAATCTCAAGAGCAGGGGGTGGAGCAAGCCAGGCCTCAAACCACGAGAAGCTCCAGCCCAAAAGGCAGCCAAAATGCAGCCCACATCCGGGAGAATATCAAGAGCAGGGGGTGGAGCAAGCCAGGCCCCAAACCACGAGAAGCTCCAGCCCAAAAGGCAGCCAAAATGCAGCCCACATCCGGGAGTATATCAAGAGCAGGGGGTGGAGCAAGCCAGGCCTCAAACCACGAGAAGCTCCAGCCCAAAAGGCAGCCAAAATCCAGCCCACATCCGGGACAATTTCAAGAGCAGGGGGTGGAGCAAGCCAGGCCTCAAACCACGAGAAGCTCCAGCCCAAAGGCAGCCAAAATGCAGCCCACCTCCGGGAGAATCTCAAAGGCAGAGTTTGGAGAAATCCAGGCCTCAAACCACGAGAAGCTCCAGCCCAAAAGGCAGCCAAAATGCAGCCCACATCCAGGAGAATCTCAAGAGCAGGGGGTGGAGCAAGCCAGGCCTCAAACCACGAGAAGCTCCAGCCCAAAAGGCAGCCAAAATGCAGCCCACATCCGGGAGAATCTCAAGAGCAGGGGCTGGAGCAAGCCAGGCCTCAAATCACGAGAAGCTCCAGCCCAAAAGTCAGCCAAAATGCAGCCCACATCCGGGACAATCTCAAGAGCAGGGGGTGGAGCAAGCCAGGCCTCAAACCACGAGAAGCTCCAGCCCAAAAGGCAGCCAAAATGCAGCCCACATCCAGGAGAATCTCAAGAGCAGGGGGTGGAGCAAGCCAGGCCTCAAACCACGAGAAGCTCCAGCCATAAATGCAGCCAAAATCCAGCCCACATCCGGGAGAATCTCAAGAGCAGGGGGTGGAGCAAGCCAGGCCTCAAACCATGAGAAGCTCCAGCACAAGAATCAGACAATATGCAGCCCACCTCCGGGAGAATATCAAGAGCAGGGGGTGGAGCAAGCCAGGCCTCAAACCACAAGAAGCTCCAGCCCAAATGGCAGCCAAAATGCAGCCCACATATGGGAGAATCTCAAGAGGAGGGGGTGGAGCAATCCAGGCCTCAAACCACGAGAAGCTCCAGCCCAAAATGCAGCCAAAATGCAGCCCACATCCGGGAGAATCTCAAGAGCAGGGGGTGGAGCAAGCCAGGCCTCAAACCATGAGAAGCTCCAGCCCAAAATTCAGCCAAAATGCAGCCCACCTCCGGGAGAATCTCAAGAGCAGGGGTTGGAGCAAGCCAGGCCTCAAACCTCGAGAAGCTCCAGCCCAAGAATCAGTCAAAATGCAGCCCACATCCGGGAGAATCTCAATAGCAGGGGGTGGAGCAAGCCAGGCCTCAAACCACGAGAAGCTCCAGCCCAAAAGGCATCCAAAATGCAGCCCACATCCAGGAGAATCTCAAGAGCAGGGGGTGGAGCAAGCCAGACCTCAAACCACAAGAAGCTCCAGCCCAAAAGGCAGCCAAAATGCAGCCCACATCCGGGAGAATCTCAAGAGCAGGGGGTGGAGCAAGCCAGGCCTCAAACCACGAGAAGCTCCATCCCAAATGGCAGCCAAAATGCAGCCCACATGCGGGAGAATCTCAAGAGCAGGGGGTGGAGCAAGCCAGGCCTCAAACCACGAGAAGCTCCAGCCCAAAAGGCAGCCAAAATGCAGCCCACATCCGGGAGAATCTCAAGAGCAGGGGTTGGAGCAAGCCAGGCCTCAAACCACGAGAAGCTCCAGCCCAAAAGGCAGCCAAAATGCAGCCCACATCCGGGATTATCTCAAGAGCAGGGGGTGGAGCAAGCCAGGCCTCAAACCACGAGAAGCTCCAGACCAAAAGACAGCCAAAATCCAGCCCACATCCGGGACAATTTCAAGAGCAGGGGGTGGAGCAAGCCAGGCCTCAAACCACGAGAAGCTCCAGCCCAAGAATCAGTCAAAATGCAGCCCACATCCGGGAGAATCTCAAGAGCAGGGGGTGGAGCAAGCCAGACCTCAAACCACGAGAAGCTCCAGCCCAAAAGGCAGCCAAAATGCAGCCCACATCCGGGAGAATCTCAAGAGCAGGGGGTGGAGCAAGCCAGGTCTCAAACCACGAGAAGCTCCAGCCCAAGAATCAGCCAAAATGCAGCCCACATCCACGAGAAACTCAAGAGCAGGGGGTGGAGCAAGCCAGGCCTCAAACCACGAGAAGCTCCAGCCCAAAAGACAGCCAAAATGCAGCCCACCTCCGGGAGAATCTCAAGAGCAGGGGTTGGAGCAAGCCAGGCCTCAAACCTCGAGAAGCTCCAGCCCAAGAATCAGTCAAAATGCAGCCCACATCCGGGAGAATCTCAAGAGCAGGGGGTGGAGCAAGCCAGGCCTCAAACCACGAGAAGCTCCATCCCAAATGGCAGCCAAAATGCAGCCCACATCCGGGAGAATCTCAAGAGCAGGGGGTGGAGCAAGCCAGGCCTCAAACCACGAGAAGCTCCAGCCCAAAAGGCAGCCAAAATGCAGCCCACATCCGGGAGAATCTCAAGAGCAGGGGTTGGAGCAAGCCAGGCCTCAAACCACGAGAAGCTCCAGCCCAAAAGGCAGCCAAAATGCAGCCCACATCCGGGATTATCTCAAGAGCAGGGGGTGGAGCAAGCCAGGCCTCAAACCACGAGAAGCTCCAGACCAAAAGGCAGCCAGAATCCAGCCCACATCCGGGAAAATTTCAAGAGCAGGGCGTGGAGCAAGCCAGGCCTCAAACCACGAGAAGCTCCATCCCAAAAGGCAGACAAAATCCAGCCCACATCCGGGACAATTTCAAGAGCAGGGGGTGGAGCAAGCCAGGCCTCAAACCACGAGAAGCTGCAGCCCAAAAGGCAGCCAAAATGCAGCCCACATCCGGGAGAATCTCAAGAGCAGGGGTTGGAGCAAGCCAGGCCTCAAACCACGAGATGCTCCAGCCCAAAAGGCAGCCAAAATGCAGCCCACATCCAGGACAATATCAAGAGCAGGGGGTGGAGCAAGCCAGGCCTCAAACCACGAGAAGCTGCACCCCAAAAGGCAGCCAAAAATTTGCCCACATCCGGGAGAATCTCAAGAGCAGGGGCTCGAGCAAGGCAGGCCTCAAACCACGAGAACCTCCAGCCCAAAATGCAGCCAAAATGCAGCCCACCTCCGGGAGTATATCAAGAGCAGGGGGTGGAGCAAGGCAGGCCTCAAACCACGAGAAGCTCCAGCCCAAAAGGCAGCCAAAATGCAGCCCACATCCGGGAGAATATCAAGAGCAGGGGCTGGAGCAAGCCAGGCCTCAAATCACGAGAAGCTCCAGCCCAAAAGGCAGCCAAAATGCAGCCCACATCCGGGACAATCTCAAGAGCAGGGGGTGGAGCAAGGCAGGCCTCAAACCACGAGAAGCTCCAGCCCAAAATGCAGCCAAAATGCAGCCCACATCCAGGAGAATCTCAAGAGCAGGGGGTGGAGCAAGCCAGGCCTCAAACCACGAGAGGCTCCAGCCATAAATGCAGCCAAAATGCAGCCCACATCCGGGAGAATCTCAAGAGCAGGGGGTGGAGCAAGCCAGGCCTCAAACCATGAGAAGCTCCAGCACAAGAATCAGACAATATGCAGCCCACAACCGGGAGAATATCAAGAGCAGGGGTTGGAGCAAGCCAGGCCTCAAACCACAAGAAGCTCCAGCCCAAATGCAGCCAAAATGCAGCCCACATATGGGAGAATCTCAAGAGGAGGGGGTGGAGCAATCCAGGCCTCAAACCACGAGAAGCTCCAGCCCAAAATGCAGCCAAAATGCAGCCCACATCCGGGAGAATCTCAAGAGCAGGGGGTGGAGCAAGCCAGGCCTCAAAGCATGAGAAGCTCCAGCCCAAAATTCAGCCAAAATGCAGCCCACATCCGGGAGAATCTCAAGAGCAGGGGGTGGAGCAAGCCAGGCCTCAAACCACGAGAAGCTCCAGCCCAAAAGGCAGCCAAAATGCAGCCCACATCCGGGAGAATCTCAAGAGCAGGGGGTGGAGCAAGCCAGGTCTCAAACCACGAGAAGCTCCAGCCCAAGAATCAGCCAAAATGCAGCCCACATCCACGAGAAACTCAAGAGCAGGGGGTGGAGCAAGCCAGGCCTCAAACCACGAGAAGCTCCAGCCCAAAAGACAGCCAAAATGCAGCCCACCTCCGGGAGAATCTCAAGAGCAGGGGTTGGAGCAAGCCAGGCCTCAAACCTCGAGAAGCTCCAGCCCAAGAATCAGTCAAAATGCAGCCCACATCCGGGAGAATCTCAATAGCAGGGGTTGGAGCAAGCCAGGCCTCAAACCACGAGAAGCTCCCGCCCAAGAATCAGTCAAAATGCAGCCCACATCCGGGAGAATCTCAAGAGTAGGGGTTGGAGCAAGCCAGGCCTCAAACCACGAGAAGCTCCAGCCCTAAAGGCAGCCAAAATCCAGCCCATATCCGGGAGAATCTCAAGAGCAGGGAGTGGAGCAAGGCAGGCCTCAAACCATGAGAAGCTCCAGCCCACAATTCAGCCAAAATGCAGCCCACATCGGGCAGAATCTCAAGAGCAGTGGGTGGAGCAAGCCAGGCCTCAAACCACGAGAAGCTCCAGCCCAAAAGGCAGCCAAAATGCAGCCCACATCCAGGAGAATCTCAAGAGCAGGGGGTGGAGCAAGCCAGGCCTCAAACCTCGAGAAGCTCCAGCCCAAAAGGCAGCCAAAATGCACCCCACATCCGGGAGAATCTCAAGAGCAGGGGGTGGAGGAAGCCAGGCCTCAAACCACGAGAAGCTCCAGCCCAAAAGGCAGCCAAAATTCAGCCCACATCCGGGAGAATCTCAAGAGCAGGGGGTGGAGCAAGCCAGGCCTCAAACCACGAGAAGCTCCAGCCCAAAAGGCAGCCAAAATGCAGCCCACATCCGGGAGAATCTCAAGAGCAGGGGGTGGAGCAAGACTGGCCTCAAACCACGAGAAGCTCCAGCCCAACAGGCAGCCAAAATGCAGCCCACATCCGGGAGAATCTCAGGAGCAGGGGGTGGAGCAAGCCAGGCCTCAAACCACGAGAAGATCCAGCCCAAAAGGCATCCAAAATGCAGCCCACATCCAGGAGAATCTCAAGAGCAGGGGGTGGAGCAAGCCAGACCTCAAACCACAAGAAGCTCCAGCCCAAAAGGCAGCCAAAATGCAGCCCACATCCGGGAGAATCTCAAGAGCAGGGGGTGGAGCAAGCCAGGCCTCAAACCACGAGAAGCTCCATCCCAAATGGCAGCCAAAATGCAGCCCACATGCGGGAGAATCTCAAGAGCAGGGGGTGGAGCAAGCCAGGCCTCAAACCACGAGAAGCTCCAGCCCAAAAGGCAGCCAAAATGCAGCCCACATCCGGGAGAATCTCAAGAGCAGGGGTTGGAGCAAGCCAGGCCTCAAACCACGAGAAGCTCCAGCCCAAAAGGCAGCCAAAATGCAGCCCACATCCGGGATTATCTCAAGAGCAGGGGGTGGAGCAAGCCAGGCCTCAAACCACGAGAAGCTCCAGACCAAAAGACAGCCAAAACCCAGCCCACATCCGGGACAATTTCAAGAGCAGGGGGTGGAGCAAGCCAGGCCTCAAACCACGAGAAGCTCCAGCCCAAGAATCAGTCAAAATGCAGCCCACATCCGGGAGAATCTCAAGAGCAGTGGGTGGAGCAAGCCAGGCCTCAAACCACGAGAAGCTCCAGCCCAAAAGGCAGCCAAAATCCAGCCCACATCCGGGAGAATCTCAAGAGCAGGGGCTCGAGCAAGGCAGGCCTCAAACCACGAGAAGCTCCAGCCCAAAAGGCAGCCAAAATGCAGCCCATATCCGGGAGAATCTCAAGAGCAGGGGGTGGAGCAAGCCAGGCCTCAAACCACGAGAAGCTCCAGACCAAAAGGCAGCCAGAATCCAGCCCACATCCGGGAGAAACTCAAGAGCAGGGCGTGGAGCAAGCCAGGCCTCAAACCACGAGAAGCTCCAGCCCAAAAGACAGACAAAATCCAGCCCACATCCGGGACAATTTCAAGAGCAGGGGGTGGAGCAAGCCAGGCCTCAAACCACGAGAAGCTCCAGCCCAAAAGGAAGACAAAATGCAACCCACATCCGGGAGAATCTCAAGAGCAGGGGTTGGAGCAAGCCAGGCCTCAAACCACGAGAAGCTCCAGCCCAAAAGGCAGCCAAAATGCAGCCCACATCCAGGAGAATCTCAAGAGCAGGGGGTGGAGCAAGCCAGGCCTCAAACCACGAGAAGCTCCAGCCCAAAAGGCAGCCAAAATGCAGCCCACCTCCGGGAGAATCTCAACAGCAGGGGGTGGAGCAAGCCAGGCCTCAAACCACGAGAAGCTCCAGCCCAAGAATCAGTCAAAATGCAGCCCACATCCGGGAGAATCTCAAGAGCAGGGGGTGGAGCAAGCCAGGCCTCAAACCTCGAGAAGCTCCAGCCCAAAAAGCAGCCAAAATCCAGCCCACATCCGGGAGAATCTCAAGAGCAGGGGCTCGAGCAAGGCAGGCCTCAAACCACGAGAACCTCCAGCCCAAAATGCAGCCAAAATGCAGCCCACCTCCGGGAGTATATCAAGAGCAGGGGGTGGAGCAAGGCAGGCCTCAAACCACGAGAAGCTCCAGCCCAAAAGGCAGCCAAAATGCAGCCCACATCCAGGAGAAACTCAAGAGCAGGGGGTGGAGCAAGGCAGGCCTTAAACCACGAGAAGCTCCAGCCCAAAAGGCAGCCAAAATGCAGCCCACATCCGGGAGAAACTCAAGAGCAGGGGGTGGAGCAAGCCAGGCCTCAAACCACGAGAAGCTCCACCCCAAAAGGCAGCCAAAATGCAGCCCACATCCGGGAGAATCTCAGGAGCAGGGGGTGGAGCAAGCCAGGCCTCAAACCACGAGAAGCTCCAGCCCAAAATGCAGCCAAAATGCAGCCCACATCCAGGAGAATCTCAATAGCAGGGGGTGGAGCAAGCCAGACCTCAAACCACAAGAAGCTCCAGCCCAAAAGGCAGCCAAAATGCACCCCACATCCGGGAGAATCTCAAGAGCAGGGGGTGGAGCAAGCCAGGCCTCAAACCACGAGAAGCTCCATCCCAAATGGCAGCCAAAATGCAGCCCACATCCGGGAGAATATCAAGAGCAGGGGGTGGAGCAAGCCAGGCCTCAAACCACGAGAAGCTCCAGCCCAAAATGCAGCCAAAATGCAGCCCACATCCGGGAGAATCTCAAGAGCAGGGGTTGGAGCAAGCCAGGCCTCAAACCACGAGAAGCTCCAGCCCAAAAGGCAGCCAAAATGCAGCCCACATCCGGGATTATCTCAAGAGCAGGGGGTGGAGCAAGCCAGGCCTCAAACCACGAGAAGCTCCAGACCAAAAGACAGCCAAAATCCAGCCCACATCCGGGACAATTTCAAGAGCAGGGCGTGGAGCAAGCCAGGCCTCAAACCACGAGAAGCTCCAGCCCAAAAGGCAGCCAAAATGCAGCCCACATCCGGGAGAATCTCAAGAGCAGGGGGTGGAGCAAGCCAGGCCTCAAACCACGAGAAGCTCCAGCCCAAGAATCAGCCAAAATGCAGCCCACATCCGGGAGAATCTCAAGAGCAGGGGTTGGAGCAAGCCAGGCCTCAAACCACGAGAAGCTCCAGCCCAAAAGGCAGCCAAAATGCAGCCCACATCCAGGACAATATCAAGAGCAGGGGGTGGAGCAAGCCAGGCCTCAAACCACGAGAAGCTCCAGCCCAAAAGGCAGCCAAAAATTTGCCACATCCGGGAGAATCTCAAGAGCAGGGGGTGGAGCAAGCCAGGCCTCAAACCACGAGAAGCTCCAGCCCAAAAGTCAGCCAAAATGCAGCCCACCTCCGGGAGAATCTCAAGAGCAGGGGGTGGAGCAAGGCAGGCCTCAAACCACAAGAAGCTCCAGCCCAAAAGGCAGCCAAAATGCAGCCCACATCTGGGAGAATCTCAAGAGCAGGGGGTGGAGCAAGCCAGGCCTCAAACCACGAGAAGCTCCAGCCCAAAAGGCAGCCAAAATCCAGCCCACATCCAGGAGAATATCAAGAGCAGGGGGTGGAGCAAGCCAGGCCTCAAACCATGAGAAGCTCCATCCCAAATTTGAGCCAAAATCCAGCCCACATCCGGGAGAATCTCAAGAGCAGTGGGTGGAGCAAGCCAGGCCTCAAACCACGAGAAGCTCCAGCCCAAGAATCAGCCAAAATGCAGCCCACATCCGGGAGAATCACAAAAGCAGGGGGTGGAGCAAGCCAGGCCTCAAACCACGAGAAGCTCCAGCCCAAAAGGCAGCCAAAATGCAGCCCACATCCGGGAGAATCTCAAGAGCAGGGGGTGGAGCAAGCCAGGCCTCAAACCACGAGAAGCTCCAGCCCAAAAGGCAGCCAAAATGCAGCCCACATCCAGGAGAATATCAAGAGCAGGGGGTGGAGCAAGCCAGGCCTCAAACCACGAGAAGCTCCAGCCCAGAAGGCAGCCAAAATGCAGCCCACATCCGGGAGAATATTACGTGCAGGGGGTGGAGCAAGCCAGGCCTCAAAGCATGAGAAGCTCCAGCCCAAAAGGCACCCAAAATGCAGCCCACATCCGGGAGAATCTCAAGAGCAGGGAGTGGAGCAAGCCAGGCCTCAAACCACGAGAAGCTCCAGCCCAAAAGGCAGCCAAAATGCAGCCCACCTCCGGGAGAATCTCAAGAGCAGGGGGTGGAGCAAGCCAGGCCTCAAACCACGAGAACCTCGAGCCCAAGAATGCGACAAAATGCAGCCCACATCCGGGAGAATCTCAAGAGCAGGGGGTGGAGCAAGCCAGGCCTCAAACCTCGAGAAGTTCCAGCGGAAAATATCAGCCAAAATGCAGCCCACATCCGGGAGAATATCAAGAGCAGGGGGTGGAGCAAGCCAGGCCTCAAACCACAAGAAGCTCCAGCCCAAAACACAGCCAAAATGCAGCCCACATCCGGGAGAATCTCAAGAGCAGGGGGTGGAGCAAGCCAGTCCTCAGACCACGAGAAGCTCCAGCCCAAAAGGCAGCCAAAATGCAGCCCACATCCGGGAGAATATCAAGAGCAGGGGGTGGAGCAAGCCAGACCTCAAACCACGAGAAGCTCCAGCCCAAAAGGCAGCCAAAATGCAGCCCACATCCGGGAGTATATCAAGAGCAGGGGGTGGAGCAAGCCAGGCCTCAAACCACGAGAAGTTCCAGCCCAAAAGGCAGCCAAAATCCAGCCCACATCCGGGACAATTTCAAGAGCAGGGGGTGGAGCAAGCCAGGCCTCAAACCACGAGAAGCTCCAGCCCAAAGGCAGCCAAAATGCAGCCCACCTCCGGGAGAATCTCAAAGGCAGAGTTTGGAGAAATCCAGGCCTCAAACCACGAGAAGCTCCAGCCCAAAAGGCAGCCAAAATCCAGCCCACATCCGGGAGAATCTCAAGAGCAGGGGCTCGAGCAAGGCAGGCCTCAAACCACGAGAAGCTCCAGCCCAAAAGGCAGCCAAAATGCAGCCCATATCCGGGAGAATCTCAAGAGCAGGGCGTGGAGCAAGCCAGGCCTCAAACCACGAGAAGCTCCAGCCCAAAAGGCAGACAAAATCCAGCCCACATCCGGGACAATTTCAAGAGCAGGGGGTGGAGCAAGCCAGGCCTCAAACCACGAGAAGCTCCAGCCCAAAAGGCAGACAAAATCCAGCCCACATCCGGGACAATTTCAAGAGCAGGGGGTGGAGCAAGCCAGGCCTCAAACCACGAGAAGCTCCAGCCCAAAAGGCAGCCAAAATGCAGCCCACATCCAGGACAATATCAAGAGCAGGGGGTGAAGCAAGCCAGGCCTCAAACCACGAGAAGCTCCAGCCCAAAAGGCAGCCAAAATGCAGCCCACATCCGGGAGAATCTCAAGAGCAGGGGGTGGAGCAAGCCAGGCCTCAAACCACGAGAAGCTCCAGCCCAAAAGGCAGCCAAAATGCAGCCCACATCCGGGAGAATCTCAAGAGCAGTGGGTGGAGCAAGCCAGGCCTCAAACCTCGAGAAGCTCCAGCCCAAAAAGCAGCCAAAATCCAGCCCACATCCGGGAGAATCTCAAGAGTAGGGGGTGGAGCAAGCCAGGCCTAAAACCTCGAGAAGCTCCAGCCCAAAATGCAGCCAAAATGCAGCCCACCTCCGGGAGAATCTCAAGAGCAGGGGTTGGAGCAAGCCAGGCCTCAAACCACGAGAAGCTCCAGCCCAAAAGGCAGCCAAAATGCAGCCCACATCCGGGATTATCTCAAGAGCAGGGGGTGGAGCAAGCCAGGCCCCAAACCACGAGAAGCTCCAGACCAAAAGGCAGCCAAAATCCAGCCCACATCCGGGACAATTTCAAGAGCAGGGGGTGGAGCAAGCCAGGCCTCAAACCATGAGAAGCTCCAGCCCAAAAGGAAGACAAAATGCAGCCCACATCCAGGACAATATGAAGAGCAGGGGGTGGAGCAAGCCAGGCCTCAAACCACGAGAAGCTCCAGCCCAAAAGGCAGCCAAAATGCAGCCCACCTCCGGGAGAATCTCAAGAGCTGGGGTTGGAGCAAGCCAGGCCTCCAACCATGAGAAGCTCCAGCCCAAAAGGCAGCCAAAATGCAGCCCACATCCAGGACAATATCAAGAGCAGGGGGTGGAGCAAGCCAGGCCTCAAACCACGAGAAGCTCCAGCCCAAAAGGCAGCCAAAAATTTGCCACATCCGGGAGAATCTCAAGAGCAGGGGGTGGAGCAAGCCAGGCCTCAAACCACGAGAAGCTCCAGCCCAAAAGGCAGCCAAAATGCAGCCCACCTCCGGGAGAATCTCAACAGCAGGGGGTGGAGCAAGCCAGGCCTCAAACCATGAGAAGCTCCAGCCCAAGAATCAGTCAAAATGCAGCCCATATCCGGGAGAATCTCAAGAGCAGGGGGTGGAGCAAGTCAGGCCTCAAACCTCGAGAAGCTCCAGCCCAAAAGGCAGCCAAAATCCAGCCCACATCCGGGAGAATCTCAAGAGCAGGGGCTCGAGCAAGCCAGGCCTCAAACCACGAGAAGCTCCAGCCCAAAAGGCAGCGAAAATGCAGCCCACATCCGGGAGAATCTCAAGAGCAGGGGGTGGAGCAAGCCAGGCCTCAAACCACGAGAAGCTCCAGCCCAAATTTGAGCCAAAATCCAGCCCACATCCGGGAGAATCTCAAGAGCAGGGAGTGGAGCAAGCCAGGCCTCAAAACACGAGAAGCTCCAGCCCAAAAAGGCAGCCAAAATGCAGCCCACATTCGGGAGAATATTACGTGCAGGGGGTGGAGCAAGCCAGGCCTCAAAGCATGAGAAGCTCCAGCCCAAAAGGCAGCCAAAATGCAGCCCACATCCGGGAGAATCTCAAGAGCAGGGAGTGGAGCAAGCCAGGCCTCAAACCACGAGAAGCTCCAGCCCAAAAAGGCACCCAAAATGCACCCCACATCCGGGAGAATCTCAAGAGCAGGGGGTGGAGCAAGCCAGGCCTCAAACCACGAGAAGCTCGAGCCCAAGATTCAGACAAAATGCAGCCCACATCCGGGAGAATCTCAAGAGCAGGGGGTGGAGCAAGCCAGGCCTCAAACCACAAGAAGCTCCAGCCCAAAACGCAGCCAAAATGCAGCCCACATCCGGGAGAATCTCAAGAGCAGGGGGTGGAGCAAGCCAGGCCTCAAACCACGAGAAGCTCGAGCCCAAGATTCAGACAAAATGCAGCCCACATCCGGGAGAATCTCAAGAGCAGGGGGTGGAGCAAGCCAGGCCCCAAACCACGAGAAGCTCCAGCCCAAAAGGCAGCCAAAATGCAGCCCACATCCGGGAGAATATCAAGAGCAGGGGGTGGAGCAAGCCAGGCCCCAAACCACGAGAAGCTCCAGCCCAAAAGGCAGCCAAAATGCAGCCCACATCCGGGAGTATATCAAGAGCAGGGGGTGGAGCAAGCCAGGCCTCAAACCACGAGAAGCTCCATCCCAAAAGGCAGCCAAAATCCAGCCCACATCCGGGACAATTTCAAGAGCAGGGGGTGGAGCAAGCCAGGCCTCAAACCACGAGAAGCTCCAGCCCAAAGGCAGCCAAAATGCAGCCCACCTCCGGGAGAATCTCAAAGGCAGAGTTTGGAGAAATCCAGGCCTCAAACCACGAGAAGCTCCAGCCCAAAATTCAGCCAAAATGCAGCCCACATCCAGGAGAATATCAAGAGCAGGGGGTGGAGCAAGCCAGGCCTCAAACCACGAGAATCTCCAGCCCAAAAGGCAGCCAAAATGCAGCCCACCTCCGGGAGAATCTCAACAGCAGGGGGTGGAGCAAGCCAGGCCTCAAACCATGAGAAGCTCCAGCCCAAGAATCAGTCAAAATGCAGCCCACATCCGGGAGAATCTCAAGAGCAGGGGGTGGAGCAAGTCAGGCCTCAAACCTCGAGAAGCTCCAGCCCAAAAGGCAGCCAAAATCCAGCCCACATCCGGGAGAATCTCAAGAGCAGTTGCTCGAGCAAGCCAGGCCTCAAACCACGAGAAGCTCCAGCCCAAAAGGCAGCCAAAATGCAGCCCACATCCGGGAGAATCTCAAGAGCAGGGGGTGGAGCAAGGCAGGCTTCAAACCACGAGAAGCTCCAGCCCAAATTTGAGCCAAAATGCAGCCCACATCCGGGAGAATCTCAAGAGCAGGGGGTGGAGCAAGCCAGGCCTCAAACCACGAGAAGCTCCAGCCCAAAAGGCAGCCAAAATGCAGCCCACATCCAGGAGAATATCAAGAGCAGGGGGTGGAGAAAGCCAGGCCTCAAATCACGAGAAGCTCCAGCCCAAGAATCAGCCAAAATGCAGCCCACATTCGGGAGAATATTACGTGCAGGGGGTGGAGCAAGCCAGGCCTCAAAGCATGAGAAGCTCCAGCCCAAAAGGCAGCCAAAATGCAGCCCACATCCGGGAGAATCTCAAGAGCAGGGAGTGGAGCAAGCCAGGCCTCAAACCACGAGAAGCTCCAGCCCAAAAAGGCAGCCAAAATGCACCCCACATCCGGGAGAATCTCAAGAGCAGGGGGTGGAGCAAGCCAGGCCTCAAACCACGAGAAGCTCGAGCCCAAGATTCAGACAAAATGCAGCCCACATCCGGGAGAATCTCAAGAGCAGGGGGTGGAGCAAGCCAGGCCTCAAACCACGAGAAGCTCCAGCCCAAAACGCAGCCAAAATGCAGCCCACATCCGGGAGAATCTCAAGAGCAGGGGGTGGAGCAAGCCAGGCCTCAAACCACGAGAAGCTCGAGCCCAAGATTCAGACAAAATGCAGCCCACATCCGGGAGAATCTCAAGAGCAGGGGGTGGAGCAAGCCAGGCCCCAAACCACGAGAAGCTCCAGCCCAAAAGGCAGCCAAAATGCAGCCCACATCCGGGAGAATATCAAGAGCAGGGGGTGGAGCAAGCCAGGCCCCAAACCACGAGAAGCTCCAGCCCAAAAGGCAGCCAAAATGCAGCCCACATCCGGGAGTATATCAAGAGCAGGGCGTGGAGCAAGCCAGGCCTCAAACCACGAGAAGCTCCATGCCAAAAGGCAGCCAAAATCCAGCCCACATCCGGGACAATTTCAAGAGCAGGGGGTGGAGCAAGCCAGGCCTCAAACCACGAGAAGCTCCAGCCCAAAGGCAGCCAAAATGCAGCCCACCTCCGGGAGAATCTCAAAGGCAGAGTTTGGAGAAATCCAGGCCTCAAACCACGAGAAGCTCCAGCCCAAAAGGCAGCCAAAATGCAGCCCACATCCAGGAGAATATCAAGAGCAGGGGGTGGAGCAAGCCAGGCCTCAAACCACGAGAAGCTCCAGCCCAAAAGGCAGCCAAAATGCAGCCCACATCCGGGAGAATATCAAGAGCAGGGGCTGGAGCAAGCCAGGCCTCAAATCACGAGAAGCTCCAGCCCAAAAGGCAGCCAAAATGCAGCCCACATCCGGGACAATCTCAAGAGCAGGGGGTGGAGCAAGCCAGGCCTCAAACCACGAGAAGCTCCAGCCCAAAAGGCAGCCAAAATGCAGCCCACATCCAGGAGAATCTCAAGAGCAGGGGGTTGAGCAAGCCAGGCCTCAAACCACGAGAAGCTCCAGCCATAAATGCAGCCAAAATCCAGCCCACATCCGGGAGAATCTCAAGAGCAGGGGGTGGAGCAAGCCAGGCCTCAAACCATGAGAAGCTCCAGCACAAGAATCAGACAATATGCAGCCCACAACCGGGAGAATATCAAGAGCAGGGTTTGGAGCAAGCCAGGCCTCAAACCACGAGAAGCTCCAGCCCAAAATGCAGCCAAAATGCAGCCCACATCCGGGAGAATCTCAAGAGCAGGGGGTGGAGCAAGCCAGGCCTCAAACCACGAGAAGCTCCAGCCCAAAAGGCAGCCAAAATGCAGCCCACATCCGGGAGAATCTCAAGAGCAGGGGGTGGAGCAAGCCAGGCCTCAAACCACGAGAAGCTCCAGCCCAAAAGGCAGCCAAAATGCAGCCCACATCCAGGAGAATCTCAAGAGCAGGGGGTGGAGCAAGCCAGGTCTCAAACCACGAGAAGCTCCAGCCCAAGAATCAGCCAAAATCCAGCCCACATCCGGGAGAATCTCAAGAGCAGGGGGTGGAGCAAGCCAGGCCTCAAACCACGAGAAGCTCCAGCCCAAAAGACAGCCAAAATGCAGCCCACCTCCGGGAGAATCTCAAGAGCAGGGGTTGGAGCAAGCCAGGCCTCAAACCTCGAGAAGCTCCAGCCCAAGAATCAGTCAAAATGCAGCCCACATCCGGGAGAATCTCAATAGCAGGGGGTGGAGCAAGCCAGGCCTCAAACCACGAGAAGCTCCCGCCCAAGAATCAGTCAAAATGCAGCCCACATCCGGGAGAATCTCAAGGGCAGGGGGTGGAGCAAGCCAGGCCTCAAACCACGAGAAGCTCCAGCCCAAAAGGCAGCCAAAATGCAGCCCACATCCGGGAGAATCTCAAGAGCAGGGGGTGGAGCAAGCCAGGCCTCAAACCACGAGAAGCTCCAGCCCAAAAGGCAGCCAAAATGCAGCCCACATCCGGGAGAATCTCAAGAGCAGGGGGTGGAGCAAGCCAGGCCTCAAACCACGAGAAGCTCCAGCCCAAAAAGCAGCCAAAATGCAGCCCACATCCGGGAGAATCTCAAGAGCAGGGCGTGGAGCAAGCCAGGCCTCAAACCACGAGAAGCTCCAGCCCAAAATTCAGCCAAAATGCAGCCCACATCGGGCAGAATCTCAAGAGCAGGGGGTGGAACAAGCCAGGCCTCAAACCACGAGAAGCTCCAGCCCTAAAGGCAGCCAAAATCCAGCCCACATCCGGGAGAATCTCAAGAGCAGGGAGTGGAGCAAGGCAGGCCTCAAACCATGAGAAGCTCCAGCCCACAATTCAGCCAAAATGCAGCCCACATCGGGCAGAATCTCAAGAGCAGTGGGTGGAGCAAGCCAGGCCTCAAACCACGAGAAGGTCCAGCCCAAAAGGCAGCCAAAATGCAGCCCACATCCGGGAGAATCTCAAGAGCAGGGGGTGGAGCAAGCCAAGCCTCAAACCTCGAGAAGCTCCAGCCCAAAAGGCAGCCAAAATGCAGGCCACATCCGGGAGAATCTCAAGAGCAGGGGGTGGAGCAAGCCAGGCCTCAAACCACGAGAAGCTACAGCCCAAAAGGCAGCCAAAATGCAGCCCACATCTGGGAGAATCTCAAGAGCAGGGGGTGGAGCAAGCCAGGCCTCAAACCACGAGAAGCTCCAGCCCAAAAGGCAGCCAAAATGCAGCCCACATCCGGGAGAATCTCAAGAGCAGGGGGTGGAGCAAGACAGGCCTCAAACCACGAGAAGCTCCAGCCCAACAGGCAGCCAAAATGCAGCCCACATCCGGGAGAATCTCAGGAGCAGGGGGTGGAGCAAGCCAGGCCTCAAACCACGAGAAGCTCCAGCCCAAAAGGCATCCAAAATGCAGCCCACATCCAGGAGAATCTCAAGAGCAGGGGGTGGAGCAATCCAGGCCTCAAACCACGAGAAGCTCCAGCCCAAAAGGCAGCCAAAATGCAGCCCACATCCGGGATTATCTCAAGAGCAGGGGGTGGAGCAAGCCAGGCCTCAAACCACGAGAAGCTCCAGACCAAAAGACAGCAAAAATCCAGCCCACATCCGGGACAATTTCAAGAGCAGGGGGTGGAGCAAGCCAGGCCTCAAACCACGAGAAGCTCCAGCCCAAGAATCAGTCAAAATGCAGCCCACATCCGGGAGAATCTCAAGAGCAGGGGGTGGAGCAAGCCAGACCTCAAACCACGAGAAGCTCCAGCCCAAAAGACAGCCAAAATCCAGCCCACATCCGGGAGAATCTCAAGAGCAGGGGCTCGAGCAAGGCAGGCCTCAAACCACGAGAAGCTCCAGCCCAAAAGGCAGCCAAAATGCAGCCCATATCCGGGAGAATCTCAAGAGCAGGGGGTGGAGCAAGCCAGGCCTCAAACCACGAGAAGCTCCAGCCCAAAAGGCAGACAAAATCCAGCCCACATCCGGGACAATTTCAAGAGCAGGGGGTGGAGCAAGCCAGGCCTCAAACCACGAGAAGCTGCAGCCCAAAAGGCAGCCAAAATGCAGCCCACATCCAGGACAATATCAAGAGCAGGGGGTGGAGCAAGCCAGGCCTCAAACCACGAGAAGCTGCAGCCCAAAAGGCAGCCAAAAATTTGCCCACATCTGGGAGAATCTCAAGAGCAGGGGGTGGAGCAAGCCAGGCCTCAAACCACGAGAAGCTCCAGCCCAAAAGGCAGCCAAAATGCAGCCCACCTCCGGGAGAATCTCAACAGCAAGGGGTGGAGCAAGGCAGGCCTCAAACCACGAGAAGCTCCAGCCCAAGAATCAGTCAAAATGCAGCCCACATCCGGGAGAATCTCAAGAGCAGGGGGTGGAGCAAGCCAGGCCTCAAACCTCGAGAAGCTCCAGCCCAAAAAGCAGCCAAAATCCAGCCCACATCCGGGACAATCTCAAGAGCAGGGGCTCGAGCAAGGCAGGCCTCAAACCACGAGAACCTCCAGCCCAAAATGCAGCCAAAATGCAGCCCACATCCGGGAGAATATCAAGAGCAGGGGCTGGAGCAAGCCAGGCCTCAAATCACGAGAAGCTCCAGCCCAAAAGGCAGCCAAAATGCAGCCCACATCCGGGACAATCTCAAGAGCAGGGGGTGGAGCATGGCAGGCCTCAAACCACGAGAAGCTCCAGCCCAAAAGGCAGCCAAAATGCAGCCCACATCCAGGAGAATCTCAAGAGCAGGGGGTGGAGCAAGCCAGGCCTCAAACCACGAGAGGCTCCAGCCATAAATGCAGCCAAAATCCAGCCCACATCCGGGAGAATCTCAAGAGCAGGGGGTGGAGCAAGCCAGGCCTCAAACCATGAGAAGCTCCAGCACAAGAATCAGACAATATGCAGCCCACAACCGGGAGAATATCAAGAGCAGGGGGTGGAGCAAGCCAGGCCTCAAACCACAAGAAGCTCCAGCCCAAATGGCAGCCAAAATGCAGCCCACATATGGGAGAATCTCAAGAGGAGGGGGTGGAGCAATCCAGGCCTCAAACCACGAGAAGCTCCAGCCCAAAATGCAGCCAAAATGCAGCCCACATCCGGGAGAATCTCAAGAGCAGGGGGTGGAGCAAGCCAGGTCTCAAACCACGAGAAGCTCCAGCCCAAGAATCAGCCAAAATGCAGCCCACATCCGGGAGAATCTCAAGAGCAGGGGGTGGAGCAAGCCAGGCCTCAAACCACGAGAAGCTCCAGCCCAAAAGACAGCCAAAATGCAGCCCACATCCGGGAGAATCTCAAGAGCAGGGGGTGGAGCAAGCCAGGTCTCAAACCACGAGAAGCTCCAGCCCAAGAATCAGCCAAAATGCAGCCCACATCCGGGAGAATCTCAAGAGCAGGGGGTGGAGCAAGCCAGGCCTCAAACCACGAGAAGCTCCAGCCCAAAAGGCAGCCAAAATGCAGCCCACCTCCGGGAGAATCTCAAGAGCAGGGGTTGGAGCAAGCCAGGCCTCAAACCTCGAGAAGCTCCAGCCCAAGAATCAGTCAAAATGCAGCCCACATCCGGGAGAATCTCAATAGCAGGGGGTGGAGCAAGCCAGGCCTCAAACCACGAGAAGCTCCCGCCCAAGAATCAGTCAAAATGCAGCACACATCCGGGAGAATCTCAAGAGCAGGGGGTGGAGCAAGCCAGGCCTCAAACCACGAGAAGCTCCAGCCCTAAAGGCAGCCAAAATGCAGCCCACATCCGGGAGAATCTCAAGAGCAGGGAGTGGAGCAAGGCAGGCCTCAAACCATGAGAAGCTCCAGCCCACAATTCAGCCAAAATGCAGCCCACATCGGGCAGAATCTCAAGAGCAGTGGGTGGAGCAAGCCAGGCCTCAAACCACGAGAAGGTCCAGCCCAAAAGGCAGCCAAAATGCAGCCCACATCCGGGAGAATCTCAAGAGCAGGTGGTGGAGCAACCAAAGCCTCAAACCACGAGAAGCTCCAGCCCAAAAGGCAGCCAAAATCCAGCCCACATCCGGGAGAATCTCAAGAGCAGGGGGTGGAGCAAGCCAGGCCTCAAACCACGAGAAGCTCCAGCCCAAAAGGCAGCCAAAATGCAGCCCACATCCGGGAGAATCTCAAGAGCAGGGGGTGGAGCAAGCCAGGCCTCAAACCACGAGAAGCTCCAGCCCAAAAGGCAGCCAAAATGCAGCCCACATCCGGGAGAATCTCAAGAGCAGGGGGTGGAGCAAGACAGGCCTCAAACCACGAGAAGCTCCAGCCCAACAGGCAGCCAAAATGCAGCCCACATCCGGGAGAATCTCAGGAGCAGGGGGTGGAGCAAGCCAGGCCTCAAACCACGAGAAGCTCCAGCCCAAAAGGCATCCAAAATGCAGCCCACATCCAGGAGAATCTCAAGAGCAGGGGGTGGAGCAAGCCAGACCTCAAACCACAAGAAGCTCCAGCCCAAAAGGCAGCCAAAATGCAGCCCACATCCGGGAGAATCTCAAGAGCAGGGGGTGGAGCAAGCCAGGCCTCAAACCACGAGAAGCTCCAGCCCAAAAGGCAGCCAAAATGCAGCCCACATCCGGGAGAATCTCAAGAGCAGGGGTTGGAGCAAGCCAGGCCTCAAACCACGAGAAGCTCCAGCCCAAAAGGCAGCCAAAATGCAGCCCACATCCGGGAGAATCTCAAGAGCAGGGGGTGGAGCAAGACAGGCCTCAAACCACGAGAAGCTCCAGCCCAACAGGCAGCCAAAATGCAGCCCACATCCGGGAGAATCTCAGGAGCAGGGGGTGGAGCAAGCCAGGCCTCAAACCACGAGAAGCTCCAGCCCAAAAGGCATCCAAAATGCAGCCCACATCCAGGAGAATCTCAAGAGCAGGGGGTGGAGCAAGCCAGACCTCAAACCACGAGAAGCTCGAGCCCAAAAGGCAGCCAAAATGCAGCCCACATCCGGGAGAATCTCAAGAGCAGGGGGTGGAGCAAGCCAGGCCTCAAACCACGAGAAGCTCCAGACCAAAAGGCAGCCAGAATCCAGCCCATATCCGGGACAATCTCAAGAGCAGGGGGTGGAGCAAGCCAGGCCTCAAACCACGAGAAGCTCCAGCCCAAAAGGCAGACAAAATGCAGCCCACATCCGGGACAATTTCAAGAGCAGGGGGTGGAGCAAGCCAGGCCTCAAACCACGAGAAGCTCCAGCCCAAAAGGAAGACAAAATGCAGCCCACATCCGGGAGAATCTCAAGAGCAGGGGTTGGAGCAAGCCAGGCCTCAAACCACGAGAAGCTCCAGCCCAAAAGGCAGCCAAAATGCAGCCCACATCCAGGAGAATATCAAGAGCAGGGGGTGGAGCAAGCCAGGCCTCAAACCACGAGAAGCTCCAGCCCAAAAGGCAGCCAAAATGCAGCCCACCTCCGGGAGAATCTCAAGAGCAGGGGGTGGAGCAAGGCAGGCCTCAAACCACGAGAAGCTCCAGCCCAAGAATCAGTCAAAATGCAGCCCACATCCGGGAGAATCTCAAGAGCAGGGGGTGGAGCAAGCCAGGCCTCAAACCTCGAGAAGCTCCAGCCCAAAAAGCAGCCAAAATCCAGCCCACATCCAGGAGAATCTCAAGAGCAGGGGCTCGAGCAAGGCAGGCCTCAAACCACGAGAACCTCCAGCCCAAAAGGCAGCCAAAATGCAGCCCACCTCCGGGAGAATCTCAAGAGCAGGGGGTGGAGCAAGGCAGGCCTCAAACCACGAGAAGCTCCAGCCCAAAAGGCAGCCAAAATGCAGCCCACATCCAGGAGAAACTCAAGAGCAGGGGGTGGAGCAAGGCAGGCCTTAAACCACGAGAAGCTCCAGCCCAAAAGGCAGCCAAAATGCAGCCCACATCCGGGAGAAACTCAAGAGCAGGGGGTGGAGCAAGCCAGGCCTCAAACCACGAGAAGCTCCACCCCAAAAGGCAGCCAAAATGCAGCCCACATCCGGGAGAATCTCAGGAGCAGGGGGTGGAGCAAGCCAGGCCTCAAACCACGAGAAGCTCCAGCCCAAAAGGCAGCCAAAATGCAGCCCACATCCAGGAGAATCTCAAGAGCAGGGGGTGGAGCAAGCCAGACCTCAAACCACAAGAAGCTCCAGCCCAAAAGGCAGCCAAAATGCACCCCACATCCGGGAGAATCTCAAGAGCAGGGGGTGGAGCAAACCAGGCCTCAAACCACGAGAAGCTCCATCCCAAATTGCAGCCAAAATGCAGCCCACATCCGGGAGAATATCAAGAGCAGGGGGTGGAGCAAGCCAGGCCTCAAACCACGAGAAGCTCCAGCCCAAAATGCAGCCAAAATGCAGCCCACCTCCGGGAGAATCTCAAGAGCAGGGGGTGGAGCAAGCCAGGCCTCAAACCACGAGAAGCTCCAGCCCAAAAGGCAGCCAAAAATTTGCCACATCCGGGAGAATCTCAAGAGCAGGGGGTGGAGCAAGCCAGGCCTCAAACCACGAGAAGCTCCAGCCCAAAAGTCAGCCAAAATGCAGCCCACCTCCGGGAGAATCTCAAGAGCAGGGGGTGGAGCAAGGCAGGCCTCAAACCACAAGAAGCTCCAGCCCAAAAGGCAGCCAAAATGCAGCCCACATCCGGGAGAATCTCAAGAGCAGGGGGTGGAGCAAGCCAGGCCTCAAACCACGAGAAGCTCCAGCCCAAAAGGCAGCCAAAATGCAGCCCACATCCGGGAGAATCTCAAGAGCAGGGGGTGGAGCAAGCCAGGCCTCAAACCACGAGAAGCTCCAGCCCAAGAATCAGCCAAAATGCAGCCCACATCCGGGAGAATCACAAAAGCAGGGGGTGGAGCAAGCCAGGCCTCAAACCACGAGAAGCTCCAACCCAAGAATCAGCCAAAATGCAGCCCACATCCGGGAGAATCTCAAGAGCAGGGGGTGGAGCAAGCCAGGCCTCAAACCACGAGAAGCTCGAGCCCAAGAATGAGACAAAATGCAGCCCACATCCGGGAGAATCTCAAGAGCAGGGGGTGGAGCAAGCCAGGCCTCAAACCTCGAGAAGTTCCAGCGGAAAATATCAGCCAAAATGCAGCCCACATCCGGGAGAATATCAAGAGCAGGGGGTGGAGCAAGCCAGGCCTCAAACCACAAGAAGCTCCAGCCCAAAACACAGCCAAAATGCAGCCCACATCCAGGAGAATCTCAAGAGCAGGGGGTGGAGCAAGCCAGTCCTCAGACCACGAGAAGCTCCAGCCCAAGAATCAGCCAAAATGCAGCCCACATCCGGGAGAATCTCAAGAGCAGGGGGTGGAGCAAGCCAGACCTCAAACCACAAGAAGCTCCAGCCCAAAAGGCAGCCAAAATGCAGCCCACATCCGGGAGTATATCAAGAGCAGGGGGTGGAGCAAGCCAGGCCTCAAACCACGAGAAGTTCCAGCCCAAAAGGCAGCCAAAATCCAGCCCACATCCGGGACAATTTCAAGAGCAGGGGGTGGAGCAAGCCAGGCCTCAAACCACGAGAAGCTCCAGCCCAAAAGGCAGCCAAAATGCAGCCCACATCCGGGATTATCTCAAGAGCAGGGGGTGGAGCAAGCCAGGCCTCAAACCACGAGAAGCTCCAGCCCAAAAGACAGCCAAAATCCAGCCCACATCCGGGACAATTTCAAGAGCAGGGGGTGGAGCAAGCCAGGCCTCAAACCACGAGAAGCTCCAGCCCAAAAGGAAGACAAAATGCAGCCCACATCCGGGAGAATCTCAAGAGCAGGGGGTGGAGCAAGCCAGGCCTCAAACCACGAGAAGCTCCAGCCCAAGAATCAGCCAAAATGCAGCCCACATCCGGGAGAATCTCAAGAGCAGGGGGTGGAGCAAGCCAGGCCTCAAACCACGAGAAGCTCCAGCCCAAAAGGCAGCCAAAATGCAGCCCACATCCAGGACAATATCAAGAGCAGGGGGTGGAGCAAGCCAGGCCTCAAACCACGAGAAGCTCCAGCCCAAAATGCAGCCAAGAATTTGCCACATCCGGGAGAATCTCAAGAGCAGGGGGTGGAGCAAGCCAGGCCTCAAACCACGAGAAGCTCCAGCCCAAAAGTCAGCCAAAATGCAGCCCACCTCCGGGAGAATCTCAAGAGCATGGGGTGGAGCAAGGCAGGCCTCAAACCACGAGAAGCTCCAGCCCAAAAGGCAGCCAAAATGCAGCCCACATCCGGGAGAATCTCAAGAGCAGGGGGTGGAGCAAGCCAGGCCTCAAACCACGAGAAGCTCCAGCCCAAAAGGCAGCCAAAATGCAGCCCACATCCAGGAGAATATCAAGAGCAGGTGTTGGAGCAAGCCAGGCCTCAAACCATGAGAAGCTCCAGCCCAAATTTGAGCCAAAATCCAGCCCACATCCGGGAGAATCTCAAGAGCAGTGGGTGGAGCAAGCCAGGCCTCAAACCACGAGAAGCTCCAGCCCAAGAATCAGCCAAAATGCAGCCCACATCCGGGAGAATCACAAAAGCAGGGGGTGGAGCAAGCCAGGCCTCAAACCACGAGAAGCTCCAGCCCAAGAATCAGCCAAAATGCAGCCCACATCCGGGAGAATCTCAAGAGCAGGGGGTGGAGCAAGCCAGGCCTCAAACCACGAGAAGCTCCAGCCCAAAAGGCAGCCAAAATGCAGCCCACATCCAGGAGAATATCAAGAGCAGGTGTTGGAGCAAGCCAGGCCTCAAACCATGAGAAGCTCCAGCCCAAATTTGAGCCAAAATCCAGCCCACATCCGGGAGAATCTCAAGAGCAGTGGGTGGAGCAAGCCAGTCCTCAGACCACGAGAAGCTCCAGCCCAAGAATCAGCCAAAATGCAGCCCACATCCGGGAGAATATCAAGAGCAGGGGGTGGAGCAAGCCAGACCTCAAACCACAAGAAGCTCCAGCCCAAAAGGCAGCCAAAATGCAGCCCACATCCGGGAGTATATCAAGAGCAGGGGGTGGAGCAAGCCAGGCCTCAAACCACGAGAAGTTCCAGCCCAAAAGGCAGCCAAAATCCAGCCCACATCCGGGACAATTTCAAGAGCAGGGGGTGGAGCAAGCCAGGCCTCAAACCACGAGAAGCTCCAGCCCAAAAGGCAGCCCAAATGCAGCCCACCTCCGGGAGAATCTCAAAGGCAGAGTTTGGAGAAATCCAGGCCTCAAACCACGAGAAGCTCCAGCCCAAAAAGCAGCCAAAATCCAGCCCACATCCGGGAGAATCTCAAGAGCAGGGGCTCGAGCAAGGCAGGCCTCAAACCACGAGAAGTTCCAGCCCAAAAGGCAGCCAAAATCCAGCCCACATCCAGGACAATATCAAGAGCAGGGGGTGGAGCAAGCCAGGCCTCAAACCACGAGAAGCTGCAGCCCAAAAGGCAGCCAAAAATTTGCCCACATCCGGGAGAATCTCAAGAGCAGGGGGTGGAGCAAGCCAGGCCTCAAACCACGAGAAGCTCCAGCCCAAAAGGCAGCCAAAATGCAGCCCACATCCAGGAGAATCTCAAGAGCAGGGGGTGGAGCAAGCCAGGCCTCAAACCTCGAGAAGCTCCAGCCCAAAAAGCAGCCAAAATCCAGCCCACATCCGGGAGAATCTCAAGAGCAGGGGGTGGAGCAAGCCAGGCCTCAAACCACGAGAAGCTCCAGCCCAAAAGGCAGCCAAAATGCAGCCCACATCCGTTATTATCTCAAGAGCAGGGGGTGGAGCAAGCCAGGCCTCAAACCACGAGAAGCTCCAGCCCAAAAGACAGCCAAAATCCAGCCCACATCCGGGACAATTTCAAGAGCAGGGGGTGGAGCAAGCCAGGCCTCAAACCACGAGAAGCTCCAGCCCAAAAGGAAGACAAAATGCAGCCCACATCCGGGAGAATCTCAAGAGCAGGGGGTGGAGCAAGCCAGGCCTCAAACCACGAGAAGCTCCAGCCCAAGAATCAGCCAAAATGCAGCCCACATCCGGGAGAATCTCAAGAGCAGGGGGTGGAGCAAGCCAGGCCTCAAACCACGAGAAGCTCCAGCCCAAAAGGCAGCCAAAATGCAGCCCACATCCAGGACAATATCAAGAGCAGGGGGTGGAGCAAGCCAGGCCTCAAACCACGAGAAGCTCCAGCCCAAAAGGCAGCCAAGAATTTGCCACATCCGGGAGAATCTCAAGAGCAGGGGGTGGAGCAAGCCAGGCCTCAAACCACGAGAAGCTCCAGCCCAAAAGTCAGCCAAAATGCAGCCCACCTCCGGGAGAATCTCAAGAGCATGGGGTGGAGCAAGGCAGGCCTCAAACCACGAGAAGCTCCAGCCCAAAAGGCAGCCAAAATGCAGCCCACATCCGGGAGAATCTCAAGAGCAGGGGGTGGAGCAAGGCAGGCCTCAAACCACGAGAAGCTCCAGCCCAAAAGGCAGCCAAAATGCAGCCCACATCCAGGAGAATATCAAGAGCAGGTGTTGGAGCAAGCCAGGCCTCAAACCATGAGAAGCTCCAGCCCAAATTTGAGCCAAAATCCAGCCCACATCCGGGAGAATCTCAAGAGCAGTGGGTGGAGCAAGCCAGGCCTCAAACCACGAGAAGCTCCAGCCCAAGAATCAGCCAAAATGCAGCCCACATCCGGGAGAATCACAAAAGCAGGGGGTGGAGCAAGCCAGGCCTCAAACCACGAGAAGCTCCAGCCCAAGAATCAGCCAAAATGCAGCCCACATCCGGGAGAATCTCAAGAGCAGGGGGTGGAGCAAGCCAGGCCTCAAACCACGAGAAGCTCCAGCCCAAAAGGCAGCCAAAATGCAGCCCACCTCCGGGAGAATATTACGTGCAGGGGGTGGAGCAAGCCAGGCCTCAAAGCATGAGAAGCTCCAGCCCAAAAGGCAGCCAAAATGCAGCCCACATCCGGGAGAATATCAAGAGCAGGGAGTGGAGCAAGCCAGGCCTCAAACCACGAGAAGCTCCAGCCCAAAAGGCAGCCAAAATGCAGCCCACCTCCGGGAGAATCTCAAGAGCAGGGGGTGGAGCAAGCCAGGCCTCAAACCACGAGAAGCTCGAGCCCAAGAATCAGACAAAATGCAGCCCACCTCCGGGAGAATCTCAAGAGCAGGGGGTGGAGCAAGCCAGGCCTCAAACCTCGAGAAGTTCCAGCCGAAAATATCAGCCAAAATGCAGCCCACATCCGGGAGAATATCAAGAGCAGGGGGTGGAGCAAGCCAGTCCTCAGACCACGAGAAGCTCCAGCCCAAAAGGCAGCCAAAATGCAGCCCACATCCGGGAGTATATCAAGAGCAGGGGGTGGAGCAAGCCAGGCCTCAAACCACGAGAAGCTCCAGCCCAAAAGGCAGCCAAAATCCAGCCCACATCCGGGACAATTTCAAGAGCAGGGGGTGGAGCAAGCCAGGCCTCAAACCACGAGAAGCTCCAGCCCAAAGGCAGCCAAAATGCAGCCCACCTCCGGGAGAATCTCAAAGGCAGAGTTTGGAGAAATCCAGGCCTCAAACCACGAGAAGCTCCAGCCCAAAAGGCAGCCAAAATCCAGCCCACATCCAGGAGAATATCAAGAGCAGGGGGTGGAGCAAGCCAGGCCTCAAACCACGAGAAGCTCCAGCCCAAAAGGCAGCCAAAATGCAGCCCACATCCGGGAGAATATCAAGAGCAGGGGCTGGAGCAAGCCAGGCCTCAAATCACGAGAAGCTCCAGCCCAAAAGGCAGCCAAAATTCAGCCCACATACGGGACAATCTCAAGAGCAGGGGGTGGAGCAAGCCAGGCCTCAAACCACGAGAAGCTCCAGCCCAAAAGGCAGCCAAAATGCAGCCCACATCCAGGAGAATCTCAAGAGCAGGGGGTGGAGCAAGCCAGGCCTCAAACCACGAGAAGCTCCAGCCATAAATGCAGCCAAAATCAAGCCCACATCCGGGAGAATCTCAAGAGCAGGGGGTGGAGCAAGCCAGGCCTCAAACCATGAGAAGCTCCAGCACAAGAATCAGACAATATGCAGCCCACAACCGGGAGAATCTCAAGAGCAGGGGGTGGAGCAAGCCAGGCCTCAAACCACGAGAAGCTCCAGCCCAAAAGGCAGCCAAAATGCAGCCCACCTCCGGGAGAATCTCAACAGCAGGGGGTGGAGCAAGCCAGGCCTCAAACCACGAGAAGCTCCAGCCCAAGAATCAGTCAAAATGCAGCCCACATCCGGGAGAATCTCAAGAGCAGGGGGTGGAGCAAGCCAGGCCTCAAACCTCGAGAAGCTCCAGCCCAAAAGGCAGCCAAAATGCAGCCCACATCCAGGAGAATCTCAAGAGCAGGGGGTGGAGCAAGCCAGGCCTCAAACCTCGAGAAGCTCCAGCCCAAAAACCAGCCAAAATGCAGCCCACATCCGGGAGAATCTCAAGAGCAGGGGGTGGAGCAAGCCAGGCCTCAAACCACGAGAAGCTCCAGCCCAAAAGGCAGCCAAAATGCAGCCCACATCCGGGATTATCTCAAGAGCAGGGGGTGGAGCAAGCCAGGCCTCAAACCACGAGAAGCTCCAGCCCAAAATACAGCCAAAATCCAGCCCACATCCGGGACAATTTCAAGAGCAGGGGGTGGAGCAAGCCAGGCCTCAAACCACGAGAAGCTCCAGCCCAAAAGGAAGACAAAATGCAGCCCACATCCGGGAGAATCTCAAGAGCAGGGGGTGGAGCAAGCCAGGCCTCAAACCACGAGAAGCTCCAGCCCAAGAATCAGCCAAAATGCAGCCCACATCCGGGAGAATCTCAAGAGCATGGGGTGGAGCAAGGCAGGCCTCAAACCACGAGAAGCTCCAGCCCAAAAGGCAGCCAAAATGCAGCCCACATCCGGGAGAATCTCAAGAGCAGGGGGTGGAGCAAGCCAGGCCTCAAACCACGAGAAGCTCCAGCCCAAAAGGCAGCCAAAATGCAGCCCACATCCGGGAGAATCTCAAGAGCAGGGGGTGGAGCAAGCCAGGCCTCAAACCACGAGAAGCTCGAGCCCAAGAATCAGACAAAATGCAGCCCACCTCCGGGAGAATCTCAAGAGCAGGGGGTGGAGCAAGCCAGGCCTCAAACCTCGAGAAGTTCCAGCCGAAAATATCAGCCAAAATGCAGCCCACATCCGGGAGAATATCAAGAGCAGGGCGTGGAGCAAGCCAGTCCTCAGACCACGAGAAGCTCCAGCCCAAAAGGCAGCCAAAATGCAGCCCACATCCGGGAGTATATCAAGAGCAGGGGGTGGAGCAAGCCAGGCCTCAAACCACGAGAAGCTCCAGCCCAAAAGGCAGCCAAAATCCAGCCCACATCCGGGACAATTTCAAGAGCAGGGGGTGGAGCAAGCCAGGCCTCAAACCACGAGAAGCTCCAGCCCAAAGGCAGCCAAAATGCAGCCCACCTCCGGGAGAATCTCAAAGGCAGAGTTTGGAGAAATCCAGGCCTCAAACCACGAGAAGCTCCAGCCCAAAAGGCAGCCAAAATGCAGCCCACATCCAGGAGAATATCAGGAGCAGGGGGTGGAGCAAGCCAGGCCTCAAACCACGAGAAGCTCCAGCCCAAAAGGCAGCCAAAATGCAGCCCACATCCGGGAGAATATCAAGAGCAGGGGCTGGAGCAAGCCAGGCCTCAAACCACAAGAAGCTCCAGCCCAAAAGGCAGCCAAAATGCAGCCCACATCCGGGACAATCTCAAGAGCAGGGGGTGGAGCAAGGCAGGCCTCAAACCACGAGAAGCTCCAGCCCAAAAGGCAGCCAAAATGCAGCCCACATCCAGGAGAATCTCAAGAGCAGGGGGTGGAGCAAGCCAGGCCTCAAACCACGAGAAGCTCCAGCCATAAATGCAGCCAAAATCCAGCCCACCTCCGGGAGAATCTCAAGAGCAGGGGGTGGAGCAAGCCAGGCCTCAAACCACGAGAAGCTCCAGCCCAAGAATCAGCCAAAATGCAGCCCACATCCGGGAGAATATCAAGAGCAGGGGGTGGAGCAAGCCAGGCCTCAAACCTCGAGAAGCTCCAGCCCAAAAAGCAGCCAAAATGCAGCCCACATCCGGGAGAATCTCAAGAGCAGGGGGTGGAGCAAGCCAGGCCTCAAACCACGAGAAGCTCCAGCCCAAAAGGCAGCCAAAATGCAGCCCACATCCGGGATTATCTCAAGAGCAGGGGGTGGAGCAAGCCAGGCCTCAAACCACGAGAAGCTCCAGACCAAAAGACAGCCAAAATCCAGCCCACATCCGGGAGAATCTCAAGAGCAGGGGGTGGAGCAAGCCAGGCCTCAAACCACGAGAAGCTCCAGCCCAAAAGGAAGACAAAATGCAGCCCACATCCGGGAGAATCTCAAGAGCAGGGGGTGGAGCAAGCCAGGCCTCAAACCACGAGAAGCTCCAGCCCAAGAATCAGCCAAAATGCAGCCCACATCCGGGAGATTCTCAAGAGCAGGGGGTGGAGCAAGCCAGGCCTCAAACCACGAGAAGCTCCAGCCCAAAAGGCAGCCAAAATGCAGCCCACATCCAGGAGAATATCAAGAGCAGGGGTTGGAGCAAGCCAGGCCTCAAACCACGAGAAGCTCCAGCCCAAGAATCAGCCAAAATGCAGCCCACATCCGGGAGAATCACAAAAGCAGGGGGTGGAGCAAGCCAGGCCTCAAACCACGAGAAGCTCCAGCCCAAGAATCAGCCAAAATGCAGCCCACATCCGGGAGAATCTCAAGAGCAGGGGGTGGAGCAAGCCAGGCCTCAAACCACGAGAAGCTCCAGCCCAAAAGGCAGCCAAAATGCAGCCCACATCCAGGAGAATATCAAGAGCAGGGGGTGGAGCAAGCCAGGCCTCAAACCACGAGAAGCTCCAGCCCAAAAGGCAGCCAAAATGCAGCCCACATCCGGGAGAATATTACGTGCAGGGGGTGGAGCAAGCCAGGCCTCAAAGCATGAGAAGCTCCAGCCCAAAAGGCAGCCAAAATGCAGCCCACATCCGGGAGAATCTCAAGAGCAGGGAGTGGAGCAAGCCAGGCCTCAAACCACGAGAAGCTCCAGCCCAAAAGACAGCCAAAATGCAGCCCACATCCGGGAGAATCTCAAGAGCAGGGGGTGGAGCAAGCCAGGCCTCAAACCACGAGAAGCTCCAGCCCAAGAATCAGACAAAATGCAGCCCACCTCCGGGAGAATCTCAAGAGCAGGGGGTGGAGCAAGCCAGGCCTCAAACCTCGAGAAGTTCCAGCCGAAAATATCAGCCAAAATGCAGCCCACATCCGGGAGAATCTCAAGAGCAGGGGGTGGAGCAAGCCAGGCCTCAAACCACAAGAAGCTCCAGCCCAAAACGCAGCCAATATGCAGCCCACATCCGGGAGAATCTCAAGAGCAGGGGGTGGAGCAAGCCAGTCCTCAGACCACGAGAAGCTCCAGCCCAAAAGGCAGCCAAAATGCAGCCCACCTCCGGGAGAATCTCAAGAGCAGGGGGTGGAGCAAGCCAGACCTCAAACCACGAGAATTTCCAGCCCAAAAGGCAGCCAAAATGCAGCCCACATCCGGGAGAATCTCAAGAGCAGGGGGTGGAGCAAGCCAGGCCTCAAACCACGAGAAGCTCCAGCCCAAAGGCAGCCAAAATGCAGCCCACATCCGGGAGAATCTCAAGAGCAGGGGGTGGAGCAAGCCAGGCCTCAAACCACGAGAAGCTCCAGCCCAAAAGGCAGCCAAAATGCAGCCCACATCCAGGAGAATATCAAGAGCAGGTGTTGGAGCAAGCCAGGCCTCAAACCACGAGAAGCTCCAGCCCAAGAATCAGCCAAAATGCAGCCCACATCCGGGAGAATCACAAAAGCAGGGGGTGGAGCAAGCCAGGCCTCAAACCACGAGAAGCTCCAGCCCAAGAATCAGCCAAAATGCAGCCCACATCCGGGAGAATCTCAAGAGCAGGGGGTGGAGCAAGCCAGGCCTCAAACCACGAGAAGCTCCAGCCCAAAAGGCAGCCAAAATGCAGCCCACATCCAGGAGAATATCAAGAGCAGGGGGTGGAGCAAGCCAGGCCTCAAACCACGAGAAGCTCCAGCCCAAAATGCAGCCAAAATGCAGCCCACATCCGGGAGAATATTACGTGCAGGGGGTGGAGCAAGCCAGGCCTCAAAGCATGAGAAGCTCCAGCCCAAAAGGCAGCCAAAATGCAGCCCACATCCGGGAGAATCTCAAGAGCAGGGAGTGGAGCAAGCCAGGCCTCAAACCACGAGAAGCTCCAGCCCAAAAGGCAGCCAAAATGCAGCCCACATCCGGGAGAATCTCAAGAGCAGGGGGTGGAGCAAGCCAGGCCTCAAACCACGAGAAGCTCCAGCCCAAGAATCAGACAAAATGCAGCCCACCTCCGGGAGAATCTCAAGAGCAGGGGGTGGAGCAAGCCAGGCCTCAAACCTCGAGAAGTTCCAGCCGAAAATATCAGCCAAAATGCAGCCCACATCCGGGAGAATCTCAAGAGCAGGGGGTGGAGCAAGCCAGGCCTCAAACCACAAGAAGCTCCAGCCCAAAACGCAGCCAATATGCAGCCCACATCCGGGAGAATCTCAAGAGCAGGGGGTGGAGCAAGCCAGTCCTCAGACCACGAGAAGCTCCAGCCCAAAAGGCAGCCAAAATGCAGCCCACCTCCGGGAGAATCTCAAGAGCAGGGGGTGGAGCAAGCCAGACCTCAAACCACGAGAATTTCCAGCCCAAAAGGCAGCCAAAATGCAGCCCACATCCGGGAGAATCTCAAGAGCAGGGGGTGGAGCAAGCCAGGCCTCAAACCACGAGAAGCTCCAGCCCAAAGGCAGCCAAAATGCAGCCCACCTCCGGGAGAATCTCAAAGGCAGAGTTTGGAGAAATCCAGGCCTCAAGCCACGAGAAGCTCCAGCCCAAGAATCAGCCAAAATGCAGCCCACATCCAGGAGAATCTCAAGAGCAGGGGGTGGAGCAAGCCAGGCCTCAAACCACGAGAAGCTCCAGCCATAAATGCAGCCAAAATCCAGCCCACATCCGGGAGAATCTCAAGAGCAGGGGGTGGAGCAAGCCAGGCCTCAAACCATGAGAAGCTCCAGCACAAGCATCAGACAATATGCAGCCCACAACCGGGAGAATATCAAGAGCAGGGGGTGGAGCAAGCCAGGTCTCAAACAACGAGAAGCTCCAGCCCAAGAATCAGTCAAAATGCAGCCCACATCCGGGAGAATCTCAAGAGCAGGGGGTGGAGCAAGCCAGGCCTCAAACCACGAGAAGCTCCAGCCCAAATGGCAGCCAAAATGCAGCCCACATATGGAAGAATCTCAAGAGGAGGGGGTGGAGCAATCCAGGCCTCAAACCACGAGAAGCTCCAGCCCAAAAGGCAGCCAAAATGCAGCCCACATCGGGCAGAATCTCAAGAGCAGGGGGTGGAGCAAGCCAGGCCTCAAACCATGAGAAGCTCCAGCCCAAAATTCAGCCAAAATGCAGCCCACATCCGGGAGAATCTCAAGAGCAGGGGGTGGAGCAAGCCAGGCCTCAAACCACGAGAAGCTCCAGCCCAAAAGGCAGCCAAAATGCAGCCCACATCCGGGAGAATCTCAAGAGCAGGGGGTGGAGCAAGCCAGGTCTCAAACAACGAGAAGCTCCAGCCCAAGAATCAGTCAAAATGCAGCCCACATCCGGGAGAATCTCAAGAGCAGGGGGTGGAGCAAGCCAGGCCTCAAACCACGAGAAGCTCCAGCCCAAAAGGCAGCCAAAATGCAGCCCACATCCGGGAGAATCTCAAGAGCAGGGGGTGGAGCAAGCCAGGCCTCAAACCACGAGAAGCTCCAGCCCAAAAGGCAGCCAAAATGCAGCCCACATCCGGGAGAATCTCAAGAGCAGGGGGTGGAGCAAGCCAGGCCTCAAACCACGAGAAGCTCCAGCCCAAAAAGCAGCCAAAATGCAGCCCACATCCGGGAGAATCTCAAGAGCAGTGCGTGGAGCAAGCCAGGCCTCAAACCACGAGAAGCTCCGGCCCAAAATTCAGCCAAAATGCAGCCCACATCCGGGAGAATATCAAGAGCAGGGGCTGGAGCAAGCCAGGCCTCAAATCACGAGAAGCTCCAGCCCAAAAGGCAGCCAAAATGCAGCCCACATCTGGGACAATCTCAAGAGCAGGGGGTGGAGCAAGGCAGGCCTCAAACCACGAGAAGCTCCAGCCCAAAAGGCAGCCAAAATGCAGCCCACATCCAGGAGAATCTCAAGAGCAGGGGGTGGAGCAAGCCAGGCCTCAAACCACGAGAAGCTCCAGCCCAAAAGGCAGCCAAAATGCAGCCCACATCCGGGAGAATCTCAAGAGCAGGGGGTGGAACAAGCCAGGCCTCAAACCACGAGAAGCTCCAGACCAAAAGACAGCCAAAATCCAGCCCACATCCGGGACAATTTCAAGAGCAGGGGGTGGAGCAAGCCAGGCCTCAAACCACGAGAAGCTCCAGCCCAAAAGGAAGACAAAATGCAGCCCACATCCGGGAGAATCTCAAGAGCAGGGTGTGGAGCAAGCCAGGCCTCAAACCACGAGAAGCTCCAGCCCAAGAATCAGCCAAAATGCAGCCCACATCCGGGAGAATCTCAAGAGCAGGGGGTGGAGCAAGCCAGGCCTCAAACCACGAGAAGCTCCAGCCCAAAAGGAAGACAAAATGCAGCCCACATCCAGGACAATATCAAGAGCAGGGGGTGGAGCAAGCCAGGCCTCAAACCACGAGAAGCTCCAGCCCAAAAGGCAGCCAAAAATTTGCCACATTCAGGAGAATCTCAAGAGCAGGGGGTGGAGCAAGCCAGGCCTCAAACCACGAGAAGCTCCAGCCCAAAAGTCAGCCAAAATGCAGCCCACCTCCGGGAGAATCTCAAGAGCAGGGGGTGGAGCAAGGCAGGCCTCAAACCACGAGAAGCTCCAGCCCAAAAGGCAGCCAAAATGCAGCCCACATCCGGGAGAATCTCAAGAGCAGGGGGTGGAGCAAGCCAGGCCTCAAACCACGAGAAGCTCCAGCCCAAAAGGCAGCCAAAATGCAGCCCACATCCAGGAGAATATCAAGAGCAGGTGTTGGAGCAAGCCAGGCCTCAAACCATGAGAAGCTCCAGCCCAAATTTGAGCCAAAATCCAGCCCACATCCGGGAGAATCTCAAGAGCAGTGGGTGGAGCAAGCCAGGCCTCAAACCACGAGAAGCTCCAGCCCAAGAATCAGCCAAAATGCAGCCCACATCCGGGAGAATCACAAAAGCAGGGGGTGGAGCAAGCCAGGCCTCAAACCACGAGAAGCTCCAGCCCAAGAATCAGCCAAAATGCAGCCCACATCCGGGAGAATCTCAAGAGCAGGGGGTGGAGCAAGCCAGGCCTCAAACCACGAGAAGCTCCAGCCCAAAAGGCAGCCAAAATGCAGCCCACATCCAGGAGAATATCAAGAGCAGGGGGTGGAGCAAGCCAGGCCTCAAACCACGAGAAGCTCCAGCCCAAAAGGCAGCCAAAATGCAGCCCACATCCGGGAGAATATTACGTGCAGGGGGTGGAGCAAGCCAGGCCTCAAAGCATGAGAAGCTCCAGCCCAAAAGGCAGCCAAAATGCAGCCCACATCCGGGAGAATCTCAAGAGCAGGGAGTGGAGCAAGCCAGGCCTCAAACCACGAGAAGCTCCAGCCCAAAACACAGCCAAAATGCAGACCACATCCGGGAGAATCTCAAGAGCAGGGGGTGGAGCAAGCCAGGCCTCAAACCACGAGAAGCTCGAGCCCAAGAATCAGACAAAATGCAGCCCACCTCCGGGAGAATCTCAAGAGCAGGGGGTGGAGCAAGCCAGGCCTCAAACCTCGAGAAGCTCCAGCCCAAAAGGCAGCCAAAGTGCAGGCCACATCCGGGAGAATCTCAAGAGCAGGGGGTGGAGCAAGCCAGGCCTCAAACCACAAGAAGCTCCAGCCCAAAACGCAGCCAATATGCAACCCACATCCGGGAGAATCTCAAGATCAGGGGGTGGAGCAAGCCAGTCCTCAGACCACGAGAAGCTCCAGCCCAAAAGGCAGCCGAAATGCAGCCCACATCCGGGAGAATATCAAGAGCAGGGGGTGGAGCAAGCCAGACCTCAAACCACAAGAAGCTCCAGCCCAAAAGGCAGCCAAAATGCAGCCCACATCCGGGAGTATATCAAGAGCAGGGGGTGGAGCAAGCCAGGCCTCAAACCACGAGAAGCTCCAGCCCAAAAGGCAGCCAAAATCCAGCCCACATCCGGGACAATTTCAAGAGCAGGGGGTGGAGCAAGCCAGGCCTCAAACCACGAGAAGCTCCAGCCCAAAGGCAGCCAAAATGCAGCCCACCTCCGGGAGAATCTCAAAGGCAGAGTTTGGAGAAATCCAGGCCTCAAACCACGAGAAGCTCCAGCCCAAGAATCAGCCAAAATGCAGCCCACATCCAGGAGAATCTCAAGAGCAGGGGGTGGAGCAAGCCAGGCCTCAAAACACGAGAAGCTCCAGCCATAAATGCAGCCAAAATCCAGCCCACATCCGGGAGAATCTCAAGAGCAGGGGTTGGAGCAAGCCAGGCCTCAAACCATGAGAAGCTCCAGCACAAGAATCAGACAATATGCAGCCCACAACCGGGAGAATATCAAGAGCAGGGGGTGGAGCAAGCCAGGCCTCAAACCACAAGAAGCTCCAGTCCAAATGGCAGCCAAAATGCAGCCCACATATGGGAGAATCTCAAGAGGAGGGGGTGGAGCAATCCAGGCCTCAAACCACGAGAAGCTCCAGCCCAAAAGGCAGCCAAAATGCAGCCCACATCCGGGAGAATCTCAAGAGCAGGGGGTGGAGCAAGCCAGGCCTCAAACCATGAGAAGCTCCAGCCCAAAATTCAGCCAAAATGCAGCCCACATCCGGGAGAATCTCAAGAGCAGGGGGTGGAGCAAGCCAGGCCTCAAACCACGAGAAGCTCCAGCCCAAAAGGCATCCAAAATGCAGCCCACATCCGGGAGAATCTCAAGAGCAGGGGGTGGAGCAAGCCAGGTCTCAAACCACGAGAAGCTCCAGCCCAAGAATCAGTCAAAATGCAGACCACAGCAGGGAGAATCTCAAGAGCAGGGGGTGGAGCAAGCCAGGCCTCAAACCACGAGAAGCTCCAGCCCAAAAGGCAGCCAAAATGCAGCCCACATCCGGGAGAATATCAAGAGCAGGGGGTGGAGCAAGCCAGGCCTCAAACCACGAGAAGCTCCAGCCCAAAAGGCAGCCAAAATGCAGCCCACATCCGGGAGAATCTCAAGAGCAGGGGGTGGAGCAAGCCAGGCCTCAAACCACGAGAAGCTCCAGCCCAAAAAGCAGCCAAAATGCAGCCCACATCCGGGAGAATCTCAAGAGCAGGGGGTGGAGCAAGCCAGGCCTCAAACCTCGAGAAGCTCCAGCCCAAAAGGCAGCCAAAATGCAGCCCACATCGGGCAGAATCTCAAGAGCAGTGGGTGGAGCAACCAGGCCTCAAACCACGAGAAGCTCCAGCCCAAAAGGCAGCCAAAATGCAGCCCACATCCAGGAGAATCTCAAGAGCAGGGGGTGGAGCAAGCCAGGCCTCAAACCTCGAGAAGCTCCAGCCCAAAAGGCAGCCAAAATGCAGGCCACATCCGGGAGAATCTCAAGAGCAGGGGGTGGAGCAAGCCAGGCCTCAAACCACGAGAAGCTCCAGCCCAAAAGGCAGCCAAAATGCAGCCCACATCCGGGAGAATCTCAAGAGCAGGGGGTGGAGCAAGCCAGGCCTCAAACCATGAGAAGCTCCAGCCCAAAAGGCAGCCAAAATCCAGCCCACATCCGGGAGAATCTCAAGAGCAGGGGGTGGAGCAAGCCAGGCCTCAAACCTCGAGAAGCTCCAGCCCAAAAGGCAGCCAAAATGCAGCCCACCTCCGGGAGAATCTCAAGAGCAGGGGGTGGAGCAAGCCAGGCCTCAAACCACGAGAAGCTCCAGCCCAAGAATCAGTCAAAATGCAGCCCACATCCGGGAGAATCTCAAGAGCAGGGGGTGGAGCAAGCCAGGCCTCAAACCACGAGAAGCTCCAGCCCAAAAGGCAGCCAAAATGCAGCCCACATCCGGGAGAATCTCAAGAGCAGGGGGTGGAGCAAGACAGGCCTCAAACCACGAGAAGCTCCAGCCCAAAAGGCAGCCAAAATGCAGCCCACCTCCGGGAGAATCTCAAGAGCAGGGGGTGGAGCAAGCCAGGCCTCAAACCACGAGAAGCTCCAGCCCAAAAGGCAGCCAAAATGCAGCCCACATCCGGGAGAATATCAAGAGCAGGGGGTGGAGCAAGCCAGGCCTCAAACCACTAGAAGCTCCAGCCCAAAAGGCAGCCAAAATGCAGCCCACATCCGGGAGAATCTCAAGAGCAGGGGGTGGAGCAAGCCAGGCCTCAAACCACGAGAAGCTCCAGCCCAAAAGGCAGCCAAAATGCAGCCCACATCCGGGAGAAACTCAAGAGCAGGGGGTGGAGCAAGCCAGGCCTCAAACCACGAGAAGCTCCAGCCCAAAAGGAAGACAAAATGCAGCCCATATCCGGGAGAATCTCAAGAGCAGGGGCTGGAGCAAGCCAGGCCTCAAACCACGAGAAGCTCCAGCCCAAAAGGCAGCCAAAATGCAGCCCACATCCGGGAGAATCTCAAGAGCAGGGGGTGGAGCAAGCCAGGCCTCAAACCACGAGAAGCTCCAGCCCAAAAGGGAGCCAAAATGCAGCCCACATCCGGGACAATTTCAAGAGCAGGGGGTGGAGCAAGGCAGGCCTCAAACCTCGAGAAACTCCAGCCCAAAAGGCAGCCAAATGCAGCCCACATCCGGGAGAATCTCAAGAGCAAGGGGTGGAGCAAGCCAGGCCTCAAACCACGAGAAGCTCCAGCCCAAAAGGCAGCCAAAATGCAGCCCACCTCCGGGAGAATCTCAAGAGCAGGGGGTGGAGCAAGCCAGGCCTCAAACCACGAGAAGCTCCAGCCCAAGAATCAGTCAAAATGCAGGCCACATCCGGGAGAATCTCAAGAGCAGGGTTGGAGCAAGCCAGGCCTCAAACCTCGAGAAGCTCCAGCCAAAAAGCAGCCAAAATCCAGCCCACATCCGGGAGAATCTCAAGAGCAGGGGCTCGAGCAAGGCAGGCCTCAAACCACGAGAACCTCCAGCCCAAAATGCAGCCAAAATGCAGCCCACCTCCGGGAGTATATCAAGAGCAGGGGGTGGAGCAAGGCAGGCCTCAAACCACGAGAAGCTCCAGCCCAAAATGCAGCCAAAATGCAGCCCACATCCGGGAGAATCTCAAGAGCAGGGGGTGGAGCAAGCCAGGCCTCAAACCACGAGAAGCTCCAGCCCAAAAGGCAGCCAAAATGCAGCCCACATCCGGGAGAATCTCAGGAGCACTGGGTGGAGCAAGCCAGGCCTCAAACCACGAGAAGCTCCAGCCCAAAAGGCATCCAAAATGCAGCCCACATCCAAGAGAATCTCAAGAGCAGGGGGTGGAGCAAGCCAGACGTCAAACCACAAGAAGCTCCAGCCCAAAAGGCAGCCAAAATGCAGCCCACATCCGGGATTATCTCAAGAGCAGGGGGTGGAGCAAGCCAGGCCTCAAACCACGAGAAGCTGCAGACCAAAAGACAGCCAAAATCCAGCCCACATCCGGGACAATTTCAAGAGCAGGGGGTGGAGCAAGCCAGGCCTCAAACCACGAGAAGCTCCAGCCCAAGAATCAGTCAAAATGCAGCCCACATCCGGGAGAATCTCAAGAGCAGGGGGTGGAGCAAGCCAGGCCTCAAACCTCGAGAAGCTCCAGCCCAAAAGGCAGCCAAAATCCAGCCCACATCCGGGAGAATCTCAAGAGCAGGGGCTCGAGCAAGGCAGGCCTCAAACCACGAGAAACTCCAGCCCAAAAGGCAGCCAAAATGCAGCCCACCTCCGGGAGTATATCAAGAGCAGGGGTGGAGCAAGGCAGGCCTCAAACCACGAGAAGCTCCAGCCCAAAATGCAGCCAAAATGCAGCCCACATCCAGGAGAAACTCAAGAGCAGGGGGTGGAGCAAGGCAGGCCTTATACCACGAGAAGCTCCAGCCCAAAAGGCAGCCAAAATGCAGCCCACATCCGGGAGAATATCAATAGCAGGGGTTGGAGCAAGCCAGGCCTCAAACCACGAGAAGCTCCAGCCCAAAAGGCAGCCAAAATGCAGCCCACATCCGGGAGAATCTCAAGAGCAGGGGGTGGAGCAAGCCAGGTCTCAAACCACGAGAAGCTCTAGCCCAAAAAGCAGCCAAAATCCAGCCCACATCCGGGAGAATCTCAAGAGCAGGGGCTCGAGCAAGGCAGGCCTCAAACCACGAGAAGCTCCAGCCCAAAAGGCAGCCAAAATGCAGCCCACATCCGGGAGTATATCAAGAGCAGGGGGTGGAGCAAGCCAGGTCTCAAACCACGAGAAGCTCCAGCCCAAAAGGCAGCCAAAATGCAGCCCACATCCGGGAGAATCTCAAGAGCAGGGGGTGGAGCAAGCCAGGCCTCAAACCACGAGAAGCTCCAGCCCAAAAGGCAGCCAAAATGCAGCCCACATCCGGGAGAATCTCAAGAGCAGGGGGTGGAGAAAGCCAGGCCTCAAACCATGAGAAGCTCCAGCCCAAAACCAGCGAAAATGCAGCCCACCTCCGGGAGAATATCAAGAGCAGGGGGTGGAGCAAGCCAGGCCTCAAACCACGAGAAGATCCAGCCCAAAAGGCAGCCAAAATGCAGCCCACATCCAGGAGAATCTCAAGAGCAGGGGGTGGAGCAAGCCAGGCCTCAAACCGCGAGAAGCTCCAGCCCAAGAATCAGCCAAAATGCAGACCACATCAGGGAGAATCTCAGGAGCAGGGGATGGAGCAAGCCAGGCCTCAAACCACGAGAAGCTCTAGCCCAAGAATCGGCCAATATGCAGCCCACATCCGGGAGAATCTCAAGAGCAGGGGGTAGAGCAAGCCAGGCCTCAAACCACGAGAAGTTCCAGCCAAAAACCAGCAAAAATGCAGCCCACATCCAGGAGAAACTCAAGAGCAGGGGGTGGAGCAAGCCAGGCCTTAAACCACGAGAAGCTCCAGCCCAAAAGGCAGCCAAAATGCAGCCCACATCCGGGAGAATCTCAAGAGCAGGGGGTGGAGCAAGCCAGGCCTCAAACCACGAGAAGCTCCAGCCCAAAAGGCAGCCAAAATGCAGCCCACATCCGGGAGAATCTCAAGAGCAGGGGGTGGAGCAAGCCAGGCCTCAAACCACGAGAAGCTCCAGCCCAAAAGGCAGCCAAAATGCAGCCCACATCCGGGACAATTTCAAGAGCAGGGGGTGGAGCAAGCCAGGCCTCAAACCACGAGAAGCTCCAGCCCAAAATGCAGACAAAATCCAGCCCACATCCGGGAGAATATCAAGAGCAGGGGGTGGAGCAAGGCAGGCCTCAAACCACGAGAAGCTCCAGCCCAAAAGGCAGCCAAAATGCAGCCCACATCCGGGCGAATCTCAAGAGCAAGGGGTGGAGCAAGCCAGGCCTCAAACCACGAGAAGATCCAGCCCAAAAGGCAGCCAAAATGCAGCCCACCTCCGGGAGAATCTCAAGAGCAGGGGGTGGAGCAAGCCAGGCCTCAAACCACGAGAAGCTCCAGCCCAAGAATCAGTCAAAATGCAGCCCACATCTGGGAGAATCTCAAGAGCAGGGGGTGGAGCAAGCCAGGCCTCAAACCTCGAGAAGCTCCAGCCCAAAAAGCAGCCAAAATCCAGCCCACATCCGGGAGAATCTCAAGAGCAGGGGGTGGAGCAAGCCAGGCCTCAAACCACGAGAAGCTCCACCCCAAAAGTCAGCCAAAATGCAGCCCACCTCCGGGAGAATGTCAGGAGCAGGGGGTGGAGCAAGGCAGGCCTCAAACCACGAGAAGGTCCAGCCCAAAATGCAGCCAAAATGCAGCCCACATCCAGGAGAAACGCAAGAGCAGGGGGTGGAGCAAGGCAGGCCTTAAACCATGAGAAGATCCAGCCCAAAAGTCAGCCAAAATGCAGCCCACATCCGGGAGAATCTCAAGAGCAGGGGGTGGAGCACGCCAGGCCTCAAACCACGAGAAGCTCCAGCCCAAAAGGCAGCCAAAATGCAGCCCACATCCGGGAGAATCTCAAGAGCAGGGGGTGGAGCAAGCCAGGCCTCAAACCACGAGAAGCTATAGCCCAAAAGGCAGCCAAAATGCAGCCCACATCCGGGAGAATCTCAAGAGCAGGGGGTGGAGCAAGCCAGGCCTCAAACCACGAGAAGCTATAGCCCAAAAGGCAGCCAAAATTCAGCCCACCTCCGGGAGAATCTCAGGAGCAGGGGGTGGAGCAAGCCAGGCCTCAAACCACGAGAAGCTCCACCCCAAAAGGCATCCAAAATGCAGCCCACATCCAGGAGAATCTCAAGAGCAGGGGGTGGAGCAAGCCAGACCTCAAACCACAAGAAGCTCCAGCCCAAAAGGCAGCCAAAATGCAGCCCACCTCCGGGAGAATCTCAAGAGCAGGGGGTGGAGCAAGCCAGGCCTCAAACCACGAGAAGCTCCAGCCCAAGAATCAGTCAAAATGCAGCCCACATCTGGGAGAATCTCAAGAGCAGGGGGTGGAGCAAGCCATTCCTCAAACCTCGAGAAGCTCCAGCCCAAAAAGCAGCCAAATGCAGCCCACATCCGGGAGAATCTCAAGAGCAGGGAGTGGAGCAAGCCAGGCCTCAAACCACGAGAAGCTCCACCCCAAAAGGCAGCCAAAATGCAGCCCACCTCCGGGAGAATCTCAAGAGCAGGGGGTGGAGCAAGGCAGGCCTCAAACCACGAGAAGCTCCAGCCCAAAATGCAGCCAAAATGCAGCCCACATCCGGGAGAATATCAAGAGCAGGGGGTGGAGCAAGGCAGGCCTTAAACCATGAGAAGCTCCAGCCCAAAAGTCAGCCAAAATGCAGCCCACATCCGGGAGAATCTCAAGAGCAGGGGGTGGAGCACGCCAGGCCTCAAACCACGAGAAGCTCCAGCCCAAAAGGCAGCCAAAATGCAGCCCACATCCGGGAGAATCTCAAGAGCAGGGGGTGGAGCAAGCCAGGCCTCAAACCACGAGAAGCTATAGCCCAAAAGGCAGCCAAAATGCAGCCCACATCCGGGAGAATCTCAAGAGCAGGGGGTGGAGCAAGCCAGGCCTCAAACCACGAGAAGCTCCACCCCAAAAGTCAGCCAAAATGCAGCCCACCTCCGGGAGAATCTCAGGAGCAGGGGGTGGAGCAAGCCAGGCCTCAAACCACGAGAAGCTCCAGCCCAAAAGGCATCCAAAATGCAGCCCACATCCAGGAGAATCTCAAGAGCAGGGGGTGGAGCAAGCCAGACCTCAAACCACAAGAAGCTCCAGCCCCAAAGGCAGCCAAAATGCAGCCCACATCCGGGAGAATCTCAAGAGCAGGGGGTGGAGCAAGCCAGGCCTCAAACCACGAGAAGCTCCATCCCAAATGGCAGCCAAAATGCAGCCCACATCCGGGAGAATATCAAGAGCAGGGGGTGGAGCAAGCCAGGCCTCAAACCACGAGAAGCTCCAGCCCAAAAGGCAGCCAAAATGCAGCCCACATCCGGGAGAATCTCAAGAGCAGGGGTTGGAGCAAGCCAGGCCTCAAACCACGAGAAGCTCCAGCCCAAAAGGCAGCCAAAATGCAGCCCACATCCGGGATTATCTCAAGAGCAGGGGGTGGAGCAAGCCAGGCCTCAAACCACGAGAAGCTCCAGACCAAAAGACAGCCAAAATCCAGCCCACATCCGGGACAATTTCAAGAGCAGGGGGTGGAGCAAGCCAGGCCTCAAACCACGAGAAGCTCCAGCCCAAGAATCAGTCAAAATGCAGCCCACATCCAGGAGAAACTCAAGAGCAGGGGGTGGAGCAAGGCAGGCCTTAAACCACGAGAAGCTCCAGCCCAAAAGGCAGCCAAAATGCAGCCCACATCCAGGAGAATATCAATAGCAGGGGGTGGAGCAAGCCAGGCCTCAAACCACGAGAAGCTCCAGCCAAAAAGGCAGCCAAAATGCAGCCCACATCCGGGAGAATCTCAAGAGCAGGGGGTGGAGCAAGCCAGGCCTCAAACCACGAGAAGCTCTTGCCCAAAAAGCAGCCAAAATCCAGCCCACATCCGGGAGAATCTCAAGAGCAGGGGCTCGAGCAAGGCAGGCCTCAAACCACGAGAAGCTCCAGCCCAAAAGGCAGCCAAAATGCAGCCCACATCCGGGAGTATATCAAGAGAAGGGGGTGGAGCAAGCCAGGCCTCAAACCGCGAGAAGCTCCAGACCAAGAATCAGCCAATATGCAGCCCACATCCGGGAGAATCTCAAGAGCAGGGGGTGGAGAAAGCCAGGCCTCAAACCATGAGAAGTTCCAGCCCAAAAGGCAGCCAAAATGCAGCCCATATCCGGGAGAATCTCAAGAGCAGGGGGTGGAGCAAGCCAGGCCTCAAACCACGAGAAGTTCCAGCCCAAAACCAGCGAAAATGCAGCCCACATCCGGGACAATATCAAGAGCAGGGGGTGGAGCAAGCCAGGCCTCAAACCATGAGAAGCTCCAGCCCAAGAATCAGCCAAAATGCAGACCACAGCAGGGAGAAACTCAGGAGCAGGGGATGGAGCAAGCCAGGCCTCAAACCACGAGAATGTCCAGCCAAAAACCAGCAAAAATGCAGCCCACATCCAGGAGAAACTCAAGAGCAGGGGGTGGAGCAAGCCAGGCCTTAAACCACGAGAAGCTCCAGCCCAAAAGGCAGCCAAAATGCAGCCCACATCCGGGAGAATCTCAAGAGCAGGGGGTGGAGCACGCCAGGCCTCAAACCACGAGAAGCTCCAGCCCAAAAGGCAGCCAAAATGCAGCCCACATCCGGGAGAATCTCAAGAGCAGGGGGTGGAGCAAGCCAGGCCTCAAACCACGAGAAGCTCCAGCCCAAAAGGCAGCCAAAATGCAGCCCACATCCGGGAGAATCTCAAGAGCAGGGGGTGGAGCAAGCCAGGCCTCAAACCACGAGAAGCTCCAGCCCAAAAGGCAGCCAAAATGCAGCCCACATCCGGGAGAATCTCAAGAGCAGGGGGTGGAGCAAGCCAGGCCTCAAACCACGAGAAGCTCCAGCCCAAGTATCACCCAAAATGCAGCCCACATCTGGGAGAATCTCAAGAGTAGGGGGTGGAGCAAGCCAGGCCTCAAACCTAGAGAAGCTCCAGCCCAAAAGGCAGCCAAAATGCAGGCCACATCCGGGAGAATCTCAAGAGCAGGGGGTGGAGCAAGCCAGGCCTCAAACCACGAGAAGCTCCAGCCCAAAAGGGAGCCAAAATGCAGCCCACATCCGGGAGAATCTCAAGAGCAGGCGGTGGAGCAAGCCAGGCCTCAAACCACGAGGATCTCCAGCCCAAAAGGCAGCCAAAATGCAGCCCACCTCCGGGAGAATCTCAAGAGCAGGGGGTGGAGCAAGCCAGGCCTCAAACCACGAGAAGCTCCAGCCCAAAAAGCAGCCAAAATGCAGCCCACATCCGGGAGAATCTCAAGAGCAGGGGGTGGAGCAAGCCAGGCCTCAAACCACGAGAAGCTCCAGCCCAAAAAGCAGCCAAAATGCAGCCCACATCCGGGAGAATCTCAAGAGCAGGGGGTGGAGCAAGCCAGGCCTTAAACCACGAGAAGCTCCAGCCCAAAAGGCAGCCAAAATGCAGCCCACATCCGGGAGAATCTTAAGAGCAGGGGGTGGAGCACGCCAGGCCTCAAACCACGAGAAGCTCCAGCCCAAAAGGCAGCCAAAATGCAGCCCACATCCGGGAGAATCTCAAGAGCAGGGGGTGGAGCAAGCCAGGCCTCAAACCACGAGAAGCTCCAGCCCAAAAGGCAGCCAAAATGCAGCCCACATCCGGGAGAATCTCAAGAGCAGGGGGTGGAGCAAGCCAGGCCTCAAACCACGAGAAGCTCCAGGCCAAAAGGCAGCCAAAATGCAGCCCACATCCGGGAGAATCTCAAGAGCAGGGGGTGGAGCAAGCCAGGCCTCAAACCACGAGAAGCTCCAGCCCAAGTATCACCCAAAATGCAGCCCACATCTGGGAGAATCTCAAGAGTAGGGGGTGGAGCAAGCCAGGCCTCAAACCTAGAGAAGCTCCAGCCCAAAAGGCAGCCAAAATGCAGGCCACATCCGGGAGAATCTCATGAGCAGGGGGTGGAGCAAGCCAGGCCTCAAACCACGAGAAGCTCCAGCCCAAAAGGCAGCCAAAATGCAGCCCACATCCGGGAGAATCTCAAGAGCAGGGGGTGGAGCAAGCCAGGCCTCAAACCACGAGAAGCTCCAGCCCTAAAGGCAGCCAAAATGCAGCCCACATCCAGGAGAATCTCAGGAGCAGGGGGTGGAGCAAGCCAGGCCTCAAACCACGAGAAGCTCCAGCCCAAAAGGCAGCCAAAATGCAGCCCACATCCAGGAGAATCTCAAGAGCAGGGGGTGGAGCAAGCCAGGCCTCAAACCGCGAGAAGCTCCAGCCCAAGTATCACCCAAAATGCAGCCCACATCCGGGAGAATCTCAAGAGCAGGGGGTGGAGCAAGCCAGGCCTCAAACCTCGAGAAGCTCCAGCCCAAAAGGCAGCCAAAATCCAGCCCACATCCGGGAGAATCTCAAGATCAGGGGGTGGAGCAAGCCAGGCCTCAAACCACGAGAAGCTCCAGCCCAAAAGGCAGCCAAAATCCAGCCCACATCCGGGAGAATCTCAAGAGCAGGGGGTGGAGCAAGCCAGGCCACAAACCTCGAGAAGCTCCAGCCCAAAAGGCAGCCAAAATGCAGCCCACATCCAGGAGAATCTCAAGAGCAGGGGGTGGAGCAAGCCAGGCCTCAAACCACGAGAAGCTCCAGCCCAAAAGGCAGCCAAAATGCAGCCCACATCCAGGAGAATATCAAGAGCAGGGGGTGGAGCAAGCCAGGCCTCAAACCACGAGAAGCTCCAGGCCAAGATTCAGCCAAAATGCAGCCCACATCTGGGAGAATCTCAGGAGCAGGGGGTGGAGCAAGCCAGGCCTCAAACCACGAGAAGCTCCAGCCCAAAAGGCAGCCAAAATGCAGCCCACATCCGGGAGAATCTCAAGAGCAGGGGGTGGAGCAAGCCAGGCCTCAAACCACGAGAAGCTCCAGCCCAAAAGGCAGCCAAAATGCAGCCCACATCCGGGAGAATCTCAAGAGCAGGGGGTGGAGCAAGCCAGGCCTCAAACCACGAGAAGCTCCAGCCCAAAAGGCAGCCAAAATGCAGCCCACATCCGGGAGAATCTCAAGAGCAGGGGGTGGAGCAAGCCAGGCCTCAAACCATGAGAAGCTCCAGCCCAAAATGTAGCCAAAATGCAGCCCACATCCAGGAGAATATCAAGAGCAGGGGGTGGAGCAAGCCAGGCCTCAAACCACGAGAAGCTCCAGCCCAAGTATCACCCAAAATGCAGCCCACATCTGGGAGAATCTCAAGAGTAGGGGGTGGAGCAAGCCAGGCCTCAAACCTAGAGAAGCTCCAGCCCAAAAGGCAGCCAAAATGCAGGCCACATCCGGGAGAATCTCAAGAGCAGGGGGTGGAGCAAGCCAGGCCTCAAACCACGAGAAGCTCCAGCCCAAAAGGCAGCCAAAATGCAGCCCACATCCGGGAGAATCTCAAGAGCAGGCGGTGGAGCAAGCCAGGCCTCAAACCACGAGGATCTCCAGCCCAAAAGGCAGCCAAAATGCAGCCCACATCTGGGAGAATCTCAAGAGCAGGGGGTGGAGCAAGCCAGGCCTCAAACCACGAGAAGCTCCAGCCCAAAAAGCAGCCAAAATGCAGCCCACATCCGGGAGAATCTCAAGAGCAGGGGGTGGAGCAAGCCAGGCCTCAAACCACGAGAAGCTCCAGCCCAAAAAGCAGCCAAAATGCAGCCCACATCCGGGAGAATCTCAAGAGCAGGGGGTGGAGCAAGCCAGGCCTTAAACCACGAGAAGCTCCAGCCCAAAAGCCAGCCAAAATGCAGCCCACATCCGGGAGAATCTCAAGAGCAGGGGGTGGAGCACGCCAGGCCTCAAACCACGAGAAGCTCCAGCCCAAAAGGCAGCCAAAATGCAGCCCACATCCGGGAGAATCTCAAGAGCAGGGGGTGGAGCAAGCCAGGCCTCAAACCACGAGAAGCTCCAGCCCAAAAGGCAGCCAAAATGCAGCCCACATCCGGGAGAATCTCAAGAGCAGGGGGTGGAGCAAGCCAGGCCTCAAACCACGAGAAGCTCCAGCCCAAAAGGCAGCCAAAATGCAGCCCACATCCGGGAGAATCTCAAGAGCAGGGGGTGGAGCAAGCCAGGCCTCAAACCACGAGAAGCTCCAGCCCAAGTATCACCCAAAATGCAGCCCACATCTGGGAGAATCTCAAGAGTAGGGGGTGGAGCAAGCCAGGCCTCAAACCTAGAGAAGCTCCAGCCCAAAAGGCAGCCAAAATGCAGGCCACATCCGGGAGAATCTCATGAGCAGGGGGTGGAGCAAGCCAGGCCTCAAACCACGAGAAGCTCCAGCCCAAAATGCAGCCAAAATGCAGCCCACATCCGGGAGAATCTCAAGAGCAGGGGGTGGAGCAAGCCAGGCCTCAAACCACGAGAAGCTCCAGCCCTAAAGGCAGCCAAAATGCAGCCCACATCCAGGAGAATCTCAGGAGCAGGGGGTGGAGCAAGCCAGGCCTCAAACCACGAGAAGCTCCAGCCCAAAAGGCAGCCAAAATGCAGCCCACATCCAGGAGAATCTCAAGAGCAGGGGGTGGAGCAAGCCAGGCCTCAAACCGCGAGAAGCTCCAGCCCAAGTATCACGCAAAACGCAGCCCACATCCGGGAGAATCTCAAGAGCAGGGGGTGGAGCAAGCCAGGCCTCAAACCTCGAGAAGCTCCAGCCCAAAAGGCAGCCAAAATCCAGCCCACATCCGGGAGAATGTCAAGATCAGGGGGTGGAGCAAGCCAGGCCTCAAACCACGAGAAGCTCCAGCCCAAAAGGCAGCCAAAATCCAGCCCACATCCGGGAGAATCTCAAGAGCAGGGGGTGGAGCAAGCCAGGCCTCAAACCTCGAGAAGCTCCAGCCCAAAAGGCAGCCAAAATGCAGCCCACATCCAGGAGAATCTCAAGAGCAGGGGGTGGAGCAAGCCAGGCCTCAAACCACGAGAAGCTCCAGCCCAAAAGGCAGCCAAAATGCAGCCCACATCCAGGAGAATATCAAGAGCAGGGGGTGGAGCAAGCCAGGCCTCAAACCACGAGAAGCTCCAGGCCAAGATTCAGCCAAAATGCAGCCCACATCTGGGAGAATCTCAGGAGCAGGGGGTGGAGCAAGCCAGGCCTCAAACCACAAGAAGCTCCAGCCCAAAAGGCAGCCAAAATGCAGCCCACATCCGGGAGAATCTCAAGAGCAGGGGGTGGAGCAAGCCAGGCCTCAAACCACGAGAAGCTCCAGCCCAAAAGGCAGCCAAAATGCAGCCCACATCCGGGAGAATCTCAAGAGCAGGGGGTGGAGCAAGCCAGGCCTCAAACCACGAGAAGCTCCAGCCCAAGTATCACCCAAAATGCAGCCCACATCTGGGAGAATCTCAAGAGTAGGGGGTGGAGCAAGCCAGGCCTCAAACCTAGAGAAGCTCCAGCCCAAAAGGCAGCCAAAATGCAGGCCACATCCGGGAGAATCTCAAGAGCAGGGGGTGGAGCAAGCCAGGCCTCAAACCACGAGAAGCTCCAGCCCAAAAGGGAGCCAAAATGCAGCCCACATCCGGGAGAATCTCAAGAGCAGGCGGTGGAGCAAGCCAGGCCTCAAACCACGAGGATCTCCAGCCCAAAAGGCAGCCAAAATGCAGCCCACCTCCGGGAGAATCTCAAGAGCAGGGGGTGGAGCAAGCCAGGCCTCAAACCACGAGAAGCTCCAGCCCAAAAAGCAGCCAAAATGCAGCCCACATCCGGGAGAATCTCAAGAGCAGGGGGTGGAGCAAGCCAGGCCTCAAACCACGAGAAGCTCCAGCCCAAAAAGCAGCCAAAATGCAGCCCACATCCGGGAGAATCTCAAGAGCAGGGGGTGGAGCAAGCCAGGCCTTAAACCACGAGAAGCTCCAGCCCAAAAGGCAGCCAAAATGCAGCCCACATCCGGGAGAATCTTAAGAGCAGGGGGTGGAGCACGCCAGGCCTCAAACCACGAGAAGCTCCAGCCCAAAAGGCAGCCAAAATGCAGCCCACATCCGGGAGAATCTCAAGAGCAGGGGGTGGAGCAAGCCAGGCCTCAAACCACGAGAAGCTCCAGCCCAAAAGGCAGCCAAAATGCAGCCCACATCCGGGAGAATCTCAAGAGCAGGGGGTGGAGCAAGCCAGGCCTCAAACCACGAGAAGCTCCAGCCCAAAAGGCAGCCAAAATGCAGCCCACATCCGGGAGAATCTCAAGAGCAGGGGGTGGAGCAAGCCAGGCCTCAAACCACGAGAAGCTCCAGCCCAAGTATCACCCAAAATGCAGCCCACATCTGGGAGAATCTCAAGAGTAGGGGGTGGAGCAAGCCAGGCCTCAAACCTAGAGAAGCTCCAGCCCAAAAGGCAGCCAAAATGCAGGCCACATCCGGGAGAATCTCATGAGCAGGGGGTGGAGCAAGCCAGGCCTCAAACCACGAGAAGCTCCAGCCCAAAAGGCAGCCAAAATGCAGCCCACATCCGGGAGAATCTCAAGAGCAGGGGGTGGAGCAAGCCAGGCCTCAAACCACGAGAAGCTCCAGCCCTAAAGGCAGCCAAAATGCAGCCCACATCCAGGAGAATCTCAGGAGCAGGGGGTGGAGCAAGCCAGGCCTCAAACCACGAGAAGCTCCAGCCCAAAAGGCAGCCAAAATGCAGCCCACATCCAGGAGAATCTCAAGAGCAGGGGGTGGAGCAAGCCAGGCCTCAAACCGCGAGAAGCTCCAGCCCAAGTATCACCCAAAATGCAGCCCACATCCGGGAGAATCTCAAGAGCAGGGGGTGGAGCAAGCCAGGCCTCAAACCTCGAGAAGCTCCAGCCCAAAAGGCAGCCAAAATCCAGCCCACATCCGGGAGAATCTCAAGATCAGGGGGTGGAGCAAGCCAGGCCTCAAACCACGAGAAGCTCCAGCCCAAAAGGCAGCCAAAATCCAGCCCACATCCGGGAGAATCTCAAGAGCAGGGGGTGGAGCAAGCCAGGCCACAAACCTCGAGAAGCTCCAGCCCAAAAGGCAGCCAAAATGCAGCCCACATCCAGGAGAATCTCAAGAGCAGGGGGTGGAGCAAGCCAGGCCTCAAACCACGAGAAGCTCCAGCCCAAAAGGCAGCCAAAATGCAGCCCACATCCAGGAGAATATCAAGAGCAGGGGGTGGAGCAAGCCAGGCCTCAAACCACGAGAAGCTCCAGGCCAAGATTCAGCCAAAATGCAGCCCACATCTGGGAGAATCTCAGGAGCAGGGGGTGGAGCAAGCCAGGCCTCAAACCACGAGAAGCTCCAGCCCAAAAGGCAGCCAAAATGCAGCCCACATCCGGGAGAATCTCAAGAGCAGGGGGTGGAGCAAGCCAGGCCTCAAACCACGAGAAGCTCCAGCCCAAAAGGCAGCCAAAATGCAGCCCACATCCGGGAGAATCTCAAGAGCAGGGGGTGGAGCAAGCCAGGCCTCAAACCACGAGAAGCTCCAGCCCAAAAGGCAGCCAAAATGCAGCCCACATCCGGGAGAATCTCAAGAGCAGGGGGTGGAGCAAGCCAGGCCTCAAACCATGAGAAGCTCCAGCCCAAAATGTAGCCAAAATGCAGCCCACATCCAGGAGAATATCAAGAGCAGGGGGTGGAGCAAGCCAGGCCTCAAACCACGAGAAGCTCCAGCCCAAGTATCACCCAAAATGCAGCCCACATCTGGGAGAATCTCAAGAGTAGGGGGTGGAGCAAGCCAGGCCTCAAACCTAGAGAAGCTCCAGCCCAAAAGGCAGCCAAAATGCAGGCCACATCCGGGAGAATCTCAAGAGCAGGGGGTGGAGCAAGCCAGGCCTCAAACCACGAGAAGCTCCAGCCCAAAAGGCAGCCAAAATGCAGCCCACATCCGGGAGAATCTCAAGAGCAGGCGGTGGAGCAAGCCAGGCCTCAAACCACGAGGATCTCCAGCCCAAAAGGCAGCCAAAATGCAGCCCACATCTGGGAGAATCTCAAGAGCAGGGGGTGGAGCAAGCCAGGCCTCAAACCACGAGAAGCTCCAGCCCAAAAAGCAGCCAAAATGCAGCCCACATCCGGGAGAATCTCAAGAGCAGGGGGTGGAGCAAGCCAGGCCTCAAACCACGAGAAGCTCCAGCCCAAAAAGCAGCCAAAATGCAGCCCACATCCGGGAGAATCTCAAGAGCAGGGGGTGGAGCAAGCCAGGCCTTAAACCACGAGAAGCTCCAGCCCAAAAGGCAGCCAAAATGCAGCCCACATCCGGGAGAATCTCAAGAGCAGGGGGTGGAGCACGCCAGGCCTCAAACCACGAGAAGCTCCAGCCCAAAAGGCAGCCAAAATGCAGCCCACATCCGGGAGAATCTCAAGAGCAGGGGGTGGAGCAAGCCAGGCCTCAAACCACGAGAAGCTCCAGCCCAAAAGGCAGCCAAAATGCAGCCCACATCCGGGAGAATCTCAAGAGCAGGGGGTGGAGCAAGCCAGGCCTCAAACCACGAGAAGCTCCAGCCCAAAAGGCAGCCAAAATGCAGCCCACATCCGGGAGAATCTCAAGAGCAGGGGGTGGAGCAAGCCAGGCCTCAAACCACGAGAAGCTCCAGCCCAAGTATCACCCAAAATGCAGCCCACATCTGGGAGAATCTCAAGAGTAGGGGGTGGAGCAAGCCAGGCCTCAAACCTAGAGAAGCTCCAGCCCAAAAGGCAGCCAAAATGCAGGCCACATCCGGGAGAATCTCATGAGCAGGGGGTGGAGCAAGCCAGGCCTCAAACCACGAGAAGCTCCAGCCCAAAATGCAGCCAAAATGCAGCCCACATCCGGGAGAATCTCAAGAGCAGGGGGTGGAGCAAGCCAGGCCTCAAACCACGAGAAGCTCCAGCCCTAAAGGCAGCCAAAATGCAGCCCACATCCAGGAGAATCTCAGGAGCAGGGGGTGGAGCAAGCCAGGCCTCAAACCACGAGAAGCTCCAGCCCAAAAGGCAGCCAAAATGCAGCCCACATCCAGGAGAATCTCAAGAGCAGGGGGTGGAGCAAGCCAGGCCTCAAACCGCGAGAAGCTCCAGCCCAAGTATCACGCAAAACGCAGCCCACATCCGGGAGAATCTCAAGAGCAGGGGGTGGAGCAAGCCAGGCCTCAAACCTCGAGAAGCTCCAGCCCAAAAGGCAGCCAAAATCCAGCCCACATCCGGGAGAATCTCAAGATCAGGGGGTGGAGCAAGCCAGGCCTCAAACCACGAGAAGCTCCAGCCCAAAAGGCAGCCAAAATCCAGCCCACATCCGGGAGAATCTCAAGAGCAGGGGGTGGAGCAAGCCAGGCCTCAAACCTCGAGAAGCTCCAGCCCAAAAGGCAGCCAAAATGCAGCCCACATCCAGGAGAATCTCAAGAGCAGGGGGTGGAGCAAGCCAGGCCTCAAACCACGAGAAGCTCCAGCCCAAAAGGCAGCCAAAATGCAGCCCACATCCAGGAGAATATCAAGAGCAGGGGGTGGAGCAAGCCAGGCCTCAAACCACGAGAAGCTCCAGGCCAAGATTCAGCCAAAATGCAGCCCACATCTGGGAGAATCTCAGGAGCAGGGGGTGGAGCAAGCCAGGCCTCAAACCACAAGAAGCTCCAGCCCAAAAGGCAGCCAAAATGCAGCCCACATCCGGGAGAATCTCAAGAGCAGGGGGTGGAGCAAGCCAGGCCTCAAACCACGAGAAGCTCCAGCCCAAAAGGCAGCCAAAATGCAGCCCACATCCGGGAGAATCTCAAGAGCAGGGGGTGGAGCAAGCCAGGCCTCAAACCACGAGAAGCTCCAGCCCAAAAGGCAGCCAAAATGCAGCCCACATCCGGGAGAATCTCAAGAGCAGGGGGTGGAGCAAGCCAGGCCTCAAACCATGAGAAGCTCCAGCCCAAAATGTAGCCAAAATGCAGCCCACATCCAGGAGAATATCAAGAGCAGGGGGTGGAGCAAGCCAGGCCTCAAACCTCGAGAAGCTCCAGCCCAAAAGGGAGCCAAAATCCAGCCCACATCCGGGAGAATCTCAAGAGCAGGGGGTGGAGCAAGCCAGGCCTCAAACCACGAGAAGCTCCAGCCCAAAAGGCAGCCAAAATCCAGCCCACATCTGGGAGAATCTCAAGAGCAGGGGGTGGAGCAAGCCAGGCCACAAACCACGAGAAGTCCAGCCCAAAATGAAGCCAAAATGCAGCCCACCTCCAGGAGAATCTCAAGAGCAGGGATTGGAGCAAGCCAGGCCTCAAACCTCGAGAAGCTCCAGCCCAAAAGGGAGCCAAAATCCAGCCCACATCCGGGAGAATCTCAAGAGCAGGGGGTGGAGCAAGCCAGGCCTCAAACCATGAGAAGCTCCAGCCCCAAAGGCAGCCAAAATGCAGCCCACATCCAGGAGAATCTCAAGAGCAGGGGGTGGAGCAAGCCAGGCCTCAAACCATGAGAAGCTCCAGCCCCAAAGGCAGCCAAAATGCAGCCCACATCCGGGAGAATCTCAAGAGCAGGGGGTGGAGCAAGCCAGGCCTCAAACCACGAGAAGCTCCAGCCCAAAAGGCAGCCAAAATGCAGCCCACCTCCGGGAGAATCTCAAGAGCAGGGGGTGGAGCAAGCCAGGCCTCAAACCACGAGAAGCTCCAGCCCAAAAGGCAGCCAAAATGCAGCCCACCTCCGGGAGAATCTCAAGAGCAGGGGGTGGAGCAAGCCAGGCCTCAAACCACGAGAAGCTCCAGCCCAAAAGGCAGCCAAAATGCAGCCCACATCCGGGAGAATCTCAAGAGCAGGGGGTGGAGCAAGCCAGGCCTCAAACCACGGGAAGCTCCAGCCCAAGAATCAGCCAAAATGCAGCCCACATCCGGGAGAATCTCAAGAGCAGGGGCTGGAGCAAGCCAGGCCTCAAACCACGAGAAGCTCCAGCCCAAAAGGCAGCCAAAATGCAGCCCACCTCCGGGAGAATCTCAAGAGCAGGGGGTGGAGCAAGCCAGGCCTCAAACCACGAGAAGCTCCAGCCCAAAAGGCAGCCAAAATGCAGCCCACATCCGGGAGAATCTCAAGAGCAGGGGGTGGAGCAAGCCAGGCCTCAAACCACGAGAAGCTCCAGCCCAAAAGGCAGCCAAAATGCAGCCCACATCCGGGAGAATCTCAAGAGCAGGGGGTGGAGCAAGCCAGGCCTCAAACCATGAGAAGCTCCAGCCCAAAATGTAGCCAAAATGCAGCCCACATCCAGGAGAATATCAAGAGCAGGGGGTGGAGCAAGCCAGGCCTCAAACCTCGAGAAGCTCCAGCCCAAAAGGGAGCCAAAATCCAGCCCACATCCGGGAGAATCTCAAGAGCAGGGGGTGGAGCAAGCCAGGCCTCAAACCACGAGAAGCTCCAGCCCAAAAGGCAGCCAAAATCCAGCCCACCTCCGGGAGAATCTCAAGAGCAGGGGGTGGAGCAAGCCACGCCTCAAACCATGAGAAGCTCCAGCCCCAAAGGCAGCCAAAATGCAGCCCACATCCGGGAGAATCTCAAGAGCAGGGGGTGGAGCAAGCCAGGCCTCAAACCACGAGAAGCTCCAGCCCAAAAGGCAGCCAAAATGCAGCCCACCTCCGGGAGAATCTCAAGAGCAGGGGGTGGAGCAAGCCAGGCCTCAAACCACGAGAAGCTCCAGCCCAAAAGGCAGCCAAAATGCAGCCCACCTCCGGGAGAATCTCAAGAGCAGGGGGTGGAGCAAGCCAGGCCTCAAACCACGAGAAGCTCCAGCCCAAAAGGCAGCCAAAATGCAGCCCACATCCGGGAGAATCTCAAGAGCAGGGGGTGGAGCAAGCCAGGCCTCAAACCACGGGAAGCTCCAGCCCAAGAATCAGCCAAAATGCAGCCCACATCCGGGAGAATCTCAAGAGCAGGGGCTGGAGCAAGCCAGGCCTCAAACCACGAGAAGCTCCAGCCCAAAAGGCAGCCAAAATGCAGCCCACCTCCGGGAGAATCTCAAGAGCAGGGGGTGGAGCAAGCCAGGCCTCAAACCACGAGAAGCTCCAGCCCAAAATGCAGCCAAAATGCAGCCCACCTCCGGGAGAATCTCAAGGGCAATGGGTGGAGCAAGCCAGGCCTCAAACCACGAGAAGCTCCAGCCCAAAATGCAGCCAAAATGCAGCCCACATCAGGGAGAATCTCAAGAGCAGGGGGTTGAGCAAGCCAGGCCTCAAACCACGAGAAGCTCCAGCCCAAAAGGCAGCCAAAATGCAGCCCACGTCCAGGAGAATCTCAAGAGCAGGGGGTGGAGCAAGCCAGGCCTCAAACCACGAGAAGCTCCAGCACAAAAGGCAGCCAAAATGCAGCCCACATCCGGGAGAATCTCAAGAGCAGGGGGTGGAGCAAGCCAGGCCTCAAACCACGAGAAGCTCCAGCACAAAAGGCAGCCAAAATGCAGCCCACATCCAGGAGAATCTCAAGAGCAGGGGGTGGAGCAAGCCAGGCCTCAAAGCACGAGAAGCTCCAGCACAAAAGGCAGCCAAAATCCAGCCCACATCCGAGAGAATCTCAAGAGCAGGGGGTGGAGCAAGCCAGGCCTCAAACCACGAGAAGCTCCAGCCCAAAAATCAGCCAAAATACAGCCCACATGTGGGAGAATCTCAAGAGCAGGGGGTGGAGCAAGCCAGGCCCCAAACCACGAGAAGCTCCAGCCCAAAAGGCAGCCAAAATGCAGCCCACATGCAGGAGAATCTCAAGAGCAGGGGGTTGAGCAAGCCAGGCCTCAAACCACGAGAAGCTCTAGCCCAAAGGGCAGCCAAAATGCAGCCCACATCTGGGAGAATATCAAGAGCAGGGGGTGGAGCAAGGCAGGCCTCAAACCACGAGAAGCTCCAGCCCAAAGGGCAGCCAAAATGCAGCCCATATCTGGGAGAATATCAAGAGCAGGGGGTGGAGCAAGGCAGGCCTCAAACCACGAGAAGCTAAAGCCCAAATGGCAGCCAAAATGCAGCCCACATCCGGGAGAATATCAAGAGCAGGGGGTGGAGCAAGACAGGCCTCAAACCACGAGAATCTACAGCCCAAAGGGCAGCGAAAATCCAGCCAACATCCGGGAGAATCTCAAGAGCAGGGGGTGGAGCAAGCCAGGCCTCAAACCACAAGAAGCTCCAGCCCAAAACGCAGCCAAAATACAGCCCACCTCCGGGAGAATATCAAGAGCAGGGGGTGGAGCAAGCCAGGCCTCAAACCACGAGAAGCTCCAGCCTAAAGGGCAGCCAAAATGCAGCCCACATCTGGGAGAATCTCAAGAGCAGGGGGTGGAGCAAGCCAGGCCTCAAACCACGAGAAGCTCCAGCCCAAAAGGCAGCCAAAATGCAGCCCACATCCGGGAGAATCTCAAGAGCAGGGGGTGGAGCAAGCCAGGCCTCAAACCACGAGAAGCTCCAGCCCAAAAGGAAGCCAAAATGCAGCCCACATCCGGGAGAATCTCAAGAGCAGGGGGTGGAGCAAGCCAGGCCTCAAACCACGAGAAGCTCCAGCCCAAAATGGAGCCAAAAGACAGCCCACATCCGGGAGAATCTCAAGAGCAGGGGGTGGAGCAAGCCAGGCCTCAAACCACGAGAATCTCCAGTCCAAAAAGCAGCCAAAATGCAGCCCACATCCGGGAAAATATCAAGAGCGGGGGGTGGAGCAAGCCAGGCCTCAAACCACGAGAAGCTCCAGCCCAAAAGGCAGCCAAAATGCAGCCCACATATGGGAGAATATCAAGAGCAGGGGGTGGAGCAAGCCAGGCCTCAAACCACGAGAAGCTCCAGCCCAAAAGGCAGCCAAAATGCAGCCCACATCCGGGAGAATCTCAAGAGCAGGGGGTGGAGCAAGCCAGGCCTCAAACCACGAGAAGATCCAGCCCAAAATGCAGACAAAATCCAGCCCACATCCGGGAGAATCTCAAGAGCAGGGGGTGGAGCAAGCCAGGCCTCAAACCACGAGAAGCTCCAGCCCAAAAGGCAGCCAAAATGCAGCCCACATCCAGGAGCATATCAAGAGCAGGGGGTCGAGCAAGCCAGGCCTCAAACCTTGAGAAGCTATAGCCCAAAAGGCAGCCAAAATCCAGCCCACATCCGGGAGAATATCAAGAGCACGGGATGGAGCAAGCCAGGCCTCAAACCACGAGAAGCTCCACCCCAAAAGGCAGCCAAAATGCAGCCCACCTCTGGGAGAATATCAAGAGCAGGGGGTGGAGCAAGCCAGGCCTCAAACCACGAGAAGCTCCAGCCCAACAGGCAGCCAAAATCCAGCCCACCTCCGGGAGAATCTCAAGAGCAGGGGGTGGAGCAAGCCAGGCCTGAAACCACGAGAAGCTCCAGCCCAAAATGCAGCCAAAATGCAGCCCACCTCCGGGAGAATCTCAAGGGCAGGGGGTGGAGCAAGCCAGGCCTCAAACCACGAGAAGCTCCAGCCCAAATGGCAGCCAAAATGCAGCCCACATCCGGGAGAATATCAAGAGCAGGGGGTGGAGCAAGACAGGCCTCAAACCACGAGAATCTAGAGCCCAAAGGGCAGCGAAAATCCAGCCAACATCCGGGAGAATCTCAAGAGCAGGGGGTGGAGCAAGCCAGTCCTCAAACCACGAGAAGCTCCAGCCCAAAGGGCAGCCAAAATGCAGCCCACATCCGGGAGAATCTCAAGAGCAGGGGGTGGAGCAAGCCAGGCCTCAAACCTCGAGAAGCTCCAGCCCAAAACGCAGCCAAAATACACCCCACCTCCGGGAGAATATCAAGAGCAGGGGGTGGAGCAAGCCCGGCCTCAAACCACGAGAAGCTCCAGCCCAAAATGCAGCCAAAATGCAGCCCACATATGGGAGAATATCAAGAGCAGGGGATGGAGCAATCCAGGCCTCAAAGCATGAGAACCTCAAGCCCAAAAGGCAGCCAAAATGCAGCACACATCCGGGAGAATCTCAAGAGCAGGGAGTGGAGCAAGCCAGGCCTCAAACCACGAGAATTTCCAGCCCAAATGTCAGCCAAAATCCAGCCCACATCCGGGAAAATATCAAGAGCGGGGGGTGGAGCAAGCCAGGCCTCAAACCACGAGAAGCTCCAGCCCAAAACGCAGCCAAAATACACCCCACCTCCGGGAGAATATCAAGAGCAGGGGGTGGAGCAAGCCAGGCCTCAAACCACGAGAAGCTCCAGCCCAAAATGCAGCCAAAATGCAGCCCACATATGGGAGAATATCAAGAGCAGGGGATGGAGCAATCCAGGCCTCAAAGCATGAGAACCTCAAGCCCAAAAGGCAGCCAAAATGCAGCCCACATCCGGGAGAATCTCAAGAGCAGGGAGTGGAGCAAGCCAGGCCTCAAACCACGAGAATTTCCAGCCCAAATGTCAGCCAAAATCCAGCCCACATCCGGGAGAATAGCAAGAGCTGCGGTTGGAGTTAGGCAGGCCTCAAACCACGAGAAGCTCCAGCCAAAGAATCAGCCAAAATGCAGCCCACATCCGGGAGAATCTCAAGAGCAGGGGGTGGAGCAAGCCAGGCCTCAAACCACGAGAATTTCCAGCCCAAAAAGGCAGCCAAAATGCAGCCCACATCCGGGAGAATCTCAAGAGCAGGGGGTGGAGCAAGCCAGGCCTCAAACCACGGGAAGCTCCAGCCCAAAATGCAGCCAAAATGCAGCCCACATCCGGGAGAATCTCAAGAGCAGGGGGTCGAGCAAGCCAGGCCTCAAACCACGAGAAGCTCTAGCCCAAAAGGCAGCCAAAATGCAGCCCACATCTGGGAGAAGATCAAGAGCAGGGGGTGGAGCAAGGCAGGCCTCAAACCACGAGAAGCTCCAGCCCAAAAGGCAGCCAAAATGCAGCCCACATCCGGGAGAATCTCAAGAGCAGGGGGTGGAGCAAGCCAGGCCTCAAACCACGAGAAGCTCCAGCCCAAAAGGCAGCCAAAATGCAGCCCACATCCGGGAGAATCTCAAGAGCAGGGGGTGGAGCAAGCCAGGCCTCAAACCATGAGAAGCTCCAGCCCAAAAGGCAGCCAAAAGACAGCCCACATCCAGGAGAATCTCAAGAGCAGGGGCTGGAGCAAGCCAGGCCTCAAACCACGAGAAGCTCCAGCCCAAAAATGCAGCCAAAATGCAGCCCACATCTGGGAGTATCTCAAGAGCAGGGGGTGGAGCAAGCCAGGCCTCAAACCATGAGAAGCTCCAGCCCAAAGAGCAACCAAAATGCAGCCCACATCCGGGAGAATCTCAAGAGCAGGGGGTGGAGCAAGGCAGGCCTCAAACCACGAGAAGCTCCAGCCCAAAAGGCAGCCAACATGCAGCCCACGTCCGGGAGAATCTCAAGAGAAGGGGGTGGAGCAAGCCAGGCCTCAAACCACGAGAAGCTCCAGCCCAAATGGGAGCCAAAAGACAGCCCACATCTGGGAGAATCTCAAGAGCAGGGGGTGGAGCAAACCAGGCCTCAAACCACGAGAACCTCCAGTCCAAAAAGCAGCCAAACTCCAGCCCAAATCCGGGAGAATTTCAAAACCAGGGGATGAAGCAAGCCAGGCCTCAAACCACGAGAAGCTCCAGCCCAACAGGCAGCCAAAATGCAGCCCACCTCTGGGAGAATATCAAGAGCAGGGGGTGGAGCAAGCCAGGCCTCAAACCACGAGAAGCTCCAGCCCAAAAGGCAGCCAAAATGCAGCCCACATCCGGGAGAATCTCAAGAGCAGGGGGTGGAGCAAGCCAGGCCTCAAACCACGAGAAGCTCCAGCCCAAAAGGCAGCCAAAATGCAGCCCACATCCGGGAGAATCTCAAGAGCACGGGATGGAGCAAGCCAGGCCTCAAACCACGAGAAGCTCCAGCCCAAAAGGCAGCCAAAATGCAGCCCACATCCGGGAGAATCTCAAGAGCAGGGGGTCGAGCAAGCCAGGCCTCAAACCACGAGAAGCTCCAGCCCAAAAGGCAGCCAAAATGCAACCCACATCCGGGAGAATCTCAAGAGCAGGGGGTGGAGCAAGCCAGGCCTCAAACCACGAGAAGCTCCAGCCCAAAAGGCAGCCAAAATGCAGCCCACATCCGGGAGAATCTCAAGAGCAGGGGGTGGAGCAAGCCAGGCCTCAAACCACGAGAAGCTCCAGCCCAAAAGGCAGCCAAAAGACAGCCCACATCCGGGAGAATCTCAAGAGCAGGGGGTGGAGCAAGCCAGGCCTCAAACCACGAGAAGTTCCAGCCCAAAAGGCATCCAAACTCCAGACCAAATCCGGGAGAATTTCAAAACCAGGGGGTGGAGCAAGCCAGGCCTCAAACCACGAGAAGCTCCAGCCCAAAAGGCAGCCAAAATGCAGCCCACATCCGGGAGAATCTCAAGAGCAGGGGGTGGAGCAAGCCAGGCCTGAAACCACGAGAAGCTCCAGCCCAAAAAGCAGCCAAAATGCAGCCCACCTCCGGGAGAATCTCAAGAGCAGGGGGTGGAGCAAGCCAGGCCTCAAACCACGAGAATTTCCAGCCCAAAAAGGCAGCCAAAATGCAGCCCACATCCGGGAGAATATCATGGGCAGGGGGTGGAGGAAGCCAGGACTCAAACCACGAGAAGCTCCAGCCCAAAAGGCAGCCAAAATGCAGCCCACATCCGGGAGAATCTCAAGAGTAGGGGGTGGAGCAAGGTAGGCCTCAAACCACGAAAAGCTCAGGCCCAAAAGTCAGCCAAAATGCAGCCGACATCCGGGAGAATCTCAAGAGCAGGGGGTGGAGCAAGCCAGGCCTCAAACCACGAGAAGCTCCAGCCCAAAATGCAGCCAAAATGCAGACCACATCCGGGAGAATCTCAAGAGAAGGGGGTGGAGGAAGCCAGGCCTCAAACCACGGGAAGCTCCAGCCCAAGAATCATCCAAAATGCAGCCCACATCCGGGAGAATATCAAGAGCAGGGGGTGGAGCAAGCCAGGCCTCAAACCACGAGAAGCTCCAGCCCAAGAATCAGCCAAAATTCAGCCCACAACTGGGAGAATCTCAAGAGCAGGGGGTGGAGCAAGCCAGGCCTCAAACCACGAGAAGCTCCAGCCCAAAATGCAGCCAAAAGGCAGCCCACATCCGGGAGAATCTCAAGAGCAGGGGGTGGAGCAAGCCAGGCCACAAACCACGAGAAGCTCCAGCCCACAAGGCAGCCAAAATGCAGCCCACATCCAGGAGAATCTCAAGAGCAGGGGTTGGAGCAAGCCAGCCCCCAAACCACGAGAAGCTCCAGCCCAAAAGGCAGCCAAAATGCAGCCCACATCCGTGAGAATCTCAAGAGCAGGGGGTGGAACAAGCCAGGCCTCAAACCACGAGAAGCTCCAGCCCAAAAGGCAGCCAAAGTGCAGGCCACATCCGGGAGAATCTCAAGAGCAGGGGGTGGAGCAAGTCAGGCCTCAAACCACGGGAAGCTCCAGCCCAAAAGGCAGCCAAAATCCAGCCCACATCCTGGAGAATCTCAAGAGCAGGGGGTGGAGCAAGCCAGGCCTCAAACCACGAGAAGCTCCAGCCCAAAAGGCAGCCAAAATGCAGCCCATATCCAGGAGAATCTCAAGAGCAGGTGGTGGAGCAAGCCAGGCCTCAAACCACAAGAATCTCCAGCCAAAGAATCAGCCAAAATGCAGCCCACATCCAGGAGAATCTCAAGAGCAGGGGGTGGAGCAAGCCAGGCCTCAAACCACGAGAAGCTCCAGCCCAAAAGGCAGCCAAAATGCAGACCACATTCGGGAGAATATCAAGAGCAGGGGTGGAGCAAGCCAGGCCTCAAACCACAAGAAGCTCCAGCCCTAAAGGCAGCCAAAATCCAGCCCACATCCGGGAGAATCTCAAGAGCAGGGGGTGGAGCAAGCCAGGCCTCAAACCACGGGAAGCTCCAGCCCAAAAGGCAGCCAAAATGTAGCCCACATCCGGGAGAATCTCAAGAGCAGGGGGTGGAGCAAGCCAGGCCTCAAACCACGAGAAGCTCCAGCCCAAAAGGCAGCCAAAATGCAGCCCACCTCCGGGAGAATCTCAAGAGCAGGTGGTGGAGCAAGCCAGGCCTCAAACCACGAGAAGCTCCAACCAAAGAATCAGCCAAAATGCAGCCCACATCCGGGAGAATCTCAAGAGCAGGGGGTGGAGCAAGCCAGGCCTCAAACCACGAGAAGCTCCAGCCCAAAAGGCAGCCAAAATGCAGCCCACATCCAGGAGCATATCAAGAGCAGGGGGTCGAGCAAGCCAGGCCTCAAACCATGGGAAGCTCCAGCCCAAAAATGGAGCCAAAATCCAGCCCACATCCGGGAGAATCTCAAGAGCAGGGGGTGGAGCAAGCCAGGCCTCAAACCACGAGAAGCTCCAGCCCAAAAGGCAGCCAAAATGCAGCCCACATCCGGGAGAATCTCAATGGCAGGGGGTGGAGCAATCCAGGCCACAAACCACGAGAATCTCCAGCCCAAAAGGCAGCCAAAATGCAGCCCACATCCGGGAGAATCTCAAGAGCAGGGGGTGGAGCAAGCCAGGCCTCAAACCACGAGAAGCTCCAGGCCAAAAGGCAGCAAAATTGCAGACCACATCCGGGAGAATCTCAAGAGCAGGGGGTGGAGGAAGCCAGGCCTCAAACCACGGGAAGCTCCAGCCCAAGAATCATCCAAAATGCAGCCCACATCCGGGGGAATCTCAAGAGCAGGGGGTGGAGCAAGCCAGGCCTCAAACCACGAGAAGCTCCAGCCCAAAAGGCAGCCAAAGTGCAGCCCACATCCGGGAGAATCTCAAGAGCAGGGGGTGGAGCAAGCCAGGCCTCAAACCACGGGAAGCTCCAGCCCAAAAGGCAGCCAAAATGCAGCCCACCTCCGGGAGAATCTCAAGAGCAGGGGGTGGAGCAAGCCAGGCCTCAAACCACGAGAAGTTTCAACCCAAAATGGAGCCAAAATGCAGCCCATATCCGGGAGAATCTCAAGAGCAGGGGGTGGAGCAAGCCAGGCCTCAAACCACGAGAAGCTCCAGCACAAAATGCAGCCAAAATGCAGCCCACATCCGGGAGAATCTCAAGAGCAGGTGGTGGAGCAAGCCAGGCCTCAAAACACGAGAAGCTCCAGGCCAAAATGCAGCCAAAATGCAGCCCACATCCAGGAGAATATCAAGAGCAGGGGGTGGAGCAAGCCAGGCCTCAAACCACGAGAAGCTCCAGCCCAAAAGGCAGCCGAAATCCAGCCCACATCCGGGAGAATCTCAAGAGCAGGGGGTGGAGCAAGCCAGGCCTCAAACCACGGGAAGCTCCAGCCCAAAAGGCAGCCAAAATGCAGCCCACCTCCGGGAGAATCTCAAGAGCAGTGGGTGGAGCAAGCCAGGCCTCAAACCACGAGAAGTTTCAACCCAAAATGGAGCCAAAATGCAGCCCATATCCGGGAGAATCTCAAGAGCAGGGGGTGGAGCAAGCCAGGCCTCAAACCACGAGAAGCTCCAGCCCAAAAGGCAGCCGAAATCCAGCCCACATCCGGGAGAATCTCAAGAGCAAGGGGTGGAGCAAGCCAGGCCTCAAACCACAAGAATCTCCAGCCCAAAATGCAGCCAAAATGCAGCCCACCTCCGGGAGAACCTCAAGAGCAGGGGTTGGAGCAAGCCAGGCCTCAAACCACAAGAATCTCCAGCCCAAAATGCAGCCAAAATGCAGCCCACCTCCGGGAGAATCTCAAGAGCAGGGCGTGGAGCAAGCCAGGCCTCAAACCACGAGAAGCTCCAGCCCAAAAGGCAGCCAAAATGCAGACCACATTCGGGAGAATATCAAGAGCAGGGGTGGAGCAAGCCAGGCCTCAAACCACGAGAAGCTCCAGCCCAAAAGGCAGCCAAAATGCAGCCCACATCCGGGAGAATCTCAAGAGCAGGGGGTGGAGCAAGCCAGGCCTCAAACCACGGGAAGCTCCAGCCCAAAAGGCAGCCAAAATGCAGCCCACATCCGGGAGAATCTCAAGAGCAGGGGGTGGAGCAAGTCAGGCCTCAAACCACGAGAAGCTCCAGCCCAAAAGGCAGCCAAAATGCAGCCCACATCCGGGAGAATCTCAAGAGCAGGTGGTGGAGCAAGCCAGGCCTCAAACCACGGGAAGCTCCAGCCAAAGAATCAGCCAAAATGCAGCCCACATCCGGGAGAATATCAAGAGCAGGGGGTGGAGCAAGCCAGGCCTCAAACCACGAGAAGCTCCAGCCCAAAAGGCAGCCAAAATGCAGCCCACATCCAGGAGCATATCAAGAGCAGGGGGTCGAGCAAGCCAGGCCTCAAACCACGAGAGGCTCCAGCCCAAAAATGGAGCCAAAATGCAGCCCACATCCGGGAGAATCTCAAGAGCAGGGGGTGGAGCAAGCCAGGCCTCAAACCACGAGAAGCTCCAGCCCAAAAGGCAGCCAAAATGCAGCCCACATCCAGGAGCATATCAAGAGCAGGGGGTCGAGCAAGCCAGGCCTCAAACCTTGAGAAGCTCTAGCCCAAAAATGGAGCCAAAATCCAGCCCACATCCGGGAGAATCTCAAGAGCAGGGGGTGGAGCAAGCCAGGCCTCAAACCACGAGAAGCTCCAGCCCAAAAGGCAGCCAAAATGCAGCCCACATCCGGGAGAATATAAAGAGCAGGGAGTGGAGCAATCCAGGCCACAAACCACGAGAAGCTCCAGCCCAAAAGGCAGCCAAAATGCAGCCCACATCCGGGAGAATCTCAAGAGCAGGGGGTGGAACAAGCCAGGCCTCAAACCACGAGAAGCTCCAGCCCAAAAGGCAGCCAAAATGCAGCCCACATCCGGGAGAATCTCAAGAGCAGGGGGTGGAGCAAGCCAGGCCTCAAACCACGGGAAGCTCCAGCCCAAAAGGCAGCCAAAATGCAGCCCACCTCCGGGAGAATATCAAGAGCAGGGGGTGGAGCAAGCCAGGCCTCAAACCACGAGAAGTTTCAACCCAAAATGGAGCCAAAATGCAGCCCATATCCGGGAGAATCTCAAGAGCAGGGGGTGGAGCAAGCCAGGCCTCAAACCACAAGAATCTCCAGCCCAAAATGCAGCCAAAATGCAGCCCACCTCCGGGAGAACCTCAAGAGCAGGGGTTGGAGCAAGCCAGGCCTCAAACCACAAGAATCTCCAGCCCAAAATGCAGCCAAAATGCAGCCCACCTCCGGGAGAATCTCAAGAGCAGGGGGTGGAGCAAGCCAGGCCTCAAACCACGAGAAGCTCCAGCCCAAAAGGCAGCCAAAATGCAGACCACATTCGGGAGAATATCAAGAGCAGGGGTGGAGCAAGCCAGGCCTCAAACCACGAGAAGCTCCAGCCCAAAAGGCAGCCAAAATGCAGCCCACATCCGGGAGAATCTCAAGAGCAGGGGGTGGAGCAAGCCAGGCCTCAAACCACGGGAAGCTCCAGCCCAAAAGGCAGCCAAAATGCAGCCCACATCCGGGAGAATCTCAAGAGCAGGGGGTGGAGCAAGTCAGGCCTCAAACCACGAGAAGCTCCAGCCCAAAAGGCAGCCAAAATGCAGCCCACATCCGGGAGAATCTCAAGAGCAGGTGGTGGAGCAAGCCAGGCCTCAAACCACGGGAAGCTCCAGCCAAAGAATCAGCCAAAATGCAGCCCACATCCGGGAGAATCTCAAGAGCAGGGGGTGGAGCAAGCCAGGCCTCAAACCACGAGAAGCTCCAGCCCAAAAGGCAGCCAAAATGCAGCCCACATCCAGGAGCATATCAAGAGCAGGGGGTCGAGCAAGCCAGGCCTCAAACCACGAGAGGCTCCAGCCCAAAAGGCAGCCAAAATGCAGCCCACATCCGGGAGAATCTCAAGAGCAGGGGGTGGAGCAAGCCAGGCCTCAAACCACGAGAAGCTCCAGCCCAAAAGGCAGCCACAATGCAGCCCACATCCAGGAGCATATCAAGAGCAGGGGGTCGAGCAAGCCAGGCCTCAAACCTTGAGAAGCTCCAGCCCAAAAATGGAGCCAAAATCCAGCCCACATCCGGGAGAATCTCAAGAGCAGGGGGTGGAGCAAGCCAGGCCTCAAACCACGAGAAGCTCCAGCCCAAAAGGCAGCCAAAATGCAGCCCACATCCGGGAGAATCTCAAGAGCACGGAGTGGAGCAATCCAGGCCACAAACCACGAGAAGCTCCAGCCCAAAAGGCAGCCAAAATGCAGCCCACATCCGGGAGAATCTCAAGAGCAGGGGGTGGAGCAAGCCAGGCCTCAAACCACGAGAAGCTCCAGCCCAAAAGGCAGCCAAAATGCAGCCCACATCCGGGAGAATCTCAAGAGCAGGGGGTGGAGCAAGCCAGGCCTCAAACCACGGGAAGCTCCAGCCAAAGAATCAGCCAAAATGCAGCCCACCTCCGGGAGAATATCAAGAGCAGGGGGTGGAGCAAGCCAGGCCTCAAACCACGAGAAGTTTCAACCCAAAATGGAGCCAAAATGCAGCCCATATCCGGGAGAATCTCAAGAGCAGGGGGTGGAGCAAGCCAGGCCTCAAACCACGAGAAGCTCCAGGCCAAAATGCAGCCAAAATGCAGCCCACATCCGGGAGAATATCAAGAGCAGCGGGTGGAGCAAGCCAGGCCTCAAACCACGAGAAGCTCCAGCCCAAAAGGCAGCCGAAATGCAGCCCACATCCGGGAGAATCTCAAGAGCAAGGGGTGGAGCAAGCCAGGCCTCAAACCACAAGAATCTCCAGCCCAAAATGCAGACAAAATGCAGACCACCTCCGGGAGAATCTCAAGAGCAGGGGTTGGAGCAAGCCAGGCCTCAAACCACGAGAAGCTCCAGCCCAAGAATCAGCCAAAATGCAGCCCACATCCGGGAGAATCTCAAGAGCAGGGGGTGGAGCAAGCCAGGCCTCAAACCACGAGAAGCTCCAGCCCAACAGGCAGCCAAAATGCAGCCCACATCCGGGAGAATCTCAAGAGCAGGGGGTGGAGCAAGCCAGGCCTCAAACCACGAGAAGCTCCAGCCCAAAAGGCAGCCAAAATGCAGCCCACATCCGGGAGAATCTCAAGAGCAGGGGGTGGAGCAAGCCAGGCCTCAAACCACGAGAAGCTCCATTACAAAAGGCAGCCAAAATGCAGCTCATATCCGGGAGAATATCAAGAGCAGGGGGTGGAGCAAGCCAGGCCTCAAACCACGGGAAGCTCCAGCCCAAGAGTCAGCCAAAATGCAGCCCACATCCGGGAGAATCTCAAGAGCAGGGGGTGGAGCAAGCCAGGCCTCAAACCACGAGAATTTCCAGCCCAAAAAGGCAGCCAAAATGCAGCCCACATCCAGGAGAATATCATGGGCAGGGGGTGGAGGAAGCCAGGCCTCAAACCACGAGAAGCTCCAGCCCAAAAGGCAGCCAAAATGCACCCCACATCCAGGAGAATCTCAAGAGTAGGGGGTGGAGCAAGCCAGGCCTCAAACCACGAAAAGCTCAGGCCCAAAAGGCAGCCAAAATGCAGCCCACATCCGGGAGAATATCATGGGCAGGGAGTGGAGGAAGCCAGGACTCAAACCACGAGAAGCTCCAGCCCAAAATGCAGCCAAAATGCAGCCCACATCCGGGAGAATATCAAGAGCAGGGGATGGAGCAAGGCACGCCTCAAACCACGAGAAGCTCCAGCCCAAAAGGCAGCCAAAATGCAGCCCACCTCCGGGAGAATCTCAAGAGCAGGGGTTGGAGCAAGGCAGGCCTCAAACCACGAGAAGCTCCAGCCCAAAATGCAGCCAAAATGCAGGCCACATCCGGGAGAATCTCAAGGGCAGGGGGTGGAGCAAGCCAGGCCTCAAACCACGAGAAGCTCCAGCCCAAAGAGCAACCAAAATGCAGCCCACATCCGGGAGAATCTCAAGAGCAGGGGGTGGAGGAAGCCAGGACTCAAACCACGAGAAGCTCCAGCCCAAAATGCAGCCAAAATGCAGCCCACATCCGGGAGAATATCAAGAGCAGGGGATGGAGCAAGGCACGCCTCAAACCACGAGAAGCTCCAGCCCAAAAGCCAGCCAAAATGCAGCCCACCTCCGGGAGAATCTCAAGAGCAGGGGGTGGAGCAAGGCAGGCCTCAAACCACGAGAAGCTCCAGCCCAAAATGCAGCCAAAATGCAGCCCACATCCGGGAGAATAGCAAGAGCAGGGTATGGAGCAAGCCAGGCCTCAAACCACGAGAAGCTCCAGCCCAAAAGGCAGCCAAAATCCAGCCCACATCCGGGAGAATCTCAAGAGCAGGGGGTGGAGCAAGCCAGGCCTCAAACCACGAGAAGCTCCATGCCCAAAATGCAGCTAAACTCCAGCCCACATCCGGGAGAATTTCAAGAGCAGGGGATAGAGCAAGGCAGGCCTCAAACCACGAGAATTTCCAGCCCAAAAGGCAGCCAAAATGCAGCCCACCTCCGGGAGAATCTCAAGAGCAGGGGGTGGAGCAAGCCAGGCCTCAAACCACGAGAAGCTCCAACCTTAAAGGCAGCCAAAATGCAGCCCACATCCAGGAGAATATCAAGAGCAGGGGGTGGAGCAAGCCAGGGCTCAAACCATGAGAAGCTCCAGCCCAAAAGGCAGCCAAATGCAGCCCACATCCGGGAGAATCTCAAGAGCAGGGGGTGGAGCAAGCCAGGCCTCAAACCACGAGAAGCTCCAGCCCAAAAGGCAGCCAAAATGCAGCCCACATCCGGGAGAATCTCAAGAGCAGGGGGTGGAGCAAGCCAGGTCTCAAACCACGAGAAGCTCCAGCCCAAAAAGCAGCCAAAATCCAGCCCACATCCGGGAGAATCTCAAGAGCAGGGGGTGGAGCAAGCCAGGCCTCAAACCACGAGAAGCTCCAGCCGAAAGAGCAACCAAAATGCAGCCCACATCCGGGAGAATCTCAAGAGCAGGGGGTGGAGCCAGCCATGCCCCAAACCACGAGAAGCTCCAGCCCAAAAGGCAGCCAAAATGCAGCCCACATCCGGGAGAATCTCAAGAGCAGGGGGTGGAGCAAGGCAGGCCTCAAACCACGGGAAGCTCCAGCCCAAAAGGCAGCCAAAATGCAGCCCACATCCGGGAGAATCTCAAGAGCAGGGGGTGGAGGAAGCCAGGCCTCAAACCATGAGAAGCTCCAGCCCAAAATGCAGCCAAAATGCAGCCCACATCCGGGAGAATCTCAAGAGCAGGGGGTGGAGCAAGCCAGGCCTCAAACCACGAAAAGCTCCAGCCCAAAAGGCAGCCAAAATGCAGACCACATCCGGGAGAATCTCAAGAGCAGGGGGTGGAGGAAGCCAGGCCTCAAACCACGTGAAGCTCCAGCCCAAGAATCATCCAAAATGCAGCCCACCTCTGGGAGAATCTCAAGAGCAGGGGGTGGAGAAAGCCAGGCCTCAAACCACGAGAAGCTCCAGCCCAAAAGGCAGCCAAAATTCAGCCCACATCTGGGAGAATATCAAGAGCAGGGGGTGGAGCAAGCCAGGTCTCAAACCACGAGAAGCTTCAACCCAAAAGGCAGCCAAAATACAGCCCACATCCGGGAGAATCTCAAGAGCAGGGGGTGGAGCAAGCCAGGTCACAAACCACGAGAAGCTCCAGCCCACAAGGCAGCCAAAATGCAGCCCACATCCAGGAGAATCTCAAGAGCAGGGGGTGGAGCAAGCCAGCCCCCAAACCACGAGAAGCTCCAGCCCAAAAGGCAGCCAAAATGCAGCCCACATCCGGGAGAATCTCAAGAGCAGGGGGGGGAACAAGCCAGGCCTCAAACCACGAGAAGCTCCAGCCCAAAAGGCAGCCAAAATGCAGCCCACATCCGGGAGAATCTCAAGAGCAGGGGGTGGAGCAAGGCAGGCCTCAAACCACGGGAAGCTCCAGCCCAAAAGGCAGCCAAAATCCAGCCCACATCCGGGAGAATCTCAAGAGCAGGGGGTGGAGCAAGCCAGGCCTCAAACCACGAGAAGCTCCAGCCCAAAAGGCAGCCAAAATTCAGCCCACATCTGGGAGAATATCAAGATCAGGGGGTGGAGCAAGCCAGGCCTCAAACCACGAGAAGCTCCAGCCCAAAAGGCAGCCAAAATGCAGCCCACATCCGGGAGAATCTCAAGAGCAGGGAGTGGAGCAATCCAGGCCACAAACCACGAGAAGCTCCAGCCCAAAAGGCAGCCAAAATGCAGCCCACATCCGGGAGAATCTCAAGAGCAGGGGGTGGAGCAAGCCAGGCCTCAAACCACGAGAAGCTCCAGCCCAAAAGGCAGCCAAAATGCAGCCCACATCCGGGAGAATCTCAAGAGCAGGGGGTGGAGCAAGCCAGGCCTCAAACCACGGGAAGCTCCAGCCCAAAAGGCAGCCAAAATGCAGCCCACCTCCGGGAGAATATCAAGAGCAGGGGGTGGAGCAAGACAGGCCTCAAACCACGAGAAGTTTCAACCCAAAATGGAGCCAAAATGCAGCCCATATCCGGGAGAATCTCAAGAGCAGGGGGTGGAGCAAGCCAGGCCTCAAAACACGAGAAGCTCCAGCCCAAAATGCAGCCAAAATGCAGCCCACATCCGGGAGAATCTCAAGAGCAGGGGGTGGAGCAAGCCAGGCCTCAAACCACGAGAAGCTCCAGCCCAAAAGGCAGCCGAAATGCAGCCCACATCCGGGAGAATCTCAAGAGCAAGGGGTGGAGCAAGCCAGGCCTCAAACCACAAGAATCTCCAGCCCAAAATGCAGACAAAATGCAGCCCACCTCCGGGAGAATCTCAAGAGCAGGGGGTGGAGCAAGCCAGGCCTCAAACCACGAGAAGCTCCAGCCCAACAGGCAGCCAAAATGCAGCCCACATCCGGGAGAATCTCAAGAGCAGGGGGTGGATCAAGCCAGGCCTCAAACCACGAGAAGCTCCAGCCCAAAAGGCAGCCAAAATGCAGCCCACATCCGGGAGAATCTCAAGAGCAGGGGGTGGAGCAAGCCAGGCCTCAAACCACGAGAAGCTCCATTACAAAAGGCAGCCAAAATCCAGCTCATATCCGGGAGAATATCAAGAGCAGGGGGTGGAGCAAGCCAGGCCTCAAAGCACGAGAAGCTCCAGCCCAAAAGGCAGCCAAAATCCAGCCCACATCCGAGAGAATCTCAAGAGCAGGGGGTGGAGCAAGCCAGGCCTCAAACCATGAGAAGCTCCAGCCCAAAAGGCAGCCAAAATGCAGCCCACATCTGGAGAATCTCAAGAGCAGGGGGTGGAGCAAGCTAGGCCTCAAACCACGAGAAGCTCCAGCCCAAAATGCAGCCAAAATGCAGCCCACATCTGGAAGAATCTCAAGAGCAGGGGGTGGAGCAAGCCAGACCTCAAACCATGGGAAGCTCCAGCCCAAGAGTCAGCCAAAATGCAGCCCACATCCGGGAGAATCTCAAGAGCAGGGGGTGGAGCAAGCCAGGCCTCAAACCACGAGAATTTCCAGCCCAAAAAGGCAGCCAAAATGCAGCCCACATCCAGGAGAATATCATGGGCAGGGGGTGGAGGAAGCCAGGCCTCAAACCACGAGAAGCTCCAGCCCAAAAGGCAGCCAAAATGCAGCCCACATCGGGGAGAATCTCAAGAGTAGGGGGTGGAGCAAGCCAGGCCTCAAACCACGAAAAGCTCAGGCCCAAAAGGCAGCCAAAATGCAGCCCACATCTGGGAGAATATCATGGGCAGGGAGTGGAGGAAGCCAGGACTCAAACCACGAGAAGCTCCAGCCCAAAATGCAGCCAAAATGCAGCCCACATCCGGGAGAATATCAAGAGCAGGGGATGGAGCAAGGCACGCCTCAAACCACGAGAAGCTCCAGCCCAAAAGGCAGCCAAAATGCAGCCCACCTCCGGGAGAATCTCAAGAGCAGGGGGTGGAGCAAGGCAGGCCTCAAACCACGAGAAGCTCCAGCCCAAAATGCAGCCAAAATGCAGCCCACATCCGGGAGAATATCATGGGCAGGGAGTGGAGCAAGCCAGGACTCAAACCACGAGAATCTCCAGCCCAAAAGGCAGCCAAAATGCAGCCCACCTCCGGGAGAATAGCAAGAGCAGGGTATGGAGCAAGCCAGGCCTCAAACCACGAGAAGCTCCAGCCCAAAAGGCAGCCAAAATCCAGCCCACATCCGGGAGAATCTCAAGAGCAGGGGGTGGAGCAAGCCAGGCCTCAAACCACGAGAAGCTCCATGCCCAAAATGCAGCTAAACTCCAGCCCACATCCGGGAGAATTTCAAGAGCAGGGGATAGAGCAAGGCAGGCCTCAAACCACGAGAGTTTCCAGCCCAAAAGGCAGCCAAAATGCAGCCCACATCCGGGAGAATCTCAAGAGCAGGGGGTGGAGCAAGCCAGGCCTCAAACCACGAGAAGCTCCAGCCCAAAAGGCAGCCAAAATCCAGCCCACATCCGGGAGAATAGCAAGAGCAGGGTATGGAGCAAGCCAGGCCTCAAACCACGAGAAGCTCCAGCCCAAAAGGCAGCCAAAATGCAGCCCACATCCGGGAGAATCTCAAGAGCAGGGGGTGGAGCAAGCCAGGGCTCAAACCATGAGAAGCTCCAGCCCAAAAGGCAGCCAAATGCAGCCCACATCCGGGAGAATCTCAAGAGCAGGGGGTGGAGCAAGCCAGGCCTCAAACCACGAGAAGCTCCAGCCCAAAAGGCAGCCAAAATGCAGCCCACATCCGGGAGAATCTCAAGAGCAGGGGGTGGAGCAAGCCAGGCCTCAAAGCACGAGAAGCTAAAGCCCAAAAGGCAGCCAAAATCCAGCCCACATCCCAGAGAATCTCAATAGCAAGGGGTGGAGCAAGCCAGGCCTCAAACCATGAGAAGCTCCAGCCCAAAAGGCAGCCAAAATGCAGCCCACATCTGGAGAATCTCAAGAGCAGGGGGTGGAGCAAGCTAGGCCTCAAACCACGAGAAGCTCCAGCCCAAAATGCAGCCAAAATGCAGCCCACATCTGGAAGAATCTCAAGAGCAGGGGGTGGAGCAAGCCAGACCTCAAACCATGGGAAGCTCCAGCCCAAGAGTCAGCCAAAATGCAGCCCACATCCGGGAGAATCTCAAGAGCAGGGGGTGGAGCAAGCCAGGCCTCAAACCACGAGAATTTCCAGCCCAAAAAGGCAGCCAAAATGCAGCCCACATCCAGGAGAATATCATGGGCAGGGGGTGGAGGAAGCCAGGCCTCAAACCACGAGAAGCTCCAGCCCAAAAGGCAGCCAAAATGCAGCCCACATCGGGGAGAATCTCAAGAGTAGGGGGTGGAGCAAGCCAGGCCTCAAACCACGAAAAGCTCAGGCCCAAAAGGCAGCCAAAATGCAGCCCACATCTGGGAGAATATCATGGGCAGGGAGTGGAGGAAGCCAGGACTCAAACCACGAGAAGCTCCAGCCCAAAATGCAGCCAAAATGCAGCCCACATCCGGGAGAATATCAAGAGCAGGGGATGGAGCAAGGCACGCCTCAAACCACGAGAAGCTCCAGCCCAAAAGGCAGCCAAAATGCAGCCCACCTCCAGGAGAATCTCAAGAGCAGGGGGTGGAGCAAGGCAGGCCTCAAACCACGAGAAGCTCCAGCCCAAAATGCAGCCAAAATGCAGCCCACATCCGGGAGAATATCATGGGCAGGGAGTGGAGCAAGCCAGGACTCAAACCACGAGAATCTCCAGCCCAAAAGGCAGCCAAAATGCAGCCCACCTCCGGGAGAATAGCAAGAGCAGGGTATGGAGCAAGCCAGGCCTCAAACCACGAGAAGCTCCAGCCCAAAAGGCAGCCAAAATCCAGCCCACATCCGGGAGAATCTCAAGAGCAGGGGGTGGAGCAAGCCAGGCCTCAAACCACGAGAAGCTCCATGCCCAAAATGCAGCTAAACTCCAGCCCACATCCGGGAGAATTTCAAGAGCAGGGGATAGAGCAAGGCAGGCCTCAAACCACGAGAGTTTCCAGCCCAAAAGGCAGCCAAAATGCAGCCCACATCCGGGAGAATCTCAAGAGCAGGGGGTGGAGCAAGCCAGGCCTCAAACCACGAGAAGCTCCAGCCCAAAAGGCAGCCAAAATCCAGCCCACATCCGGGAGAATAGCAAGAGCAGGGTATGGAGCAAGCCAGGCCTCAAACCACGAGAAGCTCCAGCCCAAAAGGCAGCCAAAATCCAGCCCACATCCGGGAGAATCTCAAGAGCAGGGGGTGGAGCAAGCCAGGGCTCAAACCATGAGAAGCTCCAGCCCAAAAGGCAGCCAAATGCAGCCCACATCCGGGAGAATCTCAAGAGCAGGGGGTGGAGCAAGCCAGGCCTCAAACCACGAGAAGCTCCAGCCCAAAAGGCAGCCAAAATGCAGCCCACATCCGGGAGAATCTCAAGAGCAGGGGGTGGAGCAAGCCAGGTCTCAAACCACGAGAAGCTCCAGCCCAAAAAGCAGCCAAAATCCAGCCCACATCCCAGAGAATCTCAATAGCAAGGGGTGGAGCAAGCCAGGCCTCAAACCACGAGAAGCTCCAGCCCAAAAAGCAGCCAAAATGCAGCCTACATGCAGGAGAATCTCAAGAGCAGGGAGTGGAGGAAGCCAGGCCTCAAACCACGGGAAGCTCCAGCCCAAGAATCATCCAAAATGCAGCACACCTCTGGGAGAATCTCAAGAGCAGGGGGTGGAGAAAGCCAGGCCTCAAACCACGAGAAGCTCCAGCCCAAAAGGCAGCCAAAATTCAGCCCACATCTGGGAGAATATCAAGAGCAGGGGGTGGAGCAAGCCAGGCCTCAAACCACGAGAAGCTTCAACCCAAAAGGCAGCCAAAATGCAGCCCACATCCGGGAGAATCTCAAGAGCAGGGGGTGGAGGAAGCCAGGCCTCAAACCATGAGAAGCTCCAGCCCAAAATGCAGCCAAAATGCAGCCCACATCCGGGAGAATATCAAGAGCAGGGGATGGAGCAAGGCACGCCTCAAACCACGAGAAGCTCCAGCCCAAAAGGCAGCCAAAATGCAGCCCACCTCCGGGAGAATCTCAAGAGCAGGGGGTGGAGCAAGGCAGGCCTCAAACCACGAGAAGCTCCAGCCCAAAAGGCAGCCAAAATGCAGCCCACATCCGGGAGAATATCATGGGCAGGGAGTGGAGCAAGCCAGGACTCAAACCACGAGAATCTCCAGCCCAAAAGGCAGCCAAAATCCAGCCCACATCCGGGAGAATAGCAAGAGCAGGGTATGGAGCAAGCCAGGCCTCAAACCACGAGAAGCTCCAGCCCAAAAGGCAGCCAAAATCCAGCCCACATCCGGGAGAATCTCAAGAGCAGGGGGTGGAGCAAGCCAGGCCTCAAACCACGAGAAGCTCCAGCCCAAAATGCAGCTAAACTCCAGCCCACATCCGGGAGAATTTCAAGAGCAGGGGATAGAGCAAGGCAGGCCTCAAACCACGAGAATTTCCAGCCCAAAAGGCAGCCAAAATGCAGCCCACATCCGGGAGAATCTCAAGAGCAGGGGGTGGAGCAAGCCAGGCCTCAAACCACGAGAAGCTCCAGCCCAAAAGGCAGCCAAAATCCAGCCCACATCCGGGAGAATAGCAAGAGCAGGGTATGGAGCAAGCCAGGCCTCAAACCACGAGAAGCTCCAGCCCAAAAGGCAGCCAAAATGCAGCCCACATCCGGGAGAATCTCAAGAGCAGGGGGTGGAGCAAGCCAGGGCTCAAACCATGAGAAGCTCCAGTCCAAAAGGCAGCCAAATGCAGCCCACATCCGGGAGAATCTCAAGAGCAGGGGGTGGAGCAAGCCAGGCCTCAAACCACGAGAAGCTCCAGCCCAAAAGGCAGCCAAAATGCAGCCCACATCCGGGAGAATCTCAAGAGCAGGGGGTGGAGCAAGCCAGGTCTCAAACCACGAGAAGCTCCAGCCCAAAAAGCAGCCAAAATCCAGCCCACATCCCAGAGAATCTCAATAGCAAGGGGTGGAGCAAGCCAGGCCTCAAACCACGAGAAGCTCCAGCCCAACAGGCAGCCAAAATGCAGCCCACATCCGGGAGAATCTCAAGAGCAGCGGGTGGAGCCAGCCATGCCCCAAACCACGAGAAGCTCCAGCCCAAAAGGCAGCCAAAATGCAGCCCACATCCGGGAGAATCTCAAGAGCAGGGGGTGGAGCAAGGCAGGCCTCAAACCACGGGAAGCTCCAGCCCAAAAGGCAGCCAAAATGCAGCCCACATCCGGGAGAATCTCAAGAGCAGGGGGTGGAGGAAGCCAGGCCTCAAACCATGAGAAGCTCCATCCCAAAATGCAGCCAAAATGCAGCCCACATCCGGGAGAATCTCAAGAGCAGAGGGTGGAGCAAGCCAGGCCTCAAACCACGAGAAGCTCCAGCCCAAAAGGCAGCCAAAATGCAGACCACATCCGGGAGAATCTCAAGAGCAGGGGGTGGAGGAAGCCAGGCCTCAAACCACGGGAAGCTCCAGCCCAAGAATCATCCAAAATGCAGCCCACCTCTGGGAGAATCTCAAGAGCAGGGGGTGGAGAAAGCCAGGCCTCAAACCACGAGAAGCTCCAGCCCAAAAGGCAGCCAAAATTCAGCCCACATCCGGGAGAATCTCAAGAGCAGGGGGTGGAGCAAGCCAGGCCACAAACCACGAGAAGCTCCAGCCCACAAGGCAGCCAAAATGCAGCCCACATCCAGGAGAATCTCAAGAGCAGGGGGTGGAGCAAGCCAGCCCCCAAACCACGAGAAGCTCCAGCCCAAAAGGCAGCCAAAATGCAGCCCACATCCGGGAGAATCTCAAGAGCAGGGGGTGGAGCAAGCCAGGCCTCAAACCACGAGAAGCTCCAGCCCAAAAGGCAGCCAAAATGCAGCCCACATCCGGGAGAATCTCAAGAGCAGGGGTTGGAGCAAGCCAGGTCTCAAACCATGAGAAGCTCCAGCCCAAAAAGCATCCAAAATCCAGCCCACATCCGGGAGAATCTCAAGAGCAAGGGGTGGAGCAAGCCAGGCCTCAAACCACGAGAAGCTCCAGCCCAAAAAGCAGCCAAAATGCAGCCTACATGCAGGAGAATCTCAAGAGCAGGGGGTGGAGCAAGCCAGGCCTCAAACCACGAGAAGCTCCAGCCCAAAGAGCAACCAAAATGCAGCCCACATCCGGGAGAATCTCAAGAGCAGGGGGTGGAGCCAGCCATGCCCCAAACCACGAGAATCTCCAGCCCAAAAGGCAGCCAAAATGCAGCCCACATCCGGGAGAATCTCAAGAGCAGGGGGTGGAGGAAGCCAGGCCTCAAACCACGGGAAGCTCCAGCCCAAGAATCATCCAAAATGCAGCCCACCTCTGGGAGAATCTCAAGAGCAGGGGGTGGAGAAAGCCAGGCCTCAAACCACGAGAAGCTCCAGCCCAAAAGGCAGCCAAAATTCAGCCCACATCTGGGAGAATATCAAGAGCAGGGGGTGGAGCAAGCCAGGCCTCAAACCACGAGAAGCTTCAACCCAAAAGGCAGCCAAAATGCAGCCCACATCCGGGAGAATCTCAAGAGCAGGGGGTGGAGCAAGCCAGGCCACAAACCACGAGAAGCTCCAGCCCACAAGAGAGCCAAAATGCAGCCCACCTCCGGGAGAATCTCAAGAGCAGGGGGTGGAGCAAGGCAGGCCTCAAACCACGAGAAGCTCCAGCCCAAAATGCAGCCAAAATGCAGCCCACATCCGGGAGAATATCATGGGCAGGGAGTGGAGCAAGCCAGGACTCAAACCACGAGAAGCTCCAGCCCAAAAGGCAGCCAAAATCCAGCCCACATCCGGGAGAATAGCAAGAGCAGGGTATGGAGCAAGCCAGGCCTCAAACCACGAGAAGCTCCAGCCCAAAAGGCAGCCAAAATCCAGCCCACATCCGGGAGAATCTCAAGAGCAGGGGGTGGAGCAAGCCAGGCCTCAAACCACGAGAAGCTCCATGCCCAAAATGCAGCTAAACTCCAGCCCACATCCGGGAGAATTTCAAGAGCAGGGGATAGAGCAAGGCAGGCCTCAAACCACGAGAATTTCCAGCCCAAAAGGCAGCCAAAATGCAGCCCACATCCAGGAGAATATCAAGAGCAGGGGGTGGAGCAAGCCAGGCCTCAAACCACGAGAAGCTCCAGCCCAAAAGGCAGCCAAAATCCAGCCCACATCCGGGAGAATAGCAAGAGCAGGGTATGGAGCAAGCCAGGCCTCAAACCACGAGAAGCTCCAGCCCAAAAGGCAGCCAAAATGCAGCCCACATCCGGGAGAATCTCAAGAGCAGGGGGTGGAGCAAGCCAGGTCTCAAACCACGAGAAGCTCCAGCCCAAAAAGCAGCCAAAATCCAGCCCACATCCGGGAGAATCTCAATAGCAAGGGGTGGAGCAAGCCAGGCCTCAAACCACGAGAAGCTCCAGCCCAAAAAGCAGCCAAAATGCAGCCTACATGCAGGAGAATCTCAAGAGCAGGGGGTGGAGCAAGCCAGGCCTCAAACCACGAGAAGCTCCAGCCCAAAGAGCAACCAAAATGCAGCCCACATCCGGGAGAATCTCAAGAGCAGGGGGTGGAGCCAGCCATGCCCCAAACCACGAGAAGCTCCAGCCCAAAAGGCAGCCAAAATGCAGCCCACATCCGGGAGAATCTCAAGAGCAGGGGGTGGAGGAAGCCAGGCCTCAAACCATGAGAAGCTCCAGCCCAAAATGCAGCCAAAATGCAGCCCACATCCGGGAGAATCTCAAGAGCAGGGGGTGGAGCAAGCCAGGCCTCAAACCACGAGAAGCTCCAGCCCAAAAGGCAGCCAAAATGCAGACCACATCCGGGAGAATCTCAAGAGCAGGGGGTGGAGGAAGCCAGGCCTCAAACCACGGGAAGCTCCAGCCCAAGAATCATCCAAAATGCAGCCCACCTCTGGGAGAATCTCAAGAGCAGGGGGTGGAGAAAGCCAGGCCTCAAACCACGAGAAGCTCCAGCCCAAAATGCAGCCAAAATTCAGCCCACATGCGGGAGAATCTCAAGAGCAGGGGGTGGAGCAAGCCAGGCCACAAACCACGAGAAGCTCCAGCCCACAAGGCAGCCAAAATGCAGCCCACATCCAGGAGAATCTCAAGAGCAGGGGGTGGAGCAAGCCAGCCCCCAAACCACGAGAAGCTCCAGCCCAAAAGGCAGCCAAAATGCAGCCCACATCCGGGAGAATCTCAAGAGCAGGGGGTGGAACAAGCCAGGCCTCAAACCACGAGAAGCTCCAGCCCAAAAGGCAGCCAAAATGCAGCCCACATCCGGGAGAATCTCAAGAGCAGGGGGTGGAGCAAGGCAGGCCTCAAACCACGGGAAGCTCCAGCCCAAGAATCATACAAAATGCAGCCCACCTCCGGGAGAATCTCAAGAGCAGGGGGTGGAGCAAGCCAGGCCTCAAACCACGAGAAGCTCCAGCCCAAAAGGCAGCCAAAATCCAGCCCACATCCGGGAGAATAGCAAGAGCAGGGGGTGGAGCAAGCCAGGCCTCAAACCACGAGAAGCTCCAGCCCAAAAGGCAGCCAAAATGCAGCCCACATCCGGGAGAATCTCAAGAGCAGGGAGTGGAGCAATCCAGGCCACAAACCACGAGAAGCTCCAGCCCAAAAGGCAGCCAAAATGCAGACCACATCCGGGAGAATCTCAAGAGCAGGGGGTGGAGCAAGCCAGGCCTCAAACCACGAGAAGCTCCAGCCCAAAAGGCAGCCAAAATGCAGCCCACATCCGGGAGAATCTCAAGAGCAGGGGGTGGAGCAAGCCAGGCCTCAAACCACGGGAAGCTCCAGCCCAAAAGGCAGCCAAAATGCAGCCCACCTCCGGGAGAATATCAAGAGCAGGGGGTGGAGCAAGCCAGGCCTCAAACCACGAGAAGTTTCAACCCAAAATGGAGCCAAAATGCAGCCCATATCCGGGAGAATCTCAAGAGCAGGGGGTGGAGCAAGCCAGGCCTCAAAACACGAGAAGCTCCAGGCCAAAATGCAGCCAAAATGCAGCCCACATCCGGGAGAATATCAAGAGCAGCGGGTGGAGCAAGCCAGGCCTCAAACCACGAGAAGCTCCAGCCCAAAAGGCAGCCGAAATGCAGCCCACATCCGGGAGAATCTCAAGAGCAAGGGGTGGAGCAAGCCAGGCCTCAAACCACAAGAATCTCCAGCCCAAAATGCAGCCAAAATGCAGCCCACCTCCGGGAGAATCTCAAGAGCAGGGGTTGGAGCAAGCCAGGCCTCAAACCACGAGAAGCTCCAGCCCAAGAATCAGCCAAAATGCAGCCCACATCCGGGAGAATCTCAAGAGCAGGGGGTGGAGCAAGCCAGGCCTCAAACCACGAGAAGCTCCAGCCCAACAGGCAGCCAAAATGCAGCCCACATCCGGGAGAATCTCAAGAGCAGGGGGTGGAGCAAGCCAGGCCTCAAACCACGAGAAGCTCCAGCCCAAAAGGCAGCCAAAATGCAGCCCACATCCGGGAGAATCTCAAGAGTAGGGGGTGGAGCAAGCCAGGCCTCAAACCACGAAAAGCTCAGGCCCAAAAGGCAGCCAAAATGCAGCCCACATCCGGGAGAATATCATGGGCAGGGAGTGGAGGAAGCCAGGACTCAAACCACGAGAAGCTCCAGCCCAAAATGCAGCCAAAATGCAGCCCACATCCGGGAGAATAGCAAGAGCAGGGTATGGAGCAAGCCAGGCCTCAAACCACGAGAAGCTCCAGCCCAAAAGGCAGCCAAAATCCAGCCCACATCCGGGAGAATCTCAAGAGCAGGGGGTGGAGCAAGCCAGGGCTCAAACCATGAGAAGCTCCAGCCCAAAAGGCAGCCAAATGCAGCCCACATCCGGGAGAATCTCAAGAGCAGGGGGTGGAGCAAGCCAGGCCTCAAACCACGAGAAGCTCCATGCCCAAAATGCAGCTAAACTCCAGCCCACATCCGGGAGAATTTCAAGAGCAGGGGGATAGAGCAAGGCAGGCCTCAAACCACGAGAATTTCCAGCCCAAAAGGCAGCCAAAATGCAGCCCACATCCGGGAGAATCTCAAGAGCAGGGGGTGGAGCAAGCCAGGCCTCAAACCACGAGAAGCTCCAGCCCAAAAGGCAGCCAAAATCCAGCCCACATCCGGGAGAATAGCAAGAGCAGGGTATGGAGCAAGCCAGGCCTCAAACCACGAGAAGCTCCAGCCCAAAAGGCAGCCAAAATCCAGCCCACATCCGGGAGAATCTCAAGAGCAGGGGGTGGAGCAAGCCAGGCCTCAAACCACGAGAAGCTCCAGCCCAAAAGGCAGCCAAATGCAGCCCACATCCGGGAGAATCTCAAGAGCAGGGGGTGGAGCAAGCCAGGCCTCAAACCACGAGAAGCTCCAGCCCAAAAGGCAGCCAAAATGCAGCCCACATCCGGGAGAATCTCAAGAGCAGGGGGTGGAGCAAGCCAGGTCTCAAACCACGAGAAGCTCCAGCCCAAAAAGCAGCCAAAATCCAGCCCACATCCCAGAGAATCTCAATAGCAAGGGGTGGAGCAAGCCAGGCCTCAAACCACGAGAAGCTTCAACCCAAAAGGCAGCCAAAATGCAGCCCACATCCGGGAGAATCTCAAGAGCAGGGGGTGGAGCAAGCCAGGCCACAAACCACGAGAAGCTCCAGCCCACAAGGCAGCCAAAATGCAGCCCACATCCAGGAGAATCTCAAGAGCAGGGGGTGGAGCAAGCCAGCCCCCAAACCACGAGAAGCTCCAGCCCAAAAGGCAGCCAAAATGCAGCCCACATCCAGGAGAATCTCAAGAGCAGGGGGTGGAGCAAGCCAGGCCTCAAACCACGAGAAGCTCCAGCCCAAAAGGCAGCCAAAATGCAGCCCACATCCGGGAGAATCTCAAGAGCAGGGGGTGGAGCAAGGCAGGCCTCAAACCACGGGAAGCTCCAGCCCAAGAATCATCCAAAATGCACCCCACATCCGGGAGAATCTCAAGAGCAGGGGGTGGAGCAAGCCAGGCCTCAAACCACGAGAAGCTCCAGCCCAAAAGGCAGCCAAAATGCAGCCCACATCCGGGAGAATCTCAAGAGCAGGGAGTGGAGCAATCCAGGCCACAAACCACAAGAAGCTCCAGCCCAAAAGACAGCCAAAATGCAGCCCACATCCAGGAGAATCTCAAGAGCAGGGGGTGGAGCAAGCCAGGCCTCAAACCACGAGAAGCTCCAGCCCAAAAGGCAGCCAAAATGCAGCCCACATCCGGGAGAATCTCAAGAGGAGGGGGTGGAGCAAGCCAGGCCTCAAACCACGAGAAGCTCCAGCCCAAAAGGCAGCCAAAATGCAGCCCACCTCCGGGAGAATCTCAAGAGCAGGGGGTGGAGCAAGCCAGGCCTCAAACCACGAGAAGTTTCAACCCAAAATGGAGCCAAAATGCAGCCCATATCCGGGAGAATCTCAAGAGCAGGGGGTGGAGCAAGCCAGGCCTCAAAACACGAGAAGCTCCAGGCCAAAATGCAGCCAAAATGCAGCCCACATCCGGGAGAATATCAAGAGCAGCGGGTGGAGCAAGCCAGGCCTCAAACCACAAGAATCTCCAGCCCAAAAGGCAGCCAAAATGCAGCCCACATCCGGGAGAATCTCAAGAGCAGGGGTTGGAGCAAGCCAGGCCTCAAACCACGAGAAGCTCCAGCCCAAGAATCAGCCAAAATGCAGCCCACATCCGGGAGAATCTCAAGAGCAGGGGGTGGAGCAAGCCAGGCCTCAAACCACGAGAAGCTCCAGCCCAACAGGCAGCCAAAATGCAGCCCACATCCGGGAGAATCTCAAGAGCAGGGGGTGGACCATGCCAGGCCTCAAACCACGAGAAGCTCCAGCCCAAAAGGCAGCCAAAATGCAGCCCACATCCGGGAGAATCTCAAGAGCAGGGGGTGGAGCAAGCCAGGCCTCAAACCACGAGAAGCTCCATTACAAAAGGCAGCCAAAATCCAGCTCATATCCGGGAGAATATCAAGAGCAGGGGGTGGAGCAAGCCAGGCCTCAAAGCACGAGAAGCTCCAGCCCAAAAGGCAGCCAAAATCCAGCCCACATCCGAGAGAATCTCAAGAGCAGGGGGTGGAGCAAGCCAGGCCTCAAACCATGAGAAGCTCCAGCCCAAAAGGCAGCCAAAATGCAGCCCACATCTGGAGAATCTCAAGAGCAGGGGGTGGAGCAAGCCAGGCCTCAAACCACGAGAAGCTCCAGCCCAAAAGGCAGCCGAAATGCAGCCCACATCCGGGAGAATCTCAAGAGCAAGGGGTGGAGCAAGCCAGGCCTCAAACCACAAGAATCTCCAGCCCAAAATGCAGCCAAAATGCAGCCCACATGCGGGAGAATCTCAAGAGCAGGGGTTGGAGCAAGCCAGGCCTCAAACCACGAGAAGCTCCAGCCCAAGAATCAGCCAAAATGCAGCCCACATCCGGGAGAATCTCAAGAGCAGGGGGTGGAGCAAGCCAGGCCTCAAACCACGAGAAGCTCCAGCCCAACAGGCAGCCAAAATGCAGCCCACATCCGGGAGAATCTCAAGAGCAGGGGGTGGAGCAAGCCAGGCCTCAAACCACGAGAAGCTCCAGCCCAAAAGGCAGCCAAAATGCAGCCCACATCCGGGAGAATCTCAAGAGCAGGGGGTGGAGCAAGCCAGGCCTCAAACCACGAGAAGCTCCATTACAAAAGGCAGCCAAAATCCAGCTCATATCCGGGAGAATATCAAGAGCAGGGGGTGGAGCAAGCCAGGCCTCAAACCACGAGAAGCTCCAGCCCAAAAGGCAGCCAAAATCCAGCCCACATCCGAGAGAATCTCAAGAGCAGGGGGTGGAGCAAGCCAGGCCTCAAACCATGAGAAGCTCCAGCCCAAAAGGCAGCCAAAATGCAGCCCACATCTGGAGAATCTCAAGAGCAGGGGGTGGAGCAAGCCAGACCTCAAACCACGGGAAGCTCCAGGCCAAGAGTCAGCCAAAATGCAGCCCACATCCGGGAGAATCTCAAGAGCAGGGGGTGGAGCAAGCCAGGCCTCAAACCACGAGAATTTCCAGCCCAAAAAGGCAGCCAAAATGCAGCCCACATCCAGGAGAATATCATGGGCAGGGGGTGGAGGAAGCCAGGCCTCAAACCACGAGAAGCTCCAGCCCAAAAGGCAGCCAAAATGCAGCCCACATCGGGGAGAATCTCAAGAGTAGGGGGTGGAACAAGCCAGGCCTCATACCATGAAAAGCTCCAGCCCAAAAGGCAGCCAAAATGCAGCCCACATCCGGGAGAATATCATGGGCAGGGAGTGGAGGAAGCCAGGACTCAAACCACGAGAAGCTCCAGCCCAAAATGCAGCCAAAATGCAGCCCACATCCGGGAGAATATCAAGAGCAGGGGATGGAGCAAGGCACGCCTCAAACCACGAGAAGCTCCAGCCCAAAAGGCAGCCAAAATGCAGCCCACCTCCGGGAGAATCTCAAGAGCAGGGGGTGGAGCAAGGCAGGCCTCAAACCACGAGAAGCTCCAGCCCAAAATGCAGCCAAAATGCAGCCCACATCCGGGAGAATCTCAAGAGCAGGGGGTGGAGCAAGCCAGGCCTCAAACCACGAGAAGCTCCAGCCCAAAGAGCAACCAAAATGCAGCCCACATCCGGGAGAATCTCAAGAGCAGGGGGTGGAGGAAGCCAGGACTCAAACCACGAGAAGCTCCAGCCCAAAATGCAGCCAAAATGCAGCCCACATCCGGGAGAATATCAAGAGCAGGGGATGGAGCAAGGCACGCCTCAAACCACGAGAAGCTCCAGCCCAAAAGGCAGCCAAAATGCAGCCCACCTCCGGGAGAATCTCAAGAGCAGGGGGTGGAGCAAGGCAGGCCTCAAACCACGAGAAGCTCCAGCCCAAAATGCAGCCAAAATGCAGGCCACATCCGGGAGAATATCATGGGCAGGGAGTGGAGCAATCCAGGACTCAAACCATGAGAATCTCCAGCCCAAAAGGCAGCCAAAATCCAGCCCACATCCGGGAGAATAGCAAGAGCAGGGTATGGAGCAAGCCAGGCCTCAAACCACGAGAAGCTCCAGCCCAAAAGGCAGCCAAAATCCAGCCCACATCCGGGAGAATCTCAAGAGCAGGGGGTGGAGCAAGCCAGGCCTCAAACCACGAGAAGCTCCATGCCCAAAATGCAGCTAAACTCCAGCCCACATCCGGGAGAATTTCAAGAGCAGGGGATAGAGCAAGGCAGGCCTCAAACCACGAGAATTTCCAGCCCAAAAGGCAGCCAAAATGCAGCCCACATCCGGGAGAATCTCAAGAGCAGGGGGTGGAGCAAGCCAGGCCTCAAACCACGAGAAGCTCCAGCCCAAAAGGCAGCCAAAATCCAGCCCACATCCGGGAGAATAGCAAGAGCAGGGTATGGAGCAAGCCAGGCCTCAAACCACGAGAAGCTCCAGCCCAAAAGGCAGCCAAAATCCAGCCCACATCCGGGAGAATCTCAAGAGCAGGGGGTGGAGCAAGCCAGGGCTCAAACCATGAGAAGCTCCAGCCCAAAAGGCAGCCAAATGCAGCCCACATCCGGGAGAATCTCAAGAGCAGGGGGTGGAGCAAGCCAGGCCACAAACCACGAGAAGCTCCAGCCCAAAAGGCAGCCAAAATGCAGCCCACATCCGGGAGAATCTCAAGAGCAGGGGGTGGAGCAAGCCAGGTCTCAAACCACGAGAAGCTCCAGCCCAAAAAGCAGCCAAAATGCAGCCCACATCCCAGAGAATCTCAATAGCAAGGGGTGGAGCAAGCCAGGCCTCAAACCACGAGAAGCTCCAGCCCAAAAAGCAGCCAAAATGCAGCCTACATGCAGGAGAATCTCAAGAGCAGGGGGTGGAGCAAGCCAGGCCTCAAACCACGAGAAGCTCCAGCCCAAAGTGCAACCAAAATGCAGCCCACATCCGGGAGAATCTCAAGAGCAGGGGGTGGAGCCAGCCATGCCCCAAACCACGAGAAGCTCCAGCCCAAAAGGCAGCCAAAATGCAGCCCACATCCGGGAGAATCTCAAGAGCAGGGGGTGGAGCAAGGCAGGCCTCAAACCACGGGAAGCTCCAGCCCAAAAGGCAGCCAAAATGCAGCCCACATCCGGGAGAATCTCAAGAGCAGGGGGTGGAGGAAGCCAGGCCTCAAACCATGAGAAGCTCCAGCCCAAAATGCAGCCAAAATGCAGCCCACATCCGGGAGAATCTCAAGAGCAGGGGGTGGAGAAAGCCAGGCCTCAAACCACGAGAAGCTCCAGCCCAAAAGGCAGCCAAAATGCAGACCACATCCGGGAGAATCTCAAGAGCAGGGGGTGGAGGAAGCCAGGCCTCAAACCACGGGAAGCTCCAGCCCAAGAATCATCCAAAATGCAGCCCACCTCTGGGAGAATCTCAAGAGCAGGGGGTGGAGAAAGCCAGGCCTCAAACCACGAGAAGCTCCAGCCCAAAAGGCAGCCAAAATTCAGCCCACATCTGGGAGAATATCAAGAGCAGGGGGTGGAGCAAGCCAGGCCTCAAACCACGAGAAGCTTCAACCCAAAAGGCAGCCAAAATGCAGCCCACATCCGGGAGAATCTCAAGAGCAGGGGGTGGAGCAAGCCAGGCCACAAACCACGAGAAGCTCCAGTCCACAAGGCAGCCAAAATGCAGCCCACATCCAGGAGAATCTCAAGAGCAGGGGGTGGAGCAAGCCAGCCCCCAAACCACGAGAAGCTCCAGCCCAAAAGGCAGCCAAAATGCAGCCCACATCCGGGAGAATCTCAAGAGCAGGGGGTGGAACAAGCCAGGCCTCAAACCACGAGAAGCTCCAGCCCAAAAGGCAGCCAAAATGCAGCCCACATCCGGGAGAATCTCAAGAGCAGGGGGTGGAGCAAGGTAGGCCTCAAACCACGGGAAGCTCCAGCCCAAGAATCATCCAAAATGCACCCCACATCCGGGAGAATCTCAAGAGCAGGGGGTGGAGCAAGCCAGGCCTCAAACCACGAGAAGCTCCAGCCCAAAAGGCAGCAAAATTGCAGACCACATCCGGGAGAATCTCAAGAGCAGGTGGTGGAGCAAGCCAGGCCTCAAAACACGAGAAGCTCCAGGCCAAAATGCAGCCAAAATGCAGCCCACATCCGGGAGAATATCAAGAGCAGCGGGTGGAGCAAGCCAGGCCTCAAACCACGAGAAGCTCCAGCCCAAAAGGCAGCCGAAATCCAGCCCACATCCGGGAGAATCTCAAGAGCAAGGGGTGGAGCAAGCCAGCCCCCAAACCACGAGAAGCTCCAGCCCAAAAGGCAGCCAAAGTGCAGCCCACCTCCTGGAGAATATAAAGAGCAGGGGATCGAGCAAGCCAGGCCACAAACCACGAGAAGCTCCAGCCCAAAAGGCAGCCAAAATTCAGCCCACATCTGGGAGAATATCAAGAGCAGGGGGTGGAGCAAGCCAGGCCTCAAACCACGAGAAGCTCCAGCCCAAAAGGCAGCCAAAATCCAGCCCACATCCGGGAGAATATCAAGAGCAGGGGGTGGAACAAGCCAGGCCTCAAACCACGAGAAGCTCCAGCCCAAAAGGCAGCCAAAATCCAGCCCACATCCGGGAGAATATCAAGAGCAGGGGGTGGAGCAAGCCAGGCCACAAACCACGAGAAGTTCCAGCCCACAAGGCAGCCAAAATGCAGCCCACATCCAGGAGAATCTCAAGAGCAGGGGGTGGAGCAAGCCAGCCCCCAAACCACGAGAAGCTCCAGCCCAAAAGGCAGCCAAAATGCAGCCCACATCCGGGAGAATCTCAAGAGCAGGGGGTGGAATAAGCCAGGCCTCAAACCACGAGAAGCTCCAGCCCAAAAAGCAGCCAAAATGCAGGCCACATCCGGGAGAATCTCAAGAGCAGGGGGTGGAGCAAGTCAGGCCTCAAACCACGGGAAGCTCCAGCCCAAAATACAGCCAAAATGCAGCCCACATCCGGGAGAATATCAAGAGCAGGGGGTGGAGCAAGCCAGGCCTCAAACCACGAGAAGCTCCAGCCAAAGAATCAGCCAAAATGCAGCCCACATCCGGGAGAATCTCAAGAGCAGGGGGTGGAGCAAGCCAGGCCTCAAACCACGAGAAGCTCCAGCCCAAAAGGCAGCCAAAATGCAGCCCACATCCGGGAGAATCTCAAGAGCAGGGGGTGGAGCAAGCCAGGCCTCAAACCACGGGAAGCTCCAGCCCAAAAGGCAGCCAAAATGCAGCCCACATCCGGGAGAATCTCAAGAGCAGGGGGTGGAGCAAGCCACGCCTCAAACCACGAGAAGCTCCAGCCCAAAAGGCAGCCAAAATGCAGCCCACATCCAGGAGAATCTCAAGAGCAGGGGGTGGAGCAAGCCAGGCCTCAAACCACGGGAAGCTCCAGCCCAAGAATCAGCCAAAATGCAGCCCACATCCGGGAGAATCTCAAGAGCAGGGGGTGGAGCAAGCCAGGCCTCAAACCACGAGAAGCTCCAGCCCAAAAGGCAGCCAAAATGCAGCCCACATCCAGGAGAATCTCAAGAGCAGGGGGTGGAGCAAGCCAGGCCTCAAACCACGAGAAGCTCCAGCCCAGAAATGGAGCCAAAATCCAGCCCACATCCGGGAGAATCTCAAGAGCAGGGGGTGGAGCAAGCCAGGCCTCAAACCACGAGAAGCTCCAGCCCAAAAGGCAGCCAAAATGCAGCCCACATCCGGGAGAATCTCAAGAGCAGGGAGTGGAGCAATCCAGGCCACAAACCACGAGAATCTCCAGCCCAAAAGGCAGCCAAAATGCAGCCCACATCCGGGAGAATCTCAAGAGCAGGGGGTGGAGCAAGCCAGGCCTCAAACCACGAGAAGCTCCAGGCCAAAAGGCAGCAAAATTGCAGACCACATCCGGGAGAATCTCAAGAGCAGGGGGTGGAGGAAGCCAGGCCTCAAACCACGAGAAGCTCCAGCCCAAGAATCATCCAAAATGCAGCCCACATCCGGGAGAATCTCAAGAGCAGGGGGTGGAGCAAGCCAGGCCTCAAACCACGAGAAGCTCCAGCCCAAAAGGCAGCCAAAGTGCAGCCCACATCCGGGAGAATATCAAGAGCAGGGGGTGGAGCAAGCCAGGCCTCAAACCACGGGAAGCTCCAGCCCAAAAGGCAGCCAAAATGCAGCCCACCTCCGGGAGAATATCAAGAGCAGGGGGTGGAGCAAGCCAGGCCTCAAACCACGAGAAGTTTCAACCAAAAATGGAGCCAAAATGCAGCCCATATCCGGGAGAATCTCAAGAGCAGGGGGTGGAGCAAGCCAGGCCTCAAACCACGAGAAGCTCCAGCACAAAAGCCAACCAAAATGCAGCCCACATCCGGGAGAATCTCAAGAGCAGGGGGTGGAGGAAGCCAGGGCTCAAACCATGAGAAGCTCCAGCCCAAAAGGCAGCCAAATCCAGACCACATCCGGGAGAATATCAAGAGCAGGTGGTGGAGCAAGCCAGGCCTCAAACCACGAGAAGCTCCAGCCCAAAGAGCAACCAAAATGCAGCCCACATCCGGGAGAATCTCAAGAGCAGGGGGTGGAGCCAGCCATGCCCCAAACCACGAGAATCTCCAGCCCAAAAGGCAGCCAAAATGCAGCCCACATCCGGGAGAATCTCAAGAGCAGGGGGTGGAGCAAGGCAGGCCTCAAACCACGGGAAGCTCCAGCCCAAAAGGCAGCCAAAATGCAGCCCACATCCGGGAGAATCTCAAGAGCAGGGAGTGGAGCAAGCCAGGCCTCAAACCATGAAGCTCCAGCCCAAAATGCAGCCAAAAGGCAGACCACATCCGGGAGAATCTCAAGAGCAGGGGGTGGAGCAAGCCAGGCCTCAAACCACGGGAAGCTCCAGCCCAAGAATCATCCAAAATGCAGCCCACATCCGGGAGAATCTCAAGAGCAGGGGGTGGAGCAAGCCAGGCCTCAAACCACGAGAAGCTCCAGTCCAAAAGGCAGCCAAAATTCAACCCACCTCTGGGAGAATATCAAGAGCAGGGGGTGGAGCAAGCCAGGCCTCAAACCACGAGAAGCTTCAACCCAAAAGGCAGCCAAAATGCAGCCCACATCCGGGAGAATCTCAAGAGCAGGGGGTGGAGCAATTCAGGCCTCAAACCACGAGAAGCTCCAGCCCAAAAGGCAGCCAAAATGCAGCCCACATCCAGGAGAATCTCAAGAGCAGGGGGTGGAGCAAGCCAGCCCCCAAACCACGAGAAGCTCCAGACCAAAAGGCAGCCAAAATGCAGCCCACATCCGGGAGAATCTCAAGAGCAGGGGGTGGAACAAGCCAGGCCTCAAACCACGAGAAGCTCCAGCCCAAAAGGCAGCCAAAATGCAGCCCACATCCGGGAGAATCTCAAGAGCAGGGGGTGGAGCAAGTCAGGCCTCAAACCACGGGAAGCTCCAGCCCAAAATACAGCCAAAATGCAGCCCACATCCGGGAGAATATCAAGAGCAGGGGGTGGAGCAAGCCAGGCCTCAAACCACGGGAAGCTCCAGCCCAAAATGCAGCCAAAATCCAGCCCACCTCCGGGAGAATCTCAAGAGCAGGGGGTGGAGCAAGCCAGGCCTCAAACCACGAGAAGCTCCAGCCCAAAAGGCAGCCAAAATGCAGCCCACATCCGGGAGAATCTCAAGAGCAGGGGGTGGAGCAAGCCAGGCCTCAAACCACGAGAAGCTCCAGCCCAAAATGCAGCCGAAATCCAGCCCACATCCGGGAGAATCTCAAGAGCAGGGGGTGGAGCAAGCCAGGCCTCAAACCACGAGAAGCTCCAGCCCAAAAGGCAGCCAAAATGCAGCCCACATCCAGGAGAATATCAAGAGCAGGGGGTCGAGCAAGCCAGGCCTCAAACCTTGAGAAGTTATAGCCCAAAAGGGAGCCAAAATCCAGCCCACATCCGGGAGAATCTCAAGAGCAGGGGGTGGAGCAAGCCAGGCCTCAAACCACGAGAAGCTCCAGCCCAAAAGGCAGCCGAAATGCAGCCCACATCTGGGAGAATCTCAAGAGCAGGGGGTGGAGCAAGCCAGGCCTCAAACCACGGGAAGCTCCAGCCCAAAAGGCAGCCAAAATGCAGCCCACATCCGGGAGAATCTCAAGAGCAGGGGGTGGAGCAAGCCAGGCCTCAAACCACGAGAAGCTCCAGCCAAAGAATCAGCCAAAATGCAGCCCACATCCGGGAGAATCTCAAGAGCAGGGGGTGGAGCAAGCCAGGCCTCAAACCACGAGAAGCTCCAGCCCAAAAGGCAGCCAAAATGCAGCCCACATCCAGGAGCATATCAAGAGCAGGGGGTCGAGCAAGCCAGGCCTCAAATCTTGAGAAGCTCCAGCCCAAAAATGGAGCCAAAATGCAGCCCACATCCGGGAGAATCTCAATAGCAGGGGGTGGAGCAAGCCAGGCCTCAAACCACGAGAAGCTCCAGCCCAAAAGGCAGCCAAAATGCAGCCCATATCCAGGAGAATCTCAAGAGCAGGTGGTGGAGCAAGCCAGGCCTCAAACCACAAGAATCTCCAGCCAAAGAATCAGCCAAAATGCAGCCCACATCCGGGAGAATCTCAAGAGCAGGGGGTGGAGCAAGCCAGGCCTCAAACCACGAGAAGCTCCAGCCCAAAAGGCAGCCGAAATGCAGCCCACATCCGGGAGAATCTCAAGAGCAGGGGGTGGAGCAAGCCAGGCCTCAAACCACGGGAAGCTCCAGCCCAAAAGGCAGCCAAAATGCAGCCCACATCCGGGAGAATCTCAAGAGCAGGGGGTGGAGCAAGCCAGGCCTCAAACCACGGGAAGCTCCAGCCAAACAATCAGCCAAAATGCAGCCCACATCCGGGAGAATCTCAAGAGCAGGGGGTGGAGCAAGCCAGGCCTCAAACCACGAGAAGCTCCAGCCCAAAAGGCAGCCAAAATGCAGCCCACATCCAGGAGCATATCAAGAGCAGGGGGTCGAGCAAGCCAGGCCTCAAACCTTGAGAAGCTCCAGCCCAAAAATGGAGCCAAAATCCAGCCCACATCCGGGAGAATCTCAAGAGCAGGGGGTGGAGCAAGCCAGGCCTCAAACCACGAGAAGCTCCAGCCCAAAATGCAGCCAAAATGCAGCCCATATCCGGGAAAATCTCAAGAGCAGGGAGTGGAGCAATCCAGGCCACAAACCACGAGAATCTCCAGCACAAAAGGCAGCCAAAATGCAGCCCACCTCCGGGAGAATCTCAAGAGCAGGGGTTGGAGCAAGCCAGGCCTCAAACCACGAGAAGCTCCAGCCCAAGAATCAGCCAAAATGCAGCCCACATCCGGGAGAATCTCAAGAGCAGGGGGTGGAGCAAGCCAGGCCTCAAACCACGAGAAGCTCCAGCCCAAAAGGCAGCCAAAATGCAGACCACATTCGGGAGAATATCAAGAGCAGGGGGTGGAGCAAGCCAGGCCTCAAAGCACGAGAAGCTCCAGCCCAAAAGGCAGCCAAAATCCAGCCCACATCCGAGAGAATCTCAAGAGCAGGGGGTGGAGCAAGCCAGGCCTCAAACCACGAGAAGCTCCAGCCCAAAAGGCAGCCAAAATGCAGCCCACATCTGGAGAATCTCAAGAGCAGGGGGTGGAGCAAGCTAGGCCTCAAACCACGAGAAGCTCCAGCCCAAAAGGCAGCCAAAATGCAGCCCACATCTGGAAGAATCTCAAGAGCAGGGGGTGGAGCAAGCCAGACCTCAAACCACGGGAAGCTCCAGCCCAAGAGTCAGCCAAAATGCAGCCCACATCCGGGAGAATCTCAAGAGCAGGGGGTGGAGCAAGCCAGGCCTCAAACCACGAGAAGCTCCAGCCAAAGAATCAGCCAAAATCCAGCCCACATCCGGGAGAATCTCAAGAGCAGGGGGTGGAGCAAGCCAGGCCTCAAACCATGAGAATCTCCAGCCCAAAAGGGAGCCAAAATGCAGCCCACATCCGGGAGAATCTCAAGAGCAGGGGGTGGAGCAAGCCAGGCCTCAAACCACGAGAAGCTTCAGCCCAAAAGGCAGCCAAAATGCATCCCACATCTCGGAGAATCTCAAGAGCAGGGGGTGGAGCAAGCCAGGCCTCAAACCACGAGAAGCTCCAGCCCAACAGGCAGCCAAAATGCAGCCCACATCCGGGAGAATCTCAAGAGCAGGGGGTGGAGCAAGCCAGGCCTCAAACCACGAGAAGCTCCAGCCCAAAAGGCAGCCAAAATGCAGCCCACATCCGGGAGAAACTCAAGAGCAGGGGGTGGAGCAAGCCAGGCCTCAAACCACGAGAAGCTCCAGCCCAAAATGCAGCCAAAATGCAGCCCACATCCGGGAGAACCTCAAGAGCAGGGGGTGGAGCAAGCCAGGCCTCAAACCACGAGAAGCTCCAGCCCAAAAGGCAGCCAAAATGCAGCCCACATCCGGGAGAATCTCAAGAGCAGGGGGTGGAGCAAGCCAGGCCTCAAACCACGATAACCTCCATCCCAAAAGGCAACCAAAATGCAGCCCACATCCAGGAGAATCTCAAGAGCACGGGCTGGAGCAAGCCAGGCCTCAAACCACGAGAAGCTCCAGCCCAAAAGGCAGCCAAAATCCAGCCCACATCCGGGAGAAACTCAAGAGCAGGGGGTGGAGCAAGCCAGGCCTCAAACCACGAGAAGCTCCAGCCCAAAAGGCAGCCAAAATGCAGCCCACATCCGGGAGAATCTCAAGAGCAGGGAGTGGAGCAATCCAGGCCACAAACCACGAGAATCTCCAGCCCAAAAGGCAGCCAAAATGCAGCCCACATCCGGGAGAATCTCAAGAGCAGGGGGTGGAGCAAGCCAGGCCTCAAACCACGAGAAGCTCCAGCCCAAAAGGCAGCAAAATTGCAGACCACATCCGGGAGAATCTCAAGAGCAGGGGGTGGAGGAAGCCAGGCCTCAAACCACGGGAAGCTCCAGCCCAAGAATCATCCAATATGCAGCCCACATCCGGGAGAATCTCAAGAGTAGGGGGTGGAGCAAGCCAGGCCTCAAACCACGAGAAGCTCCAGCCCAAAAGGCAGCCAAAGTGCAGCCCACATCCGGGAGAATCTCAAGAGCAGGGGGTGGAGCAAGCCAGGCCTCAAACCACGGGAAGCTCCAGCCCAAAAGGCAGCCAAAATGCAGCCCACCTCCGGGAGAATATCAAGAGCAGGGGGTGGAGCAAGCCAGGCCTCAAACCACGAGAAGTTTCAACCCAAAATGGAGCCAAAATGCAGCCCACATCCGGGAAAATCTCAAGAGCAGGGGGTGGAGCAAGCCAGGCCTCACACCACGAGAAGCTCCAGCACAAAAGGCAGCCAAAATGCAGCCCACCTCCGGGAGAATCTCAAGAGCAGGGGTTGGAGCAAGCCAGGCCTCAAACCACGAGAAGCTCCAGCCCAAGAATCAGCCAAAATGCAGCCCACATGCGGGAGAATCTCAAGAGCAGGGGGTGGAGCAAGCCAGGCCTCAAACCACGAGAAGCTCCAGCCCAAAAGGCAGCCAAAATGCAGACCACATTCGGGAGAATATCAAGAGCAGGGGTGGAGCAAGCCAGGCCTCAAACCACGAGAAGCTCCAGCCCAAAAGGCAGCCAAAATCCAGCTCACCTCCGGGAGAATATCAAGAGCAGGGGGTGGAGCAAGCCAGGCCTCAAACCACGAGAAGCTCCAGCCAAAGAATCAGCCAAAATGCAGCCCACATCCGGGAGAATCTCAAGAGCAGGGGGTGGAGCAAGCCAGGCCTCAAACCAGGAGAAGCTCCAGCCCAAAAGGCAGCCAAAATGCAGCCCACATCCGGGAGAATCTCAAGAGCAGGGGGTGGAGCAAGCCAGGCCTCAAACCACGAGAAGCTTCAGCCCAAAAGGCAGCCAAAATGCATCCCGCATCGCGGAGAATCTCAAGAGCAGGGGGTGGAGCAAGCCAGGCCTCAAACCACGAGAAGCTCCAGCCCAACAGGCAGCCAAAATGCAGCCCACATCCGGGAGAATCTCAAGAGCAGGGGGTGGAGAAAGCCAGGCCTCAAACCACAAGAAGCTCCAGCCAAAGAATCAGCCAAAATCCAGCCCACATCCGGGAGAATATCAAGAGCAGGGGGTGGAGCACGCCAGGCCTCAAACCACGAGAATCTCCAGCCCAAAAGGCAGCCAAAATGCAGCCCACATCCGGGAGAATCTCAAGAGCAGGGCGTGGAGCAAGGCAGGCCTCAAACCACGGGAAGCTCCAGCCCAGAAGGCAGCCAAAATGCAGCACACATCCGGGAGAATCTCAAGAGCAGGGGGTGGAGCAAGCCAGGCCTCAAACCACGAGAAGCTCCAGCCCAAAAGGCAGCCAAAATGCAGCCCACATCCGGGAGAATCTCAAGAGCAGGGGATGGAGCAAGCCAGGCCTCAAACCACAAGAAGCTCCAGCCAAAGAATCAGCCAAAATCCAGCCCACATCCGGGAGAATATCAAGAGCAGGGGGTGGAGCACGCCAGGCCTCAAACCACGAGAAGCTCCAGCACAAAATGCAGCCAAAATGCAGCCCACATCCGGGAGAATCTCAAGAGCAGGGGGTGGAGCAAGCCAGGCCTCAAACCACGAGAAGCTCCAGCCCAAAATGCAGCCAAAATGCAGCCCACATCCGGGAGAATCTCAAGAGTAGGGGGTGGAGCAAGCCAGGCCTCAAACCACGATAACCTCCATCCCAAAAGGCAGCCAAAATGCAGCCCACATCCAGGAGAATCTCAAGAGCACGGGGTGGAGCAAGCCAGGCCTCAAACCACGAGAAGCTCCAGCCCAAAAGGCAGCCAAAATCCAGCCCACATCCGGGAGAAACTCAAGAGCAGGGGGTGGAGCAAGCCAGGCCTCAAACCACGAGAAGCTCCAGCCCAACAGGCAGCCAAAATGCAGCCCACATCCGGGAGAATCTCAAGAGCAGGGGGTGGAGCAAGCCAGGCCTCAAACCACGAGAAGCTCCAGCCCAACAGGCAGCCAAAATGCAGGCCACATCCGGGAGAATCTCAAGAGCAGGGGGTGGAGCAAGCCAGGCCTCAAACCACGAGAAGCTCCAGCCCAAAAGGCAGCCAAAATGCAGCCCACATCCGGGAGAATCTCAAGAGCAGGGGGTGGAGCAAGCCAGGCCTCAAACCACAAGAAGCTCCAGCCAAAGAATCAGCCAAAATGCAGCCCACATCCGGGAGAATCTCAAGAGCAGGGGGTGGAGCAAGCCAGGCCTCAAACCACGAGAAGCTCCAGCCTAAAAGGCAGCCAAAATGCAGCCCACATCCGGGAGAATATCAAGAGCAGGGGGTGGAGCAAGGCAGGCCTCAAACCATGAGAAGCTCCAGCCCAAAAGGCAGCCAAAATGCAGCCCACATCCGAGAGAATCTCAAGAGCAGGTGGTGGAGCAAGCCAGGCCTCAAACCACAAGAAGCTCCAGCCAAAGAATCAGCCAAAATGCAGCCCACATCCGGGAGAATCTCAAGAGCAGGGGGTGGAGCAAGGCAGGCCTCAAACCATGAGAAGCTCCAGCCCAAAAAGCAGCCAAAATGCAGCCCACATCCGAGAGAATCTCAAGAGCAGGTGGTGGAGCAAGCCAGGCCTCAAACCACAAGAAGCTCCAGCCAAAGAATCAGCCAAAATGCAGCCCACATCCGGGAGAATCTCAAGAGCAGGGGGTGGAGGAAGCCAGGCCTCAAACCACGGGAAGCTCCAGCCCAAGAATCAGCCAAAATGCAGCCCACATCCGGGAGAATCTCAAGAGCAGGGGATGGAGCAAGCCAGGCCTCAAACCACGAGAATCTCCAGCCCAAAAGGCAGCCAAAATGCAGCCCACATCCGGGAGAATCTCAAGAGGAGGGGGTGGGCAAGGCAGGCCTGAAACCACGGGAAGCTCCAGCCCAAAAGTCAGCCAAAATGCAGCCGACATCCGGGAGAATCTCAAGAGCAGGGGGTGGAGCAAGCCAGGCCTCAAACCACGAGAAGCTCCAGCCCAAAAGGCAGCCAAAATGCAGACCACATCCGGGAGAATCTCAAGAGCAGGGGGTGGAGCAAGCCAGGCCTCAAACCACGAGAAGCTTCAACCCAAAAGGCAGCCAAAATGCAGCCCACATCAGGGAGAATCTCAAGAGCAGGGGGTGGAGCAAGCCAGGCCACAAACCACGAGAAGCTCCAGCCCAAAATGCAGCCAAAATCCAGACCACATCTGGAAGAATCTCAAGAGCAGGGGGTGGAGCAAGCCAGGCCTCAAACCACGAGAATCTCCAGCCCAAAAGGCAGCCAAAATGCAGCCCACATCCGGGAGAATATCAAGAGCAGGGGGTGGAGTAAGCCAGGCCTCAAACCACGGGAAGCTCCAGCCCAAAAGCCAGCCAAAAGACAGCCCACATCCGGGAGAATCTCAAGAGCAGGGGGTGGAGCAAGCCAGGCCTCAAACCATGAGAAGCTCCAGCCCAAAAGGCAGCCAAAATGCAGCCCACATCCGGGAGAATCTCAAGAGCAGGGGGTGGAGCAAGCCAGGCCTCAAACCACGAGAAGCTCCAGCCCAAAAGGCAGCCAAAATGCAGCCGACATCCGGGAGAATCTCAAGAGCAGGGGGTGGAGCAAGCCAGGCTTCAAACCACGAGAAGCTCCAGCCCAAAAGGCAGCCAAAATGCAGCCCACGTCCGGGAGAATATCAAGAGCAGGGGGTGGAGCAAGCCAGGCCTCAAACCACGAGAAGCTCCAGCCCAAAACGCAACCAAAATGCAGCCCACATCCGGGAGAATATCAACAGCAGGGGTTGAGCAAACCAGGCCTCAAAGCACGAGAAGCTCCAGCACAAAAGGCAGCCAAAATGCAGCCCACATCCGGGAGAATCTCAAGAGCAGGGGGTGGAACAAGCCAGGCCTCAAACCACGAGAAGCTCCAGCCCAAAAGGCAGCCAAAATGCAGGCCACATCCGGAGGAATCTCAAGAGCAGGGGGTGGAGCAAGCCAGGCTTCAAACCACGAGAAGCTCCAGCCCAAAAGGCAGCCAAAATGCAGCCCACGTCCGGGAGAATATCAAGAGCAGGGGGTGGAGCAAGCCAGGCCTCAAACCACGAGAATCTCCAGCCCAAAAGGCAGCCAAAATGCAGCCCACATCCGGGAGAATCTCAAGAGCAGGGGGTGGAGGAAGCCAGGCCTCAAACCACGGGAATCTCCAGCCCAAGAATCATGCAAAATGCAGCCCACATCCGGGAGAATCTCAAGAGCAGGGGGTGGAGCAAGCCAGGCCACAAACCACGAGAAGCTCCAGCCCAAAATGCAGCCAAAATCCAGACCACATCTGGAAGAATATCAACAGCAGGGGTTGAGCAAACCAGGCCTCAAAGCACGAGAAGCTCCAGCCCAAAAGGCAGCCAAAATGCAGCCCACATCTGGGAGAATCTCAAGAGCAGGGGCTGGAACAAGCCAGGCCTCAAACCACGAGAAGCTCCAGCCCAAAATGCAGCCAAAATGCAGGCCACATCCGGGAGAATCTCAAGAGCAGGGGGTGGAGCAAGCCAGGCTTCAAACCACGAGAAGCTCCAGCCCAAAAGGCAGCCAAAATGCAGCCCACGTCCGGGAGAATATCAAGAGCAGGGGGTGGAGCAAGCCAGGCCTCAAACCACGAGAAGCTCCAGCCCAAAACGCAACCAAAATGCAGCCCACATCCGGGAGAATATCAACAGCAGGGGTTGAGCAAACCAGGCCTCAAAGCACGAGAAGCTCCAGCCCAAAAGGCAGCCAAAATGCAGCCCACATCCGGGAGAATCTCAAGAGCAGGGGGTGGAACAAGCCAGGCCTCAAACCACGAGAAGCTCCAGCCCAAAAGGCAGCCAAAATGCAGGCCACATCCGGGAGAATCTCAAGAGCAGGGGGTGGAGCAAGCCAGGCCTCAAACCACGAGAATCTCCAGCCCAAAAGGCAGCCAAAATGCAGCCCACATCCGGGAGAATCTCAAGAGCAGGGGGTGGAGGAAGCCAGGCCTCAAACCACGGGAATCTCCAGCCCAAGAATCATGCAAAATGCAGCCCACATCCGGGAGAATCTCAAGAGCAGGGGGTGGGCAAGGCAGGCCTGAAACCACGGGAAGCTCCAGCCCAAAATTCAGCCAAAATGCAGCCGACATCCGGGAGAATCTCAAGAGCAGGGGGTGGAGCAAGCCAGGCCTCAAACCACGAGAAGCTCCAGCCCAAAAGGCAGCCAAAATGCAGACCACATCCGGGAGAATCTCAAGAGCAGGGGGTGGAGGAAGCCAGGCCTCAAACCACGGGAAGCTCCAGCCCAAGAATCATCCAAAATGCAGCCCACATCCGGGAGAATCTCAAGAGCAGGGGGTGGAGCAAGCCAGGCCTCAAACCACGAGAATCTCCAGCCCAAAAGGCAGCCAAAATGCAGCCCACATCCGGGAGAATCTCAAGAGCAGGGGGTGGGCAAGGCAGGCCTGAAACCACGGGAAGCTCCAGCCCAAAAGGCAGCCAAAATGCAGACCACATCCGGGAGAATCTCAAGAGCAGGGGGTGGAGGAAGCCAGGCCTCAAACCACGGGAAGCTCCAGCCCAAGAATCAGCCAAAATGCAGCCCACATCCGGGAGAATCTCAAGAGCAGGGGATGGAGCAAGCCAGGCCTCAAACCACGAGAATCTCCAGCCCAAAAGGCAGCCAAAATGCAGCCCACATCCGGGAGAATCTCAAGAGGAGGGGGTGGGCAAGGCAGGCCTGAAACCACGGGAAGCTCCAGCCCAAAAGTCAGCCAAAATGCAGCCGACATCCGGGAGAATCTCAAGAGCAGGGGGTGGAGCAAGCCAGGCCTCAAACCACGAGAAGCTCCAGCCCAAAAGGCAGCCAAAATGCAGACCACATCCGGGAGAATCTCAAGAGCAGGGGGTGGAGCAAGCCAGGCCTCAAACCACGAGAAGCTTCAACCCAAAAGGCAGCCAAAATGCAGCCCACATCAGGGAGAATCTCAAGAGCAGGGGGTGGAGCAAGCCAGGCCACAAACCACGAGAAGCTCCAGCCCAAAATGCAGCCAAAATCCAGACCACATCCAGGAGAATCTCAAGAGCAGGGGGTGGAGCAAGCCAGGCCTCAAACCACGAGAATCTCCAGCCCAAAAGGCAGCCAAAATGCAGCCCACATCCGGGAGAATATAAAGAGCAGGGGGTGGAGTAAGCCAGGCCTCAAACCACGGGAAGCTCCAGCCCAAAAGCCAGCCAAAAGACAGCCCACATCCGGGAGAATCTCAAGAGCAGGGGGTGGAGCAAGCCAGGCCTCAAACCATGAGAAGCTCCAGCCCAAAATCTAGCCAAAATGCAGCCCACATCCGGGAGAATCTCAAGAGCAGGGGGTGGAGCAAGCCAGGCCTCAAACCACGAGAAGCTCCAGCCCAAAAGGCAGCCAAAATGCAGCCGACATCCGGGAGAATCTCAAGAGCAGGGGGTGGAGCAAGCCAGGCTTCAAACCACGAGAAGCTCCAGCCCAAAAGGCAGCCAAAATGCAGCCCACGTCCGGGAGAATATCAAGAGCAGGGGGTGGAGCAAGCCAGGCCTCAAACCACGAGAAGCTCCAGCCCAAAACGCAACCAAAATGCAGCCCACATCAGGGAGAATATCAACAGCAGGGGTTTAGCAAACCAGGCCTCAAAGCACGAGAAGCTCCAGCACAAAAGGCAGCCAAAATGCAGCCCACATCCGGGAGAATCTCAAGAGCAGGGGGTGGAACAAGCCAGGCCTCAAACCACGAGAAGCTCCAGCCCAAAAGGCAGCCAAAATGCAGGCCACATCCGGAGGAATCTCAAGAGCAGGGGGTGGAGCAAGCCAGGCTTCAAACCACGAGAAGCTCCAGCCCAAAAGGCAGCCAAAATGCAGCCCACGTCCGGGAGAATATCAAGAGCAGGGGGTGGAGCAAGCCAGGCCTCAAACCACGAGAATCTCCAGCCCAAAATGCAGCCAAAATGCAGCCCACATCCGGGAGAATCTCAAGAGCAGGGGGTGGAGGAAGCCAGGCCTCAAACCACGGGAATCTCCAGCCCAAGAATCATGCAAAATGCAGCCCACATCCGGGAGAATCTCAAGAGCAGGGGGTGGGCAAGGCAGGCCTGAAACCACGGGAAGCTCCAGCCCAAAATTCAGCCAAAATGCAGCCGACATCCGGGAGAATCTCAAGAGCAGGGGGTGGAGCAAGCCAGGCCTCAAACCACGAGAAGCTCCAGCCCAAAAGGCAGCCAAAATGCAGACCACATCTGGAAGAATATCAACAGCAGGGGTTGAGCAAACCAGGTATCAAAGCACGAGAAGCTCCAGCACAAAAGGCAGCCAAAATCCAGCCCACATCTGGGAGAATCTCAAGAGCAGGGGGTGGAACAAGCCAGGCCTCAAACCACGAGAAGCTCCAGCCCAAGAATCATCCAAAATGCAGCCCACATCCGGGAGAATCTCAAGAGCAGGGGGTGGAGCAAGCCAGGCCACAAACCACGAGAAGCTCCAGCCCAAAATGCAGCCAAAATCCAGACCACATCTGGAAGAATATCAACAGCAGGGGTTGAGCAAACCAGGCCTCAAAGCACGAGAAGCTCCAGCACAAAAGGCAGCCAAAATGCAGCCCACATCTGGGAGAATCTCAAGAGCAGGGGGTGGAACAAGCCAGGCCTCAAACCACGAGAAGCTCCAGCCCAAAATGCAGCCAAAATGCAGGCCACATCCGGGAGACTCTCAAGAGCAGGGGGTGGAGCAAGCCAGGCTTCAAACCACGAGAAGCTCCAGCCCAAAAGGCAGCCAAAATGCAGCCCACGTCCGGGAGAATATCAAGAGCAGGGGGTGGAGCAAGCCAGGCCTCAAACCACGAGAAGCTCCAGCCCAAAACGCAACCAAAATGCAGCCCACATCCGGGAGAATATCAACAGCAGGGGTTGAGCAAACCAGGCCTCAAAGCACGAGAAGCTCCAGCACAAAAGGCAGCCAAAATGCAGCCCACATCCGGGAGAATCTCAAGAGCAGGGGGTGGAACAAGCCAGGCCTCAAACCACGAGAAGCTCCAGCCCAAAAGGCAGCCAAAATGCAGGCCACATCCGGGAGAATCTCAAGAGCAGGGGGTGGAGCAAGCCAGGCCTCAAACCACGAGAATCTCCAGCCCAAAAGGCAGCCAAAATGCAGCCCACATCCGGGAGAATCTCAAGAGCAGGGGGTGGAGGAAGCCAGGCCTCAAACCACGGGAATCTCCAGCCCAAGAATCATGCAAAATGCAGCCCACATCCGGGAGAATCTCAAGAGCAGGGGGTGGGCAAGGCAGGCCTGAAACCACGGGAAGCTCCAGCCCAAAATTCAGCCAAAATGCAGCCGACATCCGGGAGAATCTCAAGAGCAGGGGGTGGAGCAAGCCAGGCCTCAAACCACGAGAAGCTCCAGCCCAAAAGGCAGCCAAAATGCAGACCACATCCGGGAGAATATCAAGAGCAGGGGGTGGAGGAAGCCAGGCCTCAAACCACGGGAAGCTCCAGCCCAAGAATCATCCAAAATGCAGCCCACATCCGGGAGAATCTCAAGAGCAGGGGGTGGAGCAAGCCAGGCCTCAAACCACGAGAAGCTTCAACCCAAAAGGCAGCCAAAATGCAGCCCACATCGGGGAGAATCTCAAGAGCAGGGGGTGGAGCAAGCCAGGCCACAAACCACGAGAAGCTCCAGCCCAAAAGGCAGCCAAAATCCAGACCACATCTGGAAGAATCTCAAGAGCAGGGGGTGGAGAAATCCAGGCCTCAAACCACGAGAATCTCCAGCCCAAAAGGCAGCCAAAATGCAGCCCACATCCGGGAGAATCTCAAGAGCAGGGGGTGGAGTAAGCCAGGCCTCAAACCACGGGAAGCTCCAACCCAAAAGCCAGCCAAAAGACAGCCCACATCCGGGAGAATCTCAAGAGCAGGGGGTGGAGCAAGCCAGGCCTCAAACCACGAGAAGCTCCAGCCCGAAATTTAGCCAAAATGCAGGCCACATCCGGGAGAATCTCAAGAGCAGGGGGTGGAGCAAGCCAGGCCTCAAACCACGAGAAGCTCCAGCCCAAAAGGCAGCCAAAATGCAGCCCACATCCGGGAGAATCTCAAGAGCAGGGGGTGGAGCAAGGCAGGCCTGAAACCACGGGAAGCTCCAGCCCAAAACTCAGCCAAAATGCAGCCGACATCCGGGAGAATCTCAAGAGCAGGAGGTGGAGCAAGCCAGGCTTCAAACCACGAGAAGCTCCAGCCCAAAATGCAGCCAAAATGCAGCCCACGTCCGGGAGAATATCAAGAGCAGGGGGTGGAGCAAGCCAGGCCTCAAACCACGAGAAGCTCCAGCCCAAAACGCAACCAAAATGCAGATCACATCCAGGAGAATATCAACAGCAGGGGTTGAGCAAACCAGGCCTCAAAGCACGAGAAGCTCCAGCCCATAATGCAGCCAAAATGCAGGCCACATCCGGGAGAATCTCAAGAGCAGGGGGTGGAGCAAGCCAGGCCTCAAACCACGAGAATCTCCAGCCCAAAAGGCAGCCAAAATGCAGCCCACATCCGGGAGAATCTCAAGAGAAGGGGGTGGAGCAAGCCAGGCCTCAAACCACGGGAAGCTCCAGCCCAAGAATCATCCAAAATGCAGCCCACATCCGGGAGAATCTCAAGAGCAGGAGGTGGAGCAAGCCAGGCCTCAAACCACGAGAAGCTCCAGCCCAAAAGGCAGCCAAAATGCAGCCCACATCCGGGAGAATCTCAAGAGCAGGGGGTGGAGCAAGCCAGGCCTCAAACCACGAGAAGCTCCAGCCCAAAAGGCAGCCAAAATGCAGCCCACATCCGGGAGAATCTCAAGAGCAGGGAGTGGAGCAAGCCAGGCCACAAACCACGAGAAGCTCCAGCCTAAAAGGCAGCCAAAATGCAGCCCACATCCGGGAGAATCTCAAGAGCAGGGGGTGGAGCAAGGCAGGCCTCAAACCATGAGAAGCTCCAGCCCAAAAGGCAGCCAAAATGCAGCCCACATCCGAGAGAATCTCAAGAGCAGGTGGTGGAGCAAGCCAGGCCTCAAACCACAAGAAGCTCCAGCCAAAGAATCAGCCAAAATGCAGCCCACATCCGGGAGAATCTCAAGAGCAGGGGATGGAGCAAGCCAGGCCTCAAACCACGAGAATCTCCAGCCCAAAAGGCAGCCAAAATGCAGCCCACATCCGGGAGAATCTCAAGAGCAGGGGGTGGGCAAGGCAGGCCTGAAACCACGGGAAGCTCCAGCCCAAAACTCAGCCAAAATGCAGCCGACATCCGGGAGAATCTCAAGAGCAGGGGGTGGAGCAAGCCAGGCCTCAAACCACGAGAAGCTCCAGCCCAAAAGGCAGCCAAAATGCAGACCACATCCGGGAGAATCTCAAGAGCAGGGGGTGGAGCAAGCCAGGCCTCAAACCACGGGAAGCTCCAGCCCAAGAATCATCCAAAATGCAGCCCACATCCGGGAGAATCTCAAGAGCAGGGGGTGGAGCAAGCCAGGCCTCAAACCACGGGAAGCTCCAGCCCAAGAATCATCCAAAATGCAGCCCACATCCGGGAGAATCTCAAGAGCAGGGGGTGGAGCAAGCCAGGCCTCAAACCACGAGAAGCTCCAGCCCAATAGGCAGCCAAAATGCAGCCCACATCCAGGAGAATATCAAGAGCAGGGGGTGGAGCAAGCCAGGCCACAAACCACGAGAAGCTCCAGCCCAAAAGGCAGCCAAAATCCAGACCACATCTGGAAGAATCTCAAGAGCAGGGGGTGGAGCAAGCCAGGCCTCAAACCACGAGAATCTCCAGCCCAAAAGGCAGCCAAAATGCAGCCCACATCCGGGAGAATATCAAGAGCAGGGGGTGGAGTAAGCCAGGCCTCAAACCACGGGAAGCTCCAGCCCAAAAGGGAGCCAAAATCCAGCCCACATCCGGGAGAATCTCAAGAGCAGGGGGTGGAGCAAGCCAGGCCTCAAACCACGAGAAGCTCCAGCCCAAAAGGCAGCCAAAATGCAGGCCACATCCGGGAGAATCTCAAGAGCAGGGGGTGGAGCAAGCCAGACCTCAAACCACGAGAAGCTCCAGCCCAAAACGCAACCAAAATGCAGATCACATCCAGGAGAATATCAACAGCAGGGGTTGAGCAAACCAGGCCTCAAAGCACGAGAAGCTCCAGCCCAAAAGGCAGCCAAAATGCAGCCCACATCCGGGAGAATCTCAAGAGCAGGGGGTGGAACAAGCCAGGCCTCAAACCACGAGAAGCTCCAGCCCAAAAGGCAGCCAAAATGCAGGCCACATCCGGGAGAACCTCAAGAGCAGGGGGTGGAGCAAGCCAGGCCTCAAACCACGAGAATCTCCAGCCCAAAAGGCAGCCAAAATGCAGCCCACATCCGGGAGAATCTCAAGAGCAGGGGGTGGAGGAAGCCAGGCCTCAAACCACGGGAAGCTCCAGCCCAAGAATCATCCAAAATGCAGCCCACATCCGGGAGAATCTCAAGAGCAGGAGGTGGAGCAAGCCAGGCCTCAAACCACGAGAAGCTCCAGCCCAATAGGCAGCCAAAATGCAGCCCACATCCAGGAGAATATCAAGAGCAGGGGGTGGAGCAAGCCAGGCCTCAAACCATGAGAAGCTTCAACCCAAAAGGCAGCCAAAATGCAGCCCACATCGGGGAGAATCTCAAGAGCAGGGGGTGGAGCAAGCCAGGCCACAAACTTCGAGAAGCTCCAGCCCAAAAGGCAGCCAAAATGCAGCCCACATCCGGGAGAATCTCAAGAGCAGGGGGTGGAGCAAGCCAGGCCTCAAACCACGGGAAGCTCCAGCCCAAAAGGCAGCCAAAATGCAGCCCACATCCGGGAGAATCTCAAGAGCAGGGGGTGGAGCAAGCCAGGCCTCAAACCACAAGAAGCTCCAGCCAAAGAATCAGCCAAAATGCAGCCCACATCCGGGAGAATCTCAAGAGCAGGGGGTGGAGCAAGCCAGGCTTCAAACCACGAGAAGCTCCAGCCCAAAAGGCAGCCAAAATGCAGGCCACATCCGAGAGAATCTCAAGAGCAGGGGGTGGAGCAAGCCAGACCTCAAACCACGAGAAGCTCCAGCCCAAAACGCAACCAAAATGCAGATCACATCCAGGAGAATATCAACAGCAGGGGTTGAGCAAACCAGGCCTCAAAGCACGAGAAGCTCCAGCCCAAAAGGCAGCCAAAATGCAGCCCACATCCGGGAGAACCTCAAGAGCAGGGTGTGGAGCAAGCCAGGCCTCAAACCACGGGAAGCTCCAGCCCAAAAGGCAGCCAAAATGCAGCCGACATCCGGGAGAATCTCAAGAGGAGGGGGTGGAGCAAGCCAGGCCTCAAACCACGGGAAGCTCCAGCCCAAGAATCATCCAAAATGCAGCCCACATCCGGGAGAATCTCAAGAGCAGGGGGTGGAGCAAGCCAGGCCACAAACCACGAGAAGCTCCAGCCCAAAATGCAGCCAAAATGCAGCCCATATCCGGGGAATATCAAGAGCAGGGGGTGGAGCAAGCCAGGCCTCAAACCACGATAACCTCCATCCCAAAAGGCAGCCAAAATGCAGCCCACCTCCGGGAGAATCTCAAGAGCAGGGGGTGGAGCAAGCCAGGCCCCAAACCACGAGAAGCTCCAGCCCAAAAGGCAGCCAAAATCCAGCCCACATCCGGGAGAATCTCAAGAGCAGGGGGTGGAGCAAGCCAGGCCTCAAACCACGAGAAGCTCCAGTCCAAAAGGCAGCCAAAATCCAGCCCACATCCGGGAGAATATCAAGAGCAGGGGGTGGAGCAAGCCAGGCCTCAAACCACGAGAAGCTCCAGCCCAAAAGGCAGCCGAAATCCAGCCCACATCTGGGAGAATCTCAAGAGCAAGGGGTGGAGCAAGCCAGGCCTCAAACCACGAGAATCTCCAGCCCTAAAGGCAGCCAAAATGCAGCCCACCTCTGGAAGAATCTCAAGAGCAGGGGGTGGAGCAAGCCAGGCCTCAAACCACGAGAAGCTCCAGCCCAAGTTTCAGCCAAAATGCAGCCGACATCCGGGAGAATCTCAAGAGCAGGGGGTGGAGCAAGCCAGGCCTCAAACCACGAGAAGCTCCAGCCCAAAAGGCAGCCAAAATGCAGATCACATCCAGGAGAATATCAACAGCAGGCGGTGGAGCAAGCCAGGCCTCAAACCACGAGAAGCTCCAGGCCAAAATGCAGCCAAAATGCAGCCCACATCTGGAAGAATCTCAAGAGCAGGGGGTGGAGCAAGCCAGACCTCAAACCACGGGAAGCTATAGCCCAAGAGTCAGCCAAAATGCAGCCCACATCCGGGAGAATCTCAAGAGCAGGGGGTGGAGCAAGCCAGGCCTCAAACCACGAGAAGCTCCAGCCCAAAGGCAGCCAAAATGCAGCCCACATCCGGGAGAATCTCAAGAGCAGGGGGTGGAGCAAGCCAGGCCTCTAAACCACGAGAAGCTCCAGCCCAAAAGGCAGCCAAAATGCAGCCCACATCCGGGAGAATCTCAAGAGCAGGGGGTGGAGCAAGCCAGGCCTCAAACCACGAGAAGCTCCATCCCAATAGGCAGCCAAAATGCAGAACATATCCAGGAGAATATCAAGAGCAGGGGGTGGAGCAAGCCAGGCTACAAACCACGAGAAGCTCCAGCTCAAAAGGCAGCCAAAATGCAGCCCACATCCGGGAGAATCTCAAGAGCAGGGGGTGGAGCAAGCCAGGCCTCAAACCACGAGAAGCTCCAGCCCAACAGGCAGCCAAAATGCAGCCCACATCTGGAAGAATCTCAAGAGCAGGGGGTGGAGCAAGCCAGACCTCAAACCACGGGAAGCTCCAGCCCAAGAGTCAGCCAAAATGCAGCCCACATCCGGGAGAATCTCAAGAGCAGGGGCTGGAGCAAGCCAGGCCTCAAACCACGGGAAGCTCCAGCCCAAAAGGCAGCCAAAATGCAGCCCACATCCGGGAGAATCTCAAGAGCAGGAGGTGGAGCAAGCCAGGCCTCAAACCACGAGAAGCTCCAGCCCAAAACGCAGCCAAAATGCAGCCCACATCCGGGAGAATCTCAAGAGCAGGGGGTGGAACAAGCCAGGCCTCAAACCACGAGAAGCTCCAGCCCAACAGGCAGCCAAAATGCAGCCCACATCTGGAAGAATCTCAAGAGCAGGGGGTGGAGCAAGCCAGGCCTCAAACATGGAGAAGTTCCAGCCCAAAATGCAGCGAAAATTCAGCCCACATCCGGGAGAATCTCAAGAGCAGGGGGTGGAGCAAGCCAGGCCCCAAACCACGAGAAGCTCCAGCCCAAAAGGCAGCCAAAATGCAGCCCACTTCGCGGAGAATCTCAAGAGCAGGGGGTGGAGCAAGCCAGGCCTCAAACCTCGAGAAGCTCCAGCCCAAAAGGCAGCCAAAATGCAGCCCACATCCGGGAGAATCTCAAGAGCAGGGGGTGGAGCAAGCCAGGCCTCAAACCACGAGAAGCTCCAGCACAAAAGGCAGCCAAAATGCAGATCACATCCAGGAGAATATCAACAGCAGGGGGTGGAGCAAACCAGGCCTCAAACCACGAGAAGCTCCAGCCCAAAAGGCAGCCAAAATGCAGCCCACATCCGGGAGAATCTCAAGAGCAGGGGGTGGAGCAAGCCAGGCCTCAAACCACGAGAAGCTCCAGCCCAAGTATCAGCCAAAATGCAGCCCACATCCGGGAGAATCTCAAGAGCAGGGGGTGGAGCAAGCCAGGCCTCAAACCACGAGAAGCTCCAGCCCAAAAAGCAGCCAAAATGCAGCCCACCTCCGGGAGAATCTCAAGAGCAGGGGTTGGAGCAAGCCAGGCCTCAAACCACGAGAAGCTCCAGCCCAAAGGCAGCCAAAATGCAGCCCACATCCGGGAGAATCTCAAGAGCAGGGGGTGGAGCAAGCCAGGCCTCAAACCAGGAGAAGCTCCAGCCCAAAATGCAGTCAAATTCAGCCCACATCCGGGCGAATCTCAAGAGCAGGGGGTGGAGCAAGACAGGCCTCAAACCACGAGAAGCTTCAGCCCAAAAGGCAGCCAAAATGCAGCCCACATCAGGGAGAATCTCAAGAGCAGGGGGTGGAGCAAGCCAGGCCTCAAACCTCGAGAAGCTCCAGCCCAACAGGCAGCCAAAATGCAGCCCACATCCGGGAGAAGCTCAAGAGCAGGGGGTGGAGCAAGCCAGGCCTCAAACCACGATAACCTCCAGCCCAAAAGGCAGCCAAAATGCAGCCCACATCCGGGAGAATCTCAAGAGCAGGGGGTGGACCATGCCAGGCCTCAAACCACGAGAAGCTCCATCCCAATAGGCAGCCACAATGCAGAACACATCCAGGAGAATATCAAGAGCAGGGGGTGGAGCAAGCCAGGCTACAAACCACGAGAAGCTCCAGCCCAAAAGGCAGCCAAAATGCAGCCCACATCCGGGAGAATCTCAAGAGCAGGGTTTGGAGCAAGCCAGGCCTCAAACCACGAGAAGCTCCAGCCCAAAAGGCAGCCAAAATGCAGCCCACATCCGGGAGAATCTCAAGAGCAGTGTTTGGAGCAAGCCAGGCCTCAAACCACGAGAAGCTCCAGCCCAAAAAGCAGCCAAAATCCCAACCACATCCGGGAGAATCTCAAGAGCAGGGGGTGGAGCAAGCCAGGCCCCAAACCACGAGAAGCTCCAGCCCAAAAGGCAGCCAAAATCCAGCCCACATCCGGGAGAATCTCAAGAGCAGGGGGTGGAGCAAGCCAGGCCTCAAACCACGAGAAGCTCCAGCCCAAAAGGCAGCCAAAATCCAGGCCACATCCGGGAGAATATCAAGAGCAGGGGGTGGAGCAAGCCAGGCCTCAAACCACGAGAAGCTCCAGCCCAAAAGGCAGCCGAAATCCAGCCCACATCTGGGAGAATCTCAAGAGCAAGGGGTGGAGCAAGCCAGGCCTCAAACCACGAGAATCTCCAGCCCTAAAGGCAGCCAAAATGCAGCCCACCTCTGGAAGAATCTCAAGAGCAGGGGGTGGAGCAAGCCAGGCCTCAAACCACGAGAAGCTCCAGCCCAAGTTTCAGCCAAAATGCAGCCGACATCCGGGAGAATCTCAAGAGCAGGGGGTGGAGCAAGCCAGGCCTCAAACCACGAGAAGCTCCAGCCCAAAAGGCAGCCAAAATGCAGATCACATCCAGGAGAATATCAACAGCAGGCGGTGGAGCAAGCCAGGCCTCAAACCACGAGAAGCTCCAGGCCAAAATGCAGCCAAAATGCAGCCCACATCTGGAAGAATCTCAAGAGCAGGGGGTGGAGCAAGCCAGACCTCAAACCACGGGAAGCTATAGCCCAAGAGTCAGCCAAAATGCAGCCCACATCCGGGAGAATCTCAAGAGCAGGGGGTGGAGCAAGCCAGGCCTCAAACCACGAGAAGCTCCAGCCCAAAAGGCAGCCAAAATGCAGCCCACATCCGGGAGAATCTCAAGAGCAGGGGGTGGAGCAAGCCAGGCCTCTAAACCACGAGAAGCTCCAGCCCAAAAGGCAGCCAAAATGCAGCCCACATCCGGGAGAATCTCAAGAGCAGGGGGTGGAGCAAGCCAGGCCTCAAACCACGAGAAGCTCCATCCCAATAGGCAGCCAAAATGCAGAACATATCCAGGAGAATATCAAGAGCAGGGGGTGGAGCAAGCCAGGCTACAAACCACGAGAAGCTCCAGCTCAAAAGGCAGCCAAAATGCAGCCCACATCCGGGAGAATCTCAAGAGCAGGGGGTGGAGCAAGCCAGGCCTCAAACCACGAGAAGCTCCAGCCCAACAGGCAGCCAAAATGCAGCCCACATCTGGAAGAATCTCAAGAGCAGGGGGTGGAGCAAGCCAGACCTCAAACCACGGGAAGCTCCAGCCCAAGAGTCAGCCAAAATGCAGCCCACATCTGGAAGAATCTCAAGAGCAGGGGGTGGAGCAAGCCAGACCTCAAACTACGGGAAGCTCCAGCCCAAGAGTCAGCCAAAATGCAGCCCACATCCGGGAGAATCTCAAGAGCAGGGGGTGGAGCAAGCCAGGCCTCAAACCACGAGAAGCTCCAGCCCAAAAGGCAGCCAAAATCCAGCCCACCTCCGGGAGAATCTCAAGAGCAGGGGGTGGAGCAAGCCAGGCCTCAAACATGGAGAAGTTCCAGCCCAAAATGCAGCGAAAATTCAGCCCACATCCGGGAGAATCTCAAGAGCAGGGGGTGGAGCAAGCCAGGCCCCAAACCACGAGAAGCTCCAGCCCAAAAGGCAGCCAAAATGCAGCCCACTTCGCGGAGAATCTCAAGAGCAGGGGGTGGAGCAAGCCAGGCCTCAAACCTCGAGAAGCTCCAGCCCAAAAGGCAGCCAAAATGCAGCCCACATCCGGGAGAATCTCAAGAGCAGGGGGTGGAGCAAGCCAGGCCTCAAACCACGAGAAGCTTCAGCCCAAAAGGCAGCCAAAATGCAGCCCACTTCGCGGAGAATCTCAAGAGCAGGGGGTGGAGCAAGCCAGGCCTCAAACCACGAGAAGCTCCAGCACAAAAGGCAGCCAAAATGCAGATCACATCCAGGAGAATATCAACAGCAGGGGGTGGAGCAAACCAGGCCTCAAACCACGAGAAGCTCCAGCCCAAAAGGCAGCCAAAATGCAGCCCACATCCGGGAGAATCTCAAGAGCAGGGGGTGGAGCAAGCCAGGCCTCAAACCACGAGAAGCTCCAGCCCAAGTATCAGCCAAAATGCAGCCCACATCCGGGAGAATCTCAAGAGCAGGGGGTGGAGCAAGCCAGGCCTCAAACCACGAGAAGCTCCAGCCCAAAAAGCAGCCAAAATGCAGCCCACCTCCGGGAGAATCTCAAGAGCAGGGGTTGGAGCAAGCCAGGCCTCAAACCACGAGAAGCTCCAGCCCAAAGGCAGCCAAAATGCAGCCCACATCCGGGAGAATCTCAAGAGCAGGGGGTGGAGCAAGCCAGGCCTCAAACCAGGAGAAGCTCCAGCCCAAAATGCAGTCAAATTCAGCCCACATCCGGGAGAATCTCAAGAGCAGGGGGTGGAGCAAGACAGGCCTCAAACCACGAGAAGCTTCAGCCCAAAAGGCAGCCAAAATGCAGCCCACATCAGGGAGAATCTCAAGAGCAGGGGGTGGAGCAAGCCAGGCCTCAAACCTCGAGAAGCTCCAGCCCAACAGGCAGCCAAAATGCAGCCCACATCCGGGAGAAGCTCAAGAGCAGGGGGTGGAGCAAGCCAGGCCACAAACCACGATAACCTCCATCCCAAAAGGCAGCCAAAATGCAGACCACATCCGGGAGAATCTCAAGAGCAGGGGGTGGAGCAAGCCAGGCCTCAAACCACGAGAAGCTCCAGCCCAAAAGGCAGCCAAAATGCAGCCCACATCCGGGAGAATCTCAAGAGCATGGGGTGGAGCAAGCCAGGCCTCTAAACCACGAGAAGCTCCAGCCCAAAAGGCAGCCAAAATGCAGCCCACATCCGGGAGAATCTCAAGAGCAGGGGGTGGACCATGCCAGGCCTCAAACCACGAGAAGCTCCATCCCAATAGGCAGCCACAATGCAGAACACATCCAGGAGAATATCAAGAGCAGGGGGTGGAGCAAGCCAGGCTACAAACCACGAGAAGCTCCAGCCCAAAAGGCAGCCAAAATGCAGCCCACATCCGGGAGAATCTCAAGAGCAGGGTTTGGAGCAAGCCAGGCCTCAAACCACGAGAAGCTCCAGCCCAAAAGGCAGCCAAAATGCAGCCCACATCCGGGAGAATCTCAAGAGCAGTGTTTGGGGCAAGCCAGGCCTCAAACCACGAGAAGCTCCAGCCCAAAAAGCAGCCAAAATCCCAACCACATCCGGGAGAATCTCAAGAGCAGGGGGTGGAGCAAGCCAGGCCTCAAACCACGAGAATCTCCAGCCCAAAAAGCAGCCAAAATGCAGCCCACATCCGGGAGAATCTCAAGAGCAGGGGGTGGAGCAAGCCAGGCCTCAAACCACGAGAAGCTCCAGCCCAAAAAACAGCCAAAATCCTAACCACCTCCGGGAGAATCTCAAGAGCAGGGGGTGGAGCAAGATAGGCCTCAAACCACGAGAAGCTCCAGCCCAAAAGGCAGCCAAAATTTCGGACACATCCGGGAGAATCTCAAGAGCAGGGGTTGGAGCAAGCCAGGCCTCAAACCACGAGAAGCTCCAGCCCAACAGGCAGCCAAAATGCAGCCCACATCCGGGAGAATCTCAAGAGCAGGGGGTGGAGCAAGCCAGGCCTCAAACCACGAGAAGCTCCAGCCCAAAGGGCAGCCAAAATGCAGCCCACATCCGGGATAATCTCAAGAGCAGGGGGTGGAGCAAGCCAGGCCTCAAACCACGAGAAGCTCCAGCCCAACAGGCAGCCAAAATGCAGCCCACATCTGGAAGAATCTCAAGAGCAGGGGGTGGAGCAAGCCAGACCTCAAACCACGGGAAGCTATAGCCCAAAAGTCAGCCAAAATGCAGCCCACATCCGGGAGAATCTCAAGAGCAGGGGGTGGAGCAAGCCAGGCCTCAAACCACGAGAAGCTCCAGCCCAAAGGCAGCCAAAATGCAGCCCACATCCGGGAGAATCTCAAGAGCAGGGGGTGGAGCAAGCCAGGCCTCAAACCACGAGAAGCTCCAGCCCAAAAGGCAGCCAAAATCCAGCCCACTTCGCGGAGAATCTCAAGAGCAGGGGGTGGAGCAAGCCAGGCCTCAAACCACGAGAAGCTCCAGCCCAAAAGGCAGCCAAAATGCAGCCCACATCCGGGAGAATCTCAAGAGCAGGGGGTGGAGCAAGCCAGGCCTCAAACCACGAGAAGCTCCAGCCCAAAACGCAACCAAAATGCAGATCACATCCGGGAGAATCTCAAGAGCAGGGGGTGGAGCAAGCCAGGCCTCAAACCACGAGAAGCTCCAGCCCAAAAGGCAGCCAAAATCCAGCCCACATCCGGGAGAATCTCAAGAGCAGGGGGTGGAGCAAGCCAGGCCTCAAACCACGAGAAGCTCCATCCCAATAGGCAGCCAAAATGCAGAACACATCCAGGAGAATATCAAGAGCAGGGGGTGGAGCAAGCCAGGCTACAAACCACGAGAAGCTCCAGCTCAAAAGGCAGCCAAAATGCAGCCCACATCCGGGAGAATCTCAAGAGCAGGGGGTGGAGCAAGCCAGGCCTCAAACCACGAGAAGCTCCAGCCCAACAGGCAGCCAAAATGCAGCCCACATCTGGAAGAATCTCAAGAGCAGGGGGTGGAGCAAGCCAGACCTCAAACCACGGGAAGCTCCAGCCCAAGAGTCAGCCAAAATGCAGCCCACATCCGGGAGAATCTCAAGAGCAGGGGCTGGAGCAAGCCAGGCCTCAAACCACGGGAAGCTCCAGCCCAAAAGGCAGCCAAAATGCAGCCCACATCCGGGAGAATCTCAAGAGCAGGAGGTGGAGCAAGCCAGGCCTCAAACCACGAGAAGCTCCAGCCCAAAACGCAGCCAAATTGCAGACCACATCCGGGAGAATCTCAAGAGCAGGGGGTGGAGCAAGCCAGGCCTCAAACCACGAGAAGCTCCAGCCCAAATTTGAGCCAAAATCCAGCCCACATCCGGGAGAATCTCAAGAGCAGGGGGTGGAGCAAGCCAGGCCTCAAACCACGAGAAGCTCCAGCCCAAAAGGCAGCCAAAATGCAGCCCACATCCAGGAGAATATCAAGAGCAGGGGGTGGAGCAAGCCAGGCCTCAAACATGGAGAAGTTCCAGCCCAAAATGCAGCGAAAATTCAGCCCACATCCGGGAGAATCTCAAGAGCAGGGGGTGGAGCAAGCCAGGCCCCAAACCACGAGAAGCTCCAGCCCAAAAGGCAGCCAAAATGCAGCCCACTTCGCGGAGAATCTCAAGAGCAGGGGGTGGAGCAAGCCAGGCCTCAAACCTCGAGAAGCTCCAGCCCAAAAGGCAGCCAAAATCCAGCCCACATCCAGGAGAATCTCAAGAGCAGGGGGTGGAGCAAGCCAGGCCTCAAACCACGAGAAGCTCCAGCCCAAAAGGCAGCCAAAATGCAGCCCACATCCGGGAGAATCTCAAGAGCAGGCGGTGGAGCAAGCCAGGCCTCAAACCAGGAGAAGCTCCAGCCCAAAATGCAGTCAAAATGCAGCCCACATCCGGGAGAATCTCAAGAGCAGGGGGTGGAGCAAGCCAGGCCTCAAACCACGAGAAGCTTCAGCCCAAAAGGCAGCCAAAATGCAGCCCACTTCGCGGAGAATCTCAAGAGCAGGGGGTGGAGCAAGCCAGGCCTCAAACCACGAGAAGCTCCAGCACAAAAGGCAGCCAAAATGCAGATCACATCCAGGAGAATATCAACAGCAGGGGGTGGAGCAAACCAGGCCTCAAACCACGAGAAGCTCCAGCCCAAAAGGCAGCCAAAATGCAGCCCACATCCGGGAGAATCTCAAGAGCAGGGGGTGGAGCAAGCCAGGCCTCAAACCACGAGAAGCTCCAGCCCAAGTATCAGCCAAAATGCAGCCCACATCCAGGAGAATCTCAAGAGCAGGGGGTGGAGCAAGCCAGGCCTCAAACCACGAGAAGCTCCAGCCCAAAAAGCAGCCAAAATGCAGCCCACCTCCGGGAGAATCTCAAGAGCAGAGGTTGGAGCAAGCCAGGCCTCAAACCACGAGAAGCTCCAGCCCAAAGGCAGCCAAAATGCAGCCCACATCCGGGAGAATCTCAAGAGCAGGGGGTGGAGCAAGCCAGGCCTCAAACCAGGAGAAGCTCCAGCCCAAAATGCAGTCAAAATGCAGCCCACATCCGGGAGAATCTCAAGAGCAGGGGGTGGAGCAAGACAGGCCTCAAACCACGAGAAGCTTCAGCCCAAAAGGCAGCCAAAATGCAGCCCACATCAGGGAGAATCTCAAGAGTAGGGGGTGGAGCAAGCCAGGCCTCAAACCTCGAGAAGCTCCAGCCCAACAGGCAGCCAAAATGCAGCCCACATCCGGGAGAATCTCAAGAGCAGGGGGTGGAGCAAGCCAGGCCTCAAACCACGATAACCTCCAGCCCAAAAGGCAGCCAAAATGCAGCCCACATCTGGGAGAATCTCAAGAGCAGGGGGTGGAGCAAGCCAGGCCTCAAACCACGAGAAGCTCCAGCCCAAAAGGCAGCCAAAATGCAGCCCACATCCGGGAGAATCTCAAGAGCAGGGGGTGGACCATGCCAGGCCTCAAACCACGAGAAGCTCCATCCCAATAGGCAGCCAAAATGCAGAACACATCCAGGAGAATATCAAGAGCAGGGGGTGGAGCAAGCCAGGCTACAAACCACGAGAAGCTCCAGCCCAAAAGGCAGCCAAAATGCAGCCCACATCCGGGAGAATCTCAAGAGCAGGGTTTGGAGCAAGCCAGGCCTCAAACCACGAGAAGCTCCAGCCCAAAAGGCAGCCAAAATGCAGCCCACATCCGGGAGAATCTCAAGAGCAGGGGGTGGAGCAAGCCAGGCCTCAAACCAGGAGAAGCTCCAGCCCAAAATGCAGTCAAAATGCAGCCCACATCCGGGAGAATCTCAAGAGCAGGGGGTGGAGCAAGCCAGGCCTCAAACCACGAGAAGCTTCAGCCCAAAAGGCAGCCAAAATGCAGCCCACTTCGCGGAGAATCTCAAGAGCAGGGGGTGGAGCAAGCCAGGCCTCAAACCACGAGAAGCTCCAGCACAAAGGCAGCCAAAATGCAGCCCACATCCGGGAGAATCTCAAGAGCAGGGGGTGGAGCAAGCCAGGCCTCAAACCAGGAGAAGCTCCAGCCCAAAATGCAGTCAAAATGCAGCCCACATCCGGGAGAATCTCAAGAGCAGGGGGTGGAGCAAGACAGGCCTCAAACCACGAGAAGCTTCAGCCCAAAAGGCAGCCAAAATTTCGGACACATCCGGGAGAATCTCAAGAGCAGGGGGTGGAGCAAGCCAGGCCTCAAACCACGAGAAGCTCCAGCCCAAAAGGCAGCCAAAATGCAGCCCACATCCAGGAGAATCTCAAGAGCAGGGGGTGGAGCAAGCCAGGCCTCAAACCACGAGAAGCTCCAGCCCAAAAGGCAGCCAAAATGCAGCCCACGTCCGGGAGAATCTCAAGAGCAGGGGGTGGAGCAAGCCAGGCCTCAAACCACGAGAAGCTCCAGCCCAAAACGCAACCAAAATGCAGATCACATCCGGGAGAATCTCAAGAGCAGGGGGTGGAGCAAGCCAGGCCTCAAACCACGAGAAGCTCCAGCCCAAAAGGCAGCCAAAATCCAGCCCACATCCGGGAGAATCTCAAGAGCAGGGGGTGGATCAAGCCAGGCCTCAAACCACGAGAAGCTCCATCCCAATAGGCAGCCAAAATGCAGAACACATCCAGGAGAATATCAAGAGCAGGGGGTGGAGCAAGCCAGGCTACAAACCACGAGAAGCTCCAGCTCAAAAGGCAGCCAAAATGCAGCCCACATCCGGGAGAATCTCAAGAGCAGGGGGTGGAGCAAGCCAGGCCTCAAACCACGAGAAGCTCCAGCCCAACAGGCAGCCAAAATGCAGCCCACATCTGGAAGAATCTCAAGAGCAGGGGGTGGAGCAAGCCAGACCTCAAACCACGGGAAGCTCCAGCCCAAGAGTCAGCCAAAATGCAGCCCACATCCGGGAGAATCTCAAGAGCAGGGGCTGGAGCAAGCCAGGCCTCAAACCACGGGAAGCTCCAGCCCAAAAGGCAGCCAAAATGCAGCCCACATCCGGGAGAATCTCAAGAGCAGGAGGTGGAGCAAGCCAGGCCTCAAACCACGAGAAGCTCCAGCCCAAAACGCAGCCAAATTGCAGACCACATCCGGGAGAATCTCAAGAGCAGGGGGTGGAGCAAGCCAGGCCTCAAACCACGAGAAGCTCCAGCCCAAATTTGAGCCAAAATCAAGCCCACATCCGGGAGAATCTCAAGAGCAGGGGGTGGAGCAAGCCAGGCCTCAAACCACGAGAAGCTCCAGCCCAAAAGGCAGCCAAAATGCAGCCCACATCCAGGAGAATATCAAGAGCAGGGGGTGGAGCAAGCCAGACCTCAAACTACGGGAAGCTCCAGCCCAAGAGGCAGCCAAAATGCAGCCCACATACGGGAGAATCTCAAGAGCAGGGGGTGGAGCAAGCCAGGCCTCAAACCACGAGAAGCTCCAGCCCAAAAGGCAGCCAAAATCCAGCCCCCCTCCGGGAGAATCTCAAGAGCAGGGGGTGGAGCAAGCCAGGCCTCAAACATGGAGAAGTTCCAGCCCAAAATGCAGCGAAAATTCAGCCCACATCCGGGAGAATCTCAAGAGCAGGGGGTGGAGCAAGCCAGGCCCCAAACCACGAGAAGCTCCAGCCCAAAAGGCAGCCAAAATGCAGCCCACTTCGCGGAGAATCTCAAGAGCAGGGGGTGGAGCAAGCCAGGCCTCAAACCTCGAGAAGCTCCAGCCCAAAAGGCAGCCAAAATCCAGCCCACATCCAGGAGAATCTCAAGAGCAGGGGGTGGAGCAAGCCAGGCCTCAAACCACGAGAAGCTCCAGCCCAAAAGGCAGCCAAAATGCAGCCCACATCCGGGAGAATCTCAAGAGCAGGCGGTGGAGCAAGCCAGGCCTCAAACCAGGAGAAGCTCCAGCCCAAAATGCAGTCAAAATGCAGCCCACATCCGGGAGAATCTCAAGAGCAGGGGGTGGAGCAAGCCAGGCCTCAAACCACGAGAAGCTTCAGCCCAAAAGGCAGCCAAAATGCAGCCCACTTCGCGGAGAATCTCAAGAGCAGGGGGTGGAGCAAGCCAGGCCTCAAACCACGAGAAGCTCCAGCACAAAAGGCAGCCAAAATGCAGATCACATCCAGGAGAATATCAACAGCAGGGGGTGGAGCAAACCAGGCCTCAAACCACGAGAAGCTCCAGCCCAAAAGGCAGCCAAAATGCAGCCCACATCCGGGAGAATCTCAAGAGCAGGGGGTGGAGCAAGCCAGGCCTCAAACCACGAGAAGCTCCAGCCCAAAAGGCAGCCAAAATGCAGCCCACATCCGGGAGAATCTCAAGAGCAGGGGGTGGAGCAAGCCAGGCCTCAAACCAGGAGAAGCTCCAGCCCAAAATGCAGTCAAAATGCAGCCCACATCCGGGAGAATCTCAAGAGCAGGGGGTGGAGCAAGACAGGCCTCAAACCACGAGAAGCTTCAGCCCAAAAGGCAGCCAAAATGCAGCCCACATCAGGGAGAATCTCAAGAGCAGGGGGTGGAGCAAGCCAGGCCTCAAACCTCGAGAAGCTCCAGCCCAACAGGCAGCCAAAATGCAGCCCACATCCGGGAGAATCTCAAGAGCAGGGGGTGGAGCAAGCCAGGCCTCAAACCACGATAACCTCCAGCCCAAAAGGCAGCCAAAATGCAGCCCACATCTGGGAGAATCTCAAGAGCAGGGGGTGGAGCAAGCCAGGCCTCAAACCACGAGAAGCTCCAGCCCAAAAGGCAGCCAAAATGCAGCCCACATCCGGGAGAATCTCAAGAGCAGGGGGTGGAACATGCCAGGCCTCAAACCACGAGAAGCTCCATCCCAATAGGCAGCCAAAATGCAGAACACATCCAGGAGAATATCAAGAGCAGGGGGTGGAGCAAGCCAGGCTACAAACCACGAGAAGCTCCAGCCCAAAAGGCAGCCAAAATGCAGCCCACATCCGGGAGAATCTCAAGAGCAGGGTTTGGAGCAAGCCAGGCCTCAAACCACGAGAAGCTCCAGCCCAAAAGGCAGCCAAAATGCAGCCCACATCCGGGAGAATCTCAAGAGCAGTGTTTGGAGCAAGCCAGGCCTCAAACCACGAGAAGCTCCAGCCCAAAAAGCAGCCAAAATCCCAACCACATCCGGGAGAATCTCAAGAGCAGGGGGTGGAGCAAGATAGGCCTCAAACCACGAGAAGATCCAGCCCAAAAGGCAGCCAAAGTTTCGGACACATCCGGGAGAATCTCAAGAGCAGGGGTTGGAGGAAGCCAGGCCTCAAACCACGAGAAGCTCCAGCCCAACAGGCAGCCAAAATGCAGCCCACATCCGGGAGAATTTCAAGAGCAGGGGGTGGAGCAAGCCAGGCCTCAAACCACGAGAAGCTCCAGCCCAAAGGGCAGCCAAATTGCAGCCCACATCCGGGATAATCTCAAGAGCAGGGGGTGGAGCAAGCCAGGCCCCAAACCACGAGAAGCTCCAGCCCAAAAGGCAGCCAAAATGCAGCCCACTTCGCGGAGAATCTCAAGAGCAGGGGGTGGAGCAAGCCAGGCCTCAAACCTCGAGAAGCTCCAGCCCAAAAGGCAGCCAAAATCCAGCCCACATCCAGGAGAATCTCAAGAGCAGGGGGTGGAGCAAGCCAGGCCTCAAACCACGAGAAGCTCCAGCCCAAAAGGCAGCCAAAATGCAGCCCACATCCGGGAGAATCTCAAGAGCAGGCGGTGGAGCAAGCCAGGCCTCAAACCAGGAGAAGCTCCAGCCCAAAATGCAGTCAAAATGCAGCCCACATCCGGGAGAATCTCAAGAGCAGGGGGTGGAGCAAGCCAAGCCTCAAACCACGAGAAGCTTCAGCCCAAAAGGCAGCCAAAATGCAGCACACTTCGCGGAGAATCTCAAGAGCAGGGGGTGGAGCAAGCCAGGCCTCAAACCACGAGAAGCTCCAGCCCAAAAGGCAGCCAAAATGCAGATCACATCCAGGAGAATATCAACAGCAGGGGGTGGAGCAAACCAGGCCTCAAACCACGAGAAGCTCCAGCCCAAAAGGCAGCCAAAATGCAGCCCACATCCGGGAGAATCTCAAGAGCAGGGGGTGGAGCAAGCCAGGCCTCAAACCACGAGAAGCTCCAGCCCAAGTATCAGCCAAAATGCAGCCCACATCGAGGAGAATCTCAAGAGCAGGGGGTGGAGCAAGCCAGGCCTCAAACCACGAGAAGCTCCAGCCCAAAAAGCAGCCAAAATGCAGCCCACCTCCGGGAGAATCTCAAGAGCAGAGGTTGGAGCAAGCCAGGCCTCAAACCACGAGAAGCTCCAGCCCAAAGGCAGCCAAAATGCAGCCCACATCCGGGAGAATCTCAAGAGCAGGGGGTGGAGCAAGCCAGGCCTCAAACCACGATAACCTCCAGCCCAAAAGGCAGCCAAAATGCAGCCCACATCTGGGAGAATCTCAAGAGCAGGGGGTGGAGCAAGCCAGGCCTCAAACCACGAGAAGCTCCAGCCCAAAAGGCAGCCAAAATGCAGCCCACATCCGGGAGAATCTCAAGAGCAGGGGGTGGACCATGCCAGGCCTCAAACCACGAGAAGCTCCATCCCAATAGGCAGCCAAAATGCAGAACACATCCAGGAGAATATCAAGAGCAGGGGGTGGAGCAAGCCAGGCTACAAACCACGAGAAGCTCCAGCCCAAAAGGCAGCCAAAATGCAGCCCACATCCGGGAGAATCTCAAGAGCAGGGTTTGGAGCAAGCCAGGCCTCAAACCACGAGAAGCTCCAGCCCAAAAGGCAGCCAAAATGCAGCCCACATCCGGGAGAATCTCAAGAGCAGTGTTTGGAGCAAGCCAGGCCTCAAACCACGAGAAGCTCCAGCCCAAAAAGCAGCCAAAATCCCAACCACATCCGGGAGAATCTCAAGAGCAGGGGGTGGAGCAAGATAGGCCTCAAACCACGAGAAGATCCAGCCCAAAAGGCAGCCAAAATGCAGCCCACATCTGGGAGAATCTCAAGAGCAGGGGGTGGAGCAAGCCAGGCCTCAAACCACGATAACCTCCAGCCCAAAAGGCAGCCAAAATGCAGCCCACATCTGGGAGAATCTCAAGAGCAGGGGGTGGAGCAAGCCAGGCCTCAAACCACGAGAAGCTCCAGCCCAAAAGGCAGCCAAAATGCAGCCCACATCCGGGAGAATCTCAAGAGCAGGGGGTGGACCATGCCAGGCCTCAAACCACGAGAAGCTCCATCCCAATAGGCAGCCAAAATGCAGAACACATCCAGGAGAATATCAAGAGCAGGGGGTGGAGCAAGCCAGGCTACAAACCACGAGAAGCTCCAGCCCAAAAGGCAGCCAAAATGCAGCCCACATCCGGGAGAATCTCAAGAGCAGGGTTTGGAGCAAGCCAGGCCTCAAACCACGAGAAGCTCCAGCCCAAAAGGCAGCCAAAATGCAGCCCACATCCGGGAGAATTTCAAGAGCAGGGGGTGGAGCAAGCCAGGCCTCAAACCACGAGAAGCTCCAGCCCAAAGGGCAGCCAAATTGCAGCCCACATCCGGGATAATCTCAAGAGCAGGGGGTGGAGCAAGCCAGGCCTCAAACCACGAGAAGCTCCAGCCCAAAAGGCAGCCAAAATGCAGCCCACATCTGGGAGAATCTCAAGAGCAGTGTTTGGAGCAAGCCAGGCCTCAAACCACGAGAAGCTCCAGCCCAAAAAGCAGCCAAAATCCCAACCACATCCGGGAGAATCTCAAGAGCAGGGGGTGGAGCAAGATAGGCCTCAAACCACGAGAAGATCCAGCCCAAAAGGCAGCCAAAGTTTCGGACACATCCGGGAGAATCTCAAGAGCAGGGGTTGGAGCAAGCCAGGCCTCAAACCACGAGAAGCTCCAGCCCAACAGGCAGCCAAAATGCAGCCCACATCCGGGAGAATTTCAAGAGCAGGGGGTGGAGCAAGCCAGGCCTCAAACCACGAGAAGCTCCAGCCCAAAGGGCAGCCAAATTGCAGCCCACATCCGGGATAATCTCAAGAGCAGGGGGTGGAGCAAGCCAGGCCTCAAACCTAGAGAAGCTCCAGCCCAACAGGCAGCCAAAATGCAGCCCACATCCGGGAGAATCTCAAGAGCAGGGGGTGGAGCAAGCCAGGCCTCAAACCTCGAGAAGCTCCAGCCCAAAAGGCAGCCAAAATGCAGCCCACATCCGGGAGAATCTCAAGAGCAGGGGGTGGAGCAAGCCAGGCTACAAACCACGAGAAGCTCCAGCCCAAAAGGCAGCCAAAATGCAGCCCATATAGGGGAGAATCTCAAGAGCAGGGGGTGGAGCAAGCCAGGCCTCAAACCACGAGAAGCTCCAGCCCAAAAGGCAGCCAAAATCCAGCCCACATCAGAGAGAATCTCAAGAGCAGGGGGTGGAGCAAGCCAGGCCTCAAACCACGAGAAGCTCCAGCCCAAAAGGCAGCCAAAATGCAGCCCACATCCGGGAGAATCTCAAGAGCAGGGGTTGGAGCAAGCCAGGCCTCAAACCACGAGAAGCTCCAGCCCAAAAGGCAGCCAAAATGCAGCCCACATCCGGGAGAATCTCAAGAGCAGGGGGTGGAGCAAGCCAGGCCTCAAACCACGAGAAGCTCCAGCCCAAAAAGCAGCCAAAATCCTAACCACCTCCGGGAGAGTCTCAAGAGCAGTGGGTGGAGCAAGCCAGGCCTCAAACCACGAGAAGCTCCAGCCCAAAAGGCAGCCAAAATGCAGCCCACATCCGGGAGAATCTCAAGAGCAGGGGGTGGAGCAAGCCAGGCCTCAAACCACGATAACCTCCATCCCAAAATGCAGCCAAAATGCAGCCCACATCTGGGAGAATCTCAAGAGCATGGGGTGGAGCAAGCCAGGCCTCAAACCACGAGAAGCTCCAGCCCAAAAGGCAGCCAAAATGCAGCCCACATCCGGGAGAATCTCAAGAGCATGGGGTGAAGCAAGCCAGGCCTCTAAACCACGAGAAGCTCCAGCCCAAAAGGCAGCCAAAATGCAGCCCACATCCGGGAGAATCTCAAGAGCAGGGGGTGGAGCAAGCCAGGCCTCAAACCACGAGAAGCTCCAGCCCAAAAAGCAGCCAAAATGCAGCCCACCTCCGGGAGAATCTCAAGAGCAGGGGGTGGAGCAAGCCAGGCCTCAAACCACGAGAAGCTCCAGCCCAAAAAGCAGCCAAAATGCAGCCCACCTCTGGGAGAATCTCAAGAGCAGGGGGTGGAGCAAGCCAGGCCTGAAACCACGAGAAGCTCCAGCCCAAAAGGCAGCCAAAATGCAGCCCACATCTGGGAGAATCTCAAGAGCAGGGGGTGGAGCAAGCCAGGCCTCAAACCACGAGAAGCTCCAGCCCAAAAGGCAGTCAAAATTCAGGACACATCCGGGAGAATCTCAAGAGCAGGGGGTGGAGCAAGCCAGGCCTCAAACCACGAGAAGCTCCAGCCCAAAAGGCAGCCAAAATCCAGCCCACATCCGGGAGAATCTCAAGAGCAGGGGGTGGAGCAAGCCAGGCCTCAAACCACGAGAAGCTCCAGCCCAAAAGGCAGCCAAAATGCAGCCCACATCCGGGAGAATCTCAAGAGCAGGGGGTGGAGCAAGCCAGGCCTCAAACCACGAGAAGCTCCAGCCCAAAAGGCAGCCAAAATGCAGCCCACATCTGGGAGAATCTCAAGAGCAGGGGTTGGAGCAAGCCAGGCCTCAAACCACGAGAAGCTCCAGCCCAAAAGGCAGTCAAAATTCAGGACACATCCGGGAGAATCTGAAGAGCAGGGGGTGGAGCAAGCCAGGCCTCAAACCACGAGAAGCTCCAGCCCAAAAAACAGCCAAAATCCTAACCACCTCCGGGAGAATCTCAAGAGCAGGGGGTGGAGCAAGATAGGCCTCAAACCACGAGAAGCTCCAGCCCAAAAGGCAGCCAAAATTTCGGACACATCCGGGAGAATCTCAAGAGCAGGGGTTGGAGCAAGCCAGGCCTCAAACCACGAGAAGCTCCAGCCCAACAGGCAGCCAAAATGCAGCCCACATCTGGGAGAATCTCAAGAGCAGGGGTTGGAGCAAGCCAGGCCTCAAACCACGAGAAGCTCCAGCCCAAAAGGCAGCCAAAATTTCGGACACATCCGGGAGAATCTCAAGAGCAGGGGGTGGAGCAAGCCAGGCCTCAAACCACGAGAAGCTCCAGCCCAACAGGCAGCCAAAATGCAGCCCACATCCGGGAGAATTTCAAGAGCAGGGGGTGGAGCAAGCCAGGCCTCAAACCACGAGAAGCTCCAGCCCAAAGGGCAGCCAAAATGCAGCCCACATCCGGGATAATCTCAAGAGCAGGGGGTGGAGCAAGCCAGGCCTCAAACCACGAGAAGCTCCAGCCCAACAGGCAGCCAAAATGCAGCCCACATCCGGGAGAATCTCAAGAGCAGGGGGTGGAGCAAGCCAGGCCTCAAACCACGAGAAGCTCCAGCCCTAAAGGCAGCCAAAATGCAGCCCACATCCGGGAGAATCTCAAGAGCAGGGGGTGGAGCAAGCCAGGCCCCAAACCACGAGAAGCTCCAGCCCAAAAGGCAGTCAAAATTCAGGACACATCCGGGAGAATCTCAAGAGCAGGGGGTGGAGCAAGGCAGGCCTCAAACCACGAGAAGCTCCAGCCCAACAGGCAGCCAAAATCCTAACCACCTCCGGGAGAGTCTCAAGAGCAGTGGGTGGAGCAAGCCAGGCCTCAAACCACGAGAAGCTCCAGCCCAAAAGGCAGCCAAAATGCAGCCCACATCCGGGAGAATCTCAAGAGCAGGGGGTGGAGCAAGCCAGGCCTCAAACCACGAGAAGCTCCAGCCCAAAAGGCAGCCAAAATGCAGCCCATATAGGGGAGAATCTCAAGAGCAGGGGGTGGAGCAAGCCAGGCCTCAAACCACGAGAAGCTCCAGCCCAAAAGGCAGCCAAAATCCAGCCCACATCAGAGAGAATCTCAAGAGCAGGGGGTGGAGCAAGCCAGGCCTCAAACCACGAGAAGCTCCAGCCCAAAAGGCAGCCAAAATGCAGCCCACATCCGGGAGAATCTCAAGAGCAGGGGTTGGAGCAAGCCAGGCCTCAAACCACGAGAAGCTCCAGCCCAAAAGGCAGCCAAAATGCAGCCCACATCTGGGAGAATCTCAAGAGCAGGGGTTGGAGCAAGCCAGGCCTCAAACCACGAGAAGCTCCAGCCCAAAAGGCAGTCAAAATTCAGGACACATCCGGGAGAATCTGAAGAGCAGGGGGTGGAGCAAGCCAGGCCTCAAACCACGAGAAGCTCCAGCCCAAAAAACAGCCAAAATCCTAACCACCTCCGGGAGAATCTCAAGAGCAGGGGGTGGAGCAAGATAGGCCTCAAACCACGAGAAGCTCCAGCCCAAAAGGCAGCCAAAATTTCGGACACATCCGGGAGAATCTCAAGAGCAGGGGGTGGAGCAAGCCAGGCCTCAAACCACGAGAAGCTCCAGCCCAACAGGCAGCCAAAATGCAGCCCACATCCGGGAGAATTTCAAGAGCAGGGGGTGGAGCAAGCCAGGCCTCAAACCACGAGAAGCTCCAGCCCAAAGGGCAGCCAAAATGCAGCCCACATCCGGGATAATCTCAAGAGCAGGGGGTGGAGCAAGCCAGGCCTCAAACCACGAGAAGCTCCAGCCCAACAGGCAGCCAAAATGCAGCCCACATCCGGGAGAATCTCAAGAGCAGGGGGTGGAGCAAGCCAGGCCTCAAACCACGAGAAGCTCCAGCCCTAAAGGCAGCCAAAATGCAGCCCACATCCGGGAGAATCTCAAGAGCAGGAGGTGGAGCAAGCCAGGCCCCAAACCACGAGAAGCTCCAGCCCAAAAGGCAGTCAAAATTCAGGACACATCCGGGAGAATCTCAAGAGCAGGGGGTGGAGCAAGCCAGGCCTCAAACCACGAGAAGCTCCAGCCCAAAAGGCAGCCAAAATCCAGCCCACATCAGAGAGAATCTCAAGAGCAGGGGGTGGAGCAAGCCAGGCCTCAAACCACGAGAAGCTCCAGCCCAAAAGGCAGCCAAAATGCAGCCCACATCCGGGAGAATCTCAAGAGCAGGGGTTGGAGCAAGCCAGGCCTCAAACCACGAGAAGCTCCAGCCCAAAAGGCAGCCAAAATGCAGCCCACATCTGGGAGAATCTCAAGAGCAGGGGTTGGAGCAAGCCAGGCCTCAAACCACGAGAAGCTCCAGCCCAAAAGGCAGTCAAAATTCAGGACACATCCGGGAGAATCTGAAGAGCAGGGGGTGGAGCAAGCCAGGCCTCAAACCACGAGAAGCTCCAGCCCAAAAAACAGCCAAAATCCTAACCACCTCCGGGAGAATCTCAAGAGCAGGGGGTGGAGCAAGATAGGCCTCAAACCACGAGAAGCTCCAGCCCAAAAGGCAGCCAAAATTTCGGACACATCCGGGAGAATCTCAAGAGCAGGGGGTGGAGCAAGCCAGGCCTCAAACCACGAGAAGCTCCAGCCCAACAGGCAGCCAAAATGCAGCCCACATCCGGGAGAATTTCAAGAGCAGGGGGTGGAGCAAGCCAGGCCTCAAACCACGAGAAGCTCCAGCCCAAAGGGCAGCCAAAATGCAGCCCACATCTGGGATAATCTCAAGAGCAGGGGGTGGAGCAAGCCAGGCCTCAAACCACGAGAAGCTCCAGCCCAACAGGCAGCCAAAATGCAGCCCACATCCGGGAGAATCTCAAGAGCAGGGGGTGGAGCAAGCCAGGCCTCAAACCACGAGAAGCTCCAGCCCTAAAGGCAGCCAAAATGCAGCCCACATCCGGGAGAATCTCAAGAGCAGGGGGTGGAGCAAGCCAGGCCCCAAACCACGAGAAGCTCCAGCCCAAAAGGCAGTCAAAATTCAGGACACATCCGGGAGAATCTCAAGAGCAGGGGGTGGAGCAAGGCAGGCCTCAAACCACGAGAAGCTCCAGCCCAACAGGCAGCCAAAATCCTAACCACCTCCGGGAGAGTCTCAAGAGCAGTGGGTGGAGCAAGCCAGGCCTCAAACCACGAGAAGCTCCAGCCCAAAAGGCAGCCAAAATGCAGCCCACATCCGGGAGAATCTCAAGAGCAGGGGGTGGAGCAAGCCAGGCCTCAAACCACGAGAAGCTCCAGCCCAAAAGGCAGCCAAAATGCAGCCCATATAGGGGAGAATCTCAAGAGCAGGGGGTGGAGCAAGCCAGGCCTCAAACCACGAGAAGCTCCAGCCCAAAAGGCAGCCAAAATCCAGCCCACATCAGAGAGAATCTCAAGAGCAGGGGGTGGAGCAAGCCAGGCCTCAAACCACGAGAAGCTCCAGCCCAAAAGGCAGCCAAAATGCAGCCCACATCCGGGAGAATCTCAAGAGCAGGGGTTGGAGCAAGCCAGGCCTCAAACCACGAGAAGCTCCAGCCCAAAAGGCAGCCAAAATGCAGCCCACATCCGGGAGAATCTCAAGAGCATGGGGTGGAGCAAGCCAGGCCTCAAACCACGAGAAGCTCCAGCCCAAAAGGCAGCCAAAATGCAGCCCACATCCGGGAGAATCTCAAGAGCATGGGGTGGAGCAAGCCAGGCCTCTAAACCACGAGAAGCTCCAGCCCAAAAGGCAGCCAAAATGCAGCCCACATCCGGGAGAATCTCAAGAGCAGGGGGTGGAGCAAGCCAGGCCTCAAACCACGAGAAGCTCCAGCCCAAAAAGCAGCCAAAATGCAGCCCACCTCCGGGAGAATCTCAAGAGCAGGGGGTGGAGCAAGCCAGGCCTCAAACCACGAGAAGCTCCAGCCCAAAAAGCAGCCAAAATGCAGCCCACCTCTGGGAGAATCTCAAGAGCAGGGGGTGGAGCAAGCCAGGCCTGAAACCACGAGAAGCTCCAGCCCAAAAGGCAGCCAAAATGCAGCCCACATCTGGGAGAATCTCAAGAGCAGGGGGTGGAGCAAGCCAGGCCTCAAACCACGAGAAGCTCCAGCCCAAAAGGCAGTCAAAATTCAGGACACATCCGGGAGAATCTCAAGAGCAGGGGGTGGAGCAAGCCAGGCCTCAAACCACGAGAAGCTCCAGCCCAAAAGGCAGCCAAAATCCAGCCCACATCCGGGAGAATCTCAAGAGCAGGGGGTGGAGCAAGCCAGGCCTCAAACCACGAGAAGCTCCAGCCCAAAAGGCAGCCAAAATGCAGCCCACATCCGGGAGAATCTCAAGAGCAGGGGGTGGAGCAAGCCAGGCCTCAAACCACGAGAAGCTCCAGCCCAAAAGGCAGCCAAAATGCAGCCCACATCTGGGAGAATCTCAAGAGCAGGGGTTGGAGCAAGCCAGGCCTCAAACCACGAGAAGCTCCAGCCCAAAAGGCAGTCAAAATTCAGGACACATCCGGGAGAATCTGAAGAGCAGGGGGTGGAGCAAGCCAGGCCTCAAACCACGAGAAGCTCCAGCCCAAAAAACAGCCAAAATCCTAACCACCTCCGGGAGAATCTCAAGAGCAGGGGGTGGAGCAAGATAGGCCTCAAACCACGAGAAGCTCCAGCCCAAAAGGCAGCCAAAATTTCGGACACATCCGGGAGAATCTCAAGAGCAGGGGGTGGAGCAAGCCAGGCCTCAAACCACGAGAAGCTCCAGCCCAACAGGCAGCCAAAATGCAGCCCACATCCGGGAGAATTTCAAGAGCAGGGGGTGGAGCAAGCCAGGCCTCAAACCACGAGAAGCTCCAGCCCAAAGGGCAGCCAAAATGCAGCCCACATCCGGGATAATCTCAAGAGCAGGGGGTGGAGCAAGCCAGGCCTCAAACCACGAGAAGCTCCAGCCCAACAGGCAGCCAAAATGCAGCCCACATCCGGGAGAATCTCAAGAGCAGGGGGTGGAGCAAGCCAGGCCTCAAACCACGAGAAGCTCCAGCCCTAAAGGCAGCCAAAATGCAGCCCACATCCGGGAGAATCTCAAGAGCAGGGGGTGGAGCAAGCCAGGCCCCAAACCACGAGAAGCTCCAGCCCAAAAGGCAGTCAAAATTCAGGACACATCCGGGAGAATCTCAAGAACAGGGGGTGGAGCAAGGCAGGCCTCAAACCACGAGAAGCTCCAGCCCAACAGGCAGCCAAAATCCTAACCACCTCCGGGAGAGTCTCAAGAGCAGTGGGTGGAGCAAGCCAGGCCTCAAACCACGAGAAGCTCCAGCCCAAAAGGCAGCCAAAATGCAGCCCACATCCGGGAGAATCTCAAGAGCAGGGGGTGGAGCAAGCCAGGCCTCAAACCACGATAACCTCCATCCCAAAAGGCAGCCAAAATGCAGCCCACATCTGGGAGAATCTCAAGAGCAGGGGGTGGAGCAAGCCAGGCCTCAAACCACGAGAAGCTCCAGCCCAAATATCAGCCAAAATGCAGCCCACATCCGGGAGAATCTCAAGAGCAGGGGGTGGAGCAAGCCAGGCCTCAAACCACGAGAAGCTCCAGCCCAAAAGGCAGTCAAAATTCAGGACACATCCGGGAGAATCTCAAGAGCAGGGGGTGGACCAAGCCAGGCCTCAAACCACGAGAAGCTCCAGCCCAAAAAACAGCCAAAATCCTAACCACCTCCGGGAGAATCTCAAGAGCAGTGGGTGGAGCAAGATAGGCCTCAAACCACGAGAAGCTCCAGCCCAAAATGCAGCCAAAATTTCGGACACATCCGGGAGAATCTCAAGAGCAGGGGTTGGAGCAAGCCAGGCCTCAAACCACGAGAAGCTCCAGCCCAACAGGCAGCCAAAATGCAGCCCACATCCGGGAGAATTTCAAGAGCAGGGGGTGGAGCAAGCCAGGCCTCAAACCACGAGAAGCTCCAGCCCAACAGGCAGCCAAAATGCAGCCCACATCCGGGAGAATCTCAAGAGCAGGGGGTGGAGCAAGCCAGGCCTCAAACCACGAGAAGCTCCAGCCCAACAGGCAGCCAAAATGCAGCCCACATCCGGGAGAATCTCAAGAGCAGGGGGTGGAGCAAGCCAGGCCTCAAACCACGAGAAGCTCCAGCCCAAAAGGCAGCCAAAATGCAGCCCACATCTGGGAGAATCTCAAGAGCAGGGGGTGGAGCAAGCCAGGCTACAAACCACGAGAAGCTCCAGCCCAAAAGGCAGCCAAAATGCAGCCCATATAGGGGAGAATCTCAAGAGCAGGGTGTGGAGCAAGCCAGGCCTCAAACCACAAGAAGCTCCAGCTCAAAAGGCAGCCAAAATTTCGGACACATCCGGGAGAATCTCAAGAGCAGGGGTTGGAGCAAGCCAGGCCTCAAACCACGAGAAGTTCCAGCCCAACAGGCAGCCAAAATGCAGCCCACATAGGGAGAATTTCAAGAGCAGGGGGTGGAGCAAGCCAGGCCTCAAACCACGAGAAGCTCCAGCCCAAAGGGCAGCCAAAATGCAGCCCACATCCGGGATAATCTCAAGAGCAGGGGGTGGAGCAAGCCAGGCCTCAAACCACGAGAAGCTCCAGCCCAACAGGCAGCCAAAATGCAGCCCACATCCGGGAGAATCTCAAGAGCAGGGGGTGGAGCAAGCCAGGCCTCAAACCACGAGAAGCTCCAGCCCTAAAGGCAGCCAAAATGCAGCCCACATCCGGGAGAATCTCAAGAGCAGGTGGTGGAGCAAGCCAGGCCTCAAACCACGAGAAGCTCCAGCCCAAAAGGCAGTCAAAATTCAGGACACATCCGGGAGAATCTCAAGAGCAGGGGGTGGAGCAAGCCAGGCCTCAAACCACGAGAAGCTCCAGCCCAACAGGCAGCCAAAATCCTAACCACCTCCGGGAGAGTCTCAAGAGCAGTGGGTGGAGCAAGCCAGGCCTCAAACCACGAGAAGCTCCAGCCCAAAATGCAGCCAAAATGCAGCCCACATCCGGGAGAATCTCAAGAGCAGGGGGTGGAGCAAGCCAGGCCTCAAACCACGAGAAGCTCCAGCCCAAAAGGCAGTCAAAATTCAGGACACATCCGGGAGAATCTCAAGAGCAGGGGTTGGACCAAGCCAGGCCTCAAACCACGAGAAGCTCCAGCCCAAAAAACAGCCAAAATCCTAACCACCTCCGGGAGAATCTCAAGAGCAGTGGGTGGAGCAAGATAGGCCTCAAACCACGAGAAGCTCCAGCCCAAAATGCAGCCAAAATTTCGGACACATCCGGGAGAATCTCAAGAGCAGGGGTTGGAGCAAGCCAGGCCTCAAACCACGAGAAGCTCCAGCCCAACAGGCAGCCAAAATGCAGCCCACATCCGGGAGAATTTCAAGAGCAGGGGGTGGAGCAAGCCAGGCCTCAAACCACGAGAAGCTCCAGCCCAACAGGCAGCCAAAATGCAGCCCACATCCGGGAGAATCTCAAGAGCAGGGGGTGGAGCAAGCCAGGCCTCAAACCACGAGAAGCTCCAGCCCAACAGGCAGCCAAAATGCAGCCCACATCCGGGAGAATCTCAAGAGCAGGGGGTGGAGCAAGCCAGGCCTCAAACCACGAGAAGCTCCAGCCCAAAAGGCAGCCAAAATGCAGCCCACATCTGGGAGAATCTCAAGAGCAGGGGGTGGAGCAAGCCAGGCTACAAACCACGAGAAGCTCCAGCCCAAAAGGCAGCCAAAATGCAGCCCATATAGGGGAGAATCTCAAGAGCAGGGTGTGGAGCAAGCCAGGCCTCAAACCACAAGAAGCTCCAGCTCAAAAGGCAGCCAAAATCCAGCCCACATCAGGGAGAATCTCAAGAGCAGGGGGTGGAGCAAGCCAGGCCTCAAACCACGAGAAGCTCCACCCCAAAAGGCAGCCAAAATGCAGCCCACATCCGGGAGAATCTCAAGAGCAGGGGGTGGAGCAAGCCAGGCCTCAAACCACGAGAAGCTCCAGCCCAAAAGGCAGCCAAAATGCAGCCCACATCCGGGAGAATCTCAAGAGCAGGGGGTGGAGCAAGCCAGGCCTCAAACCACGAGAAGCTCCAGCCCAACAGGCAGCCAAAATCCTAACCACCTCCGGGAGAGTCTCAAGAGCAGGGGGTGGAGCAAGCCAGGCCTCAAACCACGAGAAGCTCCAGCCCAAAAGGCAGCCAAAATGCAGCCCACATCCGGGAGAATCTCAAGAGCAGGGGGTGGAGCAAGCCAGGCCTCAAACCACGAGAAGCTCCAGCCCAAAAGGCAGCCAAAATGCAGCCCACATCCGGGAGAATCTCAAGAGCAGGGGGTGGAGCAAGCCAGGCCTCAAACCACGAGAAGCTCCAGCCCAACAGGCAGCCAAAATGCAGCCCACATCCGGGAGAATTTCAAGAGCAGGGGGTGGAGCAAGCCAGGCCTCAAACCACGAGAAGCTCCAGCCCAAAAGGCAGCCAAAATGCAGGCCACATCCGGGAGAATCTCAAGAGCAGGGGGTGGAGCAAGCCAGGCCTCAAACCACGAGAAGCTCCAGCCCAACAGGCAGCCAAAATCCTAACCACCTCCGGGAGAGTCTCAAGAGCAGTGGGTGGAGCAAGCCAGGCCTCAAACCACGAGAACCTCCAGCCCAAAAGGCAGCCAAAATGCAGCCCACATCCAGGAGAATCTCAAGAGCAGGGGGTGGAGCAAGCCAGGCCTCAAACCACGATAACCTCCATCCCAAAAGGCAGCCAAAATGCAGCCCACATCTGGGAGAATCTCAAGAGCAGGGGGTGGAGCAAGCCAGGCCTCAAACCACGAGAAGCTCCAGCCCAAAAGGCAGTCAAAATTCAGGACACATCCGGGAGAATCTCAAGAGCAGGGGGTGGAGCAAGCCAGGCCTCAAACCACGAGAAGCTCCAGCCCAAAAGGCAGCCAAAATGCAGCCCACATCCGGGAGAATCTCAAGAGCATGGGGTGGAGCAAGCCAGGCCTCTAAACCACGAGAAGCTCCAGCCCAAAAGGCAGCCAAAATGCAGCCCACCTCCAGGAGAATCTCAAGAGCAGGGGGTGGAGCAAGCCAGGCCTCAAACCACGAGAAGCTCCAGCCCAAAAAGCAGCCAAAATGCAGCCCACCTCCAGGAGAATCTCAAGAGCAGGGGGTGGAGCAAGCCAGGCCTCAAACCACGATAACCTCCATCCCAAAAGGCAGCCAAAATGCAGCCCACATCTGGGAGAATCTCAAGAGCAGGGGGTGGAGCAAGCCAGGCCTCAAACCACGAGAAGCTCCAGCCCAAAAGGCAGCCAAAATGCAGCCCACATCCGGGAGAATCTCAAGAGCAGGGGGTGGAGCAAGCCAGGCCTCAAACCACGAGAAGCTCCAGCCCAACAGGCAGCCAAAATCCTAACCACCTCCGGGAGAGTCTCAAGAGCAGGGGGTGGAGCAAGCCAGGCCTCAAACCACGAGAAGCTCCAGCCCAAAAGGCAGCCAAAATGCAGCCCACATCCGGGAGAATCTCAAGAGCAGGGGGTGGAGCAAGCCAGGCCTCAAACCACGAGAAGCTCCAGCCCAAAAGGCAGCCAAAATGCAGCCCACATCCGGGAGAATCTCAAGAGCAGGGGGTGGAGCAAGCCAGGCCTCAAACCACGAGAAGCTCCAGCCCAAAAGGCAGCCAAAATCCAGCCCACATCAGGGAGAATCTCAAGAGCAGGGGGTGGAGCAAGCCAGGCCTCAAACCACGAGAAGCTCCAGCCCAACAGGCAGCCAAAATGCAGCCCACATCCGGGAGAATTTCAAGAGCAGGGGGTGGAGCAAGCCAGGCCTCAAACCACGAGAAGCTCCAGCCCAAAAGGCAGCCAAAATGCAGGCCACATCCGGGAGAATCTCAAGAGCAGGGGGTGGAGCAAGCCAGGCCTCAAACCACGAGAAGCTCCAGCCCAACAGGCAGCCAAAATCCTAACCACCTCCGGGAGAGTCTCAAGAGCAGTGGGTGGAGCAAGCCAGGCCTCAAACCACGAGAAGCTCCAGCCCAAAAGGCAGCCAAAATGCAGCCCACATCCAGGAGAATCTCAAGAGCAGGGGGTGGAGCAAGCCAGGCCTCAAACCACGATAACCTCCATCCCAAAAGGCAGCCAAAATGCAGCCCACATCTGGGAGAATCTCAAGAGCAGGGGGTGGAGCAAGCCAGGCCTCAAACCACGAGAAGCTCCAGCCCAACAGGCAGTCAAAATTCAGGAAACATCCGGGAGAATCTCAAGAGCAGGGGGTGGAGCAAGCCAGGCCTCAAACCACGAGAAGCTCCAGCCCAAAAGGCGGCCAAAATGCAGCCCACATCCGGGAGAATCTCAAGAGCATGGAGTGGAGCAAGCCAGGCCTCTAAACCACGAGAAGCTCCAGCCCAAAAGGCAGCCAAAATGCAGCCCACCTCCAGGAGAATCTCAAGAGCAGGGGGTGGAGCAAGCCAGGCCTCAAACCACGAGAAGCTCCAGCCCAAAAAGCCAGCCAAAATGCAGCCCACCTCCAGGAGAATCTCAAGAGCAGGGGGTGGAGCAAGCCAGGCCTCAAACCACGATAACCTCCATCCCAAAAGGCAGCCAAAATGCAGCCCACATCTGGGAGAATCTCAAGAGCAGGGGGTGGAGCAAGCCAGGCCTCAAACCACGAGAAGCTCCAGCCCAAAAGGCAGTCAAAATTCAGGACACATCCGGGAGAATCTCAAGAGCAGGGGGTGGAGCAAGCCAGCCCTCAAACCACGAGAAGCTCCAGCCCAAAAGGCAGCCAAAATGCAGCCCACATCCGGGAGAATCTCAAGAGCATGGAGTGGAGCAAGCCAGGCCTCTAAACCACGAGAAGCTCCAGCCCAAAAGGCAGCCAAAATGCAGCCCACCTCCAGGAGAATCTCAAGAGCAGGGGGTGGAGCAAGCCAGGCCTCAAACCACGAGAAGCTCCAGCCCAAAAAGCAGCCAAAATGCAGCCCACCTCCAGGAGAATCTCAAGAGCAGGGGGTGGAGCAAGCCAGGCCTCAAACCACGAGAAGCTCCAGCCCAAAAGGCAGCCAAAATGCAGCCCATATAGGGGAGAATCTCAAGAGCAGGGGGTGGAGCAAGCCAGGCCTCAAACCACGAGAAGCTCCAGCCCAAAAGGCAGCCAAAATCCAGCCCACATCCGGGAGAATCTCAAGAGCAGGGGGTGGAGCAAGCCAGGCCTCAAACCACGAGAAGCTCCAGCCCAAAAGGCAGTCAAAATTCAGGACACATCCGGGAGAATCTCAAGAGCAGGGGGTGGAGCAAGCCAGGCCTCAAACCACGAGAAGCTCCAGCCCAAAAGGCAGCCAAAATGCAGGCCACATCCGGGAGAATCTCAAGAGCATGGGGTGGAGCAAGCCAGGCCTCTAAACCACGAGAAGCTCCAGCCCAAAAGGCAGCCAAAATGCAGCCCACATCCGGGAGAATCTCAAGAGCAGGGGGTGGAGCAAGCCAGGCCTCAAACCACGAGAAGCTCCAGCCCAAAAGGCAGCCAAAATGCAGCCCACATCCGGGAGAATCTCAAGAGCAGGGGGTGGAGCAAGCCAGGCCTCAAACCACGAGAAGCTCCAGCCCAAAAGGCAGCCAAAATGCAGCCCATATCCGGGAGAATCTCAAGAGCATGGGGTGGAGCAAGCCAGGCCTCTAAACCACGAGAAGCTCCAGCCCAAAAGGCAGCCAAAATGCAGCCCACATCCGGGAGAATCTCAAGAGCAGGGGGTGGAGCAAGCCAGGCCTCAAACCACGAGAAGCTCCAGCCCAAGTATCAGCCAAAATGCAGCCCACATCCGGGAGAATCTCAAGAGCAGGGGGTGGAGCAAGCCAGGCCTCAAACCACGAGAAGCTCCAGCACAAAAAGCAGCCAAAATGCAGCCCACATCCGGGAGAATCTCAAGAGCAGGGGGTGGAGCAAGCCAGGCCACAAACCACGAGAAGCTCCAGCCCAAAGGCAGCCAAAATGCAGCCCACATCCCGGAGAATCTCAAGAGCAGGGGGTGGAGCAAGCCAGGCCCCAAACCAGGAGAAGCTCCAGCCCAAAATGCAGTCAAAATGCAGCCCACATCCGGGAGAATCTCAAGAGCAGGGGGTGGAGCAAGCCAGGCCTCAAACCACGAGAAGCTTCAGCCCAAAAGGCAGCCAAAATGCAGCCCACTTCGCGGAGAATCTCAAGAGCAGGGGGTGGAGCAAGCCAGGCCTCAAACCTCGAGAAGCTCCAGCCCAACAGGCAGCCAAAATGCAGCCCACATCCGGGAGAAGCTCAAGAGCAGGGGGTGGAGCAAGCCAGGCCTCAAACCACGATAACCTCCATCCCAAAAGGCAGCCAAAATGCAGCCCACATCTGGGAGAATTTCAAGATCAGGGGGTGGAGCAAGCCAGGCCTCAAACCACGAGAAGCTCCAGCCCATAAGGCAGTCAAAATTCAGGACACATCCAGGAGAATCTCAAGAGCAGGGGGTGGAGCAAGCCAGGCCTCAAACCACGAGAAGCTCCAGCCCAATAGGCAGCCAAAATGCAGCCCACATCCGGGAGAATCTCAAGAGCAGGGGGTGGAGCAAGCCAGGCCTCAAACCATGAGAAGCTCCAGCCCAAAATGCAGACAAAATCCAGCCCACATCCGGGAGAATCTCAAGAGCAGGGGGTGGAGCAAGCCAGGCCTCAAACCACGAGAAGCTCCAGCCCAAAAGGCAGCCAAAATGCAGCCCACATCTGGGAGAATATCAAGAGCAGGGGGTGGAGCAAGCCAGGCCTCAAACCACGAGAAGCTCCAGCCCAAAAGGCAGCCAAAATCCAGCCCACCTCGGGGAGAATCTCAATGGCAGAGTTTGGAGTAAGCCAGGCCTCAAACCAGGAGAAGCTCCAGCCCAAAAAGCAGCCAAAATCCCAACCACATCCGGGAGAATCTCAAGAGCAGGGGGTGGAGCAAGCCAGGCCTCAAACCACGAGAATCTCCAGCCCAAAAAGCAGCCAAAATGCAGCCCACATCCGGGAGAATCTCAAGAGCAGGGGGTGGAGCAAGCCAGGCCTCAAACCACGAGAAGCTCCAGCCCAAAATACAGCCAAAATCCTAACCACCTCCGGGAGAATCTCAAGAGCATGGGGTGGAGCAAGCCAGGCCTCTAAACCACGAGAAGCTCCAGCCCAAAAGGCAGCCAAAATGCAGCCCACATCCGGGAGAATCTCAAGAGCAGGGGGTGGAGCAAGCCAGGCCTCAAACCACGAGAAGCTCCATCCCAATAGGCAGCCAAAATGCAGCCCACATCCGGGAGAATCTCAAGAGCAGGGGGTGGAGCAAGCCAGGCCTCAAACCACGAGAAGCTCCAGCCCAACAGGCAGCCAAAATGCAGCCCACATCCGGGAGAATTTCAAGAGCAGGGGGTGGAGCAAGCCAGGCCTCAAACCACGAGAAGCTCCAGCCCAAAAGGCAGCCAAAATGCAGGCCACATCCGGGAGAATCTCAAGAGCAGGGGGTGGAGCAAGCCAGGCCTCAAACCACGAGAAGCTCCAGCCCAACAGGCAGCCAAAATCCTAACCACCTCCGGGAGAGTCTCAAGAGCAGTGGGTGGAGCAAGCCAGGCCTCAAACCACGAGAAGCTCCAGCCCAAAATGCAGCCAAAATGCAGCCCACATCCGGGAGAATCTCAAGAGCAGGGGGTGGAGCAAGCCAGGCCTCAAACCACGAGAAGCTCCAGCCCAACAGGCAGCCAAAATGCAGCCCACATCTGGGAGAATCCCAAGAGCAGGGGGTGGAGCAAGCCAGGCCTCAAACCACGAGAAGCTCCAGCCCAAAAGGCAGCCAAAATGCAGCCCACATCCGGGAGAATCTCAAGAGCAGGGGGTGGAGCAAGCCAGGCCTCAAACCACGAGAAGCTCCAGCCCAACAGGCAGCCAAAATGCAGCCCACATCCGGGAGAATCTCAAGAGCAGGTGGTGGAGCAAGCCAGGCCTCAAACCACGAGAAGCTCCAGCCCAAAAGGCAGCCAAAATGCAGCCCATATAGGGGAGAATCTCAAGAGCAGGGGGTGGAGCAAGCCAGGCCTCAAACCACGAGAAGCTCCAGCCCAAAAGGCAGCCAAAATCCAGCCCACATCCGGGAGAATCTCAAGAGCAGGGGGTGGAGCAAGCCAGGCCTCAAACCACGAGAAGCTCCAGCCCAAAAGGCAGTCAAAATTCAGGACACATCCGGGAGAATCTCAAGAGCAGGGGGTGGAGCAAGCCAGGCCTCAAACCACGAGAAGCTCCAGCCCAAAAGGCAGCCAAAATGCAGCCCACATCCGGGAGAATCTCAAGAGCATGGGGTGGAGCAAGCCAGGCCTCTAAACCACGAGAAGCTCCAGCCCAAAAGGCAGCCAAAATGCAGCCCACATCCGGGAGAATCTCAAGAGCAGGGGGTGGAGCAAGCCAGGCCTCAAACCACGAGAAGCTCCAGCCCAAAAGGCAGCCAAAATGCAGCCCACATCCGGGAGAATCTCAAGAGCATGGAGTGGAGCAAGCCAGGCCTCTAAACCACGAGAAGCTCCAGCCCAAAAGGCATCCAAAATGCAGCCCACCTCCAGGAGAATCTCAAGAGCAGGGGGTGGAGCAAGCCAGGCCTCAAACCACGAGAAGCTCCAGCCCAAAAAGCAGCCAAAATGCAGCCCACCTCCAGGAGAATCTCAAGAGCAGGGGGTGGAGCAAGCCAGGCCTCAAACCACGATAACCTCCATCCCAAAAGGCAGCCAAAATGCAGCCCACATCTGGGAGAATCTCAAGAGCAGGGGGTGGAGCAAGCCAGGCCTCAAACCACGAGAAGCTCCAGCCCAAAAGGCAGCCAAAATGCAGCCCACATCCGGGAGAATCTCAAGAGCAGGGGGTGGAGCAAGCCAGGCCTCAAACCACGAGAAGCTCCAGCCCAACAGGCAGCCAAAATCCTAACCACCTCCGGGAGAGTCTCAAGAGCAGGGGGTGGAGCAAGCCAGGCCTCAAACCACGAGAAGCTCCAGCCCAAAAGGCAGCCAAAATGCAGCCCACATACGGGAGAATCTCAAGAGCAGGGGGTGGAGCAAGCCAGGCCTCAAACCACGAGAAGCTCCAGCCCAAAAGGCAGCCAAAATCCAGCCCACATCAGGGAGAATCTCAAGAGCAGGGGGTGGAGCAAGCCAGGCCTCAAACCACGAGAAGCTCCAGCCCAACAGGCAGCCAAAATGCAGCCCACATCCGGGAGAATTTCAAGAGCAGGGGGTGGAGCAAGCCAGGCCTCAAACCACGAGAAGCTCCAGCCCAAAAGGCAGCCAAAATGCAGGCCACATCCGGGAGAATCTCAAGAGCAGGGGGTGGAGCAAGCCAGGCCTCAAACCACGAGAAGCTCCAGCCCAACAGGCAGCCAAAATCCTAACCACCTCCGGGAGAGTCTCAAGAGCAGTGGGTGGAGCAAGCCAGGCCTCAAACCACGAGAAGCTCCAGCCCAAAAGGCAGCCAAAATGCAGCCCACATCCAGGAGAATCTCAAGAGCAGGGGGTGGAGCAAGCCAGGCCTCAAACCACGATAACCTCCATCCCAAAAGGCAGCCAAAATGCAGCCCACATCTGGGAGAATCTCAAGAGCAGGGGGTGGAGCAAGCCAGGCCTCAAACCACGAGAAGCTCCAGCCCAACAGGCAGTCAAAATTCAGGAAACATCCGGGAGAATCTCAAGAGCAGGGGGTGGAGCAAGCCAGGCCTCAAACCACGAGAAGCTCCAGCCCAAAAGGCGGCCAAAATGCAGCCCACATCCGGGAGAATCTCAAGAGCATGGAGTGGAGCAAGCCAGGCCTCTAAACCACGAGAAGCTCCAGCCCAAAAGGCAGCCAAAATGCAGCCCACCTCCAGGAGAATCTCAAGAGCAGGGGGTGGAGCAAGCCAGGCCTCAAACCACGAGAAGCTCCAGCCCAAAAAGCAGCCAAAATGCAGCCCACCTCCAGGAGAATCTCAAGAGCAGGGGGTGGAGCAAGCCAGGCCTCAAACCACGATAACCTCCATCCCAAAAGGCAGCCAAAATGCAGCCCACATCTGGGAGAATCTCAAGAGCAGGGGGTGGAGGAAGCCAGGCCTCAAACCACGAGAAGCTCCAGCCCAAAAGGCAGTCAAAATTCAGGACACATCCGGGAGAATCTCAAGAGCAGGGGGTGGAGCAAGCCAGCCCTCAAACCACGAGAAGCTCCAGCCCAAAAGGCAGCCAAAATGCAGCCCACATCCGGGAGAATCTCAAGAGCATGGAGTGGAGCAAGCCAGGCCTCTAAACCACGAGAAGCTCCAGCCCAAAAGGCAGCCAAAATGCAGCCCACCTCCAGGAGAATCTCAAGAGCAGGGGGTGGAGCAAGCCAGGCCTCAAACCACGAGAAGCTCCAGCCCAAAAAGCAGCCAAAATGCAGCCCACCTCCAGGAGAATCTCAAGAGCAGGGGGTGGAGCAAGCCAGGCCTCAAACCACGAGAAGCTCCAGCCCAAAAAACAGCCAAAATCCTAACCACCTCCGGGAGAATCTCAAGAGCAGGGGGTGGAGCAAGATAGGCCTCAAACCACGAGAAGCTCAAACCCAAAAGGCAGCAAAAATTTCGGACACATCCGGGAGAATCTCAAGAGCAGGGGTTGGAGCAAGCCAGGCCTCAAACCACGAGAAGCTCCAGCCCAACAGGCAGCCAAAATGCAGCCCACATCCGGGAGAATCTCAAGAGCAGGGGGTGGAGCAAGCCAGGCCTCAAACCACGAGAAGCTCCAGCCCAACAGGCAGCCAAAATGCAGCCCACATCCGGGAGAATTTCAAGAGCAGGGGGTGGAGCAAGCCAGGCCTCAAACCACGAGAAGCTCCAGCCCAAAAGGCAGCCAAAATGCAGGCCACATCCGGGAGAATCTCAAGAGCAGGGGGTGGAGCAAGCCAGGCCTCAAACCACGAGAAGCTCCAGCCCAACAGGCAGCCAAAATCCTAACCACCTCCGGGAGAGTCTCAAGAGCAGTGGGTGGAGCAAGCCAGGCCTCAAACCACGAGAAGCTCCAGCCCAACAGGCAGCCAAAATGCAGCCCACATCTGGGAGAATCCCAAGAGCAGGGGGTGGAGCAAGCCAGGCCTCAAACCACGAGAAGCTCCAGCCCAAAAGGCAGCCAAAATGCAGCCCACATCCAGGAGAATCTCAAGAGCAGGGGGTGGAGCAAGCCAGGCCTCAAACCACGAGAAGCTCCAGCCCAACAGGCAGCCAAAATGCAGCCCACATCCGGGAGAATCTCAAGAGCAGGTGGTGGAGCAAGCCAGGCCTCAAACCACGAGAAGCTCCAGCCCAAAAGGCAGCCAAAATGCAGCCCATATAGGGGAGAATCTCAAGAGCAGGGGGTGGAGCAAGCCAGGCCTCAAACCACGAGAAGCTCCAGCCCAAAAGGCAGCCAAAATCCAGCCCACATCCGGGAGAATCTCAAGAGCAGGGGGTGGAGCAAGCCAGGCCTCAAACCACGAGAAGCTCCAGCCCAAAAGGCAGTCAAAATTCAGGACACATCCGGGAGAATCTCAAGAGCAGGGGGTGGAGCAAGCCAGGCCTCAAACCACGAGAAGCTCCAGCCCAAAAGGCAGCCAAAATGCAGCCCACATCCGGGAGAATCTCAAGAGCATGGGGTGGAGCAAGCCAGGCCTCTAAACCACGAGAAGCTCCAGCCCAAAAGGCAGCCAAAATGCAGCCCACATCCGGGAGAATCTCAAGAGCAGGGGGTGGAGCAAGCCAGCCCTCAAACCACGAGAAGCTCCAGCCCAAAAGGCAGCCAAAATGCAGCCCACATCCGGGAGAATCTCAAGAGCATGGAGTGGAGCAAGCCAGGCCTCTAAACCACGAGAAGCTCCAGCCCAAAAGGCAGCCAAAATGCAGCCCACCTCCAGGAGAATCTCAAGAGCAGGGGGTGGAGCAAGCCAGGCCTCAAACCACGAGAAGCTCCAGCCCAAAAAGCAGCCAAAATGCAGCCCACCTCCAGGAGAATCTCAAGAGCAGGGGGTGGAGCAAGCCAGGCCTCAAACCACGATAACCTCCATCCCAAAAGGCAGCCAAAATGCAGCCCACATCTGGGAGAATCTCAAGAGCAGGGGGTGGAGCAAGCCAGGCCTCAAACCACGAGAAGCTCCAGCCCAAAAGGCAGCCAAAATGCAGCCCACATCCGGGAGAATCTCAAGAGCAGGGGGTGGAGCAAGCCAGGCCTCAAACCACGAGAAGCTCCAGCCCAACAGGCAGCCAAAATCCTAACCACCTCCGGGAGAGTCTCAAGAGCAGGGGGTGGAGCAAGCCAGGCCTCAAACCACGAGAAGCTCCAGCCCAAAAGGCAGCCAAAATGCAGCCCACATCCGGGAGAATCTCAAGAGCAGGGGGTGGAGCAAGCCAGGCCTCAAACCACGAGAAGCTCCAGCCCAAAAGGCAGCCAAAATCCAGCCCACATCAGGGAGAATCTCAAGAGCAGGGGGTGGAGCAAGCCAGGCCTCAAACCACGAGAAGCTCCAGCCCAACAGGCAGCCAAAATGCAGCCCACATCCGGGAGAATTTCAAGAGCAGGGGGTGGAGCAAGCCAGGCCTCAAACCACGAGAAGCTCCAGCCCAAAAGGCAGCCAAAATGCAGGCCACATCCGGGAGAATCTCAAGAGCAGGGGGTGGAGCAAGCCAGGCCTCAAACCACGAGAAGCTCCAGCCCAACAGGCAGCCAAAATCCTAACCACCTCCGGGAGAGTCTCAAGAGCAGTGGGTGGAGCAAGCCAGGCCTCAAACCACGAGAAGCTCCAGCCCAAAAGGCAGCCAAAATGCAGCCCACATCCAGGAGAATCTCAAGAGCAGGGGGTGGAGCAAGCCAGGCCTCAAACCACGATAACCTCCATCCCAAAAGGCAGCCAAAATGCAGCCCACATCTGGGAGAATCTCAAGAGCAGGGGGTGGAGCAAGCCAGGCCTCAAACCACGAGAAGCTCCAGCCCAACAGGCAGTCAAAATTCAGGAAACATCCGGGAGAATCTCAAGAGCAGGGGGTGGAGCAAGCCAGGCCTCAAACCACGAGAAGCTCCAGCCCAAAAGGCGGCCAAAATGCAGCCCACATCCGGGAGAATCTCAAGAGCATGGAGTGGAGCAAGCCAGGCCTCTAAACCACGAGAAGCTCCAGCCCAAAAGGCAGCCAAAATGCAGCCCACCTCCAGGAGAATCTCAAGAGCAGGGGGTGGAGCAAGCCAGGCCTCAAACCACGAGAAGCTCCAGCCCAAAAAGCAGCCAAAATGCAGCCCACCTCCAGGAGAATCTCAAGAGCAGGGGGTGGAGCAAGCCAGGCCTCAAACCACGATAACCTCCATCCCAAAAGGCAGCCAAAATGCAGCCCACATCTGGGAGAATCTCAAGAGCAGGGGGTGGAGCAAGCCAGGCCTCAAACCACGAGAAGCTCCAGCCCAAAAGGCAGTCAAAATTCAGGACACATCCGGGAGAATCTCAAGAGCAGGGGGTGGAGCAAGCCAGCCCTCAAACCACGAGAAGCTCCAGCCCAAAAGGCAGCCAAAATGCAGCCCACATCCGGGAGAATCTCAAGAGCATGGAGTGGAGCAAGCCAGGCCTCTAAACCACGAGAAGCTCCAGCCCAAAAGGCAGCCAAAATGCAGCCCACCTCCAGGAGAATCTCAAGAGCAGGGGGTGGAGCAAGCCAGGCCTCAAACCACGAGAAGCTCCAGCCCAAAAAGCAGCCAAAATGCAGCCCACCTCCAGGAGAATCTCAAGAGCAGGGGGTGGAGCAAGCCAGGCCTCAAACCACGAGAAGCTCCAGCCCAAAAAACAGCCAAAATCCTAACCACCTCCGGGAGAATCTCAAGAGCAGGGGGTGGAGCAAGATAGGCCTCAAACCACGAGAAGCTCAAACCCAAAAGGCAGCAAAAATTTCGGACACATCCGGGAGAATCTCAAGAGCAGGGGTTGGAGCAAGCCAGGCCTCAAACCACGAGAAGCTCCAGCCCAACAGGCAGCCAAAATGCAGCCCACATCCGGGAGAATTTCAAGAGCAGGCGGTGGAGCAAGCCAGGCCTCAAACCACGAGAAGCTCCAGCACAAAAGGCAGCCAAAATGCAGCCCACATCCAGGAGAATCTCAAGAGCAGGGGGTGTAGCAAGCCAGGCCTCAAACCACGAGAAGCTCCAGCCCAAAAGGCAGCCAAAATGCAGCCCACATCCTGGAGAATCTCAAGAGCAGGGGGTGGAGCAAGCCAGGCTACAAACCACGAGAAGCTCCAGCCCAAAAGGCAGCCAAAATGCAGCCCATATAGGGGAGAATCTCAAGAGCAGGGGGTGGAGCAAGCCAGGCCTCAAACCACGAGAAGCTCCAGCCCAAAAGGCAGCCAAAATCCAGCCCACATCCGGGAGAATCTCAAGAGCAGGGGGTGGAGCAAGCCAGGCCTCAAACCACGAGAAGCTCCAGCCCAAAAGGCAGTCAAAATTCAGGACACATCCGGGAGAATCTCAAGAGCAGGGGGTGGAGCAAGCCAGGCCTCAAACCACGAGAAGCTCCAGCCCAAAAGGCAGCCAAAATGCAGGCCACATCCGGGAGAATCTCAAGAGCATGGGGTGGAGCAAGCCAGGCCTCTAAACCACGAGAAGCTCCAGCCCAAAAGGCAGCCAAAATGCAGCCCACATCCGGGAGAATCTCAAGAGCAGGGGGTGGAGCAAGCCAGGCCTCAAACCACGAGAAGCTCCAGCCCAAAAGGCAGCCAAAATGCAGCCCACATCCGGGAGAATCTCAAGAGCAGGGGGTGGAGCAAGCCAGGCCTCAAACCACGAGAATCTCCTGCCCAAAAGGCAGCCAAAATGCAGCCCATATCCGGGAGAATCTCAAGAGCATGGGGTGGAGCAAGCCAGGCCTCTAAACCACGAGAAGCTCCAGCCCAAAAGGCAGCCAAAATGCAGCCCACATCCGGGAGAATCTCAAGAGCAGGGGGTGGAGCAAGCCAGGCCTCAAACCACGAGAAGCTCCAGCCCAAGTATCAGCCAAAATGCAGCCCACATCCGGGAGAATCTCAAGAGCAGGGGGTGGAGCAAGCCAGGCCTCAAACCACGAGAAGCTCCAGCACAAAAAGCAGCCAAAATGCAGCCCACATCCGGGAGAATCTCAAGAGCAGGGGGTGGAGCAAGCCAGGCCACAAACCACGAGAAGCTCCAGCCCAAAGGCAGCCAAAATGCAGCCCACATCCCGGAGAATCTCAAGAGCAGGGGGTGGAGCAAGCCAGGCCCCAAACCAGGAGAAGCTCCAGCACAAAATGCAGTCAAAATGCAGCCCACATCCGGGAGAATCTCAAGAGCAGGGGGTGGAGCAAGCCAGGCCTCAAACCACGAGAAGCTTCAGCCCAAAAGGCAGCCAAAATGCAGCCCACTTCGCGGAGAATCTCAAGAGCAGGGGGTGGAGCAAGCCAGGCCTCAAACCTCGAGAAGCTCCAGCCCAACAGGCAGCCAAAATGCAGCCCACATCCGGGAGAAGCTCAAGAGCAGGGGGTGGAGCAAGCCAGGCCTCAAACCACGATAACCTCCATCCCAAAAGGCAGCCAAAATGCAGCCCACATCTGGGAGAATTTCAAGATCAGGGGGTGGAGCAAGCCAGGCCTCAAACCACGAGAAGCTCCAGCCCATAAGGCAGTCAAAATTCAGGACACATCCAGGAGAATCTCAAGAGCAGGGGGTGGAGCAAGCCAGGCCTCAAACCACGAGAAGCTCCAGCCCAATAGGCAGCCAAAATGCAGCCCACATCCGGGAGAATCTCAAGAGCAGGGGGTGGAGCAAGCCAGGCCTCAAACCATGAGAAGCTCCAGCCCAAAATGCAGACAAAATCCAGCCCACATCCGGGAGAATCTCAAGAGCAGGGGGTGGAGCAAGCCAGGCCTCAAACCACGAGAAGCTCCAGCCCAAAAGGCAGCCAAAATGCAGCCCACATCTGGGAGAATATCAAGAGCAGGGGGTGGAGCAAGCCAGGCCTCAAACCACGAGAAGCTCCAGCCCAAAAGGCAGCCAAAATGCAGCCCACATCCGGGAGAATCTCAAGAGCAGGGTTTGGAGCAAGCCAGGCCTCAAACCAGGAGAAGCTCCAGCCCAAAAAGCAGCCAAAATCCCAACCACATCCGGGAGAATCTCAAGAGCAGGGGGTGGAGCAAGCCAGGCCTCAAACCACGAGAATCTCCAGCCCAAAAAGCAGCCAAAATGCAGCCCACATCCGGGAGAATCTCAAGAGCAGGGGGTGGAGCAAGCCAGGCCTCAAACCACGAGAAGCTCCAGCCCAAAATACAGCCAAAATCCTAACCACCTCCGGGAGAATCTCAAGAGCATGGGGTGGAGCAAGCCAGGCCTCTAAACCACGAGAAGCTCCAGCCCAAAAGGCAGCCAAAATGCAGCCCACATCCGGGAGAATCTCAAGAGCAGGGGGTGGAGCAAGCCAGGCCTCAAACCACAAGAAGCTCCATCCCAATAGGCAGCCAAAATGCAGCCCACATCCGGGAGAATCTCAAGAGCAGGGGGTGGAGCAAGCCAGGCCTCAAACCACGAGAAGCTCCAGCCCAACAGGCAGCCAAAATGCAGCCCACATCCGGGAGAATTTCAAGAGCAGGGGGTGGAGCAAGCCAGGCCTCAAACCACGAGAAGCTCCAGCCCAAAAGGCAGCCAAAATGCAGGCCACATCCGGGAGAATCTCAAGAGCAGGGGGTGGAGCAAGCCAGGCCTCAAACCACGAGAAGCTCCAGCCCAACAGGCAGCCAAAATCCTAACCACCTCCGGGAGAGTCTCAAGAGCAGTGGGTGGAGCAAGCCAGGCCTCAAACCACGAGAAGCTCCAGCCCAAAATGCAGCCAAAATGCAGCCCACATCCGGGAGAATCTCAAGAGCAGGGGGTGGAGCAAGCCAGGCCTCAAACCACGAGAAGCTCCAGCCCAACAGGCAGCCAAAATGCAGCCCACATCTGGGAGAATCCCAAGAGCAGGGGGTGGAGCAAGCCAGGCCTCAAACCACGAGAAGCTCCAGCCCAAAAGGCAGCCAAAATGCAGCCCACATCCGGGAGAATCTCAAGAGCAGGGGGTGGAGCAAGCCAGGCCTCAAACCACGAGAAGCTCCAGCCCAACAGGCAGCCAAAATGCAGCCCACATCCGGGAGAATCTCAAGAGCAGGTGGTGGAGCAAGCCAGGCCTCAAACCACGAGAAGCTCCAGCCCAAAAGGCAGCCAAAATGCAGCCCATATAGGGGAGAATCTCAAGAGCAGGGGGTGGAGCAAGCCAGGCCTCAAACCACGAGAAGCTCCAGCCCAAAAGGCAGCCAAAATCCAGCCCACATCCGGGAGAATCTCAAGAGCAGGGGGTGGAGCAAGCCAGGCCTCAAACCACGAGAAGCTCCAGCCCAAAAGGCAGTCAAAATTCAGGACACATCCGGGAGAATCTCAAGAGCAGGGGGTGGAGCAAGCCAGGCCTCAAACCACGAGAAGCTCCAGCCCAAAAGGCAGCCAAAATGCAGCCCACATCCGGGAGAATCTCAAGAGCATGGGGTGGAGCAAGCCAGGCCTCTAAACCACGAGAAGCTCCAGCCCAAAAGGCAGCCAAAATGCAGCCCACATCCGGGAGAATCTCAAGAGCAGGGGGTGGAGCAAGCCAGGCCTCAAACCACGAGAAGCTCCAGCCCAAAAGGCAGCCAAAATGCAGCCCACATCCGGGAGAATCTCAAGAGCAGGGGGTGGAGCAAGCCAGGCCTCAAACCACGAGAAGCTCCAGCCCAAAAGGCAGCCAAAATGCAGCCCATATCCGGGAGAATCTCAAGAGCATGGGGTGGAGCAAGCCAGGCCTCTAAACCACGAGAAGCTCCAGCCAAAAAGGCAGCCAAAATGCAGCCCACATCCGGGAGAATCTCAAGAGCAGGGGGTGGAGCAAGCCAGGCCTCAAACCACGAGAAGCTCCAGCCCAAGTATCAGCCAAAATGCAGCCCACATCCGGGAGAATCTCAAGAGCAGGGGGTGGAGCAAGCCAGGCCTCAAACCACGAGAAGCTCCAGCACAAAAAGCAGCCAAAATGCAGCCCACATCCGGGAGAATCTCAAGAGCAGGGGGTGGAGCAAGCCAGGCCACAAACCACGAGAAGCTCCAGCCCAAAGGCAGCCAAAATGCAGCCCACATCCCGGAGAATCTCAAGAGCAGGGGGTGGAGCAAGCCAGGCCCCAAACCAGGAGAAGCTCCAGCCCAAAATGCAGTCAAAATGCAGCCCACATCCGGGAGAATCTCAAGAGCAGGGGGTGGAGCAAGCCAGGCCTCAAACCACGAGAAGCTTCAGCCCAAAAGGCAGCCAAAATGCAGCCCACATCCGGGAGAAGCTCAAGAGCAGGGGGTGGAGCAAGCCAGGCCTCAAACCACGATAACCTCCATCCCAAAAGGCAGCCAAAATGCAGCCCACATCTGGGAGAATTTCAAGATCAGGGGGTGGAGCAAGCCAGGCCTCAAACCACGATAACCTCCATCCCAAAAGGCAGCCAAAATGCAGCCCACATCTGGGAGAATTTCAAGATCAGGGGGTGGAGCAAGCCAGGCCTCAAACCACGAGAAGCTCCAGCCCATAAGGCAGTCAAAATTCAGGACACATCCAGGAGAATCTCAAGAGCAGGGGGTGGAGCAAGCCAGGCCTCAAACCACGAGAAGCTCCAGCCCAATAGGCAGCCAAAATGCAGCCCACATCCGGGAGAATCTCAAGAGCAGGGGGTGGAGCAAGCCAGGCCTCAAACCATGAGAAGCTCCAGCCCAAAATGCAGACAAAATCCAGCCCACATCCGGGAGAATCTCAAGAGCAGGGGGTGGAGCAAGCCAGGCCTCAAACCACGAGAAGCTCCAGCCCAAAAGGCAGCCAAAATGCAGCCCACATCCGGGAGAATCTCAAGAGCAGGGTTTGGAGCAAGCCAGGCCTCAAACCAGGAGAAGCTCCAGCCCAAAAAGCAGCCAAAATCCCAACCACATCCGGGAGAATCTCAAGAGCAGGGGGTGGAGCAAGCCAGGCCTCAAACCACGAGAATCTCCAGCCCAAAAAGCAGCCAAAATGCAGCCCAAATCCGGGAGAATCTCAAGAGCAGGGGGTGGAGCAAGCCAGGCCTCAAACCACGAGAAGCTCCAGCCCAAAATACAGCCAAAATCCTAACCACCTCCGGGAGAATCTCAAGAGCAGGGGGTGGAGCAAGATAGGCCTCAAACCACGAGAAGCTCCAGCCCAAAAGGCAGCCAAAATTTCGGACACATCCGGGAGAATCTCAAGAGCAGGGGTTGGAGCAAGCCAGGCCTCAAACCACGAGAAGTTCCAGCCCAACAGGCAGCCAAAATGCAGCCCACATCCGGGAGAATTTCAAGAGCAGGGGGTGGAGCAAGCCAGGCCTCAAACCACGAGAAGCTCCAGCCCAAAGGGCAGCCAAAATGCAGCCCACATCCGGGATAATCTCAAGAGCAGGGGGTGGAGCAAGCCAGGCCTCAAACCATGAGAAGCTCCAGCCCAACAGGCAGCCAAAATGCAGCCCACATCCGGGAGAATCTCAAGAGCAGGGGGTGGAGCAAGCCAGGCCTCAAACCACGAGAAGCTCCAGCCCAAAAGGCAGCCAAAATGCAGCCCACATCCGGGAGAATCTCAAGAGCAGGGGGTGGAGCAAGCCAGGCCTCAAACCACGAGAAGCTCCACCCCAAATGCAGCCAAAATGCAGCCCATATAGGGGAGAATCTCAAGAGCAGGGGGTGGAGCAAGCCAGGCCTCAAACCACGAGAAGCTCCAGCCCAAAAGGCAGCCAAAATCCAGCCCACATCCGGGAGAATCTCAAGAGCAGGGGGTGGAGCAAGCCAGGCCTCAAACCACGAGAAGCTCCAGCCCAAAAGGCAGCCAAAATGCAGCCCACATCCGGGAGAATCTCAAGAGCAGGGCGTGGAGCAAGCCAGGCCTCAAACCACGAGAAGCTCCAGCCCAAAAAGCAGCCAAAATGCAGCCCACATCCGGGAGAATCTCAAGAGCAGGGGGTGGAGCAAGCCAGGCCTCAAACCACGAGAAGCTCCAGCCCAAAAGGCAGCCAAAATGCAGCCCACATCCGGGAGAATCTCAAGAGCAGGGGGTGGAGCAAGCCAGGCCCCAAACCACGATAACCTCCATCCCAAAAGGCAGCCAAAATGCAGCCCACATCTGGGAGAATCTCAAGAGCAGGGGGTGGAGCAAGCCAGGCCTCAAACCACGAGAAGCTCCAGCCCAAAAGGCAGTCAAAATTCAGGACACATCCGGGAGAATCTGAAGAGCAGGGGGTGGAGCAAGCCAGGCCTCAAACCACGAGAAGCTCCAGCCAAAAAGGCAGCCAAAATGCAGCCCACATCCGGGAGAATCTCAAGAGCATGGGGTGGAGCAAGCCAGGCCTCTAAACCACGAGAAGCTCCAGCCCAAAAGGCAGCCAAAATGCAGCCCACATCCGGGAGAATCTCAAGAGCAGGGGGTGGAGCAAGCCAGGCCTCAAACCACGAGAAGCTCCAGCCCAACAGGCAGCCAAAATGCAGCCCACATCCGGGAGAATTTCAAGAGCAGGGGGTGGAGCAAGCCAGGCCTCAAACCACGAGAAGCTCCAGCCCAAAAGGCAGCCAAAATGCAGGCCACATCCGGGAGAATCTCAAGAGCAGGGGGTGGAGCAAGCCAGGCCTCAAACCACGAGAAGCTCCAGCCCAACAGGCAGCCAAAATCCTAACCACCTCCGGGAGAGTCTCAAGAGCAGTGGGTGGAGCAAGCCAGGCCTCAAACCACGAGAAGCTCCAGCCCAAAATGCAGCCAAAATGCAGCCCACATCCGGGAGAATCTCAAGAGCAGGGGGTGGAGCAAGCCAGGCCTCAAACCACGAGAAGCTCCAGCCCAACAGGCAGCCAAAATGCAGCCCACATCTGGGAGAATCCCAAGAGCATGGGGTGGAGCAAGCCAGGCCTCAAACCACGAGAAGCTCCAGCCCAAAAGGCAGCCAAAATGCAGCCCACATCCGGGAGAATCTCAAGAGCAGGGGGTGGAGCAAGCCAGGCCTCAAACCACGAGAAGCTCCAGCCCAACAGGCAGCCAAAATGCAGCCCACATCCGGGAGAATCTCAAGAGCAGGTGGTGGAGCAAGCCAGGCCTCAAACCACGAGAAGCTCCAGCCCTAAAGGCAGCCAAAATGCAGCCCACATCCGGGAGAATCTCAAGAGCAGGGGGTGGAGCAAGCCAGGCCTCAAACCACGAGAAGCTCCAGCCCAAAAAGCAGCCAAAATGCAGCCCACATCCGGGAGAATCTCAAGAGCAGGGGGTGGAGCAAGCCAGGCCTCAAACCACGAGAAGCTCCAGCCCAAAAAGCAGCCAAAATGCAGCCCACATCCGGGAGAATCTCAAGAGCAGGGGGTGGAGCAAGCCAGGCCTCAAACCACGAGAAGCTCCAGCCCAAAAGGCAGCCAAAATGAAGCCCACCTCCGGGAGAATATCAAGAGCAGGGGGTGGAGCAAGCCAGCCCTCAAACCACGGGAAGCTCCAGCCCAAAATGCAGCCAAAATCCAGCCCACATCCGGGAGAATCTCAAGAGCAGGGGGTGGAGAAAGCCAGGCCTCTAAACCACGAGAAGCTCCAGCCCAACATGCAGCCAAAATGCAGCCCACATCTGGGAGAATCTCTAGAGCAGGGGGTGGAGCAAGCCAGGCCTCAAACCACGAGAAGCTCCAGCCCAAAAGGCAGCCAAAATGCAGCCCACATCCGGGAGAATCTCAAGAGCAGGGAGTGGAGCAAGACAGGCCACAAACCACGAGAAGCTCCAGTCCAAAAGGCAGCCAAACTGCAGCCCACATCTGGGAGAATCTCAAGAGCAGGGGGTGGAGCAAGCCAGGCCTCAAACCACGAGAAGATCCAGCCCAAAAAGCAGCCAAAATGCAGCCCACATCCGGGAGAATCTCAAGAGCAGGGGGTGGAGCAAGCCAGGCCTCAAACCACGAGAAGCTCCAGCCCAAAAAGCAGCCAAAATCCAGCCCACATCCGGGAGAATCTCAAGAGCAGGGGGTGGAGCAAGCCAGGCCTCAAACCACGAGAAGCTCCAGCCCAAAAGGCAGCCAAAATGCAGCCCACATCCGGGAGAATCTCAAGAGCAGGGAGTGGAGCAAGACAGGCCACAAACCACGAGAAGCTCCAGTCCAAAAGGCAGCCAAACTGCAGCCCACATCTGGGAGAATCTCAAGAGCAGGGGGTGGAGCAAGCCAGGCCTCAAACCACGAGAAGATCCAGCCCAAAAAGCAGCCAAAATGCAGCCCACATCCGGGAGAATCTCAAGAGCAGGGGGTGGAGCAAGCCAGGCCTCAAACCACGAGAAGCTCCAGCCCAAAAAGCAGCCAAAATCCAGCCCACATCCGGGAGAATCTCAAGAGCAGGGGGTGGAGCAAGCCAGGCCTCAAACCACGAGAAGCTCCAGCCCAAAAGGCAGCCAAAATGAAGCCCACCTCCGGGAGAATATCAAGAGCAGGGGGTGGAGCAAGCCAGGCCTCAAACCACGGGAAGCTCCAGCCCAAAATGCAGCCAAAATCCAGCCCACATCCGGGAGAATCTCAAGAGCAGGGGGTGGAGAAAGCCAGGCCTCTAAACCACGAGAAGCTCCAGCCCAACATGCAGCCAAAATGCAGCCCACATCTGGGAGAATCTCTAGAGCAGGGGGTGGAGCAAGCCAGGCCTCAAACCACGAGAAGCTCCAGCCCAAAAGGCAGCCAAAATGCAGCCCACATCCGGGAGAATCTCAAGAGCAGGGGGTGGAGCAAGCCAGGCCTCAAACCACGAGAAGCTCCAGCCAAAAAGGCAGCCAAAATGCAGCCCACCTCCGGGAGAATCTCAAGAGCAGGGGGTGGAGCAAGCCAGGCCTCAAACCACGAGAAGCTCCAGCCCAAAAGGCAGCCAAAATCCAGCCCACATCCGGGAGAATCTCAAGAGCAGGGAGTGGAGCAAGACAGGCCACAAACCACGAGAAGCTCCAGTCCAAAAGGCAGCCAAACTGCAGCCCACATCCGGGAGAATCTCAAGAGCAGGTGGTGGAGCAAGCCAGGCCTCAAACCACGAGAAGATCCAGCCCAAAAAGCAGCCAAAATGCAGCCCACATCCGGGAGAATCTCAAGAGCAGGGGGTGGAGCAAGCCAGGCCTCAAACCACGAGAAGCTCCAGCCCAAAATGCAGCCAAAATGCAGCCCAAATCCGGGAGAATCTCAAGAGCAGGGGGTGGACCAAGCCAGGCCTCAAACCACGAGAAGCTCCAGCCCAAAAGGCAGCCAAAATGCAGCCCACATCCGGCAGAATCTCAAGAGCAGGGGGTGGAGCAAGCCAGGCCTCAAACCACGAGAAGCTCCATCCCAATAGGCAGCCAAAATGCAGAACACATCCAGGAGAATCTCAAGAGCAGGGGGTGGAGCAAGCCAGGCCTCCAACCATGAGAAGCTCCAGCCCAAAAGGCAGCCAAAATGCAGCCCACATCCGGGAGAATATCAAGAGCAGGGGGTGGAGCAAGCCAGGCCTCAAACCACGAGAAGCTCCAGCCCAAAAGGCAGCCAAATTCCAGCCCAACTCCCAGAGAATCTCAAGAGCAGGGGGTGGAGCAAGCCAGGCCTCAAACCACGAGAAGCTCCAGCCCAAAAGGCAGCAAAAATGCAGCCCACCTCTGGGATAATCTCAAGAGCAGGGGGTGAAGCAAGCCAGGCCTCCAACCACGAGAATCTCCAGCCCAAAAAGCAGCCAAAATGCAGCCCACATCCGGGAGAATCTCAAGAGCAGGGGGTGGAGCAAGCCAGGCCTCAAACCACGAGAAGCTCCAGCCCAAAAAGCAGCCAAAATCCTAACCACATCCGGGAGAATCTCAAGAGCAGGGGGTGGAGCAAGCCAGGCCTCAAACCACGAGAAGCTCCAGCCCAAAAGGCAGCCAAAATGCAGCCCACATCCGGGAGAATCTCAAGAGCAGGGGGTGGAGCAAGCCAGGCCTCAAACCACGAGAAGCTCCAGCCCAAAAGGCAGCCAAAATGCAGCCCACATCCAGGAGAATCTCAAGAGCAGGGGGTGGAGCAAGCCAGGCCTCAAACCACGGGAAGCTCCAGCCCAAAAAGCAGCCAAAATCCTAACCACATCCGGGAGAATCTCAAGAGCAGGGGGTGGAGCAAGCCAGGCCTCTAAACCACGAGAAGCTCCAGCCCAAAAGGCAGCCAAAATGCAGAACACATCCAGGAGAATATCAAGAGCAGGGGGTGGAGCAAGCCAGGCTACAAAGCACGAGAAGCTCCAGCCCAAAAGGCAGCCAAAATGCAGCCCAAATCTGGGAGAATCTCAAGAGCAGGGGGTGGAGCAAGCCAGGCCTCAAACCACGAGAAGCTCCAGGCCAAAAGGCAGCCAAAATGCAGCCCACATCCGGGAGAATCTCAAGAGCAGGGAGTGGAGCAAGCCAGGCCTCAAACCACGAGAAGCTCCAGCCCAAAAGGCAGCCAAAATGCAGCCCACATCCGGGAGAATCTCAAGAGCAGGGGGTAGAAGCAAGCCAGGCCTGAAACCACGAGAAGCTTCAGCCCAAAAGGCAGCCAAAATGCAGCCCACATCCGGGAGAATCTCAAGAGCAGGGGGTGGAGCAAGCCAGGCCTCTAAACCACGAGAAGCTCCAGCCCAAAAGGCAGCCAAAATGCAGCCCACATCCGGGAGAATCTCAAGAGCAGGGGGTGAAGCAAGCCAGGCCTCAAACCACGAGAAGCTCCAGCCCAAAAATCAGCCAAAATGCAGCCCACATCCGGGAGAATCTCAAGAGCAGGGGGTGAAGCAAGCCAGGCCTCAAACCACGAGAAGCTCCAGCCCAAAAGGCAGCCAAAATCCAGCCCACATCCGGGAGAATCTCAAGAGCAGGGGGTGAAGCAAGCCAGGCCTCAAACCACGAGAAGCTCCAGCCCAAGAATCAGCCAAAATGCAGCCCACATCCGGAGAATATCAACAACAGGGGGTGGAGCAAGCCAGGCCTCAAACCACGAGAAGCTCCAGCCCAAAAGGCAGCCAAAATCCAGCCCACCTCTGGGAGAATCTCAAGAGCAGGGGGTGGAGCAAGCCAGGCCTCAAACCACGAGAAGCTCCAGCCCAAAAGGCAGCCAAATTCCAGCCCACATCTGGGAGAACCTCAAGAGAAGGAGGTGGCGTAAGGCAGGCCTCAAACCACGAGAAGCTCCAGCCCAAAAGGCAGCCAAAATGAAGCCCACATCCGGGAGAATATCCTGAGCAGGGGGTGGAGCAAGCCAGGCCTCAAACCACGAGAAGCTCCAGCCCAACAGGCAGCCAGAATCCAGCCCACATCAGGGAGAATATCAAGAGCAGGGAGTGGAGCAAGCCAGGCCTCAAACCACGAGAAGCTCCAGCCCAAAATGCAGGCAAAATCCTAAACACCTCCGGGAGAATCTCAAGAGCAGGGGGTGGAGCAAGCCAGGCCTCAAACCACGAGAAGCTCCAGCCCAAAAGGCAGCCAAAATGCAGCCCACATCCGGGAGAATCTCAAGAGCAGGGAGTGGAGCAAGCCAGGCCTCAAACCACGAGAAGCTCCAGCCCAAAATGCAGCCACAATCCAGCCCACATCCGGGAGAATCTCAAGAGCAGGGGGTGGAGCAAGCCAGGCCTCAAACCACGAGAAGCTCCAGCCCAAAATGCAGCCAAAATCCTACCCACATCCGGGAGAATCTCAAGAGCAGGGGGTGGAGCAAGCCAGGCCCCAAACCACGAGAAGCTCCAGCCAAAAAGGCAGCCAAAATGCAGCCGACATCCGGGAGAATCTCAAGAGCACGGGGTGGAGCAAGCCAGGCCTCAAACCACGAGAAGCTCCAGCCCAAAATGCAGCCCACTTCGGGGAGAATCTCAAGAGCAGGGGGTGGAGCAAGCCAGGCCTCAAACCACAAGAAGCTCCAGCCCAAAAGGCAGCCAAAATGCAGCCCACCTCCTGGAGAATCTCAAGAGCAGGGGGTGGAACAAGCCAGCCCCCAAACCACGAGAAGCTCCAGCCCAAAAGGCAGCCAAATGCCAGCCCACATCCGGGAGAATTTCAAGAGCAGTGGGTGGAGCAAGCCAGGCCCCAAACCACGAGAAGCTCCAGCCCAAAAAGCAGCCAAATTCCAGGCCACATCCGGTAGAATATCAAGAGCAGGGGGTGGAGCAAGCCAGGCCCCAAAGCACAAGAATCTCCAGCCTTAAATGCAGCCAAAATGCAGCCCACATCCAGGAGAATATCAAGAGCAGGGGGTGGAGCAAGCCAGGCCTCAAACCACTAGAAGCTCCAGCCCAAAAGGCAGCCAAAATGCAGCCCACATCCAGGAGAATCTCAAGAGCAGGGGGTGGAGCAAGCCAGCCCCCAAACCACGAGAAGCTCCAGCCCAAAAGGCAGCCAAAATCCAGCCCACTTCGGGGAGAATATCAAGAGCAGGGGGTGGAGAAAGCCACGCCTCAAACCACGAGAAGCTCCAGCCCAAAAGGCAGCCGAAATGCAGCCCACCTCCGGGAGAATCTCAAGAGCAGGGCTTGGAGCAAGCCAGGCCCCAAAGCACGAGAATCTCAAGCCCAAAACTCACCCAAAAAATCAGCCCACGTCGGGAAGAATCTCAAGAGCAGGGGGTGGAGCAAGCCAGGCCTCAAACCACGAGAAGCTCCAGCCCAAAAGGCAGCCAAAATCCAGCCCACATCCGGGAGAATATCAAGAGCAGGGCGTGGAACAAGCCAGCCCCCAAACCACGAGAAGCTCCAGCCCAAAAGGCAGCCAAAAGCCAGCCCACATCCGGGAGAATATCAAGAGGAGGGGGTGGAGCAAGCCAGGCCTCAAACCACGAGAACCTCCAGCCCAAAATGCAGACAAAATGCAGCCCACCTGCGGGAGAATATCAAGAGCAGGGGGTGGAGCAAGCCAGGCCTCAAACTATGAGAAGCTCCAGCCCAAAATGCAGCCAAAAGCCAGCCAACATCCGGGAGAATCTCAAGAGCAGGGGGTGGAGCAAGCCAGGCCTCAAACCACGAGAAGCTAGACCCCAAAAGGCAGCCAAAATGCAGCCCAGCTCCTGGAGAATCTCAAGAGCAGGGGGTGGAACAAGCCAGGCCCCAAACCACGAGAAGCTCCAGCCCAAAAGGCAGCCAAATGCCAGCCCACATCTGGGAGAATCTCAAGAGCAGGGGGTGGAGCAAGCCAGGCCTCAAACCACGAGAAGCTCCAGCCCAAAATGCAGCCAAAATCCAGCCCACCTCCTGGAGAATCTCAAGAGCAGGGGGTGGAGCAAGCCAGGCCTCAAACCACGAGAAGCTCCAGCCCAAAAGGCAGCCAAAATCCAGCCCAAATCCGGGAGAATCTCAAGAGCAGGGGGTGGAGCAAGCCAGGCCCCAAACCACGAGAAGCTCCAGCCCAAAAGGCAGCCAAAATCCAGCCCACATCCGGGAGAATCTCAAGAGCAGGGGGTGGAGCAAGCCAGGCCTCAAACCACGAGAAGCTCCAGACCAAAAGGCAGCCAAAATGCAGCCCACATCCGGGAGAATCTCAAGAGCAGGGGGTGGAGCAAGCCAGGCCTCAAACCACGAGAAACTCCAGCCCAAAAGGCAGCCAAAATGCAGCCCACATCCGGGAGAATCTCAAGAGCAGGGGGTGGAGCAAGCCAGGCCCCAAACCACGAGAAGCTCCAGCCCAAAATGCAGCCAAAATGCAGCCCACTTCCGGGAGAATATCAAGAGCAGGGGGTGGAGCAAGCCAGGCCTCAAACCACGAGTATCTCCAGCCCAAAATGCAGACAAAATCCAGCCCACATCCAGGAGAATCTCAAGAGCAGGGGGTGGAGCAAGCCAGGCCCCAAACCACGAGAAGCTCCATCCCAAAATGCAGCCAAAATGCAGCCCACTTCGGGGAGAATCTCAAGAGCAGGGGGTGGAGTAAGCCAGGCCTCAAACCATGAGAAGCTCCAGCCCAAAAGGCAGCCAAAATCCATCCCACTTCGGGGAGAATCTCAAGAGCAGGGGGTGGAGCAAGCCAGGCCTCAAACCACGAGAAGCTCCAGCCCAAAAGGCAGCCAAAATGCAGACCAGTTCGGGGAGAACCTCAAGAGCAGGGGGTGGAGCAAGCCAGGCCCCAAAGCACGAGAATCTCAAGCCCAAAACTCACCCAAAAACTCAGCCCACTTCGGGGAGAATCTCAAGAGCAGGGGGTGGAGTAAGCCAGGCCTCAAACCACGAGAAGCTCCAGCCCAAAAGGCAGCCAAAATCCATCCCACTTCGGGGAGAATCTCAAGAGCAGGGGGTGGAGCAAGCCAGGCCTCAAACCACGAGAAGCTCCAGCCCAAAAGGCAGCCAAAATGCAGACCAGTTCGGGGAGAACCTCAAGAGCAGGGGGTGGAGAAAGCCAGGCCCCAAAGCACGAGAATCTCAAGCCCAAAACTCACCCAAAAACTCAGCCCACGTCGGGAAGAATCTCAAGAGCAGGGGGTGGAGCAAGCCAGGCCTCAAACCACGAGAAGCTCCAGCCCAAAAGGCAGCCAAAATGCAGCCCACATCCGGGAAAATATCAAGAGCAGGGGGTGGAGCAAGCCAGGCCTCAAACCACGAGAAGCTCCAGCCCAAAAGGCAGCCAAAATGCAGCCCACATCCGGGAGAATATCAAGAGCAGGGCGTGGAACAAGCCAGCCCCCAAACCACGAGAAGCTCCAGCCCAAAAGGCAGCCAAAAGCCAGCCCACATCCGGGAGAATATCAAGAGGAGGGGGTGGAGCAAGCCAGGCCTCAAACCACGAGAAGCTCCAGCCAAAATGCAACCAAAATGCAGCCCACCTGCGGGAGAATCTCAAGAGCAGGGGGTGGAGCAAGCCAGGCCTCAAACCACGAGAAGCTCCAGCCCAAAAGGCAGCCAAAATGGAGCCCACATCCGGGAGAATCTCAAGAGCAGGGGGTGGAGCAAGCCAGGCCTCAAACCACGAGAAGCTAGACCCCAAAAGGCAGCCAAAATGCAGCCCACATCCGGCAGAATCTCAAGAGCAGGGGGTGGAGCAAGCCAGGCCTCAAACCTCGAGAAGCTAGACCCCAAAATGCAGCCAAAATGCAGCCCACATCTGGGAGAATATCAAGAGCAGGGGGTAGAGCAAGCCAGGCCTCAAACCACGAGAAGCTCCATCCCAAAAGTCAGCCAAAAATGCATCCCACTTCGGGGACAATCTCAAGAGCGGGGGTTGGAGCAAGCCAGGCCTGAAACCACGAGAAGCTCCAGCGCAAAATGCAGCCAAAATGCAGCCCACATCTGGGAGAATATCAAGAGCAGGAGGTGGAGCAAGCCAGGCCTCAAACCACGAGAAGCTCCAGCCCAAAACACAGCCAAAATGCAGCCCAAATCCGGGAGAATATCAAGAGCAGGGGTTGGAACAAGCCAGCCCTCAAACCACGAAAAGCTCCACCCCAAAAGGCAGCCAAAATCCAGCCCACATCTGGGAGAATCTCAAGAGCAGGGGGTGGAGCAAGCCAGGCCTCAAACCACGAGAAGCTCCAGCCCAAAATGCAGCCCACTTCGGGGAGAATCTCAAGAGCAGGGGGTGGAGCAAGCCAGGCCTCAAACCACAAGAAGCTCCAGCCCAAAAGGCAGCCAAAATGCAGCCCACCTCCTGAAGAATCTCAAGAGCAGGGGGTGGAGCAAGCCAGCCCCCAAACCACGAGAAGCTCCAGCCCAAAAGGCAGCCAAATGCCAGCCCACATCCGGGAGAATTTCAAGAGCAGTGGGTGGAGCAAGCCAGGCCCCAAACCACGAGAAGCTCCAGCCCAAAAAGCAGCCAAATTCCAGGCCACATCCGGTAGAATATCAAGAGCAGGGGGTGGAGCAAGCCAGGCCCCAAAGCACAAGAATCTCCAGCCTTAAATGCAGCCAAAATGCAGCCCACATCCAGGAGAATATCAAGAGCAGGGGGTGGAGCAAGCCAGGCCTCAAACCACTAGAAGCTCCAGCCCAAAAGGCAGCCAAAATGCAGCCCACATCCAGGAGAATCTCAAGAGCAGGGGGTGGAGCAAGCCAGCCCCCAAACCACGAGAAGCTCCAGCCCAAAAGGCAGCCAAAATCCAGCCCACTTCGGGGAGAATATCAAGAGCAGGGGGTGGAGAAAGCCACGCCTCAAACCACGAGAAGCTCCAGCCCAAAAGGCAGCCGAAATGCAGCCCACCTCCGGGAGAATCTCAAGAGCAGGGCTTGGAGCAAGCCAGGCCCCAAAGCACGAGAATCTCAAGCCCAAAACTCACCCAAAAAATCAGCCCACGTCGGGAAGAATCTCAAGAGCAGGGGGTGGAGCAAGACAGGCCGCAAACCACGAGAAGCTCCAGCCCAAAAGGCAGCCAAAATCCAACCCACATCCGGGAGAATATCAAGAGCAGGGCGTGGAACAAGCCAGCCCCCAAACCACGAGAAGCTCCAGCCCAAAAGGCAGCCAAAAGCCAGCCCACATCCGGGAGAATATCAAGAGGAGGGGGTGGAGCAAGCCAGGCCTCAAACCACGAGAACCTCCAGCACAAAATGCAGACAAAATGCAGCCCACCTGCGGGAGAATATCAAGAGCAGGGGGTGGAGCAAGCCAGGCCTCAAACTACGAGAAGCTCCAGCCCAAAATGCAGCCAAAAGCCAGCCAACATCCGGGAGAATCTCAAGAGCAGGGGGTGGAGCAAGCCAGGCCTCAAACCACGAGAAGCTAGACCCCAAAAGGCAGCCAAAATGCAGCCCACCTCCTGGAGAATCTCAAGAGCAGGGGGTGGAACAAGCCAGGCCCCAAACCACGAGAAGCTCCAGCCCAAAAGGCAGCCAAATGCCAGCCCACATCTGGGAGAATCTCAAGAGCAGGGGGTGGAGCAAGCCAGGCCTCAAACCACGAGAAGCTCCAGCCCAAAATGCAGCCAAAATCCAGCCCACCTCCTGGAGAATCTCAAGAGCAGGGGGTGGAGCAAGCCAGGCCTCAAACCACGAGAAGCTCCAGCCCAAAAGGCAGCCAAAATCCAGCCCAAATCCGGGAGAATCTCAAGAGCAGGGGGTGGAGCAAGCCAGGCCCCAAACCACGAGAAGCTCCAGCCCAAAAGGCAGCCAAAATCCAGCCCACATCCGGGAGAATCTCAAGAGCAGGGGGTGGAGCAAGCCAGGCCTCAAACCACGAGAAGCTCCAGACCAAAAGGCAGCCAAAATGCAGCCCACATCCGGGAGAATCTCAAGAGCAGGGGGTGGAGCAAGCCAGGCCTCAAACCACGAGAAACTCCAGCCCAAAAGGCAGCCAAAATGCAGCCCACATCCGGGAGAATCTCAAGAGCAGGGGGTGGAGCAAGCCAGGCCCCAAACCACGAGAAGCTCCAGCCCAAAATGCAGCCAAAATGCAGCCCACTTCCGGGAGAATATCAAGAGCAGGGGGTGGAGCAAGCCAGGCCTCAAACCACGAGTATCTCCAGCCCAAAATGCAGACAAAATCCAGCCCACATCCAGGAGAATCTCAAGAGCAGGGGGTGGAGCAAGCCAGGCCCCAAACCACGAGAAGCTCCATCCCAAAATGCAGCCAAAATGCAGCCCACTTCGGGGAGAATCTCAAGAGCAGGGGGTGGAGTAAGCCAGGCCTCAAACCATGAGAAGCTCCAGCCCAAAAGGCAGCCAAAATCCATCCCACTTCGGGGAGAATCTCAAGAGCAGGGGGTGGAGCAAGCCAGGCCTCAAACCACGAGAAGCTCCAGCCCAAAAGGCAGCCAAAATGCAGACCAGTTCGGGGAGAACCTCAAGAGCAGGGGGTGGAGCAAGCCAGGCCCCAAAGCACGAGAATCTCAAGCCCAAAACTCACCCAAAAACTCAGCCCACTTCGGGGAGAATCTCAAGAGCAGGGGGTGGAGTAAGCCAGGCCTCAAACCACGAGAAGCTCCAGCCCAAAAGGCAGCCAAAATCCATCCCACTTCGGGGAGAATCTCAAGAGCAGGGGGTGGAGCAAGCCAGGCCTCAAACCACGAGAAGCTCCAGCCCAAAAGGCAGCCAAAATGCAGACCAGTTCGGGGAGAACCTCAAGAGCAGGGGGTGGAGAAAGCCAGGCCCCAAAGCACGAGAATCTCAAGCCCAAAACTCACCCAAAAACTCAGCCCACGTCGGGAAGAATCTCAAGAGCAGGGGGTGGAGCAAGCCAGGCCTCAAACCACGAGAAGCTCCAGCCCAAAAGGCAGCCAAAATGCAGCCCACATCCGGGAAAATATCAAGAGCAGGGGGTGGAGCAAGCCAGGCCTCAAACCACGAGAAGCTCCAGCCCAAAAGGCAGCCAAAATGCAGCCCACATCCGGGAGAATATCAAGAGCAGGGCGTGGAACAAGCCAGCCCCCAAACCACGAGAAGCTCCAGCCCAAAAGGCAGCCAAAAGCCAGCCCACATCCGGGAGAATATCAAGAGGAGGGGGTGGAGCAAGCCAGGCCTCAAACCACGAGAAGCTCCAGCCAAAATGCAACCAAAATGCAGCCCACCTGCGGGAGAATCTCAAGAGCAGGGGGTGGAGCAAGCCAGGCCTCAAACCACGAGAAGCTCCAGCCCAAAAGGCAGCCAAAATGGAGCCCACATCAGGGAGAATCTCAAGAGCAGGGGGTGGAGCAAGCCAGGCCTCAAACCACGAGAAGCTAGACCCCAAAAGGCAGCCAAAATGCAGCCCACATCCGGCAGAATCTCAAGAGCAGGGGGTGGAGCAAGCCAGGCCTCAAACCTCGAGAAGCTAGACCCCAAAATGCAGCCAAAATGCAGCCCACATCCAGGAGAATCTCAAGAGCAGGGGGTGGAGCAAGCCAGGCCTCAAACCACGAGAAGCTCCAGCCCAAAAGGCAGCCAAAAATACATCCCACTTCGGGGAGAATCTCAAGAGCGGGGGTTGGAGCAAGCCAGGCCTGAAACCACGAGAAGATCCAGCCCAAAATGCAGACAAAATCCAGCCCACATCCGGGACAATCTCAAGAGCAGGGGGTGGAGCAAGCCAGGCCCCAAACCACGAGAAGCTCCAGCCCAATATGTATCCAAAATGCAGCCCACATCCGGGAGAATCTCAAGAGCAGGGGGTGGAGCAAGCCCGGCCCCAAACCACGAGAAGCTCCAGCCCAAAGTCAGCCAAAACACAGCCCACCTGCGGGAGAATCTCAAGAGCAGGGGGTGGAGCAAGCCAGGCCTCAAACCACGAGAAGCTCCAGCCCAAAAGGCAGCCAAAATCCAGCCCACCTGCGGGAGAATCTCAAGAGCAGGGGGTGGAGAAAGCCAGGCCTCAAACCACGAGAAGCTCCAGCCCAAAAGGCAGCCAAAATCCAGCCCACATCCGGGAGAATCTCAAGAGCAGGGGGTGGAGCAAGCCAGGCCCCAAACCACGAGAAGCTCCAGCCCAAAAAGCAGCCAAAATCCAACCCTATATCTGGGAGAATATCAATAGTAGTAGCTGGAGCAAGCCAGGCCTCAAACCACGAGAAGCTCCAGCCCAAAAGGCAGCCAAAATGCAGCCCACATCCGGGAGAATCTCAAGAGCAGGGGGTGGAGCAAGCCAGGCCTCAAACCACGAGAAGCTCCAGCCCAAAATGCAGCCAAAAATGCCTCCCACATCCCGGAGAATCTCAAGAGCAGGGGGTGGAGCAAGCCAGGTCTCAAACCACGAGAAGCTCCAGCCCAAAATGCAGCCAAAATCCAGCCCACATCCGGGAGAATCTCAAGAGCAGGGGGTGGAGCAAGCCAGGCCTCAAATCACGAGAAGCTCCAGCCCAAAAGCAGCCAAAATGCAGCCCAACTGCGGGAGAATATCAAGAGCAGGGGTTGGAGCAAGCCAGGCCTCAAACCACGAAAAGCTCCAGCCCAAAAGGCAGCCAAAATCCAGCCCACATCTGGGAGAATCTCAAGAGCAGGGGGTGGAGCAAGCCAGGCCTCAAACCACGAGAAGCTCCAGCCCAAAAGTCAGCCAAAAATGCATCCCACTTCGGGGACAATCTCAAGAGCGGGGGTTGGAGCAAGCCAGGCCTGAAACCACGAGAAGCTCCAGCCCAAAAGGCAGCCAAAATGCAGCCCACATCTGGGAGAATATCAAGAGCAGGGGGTGGAGCAAGCCAGGCCTCAAACCACGAGAAGCTCCAGCCCAAAAGGCAGCCAAAATGCAGCCCACATCCGGGAGAATATCAAGAGCAGGGATTGGAGGAAACCAGGCCTCAAACCACGAAAAGCTCCAGCCCAAAAGGCAGCCCACTTCGGGGAGAATCTCAAGAGCAGGGGGTGGAGCAAGCCAGGCCTCAAACCACGAGAAGCTAGACCCCAAAAGGCAGCCAAAATGCAGCCCACCTCCTGGAGAATCTCAAGAGCAGGGGGTGGAACAAGCCAGCCCCCAAACCACGAGAAGCTCCAGCCCCAAAGGCAGCCAAAATCCAGCCCACATCCGGGAGAATCTCAAGAGCAGGGGGTGGAGCAAGCCAGGCCCGAAACCACGAGAAGCTCCAGCCCAAAAGGCAGCCAAAATCCAGCCCACATCTGGGAGAATATCAAGAGCAGGGGGTGGAGCAAGCCAGGCCTCAAACCACGAGAAGCTCCAGCCCAAAAGGCAGCCAAAATGCAGCCCACATCCGGGAGAATCTCAAGAGCAGGGGGTGGAGCAAGCCAGGCCCCAAAAAACGAGAATCTCCAGCCCAAAAAGCAGCCAAATTCCAGACCACATCCGGGAGAATCTCAAGAGCAGGGGGTGGAGCAAGCCAGGCCCCAAACCACGAGAAGCTCCAGCCCAAAAGGCAGCCCACTTCGGGGAGAATCTCAAGAGCAGGTGTTGGAGTAAGCCAGGCCTCAAACCATGAGAAGCTCCAGCCCAAAAGGCAGCCAAAATCCAGCCCACATCCGGGAGAATCTCAAGAGCAGGGGGTGGAGCAAGCCAGGCCTCAAACCACGAGAAGCTCCAGCCCAAAGGGCAGCCAAAATCCAGCCCACATCCGGGACAATTTCAAGAGCAGGGGTTGGAGCAAGCCAGGCCTCAAACCACGAGAAGCTCCAGCCCAAAAGGCAGCCAAAAATGCATCCCACTTCGGGGAGAATCTCAAGAGCAGGGGTTGGAGCAAGCCAGGCCTCAAACCACGAGAAGCTCCAGCCCAAAGTCTGCCAAAACACAGCCCACCTGCGGGAGAATATCAAGAGCAGGGGGTGGAGCAAGCCAGGCCCCAAACCACGAGAAGCTCCAGCCCAAAAGTCAGCCAAAAATGCATCCCACTTCGGGGAGAATCTCAAGAGCAGGGGTTGGAGCAAGCCAGGCCTCAAACCACGAGAAGCTCCAGCCCAAAAGGCAGCCAAAATCCAACCCTATATCTTGGAGAATCTCAAGAGCAGGGGGTGGAGCAAGCCAGGCCTCAAACCACGAAAAGCTCCAGCCCAAAAAGCAGCCAAAATGCAGCCCACATCTGGGAGAATCTTAAGAGCAGGGGGTGGAGCAAGCCAGGCCTCAAACCAGGAGAAGCTCCAGCCCAAAAAGCAGCCAAAATGCAGCCCACATCCGGGAGAATCTCAAGAACAGGGGGTGGAGCAAGCCAGGCCCCAAACCACGAGAAGCTCCAGCCCAAAAGTCAGCCAAAAATGCATCCCACTTCGGGGAGAATCTCAAGAGCAGGGGTTGGAGGAAGTCAGGCCCCAAACCACGAGAAGCTCCAGCCCAAAATTCAGCCATAATCCAGCCCACATCCGGAATAATCTCAAGAGCAGGGGGTGGAGCAAGCCAGGCCTCAAACCACGAGAAGCTAGACCCCAAAAGGCAGCGAAAATGCAGCCCACATCCAGGAGAATCTCAAGAGCAGGGGGTGGAGCAAGCCAGGCCTCAAACCACGAGAAGCTCCAGCCCAAAAGGCAGCCAAAAATACATCCCACTTCGGGGAGAATCTCAAGAGCAGGGGTTGGAGCAAGCCAGGTCTGAAACCACGAGAAGATCCAGCCCAAAATGCAGCCAAAATGCAGCCCACATCCGGGAGAATCTCAAGAGCAGGTGGTGGAGCAAGCCCGGCCCCAAACCACGAGAAGCTCCAGCCCAAAAGGCAGCCAAAATCCAGCCCACCTGCGGGAGAATCTCAAGAGCAGGGGGTGGAGCAAGCCAGGCCTCAAACCACGAGAAGCTCCAGCCCAAAAGGCAGCCAAAATCCAGCCCACCTCCGGGAGAATCTCAAGAGCAGGGGGTGGAGCAAGCCAGGCCCCAAACCACGAGAAGCTCCAGCCCAAAATTCAGCCAAAAATGCCTCCCACATCCCGGAGAATCTCAAGAGCAGGGGGTGGAGCAAGCCAGGTCTCAAACCACGAGAAGCTCCAGCCCAAAAGGCAGCCAAAATCCAACCCTATATCTGGGAGAATATCAATAGTAGTAGCTGGAGCAAGCCTGGCCTCAAACCACGAGAAGCTCCAGCCAAAAAGCAGCCAAAATGCAGCCCAACTGCGGGAGAATATCAAGAGCAGGGGTTGGAGCAAGCCAGGCCTGAAACCACGAGAAGCTCCAGCCCAAAAGGCAGCCAAAATGCAGCCCACATCTGGGAGAATATCAAGAGCAGAGGGTGGAGCAAGCCAGGCCTCAAACCACGAGAAGCTCCCGCCCAAAACACAGCCAAAATGCAGCCCACATCCGGGAGAATATCAAGAGCAGGGGTTGGAACAAGCCAGCCCTCAAACCACGAGAAGCTCCAGCCCAAAAGGCAGCCAAAATCCAGCCCGCATCCGGGAGAATCTCAAGAGGAGGGGGTGGAGCAAGCCAGGCCCCAAAGCACGAGAAGCTCCAGCCCAAAAGGCAGCCAAAATGCAGCCCACATCCGGGAGAAACTCAAGAGCAGGGGGTGGAGCAAGCCAGGCCTCAAACCACGAGAAGCTCCAGCCCAAAATGCAGCCAAAATCCAGCCCACATCCGGGAGAATCTCAAGAGCAGGGGGTGGAGCAAGCCAGGCCCCAAGCCACGAGAATCTCCAGCCCAAAAAGCAGCCAAATTCCTGACCACATCCGGGAGAATCTCAAGAGCAGGGGGTGGAGCAAGCCAGGCCTCAAACCACGAGAATCTCCTGCCCAAAAGGCAGCCAAAATGCAGCCCACATCCGGGAGAATCTCAAGAGCAGGGGGTGGAGCAAGCCAGGCCTCAAACCACGAGAAACTCCAGCCCAAAAGGCAGCCAAAATCCAGCCCACATCCGGGAGAATCTCAAGAGCAGGGGGTGGAGCAAGCCAGGCCCCAAACCACGAGAAACTCCAGCCCAAAAGGCAGCCAAAATCCAGCCCACATCCGGGAGAATCTCAAGAGCAGGGGGTGGAGCAAGCCAGGCCCCAAACCACGAGAAGCTCCAGCCCAAAAGGCAGCCAAAATCCAGCCCACATCCGGGAGAATCTCAAGAGCAGGGGGTGGAGCAAGCCAGGCCTCAAACCACGAGAAGCTCCAGCTCAAAATGCAGCCAAAATGCAGCCCACATACGGGAGAATCTCAAGAGCAGGGGGTGGAGCAAGCCAGGCCCCAAGCCACGAGAATCTCCAGCCCAAAAAGCAGCCAAATTCCAGACCACATCCGGGAGAATCTCAAGAGCAGGGGGTGGAGCAAGCCAGGCCTCAAACCACGAGAATCTCCTGCCCAAAAGGCAGCCAAAATGCAGCCCACATCCGGGAGAATCTCAAGAGCAGGGGGTGGAGCAAGCCAGGCCTCAAACCACGAGAAACTCCAGCCCAAAAGGCAGCCAAAATGCAGCCCACATCCAGGAGAATCTCAAGAGCAGGGGGTGGAGCAAGCCAGGCCTCAAACCACGAGAAGCTCCAGCCCAAAATTCAGCCAAAAATGCATCCCACTTCGGGGAGAATCTCAAGAGCAGGGGTTGGAGCAAGCCAGGCCTCAAACCACGAGAAGCTCCAGCCCAAAGGCTGCCAAAACACAGCCCACCTGCGGGAGAATATCAAGAGCAGGGGGTGGAGCAAGCCAGGCCCCAAACCTCGAGAAGCTCCAGTCCAAAAAGCAGCCAAAATTCAGCCCACATCCGGGAGAATCTCAAGAGCAGGGGGTGGAGCAAGCCAGGCCTCAAACCACGAGAAGCTCCAGCCCAAAAGGCAGCTAAAATGCAGCCCACATCTGGGAGAATCTCAAGAGCAGGGGGTGGAGGAAGCCAGGCCCCAAACCACGAGAAGCTCCAGCCCAAAATTCAGCCAAAATCCAGCCCACATCCGGAATAATCTCAAGAGCAGGGGGTGGAGCAAGCCAGGCCTCAAACCACGAGAAGCTCCAGCCCAAAAGTCAGCCAAAATCCAGCCCATTTCCAGGAGAATATCAAGAGCAGGGAGAGGAGCAAGCCAGGCCTCAAACCACGAGAAGCTCCAGCATAAAAGGCAGCCAAAATCCAACACTATATCTGGGAGAATATCAAGAGCAGGAGCTGGAGCAAGCCAGGCCTCAAACCACGAGAAGCTCCAGCCCAAAACGTAGCCAAAATGCAGCCCAAATACGGGAGATATCACGAGAAGGGGGTGGAGCAAGCCAGGCCTCAAACCACGAGAAGCTCCAGCCCAAAATGCAGCCAAAATCCAGCCCACCTCCTGGAGAATCTCAAGAGGAGGGGGTGGAGCAAGCCAGGCCTCAAACCACGAGAAGCTCCAGCCCAAAAGGCAGCCAAAATGCAGCCCACATCCGGGAGAATCTCAAGAGGAGGGGGTGGAGCAAGCCAGGCCCCAAAGCACGAGAAGCTCCAGCCCAAAAGGCAGCCAAAATCCAGCCCACATCCGGGAGAAACTCAAGAGCAGGGGGTGGAGCAAGCCAGGCCTCAAACCACGAGAAGCTCCAGCCCAAAATGCAGCCAAAATCCAGCCCACATCCGGGAGAATCTCAAGAGCAGGGGGTGGAGCAAGCCAGGCCCCAAGCCACGAGAATCTCCAGCCCAAAATGCAGCCAAATTCCTGACCACATCCGGGAGAATATCAAGAGCAGGGGGTGGAGCAAGCCAGGCCTCAAACCACGAGAATCTCCTGCCCAAAAGGCAGCCAAAATGCAGCCCACATCCGGGAGAATCTCAAGAGCAGGGGGTGGAGCAAGCCAGGCCTCAAACCACGAGAAACTCCAGCCCAAAAGGCAGCCAAAATGCAGCCCACATGGAAGAGAATCTCAAGAGCAGGGGGTGGAGCAAGCCAGGCCTCAAACCACGAGAAGCTCCAGCCCAAAAGGCAGCCAAAATGCAGCCCACATCCGGGAGAATCTCAAGAGCAGGGGGTGGAGCAAGCCAGGCCCCAAACCACGAGAAGCTCCAGCCCAAAAGGCAGCCAAAATCCAGCCCACATCCGGGAGAATCTCAAGAGCAGGGGGTGGAGCAAGCCAGGCCCCAAACCACGAGAAGCTCCAGCCCAAAAGGCAGCCAAAATCCAGCCCACATCCGGGAGAATCTCAAGAGCAGGGGGTGGAGCAAGCCAGGCCTCAAACCACGAGAAGCTCCAGCTCAAAATGCAGCCAAAATGCAGCCCACATACGGGAGAATCTCAAGAGCAGGGGGTGGAGCAAGCCAGGCCCCAAGCCACGAGAATCTCCAGCCCAAAAAGCAGCCAAATTCCAGACCACATCCGGGAGAATCTCAAGAGCAGGGGGTGGAGCAAGCCAGGCCTCAAACCACGAGAATCTCCTGCCCAAAAGGCAGCCAAAATGCAGCCCACATCCGGGAGAATCTCAAGAGCAGGGGGTGGAGCAAGCCAGGCCTCAAACCACGAGAAACTCCAGCCCAAAAGGCAGCCAAAATGCAGCCCACATCCAGGAGAATCTCAAGAGCAGGGGGTGGAGCAAGCCAGGCCTCAAACCACGAGAAGCTCCAGCCCAAAATTCAGCCAAAAATGCATCCCACTTCGGGGAGAATCTCAAGAGCAGGGGTTGGAGCAAGCCAGGCCTCAAACCACGAGAAGCTCCAGCCCAAAGGCTGCCAAAACACAGCCCACCTGCGGGAGAATATCAAGAGCAGGGGGTGGAGCAAGCCAGGCCCCAAACCTCGAGAAGCTCCAGTCCAAAAAGCAGCCAAAATTCAGCCCACATCCGGGAGAATCTCAAGAGCAGGGGGTGGAGCAAGCCAGGCCTCAAACCACGAGAAGCTCCAGCCCAAAAGGCAGCTAAAATGCAGCCCACATCTGGGAGAATCTCAAGAGCAGGGGGTGGAGCAAGCCAGGCCCCAAACCACGAGAAGCTCCAGCCCAAAATTCAGCCAAAAATGCATCCCACTTCGGGGAGAATCTCAAGAGCAGGGGTTGGAGGAAGCCAGGCCCCAAACCACGAGAAGCTCCAGCCCAAAATTCAGCCAAAATCCAGCCCACATCCGGAATAATCTCAAGAGCAGGGGGTGGAGCAAGCCAGGCCTCAAACCACGAGAAGCTCCAGCCCAAAAGTCAGCCAAAATCCAGCCCATTTCCAGGAGAATATCAAGAGCAGGGAGAGGAGCAAGCCAGGCCTCAAACCACGAGAAGCTCCAGCATAAAAGGCAGCCAAAATCCAACCCTATATCTGGGAGAATATCAAGAGCAGGAGCTGGAGCAAGCCAGGCCTCAAACCACGAGAAGCTCCAGCCCAAAACGTAGCCAAAATGCAGCCCAAATACGGGAGATATCACGAGAAGGGGGTGGAGCAAGCCAGGCCTCAAACCACGAGAAGCTCCAGCCCAAAAGTCAGTCAAACTCCAGCCCACATCCGGAAGAATCTCAAGAGCAGGGGGTGGAGCAAGCCAGGCCTCAAACCACGAGAAGCTCCAGCCCAAAAGGCAGCCAAAATCCAGACCACTTCGGGGAGAATATCAAGAGCAGGGGGTGGAGCAAGCCAGGACTCAAACCACGAGAAGCTCCAGCCCAAAAGGCAGCCAAAATGCAGCCCACATCTGGGAGAATATCAAGAGCAGGGGTTGGAGCAAGCCAGGCCTCAAACCACGAGAAGCTCCAGCCCAAAATTCAGCCAAAAATGCATCCCACTTCGGGGAGAATCTCAAGAGCAGGGGTTGGAGCAAGCCAGGCCTCAAACCACGAGAAGCTCCAGCCCAAAGGCTGCCAAAACACAGCCCACCTGCGGGAGAATATCAAGAGCAGGGGGTGGAGCAAGCCAGGCCCCAAACCACGAGAAGTTCCAGCATAAAAGTCAGCCAAAAATGCATCCCACTTCGGGGAGAATCTCAAGAGCAGGGGGTGGAGCAAGCCAGGCCTCAAACCACGAGAAGCTCCAGCCCAAAGGCTGCCAAAACACAGCCCACCTGCGGGAGAATATCAAGAGCAGGGGGTGGAGCAAGCCAGGCCCCAAACCACGAGAAGCTCCAGTCCAAAAAGCAGCCAAAATTCAGCCCACATCCGGGAGAATCTCAAGAGCAGGGGGTGGAGCAAGCCAGGCCTCAAACCACGAGAAGCTCCAGCCCAAAAGGCAGCCAAAATGCAGCCCACATCTGGGAGAATCTCAAGAGCAGGGGGTGGAGCAAGCCAGACCTCAAACCACGAGAAGCTCCAGCCCAAAAGGCAGCCAAAATGCAGCTCACCTCCGGGAGAATATCAAGAGCAGGGGGTGGAGCAAGCCAGGCCCCAAACCACGAGAAGCTCCAGCCCAAAAGGCAGCCAAAATGCAGACCACATCTGGGAGAATCTCAAGAGCAGGGGGTGGAGCAAGCCAGGCCTCAAACCACGAGAAGCTACAACCCAAAGGCAGCCAAAATGCAGCCCACATCCGGGGGAATATCAAGAGCAGGGGGTGGAGCAAGCCAGGCCCCAAACCACGAGAAGCTCCAGCCCAAAAGTCAGCCAAAATCCAGCCCACATCCGAAAGAATCTCAAGAGCAGGGGGTGGAGCAAGCCAGGCCTCAAACCACGAGAAGCTCCAGCCCAAAAGGCAGCCAAAATGCAGCCCACATCCGGGAGAATATCAAGAGCAGGGGGTGGAGCAAGACAGGCCTCAAACCACGAGAAGCTCCAGCCCAAAAGGCAGCCAAAATCCAGCCCACATCCGGGAGAATCTCAAGAGCAGGGGGTGGAGCAAGCCAGGCCTAAAACCACGAGAAGCTCCAGCCCAAAAGGCAGCCAAAATCCAGCCCACATCCGGGAGAATCTCAAGAGCAGGGGGTGGAGCAAGCCAGGCCCCAAACCACGAGAAGCTCCAGCCCAAAAGGGAGCCAAAATCCACCCCACATCCGGGAGAATCTCAAGTGCAGGGGGTGGAGCAAGCCAGGCCTAAAACCACGAGAAGCTCCAGCCCAAAAGGCAGCCAAAATCCAGCCCACCTCCAGGAGAATATCAAGAGCAGGGGATGGAGCAAGCCAGGCCTCAAACCACGAGAAGCTCCAGCCCAAAATTCAGCCAAAATCCAGCCCACATCCGGAATAATCTCAAGAGCAGGGGGTGGAGCAAGCCAGGCCTCAAACCACGAGAAGCTCCAGCCCAAAAGTCAGCCAAAATCCAGCCCATTTCCAGGAGAATATCAAGAGCAGGGAGAGGAGCAAGCCAGGCCTCAAACCACGAGAAGCTCCAGCCCAAAAGGCAGCCAAAATGCAGGCCACATCCGGGAGAATATGAAGAGTAGGAGCTGGAGCAAGCCAGGCCTCAAACCACGAGAAGTTCCAGCCCAAAAGTCAGTCAAACTCCAGCCCACCTCCGGAAGAATCTCAAGAGCAGGGGGTGGAGCAAGCCAGGCCTGAAACCACGAGAAGCTCCAGCCCAAAAGGCAGCCAAAATCCAGACCACTTCGGAGAGAATATCATGAGCAGGGGGTGGAGCAAGCCAGGCCTCAAACCACGAGAAGCTCCAGCCCAAAAGGCAGCCAAAATGCAGCCCACATCCAGGAGAATATCAAGAGCAGGGGTTGGAGCAAGCCAGGCCTCAAACCACGAGAAGCTCCAGCCCAAAATTCAGCCAAAAATGCATCCCACTTCGGGGAGAATCTCAAGAGCAGGGGTTTTAGCAAGCCAGGCCTCAAACCACGAGAAGCTCCAGCCCAAAGGCTGCCAAAACACAGCCCACCTGCGGGAGAATCTCAAGAGCAGGGGGTGGAGCAAGCCAGGCCCCAAACCACGAGAAGTTCCAGCATAAAAGTCAGCCAAAAATGCATCCCACTTCGGGGAGAATCTCAAGAGCAGGGGTTGGAGCAAGCCAGGCCTCAAACCACGAGAAGCTCCAGACCAAAGGCTGCCAAAACACAGCCCACCTGCGGGAGAATATCAAGAGCAGGGGGTGGAGCAAGCCAGGCCCCAAACCACGAGAAGCTCCAGTCCAAAAAGCAGCCAAAATTCAGCCCACATCCGGGAGAATCTCAAGAGCAGGGGGTGGAGCAAGCCAGGCCTCAAACCATGAGAAGCTCCAGCCCAAAAGGCAGCCAAAATGCAGCCCACATCTGGGAGAATCTCAAGAGCAGGGGGTGGAGCAAGCCAGACCTCAAACCACGAGAAGCTCCAGCCCAAAAGGCAGCCAAAATGCAGACCACATCTGGGAGAATCTCAAGAGCAGGGGGTGGAGCAAGCCAGGCCTCAAACCACGAGAAGCTACAACCCAAAGGCAGCCAAAATGCAGCCCACATCCCTGAGAATATCAAGAGCAGGGGGTGGAGCAAGCCAGGCCCCAAACCACGAGAAGCTCCAGCCCAAAAGTCAGCCAAAATCCAGCCCACATCCGAAAGAATCTCAAGAGCAGGGGGTGGAGCAAGCCAGGCCTCAAACCACGAGAAGCTCCAGCCCAAAAGGCAGCCAAAATGCAGACCACTTCGGGGAGAATCTCAAGAGCAGGGGGTGGAGCAAGCCAGGCCCCAAACCACGAGAAACTCCAGCCCAAAAGGCAGCCAAAATGCAGCCCACACCCAGGAGAATATCAAGAGCAGGGGGTGGAGCAAGCCAGGCCCCAAACCACGAGAAGCTCCAGTCCAAAAAGCAGCCAAAATTCAGCCCACCTCCGGGAGAATCTCAAGAGCAGGGGGTGGAGCAAGCCAGGCCTCAAACCATGAGAAGCTCCAGCCCAAAATGTAGCCAAAATCCAGCCCACATCCCGGAGAATATCAAGAGCAGGGGATGGAGCAAGCCAGGCCTCAAACCACGAGAAGCTCCAGCCCAAAAGGCAGCCAAAATCCAGCCCTATATCTGGGAGAATCTCAAGAGCAGGGGGTGGAGCAAGCCAGGCCTCAAACCACGAGAAGCTCCAGCCCAAAAGGAAGCCAAAATCCAGCCCACATCCGCGAGAATCTTAAGAGCAGGGGGTGGAGCAAGCCAGGCCTCAAACCACGAGAAGCTCCAGCCCAAAAAGCAGCCAAAATGCAGCCCACATCCAGGAGAATATCAAGAGCATGGGGTGGAGCAAGCCAGGCCCCAAACCACGAGAAGCTCCAGCCCAAAAGTCAGCCAAAAATGCATCCCAATTCGGGGAGAATCTCAAGAGCAGGGGTTGGCGGAAGCCAGGCCCCAAACCACGAGAAGCTCCAGCCCAAAATTCATCCAAAATGCACCCCACATCCGGAATAATCTCAAGAGCAGGGGGTGGAGCAAGCCAGGCCTCAAACCACGAGAAGCTCCAGCCCAAAAGGCAGCCAAATTCCAATCCTATATCTTGCACAATCTCAAGAGCAGAGGGTGGAGCAAGACAGGCCTCAAACCACGAGAAGCTCCAGCCCAAAAGTCAGTCAAACTCCAGCCCACATCCGGAAGAATCTCAAGAGCAGGGGGTGGAGCAAGCCAGGCCTCAAACCATGAGAAGCTCCAGCCCAAAATGTAGCCAAAATCCAGCCCTATATCTGGGAGAATCTCAAGATCAGGGGGTGGAGCAAGCCAGGCCTCAAACCATGAGAAGCTCCAGCCCAAAAGGCAGCCAAAATCTAGCCCACATCCGGGAGAATCTCAAGAGCAGGGGGTGGAGCAAGCCAGGCCTCAAACCACGAGAAGCTCCAGCCCAAAATATAGGCAAATTCCAGCCCACCTCTGGGAGAATCTCAAGAGCAGGGGGTGGAGCAAGCCAGCCCCCAAACCACGAGAAGCTCCAGCCCAAAAGGCAGCCAAAATGCAGCCCACACCCAGGAGAATATCAAGTGTAGGAGCTGGAGCAAGCCAGGCCTCAAACCACGAGAAGTTCCAGCCCAAAACGTAGCCAAAATGCAGCCCGAATCCGGGAGATATCACGAGAAGGGGGTGGAACAAGCCAGGCCTCAAACCACGAGAAGCTCCAGCCCAAAAGTCAGCCAATATCCAGCCGACATCCGGGAGAATCTCAAGAGCAGGGGGTGGAGCAAGCCAGGCCCCAAACCACGAGAAGCTCCAGCCCAAAAGGCAGCCAAAATCCAGTCCTACATGCGGGAGAATCTCAAGAGCAGGGGGTGAGCAAGCCAGGCCTCAAACCACGAGAAGCTCCAGCCCAAAGACAGCCAAAATGTAGCCCAAAATGCGGGAGAATATCAAGAGCAGGGGTTGGATCAAGCCAGGCCTCAAACCACGAGAAGCTCCAGCCCAAATTCCAGCCAAAATCCAGCCCACATCCGGAAGAATCTCAAGAGCAGGGAGTGGAGCAAGCCAGGCCCCAAACCACGAGAACCTCCCACCCAAAGGCAGCCAAAATGCAGCCCACATCTGGGAGAATTTCAAGAGCAGGGGGTGGAGCAAGCCAGGCCTCAAACCACGAGAAGCTCCAGCCCAAAAGGCAGCCAAAATCCAGCCCACACCCAGGAGAATATCAAGAGCAGGGGGTGGAGCAAGCCAGGCCCCAAACCACGAGAAGCTCCAGTCCAAAAAGCAGCCAAAATTCAGCCCACATCCGGGAGAATATCAAGAGCAGGGGGTGGAGCAAGCCAGGCCTCAAACCACGAGAAGCTGCAGCCCACAAGGCAACCAAAATGCAGACCACATCCAGGAGAATATCAAGAGCAGGGGATGGAGCAAGCCAGGCCTCAAACCACGAGAAGCTCCAGTCCAAAATGCAGCCAAAATCCAGCCCATTTCCAGGAGAATATCAAGAGTAGGAGCTGGAGTAAGCCAGGCCTCAAACCACGAGAAGCTCCAGCCCAAAAAGCAGCCAAAAGGCAGGCCACATCCGGGAGAATATCAAGAGTAGGAGCTGGAGCAAGCCAGGCCTCAAACCACGAGAAGTTCCAGCACAAAACGTAGCCAAAATGCAGCCCAAATCCGGGCGATATCACGAGAAGGGGGTGGAGCAAACCAGGCCTCAAACCACGAGAACCTCCAGCCCAAAAGGCAGCCAAAATGCAGCCCACATCCCGGAGAATTTCAAGAGCAGGGGGTGGAGCAAGCCAGGCCTCAAACCACGAGAAGCTCCAGCCCAAAATTCAGCCAAAATCCAGCCCACATCCGGAAGAATCTCAAGAGCAGGGGGTGGAGCAAGCCAGGCCTCAAACCACGAGAAGCTCCAGCCCAAAAGGCAGCCAAATTCCAACCCTATATCTTGCACAATCTCAAGAGCAGAGGGTGGAGCAAGACAGGCCTCAAACCACGAGAAGCTCCAGCATAAAAGGCAGCCAAAATTCAACCCTGTATCTGGGAGAATATCAAGAGTAGGAGCTGGAGCAAGCCAGGCCTCAAACCACGAGAAGCTCCAGCCCAAAAGGCAGCCAAAATCCAGCCCACATCCAGGAAAATATCAGGAGAAGGGGGTGGAGCAAGCCAGGTCTCAAACCACGAGAAGCTCCAGCCCTAAATGAGCCAAAATGCAGCCCACATCCAGGAAAATAGCAGGAGAAGGGGGTGGAGCAAGCCAGGCCTCAAACCACGAGAAGCTCCAGCCCTAAATGAGCCAAAATGCAGCCCACATCCAGGAAAATAGCAGGAGAAGGGGGTGGAGCAAGCCAGGTCTCAAACCACGAGAAGCTCCAGCCCTAAATGAGCCAAAATGCAGCCCACATCCAGGAGAATATCAAGAGCAGGGGGTGGAGCAAGCCAGGCCTCAAACCACGAGAAGCTCCAGCCCAAAATGCAGCCAAAAATGCAGCCCACTTCGGGGAGAATATCAAGAGCAGGGGGTGGAGCAAGCCCGGCCTCAAATCACGAGAAGCTCCAGCCCAAAAGGCAGCCAAAATCCAGCCCACATCCGGAAGAATCTCAAGAGCAGGGGGTGGAGCAAGCCAGGCCTCAAACCACGAGAAGCTCCAGCCCAAAAGGCAGCCAAATTCCAACCCTATATCTTGCACAATCTCAAGAGCAGAGGGTGGAGCAAGACAGGCCTCAAACCACGAGAAGCTCCAGCCCAAAACTCAGCCAAAATCCAGCCCATTTCCAGGAGAATATCAAGAGCAGGGGGTGGAGCAAGCCAGGCCTCAAACCACGAGAACCTCCAGCATAAAAGGCAGCCAAAATCCAAACCTATATCTGGGAGAATATCAAGAGTAGGAGCTGGAGCAAGCAGGCCCCAAAGCACGAGAAGCTCCAGCCCAAAAGGCAGCCAAACTCCAGCCCACATCCGGAAGAATCTCAAGAGCAGGGGGTGGAGCAAGCCAGGCCTCAAACCACGAGAAGCTCCAGCCCTAAAATCAGCCAATATCCAGCCGACATCCGGGAGAATCTCAAGAGCAGGGGGTGGAGCAAGCAGGCCCCAAAGCACGAGAAGCTCCAGCCCAAAAGGCAGCCAAAATCCAGCCCACTTCGGGGAGAATCTCAAGAGCAGGGAGTGGAGCAAGCCAGGCCTCAAACCACGAGAAGCTCCAGCCCATAAGGCAGCCAAAATCCAGTCCTACATCCGGGAGAATCTCAAGAGCAGGGGGTGGAGCAAGCCGGGTCTCAAACCACGAGAAGCTCCAGCCCAAAGTCAGCCAAAATGCAGCCCAACTGCGGGAGAATATCAAGAGCAGGGGGTGGAGCAAGCCAGGCCTCAAACCACGAGAAGCTCCAGCCCAAAAGACAGCCAAAATCCAACCCACATCCAGGAAAATATCAAGAGAAGGGGGTGGAGCAAGCCAGGCCTCAAACCACGAGAACCTCCAGCCCAAAAATCAGCCAAAATGCAGCCCACATCCGGGAGAATATCAAGAGCAGGGGGTGGAGCAAGCCAGGCCTCATGCCACGAGATGCTCTAGCCCAAGATGCAGCCAAAATGCAGCCCATCTCCAGGAGAATATCAAGAGCAGGGGGTGGAGCAAGCCAGGCCCCAAACCACGAGAAGCTCCAGCCCAAGATGCAGCCAAAATGAAGCCCATCTCCAGGAGAATATCAAGAGCAGGGGGTGGAGCAAGCCAGGCCTCAAACCACGAGAAGCTCCAGCCCAAAAGTCAGCCAATATCCAGCCCATTTCCAGGAGAATATCAAGAGCAGGGGGTGGAGCAAGCCAGGCCTCAAACCACGAGAACCTCCAGCATAAAAGGCAGCCAAAATCCAACCCTATATCTGGGAGAATATCAAGAGTAGGAGCTGGAGCAAGCAGGCCCCAAAGCACGAGAAGCTCCAGCCCAAAAGTCAGCCAAACTCCAGCCCACATCCAGGAGAATCTCAAGAGCAGGGGGTGGAGCAAGCCAGGCCTCAAACCACGAGAAGCTCCAGCCCTAAAATCAGTCAATATCCAGCCGACATCCGGGAGAATCTCAAGAGCAGGGGGTGGAGCAAGCAGGCCCCAAAGCACGAGAACCTCCAGCCCAAAAGGCAGCCAAAATCCAGTCCTACATCCGGGAGTGGAGCAAGCCAGGCCTCAAACCACGAGAAGCTCCAGCCCAAAGTCAGCCAAAATGCAGCCCAACTGCGGGAGAATCTCAAGAGCAGGGGGTGGAGCAAGCCAGGCCTCAAACCACGAGAAGCTCCAGCCCAAAAGACAGCCAAAATCCAACCCACATCCAGGAAAATATCAAGAGAAGGGGGTGGAGCAAGCCAGGCCTCAAACCACGAGAAGCTCCAGCCCAAAAGGCAGCCAAAATGCAGGCCACCTCCGGGAGAATCTCAAGAGCAGGGGGTGGAGCAAGCCAGATCTCAAACCACGAGAAGCTCCAGCCCAATAAGCAGCCAAAATCCAGCCCTATATCTGGGAGAATCTCAAGAGCAGGGGGTGGAGCAAGCCAGGCCTCAAACCACGAGAAGCTCCAGCCCAAAAGGCAGCCAAAATCCAGCCCACATCCGGGAGAATCTCAAGAGCAGGGGGTGGAGCAAGCCAGGCCTCATGCCACGAGATGCTCTAGCCCAAGATGCAGCCAAAATGCAGCCCATCTCCAGGAGAATATCAAGAGCAGGTGGTGGAGCAAGCCAGGCCTCAAACCACGAGAAGCTCCAGCCCAAAAGGCAGCCAAAATGTAGCCCAAATGCGGGAGAATATCAAGAGCAGGGGGTGGAGCAAGCCAGGCCCCAAACCACGAGAAGCTCCAGCCCAAAATGCAGCCAAAATCCAGACCACATCCGGAAGAATCTCAAGAGCAGGGGGTGGAGCAAGCCAGGCCTCAAACCACGAGAAGCTCCAGCCCAAAATGCAGCCAAAATCCAGCCCACATCTGGTAGAATTTCAAGAGCAGGGGTTGGAGCAAGCCAGGCCCCAAACCACGAGAAGCTCCAGCCCAAAATTCAGGCAAAAATGCAGCCCACATCCGGGAGAATATCAAGAGCAGGGGGTGGAGCAAGCCAGGCCCCAAACCACGAGAAGCTCGAGCCCAAAATGCAGCCAAAATCCAGCCCACATCCGGGAGAATCTCAAGAGCAGGGGGTGGAGCAAGCCAGGCCTCAAACCACGAGAAGCTCCAGCCCAAAAGGCAGCCAAATTCCAACCCTATATCTTGCACAATCTCAAGAGCAGAGGGTGGAGCAAGACAGGCCTCAAACCACGAGAAGCTCCAGCCCAAAAGTCAGCCAAAATCCAGCCCATTTCCAGGAGAATATCAAGAGCAGGGGGTGGAGCAAGCCAGGCCTCAAACCACGAGAACCTCCAGCATAAAAGGCAGCCAAAATCCAACCCTATATCTGGGAGAATATCAAGAGTAGGAGCTGGAGCAAGCAGGCCCCAAAGCACGAGAAGCTCCAGCCCAAAAGGCAGCCAAACTCCAGCCCACATCCAGAAGAATCTCAAGAGCAGGGGGTGGAGAAAGCCAGGCCTCAAACCACGAGAAGCTACAGCCCTAAAATCAGCCAATATCCAGCCGACATCCGGGAGAATCTCAAGAGCAGGGGGTGGAGCAAGCAGGCCCCAAAGCACGAGAACCTCCAGCCCAAAAGGCAGCCAAAATCCCGCCCACATCCGGGAGAATCTCAAGAGCAGGGAGTGGAGCAAGCCAGGCCTCAAACCACGAGAAGCTCCAGCCCATAAGGCAGCCAAAATCCAGTCCTACATCCGGGAGAATCTCAAGAGCAGGGGGTGGAGCAAGCCAGGCCTCAAACCACGAGAAGCTCCAGCCCAAAAGACAGCCAAAATCCAACCCACATCCAGGAAAATATCAAGAGAAGGGGGTGGAGCAAGCCAGGCCTCAAACCACGAGAAGCTCCAGCCCAAAAGGCAGCCAAAATGCAGGCCACCTCCGGGAGAATCTCAAGAGCAGGGGGTGGAGCAAGCCAGGTCTCAAACCACGAGAAGCTCCAGCCCAAAAAGCAGCCAAAATCCAGCCCTATATCTGGGAGAATCTCAAGAGCAGGGGGTGGAGCAAGCCAGGCCTCAAACCACGAGAAGCTCCACCCCAAAAGGCAGCCAAAATGCAGTCCACATCCGGGAGAATCTCAAGAGCAGGGGGTGGAGCAAGCCAGGCCTCATGCCACGAGATGCTCTAGCCCAAGATGCAGCCAAAATGCAGCCCATCTCCAGGAGAATATCAAGAGCAGGTGGTGGAGCAAGCCAGGCCTCAAACCACGAGAAGCTCCAGCCCAAAAGGCAGCCAAAATGTAGCCCACCTGCGGGAGAATATCAAGAGCAGGGGGTGGAGCAAGCCAGGCCCCAAACCACGAGAAGCTCCAGCCCAAAAGGCAGCCAAAATCCAGCCCACATCCGGAAGAATCTCAAGAGCAGGGGGTGGAGCAAGCAGGCCCCAAAGCACGAGAAGCTCCAGCCCAAAAGGCAGCCAAAATCCAGCCCACTTCGGGGAGAATCTCAAGAGCAGGGAGTGGAGCAAGCCAGGCCTCAAACCACGAGAAGCTCCAGCCCATAAGGCAGCCAAAATCCAGTCCTACATCCGGGAGAATCTCAAGAGCAGGGGGTGGAGCAAGCCAGGTCTCAAACCACGAGAAGCTCCAGCCCAAAGTCAGCCAAAATGCAGCCCAACTGCGGGAGAATATCAAGAGCAGGGGGTGGAGCAAGCCAGGCCTCAAACCACGAGAAGCTCCAGCCCAAAAGACAGCCAAAATCCAACCCACATCCAGGAAAATATCAAGAGAAGGGGGTGGAGCAATCCAGGCCTCAAACCACGAGAACCTCCAGCCCAAAAATCAGCCAAAATCCAGCCCACATCCGGGAGAATATCAAGAGCAGGGGGTGGAGCAAGCCAGGCCTCATGCCACGAGATGCTCTAGCCCAAGATGCAGCCAAAATGCAGCCCATCTCCAGGAGAATATCAAGAGCAGGGGGTGGAGCAAGCCAGGCCCCAAACCACGAGAAGCTCCAGCCCAAAATGCAGCCAAAATCCAGCCCATATCCGGAAGAATCTCAAGAGCAGGGGGTGGAGCAAGCCAGGCCCCAAACCACGAGAACCTCCCACCCAAAGGCAGCCAAAATGCAGCCCACATCTGGTAGAATTTCAAGAGCAGGGGTTGGAGCAAGCCAGGCCCCAAACCACGAGAAGGTCCAGCCCAAAATTCAGGCAAAAATGCAGCCCACATCCGGGAGAATCTCAAGAGCAGGGGGTGGAGCAAGCCAGGCCCCAAACCACGAGAAGCTCCAGCCCAAAATGCAGCCAAAATCCAGCCCACATCTGGGAGAATCTCAAGAGCAGGGGGTGGAGCAAGCCAGGCCTCAAACCACGAGAAGCTCCAGCCCAAAAGGCAGCCAAATTCCAACCCTATATCTTGCACAATCTCAAGAGCAGAGGGTGGAGCAAGACAGGCCTCAAACCACGAGAAGCTCCAGCCCAAAAGTCAGCCAATATCCAGCCCATTTCCAGGAGAATATCAAGAGCAGGGGGTGGAGCAAGCCAGGCCTCAAACCACGAGAACCTCCAGCATAAAAGGCAGCCAAAATCCAACCCTATATCTGGGAGAATATCAAGAGTAGGAGCTGGAGCAAGCAGGCCCCAAAGCACGAGAAGCTCCAGCCCAAAAGGCAGCCAAACTCCAGCCCACATCCAGGAGAATCTCAAGAGCAGGGGGTGGAGCAAGCCAGGCCTCAAACCACGAGAAGCTCCAGCCCTAAAATCAGTCAATATCCAGCCGACATCCGGGAGAATCTCAAGAGCAGGGGGTGGAGCAAGCAGGCCCCAAAGCACGAGAACCTCCAGCCCAAAAGGCAGCCAAAATCCAGTCCTACATCCGGGAGTGGAGCAAGCCAGGCCTCAAACCACGAGAAGCTCCAGCCCAAAGTCAGCCAAAATGCAGCCCAACTGCGGGAGAATCTCAAGAGCAGGGGGTGGAGCAAGCCAGGCCTCAAACCACGAGAAGCTCCAGCCCAAAAGACAGCCAAAATCCAACCCACATCCAGGAAAATATCAAGAGAAGGGGGTGGAGCAAGCCAGGCCTCAAACCACGAGAAGCTCCAGCCCAAAGGGCAGCCAAAATGCAGGCCACCTCCGGGAGAATCTCAAGAGCAGGGGGTGGAGCAAGCCAGATCTCAAACCACGAGAAGCTCCAGCCCAATAAGCAGCCAAAATCCAGCCCTATATCTGGGAGAATCTCAAGAGCAGGGGGTGGAGCAAGCCAGGCCTCAAACCACGAGAAGCTCCAGCCCAAAAGGCAGCCAAAATCCAGCCCACATCCGGGAGAATCTCAAGAGCAGGGGGTGGAGCAAGCCAGGCCTCATGCCACGAGATGCTCTAGCCCAAGATGCAGCCAAAATGCAGCCCATCTCCAGGAGAATATCAAGAGCAGGTGGTGGAGCAAGCCAGGCCTCAAACCACGAGAAGCTCCAGCCCAAAAGGCAGCCAAAATGTAGCCCAAATGCGGGAGAATATCAAGAGCAGGGGGTGGAGCAAGCCAGGCCCCAAACCACGAGAAGCTCCAGCCCAAAATGCAGCCAAAATCCAGACCACATCCGGAAGAATCTCAAGAGCAGGGGGTGGAGCAAGCCAGGCCTCAAACCACGAGAAGCTCCAGCCCAAAATGCAGCCAAAATCCAGCCCACATCTGGTAGAATTTCAAGAGCAGGGGTTGGAGCAAGCCAGGCCCCAAACCACGAGAAGCTCCAGCCCAAAATTCAGGCAAAAATGCAGCCCACATCCGGGAGAATATCAAGAGCAGGGGGTGGAGCAAGCCAGGCCCCAAACCACGAGAAGCTCGAGCCCAAAATGCAGCCAAAATCCAGCCCACATCCGGGAGAATCTCAAGAGCAGGGGGTGGAGCAAGCCAGGCCTCAAACCACGAGAAGCTCCAGCCCAAAAGGCAGCCAAATTCCAACCCTATATCTTGCACAATCTCAAGAGCAGAGGGTGGAGCAAGACAGGCCTCAAACCACGAGAAGCTCCAGCCCAAAAGTCAGCCAAAATCCAGCCCATTTCCAGGAGAATATCAAGAGCAGGGGGTGGAGCAAGCCAGGCCTCAAACCACGAGAACCTCCAGCATAAAAGGCAGCCAAAATCCAACCCTATATCTGGGAGAATATCAAGAGTAGGAGCTGGAGCAAGCAGGCCCCAAAGCACGAGAAGCTCCAGCCCAAAAGGCAGCCAAACTCCAGCCCACATCCAGAAGAATCTCAAGAGCAGGGGGTGGAGAAAGCCAGGCCTCAAACCACGAGAAGCTACAGCCCTAAAATCAGCCAATATCCAGCCGACATCCGGGAGAATCTCAAGAGCAGGGGGTGGAGCAAGCAGGCCCCAAAGCACGAGAACCTCCAGCCCAAAAGGCAGCCAAAATCCCGCCCACATCCGGGAGAATCTCAAGAGCAGGGAGTGGAGCAAGCCAGGCCTCAAACCACGAGAAGCTCCAGCCCATAAGGCAGCCAAAATCCAGTCCTACATCCGGGAGAATCTCAAGAGCAGGGGGTGGAGCAAGCCAGGCCTCAAACCACGAGAAGCTCCAGCCCAAAAGACAGCCAAAATCCAACCCACATCCAGGAAAATATCAAGAGAAGGGGGTGGAGCAAGCCAGGCCTCAAACCACGAGAAGCTCCAGCCCAAAAGGCAGCCAAAATGCAGGCCACCTCCGGGAGAATCTCAAGAGCAGGGGGTGGAGCAAGCCAGGTCTCAAACCACGAGAAGCTCCAGCCCAAAAAGCAGCCAAAATCCAGCCCTATATCTGGGAGAATCTCAAGAGCAGGGGGTGGAGCAAGCCAGGCCTCAAACCACGAGAAGCTCCACCCCAAAAGGCAGCCAAAATGCAGCCCACATCCGGGAGAATCTCAAGAGCAGGGGGTGGAGCAAGCCAGGCCTCATGCCACGAGATGCTCTAGCCCAAGATGCAGCCAAAATGCAGCCCATCTCCAGGAGAATATCAAGAGCAGGTGGTGGAGCAAGCCAGGCCTCAAACCACGAGAAGCTCCAGCCCAAAAGGCAGCCAAAATGTAGCCCACCTGCGGGAGAATATCAAGAGCAGGGGGTGGAGCAAGCCAGGCCCCAAACCACGAGAAGCTCCAGCCCAAAAGGCAGCCAAAATCCAGCCCACATCCGGAAGAATCTCAAGAGCAGGGGGTGGAGCAAGCCAGGCCCCAAACCACGAGAACCTCCCACCCAAAGGCAGCCAAAATGCAGCCCACATCTGGTAGAATTTCAAGAGCAGGGGTTGGAGCAAGCCAGGCCCCAAACCACAAGAAGCTCCAGCCCAAAATTCAGGCAAAAATGCAGCCCACATCCGGGAGAATATCAAGAGCAGGGGGTGGAGCAAGCCAGGCCCCAAACCACGAGAAGCTCCAGCCCAAAATGCAGCCAAAATCCAGCCCACATCCGGGAGAATCTCAAGAGCAGGGGGTGGAGCAAGCCAGGCCTCAAACCACGAGAAGCTCCAGCCCAAAAGGCAGCCAAATTCCAACCCTATATCTTGCACAATCTCAAGAGCAGAGGGTGGAGCAAGACAGGCCTCAAACCACGAGAAGCTCCAGCCCAAAAGTCAGCCAAAATCCAGCCCATTTCCAGGAGAATATCAAGAGCAGGGGGTGGAGCAAGCCAGGCCTCAAACCACCAGAACCTCCAGCATAAAAGGCAGCCAAAATCCAACCCTATATCTGGGAGAATATCAAGAGTAGGATCTGGAGCAAGCAGGCCCCAAAGCACGAGAAGATCCAGCCCAAAAGGCAGCCAAACTCCAGCCCACATCCGGAAGAATCTCAAGAGCAGGGGGTGGAGCAAGCCAGGCCTCAAACCACGAGAAGCTCCAGCCCTAAAATCAGCCCAAATCCAGCCCACATCCGGGAGAATCTCAAGAGCAGGGAGTGGAGCAAGCCAGGCCTCAAACCACGAGAAGCTCCAGCCCATAAGGCAGCCAAAATCCAGTCCTACATCCGGGAGAATCTCAAGAGCAGGGGGTGGAGTAAGCCAGGCCTCAAACCACGAGAAGCTCCAGCCCAAAGTCAGCCAAAATGCAGCCCAACTGCGGGAGAATATCAAGAGCAGGGGGTGGAGCAAGCCAGGCCTCAAACCACGAGAAGCTCCAGCCCAAAAGACAGCCAAAATCCAACCCACATCCAGGAAAATATCAAGAGAAGGGGGTGGAGCAAGCCAGGCCTCAAACCACGAGAAGCTCCAGCCCAAAAGGCAGCCAAAATGCAGGCCACCTCCGGGAGAATCTCAAGAGCAGGGGGTGGAGCAAGCCAGGTCTCAAACCACGAGAAGCTCCAGCCCAAAAAGCAGCCAAAATCCAGCCCTATATCTGGGAGAATCTCAAGAGCAGGGGGTGGAGCAAGCCAGGCCTCAAACCACGAGAAGCTCCAGCCCAAAAGGCAGCCAAAATGCAGCCCACATCCGGGAGAATCTCAAGAGCAGGGGGTGGAGCAAGCCAGGCCTCATGCCACGAGATGCTCTAGGCCAAGATGCAGCCAAAATGCAGCCCATCTCCAGGAGAATATCAAGAGCAGGTGGTGGAGCAAGCCAGGCCTCAAACCACGAGAAGCTCCAGCCCAAAAGGCAGCCAAAATGTAGCCCAAATGCGGGAGAATATCAAGAGCAGGGGGTGGAGCAAGCCAGGCCCCAAACCACGAGAAGCTCCAGCCCAAAATGCAGCCAAAATCCAGCCCACATCCGGAAGAATCTCAAGAGCAGGGGGTGGAGCAAGCCAGGCCTCAAACCACGAGAACCTCCCACCCAAAGGCAGCCAAAATGCAGCCCACATCTGGTAGAATTTCAAGAGCAGGGGTTGGAGCAAGCCAGGCCCCAAACCACGAGAAGCTCCAGCCCAAAATTCAGGCAAAAATGCAGCCCACATCCGGGAGAATCTCAAGAGCAGGGGGTGGAGCAAGCCAGGCCCCAAACCACGAGAAGCTCCAGCCCAAAAGGCAGCCAAAATCCAGCCCACATCCGGGAGAATCTCAAGAGCAGTGTTTGGAGCAAGCCAGGCCTCAAACCACGAGAAGCTCCAGCCCAAAAGGCAGCCAAATTCCAACCCTATATCTTGCACAATCTCAAGAGCAGAGGGTGGAGCAAGACAGGCCTCAAACCACGAGAAGCTCCAGCCCAAAAGTCAGCCAAAATCCAGCCCATTTCCAGGAGAATATCAAGAGCAGGGGGTGGAGCAAGCCAGGCCTCAAACCACGAGAACCTCCAGCATAAAAGGCAGCCAAAATCCAACCCTATATCTGGGAGAATATCAAGAGTAGGATCTGGAGCAAGCAGGCCCCAAAGCACGAGAAGCTCCAGCCCAAAAGGCAGCCAAACTCCAGCCCACATCCGGAAGAATCTCAAGAGCAGGGTGTGGAGCAAGCCAGGCCTCAAACCACGAGAAGCTCCAGCCCTAAAATCAGCCAATATCCAGCCGACATCCGGGAGAATCTCAAGAGCAGGGGGTGGAGCAAGCAGGCCCCAAAGCACGAGAACCTCCAGCCCAAAAGGCAGCCAAAATCCAGCCCACTTCGGGGAGAAACTCAAGAGCAGGGAGTGGAGCAAGCCAGGCCTCAAACCACGAGAAGCTCCAGCCCATAAGGCAGCCAAAATCCAGTCCTACATCCGGGAGAATCTCAAGAGCAGGGGGTGGAGCAAGCCAGGCCTCAAACCACGAGAAGCTCCAGCACAAAGTCAGCCAAAATGCAGCCCAACTGCGGGAGAATATCAAGAGCAGGGGGTGGAGCAAGCCAGGCCTCAAACCACGAGAAGCTCCAGCCCAAAAGACAGCCAAAATCCAACCCACATCCAGGAAAATATCAAGAGAAGGGGGTGGAGCAAGCCAGGCCTCAAACCACGAGAAGCTCCAGCCCAAAAGGCAGCCAAAATGCAGGCCACCTCCGGGAGAATCTCAAGAGCAGGGGGTGGAGCAAGCCAGGTCTCAAACCACAAGAAGCTCCAGCCCAAAAAGCAGATAAAATCCAGCCCTATATCTGGGAGAATCTCAAGAGCAGGGGGTGGAGCAAGCCAGGTCTCAAACCACGAGAAGCTCCAGCCCAAAAGGCAGCCAAAATCCAGCCCACATCTGGGAGAATCTCAAGAGCAGGGGGTGGAGAAAGCCAGGTCTCAAACCACGAGAAGCTCCAGCCCAAAAAGCAGATAAAATCCAGCCCTATATCTGGGAAAATCTCAAGAGCAGGGGGTGGAGCAAGCCAGGTCTCAAACCACGAGAAGCTCCAGCCCAAAAGGCAGCCAAACTCCAGCCCACCTCAAGGAGAATATCAAGAGCAGGGGTTGGAGCAAGCCAGGCCTCAAACCACGAAAAACTCGAGCCCAAATGTCAGCCAAAATCCCGCCAAAATCGGGGAGAATATCAAGAGCAGGGGGTGGAGCAAGCCAGGCCTCAAATCACGAGAAGTTCCACCCAAAAGGCAGGCAAAATCCAGGCCCCATCCGGGAGAATCTCAAGAGCAGGGGGTGGAGCAAGCCAGGTCTCAAACCACGAGAAGCTCCAGCCCAAAGGCAGCCAAAATTCAGCCGACATCCGGGAGAATCTCAAGAGCAGGGGGTGGAGCAAGCCAGGCCTCAAACCACGAGAAGCTCCAGCCCAAAAGGCAGCCAAAATGCAGCCCACATCCAGGAGAATCTCAAGAGCAGGGGGTGGAGCAAGCCAGGCCTCAAACCACGAGAAGCTCCAGTCCAAAAAGTCAGCCAAAATGCAGCCCAACTGCGGGAGAATATCAAGAGCAGGGGGTGGAGCAAGCCAGGCCTCAAACCACGAGAAGCTCAAGCCCAAAAGACAGCCAAAATCCAACCCACATCCAGGAAAATTTCAAGAGAAGGGGGTGGAGCAAGCCAGGCCTCAAACCACGAGAAGCTCCAGCCCAAAAGGCAGCCAAAATGCAGGCCACCTCCGGGAGAATCTCAAGAGCAGGGGGTGGAGCAAGCCAGGCCTCAAACCACGAGAAGTTCCAGCCCAAAAGGCAGCCAAAATCCAGCCCACATCCGGGAGAATCTCAAGAGCAGGGGGTGGAGCAAGCCAGGCCTCATGCCACGAGATGCTCTAGCCCAAGATGCAGCCAAAATGCAGCCCATCTCCAGGAGAATATCAAGAGCAGGGGGTGGAGAAAGCCAGGCCTCAAACCACGAGAAGCTCCAGACCAAAAGGCAGCCAAAATGTAGCCCAAATGCGGGAGAATATCAAGAGCAGGGGGTGGAGCAAGCCAGGCCCCAAACCACGAGAAGCTCCAGCCCAAAATGCAGCCAAAATCCAGCCCACATCCGGAAGAATCTCAAGAGCAGGGGGTGGAGCAAGCCAGGCCCCAAACCACGAGAACCTCCCACCCAAAGGCAGCCAAAATGCAGCCCACATCTGGTAGAATTTCAAGAGCAGGGGGTGGAGCAAGCCAGGCCCCAAACCACGAGAAGCTCGAGCCCAAAATGCAGCCAAAATCCAGCCCACATCTGGGAGAATCTCAAGAGCAGGGGGTGGAGCAAGCCAGGCCTCAAACCACGAGAAGCTCCAGCCCAAAAGGCAGCCAAATTCCAACCCTATATCTTGCACAATCTCAAGAGCAGAGGGTGGAGCAAGACAGGCCTCAAACCACGAGAAGCTCCAGCCCAAAAGACAGCCAAAATCCAGCCCATTTCCAGGAGAATATCAAGAGCAGGGGGTGGAGCAAGCCAGGCCTCAAACCACGAGAACCTCCAGCATAAAAGGCAGCCAAAATCCAGCCCTATATCTGGGAGAATCTCAAGAGCAGGGGGTGGAGCAAGCCAGGCCTCAAACCACGAGAAGCTCCAGCCCAAAAGGCAGCCAAAATCCAGCCCACATCCCGGAGAATCTCAAGAGCAGGGGGTGGAGCAAGCCAGGCCTCATGCCACGAGATGCTCTAGCCCAAGATGCAGCCAAAATGCAGCCCATCTCCAGGAGAATATCAAGAGCAGGTGGTGGAGCAAGCCAGGCCTCAAACCACGAGAAGCTCCAGACCAAAAGGCAACCAAACTCCAGCCCACCTCAAGGAGAATATCAAGAGCAGGGGTTGGAGCAAGCCAGGCCTCAAACCACGAAAAACTCCAGCCCAAAAGTCAGCCAAAATCCCGCCAAAATCGGGGAGAATATCAAGAGCAGGGGGTGGAGCAAGCCAGGCCTCAAACCACGAGAAGTTCCACCCAAAAGGCAGCCAAAATCCAGCCCCCATCCGGGAGAATCTCAAGAGCAGGGGGTGGAGCAAGCCAGGTCTCAAACCACGAGAATCTCCAGCCCAAAGGCAGCCAAAATTCAGCCCACATGCAGGAGAATCTCAAGAGCAGGGGGTGGAGCAAGCCAGGCCTCAAACCACGAGAAGCTCCAGCCCAAAAGGCAGCCAAAATGCAGCCCACATCCGGGAGAATCTCAAGAGCAGGGGGTGGAGCAAGCCAGGCCCCAAACCACGAGAAGCTCCAGCCCAAAAGTCAGCCAAAATGCAGCCCACATCCGGGAGAATCACAAGAGCAGGGGGTGGAGCAAGCCAGGCCTCAAACCACGAGATGCTCCAGCCCAAAAGGCAGCCAAAATGCAGCCCACATGCGGGAGAATCTCAAGAGCAGGGGGTGGAGCAAGCCAGGCCTCAAACCACGAGAAGCTCCAGCCCAAAAGGCAGCCAAAATGCAGCCCACATCCGGGAGAATCTCAAGAGCAGGGGGTGGAGCAAGCCAGGCCTCAAACCACGAGAAGCTCCAGCCCAAAAGGCAGCCAAACTCCAGCCCACATCCGGGAGAATCTCAAGAGCAGGGGGTGGAGCAAGCCAGGCCTCAAACCACGAGAAGCTCCAGCCCAAAAGGCAGCCAAATTCCAACCCTATATCTGGGACAATATCAAGAGCAGGGAGTGGAGCAAGCCAGGCCTCAAACCACAAGAAGCTCCAGCCCAAAATGCAGCCAAAATGCAGGCCACAACCGGGAGAATCTCAAGAGCAGGGGGTGGAGCAAGCCAGGCCTCAAAACAGTACTATATCTAGCCAAAAATATGGTCCTTGTCCAGGAGAAATTCCAGCCCAAGTGCCACAGGAATTCCAGTCCAAATCCCGGAGATAGTCCACCCGATCTCTAGGAGAAATTTGGGCCCAAGTCCAGGAGAATTTCCATTCTAAAATGCAGCCCACATCCAGGAGAAACTCAAGAAGAGGTCCGAGACCTGTCCCTCAGATCTCTCCAACGCTGGGACGTCAGATTCCCACACCTTTCTACACTCCGCCGAAGAGAAATCCACCTGCGGCTGAGTCCACCGCAGGCCCCACTCCAGACTAACGCTTTATGCCTAAGGAACTGGGGACAGGAGCACAACCTGTGGAGTTTGGGCTTTGAACTGATGCTGCCCCCAAGTTTTGCACAAAGTCCCTTCACACTATTCCCATCTGGCCCACAGTCAGATCACACCATTCCCCAGCGGGTCCCGACTCTCCATCCATCAGCGCAGCAACTCCAGCAAAGGGTTAACACAGTTCCCAGCACGCAGCTGCACGCACACACTCCCCCCGCCAGAGACAGAAATGGCCGTGGAGATACGCATCTTGCTAGGAAGGTACCTGTTCAAATGCTTCTGGAGCCCGGTTCAAGCCTTCCCGTCTCATGTCAGCATGTCTCAACGGGAGCAGGGCTGAGCCTCCAGGAGGGTTTTCACCCCAGGCCGTGTCGACCGCTCTCTCCTTTCCCAGACTGGGGGGTGTGGAGCTCTGAGTGCCATCCCACTCCAAGGGACATGCTGGGTGCAGCCCCTGCAGACCAGGAGAAAGCAAGGGTCAGCCATGGAGCCTCCCTCTATTTAGAGAGTCATGAGATAATTGACTTCAGGCCTAAGCAATCTCCCAGCCTGGCCTTAATTGGGGCAGGCTCTTGTTGGCATTCCCAGCTGGTGCTGATCTCCCCAGACTGCCAGAAGGGTCAGGGCTGGCAGGGCATGTCTTAGTTCCCTCTCATCCCTAACTGTAACGAGGAAATGTCATGAGGCCCACTGAATTGGGCCTGAATTTCATAGGGACTTGGGTCTGAATTTCACCAGGATTTGGGTGAGAATTTCTCGTGCACTTGGGTCTGAATTTCCCCTGGATTCTGGCCCAAATTTCCCCTGTAGTAGAGCCCGAATTTCTCCTCAACGTGCCCTCTAATTTCTCTTGAACTCTGGCCAAAATTTCTCCTGCACTGCAACCTTCAATTTCTCCTGGACTCCCTGAAATTGCTCCTGCACGCCAGCTCCAATTTCTCCTGCGCCGAATCCCAGATTTGACCTGCACTGGAGCCCAGGTTTCCCCTGGAAGTGACCTCGAATTTGGCCTGCATTGTGGCCTGGATCTCTCCAGCTTTAAGGCACGCCCCCTCGCAACTGAAAGCACGCCCCCTCACCCCTGAAGGCACACCTTCTCGCCCCTGTAGCCAGGAGAAATTCCAGCATAAATCCAGACCATGTCCAGGAGAAATTCAGCCCCAAGCCCAACAGAAATTCCAGCCCGCGTGCAGAAGAAATTCAGGCCCAAGTCCAGGAGAAAATCCAGCCTAAAATGCAGCCCAAGTCCAGCAGAAATTTTAGCCTAAGAGCAGCCAAACTCCACTCCAGTTTCAGGAGATAGTCAACCCGAACTGCAGGAGAAAATTATGCCCAAGTCCAGGAGAAATTCCAGCATAAATCCAGCCCATATCCAGGAGAAATTCCAGCCTAAAATGTAGCCAAAGTTGAGGAGAAATTTTAGCACAAGAGCAGACAAAATCCAGTCCATATTGAGGAGAATTTCAAGAACAGGTCCTAGAGAAATTCAGGCCTCAAACCAGGAGTAATTCCAGCCTAAAATGAGGCCCAAGTCCAGGAGAAATTCCAGCCCAAATCCTGCAGAAATTCCAGTCCAACTCCAGGAGATACTCCACCTGAACTCCAGGAGAAATTTGGACCCAAGTCCAGGAGAAATTGAAGTCCAAATCTAGGAAAAATTTGAACCAAAATGCAGGTGATATTGCGGCCAAGTCTAGGAGAAATTCTGGCCTAAAATTCAGCGCAAGTCCAGCAGAAGCTTTAGATCAAGGGCAGCCAAAATCCAGCCCACATCCAGGAGAAATTCAAGAACAAGGCCTAGAGAAATTCAGGCCTCAAACCAGGAGTAATTCCAGCCTAAATTGAGGCCCAAGTCCAGGAGAAATTCCAGCCCAAGTGCAGCAGTAATTCCAGTCCAAGTCCCGGAGATAGTCCACCCGAACTCTGGGAGAAATTTGAGCCCAAGTCCAGGAGAAATTACAGCCTAAATGCAGTCCAAGTGGAGGAGAAATTTGGGCCCAGCTCCAGGAGAAAATCCAGCCTAAAATGCAGCCCAAGTCCAGCAGAAATTTTAGCCCAAGAGCAGGCAAAATCCAGTCCAATTTCAGGAGATAGTCCAACCGAACTCCAGGAGAAAATTAGGCCTATGTCCAGGAGGCATTCCAGCCCAAATGTCGCAGAAATTCCAGTCCAAGTCATGGAGATAGTCCACCCAAACTCCAGGAGAAATTTGGGTCCAAGTCCAGGAGAAATTCCAGCCCAAGAGCAGCCAAAATCCAGCCCACATCCAGGAGAAATTCAAGAACAGGGCCTAGAGAAATTCAGGCCTCAAACCAAGAGTTATTCCAGCCTAAAATGAAGCCCAAGTCCAGGAGAAATTCCAGCCCAAATCCTGCAGAAATTCCAGTCCAAGTCCAGGAGATACTCCATCTGAACTCCAGGAGAATTTTGGGCCCAAGTCCAGGAGAAATTGCAGCAAAAATCCAGTTCACGTGCAGGAGAAATTCAGGCCCAAGTCCAGAGGAAAATCCAGCCTAAAATGCAGCCCAAGTCCAGGAGACATTCAGGCCCAAGGGCAGCCAAAATCCAGCCCACATTCAGGAGAAATTCAAGAACAGGGCCTAGAGAAATTCAGGCCTGAAACCAGGAGTAATCCCAGCCTAAAATTAGGCCCAAGTCCAGGAGAAATTACAGCCTAAATCCAGACCAAGAAGAGGAGAAATTTGGGCCCTGCTCCAGGAGAAATTCCAGGCTAAAATGCAGCCCAAGTCCAGGAGAAATTCAGCCCTAAACCCAATAGAAATTCCAGCCCACGTGCAGGAGAAATTCAGGCCAAGTCCAGGAGAAAATCCAGCCTAAAATGCAGCCCAAGACCAGCAGAAATTTTAGCCCAAGAGCAGCCGAAATCCAGTCCAATTTCAGGACATAGTCCACCCGAACTCCAAAAGAAATTTAGACCTATGTGCAGGAGAAATTCAAGCCAAAAGTCAAGAGAAATTCAGCCCTGAGCCCAATAGAAATTCTAGCCCACGTGCAGGAGAAATTCGGGCCCAAGTCCAGGAGAAAATCCAGCCTAAAATACAGCCCAAGTCCAGCAGAAATTTTAGCCCAAGAGCAGCCAACATCCCGTCCAATTTCAGGAGATAGTCCCCCCGAAATCCAGAAGAAAATTAGGCCTAAGTCCAGGAGACATTCCAGCCTAAAATGCAGGCCAGGTCCAGGAGAAATTCCAGCCCAAGAGCTGCCAAAATCAAGCCCACATCCAGGAGAAATTCAAGAACAGGGCCTAGAGAAATTCAGGCCTCAAACCAGGACTAATTCCAGCCTAAAATGAGGCCCAAGTCCAGGAGAAATTCCAGCCCAAGAGCAGCAGAAATTCCAGTCCAATTCCAGGAGAGAGTCCACCCGAACTCCAGGAGAAATTCCAGCCCAAATCCAGGAGAAATTCAAGTCAAATCTAGGAAAAATTTGAGCCAAAGTGCAGGTGATATTTTGACCAAGTCTAGGAGAAATTCCATCCAAACTGCAGCAGTAATTCCAGTCCGAGTCCCGGAGATAGTCCACCCGAACTCTAGGAGAAAATTGGGCCCAAGTCCAGGACAAATTACAGCCTAAATCCAGCCCAAGTGGAGGAGAAATTTGGGCCCAGATCCAGGAGAAATTACAGCAAAAATCCAGTCCAAGTGGAGGAGAAATTTGGGCCCAGATCCAGGAGAAAATCCAGCCTAAAATGCAGCCCAAGTCCAGCAGAAATTTTAGCCCAAGAGCAGGCAAAATCCAGTCCAATTTCAGGAGATAGTCCAACCAAACTCCAGGAGAAAATAAGGCCTATGTCCAGGAGAAATTCCAGCCTAAAATGCAGGCCAGGTCCAGGAGAAATTCCAGCCCAAGAACATCCAAAATCCACCCCACATCCAGGAGAAATTAAAGATCAGAGCCTAGAGAAATTCAGGCCTCAAACCAGGACTAATTCCAGCCTAAAATGAGGCCCAAGTCCAGGAGAAATTCCAGCCCAAATGCCGCAGAAATTCCAGTCCAAGAGGCGGAGATAGTCCACCCAAACTCCAGGAAAAATTTGGGCTCACGTGCAGGAGAAATTAAAGCCTAAATCCAGTCCATGTGGAGGAGAAATTTCGTCCCAGCTCCAGCAGACATTCCAGCCTAAAATGCAGACTAAGTCCAGGAGAAATTCAAGTACAGGGCTAAGAGAAATTCAGGCCTCAAACCAGGTGTAATTCCAGCCAAAATAGAGGCACAAGCCCAGGAGAAATTCCAGCCCAAGTGCAGCAGAAATTCCAGTCCAAGTCCAGGAGAAATTCAAGCCAAAAGTCAAGAGAAATTCAGCCCCGAGCCCAATAGAAATTCCAGCCCACATGCAGGAGAAATTTCAGTCCAAATCCAGGAGATATTCCACCCAAACACCAGGAGAAATTTGGGCCCAAGTCCAGGAGAAATTACAGCCTAAATCCAGTCCAAGAAGAGGAGAAATTTGGCCCAAGCGCAGCAGAAATTCCAGCCTAAAATGCAGCCCAAGTCCAGGAGAAATTCAGCCCTAAACCCAATAGAAATTCAGGCCCAAGTGCAGGAGAAATTCGGGCCCAAGTCCAGGAGAAAATCCAGCCTAAAATGCAGCCCAAGTCCAGCAGAAATTTTAGCCCAAGAGCAGCCAACATCCCGTCCAATTTCAGGAGATAGTCCAACTGAACTCCAGGAGAAAATTAGGCCTAAGTCCAGGAGACATTCCAGCCTAAAATGCAGGCCAGGTCCAGGAGAAATTCCAGCCCAAGAGCAGCAGAAATTCCAGTCCAATTCCAGGAGAGAGTCCACCCGAACTCCAGGAGAAATTCAGCCCCAGGTCCAGGAGAAACTCAAGTCCAAATCTAGGAAAAATTTGAGCCAAAGTGCAGGTGATATTATGGGCAAGACTAGGAGAAATTCAATCCTGAATTCAGGAGAAATTTGGGCCTGAATTCAGCCCATTTTCAAAGGAAACCCCCCTCGTCCCTTAAGCCCCGCCCCCTCGTCCCTTAAGCCCCGCCCCCTCGTCCCTTAAGCCCCGCCCCCTCGTCCCTTAAGCCCCGCCCCCTCGTCCCTTAAGCCCCGCCCCCTCGTCCCTTAAGCCCCGCCCCCTCGTCCCTTAAGCCCCGCCCCCTCGTCCCTTAAGCCCCGCCCCCTCGTCCCTTAAGCCCCGCCCCCTCGTCCCTTAAGCCCCGCCCCCTCGTCCCTTAAGCCCCGCCCCCTCGTCCCTTAAGCCCCGCCCCCTCGTCCCTTAAGCCCCGCCCCCTCGTCCCTTAAGCCCCGCCCCCTCGTCCCTTAAGCCCCGCCCCCTCGTCCCTTAAGCCCCGCCCCCTCGTCCCTTAAGCCCCGCCCCCTCGTCCCTTAAGCCCCGCCCCCTCGTCCCTTAAGCCCCGCCCCCTCGTCCCTTAAGCCCCGCCCCCTCGTCCCTTAAGCCCCGCCCCCTCGTCCCTTAAGCCCCGCCCCCTCGTCCCTTAAGCCCCGCCCCCTCGTCCCTTAAGCCCCGCCCCCTCGTCCCTTAAGCCCCGCCCCCTCGTCCCTTAAGCCCCGCCCCCTCGTCCCTTAAGCCCCGCCCCCTCGTCCCTTAAGCCCCGCCCCCTCGTCCCTTAAGCCCCGCCCCCTCGTCCCTTAAGCCCCGCCCCCTCGTCCCTTAAGCCCCGCCCCCTCGTCCCTTAAGCCCCGCCCCCTCGTCCCTTAAGCCCCGCCCCCTCGTCCCTTAAGCCCCGCCCCCTCGTCCCTTAAGCCCCGCCCCCTCGTCCCTTAAGCCCCGCCCCCTCGTCCCTTAAGCCCCGCCCCCTCGTCCCTTAAGCCCCGCCCCCTCGTCCCTTAAGCCCCGCCCCCTCGTCCCTTAAGCCCCGCCCCCTCGTCCCTTAAGCCCCGCCCCCTCGTCCCTTAAGCCCCGCCCCCTCGTCCCTTAAGCCCCGCCCCCTCGTCCCTTAAGCCCCGCCCCCTCGTCCCTTAAGCCCCGCCCCCTCGTCCCTTAAGCCCCGCCCCCTCGTCCCTTAAGCCCCGCCCCCTCGTCCCTTAAGCCCCGCCCCCTCGTCCCTTAAGCCCCGCCCCCTCGTCCCTTAAGCCCCGCCCCCTCGTCCCTTAAGCCCCGCCCCCTCGTCCCTTAAGCCCCGCCCCCTCGTCCCTTAAGCCCCGCCCCCTCGTCCCTTAAGCCCCGCCCCCTCGTCCCTTAAGCCCCGCCCCCTCGTCCCTTAAGCCCCGCCCCCTCGTCCCTTAAGCCCCGCCCCCTCGTCCCTTAAGCCCCGCCCCCTCGTCCCTTAAGCCCCGCCCCCTCGTCCCTTAAGCCCCGCCCCCTCGTCCCTTAAGCCCCGCCCCCTCGTCCCTTAAGCCCCGCCCCCTCGTCCCTTAAGCCCCGCCCCCTCGTCCCTTAAGCCCCGCCCCCTCGTCCCTTAAGCCCCGCCCCCTCGTCCCTTAAGCCCCGCCCCCTCGTCCCTTAAGCCCCGCCCCCTCGTCCCTTAAGCCCCGCCCCCTCGTCCCTTAAGCCCCGCCCCCTCGTCCCTTAAGCCCCGCCCCCTCGTCCCTTAAGCCCCGCCCCCTCGTCCCTTAAGCCCCGCCCCCTCGTCCCTTTAGCCCCGCCCCCTCGTCCCTTTAGCCCCGCCCCCTCGTCCCTTTAGCCCCGCCCCCTCGTCCCTTTAGCCCCGCCCCCTCGTCCCTTTAGCCCCGCCCCCTCGTCCCTTTAGCCCCGCCCCCTCGTCCCTTTAGCCCCGCCCCCTCGTCCCTTTAGCCCCGCCCCCTCGTCCCTTTAGCCCCGCCCCCTCGTCCCTTTAGCCCCGCCCCCTCGTCCCTTTAGCCCCGCCCCCTCGTCCCTTTAGCCCCGCCCCCTCGTCCCTTAAGCCCCGCCCCCTCGCCCCTTAAGCCCCGCCCCCTCGCCCCTTAAGCCCCGCCCCCTCGCCCCTTAAGCCCCGCCCCCTCGCCCCTTAAGCCCCGCCCCCTCGCCCCTTAAGCCCCGCCCCCTCGCCCCTTTAGCCCCGCCCCCTCGCCCCTTTAGCCCCGCCCCCTCGCCCCTTTAGCCCCGCCCCCTCGCCCCTTTAGCCCCGCCCCCTCGCCCCTTAAGCCCCGCCCCCTCGCCCCTTAAGCCCCGCCCCCTCGCCCCTTAAGCCCCGCCCCCTCGCCCCTTTAGCCCCGCCCCCTCGCCCCTTTAGCCCCGCCCCCTCGCCCCTTTAGCCCCGCCCCCTCGCCCCTTTAGCCCCGCCCCCTCGCCCCTTTAGCCCCGCCCCCTCGCCCCTTTAGCCCCGCCCCCTCGCCCCTTTAGCCCCGCCCCCTCGCCCCTTTAGCCCCGCCCCCTCGCCCCTTTAGCCCCGCCCCCTCGCCCCTTAAGCCCCGCCCCCTCGCCCCTTAAGCCCCGCCCCCTCGCCCCTTAAGCCCCGCCCCCTCGCCCCTTAAGCCCCGCCCCCTCGCCCCTTAAGCCCCGCCCCCTCGCCCCTTAAGCCCCGCCCCCTCGCCCCTTAAGCCCCGCCCCCCTCGCCCCTTAAGCCCCGCCCCCCCGCCCCTTAAGCCCCGCCCCCCCGCCCCTTAAGCCCCGCCCCCCCGCCCCTTAAGCCCCGCCCCCCCGCCCCTTAAGCCCCGCCCCCCCGCCCCTTAAGCCCCGCCCCCCCGCCCCTTAAGCCCCGCCCCCCCGCCCCTTAAGCCCCGCATCCCCGCCCCTTAAGCCCCGCATCCCCGCCCCTTAAGCCCCGCATCCCCGCCCCTTAAGCCCCGCATCCCCGCCCCTTAAGCCCCGCATCCCCGCCCCTTAAGCCCCGCCCCCCCGCCCCTTAAGCCCCGCCCCCCCGCCCCTTAAGCCCCGCATCCCCGCCCCTTAAGCCCCGCATCCCCGCCCCTTAAGCCCCGCATCCCCGCCCCTTAAGCCCCGCCCCCTCGTCCCTTAAGCCCCGCCCCCTCGTCCCTTAAGCCCCGCCCCCTCGTCCCTTAAGCCCCGCCCCCTCGTCCCTTAAGCCCCGCCCCCTCGTCCCTTAAGCCCCGCCCCCTCGTCCCTTAAGCCCCGCCCCCTCGTCCCTTAAGCCCCGCCCCCTCGTCCCTTTAGCCCCGCCCCCTCGTCCCTTTAGCCCCGCCCCCTCGTCCCTTTAGCCCCGCCCCCTCGTCCCTTTAGCCCCGCCCCCTCGTCCCTTTAGCCCCGCCCCCTCGTCCCTTTAGCCCCGCCCCCTCGTCCCTTTAGCCCCGCCCCCTCGTCCCTTTAGCCCCGCCCCCTCGTCCCTTTAGCCCCGCCCCCTCGTCCCTTTAGCCCCGCCCCCTCGTCCCTTTAGCCCCGCCCCCTCGTCCCTTTAGCCCCGCCCCCTCGTCCCTTTAGCCCCGCCCCCTCGTCCCTTTAGCCCCGCCCCCTCGTCCCTTTAGCCCCGCCCCCTCGTCCCTTTAGCCCCGCCCCCTCGTCCCTTTAGCCCCGCCCCCTCGTCCCTTTAGCCCCGCCCCCTCGTCCCTTTAGCCCCGCCCCCTCGTCCCTTAAGCCCCGCCCCCTCGTCCCTTAAGCCCCGCCCCCTCGTCCCTTAAGCCCCGCCCCCTCGTCCCTTAAGCCCCGCCCCCTCGTCCCTTAAGCCCCGCCCCCTCGTCCCTTAAGCCCCGCCCCCTCGTCCCTTAAGCCCCGCCCCCTCGTCCCTTAAGCCCCGCCCCCTCGTCCCTTAAGCCCCGCCCCCTCGTCCCTTAAGCCCCGCCCCCTCGTCCCTTAAGCCCCGCCCCCTCGTCCCTTAAGCCCCGCCCCCTCGTCCCTTAAGCCCCGCCCCCTCGTCCCTTAAGCCCCGCCCCCTCGTCCCTTAAGCCCCGCCCCCTCGTCCCTTAAGCCCCGCCCCCTCGTCCCTTAAGCCCCGCCCCCTCGTCCCTTAAGCCCCGCCCCCTCGTCCCTTAAGCCCCGCCCCCTCGTCCCTTAAGCCCCGCCCCCTCGTCCCTTAAGCCCCGCCCCCTCGTCCCTTAAGCCCCGCCCCCTCGTCCCTTAAGCCCCGCCCCCTCGTCCCTTAAGCCCCGCCCCCTCGTCCCTTAAGCCCCGCCCCCTCGTCCCTTAAGCCCCGCCCCCTCGTCCCTTAAGCCCCGCCCCCTCGTCCCTTAAGCCCCGCCCCCTCGTCCCTTAAGCCCCGCCCCCTCGTCCCTTAAGCCCCGCCCCCTCGTCCCTTAAGCCCCGCCCCCTCGTCCCTTAAGCCCCGCCCCCTCGTCCCTTAAGCCCCGCCCCCTCGTCCCTTAAGCCCCGCCCCCTCGTCCCTTTAGCCCCGCCCCCTCGTCCCTTAAGCCCCGCCCCCTCGTCCCTTAAGCCCCGCCCCCTCGTCCCTTTAGCCCCGCCCCCTCGTCCCTTTAGCCCCGCCCCCTCGTCCCTTTAGCCCCGCCCCCTCGTCCCTTTAGCCCCGCCCCCTCGTCCCTTTAGCCCCGCCCCCTCGTCCCTTTAGCCCCGCCCCCTCGTCCCTTTAGCCCCGCCCCCTCGTCCCTTTAGCCCCGCCCCCTCGTCCCTTTAGCCCCGCCCCCTCGTCCCTTTAGCCCCGCCCCCTCGTCCCTTTAGCCCCGCCCCCTCGTCCCTTTAGCCCCGCCCCCTCGTCCCTTTAGCCCCGCCCCCTCGTCCCTTTAGCCCCGCCCCCTCGTCCCTTTAGCCCCGCCCCCTCGTCCCTTTAGCCCCGCCCCCTCGTCCCTTTAGCCCCGCCCCCTCGTCCCTTTAGCCCCGCCCCCTCGTCCCTTTAGCCCCGCCCCCTCGTCCCTTAAGCCCCGCCCCCTCGTCCCTTAAGCCCCGCCCCCTTTAGCCCTTGCATGTATATTGTAGGATCAATTTCAGCCCTAATCGAGGAGAAATTCAGACCCAGGTCCCAGCAGCATTCGACCCGAAGACCAAGAGACACCAAACCATGGCCCCTCCTGACGCAGGCCAGCAGCGCTGCAAAGGAAGGCCTGCCTCTTACCTTCCCAGTCCCAGGTGAGGCTGAGGTGAGGCCGAGGTAGATGTGTGTCCGAGCCGAAGTCCTTGTCTGTAGCTGTGGGGCACCGGGCCAAGCTGGGGCCCCTTTCAAGGCTGGCCAGCGGCACTGCAAAGGAAATAGGCTCGGACTTCTGCTCGACTCGGCTCGGCCTCGCAAGTTAAGAGGCATTGAGTCCAAAGCATGGGGGCAGCACACTACGCCGGGGCCTCTTTCGCGGCAGGCTAGCAGCGCTGCCAAGGAAAGAATGCCTCTTACCTTGCGAGGCCAATGTGAATCGAAGTCCAAAGCGGTGGGGCCGTGTGTCAAGCTGGGGCCCCTTTCGAGGCAGGCCAGCGATGCTGCAATGGCAGGAATGCCTCTTACCTTCACAGTCAGAGGCAAGTCTGAGGCGGAGCAAATTGAAGTCTGAAGCAGCAGGGTGGCATGCCGAGCTGGGGCTGCTTGCGAGGCAGGCCCGCGTCCCACTAAAGGAAGAAATGACTCTTACCTTAAGAGTGCAGGGACGCCCCAAATCCTAGGGGGCCAGGAGGCACCACGAGACCAAGAGGGGCAGCGAAGTGCAGTACCACACCAAGGGCGGTGGCGAGACCCACAGCGGCACCGAGGCGCGCCGACTCCAAGGGCGGCGGCGCAAAGCTAACAGTGGCGGCACAACCCCCAGAGCGGCACCAAGGCGCGCCGACTCCAAGGGCAGCGGTGAGACCTACAGAGGCGGCACGACCCCCAGAGCGGCACCGAGGCGCGCCGACTCCAAGGGCAGCGGCGAGACCCACAGCGGCGGCACGACCCCCAGAGCGGCACCGAGGCACGCCGACTCCAAGGGCGGCGGCGAGACCCAGAGCGGCGGCGAGACCCACAGCGGCGGCGCAACGCTAACAGCGGCGGCACGACCCCCAGAGCGGCACCGAGTCGCGCCGACTCCAAGGGCGGCGGCGAGACCCACAGCGGCGGCGCAACGCTAACAGTGGCGACACGACCCCCCAGAGCGGCACCGAGGTGCGGTGGCGAGCCCCACAGCGGCGGCGCAACGCTAACAGCAGCTGCAAGACCCCCAGAGCAGCACCGAGGCGCGCCGACTCCAAGGGCGGCAGCGAGACCCACAGCGGCGGCGCAACGCTAACAGCGGCGGCACGAGCCCCAGAGCGGCACCGAGGCGCGCCGACTCCAAGGGCGGCGGCGAGACCCACAGCGGCGGCGCAACGCTAACAGCGGCGGCACGAGCCCCAGAGCGGCACCGAGGCGCGCCGACTCCAAGGGCGGCGGCGAGACCCACAGCGGCGGCACAACGCTGACAGCGGCGACACGACCCCCCAGAGCGGCACCGAGGTGCGGCGGCGAGACCCACAGCGGCGGCGCAATGCTAACAGCAGCGGCACGACCCCCAGAGCGGCACCGAGGCGCGACGACTCCAAGGGCGGCGGCGAGACCCACAGCGGCGGCGCAACGCTAACAGCGGCGGCACGACCCCCAGAGCAGCACCGAGGCGCGCCGACTCCAAGGGCAGCGGTGAGACCCACAGCGGCGGCACGACCCCCAGAGCGGCACCGAGGCGCGCCGACTCCAAGGGCAGCGGTGAGACCCACAACGGCGACACGACCCCCCAGAGCGGCACCGAGGCGCGGCGGCGAGACGCTAACAGCGGCAGCACGACCCCCCAGAGCGGCACCGAGGCGCGCCGGCGAGACCCACAGCGGCGGCGCAACGCTAACAGCGGCGGCACGACCCCCCAGAGCGGCACCGAGGCGCGCCGGCGAGACCCACAGCGGCGGCGCAATGCTAACAGCGGCGGCACGACCCCCCAGAGCGGCACCGAGGCGCGCCGGCGAGACCCACAGCGGCGGCGCAACGCTAACAGCGGCGGCACGACCCCCCAGAGCGGCACTGAGAGCAACAAGAGACCCAGATAGCCGAGCCGGGGCCCCTTTCGAGGCAGGCCCGCGCCCCTGCGAAGGAAGGAACGCCTCTTACCTTGCGAGTCCGAGGCAGAGGCGAGTGCGAGTCCGAAGCGGCGCGAGGCGTGCCGAGCCGGGGCCCCTTTCGAGGCAGGCCCGCGTCCCTGCGAAGGAAGGAACGCCTCTTACCTTGCGAGTCCGAGGCGGAGGCGAGTGCGAGTCCGAAGCGGCGCGAGGCGTGCCGAGCCGGGGCCCCTTTCGAGGCAGGCCCGCGCCCCTGCGAAGGAAGGAACGCCTCTTACCTTGCGAGTCCGAGGCGGAGGCGAGTGCGAGTCCGAGCCGGGGCCCCTTTCGAGGCAGGCCCGCGCCCCTGCGAAGGAAGGAACGCCTCTTACCTTGCGAGTCCGAGGCGGAGGCGAGTGCGAGTCCGAAGCGGCGCGAGGCGTGCCGAGCCGGGGCCCCTTTCGAGGCAGGCCCGCGCCCCTGCGAAGGAAGGAACGCCTCTTACCTTGCGAGTCCGAGGCGGAGGCGAGTGCGAGTCCGAAGCGGCGCGAGGCGTGCCGAGCCGGGGCCCCTTTCGAGGCAGGCCCGCGCCCCTGCGAAGGAAGGAACGCCTCTTACCTTGCGAGTCCGAGGCGGCACGAGGCGTACCGAGCCGGGGCCCCCTTCGAGGCAGGCCCGCGCCCCTGCGAAGGAAGGAACGCCTCTTACCTTGCGAGTCCGAGGCGGCGCGAGGCGTGCCGAGCCGGGGCCCCTTTCGAGGCAGGCCCGCGCCCCTGCAAAGGAAGGAATGCCTCTTACCTTAAGAGTGCAGGGACGCCCCAAGTCTGAGGGGGCCAGGAGGCACCACGACACCAAGAGTAGCACCCAGACCAAGAGTGGCAGTGAAGCGCACCACCACACCACGAGCGGCGCAACGCTAACAGCGGCGGCGAGGCCCCCAGAACGTCAACGAGGCGCGCCAGCTCCAAGAGCGGCGCGCGGCGGCACAACGGTAACAGCGGCGGCGAGACCCCCAGAGCGGCGGCGCAACGGTAACAGCGACGGCAAGACCCCCAGAGCGGCAACGAGGCGCGCCGGCTCCAAGAGCGGCGCGCGGCGGCACAGCGGTAACAGCGGCGGCGAGACCCCCAGAGCGGCAACGAGGCGCGCCGGCTCCAAGAGCGGCGCGAGACCCCCAGAGCGGCGGCGCAACGGTAACAGCGACGGCAAGACCCCCAGAGCGGCAACGAGGCGCGCCGGCTCCAAGAGCGGCACGCGGCAGCGCAACGCTAACAGCGACGGCGAGACCCCCAGAGCGGCAACGAGGCGCGCCGGCTCCAAGAGCGGCGCGAGACCCCCAGAGCGGCGGCGCAACGGTAACAGCGACGGCAAGACCCCCAGAGCGGCAACGAGGCGCGCCGGCTCCAAGAGCGGCGCGCGGCAGCGCAACGCTAACAGCGGCGGCGAGACCCCCAGAGCGGCAACGAGGCGCGCCGGCTCCAAGAGCGGCGCGAGACCCCCAGCAGCGACATAACGCTAACAGCAGCGGCAAGACAGCAGCAGCACGACACCCAGAGCAGCAACGAGGCGTGCCGACTCCAAGAGTGGCGCGAGACCCACAATGGCGGCGCAACACCCAGAGCAGCAGCGAGGCACACCACAGCACCAAGAGCAACAAGAGACCCAGATTGCCAAGCCGTGGCCCCTTTCGAGGCAGGCCTGCATCCGTGGAAAGGAAGGAATGCCTCTTACCTTAAGAGTGCAGGGACACCCCAAGTCTGAGGGGGCCAAGGGGCTCCATGAGACCAAGAGCACTGCCACACCAAGAGTGGCGTGAGACTCACAATGGTGGCGCAACCACAAGAGCAGCACGACATCAAGGGCAGCGGCGAGGCACACCACCACACTAAGGAGCAGCGTGACAGCCAGAGTGGCAGCGAGCCATGCCACACCACCTATAGAGTTGCAAGTCCAAGTACATTGCAACAAGAGCAGCACAAAACCCAGAGCAGCAGCGAGGTGTGCAGCAACAGCGAGAGCGGCAGTGAGAGCCAGACCATCGAGCCGGGGCACCTTTCGAGGTGGACCAGCGTCCCTGCAAAGGAAGGAATGTGTCCTACCTTCAGAGTCCAGGGATGCCCAAAGTCCGAAGCAGCAAGTAGGTGCCGCGACACCAAGAGCAGCGGGCCAGAATGCCGAGCTGGGGCCCCTTTTGAGGTGGGCCAGCATCCCTGCAAACAAAGGAATACCTCTTACCTTCAGAGTCCAGTAACGCCCTGGGCCCCAGGCGGCAAGGAGGCGCGCCGAGACCAAGAGCAGCAGTGAGTCGCACCACCACACCAACAGCGGTGCAAGACCCAGAGTGGCAGCGAGGCACGCAGACTCCAAGAGAGGCGTGAAACCCAAAGCACCGCAACAAGAGCGGCACGACACCCAGAGCGGTGGCGAGGCGCACCAACTCCAAGAGCAGCGCGACGGCGAGACACAGAGCACCAAGCCAGTGAGCCTTTCGCGGCTGGCCAGCGTCCCTGCAAAGAAGGAAAGCCTCCTACCTTCAGAGTCCAGGGACACCCCAAGTCCCAGGCGGCAAGGAGGCGCCGTGACACCAAGAGCGACGGGGCAGCACGCCGAGCCAGGGTTCCTTTCGAGGTAGGTCAGCGTCCCTGCAAAAGAAGGAACGCCTCCTACCTTCAGAGTCCACGGATGCCCCAAGTCCGAGGTGGCGAGGAGGCGCCACGAGATCAAGAGCAGCACTGAGACCAAGAGCAGCGGCGAGGCACACTGCGACACCCAGAGCGGCAGCAACGCCCAGAGTGGTGAGCCAGGGGCCCCTTTCAAGGCACCCCAGTGTCTCTGCAAAGGAAGGAATGCCTCGTACCTTCAGAGTCCAGGGTTGCCCCAAGTCCCAGGCAGCACGAGACCAAGAGTGGTGCGAGTGTTAAAAATTCTTCCCCGGACAAAGCGGGTTGCTCGAGGTATGCTATTTATTTAATCAAAACTCAGAGTTGGGTCACCACCTCAGTGAGTGGCCAATGGCCCAAGATCTCACACATTTTTTACACCGTTCAATCAATACCCATTACAAAAGGTCCAAAGTCTTTGTATATTTCCACTTGGCCTTTCAGTCCCCAAACTTCACCATTTCCCAAAGACCACCACAATCCCCCATCTCAGCTGCATTCTTCTGTTCTGGTTCCGAGCCTCGGTTCAGTTATAGGGTCTTCTTTGGGTCGCCGTCTCCGTAATCACTCTTCTGCCATTTCTGTCCTGCGCAATTCTGAGACAGGCTTTGAGATGTACTATTAAGGGTTTACCTTCATTAATTAATCGCTCTTTGTTCAAACCGTCTCTGCGTGATTAGCTTGACTGGGTTTGAAACCGGCCTTGGGTGGGTCTGTACAAGGAGCAGGCTGAGAGCAAACATTCTGGGCCTGTCGAGCGGTATTTCTGCACTTTACAACACCCCAAACCTCAGACCTAAACCTGCACTAGGGACTAGGAAAGATTCCTTTACAGAGATTCAGAAGCACTGTCCCACCCAGGTCACCAAAACAAGGGATAACCCTCTTCGCACCAACACAACATTAAGAAACAGCATCCACTCGATTGCAGACAGTGCTGTTCAGGGGATCGCTCCACCTCTCGTGCCTGCCATACGTTGCATCAGCCAAGGCTTCTATCCTCCCCTCACATACATATGGTACGCGTGGCATTTCCCAGAATGTTTGTCCATCTTCACTCTAATTCCTGGAACTAATTATCATACTTACGTGGTCATGACAAATGCAGCCTGCGTCTCTCAGGGCCTTCGTGGGCGTTCTTCCGTGGTCTCTGGCGGTGGCTTAAGAGGCGACTCTGTGTCCTTTCCATGAACGCCCAGTCTTCTTTCCATATATGGTTTTGCCACGTCACCACCCTCTGCGTGCGGAATTCCTTAAGCACCTTGTCCTGCTTTCCACTGGCATCTGTTGATCCGCGCTCCCTGAGGATGTGCCCGTCACACTTGACAAAGCTACGTTGTCACAGTCTTCTTGATCTGTGGACCTTGCATTCTCGCCCGAGGCCCCTGATAACACACTCTTGGCCTTGGCCCTGTAGAGGAGGGTAAAAAGTGGGACAAGTATTTATCTATAAGTTTCTCTGAGGTGAGAAGTTGAAAGGTTTGTGAGTAGTCTCCAGGAGATGGCACCCAAAGCACCCGGGTGATGACAATACCAGACGCACGTAGCAGATTGCTCCTACCACCTCTGTTAGGTCACCCAGCCAAGCAACACCCTTCAGCCAGGCTAATACAGTAACGATCGGCACATTAAGGAACTCGTAGGGCAGAACATCCCACCGTTCTGATCACAACTCTGAGAGCAAAGGGGTTGACATCCTGACCAGCCACCACCAAAATACTACAGTGAACACTTCTCATCAGTCCATTCTAACATGCAGGAATCGGATGATCTGTCACTATCTCAACCCCTCGGGCCCCACCTGGGGCACAAGACAGGACTGTCGTCATTTAACCCAGCCAGCAACAGAGCTCTGAACGGCCACTCGCTCACCTCCCCCTCCTATACAGGGGCAGGAGAGCCAGAGAAAAGATGAGAAAGCTCACAAGGTAAGAGAGTAGCAACTTAAAAGTCAAAGAATAAAGTAACAATACTAATAATACTACTGATAACATGCAATAGAAAAGTCCACCACGACTACTCGTAGATTTTGAGAAAACTGTGTTAAACACCGGTGTTATCAGCACAAACCCAAAACACAACCTCTTACTGGCTGTCCTTAAGGAATTTAACACTTTAAAAATACCTTGAAAATGCAAATAGCAATAAGGCAGAAGAAATACAGAGAAGATGTAAGGAATGAAGACGTTGAAATAAATTCAAGAAAGGGCGCTAAAGAGAGGGAGAAGTGGAAGGAATTTTAAAAAGAAACCGAGTACAAGAAACAGACCAGAATTACAACATCAAAACAGGGAAATGGATAAGGGACAACACACGACAAGAGTTTGAAAAGTGATTTGATACAAGAAACAGAGGATTACAGAACAGGGAGACAGCTAGAAAGGACCCTGATAATATGGAACAGGAAGCTAACTGCATGGAAACACAGACTAGAAATTTCTAAATCACCCAAGTACAGGACAGAGAGAGATGGAGGGAAACCAAAAATAATTAATGGATGAAGAGGCAGAGAGCAGAGTCAGCAGAAGAGAATCAAATGTCAGGGAGCCAGCCAGGCCAGTGACCACCACAGAAGGAGGCAGAAGCAGAGACCAAGGGCAGGAAAGCAGAGAGAGTGGGGTGTGCAGGAGACATGACAGGACTCACCACAGCTCTGAAGAGCAGGAACCCTTTACCACTCCTTCCATCTCTGAACTTCCCCTGCCCCCTCAACAGCACTGCTTCCCAGGCAGCCCCTTTGTAGCTGGAGCCCCACCCCGTGCAGGGCTGGCCCCATCCTCAGCCTCACGGGCCACACCTGGGGCTGCCCCAGCCCCAGCTGGAACTCATGAGGAACAGGGGCAATGGCCAAAGCCCCACAGCATATCAACCCTCACCTGAGGGCTGAGATGGTGGCTTTGCAGCAGGAACTCGAGGCTTAATGCAATAAAAGCTGCTGGCTCACAGCAATCCAGAAGGAGATAACGGTGACAGGCAATGTTGAGAAACACCCCAGCAATTTTTTGGGAGCTTCTGCCCTTCCTGCAAAGTGGCAGGACCAGACTCTCCTGTCTTTGCTTACAGAACTCTACACCAACACCCAGGAGGGCACAGCTGAGCAGCTCTGTCCTTTGCCAGTGACACCCTGGATCCCTGGAGGACAGTTGAAGATGATCAGCGTAAGTTTAAGGGGAAAACTGTTGTCTGGGTGGGAATGGGCTTCTTCACTGTGGGCTCAGTGGGTGGGTGGGAAATGCTGCTGCTGCTGAACAACGGGGGATCAACCACGCTAATTCCCCAGGAATGCTGAGGAAGGAGCAATTTTGGTGCAGTGCCGTGCTCCTCTTAACAGGCCTTTGCAATCCCAGTTGTCCCTGGAGCTGTGCTCTTTCTGCTTCTCCAGACACTAACCCTAGCCCTAACCCTAAGAATGGCAGGTCACGCTTTCCGGCCACGCCCCCCCTGCATTCCAGCTATGACAACTGCGGTAGGAGCAATGCCAGTGCAGTGTCATGCTGCTCTTGGCAGGCCTTTGCAATCCCAACTATCCCTGGACCTGGGGGCTTTCTCGTTCTCCAGAAGCTGTTTTTCTCCCTGGCTGTATGTGCTGCACCCTGTCACCATCTCTGTCCCTCCTTTGTCCTTCCTCTCCTTCCCCTTGCCGCCTCTCTCTCCTTCTGTCCTGCTCACTGACCCTACATGTTCTCGCTCCAGCTCTGCAGGGCCCCTCGGCCCCATTTTTCTTGGCTTCTCTCCCTCTCTGGCCATTTCTCACCTTTCTGTCTCTGCTCCTCGGTTTCCTCCCTTGGCTTCTTTTTCTCTCTCCTGTCCTCTGTCCTGCTCCCATCACAGCATTTTCTTCTTCCCTTTCTCTGCCCCACTCCCCATCCCTCTTTTTCTTTCTCCACCCCGCTGCACTGCTCTCTGCCTTCCTTCCCCACCCTCCACCCCTCCATCATTATCCTTTTGTCCCTTGTCATCTCTCCACCCCTCTGTCCCACTCCCCATCCCTGATTTTCCTATTCCATTTCTCTGTGCGGCTTTCGGGCCCTGTTTTTCCTCTGGCTCCATCTCCCTGTCCTTGTTCCTGTTGCTCTCGCTTGCTCTCTATCCCAGTGTGCTGCTCCTCATCCCCCTGTGTTTCTCTGGATCCCATTTTCTTGCTCCCTGTCCCTCCCCTCTATCCCTCTCTTCTTCCTCCCACCTGGATTTTCCTCTCTCCATCCCTCTGCTCCCATTGCTCCTTTCTCCATCTCTCAGTCCTGCTCCCTGCCCCTTTCCTCCTCTCGCTGTCTTTCTGTCCCGCTCCCTCTCCTGTTATTCTGCCTTTGTCCCTCTGTCCTGGTGCCTGTTTGCTGCTTTCTAGGAGTATCCCCCGGTCCGTCCAGCTGTCCCCATTCTCCTCCTTCTCTTCCCTGCTCCAGCCCTACTTTCTCCTGCTCCCTCTCTGTCCCGCAGCCCATCAGCATCTTTTTTCCTTCTCCATCTCTTTGTCTTCACCTGCATTTGGTCCCCCCAGCCCCACCCCCAGTCCCTCTGTCCTCTTCCTTTCCCTGCTCTTTGTCTCTGCACATCCCACACTCTGTTCCCGTCTCTCTCTCTGCCCTCGAGCCTTCCTTTTCCTTCCTTCTTTATCTCTGCGTTCCTCTCCTGCTGCTCCTCAGTGCTTTCCATCCGTTCCTTTGTCCCACTCCCTGGCCCTTACGGCCGTCAGTCACTCTGGCCTGTTGCCCATTGTTAGTTTTGCCAGCTGCATCCCACCGCCCTGCTTCCCATTCGTCTCCTCTGGCTCAGTCCTCCTGGCCTGCTCCCTGGTGGGATTTTCCCTTTCTCCAGCTCCGACCCGCTCCCCACCCCTCTCTGTTTCTCTCTGTCACCCTTCCCAGTTCCCTGTGCCCCTCTCTCTGCAGTCTCATGTCCCGGTCCCTGTCCCTCTCTGTGCCGCTCCATCCCTCTGTCCCTGGCCTCGTGCCTGGTTTTCCTTGCTCCATGCCTGTCCCGCTGCCCAGCGCTGGCCGGTTCCTTTTCCGGACTTGTTTGGGGTGTTTTCTCCTCTCTTGGTGGCTCTGCTGCTGTTCTTGCCCCTGATGTTTTCCCTCTCCCCGTGCCCTCCCCTGCTGGCTGTCCTCTCCCCCAGTGTCCTGCTGGCTCTTCCCCGTCCTCTCTGAGGACGTTTCCCCTCGCTCTATCCCTCTGGCTGCTCCCTGGCAGGATTTGGTTGTTGTCTGGAGTTCCGCTTAGCCCGGCTCTATTTTGTCATTCCCCGTCTCTCTCTGCTGCTCCCCGTCCTCCCCTTTATCTCTCCTTCTTTTCCTTTTCCTGTCCCTCTGCTTTCCCTACCCTGCTACCCACAGCCAGGATTCTGCTCCCAAAGGGCCCCACATGTCCAACACCAGGTGAGATTAAAGGCAGCTGTAATGTCTTCTCCTGTCCTCAGGGATCAGTTGATCCCCCGTTGTTCAGCAGCAGCAGCATTTCCCACCCACCCACTGAGCCCACAGTGAAGAAGCCCATTCCCACCCAGACAACAGTTTTCCCCTTAAACTTACGCTGATCATCTTCAACTGTCCTCCAGGGATCCAGGGTGTCACTGGCAAAGGACAGAGCTGCTCAGCTGTGCCCTCCTGGGTGTTGGTGTAGAGTTCTGTAAGCAAAGACAGGAGAGTCTGGTCCTGCCACTTTGCAGGAAGGGCAGAAGCTCCCAAAAAATTGCTGGGGTGTTTCTCAACATTGCCTGTCACCGTTATCTCCTTCTGGATTGCTGTGAGCCAGCAGCTTTTATTGCATTAAGCCTCGAGTTCCTGCTGCAAAGCCACCATCTCAGCCCTCAGGTGAGGGTTGATATGCTGTGGGGCTTTGGCCATTGCCCCTGTTCCTCATGGGTTCCAGCTGGGGCTGGGGCAGCCCCAGGTGTGGCCCGTGAGGCTGAGGATGGGGCCAGCCCTGCACGGGGTGGGGCTCCAGCTACAAAGGGGCTGCCTGGGAAGCAGTGCTGTTGAGGGGGCAGGGGAAGTTCAGAGATGGAAGGAGTGGTAAAGGGTTCCTGCTCTTCAGAGCTGTGGTGAGTCCTGTCATGTCTCCTGCACACCCCACTCTCTCTGCTTTCCTGCCCTTGGTCTCTGCTTCTGCCTCCTTCTGTGGTGGTCACTGGCCTGGCTGGCTCCCTGACATTTGATTCTTTTCTGCTGACTCTGCTCTCTGCCTCTTCACCCATTAATTATTTTTGGTTTCCCTCCATCTCTCTCTGTCCTGTACTTGGGTGATTTAGAAATTTCTAGTCTGTGTTTCCATGCAGTTAGCTTCCTGTTCCATATTATCAGGGTCCTTTCTAGCTGTCTCCCTGTTCTGTAATCCTCTGTTTCTTGTATCAAATCACTTTTCAAACTCTTGTCATGTGTTGTCCCTTATCCATTTCCCTGTTTTGATGTTGTAATTCTGGTCTGTTTCTTGTACTCGGTTTCTTTTTAAAAATCCTTCCACTTCTCCCTCTCTTTAGCGCCCTTTCTTGAATTTATTTCAACGTCTTCATTCCTTACATCTTCTCTGTATTTCTTCTGCCTTATTGCTATTTGCATTTTCAAGGTATTTTTAAAGTGTTAAATTCCTTAAGGACAGCCAGTAAGAGGTTGTGTTTTGGGTTTGTGCTGATAACACCGGTGTTTAACACAGTTTTCTCAAAATCTACGAGTAGTCGTGGTGGACTTTTCTATTGCATGTTATCAGTAGTATTATTAGTATTGTTACTTTATTCTTTGACTTTTAAGTTGCTACTCTCTTACCTTGTGAGCTTTCTCGTCTTTTTCTCTGGCTCTCCTGCCCCTGTATAGGAGGGGGAGGTGAGCGAGTGGCCGTTCAGAGCTCTGTTGCTGGCTGGGTTAAATGACGACAGTCCTGTCTTGTGCCCCAGGTGGGGCCCGAGGGGTTGAGATAGTGACAGATCATCCAATTCCTGCATGTTAGAATGGACTGATGAGAAGTGTTCACTGTAGTATTTTGGTGGTGGCTGGTCAGGATGTCAACCCCTTTGCTCTCAGAGTTGTGATCAGAACGGTGGGATGTTCTGCCCTACGAGTTCCTTAATGTGCCGATCGTTACTGTATTAGCCTGGCTGAAGGGTGTTGCTTGGCTGGGTGACCTAACAGAGGTGGTAGGAGCAATCTGCTACGTGCGTCTGGTATTGTCATCACCCGGGTGCTTTGGGTGCCATCTCCTGGAGACTACTCACAAACCTTTCAACTTCTCACCTCAGAGAAACTTATAGATAAATACTTGTCCCACTTTTTACCCTCCTCTACAGGGCCAAGGCCAAGAGTGTGTTATCAGGGGCCTCGGGCGAGAATGCAAGGTCCACAGATCAAGAAGACTGTGACAACGTAGCTTTGTCAAGTGTGACGGGCACATCCTCAGGGAGCGCGGATCAACAGATGCCAGTGGAAAGCAGGACAAGGTGCTTAAGGAATTCCGCACGCAGAGGGCGGTGACGTGGCAAAACCATATATGGAAAGAAGACTGGGCGTTCATGGAAAGGACACAGAGTCGCCTCTTAAGCCACCGCCAGAGACCACGGAAGAACGCCCACGAAGGCCCTGAGAGACGCAGGCTGCATTTGTCATGACCACGTAAGTATGATAATTAGTTCCAGGAATTAGAGTGAAGATGGACAAACATTCTGGGAAATGCCACGCCTACCATATGTATGTGAGGGGAGGATAGAAGCCTTGGCTGATGCAACGTATGGCAGGCACGAGAGGTGGAGCGATCCCCTGAACAGCACTGTCTGCAATCGAGTGGATGCTGTTTCTTAATGTTGTGTTGGTGCGAAGAGGGTTATCCCTTGTTTTGGTGACCTGGGTGGGACAGTGCTTCTGAATCTCTGTAAAGGAATCTTTCCTAGTCCCTAGTGCAGGTTTAGGTCTGAGGTTTGGGGTGTTGTAAAGTGCAGAAATACCGCTCGACAGGCCCAGAATGTTTGCTCTCAGCCTGCTCCTTGTACGGACCCACCCAAGGCCGGTTTCAAACCCAGTCAAGCTAATCACGCAGAGACGGTTTGAACAAAGAGCGATTAATTAATGAAGGTAAACCCTTAATAGTACATCTCAAAGCCTGTCTCAGAATTGCGCAGGACAGAAATGGCAGAAGAGTGATTACGGAGACGGCGACCCAAAGAAGACCCTGTAACTGAACCGAGGCTCGGAACCAGAACAGAAGAATGCAGCTGAGACGGGGGATTGTGGTGGTCTTTGGGAAATGGTGAAGTTTGGGGACTGAAAGGCCAAGTGGAAATATACAAAGACTTTGGACCTTTTGTAATGGGTATTGATTGAACGGTGTAAAAAATGTGTGAGATCTTGGGCCATTGGCCACTCACTGAGGTGGTGACCCAACTCTGAGTTTTGATTAAATAAATAGCATACCTCGAGCAACCCGCTTTGTCCGGGGAAGAATTTTTAACACTCGCACCACTCTTGGTCTCGTGCTGCCTGGGACTTGGGGCAACCCTGGACTCTGAAGGTACGAGGCATTCCTTCCTTTGCAGAGACACTGGGGTGCCTTGAAAGGGGCCCCTGGCTCACCACTCTGGGCGTTGCTGCCGCTCTGGGTGTCGCAGTGTGCCTCGCTGCTGCTCTTGGTCTCAGTGCTGCTCTTGATCTCGTGGCGCCTCCTCGCCACCTCGGACTTGGGGCATCCGTGGACTCTGAAGGTAGGAGGCGTTCCTTCTTTTGCAGGGACGCTGACCTACCTCGAAAGGAACCCTGGCTCGGCGTGCTGCCCCGTCGCTCTTGGTGTCACGGCGCCTCCTTGCCGCCTGGGACTTGGGGTGTCCCTGGACTCTGAAGGTAGGAGGCTTTCCTTCTTTGCAGGGACGCTGGCCAGCCGCGAAAGGCTCACTGGCTTGGTGCTCTGTGTCTCGCCGTCGCGCTGCTCTTGGAGTTGGTGCGCCTCGCCACCGCTCTGGGTGTCGTGCCGCTCTTGTTGCGGTGCTTTGGGTTTCACGCCTCTCTTGGAGTCTGCGTGCCTCGCTGCCACTCTGGGTCTTGCACCGCTGTTGGTGTGGTGGTGCGACTCACTGCTGCTCTTGGTCTCGGCGCGCCTCCTTGCCGCCTGGGGCCCAGGGCGTTACTGGACTCTGAAGGTAAGAGGTATTCCTTTGTTTGCAGGGATGCTGGCCCACCTCAAAAGGGGCCCCAGCTCGGCATTCTGGCCCGCTGCTCTTGGTGTCGCGGCACCTACTTGCTGCTTCGGACTTTGGGCATCCCTGGACTCTGAAGGTAGGACACATTCCTTCCTTTGCAGGGACGCTGGTCCACCTCGAAAGGTGCCCCGGCTCGATGGTCTGGCTCTCACTGCCGCTCTCGCTGTTGCTGCACACCTCGCTGCTGCTCTGGGGTTTGTGCTGCTCTTGTTGCAATGTACTTGGACTTGCAACTCTATAGGTGGTGTGGCATGGCTCGCTGCCACTCTGGCTGTCACGCTGCTCCTTAGTGTGGTGGTGTGCCTCGCCGCTGCCCTTGATGTCGTGCTGCTCTTGTGGTTGCGCTGCCATTGTGAGTCTCACGCCACTCTTGGTGTGGCAGTGCTCTTGGTCTCATGGAGCCCCTTGGCCCCCTCAGACTTGGGGTGTCCCTGCACTCTTAAGGTAAGAGGCATTCCTTCCTTTCCACGGATGCAGGCCTGCCTCGAAAGGGGCCACGGCTTGGCAATCTGGGTCTCTTGTTGCTCTTGGTGCTGTGGTGTGCCTCGCTGCTGCTCTGGGTGTTGCGCCGCCATTGTGGGTCTCGCGCCACTCTTGGAGTCGGCACGCCTCGTTGCTGCTCTGGGTGTCGTGCTGCTGCTGTCTTGCCGCTGCTGTTAGCGTTGCGCCGCCGCTGTGGGTCTCGCCGCCGCCCTTGGAGTCGGCGCGACTCGGTGCCGCTCTGGGGCTCGTGCTGCCGCTGTTAGCGTTGCGCCGCCGCTGTGGGTCTCGCCGCCGCCCTTGGAGTCGGCGCGACTCGGTGCCGCTCTGGGGCTCGTGCCGCCGCTGTTAGCGTTGCGCCGCCGCTGTGGGTCTCGCCGCCGCCCTTGGAGTCGGCGCGCCTCGGTGCCGCTCTGGGGCTCGTGCCGCCGCTGTTAGCGTTGCGCTGCCGCGTGCCGCTCTTGGAGCCGGCGCGCCTCGTTGCCGCTCTGGGGGCCTCGCCGCCGCTGTTAGCGTTGCGCCGCTCGTGGTGTGGTGGTGCGCTTCACTGCCACTCTTGGTCTGGGTGCTACTCTTGGTGTCGTGGCGCCTCCTGGCCCCCTCAGACTTGGGGCGTCCCTGCACTCTTAAGGTAAGAGGCATTCCTTCCTTCGCAGGGGCGCGGGCCTGCCTCGAAAGGGGCCCCGGCTCGGCACGCCTCGCGCCGCCTCGGACTCACAAGGTAAGAGGCGTTCCTTCCTTCGCAGGGGCGCGGGCCTGCCTCGAAAGGGGCCCCGGCTCGGCACGCCTCGCGCCGCTTCGGACTCGCACTCGCCTCCGCCTCGGACTCGCAAGGTAAGAGGCGTTCCTTCCTTCGCAGGAGCGCGGGCCTGCCTCGAAAGGGGCCCCGGCTCGGTACGCCTCGTGCCGCCTCGGACTCGCAAGGTAAGAGGCGTTCCTTCCTTCGCAGGGGCGCGGGCCTGCCTCGAAAGGGGCCCCGGCTCGGCACGCCTCGCGCCGCTTCGGACTCGCACTCGCCTCCGCCTCGGACTCGCAAGGTAAGAGGCGTTCCTTCCTTCGCAGGGGCGCGGGCCTGCCTCGAAAGGGGCCCCGGCTCGGCACGCCTCGCGCCGCTTCGGACTCGCACTCGCCTCCGCCTCGGACTCGCAAGGTAAGAGGCGTTCCTTCCTTCGCAGGGGCGCGGGCCTGCCTCGAAAGGGGCCCCGGCTCGGCACGCCTCGTGCCACCTCGGACTCGCAAGGTAAGAGGCGTTCCTTCCTTCGCAGGGGCGCGGGCCTGCCTCGAAAGGGGCCCCGGCTCGGCACGCCTCGCGCCGCTTCGGACTCGCACTCGCCTCCGCCTCGGACTCGCAAGGTAAGAGGCGTTCCTTCCTTCGCAGGGGCGCGGGCCTGCCTCGAAAGGGGCCCCGGCTCGGCACGCCTCGCGCCGCTTCGGACTCGCACTCGCCTCCGCCTCGGACTCGCAAGGTAAGAGGCGTTCCTTCCTTCGCAGGGGCGCGGGCCTGCCTCGAAAGGGGCCCCGGCTCGGCTATCTGGGTCTCTTGTTGCTCTCGGTGCCGCTCTGGGGGGTCGTGCCGCCGCTGTTAGCGTTGCGCCGCCGCTGTGGGTCTCGCCGGCGCGCCTCGGTGCCGCTCTGGGGGGTCGTGCCGCCGCTGTTAGCATTGCGCCGCCGCTGTGGGTCTCGCCGGCGCGCCTCGGTGCCGCTCTGGGGGGTCGTGCCGCCGCTGTTAGCGTTGCGCCGCCGCTGTGGGTCTCGCCGGCGCGCCTCGGTGCCGCTCTGGGGGGTCGTGCCGCCGCTGTTAGCGTTGCGCCGCCGCTGTGGGTCTCGCCGGCGCGCCTCGGTGCCGCTCTGGGGGGTCGTGCTGCCGCTGTTAGCGTCTCGCCGCCGCGCCTAGGTGCCGCTCTGGGGGGTCGTGTCGCCGCTGTGGGTCTCACTGCTGCCCTTGGAGTCGGCGCGCCTCGGTGCCGTTCTGGGGGTCGTGCCGCCGCTGTGGGTCTCACCGCTGCCCTTGGAGTCGGCGCGCCTCGGTGCTGCTCTGGGGGTCGTGCCGCCGCTGTTAGCGTTGCGCCGCCGCTGTGGGTCTCGCCGCCGCCCTTGGAGTCGTCGCGCCTCGGTGCCGCTCTGGGGGTCGTGCCGCTGCTGTTAGCATTGCGCCGCCGCTGTGGGTCTCGCCGCCGCACCTCGGTGCCGCTCTGGCGGGTCGTGTCGCCGCTGTCAGCGTTGCGCCGCCGCTGTGGGTCTCGCCGCCGCCCTTGGAGTCGGCGCGCCTCGGTGCCGCTCTGGGGCTCGTGCCGCCGCTGTTAGCGTTGCGCCGCCGCTGTGGGTCTCGCCGCCGCCCTTGGAGTCGGCGCGCCTCGGTGCCGCTCTGGGGCTCGTGCCGTCGCTGTTAGCGTTGCGCCGCCGCTGTGGGTCTCGCTGCCGCCCTTGGAGTCGGCGCGCCTCGGTGCTGCTCTGGGGGTCTTGCAGCTGCTGTTAGCGTTGCGCCGCCGCTGTGGGGCTCGCCGCCGCACCTCGGTGCCGCTCTGGGGGGTCGTGTCGCCACTGTTAGCGTTGCGCCGCCGCTGTGGGTCTCGCCGCCGCCCTTGGAGTCGGCGCGACTCGGTGCCGCTCTGGGGGTCGTGCCGCCGCTGTTAGCGTTGCGCCGCCGCTGTGGGTCTCGCCGCCGCTCTGGGTCTCGCCGCCGCCCTTGGAGTCGGCGTGCCTCGGTGCCGCTCTGGGGGTCGTGCCGCCGCTGTGGGTCTCGCCGCTGCCCTTGGAGTCGGCGCGCCTCGGTGCCGCTCTGGGGGTCGTGCCGCCTCTGTAGGTCTCACCGCTGCCCTTGGAGTCGGCGCGCCTTGGTGCCGCTCTGGGGGTCGTGCCGCCACTGTTAGCTTTGCGCCGCCGCCCTTGGAGTCGGCGCGCCTCGGTGCCGCTGTGGGTCTCGCCACCGCCCTTGGTGTGGTACTGCACTTCGCTGCCCCTCTTGGTCTCGTGGTGCCTCCTGGCCCCCTAGGATTTGGGGCGTCCCTGCACTCTTAAGGTAAGAGTCATTTCTTCCTTTAGTGGGACGCGGGCCTGCCTCGCAAGCAGCCCCAGCTCGGCATGCCACCCTGCTGCTTCAGACTTCAATTTGCTCCGCCTCAGACTTGCCTCTGACTGTGAAGGTAAGAGGCATTCCTGCCATTGCAGCATCGCTGGCCTGCCTCGAAAGGGGCCCCAGCTTGACACACGGCCCCACCGCTTTGGACTTCGATTCACATTGGCCTCGCAAGGTAAGAGGCATTCTTTCCTTGGCAGCGCTGCTAGCCTGCCGCGAAAGAGGCCCCGGCGTAGTGTGCTGCCCCCATGCTTTGGACTCAATGCCTCTTAACTTGCGAGGCCGAGCCGAGTCGAGCAGAAGTCCGAGCCTATTTCCTTTGCAGTGCCGCTGGCCAGCCTTGAAAGGGGCCCCAGCTCGGCCCGGTGCCCCACAGCTACAGACAAGGACTTCGGCTCGGACACACATCTACCTCGGCCTCACCTCAGCCTCACCTGGGACTGGGAAGGTAAGAGGCAGGCCTTCCTTTGCAGCGCTGCTGGCCTGCGTCAGGAGGGGCCATGGTTTGGTGTCTCTTGGTCTTCGGGTCGAATGCTGCTGGGACCTGGGTCTGAATTTCTCCTCGATTAGGGCTGAAATTGATCCTACAATATACATGCAAGGGCTAAAGGGGGCGGGGCTTAAGGGACGAGGGGGCGGGGCTTAAGGGACGAGGGGGCGGGGCTTAAGGGACGAGGGGGCGGGGCTTAAGGGACGAGGGGGCGGGGCTTAAGGGACGAGGGGGCGGGGCTTAAGGGACGAGGGGGCGGGGCTTAAGGGACGAGGGGGCGGGGCTTAAGGGACGAGGGGGCGGGGCTTAAGGGACGAGGGGGCGGGGCTTAAGGGACGAGGGGGCGGGGCTTAAGGGACGAGGGGGCGGGGCTTAAGGGACGAGGGGGCGGGGCTTAAGGGACGAGGGGGCGGGGCTTAAGGGACGAGGGGGCGGGGCTTAAGGGACGAGGGGGCGGGGCTTAAGGGACGAGGGGGCGGGGCTTAAGGGACGAGGGGGCGGGGCTTAAGGGACGAGGGGGCGGGGCTTAAGGGACGAGGGGGCGGGGCTTAAGGGACGAGGGGGCGGGGCTTAAGGGACGAGGGGGCGGGGCTTAAGGGACGAGGGGGCGGGGCTTAAGGGACGAGGGGGCGGGGCTTAAGGGACGAGGGGGCGGGGCTTAAGGGACGAGGGGGCGGGGCTTAAGGGACGAGGGGGCGGGGCTTAAGGGACGAGGGGGCGGGGCTTAAGGGACGAGGGGGCGGGGCTTAAGGGACGAGGGGGCGGGGCTTAAGGGACGAGGGGGCGGGGCTTAAGGGACGAGGGGGCGGGGCTTAAGGGACGAGGGGGCGGGGCTTAAGGGACGAGGGGGCGGGGCTTAAGGGACGAGGGGGCGGGGCTTAAGGGACGAGGGGGCGGGGCTTAAGGGACGAGGGGGCGGGGCTTAAGGGACGAGGGGGCGGGGCTTAAGGGACGAGGGGGCGGGGCTTAAGGGACGAGGGGGCGGGGCTTAAGGGACGAGGGGGCGGGGCTTAAGGGACGAGGGGGCGGGGCTTAAGGGACGAGGGGGCGGGGCTTAAGGGACGAGGGGGCGGGGCTTAAGGGACGAGGGGGCGGGGCTTAAGGGACGAGGGGGCGGGGCTTAAGGGACGAGGGGGCGGGGCTTAAGGGACGAGGGGGCGGGGCTTAAGGGACGAGGGGGCGGGGCTTAAGGGACGAGGGGGCGGGGCTTAAGGGACGAGGGGGCGGGGCTTAAGGGACGAGGGGGCGGGGCTTAAGGGACGAGGGGGCGGGGCTTAAGGGACGAGGGGGCGGGGCTTAAGGGACGAGGGGGCGGGGCTTAAGGGACGAGGGGGCGGGGCTTAAGGGACGAGGGGGCGGGGCTTAAGGGACGAGGGGGCGGGGCTTAAGGGACGAGGGGGCGGGGCTTAAGGGACGAGGGGGCGGGGCTTAAGGGACGAGGGGGCGGGGCTTAAGGGACGAGGGGGCGGGGCTTAAGGGACGAGGGGGCGGGGCTTAAGGGACGAGGGGGCGGGGCTTAAGGGACGAGGGGGCGGGGCTAAAGGGACGAGGGGGCGGGGCTAAAGGGACGAGGGGGCGGGGCTAAAGGGACGAGGGGGCGGGGCTAAAGGGACGAGGGGGCGGGGCTAAAGGGACGAGGGGGCGGGGCTAAAGGGACGAGGGGGCGGGGCTAAAGGGACGAGGGGGCGGGGCTAAAGGGACGAGGGGGCGGGGCTAAAGGGACGAGGGGGCGGGGCTAAAGGGACGAGGGGGCGGGGCTAAAGGGACGAGGGGGCGGGGCTAAAGGGACGAGGGGGCGGGGCTAAAGGGACGAGGGGGCGGGGCTAAAGGGACGAGGGGGCGGGGCTAAAGGGACGAGGGGGCGGGGCTTAAGGGACGAGGGGGCGGGGCTTAAGGGACGAGGGGGCGGGGCTTAAGGGACGAGGGGGCGGGGCTTAAGGGACGAGGGGGCGGGGCTTAAGGGACGAGGGGGCGGGGCTTAAGGGACGAGGGGGCGGGGCTTAAGGGACGAGGGGGCGGGGCTTAAGGGACGAGGGGGCGGGGCTTAAGGGACGAGGGGGCGGGGCTAAAGGGACGAGGGGGCGGGGCTAAAGGGACGAGGGGGCGGGGCTAAAGGGACGAGGGGGCGGGGCTAAAGGGACGAGGGGGCGGGGCTAAAGGGACGAGGGGGCGGGGCTAAAGGGACGAGGGGGCGGGGCTAAAGGGACGAGGGGGCGGGGCTAAAGGGACGAGGGGGCGGGGCTTAAGGGACGAGGGGGCGGGGCTTAAGGGACGAGGGGGCGGGGCTTAAGGGACGAGGGGGCGGGGCTAAAGGGACGAGGGGGCGGGGCTAAAGGGACGAGGGGGCGGGGCTAAAGGGACGAGGGGGCGGGGCTAAAGGGACGAGGGGGCGGGGCTAAAGGGACGAGGGGGCGGGGCTTAAGGGACGAGGGGGCGGGGCTTAAGGGACGAGGGGGCGGGGCTTAAGGGACGAGGGGGCGGGGCTTAAGGGACGAGGGGGCGGGGCTTAAGGGACGAGGGGGCGGGGCTAAAGGGACGAGGGGGCGGGGCTAAAGGGACGAGGGGGCGGGGCTTAAGGGACGAGGGGGCGGGGCTTAAGGGACGAGGGGGCGGGGCTTAAGGGACGAGGGGGCGGGGCTTAAGGGACGAGGGGGCGGGGCTAAAGGGACGAGGGGGCGGGGCTTAAGGGACGAGGGGGCGGGGCTTAAGGGACGAGGGGGCGGGGCTAAAGGGACGAGGGGGCGGGGCTTAAGGGACGAGGGGGCGGGGCTTAAGGGACGAGGGGGCGGGGCTTAAGGGACGAGGGGGCGGGGCTTAAGGGACGAGGGGGCGGGGCTAAAGGGACGAGGGGGCGGGGCTAAAGGGACGAGGGGGCGGGGCTAAAGGGACGAGGGGGCGGGGCTAAAGGGACGAGGGGGCGGGGCTAAAGGGACGAGGGGGCGGGGCTAAAGGGACGAGGGGGCGGGGCTAAAGGGACGAGGGGGCGGGGCTAAAGGGACGAGGGGGCGGGGCTAAAGGGACGAGGGGGCGGGGCTAAAGGGACGAGGGGGCGGGGCTAAAGGGACGAGGGGGCGGGGCTAAAGGGACGAGGGGGCGGGGCTAAAGGGACGAGGGGGCGGGGCTAAAGGGACGAGGGGGCGGGGCTTAAGGGACGAGGGGGCGGGGCTTAAGGGACGAGGGGGCGGGGCTTAAGGGACGAGGGGGCGGGGCTTAAGGGACGAGGGGGCGGGGCTTAAGGGACGAGGGGGCGGGGCTTAAGGGACGAGGGGGCGGGGCTTAAGGGACGAGGGGGCGGGGCTTAAGGGACGAGGGGGCGGGGCTTAAGGGACGAGGGGGCGGGGCTTAAGGGACGAGGGGGCGGGGCTTAAGGGACGAGGGGGCGGGGCTTAAGGGACGAGGGGGCGGGGCTTAAGGGACGAGGGGGCGGGGCTTAAGGGACGAGGGGGGTTTCCTTTGGAAATGGGCTGAATTCAGGCCCAAATTTCTCCTGAATTCAGGCTTGAATTTCTCCTAGTCTTGCCCATAATATCACCTGCACTTTGGCTCAAATTTTTCCTAGATTTGGACTTGAGTTTCTCCTGGACCTGGGGCTGAATTTCTCCTGGAGTTCGGGTGGACTCTCTCCTGGAATTGGACTGGAATTTCTGCTGCTCTTGGGCTGGAATTTCTCCTGGACCTGGCCTGCATTTTAGGCTGGAATGTCTCCTGGACTTAGGCCTAATTTTCTCCTGGAGTTCGGTTGGACTATCTCCTGAAATTGGACGGGATGTTGGCTGCTCTTGGGCTAAAATTTCTGCTGGACTTGGGCTGCATTTTAGGCTGGATTTTCTCCTGGACTTGGGCCCGAATTTCTCCTGCACTTGGGCCTGAATTTCTATTGGGTTTAGGGCTGAATTTCTCCTGGACTTGGGCTGCATTTTAGGCTGGAATTTCTGCTGCGCTTGGGCCAAATTTCTCCTCTTCTTGGACTGGATTTAGGCTGTAATTTCTCCTGGACTTGGGCCCAAATTTCTCCTGGTGTTTGGGTGGAATATCTCCTGGATTTGGACTGAAATTTCTCCTGCATGTGGGCTGGAATTTCTATTGGGCTCGGGGCTGAATTTCTCTTGACTTTTGGCTTGAATTTCTCCTGGACTTGGACTGGAATTTCTGCTGCACTTGGGCTGGAATTTCTCCTGGGCTTGTGCCTCTATTTTGGCTGGAATTACACCTGGTTTGAGGCCTGAATTTCTCTTAGCCCTGTACTTGAATTTCTCTTGGACTTAGTCTGCATTTTAGGCTGGAATGTCTGCTGGAGCTGGGACGAAATTTCTCCTCCACATGGACTGGATTTAGGCTTTAATTTCTCCTGCACGTGAGCCCAAATTTTTCCTGGAGTTTGGGTGGACTATCTCCGCCTCTTGGACTGGAATTTCTGCGGCATTTGGGCTGGAATTTCTCCTGGACTTGGGCCTCATTTTAGGCTGGAATTAGTCCTGGTTTGAGGCCTGAATTTCTCTAGGCTCTGATCTTTAATTTCTCCTGGATGTGGGGTGGATTTTGGATGTTCTTGGGCTGGAATTTCTCCTGGACCTGGCCTGCATTTTAGGCTGGAATTTCTCCTGGACATAGGCCTTATTTTCTCCTGGAGTTTGGTTGGACTATCTCCTGAAATTGGACTGGATTTTGCCTGCTCTTGGGCTAAAATTTCTGCTGGACTTGGGCTGCATTTTAGGCTGGATTTTCTCCTGGATCTGGGCCCAAATTTCTCCTCCACTTGGACTGGATTTTTGCTGTAATTTCTCCTGGATCTGGGCCCAAATTTCTCCTCCACTTGGGCTGGATTTAGGCTGTAATTTGTCCTGGACTTGGGCCCAATTTTCTCCTAGAGTTCGGGTGGACTATCTCCGGGACTCGGACTGGAATTACTGCTGCAGTTTGGATGGAATTTCTCCTAGACTTGGTCAAAATATCACCTGCACTTTGACTCAAATTTTTCCTAGATTTGACTTGAATTTCTCCTGGATTTGGGCTGGAATTTCTCCTGGAGTTCGGGTGGACTCTCTCCTGGAATTGGACTGGAATTTCTGCTGCTCTTGGGCTGGAATTTCTCCTGGACTTGGGCCTCATTTTAGGCTGGAATTAGTCCTGGTTTGAGGCCTGAATTTCTCTAGGCCCTGTTCTTGAATTTCTCCTGGATGTGGGCTTGATTTTGGCAGCTCTTGGGCTGGAATTTCTCCTGGACCTGGCCTGCATTTTAGGCTGGAATGTCTCCTGGACTTAGGCCTAATTTTCTTCTGGATTTCGGGGGGACTATCTCCTGAAATTGGACGGGATGTTGGCTGCTCTTGGGCTAAAATTTCTGCTGGACTTGGGCTGTATTTTAGGCTGGATTTTCTCCTGGACTTGGGCCCGAATTTCTCCTGCACGTGGGCTAGAATTTCTATTGGGCTCAGGGCTGAATTTCTCTTGACTTTTGGCTTGAATTTCTCCTGCACATAGGTCTAAATTTCTTTTGGAGTTCGGGTGGACTATGTCCTGAAATTGGACTGGATTTCGGCTGCTCTTGGGCTAAAATTTCTGCTGGTCTTGGGCTGCATTTTAGGCTGGATTTTCTCCTGGACTTGGCCTGAATTTCTCCTGCACGTGGGCTGGAATTTCTATTGGGTTTAGGGCTGAATTTCTCCTGGACTTGGGCTGCATTTTAGCCTGGAATTTCTCCTGGAGCAGGGCCCAAATTTCTCCTCTTCTTGGTCTGGATTTAGGCTGTAATTTCTCCTGGACTTGGGCCTAATTTTAGGCTGGGATTACTCCTGGTTTCAGGCCTGAATTTCTCTAGGCCCTGTTCTTGAATTTCTCCTGAATGTGGGCTGGATTTTGGCTGCCCTTGGGCCTGAATGTCTCCTGGACTTGGGCTGCATTTTAGGCTGGATTTTCCTCTGGACTTGGGCCTGAATTTCTCCTGCACGTGAACTGGATTTTTGCTGCAATTTCTCCTGGACTTGGGCCCAAAATTCTCCTGGAGTTCAGATGGAGTATCTCCTGGACTTGGACTGGAATTTCTGCAGGATTTGGGCTGGAATTTCTCCTGGACTTGGGCTTCATTTTAGGCTGGAATAACTCTTGGTTTGAGGCCTGAATTTCTCTAGGCCCTGTTCTTGAATTTCTCCTGGATGTGGGCTGGATTTTGGCTGCTCTTGGGCTGGAATTTCTCCTGGACTTGGACCCAAATTTCTCCTGGAGTTTGGGTGGACTATCTCCATGACTTGGACTGGAATTTCTGCGACATTTGGGCTGGAATGCCTCCTGGACATAGGCCTAATTTTCTCCTGGAGTTCGGTTGGACTATCTCCTGAAATTGGACTGGATTTTGCCTGCTCTTGGGCTAAAATTTCTGCTGGACTTGGGCTGCATTTTAGGCTGGATTTTCTCCTGGAGCTGGGCCCAAATTTCTCCTCCACATGGACTGGATTTAGGCTGTAATTTCTCCTGGACTTGGGCTCAAATTTCTCCCAGAGTTCGGGTGGACTATCTCCGGGACTTGGACTGGAATTACTGCTGCACTTGGGCTGGAATTTCTCCTGGACTTGGGCCTCAATTTAGGCTGGAATTACTCCTGGTTTGAGGCCTGAATTTCTCTAGGCCTTGTTCTTGAATTTCTCCTGGATGTGGGCTGGATTTTGGCTGCCCTTGATCTAAAGCTTCTGCTGGACTTGCGCTGAATTTTAGGCCAGAATTTCTCCTAGACTTGGCCGCAATATCACCTGCATTTTGGTTCAAATTTTTCCTAGATTTGGACTTCAATTTCTCCTGGACTTGGGTCCAAATTTCTCCTGGAGTTCAGGTGGAGTATCTCCTGGAGTTGGACTGGAATTTCTGCAGGATTTGGGCTGGAATTTCTCCTGGACTTGGGCCTCATTTTAGGCTGGAATTACTCCTGGTTTGAGGCCTGAATTTCTCTAGGACCTGTTCTTGAAATTCTCCTCAATATGGACTGGATTTTGTCTGCTCTTGTGCTAAAATTTCTCCTCAACTTTGGCTACATTTTAGGCTGGAATTTCTCCTGGATATGGGCTGGATTTATGCTGGAATTTCTCCTGGACTTGGGCATAATTTTCTCCTGCAGTTCGGGTTGACTATCTCCTGAAACTGGAGTGGAGTTTGGCTGCTCTTAGGCTAAAATTTCTGCTGGACTTGGGCTGCATTTTAGGCTGGATTTTCTCCTGGACTTGGGCCTGAATTTCTTCTGCACGCGGGCTGGAATTTCTGTTGGGCTTGGGGCTGAATTTCTCCTGGACATGGTCTGGATTTATGCTGGAATTTCTCCTGGACTTAGGCCTAAATATCTTTTGGAGTTCAGGTGGACTATCTCCTGGACTTGGACTGGAATTTCTGCTGCACTTGGGCTGCAATTTCTCCTGGCTACAGGGGCGAGAAGGTGTGCCTTCAGGGGTGAGGGGGCGTGCTTTCAGTTGCGAGGGGGCGTGCCTTAAAGCTGGAGAGATCCAGGCCACAATGCAGGCCAAATTCGAGGTCACTTCCAGGGGAAACCTGGGCTCCAGTGCAGGTCAAATCTGGGATTCGGCGCAGGAGAAATTGGAGCTGGCGTGCAGGAGCAATTTCAGGGAGTCCAGGAGAAATTGAAGGTTGCAGTGCAGGAGAAATTTTGGCCAGAGTTCAAGAGAAATTAGAGGGCACGTTGAGGAGAAATTCGGGCTCTACTACAGGGGAAATTTGGGCCAGAATCCAGGGGAAATTCAGACCCAAGTGCACGAGAAATTCTCACCCAAATCCTGGTGAAATTCAGACCCAAGTCCCTATGAAATTCAGGCCCAATTCAGTGGGCCTCATGACATTTCCTCGTTACAGTTAGGGATGAGAGGGAACTAAGACATGCCCTGCCAGCCCTGACCCTTCTGGCAGTCTGGGGAGATCAGCACCAGCTGGGAATGCCAACAAGAGCCTGCCCCAATTAAGGCCAGGCTGGGAGATTGCTTAGGCCTGAAGTCAATTATCTCATGACTCTCTAAATAGAGGGAGGCTCCATGGCTGACCCTTGCTTTCTCCTGGTCTGCAGGGGCTGCACCCAGCATGTCCCTTGGAGTGGGATGGCACTCAGAGCTCCACACCCCCCAGTCTGGGAAAGGAGAGAGCGGTCGACACGGCCTGGGGTGAAAACCCTCCTGGAGGCTCAGGTCTGCTCCCGTTGAGACATGCTGACATGAGACGGGAAGGCTTGAACCGGGCTCCAGAAGCATTTGAACAGGTACCTTCCTAGCAAGATGCGTATCTCCACGGCCATTTCTGTCTCTGGCGGGTGGAGTGTGTGCGTGCAGCTGCGTGCTGGGAACTGTGTTAACCCTTTGCTGGAGTTGCTGCGCTGATGGATGGAGAGTCGGGACCCGCTGGGGAATGGTGTGATCTGACTGTGGGCCAGATGGGAATAGTGTGAAGGGACTTTGTGCAAAACTTGGGGGCAGCATCAGTTCAAAGCCCAAACTCCACAGGTTGTGCTCCTGTCCCCAGTTCCTTAGGCATAAAGCGTTAGTCTGGAGTGGGGCCTGCGGTGGACTCAGCCGCAGGTGGATTTCTCTTCGGCGGAGTGTAGAAAGGCGTGGGAATCTGACGTCCCAGCGTTGGAGAGATCTGAGGGACAGGTCTCGGACCTCTTCTTGAGTTTCTCCTGGATGTGGGCTGCATTTTAGAATGGAAATTCTCCTGGACTTGGGCCCAAATTTCTCCTAGAGATCGGGTGGACTATCTCCGGGATTTGGACTGGAATTCCTGTGGCACTTGGGCTGGAATTTCTCCTGGACAAGGACCATATTTTTGGCTAGATATAGTACTGTTTTGAGGCCTGGCTTGCTCCACCCCCTGCTCTTGAGATTCTCCCGGTTGTGGCCTGCATTTTGGCTGCATTTTGGGCTGGAGCTTCTCGTGGTTTGAGGCCTGGCTTGCTCCACTCCCTGCTCTTGATATTGTCCCAGATATAGGGTTGGAATTTGGCTGCCTTTTGGGCTGGAGCTTCTCGTGGTTTGAGGCCTGGCTTGCTCCACCTCCTGCTCTTGAGATTCTCCCGGATGTGGGCTGGAGTTTGGCTGCCTTTTGGGCTGGAGCTTCTCGTGGTTTGAGGCCTGGCTTGCTCCACCCCCTGCTCTTGAGATTCTCCCACATGTGGGCTGCATTTTGGCTGCCTTTTGGGCTGGAGCTTCTCGTGGTTTGAGGCCTGGCTTGCTCCACCCCCTGCTCTTGAGATTCTCCCGCATGTGGGCTGCATTTTGGCTGCCTTTTGGGCTGGAGCTTCTCGTGGTTTGAGGCCTGGCTTGCTCCACCCCCTGCTCTTGTGATTCTCCCGGATGTGGGCTGCATTTTGGCTGCCTTTTGGGCTGGAGCTTCTCGTGGTTTGGGGCCTGGCTTGCTCCACCCCCTGCTCTTGAGATTCTCCTGGATGTGGGCTGCATTTTGGCTGCCTTTTGGGCAGGAGCTTCTCGTGGTTTGAGGCCTGGCTTGCTCCACCCCCTGCTCTTGAGATTCTCCTGCATGTGGGCTGAATTTTGGCTGCCTTTGGGCTGGAGATTCTCGTGGTTTGAGACCTGGCTTGCTCCACCCCCTGCTCTTGAGATTCTCCCGGATGGGGGCTGGATTTTGGCTGCCTTTTGGGTGGAACTTCTCGTGGTTTGAGGCCTGGCTTGCTCCACCCCCTGCTCTTGATATTCTCCCCGATTTTGGCGGGATTTTGGCTGACTTTTGGGCTGGAGTTTTTCGTGGTTTGAGGCCTGGCTTGCTCCACCCCCTGCTCTTGAGATTCTCCGGGATGTGGGCTGGATTTTGGCTGCCTTTTGGGCTGGAGCTTCTCGTGGTTTGAGGCCTGGCTTGCTCCACCCCCTGCTCTTGAGATTCTCCCAGATATAGGGCTGGATTTTGGCTGCCTTTTATGCTGGAGGTTCTTGTGGTTTGAGGCCTGGCTTGCTCCACCCCCTGCTCTTGAGATTCTCCTGGAGATGGGCTGCATTTTGGCTGCATCTTGGGCTGGAGCTTCTCGTGGTTTGAGGCCTGGCTTGCTCCACCCCCTGCTCTTGATATTCTCCCGCAGTTGGGCTGCATTTTGGCTGCATTTTGGGCTGCAGTTTCTCGTGGTTTGAGGCCTGGCTTGCTCCACCCCCTGCTCTTGAGATTCTCCCGAATGTGGGCTGCATTTTGGCTGCCTTTTGGGCTGGAGCTTCTCGTGGTTTGAGGCCTGGCTTGATCTACTCCCTGTTCTTGAGATTCTCCCAGATGTGGGCTGAATTTTGGCTGCTTTTTGGACTGGAGCTTCTCGTGGTTTGGAGCCTGGCTTGATCTACCCCCTGTTCTTGAGATTCTCCTGGATGTGGGCTGAATTTTGGCTGCTTTTTGGACTGGAGCTTCTCGTGGTTTGGAGCCTGGCTTGCTCCACCCCCTGCTCTTGATATTCTCCCGCAGTTGGGCTGCATTTTTGCTGCCTTTTGGGCTGGAGCTTCTCGTGGTTTGAGACCTGGCTTCCTCCACCCCCTGCTCTTGAGCTTCTCCCGGAGGTGGGCTGGATTTTGGCTGCCTTTTGGGCTGGAGCTTCTCGTGGTTTGAGGCCTGGCTTGCTCCACCCCCTGCTCTTGAGATTCTCCCAGATGTAGGGCTGGATTTTGGCTGCCTTTTGGGCTGGAGCTTCTCGAGGTTTGAGGCCTGGCTTGCTCCACCCCCTGCTCTTGAGATTCTCCCAGATGTGGGCTGGAGTTTGGCTGCCTTTTGGGCTGGAGCTTCTCGTGGTTTGAGGCCTGGCTTGCTCCACCCCCTGCTCTTGAGATTCTCCAGGATGTGGGCTGCATTTTGGCTGCCTTTTGGGCTGCAGTTTCTCGTGGTTTGAGGCCTGTATTCCTCCACCCCCTGCTCTTGAGATTCTCCAGGAGGTGGGCTGGAATTTCGCTTTGTTTTTGGCAGGAGCTTCTCGAGGTTTGAGGCCTGGCTTGCTCCACCCCCTGCTCTTGAGATTCTCCCGGATGTGGGCTGCATTTTGGCTGCCTTTTGGGCTGGAGCTTCTCGTGCTTTGGGGCCTGGCTTGCTCCACCCCCTGCTCTTGAGATTCTCCCGGATGTGGGCTGAATTTTGGCTGCTTTTTGGACTGGAGCTTCTCGTGGTTTGGAGCCTGGCTTGCTCCACCCCCTGCTCTTGATATTCTCCCGCAGTTGGGCTGCATTTTTGCTGCCTTTTGGGCTGGAGCTTCTCGTGGTTTGAGGCCTGGCTTGCTCCACCCCCTGCTCTTGAGATTCTCCCGGAGGTGGGCTGGATTTTGGCTGCCTTTTGGGCTGGAGCTTCTCGTGGTTTGAGGCCTGGCTTGCTCCACCCCCTGCTCTTGAGATCCTTCTGGATGTGGGCTGGATTTTGGCTGCATTTTGGGCTGGAGATTCTGGTGGTTTGAGGCCTGGCTTGCTCCAACCCCTGCTCTTGAGATTCTCCCTGAAGTGGGATACATTTTTGGCTGAATTTTGGGCTGGAGCTTCTCGTGGTTTGAGGCCTGGCTTGATCCACCCCCTGCTCTTGATATTCTCCCGGATGAGGGCTGGATTTTGGCTGCCTTTTGGGCTGGAGCTTCTCGTGGTTTGGGGCCTGGCTTGCTCCACCCCCTGCTCTTGAGATTCTCCCGGATTTGGGCTGCATTTTGGATGCTTTTTGGGCTGGAGCTTCTCGAGGTTTGAGGCCTGGCTTGATCCACCCCCTGTTCTTGAGATTCTCCCGGATGTGGTCTGGATTCTGGCTGCCATTTGGTCTGGAGCTTCTCGTGGTTTCCGGCCTGGCTTGCTCCACCCCCTGCTCTTGTGATTCTCCCTGAAGTGGGCTGCATTTTTGGCTGAATTTTGGGCTGGAGCTTCTCGAGGTTTGAGGCCTGGCTTGCTCCACCCCCTGCTCTTGAGATTCTCCCAGATGTGGGCTGGAGTTTGGCTGAATTTTGGGCTGGAGCTTCTCGTGGTTTGAGGCCTGGCTTGCTCCACCCCCTGCTCTTGAGATTCTCTAGGATGTGGTCTGCATTTTGGCTGCATTTTTGGGCTGCAGTTTCTCGTGGTTTGGGGCCTGGCTTGCTCCCCACCCTACTCTTATGATTCTCCCCGAAGTGGGCTGCATTTTTGGCTGCATTTTGGGCTGGAGCTTCTCGTGGTTTGAGGCCTGGCTTGCTCCACCCCCTGCTCTTGAGATTCTCCCGGATGTGGGCTGCATTTTGGCTGCCTTTTGGGCTGCAGCTTCTCGTGGTTTGAGGCCTGGCTTGCTCCACCCCCTGCTCTTGAGATTCTTCCGGATGTGGGCTGGAGTTTGGCTGAATTTTGGGCTGGAGATTCTCGTGGTTTGGGGCCTGGCTTGCTCCACCCCCTGCTCTTGAGATTCTCCTGCATGTGGGCTGGATTTTGGCTGCTGTTTGGGCTGGAGCTTCTCGTGGTTTGAGTCCTGGCTTGCTCCACCCCCTGCTCTTGAGATTCTCCCGGAGGTGGGCTGGATTTTGGCTGCATTTTGGGCTGGAGCTTCTCGTGGTTTGAGGCCTGGCTTGCTCCACCCCCTGCTCTTGATATTCTCTGAGATATTGGCTGCATTTTGGCTGCCTTTTTGGGCTGGAGCTTCTCGTGGTTTTCGGCCTGGCATGATCTATTCCCTGTTCTCGAGATTCTCCTGGATGTGGGCTGAATTTTGGCTGCTTTTTGGACTGGAGCTTCTCGTGGTTTGGAGCCTGGCTTGCTCCACCCCCTGCTCTTGAGATTCTCCCGGATGTGGGCTGCATTTTGGCTGCCTTTTGGGCTGGAGCTTCTCGTGGTTTGAGGCCTGGCTTGCTCCACCCCCTGCTCTTGAGATTCTCCCGGATGTAGGGCTGGATTTTGGCTGCCTTTTGGGCTGGAGCTTCTCGTGGTTTGAGGCCTGGCTTGCTCCAACCCCTGCTCTTGATATTCCCCCCGAAGTGGGCTGGATTTTGGCTGCCTTTTGGGCTGGAGCTTCTCGTGGTTTGAGACCTGGCTTGCTCCACCCCCTGCTCTTGAGATTCTCCTGGATGTGGGCTGCATTTTGGCTGCCTTTTGGGCTGCAGTTTCTCGTGGTTTGCGGCCTGGATTCCTCCACCCCCTGCTGTTGAGATTCTCCGGGAGGTGGGCTGGAGTTTGGCTGCCTTTTGGGCTGGAGCTTCTCGTGGTTTGGGGCCTGGCTTGCTCCACACCCTACTCTTATGATTCTCCCCGAAGTGGGCTGCATTTTTGGCTGCATTTTGGGCTGGAGCTTCTCGTGGTTTGAGGCCTGGCTTGCTCCACCCACTGCTCTTGAGATTCTCCCGGATGTCGGCTGGATATTGGCTGACTTTTGGGCTGGAGCTTCTCGTGGTTTGAGGCCTGGCTTGCTCCACCCCCTGCTCTTGAGATTCTTCCGGATGTGGGCTGGAGTTTGGCTGAATTTTGGGCTGGAGATTCTCGTGGTTTGGGGCCTGGCTTCCTCCACCCCCTGCTCTTGAGATTCTCCCAGATGTGGGCTGGATTTTGGCTGCGTTTTGGGCTGGAGCTTCTCGTGGTTTGAGGCCTGGCTTGCTCCACCCCCTGCTCTTGAGATTCTCCCTCATGTGGGCTGGAATTTCGCTTTGTTTTTGGCAGGAGCTTCTCGTGGTTTGAGGCCTGGCTTGCTCCACCCCCTGCTCTTGAGATTCTCCCGGAGGTGGGCTGGATTTTGTCTGCATTTTGGGCTGGAGCTTCTCGTGGTTTGAGGCCTGGCTTGCTCCACCCCCTGCTCTTGAGATTCTCCCGGATGTGGGCTGCATTTTGGCTGCCTTTTGGGCTGGATCTTCTCGTGGTTTGGGGCCTGGCTTGCTCCACCCCCTGCTCTTGAGATTCTCCCGGATGTGGGCTGCATTTTGGCTGCCTTTTGGGCTGGAGCTTCTCGTGGTTTGAGGCCTGGCTTGCTCCACCCCCTGCTCTTGATATTCTCTCGATGTGGGCTGGATTTTGGCTGCCTTTTGGGCTGGAGCTTCTCGTGGTTTGGGGCCTGGCTTGCTCCAACCCCTGCTCTTGAGATTCTCCCCGAAGTGGGATGCATTTTTGGCTGAAGTTTGGGCTGGAGCTTCTCGTGGTTTGAGGCCTGGCTTGCTCCACCCCCTGCTCTTGATATTCTCCCGGATGAGGGCTGCATTTTGGCTGCCTTTTGGGCTGGAGTTTCTCGTGGTTTGGGGCATGGCTTGCTCCACCCCCTGCTCTTGAGATTCTCCCGGATATGGGCTGCATTTTGGATGATTTTTGGGCTGGAGCTTCTCGTGGTTTGAGGCCTGGCTTGATCCACCCCCTGTTCTTGAGATTCTCCCGGATGTGGGCTGGATTCTGGCTGCCATTTGGTCTGGAGCTTCTCGTGGTTTGGAGCCTGGCTTGCTCCACCCCCTGCTCTTGTGATTCTCCCTGAAGTGGGCTGCATTTTTGGCTGACTTTTGGGCTGGAGCTTCTCGAGGTTTGAGGCCTGGCTTGCTCCACCCCCTGCTCTTGAGATTCTCAAAGATGTGGGCTGGAGTTTGGCTGAATTTTGGGCTGGAGCTTCTCGTGGTTTGAGGCCTGGCTTGCTCCACCCACTGCTCTTGAGATTCTCCCAGATGTGGGCTGCATTTTGGCTGCCTTTTGGGCTGCAGTTTCTCGTGGTTTGCGGCCTGGATTCCTCCACCCCCTGCTGTTGATATTCTCCAGGATGTGGGCTGGATTTAGGCTTCCTTTTTTGCAGGAGCTTCTCGTGGTTTGGGGACTGGTTTGCTCCACCCCCTGCTCTTGATATTCTCCCTCAAGTGGGCTGCATTTTTGGCTACATTTTGGGCTGGAGCTTCTCGTGGTTTGAGGCCTGGCTTGCTCCACCCCCTGCTCTTGAGATTCTCCCGGAGGTGGGCTGAATTTTGGCTGCTTTTTGGGCTGGAGCTTCTCGTGGTTTGAGGCTTGGCTTGCTCCAACCCCTGCTCTTGATATTCTCCCGCATTTGGGCAACATTTTGGCTGCCTTTGGGCTGGAGCTTCTCGTGGTTTGAGGCCTGGCTTGCTCCACCCCCTGCTCTTGAGATTCTCCCGGATGTGGGCTGCATTTTGGCTGCCTTTTGGGCTGGAGCTTCTCGTGGTTTGAGGCCTGGCTTGCTCCACCCCCTGCTCTTGATATTCTCCAGGAGGTGGGCTGGAATTTCGCTTTCTTTTTGGCAGGAGCTTCTCGTGGTTTGAGGCCTGGCTTGCTCCACCCCCTGCTCTTGAGATTCTCCCGGAGGTGGGCTGGATTTTGTCTGCATTTTGGGCTGGAGCTTCTCGTGGTTTGAGGCCTGGCTTGCTCCACCCCCTGCTCTTGATATTCTCCCGGTTGTGGGCTGCATTTTGGCTGCCTTTTGGGCTGGAGCTTCTCGTGGTTTGGGGCCTGGCTTGCTCCACCCCCTGCTCTTGAGATTCTCCCGGATGTGGGCTGCATTTTGGCTGCCTTTTGGGCTGGAGCTTCTCGTGGTTTGAGGCCTGGCTTGCTCCACCCCCTGCTCTTGATATTCTCTCGATGTGGGCTGGATTTTGGCTGCCTTTTGGGCTGGAGCTTCTCGTGGTTTGGGGCCTGGCTTGCTCCACCCCCTGCTCTTGAGATTCTCCCCGAAGTGGGATGCATTTTTGGCTGAAGTTTGGGCTGGAGCTTCTCGTGGTTTGAGGCCTGGCTTGCTCCACCCCCTGCTCTTGATATTCTCCCTGATGAGGGCTGCATTTTGGCTGCCTTTTGGGCTGGAGTTTCTCGTGGTTTGGGGCATGGCTTGCTCCACCCCCTGCTCTTGAGATTCTCCCGGATATGGGCTGCATTTTGGATGATTTTTGGGCTGGAGCTTCTCGTGGTTTGAGGCCTGGCTTGATCCACCCCCTGTTCTTGAGATTCTCCCGGATGTGGGCTGGATTCTGGCTGCCATTTGGTCTGGAGCTTCTCGTGGTTTGGAGCCTGGCTTGCTCCACCCCCTGCTCTTGTGATTCTCCCTGAAGTGGGCTGCATTTTTGGCTGACTTTTGGGCTGGAGCTTCTCGAGGTTTGAGGCCTGGCTTGCTCCACCCCCTGCTCTTGAGATTCTCAAAGATGTGGGCTGGAGTTTGGCTGAATTTTGGGCTGGAGCTTCTCGTGGTTTGAGGCCTGGCTTGCTCCACCCACTGCTCTTGAGATTCTCCCAGATGTGGGCTGCATTTTGGCTGCCTTTTGGGCTGCAGTTTCTCGTGGTTTGCGGCCTGGATTCCTCCACCCCCTGCTGTTGATATTCTCCAGGATGTGGGCTGGATTTAGGCTTCCTTTTTTGCAGGAGCTTCTCGTGGTTTGGGGACTGGTTTGCTCCACCCCCTGCTCTTGATATTCTCCCTCAAGTGGGCTGCATTTTTGGCTATATTTTGGGCTGGAGCTTCTCGTGGTTTGAGGCCTGGCTTGCTCCACCCCCTGCTCTTGAGATTCTCCCGGAGGTGGGCTGAATTTTGGCTGCTTTTTGGGCTGGAGCTTCTCGTGGTTTGAGGCTTGGCTTGCTCCAACCCCTGCTCTTGATATTCTCCCGCATTTGGGCAACATTTTGGCTGCCTTTGGGCTGGAGCTTCTCGTGGTTTGAGGCCTGGCTTGCTCCACCCCCTGCTCTTGAGATTCTCCCGGATGTGGGCTGCATTTTGGCTGCCTTTTGGGCTGGAGCTTCTCGTGGTTTGAGGCCTGGCTTGCTCCACCCCCTTCTCTTGATATTCTCCCAGATGTGGGCTGCATTTTGGCTGCCCTTTAGGCTGGAGCTTCTCGTGGTTTGAGGCCTGGCTTGCTCCACCCCCTGCTCTTGATATTCTCCAGGAGGTGGGCTGGAATTTAGCTTTCTTTTTGGCAGGAGCTTCTCGTGGTTTGAGGCCTGGCTTGCTCCACCCCCTGTTCTTGAGATTCTCCCGGAGGTGGGCTGGATTTTGGCTGCATTTTGGGCTGGAGCTTCTCGTGGTTTGAGGCCTGGCTTGCTCCACCCCCTGCTCTTGAGATTCTCCCAAAGGTGGGCTGGATTTTGACTGCTTTTTGGGCTGGAGCTTCTCGTGGTTTGAGGCCTGGCTTGCTCCACCCCCTGCTCTTGAGATTCTCCCGGATGTGGGCTGCATTTTGGATGCCTTTTGGGCTGGATCTTCTCGTGGTTTGGGGCCTGGCTTGCTCCACCCCCTGCTCTTGAGATTCTCCCGGATGTGGGCTGCATTTTGGCTGCCTTTTGGGCTGGAGCTTCTCGTGGTTTGAGGCCTGGCTTGCTCCACCCCCTGCTCTTGATATTCTCTCGATGTGGGCTGGATTATGGCTGCCTTTTGGGCTGGAGCTTCTCGTGGTTTGGGGCCTGGCTTGCTCCACCCCCTGCTCTTGAGATTCTCCCCGAAGTGGGATGCATTTTTGGCTGAAGTTTGGGCTGGAGCTTCTCGTGGTTTGAGGCCTGGCTTGCTCCACCCCCTGCTCTTGATATTCTCCCGGATGTGGGCTGCATTTTGGCTGCCTTTTGGGCTGGAGTTTCTCGTGGTTTGGGGCATGGCTTGCTCCACCCCCTGCTCTTGAGATTCTCCCGGATATGGGCTGCATTTTGGATGATTTTTGGGCTGGAGCTTCTCGTGGTTTGAGGCCTGGCTTGATCCACCCCCTGTTCTTGAGATTCTCCCGGATGTGGGCTGGATTCTGGCTGCCATTTGGTCTGGAGCTTCTCGTGGTTTGGAGCCTGGCTTGCTCCACCCCCTGCTCTTGTGATTCTCCCTGAAGTGGGCTGCATTTTTGGCTGACTTTTGGGCTGGAGCTTCTCGAGGTTTGAGGCCTGGCTTGCTCCACCCCCTGCTCTTGAGATTCTCAAAGATGTGGGCTGGAGTTTGGCTGAATTTTGGGCTGGAGCTTCTCGTGGTTTGAGGCCTGGCTTGCTCCACCCACTGCTCTTGAGATTCTCCCAGATGTGGGCTGCATTTTGGCTGCCTTTTGGGCTGCACTTTCTCGTGGTTTGCGGCCTGGATTCCTCCACCCCCTGCTGTTGATATTCTCCAGGATGTGGGCTGGATTTAGGCTTCCTTTTTTGCAGGAGCTTCTCGTGGTTTGGGGACTGGTTTGCTCCACCCCCTGCTCTTGATATTCTCCCTCAAGTGGGCTGCATTTTTGGCTACATTTTGGGCTGGAGCTTCTCGTGGTTTGAGGCCTGGCTTGCTCCACCCCCTGCTCTTGAGATTCTCCCGGAGGTGGGCTGAATTTTGGCTGCTTTTTGGGCTGGAGCTTCTCGTGGTTTGAGGCTTGGCTTGCTCCAACCCCTGCTCTTGATATTCTCCCGCATTTGGGCAACATTTTGGCTGCCTTTGGGCTGGAGCTTCTCGTGGTTTGAGGCCTGGCTTGCTCCACCCCCTGCTCTTGAGATTCTCCCGGATGTGGGCTGCATTTTGGCTGCCTTTTGGGCTGGAGCTTCTCGTGGTTTGAGGCCTGGCTTGCTCCACCCCCTGCTCTTGATATTCTCCAGGAGGTGGGCTGGAATTTCGCTTTCTTTTTGGCAGGAGCTTCTCGTGGTTTGAGGCCTGGCTTGCTCCACCCCCTGCTCTTGAGATTCTCCCGGAGGTGGGCTGGATTTTGTCTGCATTTTGGGCTGGAGCTTCTCGTGGTTTGAGGCCTGGCTTGCTCCACCCCCTGCTCTTGATATTCTCCCGGATGTGGGCTGCATTTTGGCTGCCTTTTGGGCTGGAGCTTCTCGTGGTTTGGGGCCTGGCTTGCTCCACCCCCTGCTCTTGAGATTCTCCCGGATGTGGGCTGCATTTTGGCTGCCTTTTGGGCTGGAGCTTCTCGTGGTTTGAGACCTGGCTTGCTCCACCCCCTGCTCTTGATATTCTCTCGATGTGGGCTGGATTTTGGCTGCCTTTTGGGCTGGAGCTTCTCGTGGTTTGGGGCCTGGCTTGCTCCACCCCCTGCTCTTGAGATTCTCCCCGAAGTGGGATGCATTTTTGGCTGAAGTTTGGGCTGGAGCTTCTCGTGGTTTGAGGCCTGGCTTGCTCCACCCCCTGCTCTTGATATTCTCCCTGATGAGGGCTGCATTTTGGCTGCCTTTTGGGCTGGAGTTTCTCGTGGTTTGGGGCATGGCTTGCTCCACCCCCTGCTCTTGAGATTCTCCCGGATATGGGCTGCATTTTGGATGATTTTTGGGCTGGAGCTTCTCGTGGTTTGAGGCCTGGCTTGATCCACCCCCTGTTCTTGAGATTCTCCCGGATGTGGGCTGGATTCTGGCTGCCATTTGGTCTGGAGCTTCTCGTGGTTTGGAGCCTGGCTTGCTCCACCCCCTGCTCTTGTGATTCTCCCTGAAGTGGGCTGCATTTTTGGCTGACTTTTGGGCTGGAGCTTCTCGAGGTTTGAGGCCTGGCTTGCTCCACCCCCTGCTCTTGAGATTCTCAAAGATGTGGGCTGGAGTTTGGCTGAATTTTGGGCTGGAGCTTCTCGTGGTTTGAGGCCTGGCTTGCTCCACCCACTGCTCTTGAGATTCTCCCAGATGTGGGCTGCATTTTGGCTGCCTTTTGGGCTGCACTTTCTCGTGGTTTGCGGCCTGGATTCCTCCACCCCCTGCTGTTGATATTCTCCAGGATGTGGGCTGGATTTAGGCTTCCTTTTTTGCAGGAGCTTCTCGTGGTTTGGGGACTGGTTTGCTCCACCCCCTGCTCTTGATATTCTCCCTCAAGTGGGCTGCATTTTTGGCTACATTTTGGGCTGGAGCTTCTCGTGGTTTGAGGCCTGGCTTGCTCCACCCCCTGCTCTTGAGATTCTCCCGGAGGTGGGCTGAATTTTGGCTGCTTTTTGGGCTGGAGCTTCTCGTGGTTTGAGGCTTGGCTTGCTCCAACCCCTGCTCTTGATATTCTCCCGCATTTGGGCAACATTTTGGCTGCCTTTGGGCTGGAGCTTCTCGTGGTTTGAGGCCTGGCTTGCTCCACCCCCTGCTCTTGAGATTCTCCCGGATGTGGGCTGCATTTTGGCTGCCTTTTGGGCTGGAGCTTCTCGTGGTTTGAGGCCTGGCTTGCTCCACCCCCTTCTCTTGATATTCTCCCAGATGTGGGCTGCATTTTGGCTGCCCTTTAGGCTGGAGCTTCTCGTGGTTTGAGGCCTGGCTTGCTCCACCCCCTGCTCTTGATATTCTCCAGGAGGTGGGCTGGAATTTCGCTTTCTTTTTGGCAGGAGCTTCTCGTGGTTTGAGGCCTGGCTTGCTCCACCCCCTGCTCTTGAGATTCTCCCGGAGGTGGGCTGGATTTTGGCTGCATTTTGGGCTGGAGCTTCTCGTGGTTTGAGGCCTGGCTTGCTCCACCCCCTGCTCTTGAGATTCTCCCAAAGGTGGGCTGGATTTTGACTGCTTTTTGGGCTGGAGCTTCTCGTGGTTTGAGGCCTGGCTTGCTCCACCCCCTGCTCTTGAGATTCTCCCGGATGTGGGCTGCATTTTGGATGCCTTTTGGGCTGGAGCTTCTCGTGGTTTGAGGCCTGGCTTGATCCACCCCCTGTTCTTGAGATTCTCCTGGATGTGGGCTGGATTCTGGCTGCCATTTGGTCTGGAGCTTCTCGTGGATACAGGCCTGGCTTGCTCCACCCCCTGCTCTTGATATTCTCCCGCAGTTGGGCTGCATTTTGGCCGCCTTTTGGGCTGGAGCTTCTCGTGGTTTGAGGCCTGGCTTGCTCCACTCCCTGCTCTTGAGATTCTCCCAGATGTAGGGCTGGATTTTGGCTGCCTTTTGGGCTGGAGCTTCTCGTGGTTTGGGGCCTGGCTTGCTCCACCCCTTGCTCTTAATATTCTCCCGGATGTGGGCTGGAATTTGGCTGCCTTTTGGGCTGGAGCTTCTCGTGATTTGAGGCCTGGCTTGCTCCACCCCCTGCTCTTGAGATCCTTCCGGATGTGGGCTGGATTTTGGCTGCATTTTGGGCTGGAGATTATCGTGGTTTCAGGCCTGGCTTGCTCCACCCCCTGCTCTTGATATTTTCCCCGATGTGGGCTGGATTTTGGCTGCATTTTGAGCTGGAGCTTCTCGTGGTTTGGGGCCTGGTTTGCTCCACCCCTTGCTCTTGATATTCTCCCGGATGTGGGCTGGAATTTGGCTGCCTTTTGGGCTGGAGCTTCTCGTGGTTTGAGGCCTGGCTTGCTCCACCCCCTGCTCTTGAGATCCTTCCGGATGTGGGCTGGATTTTGGCTGCCTTTTGGGCTGGAGCTTCTCGTGGTTTGAGGCCTGGCATACTCCACCCCCTGCTCTTGAGATTCTCCCGCAGTTGGGCTGCATTTTGGCTGCCTTTTGGGCTGGAGCTTCTCGTGGTTTGAGGCCTGGCTTGCTCCACCCCCTGCTCTTAATATTCTCCCGGATGTGGGCTGCATTTTGTCTGCCTTTTGGTCTGGAGCTTCTCGTGGTTTGGGGCCTGGGTTGCTCCACCCCCTGCTCTTAAGATTCTCGCGGATGTGGGCTGCATTTTGGCTGCCTTTTGGGCTGGAGCTTCACGTGGTTTGAGGCCTGGCTTGCTCCACCCCCTGCTCTTGATATTCTCTTCCATGTGGGCTGCATTTTGGCTGCCTTTTGTGCTGGAGCTTTTCGTGATTTGAGGCCTGGCTTGCTCCACCCCCTGCTCTTAAGATTCTCCCGGAGGTGGGCTGGATTTTGGCTGCATTTTGGGCTGGAGCTTCTCGTGGTTTGAGGCATGGCTTGCTCCACCCCCTGCTCTTGATATTCTCCTGGAAGTGGGCTGCATTTTTGGCTGAGTTTTCGGCTGGAGCTTCTCGTGGTTTGTGGCCTGGCTTGCTCCAAACCCTGCTCTTGAGATTCTCCCAGATGTGGGCTGCATTTTGGCTGCCTTTTGGGCTGGAGCTTCTCGTGGTTTGAGGCCTGGCTTGCTCCAACCCCTGCTCTTGATATTCTCCCGGAGGTGGGCTGGATTTTGGCTGCCTTTTGGGCTGGAGCTTCTCGTGGTTTGAGGCCTGGCTTGCTCCACCCCCTGCTGTTGAGATTCTCCAGGAGGTGGGCTGGAATTTCGCTTCCTTTTTGGCAGGAGCTTCTCGTGGTTTGAGGCCTGGCTTGCTCCACCTCCTGCTCTTGAGATTCTCCCGGATGTGGGCTGCATTTTGGCTGCCTTTTGGGCTGGAGCTTCTCGTGGTTTGAGGCCTGGCTTGCTCCACCCCCTGCTCTTGATATTCTCCCGGAGGTGGGCTGGATTTTGGCTGCCTTTTGGGCTGGAGCTTCTCGTGGTTTGAGGCCTGGCTTGCTCCACCCCCTGCTCTTGAGATTCTCCCGGAGGTGGGCTGGATTTTGGCTGCATTTTGGGCTGGAGCTTCTCGTGGTTTGAGGCCTGGCTTGCTCCACCCCCCGCTCTTGATATCCTCCCGCAGTTGGCCTGCATTTTGGCTGCCTTTTGGGCTGGAGCTTCTCGTGGTTTAGGGGCTGGCTTGTTCCACCCCCTGCTCTTGATATTCTCCCGGATGTGGGCTGCATTTTGGCTGCCTTTTGGGGTGGAGCTTCTCGTGGTTTGAGACCTGGTTTGCTCCACCCCCTGCTCTTGAGATTCTCCCGGATGTGGGCTGGATTTTGGCTGCTTTTTGGGCTGGAGCTTCTTGTGTTTTGAGGCCTGGCTTGCTCCACCCCCTGCTCTTGAGATTCTCCCGGAGGTGGGCTGGATTTTGGCTGCCTTTTGGGCTGGAGCTTCTCGTGGTTTGAGGCCTGGCTTGCTCCACCCCCTGCTCTTGAGATTCTCCCGGAGGTGGGCTGGATTTTGGCTGCCTTTTGGGCTGGAGCTTCTCGTGGTTTGAGGCCTGGTTTGCTCCACCCCCTGCTCTTGAGATTCTCCCTGAGGTGGGCTGGATTTTGGCTGCATTTTGGGCTGGAGCTTCTCGTGGTTTGAGGCCTGGCTTGCTCCACCCCCTGCTCTTGTGATTCTCCCTGAAGTCGGCTGCATTTTTGGCTGACTTTTGGGCTGGAGCTTCTCGTGGTTTGGGGCCTGGCTTGCTCCACCCCCTGCTCTTGAGATTCTCCCGGATGTGGGCTGCATTTTTGCTTCATTTTGGGCTGGAGCTTCTCGTGGTTTGAGGCCTGGCTTGCTCCACTCCCTGCTCTTGAGATTCTCCCTGAAGTGGGCTGCATATTTGGCTGACTTTTGGGCTGGAACTTCTCGTGGTTTGGGGCCTGGCTTGCTCCACCCCCTGCTGTTGAGATTCTCTCGGATGTGGGCTGAATTTTAGCTGCATTTTGGACTGGAGCTTCTCGTGGTTTGGAGCCTGGCTTGCTCCACCCCCTGCTCTTGAGATTCTCCCGCAGTTGGGCTGCATTTTGGCTGCCTGTTGGGCTGGAGCTTCTCGTGGTTTGAGGCCTGGCTTGCTCCACCCCCTGCTCTTGAGATTCTCCAAGATGTAGGGCTGGATTTTGGCTGCCTTTTGGGCTGGAGCTTCTCGTGGTTTGAGGCCTGGCTTGCTCCACCCCCCGTTCTTGATATTTTCCCCGTTGTGGGCTGGATTTTGGCTGCATTTTGGGCTGGAGCTTCTCATGGTTTGGGGCCTGGCTTGCTCCACCCCTTGCTCTTAATATGCTCCCGGATGTGGGCTGGAATTTGGCTGCCTTTTGGGCTGGAGCTTCTCGTGGTTTGAGACCTGGCTTGCTCCACCCCCTGCTCTAGATATTCTCCGAGATATTGGCTGCATTTTGGCTGCCTTTTGGGCTGCAGCTTCTCGTGGTTTGAGGCCTGGCTTGCTGCACCACCTGCTCTTGAGATTCTCCCAGATGTGGGCTGCATTTTGGCTGCCTTTTGGGCTGGAGCTTCTTGTGGTTTGAGACCTGGCTTGCTCCACCCCCTGCTCTTGAGATTCTCGCGGATGTGGGCTGCATTTTGGCTGCATTTTGGGCTGGAGCTTCTCGTGGTTTGAGGCCTGGCTTGCTCCACCCCCTGCTCTTGATATTCTCTTCCATGTGGTCTGGATTTTGGCTGCGTTTTGTGCTGGAGTTTCTCGTGGTTTCAGGCCTGGCTTGCTCCACCCCCTGCTCTTGAGATTCTCCCGGATGTGGGCTGCATTTTGGTTAAATTCTGGGGTGGAGCTTCTCGTGATTTGAGGCCTGGCTTGCTCCAAACCCTGCTCTTGAGATTCTCCCGGATGTGGGCTGCATTTTGGCTGCCTTTTGGGCTGGAGCTTCTCGTGGTTTGAGGCCTGGCTTGCTCCACCCCCTGCTGTTGAGATTCTCCAGGAGGTGGGCTGGAATTACGCTTCCTTTTTGGCAGGAGCTTCTCGTGGTTTGAGGTCTGGCTTGCTCCACCCCCTGCTCTTGATATTCTCCCCGAAGTGGGCTGCATTTTGGCTGCCTTTTGGGCTGGAGCTTTTCGTGGTTTGAGGCCTGGCTTGCTCCACCCCCTGCTCTTGAGATTCTCCCGGATGTGCGCTGGATTTTGGCTGCCTTTGGGCTGGAGCTTCACGTGGTTTGAGGCCTGGCTTCCTGCACCCCCTGCTCTTGAGATTGTCCAAGATACAGGGTTGGATTTTGGCTCTCTTTTGGGCTGGAGCTTTTCGTGGTTTGGGGCCTGGCTTTCTCCAACCCCTGCTCTTGATATTCTCCCGCAGTTGGGCTGCATTTTGGCTGCCTTTGGGCTGGAGCTTGTCGTGGTTTGAGGCCTGGCTTGCTCCAGCTCCTACTCTTGAGATTCTCCCGGATGTGGGCTGGATTTTGGCTGCCTTTTGGGCTGGAGCTTTTCGTGGTTTGAGGCCTGGCTTGCTCCACCCCCTGCTCTTGAGATTCTCCCGGATGTGCGCTGGATTTTGGCTGCCTTTGGGCTGGAGCTTCATGTGGTTTGAGGCCTGGCTTCCTGCACCCCCTGCTCTTGAGATTGTCCAAGATATAGGGTTGGATTTTGGCTCTCTTTTGGGCTGGAGCTTTTCGTGGTTTGGGGCCTGGCTTTCTCCAACCCCTGCTCTTGATATTCTCCCGCAGTTGGGCTGCATTTTGGCTGCCTTTTGGGCTGGAGCTTCTCGTGGTTTGAGGCCTGGCTTGCTCCACCCCCTGCTCTTGAGATTCTCCCGGATGTGGGCTGCATTTTGGCTGCCTTTTGGGCTGGAGCTTCTCGTGGTTTGAGGCCTGGCTTGCTCCACCCCCTGCTCTTGAGATTCTCCCGGAGGTGGGCTGCATTTTGGCTGCCTTTTGGGCTGGAGCTTCTCGTGGTTTGAGGCCTGCCTTGCTCCACCCCCTGCTCTTGAGATTCTCCCGGATGTGGTCTGCATTTTGGCTGCCTTTTGGGCTGGAGCTTCTCGTGGTTTGAGACCTGCCTTGCTCCACCCCCTGCTCTTGAGATTCTCCCGGATGTGGGATGCATTTTGGCTGCCTTTTGGGCTGGAGCTTCTCGTGGTTTGAGGCCTGGCTTGCTGCACCCCCTGCCCTTGAGATTCTCCCAGAGGTGGGCTGCATTTTGGCTGCATTTTGGGCTGGAGCTTCCAGTGGTTTCAGGCCTGGCTTGCTCCACCCCCTGCTCTTGAGATTCTCCCAGATGTGGGCTGCATTTTGGCTGCCTTTTGGGCTGGAGCTTCTCGTGGTTTGAGGCCTGGCTTGCTCCATACACTGCTCTTGAGATTCTCCCGGATGTGGGCTGCATTTTGGCTGCCTTTTGGGCTGGAGCTTCTCGTGGTTTGAGGCCTGGCTTGCTGCACCCCCTGCTCTTGAGATTCTCCCGGATGTGGGCTGCATTTGGGCTGATTCTTGGGCTGGAGCTTCTCGTGGTTTGAGGCCTGGCTTGCTCCACCCCCTGCTCTTGAGATTCTCCCGGAGGTGGGCTGCATTTTGGCTGCCTTTTGGGCTGGAGCTTCTCGTGGTTTGAGGCCTGGCTTGCTCCACCCCCTGCTCTTGAGATTCTCCCGGATGTGGGCTGCATTTTGGCTGCCTTTTGGGCTGGAGCTTCTCGTGGTTTGAGGCCTGGCTTGCTCCACCCCCTGCTCTTGAGATTCTGTCGGAGGTGGGCTGCATTTTGGCTGCCTTTTGGGCTGGAGCTTCTCGAGGTTTGAGGCCTGGCTTGCTCCACCCCCTGCTCTTGATATTCTCCCGGATGTGGGCTGCATTTTGGCTACATTTTGGGCTGGAGCTTCTCGTGGTTTGAGGCCTGGCTTGCTCCACCCCCTGCTCTTGATATTCTCCCGGATGTGGGCTGCATTTTGGCAGATTCTTGGGCTGGAGCTTCTCGTGGTTTGAGGCCTGGCTTGCTCCACCCCCTGCTCTTGAGATTCTCCCGGAGGTGGGCTGCATTTTGGCTGCCTTTTGGGCTGGAGCTTCTCGTGGTTTGAGGCCTGGCTTGCTCCACCCCCTGCTCTTGAGATTCTCCCGGATGTGGGATGCATTTTGGCTGCCTTTTGGGCTGGAGCTTCTCGTGGTTTGAGGCCTGCCTTGCTCCACCCCCTGCTCTTGAGATTCTCCCGGATGTGGTCTGCATTTTGGCTGCCTTTTGGGCTGGAGCTTCTCGTGGTTTGAGACCTGCCTTGCTCCACCCCCTGCTCTTGAGATTCTCCCGGATGTGGGATGCATTTTGGCTGCCTTTTGGGCTGGAGCTTCTCGTGGTTTGAGGCCTGGCTTGCTGCACCCCCTGCCCTTGAGATTCTCCCAGAGGTGGGCTGCATTTTGGCTGCATTTTGGGCTGGAGCTTCCAGTGGTTTCAGGCCTGGCTTGCTCCACCCCCTGCTCTTGAGATTCTCCCAGATGTGGGCTGCATTTTGGCTGCCTTTTGGGCTGGAGCTTCTCGTGGTTTGAGGCCTGGCTTGCTCCATACACTGCTCTTGAGATTCTCCCGGATGTGGGCTGCATTTTGGCTGCCTTTTGGGCTGGAGCTTCTCGTGGTTTGAGGCCTGGCTTGCTGCACCCCCTGCTCTTGAGATTCTCCCGGATGTGGGCTGCATTTGGGCTGATTCTTGGGCTGGAGCTTCTCGTGGTTTGAGGCCTGGCTTGCTCCACCCCCTGCTCTTGAGATTCTCCCGGAGGTGGGCTGCATTTTGGCTGCCTTTTGGGCTGGAGCTTCTCGTGGTTTGAGGCCTGGCTTGCTCCACCCCCTGCTCTTGAGATTCTCCCGGATGTGGGCTGCATTTTGGCTGCCTTTTGGGCTGGAGCTTCTCGTGGTTTGAGGCCTGGCTTGCTCCACCCCCTGCTCTTGAGATTCTGTCGGAGGTGGGCTGCATTTTGGCTGCCTTTTGGGCTGGAGCTTCTCGAGGTTTGAGGCCTGGCTTTCTCCACCCCCTGCTCTTGATATTCTCCCGGATGTGGGCTGCATTTTGGCTACATTTTGGGCTGGAGCTTCTCGTGGTTTGAGGCCTGGCTTGCTCCACCCCCTGCTCTTGATATTCTCCCGGATGTGGGCTGCATTTTGGCAGATTCTTGGGCTGGAGCTTCTCGTGGTTTGAGGCCTGGCTTGCTCCACCCCCTGCTCTTGAGATTCTCCCGGAGGTGGGCTGCATTTTGGCTGCCTTTTGGGCTGGAGCTTCTCGTGGTTTGAGGCCTGGCTTGCTCCACCCCCTGCTCTTGAGATTCTCCCGGATGTGGGATGCATTTTGGCTGCCTTTTGGGCTGGAGCTTCTCGTGGTTTGAGGCCTGGCTTGCTCCACCCCCTGCTCTTGAGATTCTCCCGGAGGTGGGCTGCATTTTGGCTGCCTTTTGGGCTGGAGCTTCTCGTGGTTTGAGGCCTGCCTTGCTCCACCCCCTGCTCTTGAGATTCTCCCGGATGTGGGCTGCATTTTGGCTGCCTTTTGGGCTGGAGCTTCTCGTGGTTTGAGGCCTGGCTTGCTCCAACCCCTGCTCTTGAGATTCTCCCGGATGTGGGCTGCATTTTGGCTGCCTTTTGGGCTGGAGGTTCTCGTGCTTTGAGGCCTGGCTTGCTGCACCCTCTGCTCTTGAGATTCTCCCGGATGTGGGCTGCATTTGGGCTGATTCTTGGGCTGGAGCTTCTCGTGGTTTGAGGCCTGGCTTGCTCCAGACCCTACTCTTGATATTCTCCCAGATATAGGGCTGGATTTTGGCTGCCTTTTGGGCTGGAGCTTCTCGGGGTTTGAGGCCTGGCTTGATCCACGACCCTGCTCTTGAGATCCTCCTGGATATGCGCTGAATTTTGACTGTATTTTGGGCTGGAGATTCTCGTGGTTTGAGGCCTGGCTTGCTCCAACCCCTGCTCTTGAGATTCTCTCGGATGTGGGCTGCATTTTGGCTGCCTTTTGGGCGGGAGCTTCTCGTGCTTTGTAGCCTGGCTTGCTCCACCCCCTGCTCTTGAGATTCTCCTGGATGTGTTCTGCATTTTGGCTGCCTTTTGGGCTGGAGCTTCTCGTGGTTTGAGGCCTGGCTTGCTCCACCCCCTGCTCTTGAGATTCTCCCGGATGTGGGCTGCATTTTGGCTGCCTTTTGGGCTGTAGCTTCTCGTGGTTTGAGGCCTGGCTTGCTCCACCCCCTGCTCTTGAGATTCTCCTGGATGTGGGCTGCATTTTGGCAGATTCTTGGGCTGGAGCTTCTCGTGGTTTGAGGCCTGGCTTGCTCCACCCCCTGCTCTTGAGATTCTCCCGGAGGTGGGCTGCATTTTGGCTGCCTTTTGGGCTGGAGCTTCTCGTGGTTTGAGGCCTGGCTTGCTCCACCCCCTGCTCTTGAGATTCTCCCGGATGTGGGCTGCATTTTGGCTGCCTTTTGGGCTGGAGCTTCTCGTGGTTTGAGGCCTGGCTTGCTCCACCCCCTGCTCTTGAGATTCTCCCGGAGGTGGGCTGCATTTTGGCTGCCTTTTGGGCTGGAGCTTCTCGTGGTTTGAGGCCTGGCTTGCTCCACCCCCTGCTCTTGAGATTCTCCCGGAGGTGGGCTGCATTTTGGCTGCCTTTTGGGCTGGAGCTTCTCGTGGTTTGAGGCCTGCCTTGCTCCACCCCCTGCTCTTGAGATTCTCCCGGATGTGGTCTGCATTTTGGCTGCCTTTTGGGCTGGAGCTTCTCGTGGTTTGAGACCTGCCTTGCTCCACCCCCTGCTCTTGAGATTCTCCCGGATGTGGGATGCATTTTGGCTGCCTTTTGGGCTGGAGCTTCTCGTGGTTTGAGGCCTGGCTTGCTGCACCCCCTGCCCTTGAGATTCTCCCAGAGGTGGGCTGCATTTTGGCTGCATTTTGGGCTGGAGCTTCCAGTGGTTTCAGGCCTGGCTTGCTCCACCCCCTGCTCTTGAGATTCTCCCAGATGTGGGCTGCATTTTGGCTGCCTTTTGGGCTGGAGCTTCTCGTGGTTTGAGGCCTGGCTTGCTCCATACACTGCTCTTGAGATTCTCCCGGATGTGGGCTGCATTTTGGCTGCCTTTTGGGCTGGAGGTTCTCGTGCTTTGAGGCCTGGCTTGCTGCACCCCCTGCTCTTGAGATTCTCCTGGATGTGGGCTGCATTTTGGCAGATTCTTGGGCTGGAGCTTCTCGTGGTTTGAGGCCTGGCTTGCTCCACCCCCTGCTCTTGAGATTCTCCCGGAGGTGGGCTGCATTTTGGCTGCCTTTTGGGCTGGAGCTTCTCGTGGTTTGAGGCCTGGCTTGCTCCACCCCCTGCTCTTGAGATTCTCCCGGAGGTGGGCTGCATTTGGGCTGATTCTTGGGCTGGAGCTTCTCGTGGTTTGAGGCTTGGCTTTCTCCAGACCCTACTCTTGATATTCTCCCAGATATAGGGCTGGATTTTGGCTGCCTTTTGGGCTGGAGCTTCTCGGGGTTTGAGGCCTGGCTTGATCCACGACCCTGCTCTTGAGATCCTCCTGGATATGCGCTGAATTTTGACTGTATTTTGGGCTGGAGATTCTCGTGGTTTGAGGCCTGGCTTGCTCCAACCCCTGCTCTTGAGATTCTCTCGGATGTGGGCTGCATTTTGGCTGCCTTTTGGGCTGGAGCTTCTCGTGCTTTGTAGCCTGGCTTGCTCCACCCCCTGCTCTTGAGATTCTCCTGGATGTGTTCTGCATTTTGAATGCCTTTTGGGCTGGAGCTTCTCGTGGTTTGAGGCCTGGCTTGCTCCACCCCCTGCTCTTGAGATTCTCCCGGATGTGGGCTGCATTTTGGCTGCCTTTTGGGCTGTAGCTTCTCGTGGTTTGAGGCCTGGCTTGCTCCAACCCCTGCTCTTGAGATTCTCTCGGATGTGGGCTGCATTTTGGCTGCCTTTTGGGCTGTAGCTTCTCGTGGTTTGAGGCCTGGCTTGCCCACATCCTGCTCTTGAGATTCTCCCGGAGGTGGGCTGCATTTTGGCTGCCTTTTGGGCTGGAGCTTCTCGAGGTTTGAGGCCTGGCTTGCTCCACCCCCTGCTCTTGAGATTCTCCCGGATGTGGGCTGGATTTTGGCTGATTCTTGGGCTGGAGCTTCTCGGGGTTTGAGGCCTGGCTTGATCCACGCCCTGCTCTTGAGATCCTCCTGGATGTGCGCTGAATTTTGACTGTATTTTGGGCTGGAGCTTCTCGTGGTTTGAGGCCTGGCTTGCTCCACCCCCTGCTCTTGAGATTCTCCCGGATGTGGGCTGCATTTTGGCTGCCTTTTGGGCTGGAGCTTCTCGTGGTTTGAGGCCTGGCTTGCTCCACCCCCTGCTCTTGAGATTCTCCCAGATGTGGGCTGGATTTTGGCTGCCTTTTGGGCTGGAGCTTCTCGTGGTTTGAGGCCTGGCTTGCTCCACCCCCTGCTCTTGATATTCTCCCGGAGGTGGGCTGCATTTTGGCTGCATTTTGGGCTGGAGCTTCTCGAGGTTTGAGGCCTGGCTTGCTCCACCCCCTGCTCTTGAAAACCTCCCCGATGTGGGCTGCATTTTGGCTGCCTTTTGGGCTGGAGCTTCTCGTGGTTTGAGGCCTGGCTTGCTCCACCCCCTGCTCTTGAAATTCTCCTCCATGTGGGCTGCATTTTGGCTGATTCTTGGGCTGGAGCTTCTTGTGGTTTGAGGCCTGGCTTGCTCCACCTCCTGCTCTTGATATTCTCCGGGAGGTGGGCTGGATTTTGGCTGCCTTTTGGGCTGGAGCTTCTCGAGGTTTGAGGCCTGGCTTGCTCCAACCCCTGCTCTTGAGATTCTCCCGGATGTGGGCTGCATTTTGGCTGCCTTTTGGGCTGGAGCTTCTTGTGGTTTGAGGCCTGGCTTGCTCCACCCCCTGCTCTTGAGATTCTCCGGGAGGTGGGCTGCATTTTGGCTGCCTTTTGGGCTGGAGCTTCTCGAGGTTTGAGGCCTGGCTTGCTCCACCCCCTGCTCTTGAGATTCTCCCGGATGTGGGCTGCATTTTGGCTGCCTTTTGGGCTGGAGCTTCTCGAGGTTTGAGGCCTGGCTTGCTCCACCCCCTGCTCTTGAGATTCTCCCGGATGTGGGCTGCATTTTGGCTGCCTTTTGGTCTGGAGCTTCTCGTGGTTTGAGGCCTGGCTTGCTCCACCCCCTGCTCTTGAGATTCTCCTGGAGGTGGGCTGCATTTTGGCTGCCTTTTGGGCTGGAGCTTCTCGTGGTTTGAGGCCTGGCTTGCTCCACCCCCTGCTCTTGAGATTCTCCCAGATGTGGGCTGCATTTTGGCTGCCTTTTGGGCTGGAGCTTCTCGTGGTTTGAGACCTGCCTTGCTCCACCCCCTGCTCTTGAGATTCTCCCGGATGTGGGCTGCATTTGGGCTGATTCTTGGGCTGGAGCTTCTCGTGGTTTGAGGCCTGGCTTGCTCCAGAAACTACTCTTGATATTCTCCCAGATATAGGGCTGGATTTTGGCTGCCTTTTGGGCTGGAGCTTCTCGGGGTTTGAGGCCTGGCTTGATCCACGCCCTGCTCTTGAGATCCTCCTGGATGTGCGCTGAATTTTGACTGTATTTTGGGCTGGAGATTCTCGTGGTTTGAGGCCTGGCTTGCTCCAACCCCTGCTCTTGAGATTCTCTCGGATGTGGGCTGCATTTTGGCTGCCTTTTGGGCTGGAGCTTCTCGTGCTTTGTAGCCTGGCTTGCTCCACCCCCTGCTCTTGATATTCTCCTGGATGTGTTCTGCATTTTGAATGCCTTTTGGGCTGGAGCTTCTCGTGGTTTGAGGCCTGGCTTGCTCCACCCCCTGCTCTTGAGATTCTCCCGGATGTGGGCTGCATTTTGGCTGCCTTTTGGGCTGTAGCTTCTCGTGGTTTGAGGCCTGGCTTGCTCCACGCCCTGCTCTTGAGATTCTCCCAGATGTGGGCTGCATTGTGGCTGCCTTTTGGGCTGGAGCTTCTCGTGGTTTGAGGCCTGGCTTGCTCCACCCCCTGCTCTTGAGATTCTCCCGGATGTGGGCTGCATTTTGGCTGCCTTTTGGGCTGGAGCTTCTCGTGGTTTGAGGCCTGGCTTGCTCCACCCCCTGCTCTTGAGATTATCCCCGATATGGGCTGCATTTTGGCTGATTCTTGCCTGGAGCTTCTTGTGGTTTGAGGCCTGGCTTGCCCACATCCTGCTCTTGATATTCTCCCTGAGGTGGGCTGCATTTTGGCTGCCTTTTGGGCTGGAGCTTCTTGTGGTTTGAGGCCTGGCTTGCTCCATACACTGCTCTTGAGATTCTCCCGGATGTGGGCTGCATTTTGGCTGCCTTTTGGGCTGGAGCTTCTCGTGGTTTGAGGCCTGGCTTGCTCCATACACTGCTCTTGAGATTCTCCCGGATGTGGGCTGCATTTTGGCTGCATTTTGGGCTGGAGCTTCTCGTGGTTTGAGGCCTGGCTTGCTCCACCCCCTGCTCTTGAGATTCTCCCGGATGTGGGCTGGATTTTGGCTGCCTTTTGGGCTGGAGCTTCTCGTGGTTTGAGGCCTGGCTTGCTCCACCCCCTGCTCTTGAGATTCTCCCGGATGTGGTCTGCATTTTGGCTGCCTTTTGGGCTGGAGCTTCTCGTGGTTTGAGGCCTGGCTTGCTCCACCCCCTGCTGTTGATATTCTCCCGGAGGTGGGCTGCATTTTGGCTGCATTTTGGGCTGGAGCTTCTCGAGGTTTGAGGCCTGGCTTGCTCCACCCCCTGCTCTTGAAAATCTCCCCGATGTGGGCTGCATTTTGGCTGCCTTTTGGGCTGGAGCTTCTCGTGGTTTGAGGCCTGGCTTGCTCCACCCCCTGCTCTTGAAATTCTCCCGGATGTGGGCTGCATTTTGGCTGATTCTTGGGCTGGAGCTTCTTGTGGTTTGAGGCCTGGCTTGCTCCACCTCCTGCTCTTGATATTCTCCGGGAGGTGGGCTGGATTTTGGCTGCCTTTTGGGCTGGAGCTTCTCGAGGTTTGAGGCCTGGCTTGCTCCAACCCCTGCTCTTGAGATTCTCCCGGATGTGGGCTGCATTTTGGCTGCCTTTTGGGCTGGAGCTTCTTGTGGTTTGAGGCCTGGCTTGCTCCACCCCCTGCTCTTGAGATTCTCCGGGAGGTGGGCTGCATTTTGGCTGCCTTTTGGGCTGGAGCTTCTCGAGGTTTGAGGCCTGGCTTGCTCCACCCCCTGCTCTTGAGATTCTCCCGGATGTGGGCTGCATTTTGGCTGCCTTTTGGGCTGGAGCTTCTCATGGTTTGAGGCCTGGCTTGCTCCACCCCCTGCTCTTGAGATTCTCCCGGATGTGGGCTGCATTTTGGCTGCCTTTTGGGCTGGAGCTTCTCGTGGTTTGAGGCCTGGCTTGCTCCACCCCCTGCTCTTGATAATCTCTCGGATGTGGGCTGCATTTTGGCTGCATTTGGTCTGGAGCTTCCAGTGGTTTGAGGCCTGGCTTGCTCCACCCCCTGCTCTTGAGATTCTCCCGGAGGTGGGCTGCATTTTGGCTGCCTTTTGGGCTGGAGCTTCTCGTGGTTTGAGGCCTGGCTTGCTCCACCCCCTGCTCTTGAGATTCTCCCGGAGGTGGGCTGCATTTTGGCTGCCTTTTGGGCTGGAGCTTCTCGTGGTTTGAGGCCTGGCTTGCTCCACCCCCTGCTCTTGAGATTCTCCCGGAGGTGGGCTGCATTATGGCTGCCTTTTGGGCTGGAGCTTCTCGTGGTTTGAGGCCTGGCTTGCTCCACCCCCTGCTCTTGAGATTCTCCCGGAGGTGGGCTGCATTTTGGCTGCATTTTGGGCTGGAGCTTCTCGAGGTTTGAGGCCTGGCTTGCTCCACCCACTGCTCTTGATATTCTCCCGGATGTGGGCTGCATTTTGGCTACATTTTGGGCTGGAGCTTCTCGTGGTTTGAGGCCTGGCTTGCTCCACCCCCTGCTCTAGAGATTCTCTCGGATGTGGGCTGGATTTTGGCTGCCTTTTGGGCTGGAGCTTCTCGTGGTTTGAGGCCTGGCTTGCTCCACAGCCTGCTCTTGAGATTCTCCCGGATGTGGGCTCTATTTTGGTTGATTCTTGGGCTGGAGCTTCCAGTGGTTTGAGGCCTGGCTTGCTCCACCCCCTGTTCTTGAGATTCTCCCCGCATGTGTGCTGCATTTTGACTGCCTTTTGGGCTGGAGCTTCTCGTGGTTTGAGGCCTGGCTTGCTCCACCCCCTGCTCTTGAGATTCTCCCGGATGTGGTCTGCATTTTGGCTGCCTTTTGGGCTGGAGCTTGTCGTGGTTTGAGGCCTGGCTTTCTCCACCCCCTGCCCTTGATATTCTCCCGTATGTTGGCTGGATTTTGGCTACATTTTGGGCTGGAGCTTCTAGTGGTTTGGGGCCTGGCTTGCTCCACCCCCTGCTCTTGAGATTCTCCCGGATGTGGGCTGTATTTTGGCTGATTCTTGGGCTGGAGCTTCCCGTGGTTTGAGGCCTGGCTTGCTCCACCCCCTGCTCTTGAGTTTCTCCCCTCATGTGGGCTGCATTTTGACTGCCTTTTGGGCTGGAGCTTCTCGTGGTTTGAGGCCTGGCTTGCTCCACCCCCTGATCTTGAGATTCTCCCGGATGTGGGCTGGATTTTGGCTGCCTTTTGGGCTGGAGCTTCTCGTGGTTTGAGGCCTGGCTTGCTCCACCCCCTGCCCTTGAGATTCTCCCAGAGGTGGGCTGCATTTTGGCTGCCTTTTGGGCTGGAACTTCTCGTGGTTTGAGGCCTGGCTTGCTCCACCCCCTGCTCTTGAGATTCTCCCGGATGTGGGCTGCATTTTGGCTGCCTTTTGGGCTGGAGCTTCTCGTGGTTTGAGGCCTGGCTTGCTCCACCCCCTGCTCTTGAGATTCTCCCGGATGTGGGCTGCATTTTGGCTACAGTTTGGGCTGGAGCTTCTCGAGGTTTGAGGCCTGGCTTGCTCCACCCCCTGCTCTTGAGATTCTCCCGGAGGTGGGCTGCATTTTGGCTGATTCTTGGGCTGGAGCTTCTTGTGGTTTGAGGCCTGGCTTGCTCCACCTCCTGCTCTTGATATTCTCCGGGAGGTGGGCTGGATTTTGGCTGCATTTTGGGCTGGAGCTTCTCGAGGTTTGAGGCCTGGCTTGCTCCAACCCCTGCTCTTGAGATTCTCCCGGTTGTGGGCTGCATTTTGGCTGCCTTTTGGGCTGGAGCTTCTTGTGGTTTGAAGCCTGGCTTGCTCCACCCCCTGCTCTTGAGATTCTCTGGATGTGGGCTGCATTTTGGCTGCCTTTTGGGCTGGAGCTTCTCGAGGTTTGAGGCCTGGCTTGCTCCACCCCCTGCTCTTGAGATTCTCCCGGATGTGGGCTGCATTTTGGCTGCCTTTTGGGCTGGAGCTTCTCATGGTTTGAGGCCTGGCTTGCTCCACCCCCTGCTCTTGAGATTCTCCCGGATGTGGGCTGCATTTTGGCTGATTCTTGGGCTGGAGCTTCTCGTGGTTTGAGGCCTGGCTTGCTCCACCCCCTGCTCTTGATAATCTCTCGGATGTGGGCTGCATTTTGGCTGCCTTTTGGGCTGGAGCTTCCAGTGGTTTGAGGCCTGGCTTGCTCCACCCCCTGCTCTTGAGATTCTCCTGGAGGTGGGCTGCATTTTGGCTGCTTTTTGGGCTGGAGCTTCTCGTGGTTTGAGGCCTGGCTTGCTCCACCCCCTGCTCTTGAGATTCTCCCGGATGTGGGCTGCATTTTGGCTGCCTTTTGGGCTGGAGCTTCTCGTGGTTTGAGGCCTGGCTTGCTCCACCCCCTGCTCTTGAGATTCTCCCGGAGGTGGGCTGCATTTTGGCTGATTCTTGGGCTGGAGCTTCTCGTGGTTTGAGGCCTGGCTTGCTCCACCCCCTGCTCTTGAGATTCTCCCGGAGGTGGGCTGCATTTTGGCTGATTCTTGGGCTGGAGCTTCTCGTGGTTTGAGGCCTGGCTTGCTCCACCCCCTGCTCTTGAGATTCTCCCGGATGTGGGCTGCATTTTGGCTGCATTTTGGGCTGGAGCTTCTCGTGGTTTGAGGCCTGGCTTGCTCCACCCCCTGCTCTTGAGATTCTCCTGGATGTGGGCTGCATTTTGACTGCATTTTGGGCTGGAGCTTCTCGAGGTTTGAGGCCTGGCTTCCTCCACCCCCTGCTCTTGATATTCTCCTGGAGGTGGGCTGCATTTTGGCTGCCTTTTGGGCTGGAGCTTCTCGTGGTTTGAGGCCTGCCTTGCTCCACCCCCTGCTCTTGAGATTCTCCCGGAGGTGGGCTGCATTTTGGCTGCATTTTGGGCTGGAGCTTCTCGTGGTTTGAGGCCTGGCTTGCTCCACCCACTGCTCTTGAGATTCTCCCGGATGTGGGCTGCATTTTGGCGGACTTTTGGGCTGGAGCTTCTCGTGGTTTGAGGCCTGGCTTGCTCCACCCCCTGCCCTTGATATTCTCCCGTATGTTGGCTGCATTTTGGCTACATTTTGGGCTGGAGCTTCTAGTGTTTTGGGGCCTGCCTTGCTCCACCCCCTGCTCTTGAGTTTGTCCCCTCATGTGGGCTGCATTTTGACTGCCTTTTGGGCTGGAGCTTTTCGTGGTTTGAGGCCTGGCTTGCTCCACCCCCTGCTCTTGAGATTCTCCCATACTTAGGCTGGATTTTGGCTGCCTTTTGGGCTGGAGCTTCTCGTGGTTTGAGGCCTGGCTTGCTCCACCCCCTGCTCCTGAGATTCTCCCAGATGTGGGCTGCATTTTGGCTGCCTTTTGGGCTGGAACTTCTCGTGGTTTGAGGCCTGGCTTGCTCCACCCCCTGCTCTTGAGATTCTCCCGGATGTGGGCTGCATTTTGGCTGCCTTTTGGGCTGGAGCTTCTCGTGGTTTGAGGCCTGGCTTGCTCCACCCCCTGCTCTTGAGATTCTCCTGGATGTGGGCTGCATTTTGGCTGCATTTTGGGCTGGAGCTTCTCGAGGTTTGAGGCCTGTCTTGCTCCACCCCCTGCTCTTGAGATTCTCCCGGAGGTGGGCTGCATTTTGGCTGCCTTTTGGGCTGGAGCTTCTCGTGGTTTGAGGCCTGGCTTGCTCCACCCCCTGCTCTGGAGATTCTCCCGGATGTGGGCTGCATTTTGGCTGATTCTTGGGCTGGAGCTTCTCGTGGTTTGAGGCCTGGCTTGCTCCACCCCCTGCCCTTGATATTCTCCTGGAGGTGGGCTGCATTTTGACTGCATTTTGGGCTGGAGCTTCTCGAGGTTTGAGGCCTGGCTTCCTCCACCCCCTGCTCTTGATATGCTCCTGGAGGTGGGCTGCATTTTGGCTGCCTTTTGGGCTGGAGCTTCTCGTGGTTTGAGGCCTGCCTTGCTCCACCCCCTGCTCTTGAGATTCTCCCGGAGGTGGGCTGCATTTTGGCTGCCTTTTGGGCTGGAGCTTCTCGTGGTTTGAGGCCTGGCTTGCTCCACCCCCTGCTCTTGAGATTCTCCCGGATGTGGGCTGCATTTTGGCTGACTTTTGGGCTGGAGCTTCTCGTGGTTTGAGGCCTGGCTTGCTCCACCCCCTGCTCTGGAGATTCTCCCGGATGTGGGCTGCATTTTGGCTGATTCTTGGGCTGGAGCTTCTCGTGGTTTGAGGCCTGGCTTGCTCCACCCCCTGCCCTTGATATTCTCCTGGAGGTGGGCTGCATTTTGACTGCATTTTGGGCTGGAGCTTCTCGAGGTTTGAGGCCTGGCTTCCTCCACCCCCTGCTCCTGATATTCTCCTGGACGTGGGCTGCATTTTGGCTGCTTTTTGGGCTGGAGCTTCTAGTGGTTTGAGGCCTGCCTTGCTCCACCCCCTGCTCTTGAGATTCTCCCAGAGGTGGGCTGCATTTTGGCTGCCTTTTGGGCTGGAGCTTCTCGTGGTTTGAGGCCTGGCTTGCTCCACCCCCTGCTCTTGAGATTCTCCGGGAGGTGGGCTCTATTTTGGCTGATTCTTGGGCTGGAGCTTCCAGTGGTTTGAGGCCTGGCTTGCTCCACCCCCTGCTCTTGAGATTCTCCCGGATGTGGGCTGCATTTTGGCTGCCTTTTGGGCTGGAGCTTCTCGTGGTTTGAGGCCTGGCTTGCTCCACCCCCTGCTCTTGAGATTCTCCCCGATGTGGGCTGCATTTTGGCTGCCTTTTGGGGTGGAGTTTCTCGTGGTTTGAGGCCTGGCTCTCTCCACCCCCTGCCCTTGATATTCTCCCGTATGTTGGCTGCATTTTGGCTGCATTTTGGGCTGGAGCTTCTCGTGGTTTGAGGCCTGCCTTGCTCCACCCCCTGCTCTTGAGATTCTCCCGGAGGTGGGCTGCATTTTGGCTGCCTTTTGGGCTGGAGCTTCTCCTGGTTTGAGGCCTGCCTTGCTCCACCCCCTGCTCTTGAGATTCTCCAGGAGGTGGGCTGCATTTTGGCTGTATTTTGGGCTGGAGCTTCTCGTGGTTTGAGGCCTGCCTTGCTCCACCCCCTGCTCTTGAGATTCTCCAGGAGGTGGGCTGCATTTTGGCTGCCTTTTGGGCTGGAGCTTCTCGTGGTTTGAGGCCTTCCTTGCTCCACCCCCTGCTCTTGAGATTCTCCCGGATGTGGGCTGCATTTTGGCTGCATTTTGGGCTGGAGCTTCTCGAGGTTTGAGGCCTGGCTTGCTCCACCCCCTGCTCTTGATATTGTCCCGGATGTGGGCTGCATTTTGGCTGCCTTTTGGGCTGGAGCTTCTCGAGGTTTGAGGCCTGGCTTGCTCCACCCCCTGCTCTTGAGATTCTCCCGGAGGTGGGCTGCATTTTGGCTGCCTTTTGGGCTGGAGCTTCTCGTGGTTTGAGGCCTGGCTTGCTCCACCCCCTGCCCTTGATATTCTCCCGTATGTTGGCTGCATTTTGGCTGCATTTTGGGCTGGAGCTTCTCGTGGTTTGAGGCCTGGCTTGCTCCACCCCCTGCTCTTGAGATTCTCCTGGATGTGGGCTGCATTTTGACTGCATTTTGGGCTGGAGCTTCTCGAGGTTTGAGGCCTGGCTTCCTCCACCCCCTGCTCTTGATATTCTCCTGGAGGTGGGCTGCATTTTGGCTGCCTTTTGGGCTGGAGCTTCTCGTGGTTTGAGGCCTGCCTTGCTCCACCCCCTGCTCTTGAGATTCTCCCGGAGGTGGGCTGCATTTTGGCTGCCTTTTGGGCTGGAGCTTCTCGTGGTTTGAGGCCTGGCTTGCTCCACCCACTGCTCTTGAGATTCTCCCGGATGTGGGCTGCATTTTGGCTGCATTTTGGGCTGGAGCTTCTCGTGGTTTGAGGCCTGGCTTGCTCCACCCCTTGCCCTTGATATTCTCCTGTATGTTGGCTGCATTTTGGCTACATTTTGGGCTGGAGCTTCTAGTGGTTTGGGGCCTGCCTTGCTCCACCCCCTGCTCTTGAGTTTCTCCCCTCATGTGGGCTGCATTTTGACTGCCTTTTGGGCTGGAGCTTTTCGTGGTTTGAGGCCTGGCTTGCTCCACCCCCTGCTCCTGAGATTCTCCCAGATGTGGGCTGCATTTTGGCTGCCTTTTGGGCTGGAACTTCTCGTGGTTTAAGGCCTGGCTTGCTCCACCCCCTGCTCTTGAGATTCTCCCGTATGTTGGCTGCATTTTGGCTGCATTTTGGGCTGGAGCTTCACGAGGTTTGAGGCCTTCCTTGCTCCACCCCCTGCTCTTGAGATTCTCCTGGATGTGGGCTGCATTTTGGCTGCATTTTGGGCTGGAGCTTCTCGAGGTTTGAGGCCTGGCTTGCTCCACCCCCTGCTCTTGATATTCTCCTGGATGTGGGCTGCATTTTGGCTGCCTTTTGGGCTGGAGCTTCTCGTGGTTTGAGGCCTGGCTTGCTCCACCCCCTGCTCTGGAGATTCTCCCGGATGTGGGCTGCATTTTGGCTGATTCTTGGGCTGGAGCTTCTCGTGGTTTGAGGCCTGGCTTGCTCCACCCCCTGCCCTTGATATTCTCCTGGAGGTGGGCTGCATTTTGACTGCATTTTGGGCTGGAGCTTCTCGAGGTTTGAGGCCTGGCTTCCTCCACCCCCTGCTCTTGAGTTTCTCCCGGATGTGGGCTGCATTTTGGCTGCCTTTTGGGCTGAAGCTTCTCGTGGTTTGAGGCCTGGCTTCCTCCACCCCCTGCTCTTGAGATTCTCCCGGAGGTGGGCTGCATTTTGGCTGCCTTTTGGGCTGGAGCTTCTCATGGTTTGAGGCCTGGCTTGCTCCACCCCCTGCTCTTGAGATTCTCCCGGATGTGGGCTGCATTTTGGCTGCCTTTTGGGCTGGAGATTCTCGTGGTTTGAGGCCTGGCTTGCTCCACCCCCTGCTCTGGAGATTCTCCCGGATGTGGGCTGCATTTTGGCTGATTCTTGGGCTGGAGCTTCTCGTGGTTTGAGGCCTGGCTTACTCCACCCCCTGCCCTTGATATTCTCCTGGAGGTGGGCTGCATTTTGACTGCATTTTGGGCTGGAGCTTCTCGAGGTTTGAGGCCTGGCTTCCTCCACCCCCTGCTCTGGAGATTCTCCTGGAGGTGGGCTGCATTTTGGCTGATTCTTGGGCTGGAGCTTCTTGTGGTTTGAGGCCTGGCTTGCTCCACCTCCTGCTCTTGATATTCTCCGGGAGGTGGGCTGCATTTTGGCTGCCTTTTGGGCTGGAGCTTCTCGAGGTTTGAGGCCTGGCTTGCTCCACCCCCTGCTCTTGAGATTCTCCGGGAGGTGGGCTGCATTTTGGCTGCCTTTTGGGCTGGAGCTTCTCGAGGTTTGAGGCCTGGCTTGCTCCACCCCCTGCTCTTGAGATTCTCCCAGATGTGGGCTGCATTTTGGCTGCCTTTTGGGCTGGAGCTTCTCATGGTTTGAGGCCTGGCTTGCTCCACCCCCTGCTCTTGAGATTCTCCCGGAGGTGGGCTGCATTTTGGCTGCCTTTTGGGCTGGAGCTTCTCGTGGTTTGAGGCCTGGCTTGCTCCACCCCCTGCTCTTGATAATCTCTCGGATGTGGGCTGCATTTTGGCTGCCTTTTGGGCTGGAGCTTCCAGTGGTTTGAGGCCTGGCTTGCTCCACCCCCTGCTCTTGAGATTCTCCCGGATGTGGGTTGCATTTCGGCTGCTTTTTGGGCTGGAGCTTCTCGTGGTTTGAGGCGTGGCTTGCTCCACCCCCTGCTCTTGAGATTCTCCCGGAGGTGGGCTGCATTTTGGCTGCCTTTTGGGCTGGAGCTTCTCGTGGTTTGAGGCCTGGCTTGCTCCACTCCCTGCTCTTGAGATTCCTCTGGATGTGGGCTGCATTTTGGCAGATTCTTGGGCTGGAGCTTCTCGTGGTTTGAGGCCTGGCTTGCTCCACCCCCTGCTCTTGAGATTCTCCCGGAGGTGGGCTGCATTTTGGCTGCCTTTTGGGCTGGAGCTTCTCGTGGTTTGAGGCCTGGCTTGCTCCACCCCCTGCTCTTGAGATTCTCCCGGATGTGGGCTGCATTTTGGCTGCCTTTTGGGCTGGAGCTTCTCGTGGTTTGAGGCCTGGCTTGCTCCACCCCCTGCTCTTGAGATTCTCCCGGAGGTGGGCTGCATTTTGGCTGCCTTTTGGGCTGGAGCTTCTCGTGGTTTGAGGCCTGCCTTGCTCCACCCCCTGCTCTTGAGATTCTCCCGGATGTGGTCTGCATTTTGGCTGCCTTTTGGGCTGGAGCTTCTCGTGGTTTGAGACCTGCCTTGCTCCACCCCCTGCTCTTGAGATTCTCCCGGATGTGGGATGCATTTTGGCTGCCTTTTGGGCTGGAGCTTCTCGTGGTTTGAGGCCTGGCTTGCTGCACCCCCTGCCCTTGAGATTCTCCCAGAGGTGGGCTGCATTTTGGCTGCATTTTGGGCTGGAGCTTCCAGTGGTTTCAGGCCTGGCTTGCTCCACCCCCTGCTCTTGAGATTCTCCCAGATGTGGGCTGCATTTTGGCTGCCCTTTGGGCTGGAGCTTCTCGTGGTTTGAGGCCTGGCTTGCTCCATACACTGCTCTTGAGATTCTCCCGGATGTGGGCTGCATTTTGGCTGCCTTTTGGGCTGGAGCTTCTCGTGGTTTGAGGCCTGGCTTGCTGCACCCCCTGCTCTTGAGATTCTCCCGGATGTGGGCTGCATTTGGGCTGATTCTTGGGCTGGAGCTTCTCGTGGTTTGAGGCCTGGCTTGCTCCACCCCCTGCTCTTGAGATTCTCCCGGAGGTGGGCTGCATTTTGGCTGCCTTTTGGGCTGGAGCTTCTCGTGGTTTGAGGCCTGGCTTGCTCCACCCCCTGCTCTTGAGATTCTCCCGGATGTGGGCTGCATTTTGGCTGCCTTTTGGGCTGGAGCTTCTCGTGGTTTGAGGCCTGGCTTGCTCCACCCCCTGCTCTTGAGATTCTGTCGGAGGTGGGCTGCATTTTGGCTGCCTTTTGGGCTGGAGCTTCTCGAGGTTTGAGGCCTGGCTTGCTCCACCCCCTGCTCTTGATATTCTCCCGGATGTGGGCTGCATTTTGGCTACATTTTGGGCTGGAGCTTCTCGTGGTTTGAGGCCTGGCTTGCTCCACCCCCTGCTCTTGATATTCTCCCGGATGTGGGCTGCATTTTGGCAGATTCTTGGGCTGGAGCTTCTCGTGGTTTGAGGCCTGGCTTGCTCCACCCCCTGCTCTTGAGATTCTCCCGGAGGTGGGCTGCATTTTGGCTGCCTTTTGGGCTGGAGCTTCTCGTGGTTTGAGGCCTGGCTTGCTCCACCCCCTGCTCTTGAGATTCTCCCGGATGTGGGATGCATTTTGGCTGCCTTTTGGGCTGGAGCTTCTTGTGGTTTGTAGCCTGGCTTGCTCCACCCCCTGCTCTTGATATTCTCCTGGATGTGTTCTGCATTTTGAATGCCTTTTGGGCTGGAGCTTCTAATGGTTTGAGGCCTGGCTTGCTCCACCCCCTGCTCTTGAGATTCTCCCGGATGTGGGCTGCATTTTGGCTGCCTTTTGGGCTGGAGCTTCTCGTGGTTTGAGGCCTGGCTTGCTCCACCCCCTGCTCTTGAGATTCTCCCGGATGTGGGCTGCATTTTGGCTGATTCTTGGGCTGGAGCTTCTTGTGGTTTGAGGCCTGGCTTGCTCCACCCCCTGCTCTTGAGATTCTCCTGGATGTGGGCTGCATTTTGGCTGCCTTTTGGGCTGGAGCTTCTCGTGGTTTGAGGCCTGGCTTGCTCCACCCCCTGCTCTTGAGATTCTCCCAGATGTGGGCTGCATTGTGGCTGATTCTTGGGCTGGAGCTTCTCGTGGTTTGAGGCCTGGCTTGATCCACCCCCTGCTCTTGAGATTCTCCCGGATGTGGGCTGCATTTTGGCTGCCTTTTGGGCTGGAGCTTCTCGTGGTTTGAGGCCTGCCTTGCTCCACCCCCTGCTTTTGAGATTATCCCCGATATGGGCTGCATTTTGGCTGATTCTTGGGCTGGAGCTTCTTGTGGTTTGAGGCCTGGCTTGCTCCACCTCCTGCTCTTGATATTCTCCCGGAGGTGGGCTGCATTTTGGCTGCCTTTTGGGCTGGAGCTTCTCGAGGTTTGAGGCCTGGCTCGCTCCACCCCCTGCTCTTGAGATTCTCCCGGATGTGGGCTGCATTTTGGCTGATTCTTGGGCTGGAGCTTCTCGTGGTTTGAGGCCTGGCTTTTTCCACCCCCTGCTCTTGAGATTCTCCCGGATGTGGGCTGCATTTTGGCTGCCTTTTGGGCTGGAGCTTCTCGTGGTTTGAGGCCTGGCTTGCTCCACCCCCTGCTCTTGAAATTCTCCCGGATGTGGGCTGCATTTTGGCTGATTCTTGGGCTGGAGCTTCTTGTGGTTTGAGGCCTGGCTTGCTCCACCTCCTGCTCTTGATATTCTCCGGGAGGTGGGCTGCATTTTGGCTGCATTTTGGGCTGGAGCTTCTCGAGGTTTGAGGCCTGGCTTGCTCCACCCCCTGCTCTTGAGATTCTCCGGGAGGTGGGCTGCATTTTGGCTGCCTTTTGGGCTGGAGCTTCTCGAGGTTTGAGGCCTGGCTTGCTCCACCCCCTGCTCTTGAGATTCTCCCAGATGTGGGCTGCATTTTGGCTGCCTTTTGGGCTGGAGCTTCTCATGGTTTGAGGCCTGGCTTGCTCCACCCCCTGCTCTTGAGATTCTCCCGGAGGTGGGCTGCATTTTGGCTGCCTTTTGGGCTGGAGCTTCTCGTGGTTTGAGGCCTGGCTTGCTCCACCCCCTGCTCTTGATAATCTCTCGGATGTGGGCTGCATTTTGGCTGCCTTTTGGGCTGGAGCTTCCAGTGGTTTGAGGCCTGGCTTGCTCCACCCCCTGCTCTTGAGATTCTCCCGGATGTGGGTTGCATTTCGGCTGCTTTTTGGGCTGGAGCTTCTCGTGGTTTGAGGCGTGGCTTGCTCCACCCCCTGCTCTTGAGATTCTCCCGGAGGTGGGCTGCATTTTGGCTGCCTTTTGGGCTGGAGCTTCTCGTGGTTTGAGGCCTGGCTTGCTCCACTCCCTGCTCTTGAGATTCTCCCGGAGGTGGGCTGCATTTTGGCTGATTCTTGGGCTGGAGCTTCTCGTGGTTTGAGGCCTGGCTTGCTCCACCCCCTGCTCTTGAGATTCTCCCGGAGGTGGGCTGCATTTTGGCTGCCTTTTGGGCTGGAGCTTCTCGTGGTTTGAGGCCTGGCTTGCTCCACCCCCTGCTCTTGAGATTCTCCCGGATGTGGGCTGCATTTTGGCTGCCTTTTGGGCTGGAGCTTCTCGTGGTTTGAGGCCTGGCTTGCTCCACCCCCTGCTCTTGAGATTCTGTCGGAGGTGGGCTGCATTTTGGCTGCCTTTTGGGCTGGAGCTTCTCGAGGTTTGAGGCCTGGCTTGCTCCACCCCCTGCTCTTGATATTCTCCCGGATGTGGGCTGCATTTTGGCTACATTTTGGGCTGGAGCTTCTCGTGGTTTGAGGCCTGGCTTGCTCCACCCCCTGCTCTTGAGATTCCTCTGGATGTGGGCTGCATTTTGGCAGATTCTTGGGCTGGAGCTTCTCGTGGTTTGAGGCCTGGCTTGCTCCACCCCCTGCTCTTGAGATTCTCCCGGAGGTGGGCTGCATTTTGGCTGCCTTTTGGGCTGGAGCTTCTCGTGGTTTGAGGCCTGGCTTGCTCCACCCCCTGCTCTTGAGATTCTCCCGGATGTGGGCTGCATTTTGGCTGCCTTTTGGGCTGGAGCTTCTCGTGGTTTGAGGCCTGGCTTGCTCCACCCCCTGCTCTTGAGATTCTCCCGGAGGTGGGCTGCATTTTGGCTGCCTTTTGGGCTGGAGCTTCTCGTGGTTTGAGGCCTGCCTTGCTCCACCCCCTGCTCTTGAGATTCTCCCGGATGTGGTCTGCATTTTGGCTGCCTTTTGGGCTGGAGCTTCTCGTGGTTTGAGACCTGCCTTGCTCCACCCCCTGCTCTTGAGATTCTCCCGGATGTGGGATGCATTTTGGCTGCCTTTTGGGCTGGAGCTTCTCGTGGTTTGAGGCCTGGCTTGCTGCACCCCCTGCCCTTGAGATTCTCCCAGAGGTGGGCTGCATTTTGGCTGCATTTTGGGCTGGAGCTTCCAGTGGTTTCAGGCCTGGCTTGCTCCACCCCCTGCTCTTGAGATTCTCCCAGATGTGGGCTGCATTTTGGCTGCCTTTTGGGCTGGAGCTTCTCGTGGTTTGAGGCCTGGCTTGCTCCATACACTGCTCTTGAGATTCTCCCGGATGTGGGCTGCATTTTGGCTGCCTTTTGGGCTGGAGCTTCTCGTGGTTTGAGGCCTGGCTTGCTGCACCCCCTGCTCTTGAGATTCTCCCGGATGTGGGCTGCATTTGGGCTGATTCTTGGGCTGGAGCTTCTCGTGGTTTGAGGCCTGGCTTGCTCCACCCCCTGCTCTTGAGATTCTCCCGGAGGTGGGCTGCATTTTGGCTGCCTTTTGGGCTGGAGCTTCTCGTGGTTTGAGGCCTGGCTTGCTCCACCCCCTGCTCTTGAGATTCTCCCGGATGTGGGCTGCATTTTGGCTGCCTTTTGGGCTGGAGCTTCTCGTGGTTTGAGGCCTGGCTTGCTCCACCCCCTGCTCTTGAGATTCTGTCGGAGGTGGGCTGCATTTTGGCTGCCTTTTGGGCTGGAGCTTCTCGAGGTTTGAGGCCTGGCTTGCTCCACCCCCTGCTCTTGATATTCTCCCGGATGTGGGCTGCATTTTGGCTACATTTTGGGCTGGAGCTTCTCGTGGTTTGAGGCCTGGCTTGCTCCACCCCCTGCTCTTGATATTCTCCCGGATGTGGGCTGCATTTTGGCAGATTCTTGGGCTGGAGCTTCTCGTGGTTTGAGGCCTGGCTTGCTCCACCCCCTGCTCTTGAGATTCTCCCGGAGGTGGGCTGCATTTTGGCTGCCTTTTGGGCTGGAGCTTCTCGTGGTTTGAGGCCTGGCTTGCTCCACCCCCTGCTCTTGAGATTCTCCCGGATGTGGGATGCATTTTGGCTGCCTTTTGGGCTGGAGCTTCTCGTGGTTTGAGGCCTGCCTTGCTCCACCCCCTGCTCTTGAGATTCTCCCGGATGTGGTCTGCATTTTGGCTGCCTTTTGGGCTGGAGCTTCTCGTGGTTTGAGACCTGCCTTGCTCCACCCCCTGCTCTTGAGATTCTCCCGGATGTGGGATGCATTTTGGCTGCCTTTTGGGCTGGAGCTTCTCGTGGTTTGAGGCCTGGCTTGCTGCACCCCCTGCCCTTGAGATTCTCCCAGAGGTGGGCTGCATTTTGGCTGCATTTTGGGCTGGAGCTTCCAGTGGTTTCAGGCCTGGCTTGCTCCACCCCCTGCTCTTGAGATTCTCCCAGATGTGGGCTGCATTTTGGCTGCCTTTTGGGCTGGAGCTTCTCGTGGTTTGAGGCCTGGCTTGCTCCATACACTGCTCTTGAGATTCTCCCGGATGTGGGCTGCATTTTGGCTGCCTTTTGGGCTGGAGCTTCTCGTGGTTTGAGGCCTGGCTTGCTGCACCCCCTGCTCTTGAGATTCTCCCGGATGTGGGCTGCATTTGGGCTGATTCTTGGGCTGGAGCTTCTCGTGGTTTGAGGCCTGGCTTGCTCCACCCCCTGCTCTTGAGATTCTCCCGGAGGTGGGCTGCATTTTGGCTGCCTTTTGGGCTGGAGCTTCTCGTGGTTTGAGGCCTGGCTTGCTCCACCCCCTGCTCTTGAGATTCTCCCGGATGTGGGCTGCATTTTGGCTGCCTTTTGGGCTGGAGCTTCTCGTGGTTTGAGGCCTGGCTTGCTCCACCCCCTGCTCTTGAGATTCTGTCGGAGGTGGGCTGCATTTTGGCTGCCTTTTGGGCTGGAGCTTCTCGAGGTTTGAGGCCTGGCTTGCTCCACCCCCTGCTCTTGATATTCTCCCGGATGTGGGCTGCATTTTGGCTACATTTTGGGCTGGAGCTTCTCGTGGTTTGAGGCCTGGCTTGCTCCACCCCCTGCTCTTGATATTCTCCCGGATGTGGGCTGCATTTTGGCAGATTCTTGGGCTGGAGCTTCTCGTGGTTTGAGGCCTGGCTTGCTCCACCCCCTGCTCTTGAGATTCTCCCGGAGGTGGGCTGCATTTTGGCTGCCTTTTGGGCTGGAGCTTCTCGTGGTTTGAGGCCTGGCTTGCTCCACCCCCTGCTCTTGAGATTCTCCCGGATGTGGGATGCATTTTGGCTGCCTTTTGGGCTGGAGCTTCTCGTGGTTTGAGGCCTGGCTTGCTCCACCCCCTGCTCTTGAGATTCTCCCGGAGGTGGGCTGCATTTTGGCTGCCTTTTGGGCTGGAGCTTCTCGTGGTTTGAGGCCTGCCTTGCTCCACCCCCTGCTCTTGAGATTCTCCCGGATGTGGGCTGCATTTTGGCTGCCTTTTGGGCTGGAGCTTCTCGTGGTTTGAGGCCTGGCTTGCTCCAACCCCTGCTCTTGAGATTCTCCCGGATGTGGGCTGCATTTTGGCTGCCTTTTGGGCTGGAGGTTCTCGTGCTTTGAGGCCTGGCTTGCTGCACCCCCTGCTCTTGAGATTCTCCCGGATGTGGGCTGCATTTGGGCTGATTCTTGGGCTGGAGCTTCTCGTGGTTTGAGGCCTGGCTTGCTCCAGACCCTACTCTTGATATTCTCCCAGATATAGGGCTGGATTTTGGCTGCCTTTTGGGCTGGAGCTTCTCGGGGTTTGAGGCCTGGCTTGATCCACGACCCTGCTCTTGAGATCCTCCTGGATATGCGCTGAATTTTGACTGTATTTTGGGCTGGAGATTCTCGTGGTTTGAGGCCTGGCTTGCTCCAACCCCTGCTCTTGAGATTCTCTCGGATGTGGGCTGCATTTTGGCTGCCTTTTGGGCGGGAGCTTCTCGTGCTTTGTAGCCTGGCTTGCTCCACCCCCTGCTCTTGAGATTCTCCTGGATGTGTTCTGCATTTTGGCTGCCTTTTGGGCTGGAGCTTCTCGTGGTTTGAGGCCTGGCTTGCTCCACCCCCTGCTCTTGAGATTCTCCCGGATGTGGGCTGCATTTTGGCTGCCTTTTGGGCTGGAGCTTCTCATGGTTTGAGGCCTGGCTTGCTCCACCCCCTGCTCTTGAGATTCTCCCGGAGGTGGGCTGCATTTTGGCTGCCTTTTGGGCTGGAGCTTCTCGTGGTTTGAGGCCTGGCTTGCTCCACCCCCTGCTCTTGATAATCTCTCGGATGTGGGCTGCATTTTGGCTGCCTTTTGGGCTGGAGCTTCCAGTGGTTTGAGGCCTGGCTTGCTCCACCCCCTGCTCTTGAGATTCTCCCGGATGTGGGTTGCATTTCGGCTGCTTTTTGGGCTGGAGCTTCTCGTGGTTTGAGGCGTGGCTTGCTCCACCCCCTGCTCTTGAGATTCTCCCGGAGGTGGGCTGCATTTTGGCTGCCTTTTGGGCTGGAGCTTCTCGTGGTTTGAGGCCTGGCTTGCTCCACTCCCTGCTCTTGAGATTCTCCCGGAGGTGGGCTGCATTTTGGCTGATTCTTGGGCTGGAGCTTCTCGTGGTTTGAGGCCTGGCTTGCTCCACCCCCTGCTCTTGAGATTCTCCCGGAGGTGGGCTGCATTTGGGCTGATTCTTGGGCTGGAGCTTCTCGTGGTTTGAGGCCTGGCTTGCTCCAGACCCTACTCTTGATATTCTCCCAGATATAGGGCTGGATTTTGGCTGCCTTTTGGGCTGGAGCTTCTCGGGGTTTGAGGCCTGGCTTGATCCACGACCCTGCTCTTGAGATCCTCCTGGATATGCGCTGAATTTTGACTGTATTTTGGGCTGGAGATTCTCGTGGTTTGAGGCCTGGCTTGCTCCAACCCCTGCTCTTGAGATTCTCTCGGATGTGGGCTGCATTTTGGCTGCCTTTTGGGCGGGAGCTTCTCGTGCTTTGTAGCCTGGCTTGCTCCACCCCCTGCTCTTGAGATTCTCCTGGATGTGTTCTGCATTTTGGCTGCCTTTTGGGCTGGAGCTTCTCGTGGTTTGAGGCCTGGCTTGCTCCACCCCCTGCTCTTGAGATTCTCCCGGATGTGGGCTGCATTTTGGCTGACTTTTGGGCTGGAGCTTCTCATGGTTTGAGGCCTGGCTTGCTCCACCCCCTGCTCTTGAGATTCTCCCGGAGGTGGGCTGCATTTTGGCTGCCTTTTGGGCTGGAGCTTCTCGTGGTTTGAGGCCTGGCTTGCTCCACCCCCTGCTCTTGATAATCTCTCGGATGTGGGCTGCATTTTGGCTGCCTTTTGGGCTGGAGCTTCCAGTGGTTTGAGGCCTGGCTTGCTCCACCCCCTGCTCTTGAGATTCTCCCGGATGTGGGTTGCATTTCGGCTGCTTTTTGGGCTGGAGCTTCTCGTGGTTTGAGGCGTGGCTTGCTCCACCCCCTGCTCTTGAGATTCTCCCGGAGGTGGGCTGCATTTTGGCTGCCTTTTGGGCTGGAGCTTCTCGTGGTTTGAGGCCTGGCTTGCTCCACTCCCTGCTCTTGAGATTCTCCCGGAGGTGGGCTGCATTTTGGCTGATTCTTGGGCTGGAGCTTCTCGTGGTTTGAGGCCTGGCTTGCTCCACCCCCTGCTCTTGAGATTCTCCCGGAGGTGGGCTGCATTTTGGCTGCCTTTTGGGCTGGAGCTTCTCGTGGTTTGAGGCCTGGCTTGCTCCACCCCCTGCTCTTGAGATTCTCCCGGATGTGGGCTGCATTTTGGCTGCCTTTTGGGCTGGAGCTTCTCGTGGTTTGAGGCCTGGCTTGCTCCACCCCCTGCTCTTGAGATTCTGTCGGAGGTGGGCTGCATTTTGGCTGCCTTTTGGGCTGGAGCTTCTCGAGGTTTGAGGCCTGGCTTGCTCCACCCCCTGCTCTTGATATTCTCCCGGATGTGGGCTGCATTTTGGCTACATTTTGGGCTGGAGCTTCTCGTGGTTTGAGGCCTGGCTTGCTCCACCCCCTGCTCTTGAGATTCCTCTGGATGTGGGCTGCATTTTGGCAGATTCTTGGGCTGGAGCTTCTCGTGGTTTGAGGCCTGGCTTGCTCCACCCCCTGCTCTTGAGATTCTCCCGGAGGTGGGCTGCATTTTGGCTGCCTTTTGGGCTGGAGCTTCTCGTGGTTTGAGGCCTGGCTTGCTCCACCCCCTGCTCTTGAGATTCTCCCGGATGTGGGCTGCATTTTGGCTGCCTTTTGGGCTGGAGCTTCTCGTGGTTTGAGGCCTGGCTTGCTCCACCCCCTGCTCTTGAGATTCTCCCGGAGGTGGGCTGCATTTTGGCTGCCTTTTGGGCTGGAGCTTCTCGTGGTTTGAGGCCTGCCTTGCTCCACCCCCTGCTCTTGAGATTCTCCCGGATGTGGTCTGCATTTTGGCTGCCTTTTGGGCTGGAGCTTCTCGTGGTTTGAGACCTGCCTTGCTCCACCCCCTGCTCTTGAGATTCTCCCGGATGTGGGATGCATTTTGGCTGCCTTTTGGGCTGGAGCTTCTCGTGGTTTGAGGCCTGGCTTGCTGCACCCCCTGCCCTTGAGATTCTCCCAGAGGTGGGCTGCATTTTGGCTGCATTTTGGGCTGGAGCTTCCAGTGGTTTCAGGCCTGGCTTGCTCCACCCCCTGCTCTTGAGATTCTCCCAGATGTGGGCTGCATTTTGGCTGCCTTTTGGGCTGGAGCTTCTCGTGGTTTGAGGCCTGGCTTGCTCCATACACTGCTCTTGAGATTCTCCCGGATGTGGGCTGCATTTTGGCTGCCTTTTGGGCTGGAGCTTCTCGTGGTTTGAGGCCTGGCTTGCTGCACCCCCTGCTCTTGAGATTCTCCCGGATGTGGGCTGCATTTGGGCTGATTCTTGGGCTGGAGCTTCTCGTGGTTTGAGGCCTGGCTTGCTCCACCCCCTGCTCTTGAGATTCTCCCGGAGGTGGGCTGCATTTTGGCTGCCTTTTGGGCTGGAGCTTCTCGTGGTTTGAGGCCTGGCTTGCTCCACCCCCTGCTCTTGAGATTCTCCCGGATGTGGGCTGCATTTTGGCTGCCTTTTGGGCTGGAGCTTCTCGTGGTTTGAGGCCTGGCTTGCTCCACCCCCTGCTCTTGAGATTCTGTCGGAGGTGGGCTGCATTTTGGCTGCCTTTTGGGCTGGAGCTTCTCGAGGTTTGAGGCCTGGCTTGCTCCACCCCCTGCTCTTGATATTCTCCCGGATGTGGGCTGCATTTTGGCTACATTTTGGGCTGGAGCTTCTCGTGGTTTGAGGCCTGGCTTGCTCCACCCCCTGCTCTTGATATTCTCCCGGATGTGGGCTGCATTTTGGCAGATTCTTGGGCTGGAGCTTCTCGTGGTTTGAGGCCTGGCTTGCTCCACCCCCTGCTCTTGAGATTCTCCCGGAGGTGGGCTGCATTTTGGCTGCCTTTTGGGCTGGAGCTTCTCGTGGTTTGAGGCCTGGCTTGCTCCACCCCCTGCTCTTGAGATTCTCCCGGATGTGGGATGCATTTTGGCTGCCTTTTGGGCTGGAGCTTCTCGTGGTTTGAGGCCTGCCTTGCTCCACCCCCTGCTCTTGAGATTCTCCCGGATGTGGTCTGCATTTTGGCTGCCTTTTGGGCTGGAGCTTCTCGTGGTTTGAGACCTGCCTTGCTCCACCCCCTGCTCTTGAGATTCTCCCGGATGTGGGATGCATTTTGGCTGCCTTTTGGGCTGGAGCTTCTCGTGGTTTGAGGCCTGGCTTGCTGCACCCCCTGCCCTTGAGATTCTCCCAGAGGTGGGCTGCATTTTGGCTGCATTTTGGGCTGGAGCTTCCAGTGGTTTCAGGCCTGGCTTGCTCCACCCCCTGCTCTTGAGATTCTCCCAGATGTGGGCTGCATTTTGGCTGCCTTTTGGGCTGGAGCTTCTCGTGGTTTGAGGCCTGGCTTGCTCCATACACTGCTCTTGAGATTCTCCCGGATGTGGGCTGCATTTTGGCTGCCTTTTGGGCTGGAGCTTCTCGTGGTTTGAGGCCTGGCTTGCTGCACCCCCTGCTCTTGAGATTCTCCCGGATGTGGGCTGCATTTGGGCTGATTCTTGGGCTGGAGCTTCTCGTGGTTTGAGGCCTGGCTTGCTCCACCCCCTGCTCTTGAGATTCTCCCGGAGGTGGGCTGCATTTTGGCTGCCTTTTGGGCTGGAGCTTCTCGTGGTTTGAGGCCTGGCTTGCTCCACCCCCTGCTCTTGAGATTCTCCCGGATGTGGGCTGCATTTTGGCTGCCTTTTGGGCTGGAGCTTCTCGTGGTTTGAGGCCTGGCTTGCTCCACCCCCTGCTCTTGAGATTCTGTCGGAGGTGGGCTGCATTTTGGCTGCCTTTTGGGCTGGAGCTTCTCGAGGTTTGAGGCCTGGCTTGCTCCACCCCCTGCTCTTGATATTCTCCCGGATGTGGGCTGCATTTTGGCTACATTTTGGGCTGGAGCTTCTCGTGGTTTGAGGCCTGGCTTGCTCCACCCCCTGCTCTTGATATTCTCCCGGATGTGGGCTGCATTTTGGCAGAATCTTGGGCTGGAGCTTCTCGTGGTTTGAGGCCTGGCTTGCTCCACCCCCTGCTCTTGAGATTCTCCCGGAGGTGGGCTGCATTTTGGCTGCCTTTTGGGCTGGAGCTTCTCGTGGTTTGAGGCCTGGCTTGCTCCACCCCCTGCTCTTGAGATTCTCCCGGATGTGGGATGCATTTTGGCTGCCTTTTGGGCTGGAGCTTCTCGTGGTTTGAGGCCTGGCTTGCTCCACCCCCTGCTCTTGAGATTCTCCCGGAGGTGGGCTGCATTTTGGCTGCCCTTTGGGCTGGAGCTTCTCGTGGTTTGAGGCCTGCCTTGCTCCACCCCCTGCTCTTGAGATTCTCCCGGATGTGGGCTGCATTTTGGCTGCCTTTTGGGCTGGAGCTTCTCGTGGTTTGAGGCCTGGCTTGCTCCAACCCCTGCTCTTGAGATTCTCCCGGATGTGGGCTGCATTTTGGCTGCCTTTTGGGCTGGAGGTTCTCGTGCTTTGAGGCCTGGCTTGCTGCACCCCCTGCTCTTGAGATTCTCCCGGATGTGGGCTGCATTTGGGCTGATTCTTGGGCTGGAGCTTCTCGTGGTTTGAGGCCTGGCTTGCTCCAGACCCTACTCTTGATATTCTCCCAGATATAGGGCTGGATTTTGGCTGCCTTTTGGGCTGGAGCTTCTCGGGGTTTGAGGCCTGGCTTGATCCACGACCCTGCTCTTGAGATCCTCCTGGATATGCGCTGAATTTTGACTGTATTTTGGGCTGGAGATTCTCGTGGTTTGAGGCCTGGCTTGCTCCAACCCCTGCTCTTGAGATTCTCTCGGATGTGGGCTGCATTTTGGCTGCCTTTTGGGCGGGAGCTTCTCGTGCTTTGTAGCCTGGCTTGCTCCACCCCCTGCTCTTGAGATTCTCCTGGATGTGTTCTGCATTTTGGCTGCCTTTTGGGCTGGAGCTTCTCGTGGTTTGAGGCCTGGCTTGCTCCACCCCCTGCTCTTGAGATTCTCCCGGATGTGGGCTGCATTTTGGCTGCCTTTTGGGCTGTAGCTTCTCGTGGTTTGAGGCCTGGCTTGCTCCACCCCCTGCTCTTGAGATTCTCCTGGATGTGGGCTGCATTTTGGCAGATTCTTGGGCTGGAGCTTCTCGTGGTTTGAGGCCTGGCTTGCTCCACCCCCTGCTCTTGAGATTCTCCCGGAGGTGGGCTGCATTTTGGCTGCCTTTTGGGCTGGAGCTTCTCGTGGTTTGAGGCCTGGCTTGCTCCACCCCCTGCTCTTGAGATTCTCCCGGATGTGGGCTGCATTTTGGCTGCCTTTTGGGCTGGAGCTTCTCGTGGTTTGAGGCCTGGCTTGCTCCACCCCCTGCTCTTGAGATTCTCCCGGAGGTGGGCTGCATTTTGGCTGCCTTTTGGGCTGGAGCTTCTCGTGGTTTGAGGCCTGGCTTGCTCCACCCCCTGCTCTTGAGATTCTCCCGGAGGTGGGCTGCATTTTGGCTGCCTTTTGGGCTGGAGCTTCTCGTGGTTTGAGGCCTGGCTTGCTCCACCCCCTGCTCTTGAGATTCTCCCGGATGTGGTCTGCATTTTGGCTGCCTTTTGGGCTGGAGCTTCTCGTGGTTTGAGACCTGCCTTGCTCCACCCCCTGCTCTTGAGATTCTCCCGGATGTGGGATGCATTTTGGCTGCCTTTTGGGCTGGAGCTTCTCGTGGTTTGAGGCCTGGCTTGCTGCACCCCCTGCCCTTGAGATTCTCCCAGAGGTGGGCTGCATTTTGGCTGCATTTTGGGCTGGAGCTTCCAGTGGTTTCAGGCCTGGCTTGCTCCACCCCCTGCTCTTGAGATTCTCCCAGATGTGGGCTGCATTTTGGCTGCCTTTTGGGCTGGAGCTTCTCGTGGTTTGAGGCCTGGCTTGCTCCATACACTGCTCTTGAGATTCTCCCGGATGTGGGCTGCATTTTGGCTGCCTTTTGGGCTGGAGGTTCTCGTGCTTTGAGGCCTGGCTTGCTGCACCCCCTGCTCTTGAGATTCTCCTGGATGTGGGCTGCATTTTGGCAGATTCTTGGGCTGGAGCTTCTCGTGGTTTGAGGCCTGGCTTGCTCCACCCCCTGCTCTTGAGATTCTCCCGGAGGTGGGCTGCATTTTGGCTGCCTTTTGGGCTGGAGCTTCTCGTGGTTTGAGGCCTGGCTTGCTCCACCCCCTGCTCTTGAGATTCTCCCGGATGTGGGCTGCATTTGGGCTGATTCTTGGGCTGGAGCTTCTCGTGGTTTGAGGCTTGGCTTTCTCCAGACCCTACTCTTGATATTCTCCCAGATATAGGGCTGGATTTTGGCTGCCTTTTGGGCTGGAGCTTCTCGGGGTTTGAGGCCTGGCTTGATCCACGACCCTGCTCTTGAGATCCTCCTGGATATGCGCTGAATTTTGACTGTATTTTGGGCTGGAGATTCTCGTGGTTTGAGGCCTGGCTTGCTCCAACCCCTGCTCTTGAGATTCTCTCGGATGTGGGCTGCATTTTGGCTGCCTTTTGGGCTGGAGCTTCTCGTGCTTTGTAGCCTGGCTTGCTCCACCCCCTGCTCTTGAGATTCTCCTGGATGTGTTCTGCATTTTGAATGCCTTTTGGGCTGGAGCTTCTCGTGGTTTGAGGCCTGGCTTGCTCCACCCCCTGCTCTTGAGATTCTCCCGGATGTGGGCTGCATTTTGGCTGCCTTTTGGGCTGTAGCTTCTCGTGGTTTGAGGCCTGGCTTGCTCCAACCCCTGCTCTTGAGATTCTCTCGGATGTGGGCTGCATTTTGGCTGCCTTTTGGGCTGTAGCTTCTCGTGGTTTGAGGCCTGGCTTGCCCACATCCTGCTCTTGAGATTCTCCCGGAGGTGGGCTGCATTTTGGCTGCCTTTTGGGCTGGAGCTTCTCGAGGTTTGAGGCCTGGCTTGCTCCACCCCCTGCTCTTGAGATTCTCCCGGATGTGGGCTGGATTTTGGCTGATTCTTGGGCTGGAGCTTCTCGGGGTTTGAGGCCTGGCTTGATCCACGCCCTGCTCTTGAGATCCTCCTGGATGTGCGCTGAATTTTGACTGTATTTTGGGCTGGAGCTTCTCGTGGTTTGAGGCCTGGCTTGCTCCACCCCCTGCTCTTGAGATTCTCCCGGATGTGGGCTGCATTTTGGCTGCCTTTTGGGCTGGAGCTTCTCGTGGTTTGAGGCCTGGCTTGCTCCACCCCCTGCTCTTGAGATTCTCCCAGATGTGGGCTGGATTTTGGCTGCCTTTTGGGCTGGAGCTTCTCGTGGTTTGAGGCCTGGCTTGCTCCACCCCCTGCTCTTGATATTCTCCCGGAGGTGGGCTGCATTTTGGCTGCATTTTGGGCTGGAGCTTCTCGAGGTTTGAGGCCTGGCTTGCTCCACCCCCTGCTCTTGAAAACCTCCCCGATGTGGGCTGCATTTTGGCTGCCTTTTGGGCTGGAGCTTCTCGTGGTTTGAGGCCTGGCTTGCTCCACCCCCTGCTCTTGAAATTCTCCTCCATGTGGGCTGCATTTTGGCTGATTCTTGGGCTGGAGCTTCTTGTGGTTTGAGGCCTGGCTTGCTCCACCTCCTGCTCTTGATATTCTCCGGGAGGTGGGCTGGATTTTGGCTGCCTTTTGGGCTGGAGCTTCTCGAGGTTTGAGGCCTGGCTTGCTCCAACCCCTGCTCTTGAGATTCTCCCGGATGTGGGCTGCATTTTGGCTGCCTTTTGGGCTGGAGCTTCTTGTGGTTTGAGGCCTGGCTTGCTCCACCCCCTGCTCTTGAGATTCTCCGGGAGGTGGGCTGCATTTTGGCTGCCTTTTGGGCTGGAGCTTCTCGAGGTTTGAGGCCTGGCTTGCTCCACCCCCTGCTCTTGAGATTCTCCCGGATGTGGGCTGCATTTTGGCTGCCTTTTGGGCTGGAGCTTCTCATGGTTTGAGGCCTGGCTTGCTCCACCCCCTGCTCTTGAGGTTCTCCCGGATGTGGGCTGGATTTTGGCTGCCTTTTGGGCTGGAGCTTCTCGTGGTTTGAGGCCTGGCTTGCTCCACCCCCTGCTCTTGATAATCTCTCGGATGTGGGCTGCATTTTGGCTGCCTTTTGGTCTGGAGCTTCCAGTGGTTTGAGGCCTGGCTTGCTCCACCCCCTGCTCTTGAGATTCTCCTGGAGGTGGGCTGCATTTTGGCTGCCTTTTGGGCTGGAGCTTCTCGTGGTTTGAGGCCTGGCTTGCTCCACCCCCTGCTCTTGAGATTCTCCCAGATGTGGGCTGCATTTTGGCTGCCTTTTGGGCTGGAGCTTCTCGTGGTTTGAGACCTGCCTTGCTCCACCCCCTGCTCTTGAGATTCTCCCGGATGTGGGCTGCATTTGGGCTGATTCTTGGGCTGGAGCTTCTCGTGGTTTGAGGCCTGGCTTGCTCCAGAAACTACTCTTGATATTCTCCCAGATATAGGGCTGGATTTTGGCTGCCTTTTGGGCTGGAGCTTCTCGGGGTTTGAGGCCTGGCTTGATCCACGCCCTGCTCTTGAGATCCTCCTGGATGTGCGCTGAATTTTGACTGTATTTTGGGCTGGAGATTCTCGTGGTTTGAGGCCTGGCTTGCTCCAACCCCTGCTCTTGAGATTCTCTCGGATGTGGGCTGCATTTTGGCTGCCTTTTGGGCTGGAGCTTCTCGTGCTTTGTAGCCTGGCTTGCTCCACCCCCTGCTCTTGATATTCTCCTGGATGTGTTCTGCATTTTGAATGCCTTTTGGGCTGGAGCTTCTCGTGGTTTGAGGCCTGGCTTGCTCCACCCCCTGCTCTTGAGATTCTCCCGGATGTGGGCTGCATTTTGGCTGCCTTTTGGGCTGTAGCTTCTCGTGGTTTGAGGCCTGGCTTGCTCCACGCCCTGCTCTTGAGATTCTCCCAGATGTGGGCTGCATTGTGGCTGCCTTTTGGGCTGGAGCTTCTCGTGGTTTGAGGCCTGGCTTGCTCCACCCCCTGCTCTTGAGATTCTCCCGGATGTGGGCTGCATTTTGGCTGCCTTTTGGGCTGGAGCTTCTCGTGGTTTGAGGCCTGGCTTGCTCCACCCCCTGCTCTTGAGATTATCCCCGATATGGGCTGCATTTTGGCTGATTCTTGCCTGGAGCTTCTTGTGGTTTGAGGCCTGGCTTGCCCACATCCTGCTCTTGATATTCTCCCTGAGGTGGGCTGCATTTTGGCTGCCTTTTGGGCTGGAGCTTCTTGTGGTTTGAGGCCTGGCTTGCTCCATACACTGCTCTTGAGATTCTCCCGGATGTGGGCTGCATTTTGGCTGCCTTTTGGGCTGGAGCTTCTCGTGGTTTGAGGCCTGGCTTGCTCCATACACTGCTCTTGAGATTCTCCCGGATGTGGGCTGCATTTTGGCTGCCTTTTGGGCTGGAGCTTCTCGTGGTTTGAGGCCTGGCTTGCTCCACCCCCTGCTCTTGAGATTCTCCCGGATGTGGGCTGGATTTTGGCTGCCTTTTGGGCTGGAGCTTCTCGTGGTTTGAGGCCTGGCTTGCTCCACCCCCTGCTCTTGAGATTCTCCCGGATGTGGTCTGCATTTTGGCTGCCTTTTGGGCTGGAGCTTCTCGTGGTTTGAGGCCTGGCTTGCTCCACCCCCTGCTGTTGATATTCTCCCGGAGGTGGGCTGCATTTTGGCTGCATTTTGGGCTGGAGCTTCTCGAGGTTTGAGGCCTGGCTTGCTCCACCCCCTGCTCTTGAAAATCTCCCCGATGTGGGCTGCATTTTGGCTGCCTTTTGGGCTGGAGCTTCTCGTGGTTTGAGGCCTGGCTTGCTCCACCCCCTGCTCTTGAAATTCTCCCGGATGTGGGCTGCATTTTGGCTGATTCTTGGGCTGGAGCTTCTTGTGGTTTGAGGCCTGGCTTGCTCCACCTCCTGCTCTTGATATTCTCCGGGAGGTGGGCTGGATTTTGGCTGCCTTTTGGGCTGGAGCTTCTCGAGGTTTGAGGCCTGGCTTGCTCCAACCCCTGCTCTTGAGATTCTCCCGGATGTGGGCTGCATTTTGGCTGCCTTTTGGGCTGGAGCTTCTTGTGGTTTGAGGCCTGGCTTGCTCCACCCCCTGCTCTTGAGATTCTCCGGGAGGTGGGCTGCATTTTGGCTGCCTTTTGGGCTGGAGCTTCTCGAGGTTTGAGGCCTGGCTTGCTCCACCCCCTGCTCTTGAGATTCTCCCGGATGTGGGCTGCATTTTGGCTGCCTTTTGGGCTGGAGCTTCTCATGGTTTGAGGCCTGGCTTGCTCCACCCCCTGCTCTTGAGATTCTCCCGGATGTGGGCTGCATTTTGGCTGCCTTTTGGGCTGGAGCTTCTCGTGGTTTGAGGCCTGGCTTGCTCCACCCCCTGCTCTTGATAATCTCTCGGATGTGGGCTGCATTTTGGCTGCATTTGGTCTGGAGCTTCCAGTGGTTTGAGGCCTGGCTTGCTCCACCCCCTGCTCTTGAGATTCTCCCGGAGGTGGGCTGCATTTTGGCTGCCTTTTGGGCTGGAGCTTCTCGTGGTTTGAGGCCTGGCTTGCTCCACCCCCTGCTCTTGAGATTCTCCCGGAGGTGGGCTGCATTTTGGCTGCCTTTTGGGCTGGAGCTTCTCGTGGTTTGAGGCCTGGCTTGCTCCACCCCCTGCTCTTGAGATTCTCCCGGAGGTGGGCTGCATTATGGCTGCCTTTTGGGCTGGAGCTTCTCGTGGTTTGAGGCCTGGCTTGCTCCACCCCCTGCTCTTGAGATTCTCCCGGAGGTGGGCTGCATTTTGGCTGCATTTTGGGCTGGAGCTTCTCGAGGTTTGAGGCCTGGCTTGCTCCACCCACTGCTCTTGATATTCTCCCGGATGTGGGCTGCATTTTGGCTACATTTTGGGCTGGAGCTTCTCGTGGTTTGAGGCCTGGCTTGCTCCACCCCCTGCTCTAGAGATTCTCTCGGATGTGGGCTGGATTTTGGCTGCCTTTTGGGCTGGAGCTTCTCGTGGTTTGAGGCCTGGCTTGCTCCACAGCCTGCTCTTGAGATTCTCCCGGATGTGGGCTCTATTTTGGTTGATTCTTGGGCTGGAGCTTCCAGTGGTTTGAGGCCTGGCTTGCTCCACCCCCTGTTCTTGAGATTCTCCCCGCATGTGTGCTGCATTTTGACTGCCTTTTGGGCTGGAGCTTCTCGTGGTTTGAGGCCTGGCTTGCTCCACCCCCTGCTCTTGAGATTCTCCCGGATGTGGTCTGCATTTTGGCTGCCTTTTGGGCTGGAGCTTGTCGTGGTTTGAGGCCTGGCTTTCTCCACCCCCTGCCCTTGATATTCTCCCGTATGTTGGCTGGATTTTGGCTACATTTTGGGCTGGAGCTTCTAGTGGTTTGGGGCCTGGCTTGCTCCACCCCCTGCTCTTGAGATTCTCCCGGATGTGGGCTGTATTTTGGCTGATTCTTGGGCTGGAGCTTCCCGTGGTTTGAGGCCTGGCTTGCTCCACCCCCTGCTCTTGAGTTTCTCCCCTCATGTGGGCTGCATTTTGACTGCCTTTTGGGCTGGAGCTTCTCGTGGTTTGAGGCCTGGCTTGCTCCACCCCCTGATCTTGAGATTCTCCCGGATGTGGGCTGGATTTTGGCTGCCTTTTGGGCTGGAGCTTCTCGTGGTTTGAGGCCTGGCTTGCTCCACCCCCTGCCCTTGAGATTCTCCCAGAGGTGGGCTGCATTTTGGCTGCCTTTTGGGCTGGAACTTCTCGTGGTTTGAGGCCTGGCTTGCTCCACCCCCTGCTCTTGAGATTCTCCCGGATGTGGGCTGCATTTTGGCTGCCTTTTGGGCTGGAGCTTCTCGTGGTTTGAGGCCTGGCTTGCTCCACCCCCTGCTCTTGAGATTCTCCCGGATGTGGGCTGCATTTTGGCTACAGTTTGGGCTGGAGCTTCTCGAGGTTTGAGGCCTGGCTTGCTCCACCCCCTGCTCTTGAGATTCTCCCGGAGGTGGGCTGCATTTTGGCTGATTCTTGGGCTGGAGCTTCTTGTGGTTTGAGGCCTGGCTTGCTCCACCTCCTGCTCTTGATATTCTCCGGGAGGTGGGCTGGATTTTGGCTGCATTTTGGGCTGGAGCTTCTCGAGGTTTGAGGCCTGGCTTGCTCCAACCCCTGCTCTTGAGATTCTCCCGGTTGTGGGCTGCATTTTGGCTGCCTTTTGGGCTGGAGCTTCTTGTGGTTTGAGGCCTGGCTTGCTCCACCCCCTGCTCTTGAGATTCTCTGGATGTGGGCTGCATTTTGGCTGCCTTTTGGGCTGGAGCTTCTCGAGGTTTGAGGCCTGGCTTGCTCCACCCCCTGCTCTTGAGATTCTCCCGGATGTGGGCTGCATTTTGGCTGCCTTTTGGGCTGGAGCTTCTCATGGTTTGAGGCCTGGCTTGCTCCACCCCCTGCTCTTGAGATTCTCCCGGATGTGGGCTGCATTTTGGCTGATTCTTGGGCTGGAGCTTCTCGTGGTTTGAGGCCTGGCTTGCTCCACCCCCTGCTCTTGATAATCTCTCGGATGTGGGCTGCATTTTGGCTGCCTTTTGGGCTGGAGCTTCCAGTGGTTTGAGGCCTGGCTTGCTCCACCCCCTGCTCTTGAGATTCTCCTGGAGGTGGGCTGCATTTTGGCTGCCTTTTGGGCTGGAGCTTCTCGTGGTTTGAGGCCTGGCTTGCTCCACCCCCTGCTCTTGAGATTCTCCCGGATGTGGGCTGCATTTTGGCTGCCTTTTGGGCTGGAGCTTCTCGTGGTTTGAGGCCTGGCTTGCTCCACCCCCTGCTCTTGAGATTCTCCCGGAGGTGGGCTGCATTTTGCCTGATTCTTGGGCTGGAGCTTCTCGTGGTTTGAGGCCTGGCTTGCTCCACCCCCTGCTCTTGAGATTCTCCCGGAGGTGGGCTGCATTTTGGCTGATTCTTGGGCTGGAGCTTCTCGTGGTTTGAGGCCTGGCTTGCTCCACCCCCTGCTCTTGAGATTCTCCCGGATGTGGGCTGCATTTTGGCTGCATTTTGGGCTGGAGCTTCTCGTGGTTTGAGGCCTGGCTTGCTCCACCCCCTGCTCTTGAGATTCTCCTGGATGTGGGCTGCATTTTGACTGCATTTTGGGCTGGAGCTTCTCGAGGTTTGAGGCCTGGCTTCCTCCACCCCCTGCTCTTGATATTCTCCTGGAGGTGGGCTGCATTTTGGCTGCCTTTTGGGCTGGAGCTTCTCGTGGTTTGAGGCCTGCCTTGCTCCACCCCCTGCTCTTGAGATTCTCCCGGAGGTGGGCTGCATTTTGGCTGCATTTTGGGCTGGAGCTTCTCGTGGTTTGAGGCCTGGCTTGCTCCACCCACTGCTCTTGAGATTCTCCCGGATGTGGGCTGCATTTTGGCGGACTTTTGGGCTGGAGCTTCTCGTGGTTTGAGGCCTGGCTTGCTCCACCCCCTGCCCTTGATATTCTCCCGTATGTTGGCTGCATTTTGGCTACATTTTGGGCTGGAGCTTCTAGTGTTTTGGGGCCTGCCTTGCTCCACCCCCTGCTCTTGAGTTTGTCCCCTCATGTGGGCTGCATTTTGACTGCCTTTTGGGCTGGAGCTTTTCGTGGTTTGAGGCCTGGCTTGCTCCACCCCCTGCTCTTGAGATTCTCCCATACTTAGGCTGGATTTTGGCTGCCTTTTGGGCTGGAGCTTCTCGTGGTTTGAGGCCTGGCTTGCTCCACCCCCTGCTCCTGAGATTCTCCCAGATGTGGGCTGCATTTTGGCTGCCTTTTGGGCTGGAACTTCTCGTGGTTTGAGGCCTGGCTTGCTCCACCCCCTGCTCTTGAGATTCTCCCGGATGTGGGCTGCATTTTGGCTGCCTTTTGGGCTGGAGCTTCTCGTGGTTTGAGGCCTGGCTTGCTCCACCCCCTGCTCTTGAGATTCTCCCGGATGTGGGCTGCATTTTGGCTACAGTTTGGGCTGGAGCTTCTCGAGGTTTGAGGCCTGCCTTGCTCCACCCCCTGCTCTTGAGATTCTCCCGTATGTTGGCTGGATTTTGGCTGCATTTTGGGCTGGAGCTTCTCGTGGTTTGAGGCCTTCCTTGCTCCACCCCCTGCTCTTGAGATTCTCCTGGATGTGGGCTGCATTTTGGCTGCATTTTGGGCTGGAGCTTCTCGAGGTTTGAGGCCTGTCTTGCTCCACCCCCTGCTCTTGAGATTCTCCCGGAGGTGGGCTGCATTTTGGCTGCCTTTTGGGCTGGAGCTTCTCGTGGTTTGAGGCCTGGCTTGCTCCACCCCCTGCTCTGGAGATTCTCCCGGATGTGGGCTGCATTTTGGCTGATTCTTGGGCTGGAGCTTCTCGTGGTTTGAGGCCTGGCTTGCTCCACCCCCTGCCCTTGATATTCTCCTGGAGGTGGGCTGCATTTTGACTGCATTTTGGGCTGGAGCTTCTCGAGGTTTGAGGCCTGGCTTCCTCCACCCCCTGCTCTTGATATGCTCCTGGAGGTGGGCTGCATTTTGGCTGCCTTTTGGGCTGGAGCTTCTCGTGGTTTGAGGCCTGCCTTGCTCCACCCCCTGCTCTTGAGATTCTCCCGGAGGTGGGCTGCATTTTGGCTGCCTTTTGGGCTGGAGCTTCTCGTGGTTTGAGGCCTGGCTTGCTCCACCCCCTGCTCTTGAGATTCTCCCGGATGTGGGCTGCATTTTGGCTGACTTTTGGGCTGGAGCTTCTCGTGGTTTGAGGCCTGGCTTGCTCCACCCCCTGCTCTGGAGATTCTCCCGGATGTGGGCTGCATTTTGGCTGATTCTTGGGCTGGAGCTTCTCGTGGTTTGAGGCCTGGCTTGCTCCACCCCCTGCCCTTGATATTCTCCTGGAGGTGGGCTGCATTTTGACTGCATTTTGGGCTGGAGCTTCTCGAGGTTTGAGGCCTGGCTTCCTCCACCCCCTGCTCCTGATATTCTCCTGGACGTGGGCTGCATTTTGGCTGCTTTTTGGGCTGGAGCTTCTAGTGGTTTGAGGCCTGCCTTGCTCCACCCCCTGCTCTTGAGATTCTCCCAGAGGTGGGCTGCATTTTGGCTGCCTTTTGGGCTGGAGCTTCTCGTGGTTTGAGGCCTGGCTTGCTCCACCCCCTGCTCTTGAGATTCTCCGGGAGGTGGGCTCTATTTTGGCTGATTCTTGGGCTGGAGCTTCCAGTGGTTTGAGGCCTGGCTTGCTCCACCCCCTGCTCTTGAGATTCTCCCGGATGTGGGCTGCATTTTGGCTGCCTTTTGGGCTGGAGCTTCTCGTGGTTTGAGGCCTGGCTTGCTCCACCCCCTGCTCTTGAGATTCTCCCCGATGTGGGCTGCATTTTGGCTGCCTTTTGGGGTGGAGTTTCTCGTGGTTTGAGGCCTGGCTCTCTCCACCCCCTGCCCTTGATATTCTCCCGTATGTTGGCTGCATTTTGGCTGCATTTTGGGCTGGAGCTTCTCGTGGTTTGAGGCCTGCCTTGCTCCACCCCCTGCTCTTGAGATTCTCCCGGAGGTGGGCTGCATTTTGGCTGCCTTTTGGGCTGGAGCTTCTCGTGGTTTGAGGCCTGCCTTGCTCCACCCCCTGCTCTTGAGATTCTCCAGGAGGTGGGCTGCATTTTGGCTGCCTTTTGGGCTGGAGCTTCTCGTGGTTTGAGGCCTGCCTTGCTCCACCCCCTGCTCTTGAGATTCTCCAGGAGGTGGGCTGCATTTTGGCTGCCTTTTGGGCTGGAGCTTCTCGTGGTTTGAGGCCTTCCTTGCTCCACCCCCTGCTCTTGAGATTCTCCCGGATGTGGGCTGCATTTTGGCTGCATTTTGGGCTGGAGCTTCTCGAGGTTTGAGGCCTGGCTTGCTCCACCCCCTGCTCTTGATATTGTCCCGGATGTGGGCTGCATTTTGGCTGCCTTTTGGGCTGGAGCTTCTCGAGGTTTGAGGCCTGGCTTGCTCCACCCCCTGCTCTTGAGATTCTCCCGGAGGTGGGCTGCATTTTGGCTGCCTTTTGGGCTGGAGCTTCTCGTGGTTTGAGGCCTGGCTTGCTCCACCCCCTGCCCTTGATATTCTCCCGTATGTTGGCTGCATTTTGGCTGCATTTTGGGCTGGAGCTTCTCGTGGTTTGAGGCCTGGCTTGCTCCACCCCCTGCTCTTGAGATTCTCCTGGATGTGGGCTGCATTTTGACTGCATTTTGGGCTGGAGCTTCTCGAGGTTTGAGGCCTGGCTTCCTCCACCCCCTGCTCTTGATATTCTCCTGGAGGTGGGCTGCATTTTGGCTGCCTTTTGGGCTGGAGCTTCTCGTGGTTTGAGGCCTGCCTTGCTCCACCCCCTGCTCTTGAGATTCTCCCGGAGGTGGGCTGCATTTTGGCTGCCTTTTGGGCTGGAGCTTCTCGTGGTTTGAGGCCTGGCTTGCTCCACCCACTGCTCTTGAGATTCTCCCGGATGTGGGCTGCATTTTGGCTGCATTTTGGGCTGGAGCTTCTCGTGGTTTGAGGCCTGGCTTGCTCCACCCCTTGCCCTTGATATTCTCCTGTATGTTGGCTGCATTTTGGCTACATTTTGGGCTGGAGCTTCTAGTGGTTTGGGGCCTGCCTTGCTCCACCCCCTGCTCTTGAGTTTCTCCCCTCATGTGGGCTGCATTTTGACTGCCTTTTGGGCTGGAGCTTTTCGTGGTTTGAGGCCTGGCTTGCTCCACCCCCTGCTCCTGAGATTCTCCCAGATGTGGGCTGCATTTTGGCTGCCTTTTGGGCTGGAACTTCTCGTGGTTTAAGGCCTGGCTTGCTCCACCCCCTGCTCTTGAGATTCTCCCGTATGTTGGCTGCATTTTGGCTGCATTTTGGGCTGGAGCTTCACGAGGTTTGAGGCCTTCCTTGCTCCACCCCCTGCTCTTGAGATTCTCCTGGATGTGGGCTGCATTTTGGCTGCATTTTGGGCTGGAGCTTCTCGAGGTTTGAGGCCTGGCTTGCTCCACCCCCTGCTCTTGATATTCTCCTGGATGTGGGCTGCATTTTGGCTGCCTTTTGGGCTGGAGCTTCTCGTGGTTTGAGGCCTGGCTTGCTCCACCCCCTGCTCTGGAGATTCTCCCGGATGTGGGCTGCATTTTGGCTGATTCTTGGGCTGGAGCTTCTCGTGGTTTGAGGCCTGGCTTGCTCCACCCCCTGCCCTTGATATTCTCCTGGAGGTGGGCTGCATTTTGACTGCATTTTGGGCTGGAGCTTCTCGAGGTTTGAGGCCTGGCTTCCTCCACCCCCTGCTCTTGAGTTTCTCCCGGATGTGGGCTGCATTTTGGCTGCCTTTTGGGCTGGAGCTTCTCGTGGTTTGAGGCCTGGCTTCCTCCACCCCCTGCTCTTGAGATTCTCCCGGAGGTGGGCTGCATTTTGGCTGCCTTTTGGGCTGGAGCTTCTCATGGTTTGAGGCCTGGCTTGCTCCACCCCCTGCTCTTGAGATTCTCCCGGATGTGGGCTGCATTTTGGCTGCCTTTTGGGCTGGAGATTCTCGTGGTTTGAGGCCTGGCTTGCTCCACCCCCTGCTCTGGAGATTCTCCCGGATGTGGGCTGCATTTTGGCTGATTCTTGGGCTGGAGCTTCTCGTGGTTTGAGGCCTGGCTTGCTCCACCCCCTGCCCTTGATATTCTCCTGGAGGTGGGCTGCATTTTGACTGCATTTTGGGCTGGAGCTTCTCGAGGTTTGAGGCCTGGCTTCCTCCACCCCCTGCTCTGGAGATTCTCCTGGAGGTGGGCTGCATTTTGGCTGCCTTTTGGGCTGGAGCTTCTCGTGGTTTGAGGCCTCGCTTGCTCCACCCCCTGCTCTTGAGATTCTCCCGGAGGTGGGCTGCATTTTGGCTGCCTTTTGGGGTGGAGTTTCTCGTGGTTTGAGGCCTGGCTTGCTCCACCCCCTGCCCTTGATATTCTCCCGTATGTTGGCTGCATTTTGGCTGCATTTTGGGCTGGAGCTTCTCGTGGTTTGAGGCCTTCCTTGCTCCACCACCTGCTCTTGAGATTCTCCTGGATATGGGCTGCATTTTGACTGCATTTTGGGCTGGAGCTTCTCGAGGTTTGAGGCCTGGCTTCCTCCACCCTCTGCTCTTGATATTCTCCTGGACGTGGGCTGCATTTTGGCTGCTTTTTGGGCTGGAGCTTCTAGTGGTTTGAGGCCTGCCTTGCTCCAGCCCTGCTCTTGAGATTCTCCCGGAGGTGGGCTGCATTTTGGCTGCCTTTTGGGCTGGAGCTTCTCGTGGTTTGAGGCCTGCCTTGCTCCACCCCCTGCTCTTGAGATTCTCCCGGATGTGGGCTGTATTTTGGCTGATTCTTGGGCTGGAGCTTCCACTGGTTTTAGGCCTGGCTTGCTCCACCCCCTGCTCTTGAGTTTCTCCCCTCATGTGGGCTGCATTTTGGCTGCCTTTTGGGCTGGAGCTTCTCGTGGTTTGAGGCATTCCTTCCTCCACCCCCTGCTCTTGAGATTCTCCTGGATGTGGGCTGCATTTTGGCTGCATTTTGGGCTGGAGCTTCTCGTGGTTTGAGGCCTGGCTTGCTCCACCCCCTGCTCTTGAGATTCTCCCGGATGTGGGCTGCATTTTGGCTGCATTTTGGGCTGGAGCTTCTCGTGGTTTGAGGCCTGGCTTGCTCCACCCCCTGCTCTTGAGATTCTCCCGGATGTGGGCTGCATTTTGGCTGATTCTTGGGCTGGAGCTTCTCGTGGTTTGAGGCCTGGCTTGCTCCACCCCCTGCCCTTGATATTCTCCTGGAGGTGGGCTGCATTTTGACTGCATTTTGGGCTGGAGCTTCTCGAGGTTTGAGGCCTGGCTTGCTCCACCCCCTGCTCTTGATATGCTCCTGGAGGTGGGCTGCATTTTGGCTGCCTTTTGGGCTGGAGCTTCTCGTGGTTTGAGGCCTGCCTTGCTCCACCCCCTGCTCTTGAGTTTCTCCCCTCATGTGGGCTGCATTTTGACTGCCTTTTGGGCTGGAGCTTCTCGTGGTTTGAGGCCTGCCTTGCTCCACCCCCTGCTCTTGAGATTCTCCCGGATGTGGGCTGCATTTTGGCTGCCTTTTGGGCTGGAGCTTCTCGTGGTTTGAGGCCTGGCTTGCTCCACCCCCTGCTCCTGAGATTCTCCCGGATGTGGGCTGGATTTTGGCTGCCTTTTGGGCTGGAGCTTCTCGTGGTTTGAGGCCTGGCTTGCTCCACCCCCTGCTCTTGAGATTCTCCCGGAGTTGGGCTGCATTTTGGCTGCCTTTTGGGCTGGAACTTCTCGTGGTTTGAGGCCTGGCTTGCTCCACCCCCTGCTCTTGAGATTCTCCCGGATGTGGGCTGCATTTTGGCTGCCTTTTGGGCTGGAGTTTCTCGTGGTTTGAGGCCTGGCTTGCTCCACCCCCTGCCCTTGATATTCTCCCGTATGTTGGCTGCATTTTGGCTGCTTATTGGGCTGGAGCTTCTCGTGGTTTGAGGCCTGCCTTGCTCCACCCCCTGCTCTTGAGATTCTCCCGGATGTGGGCTGCATTTTGGCTGCCTTTTGGGCTGGAGCTTCTCGAGGTTTGAGGCCTGGCTTGCTCCACCCCCTGCTCTTGAGATTCTCCCGGAGGTGGGCTGCATTTTGGCTGCATTTTGGGGTGGAGCTTCTCGTGGTTTGAGGCCTGGCTTGCTCCACCCCCTGCCCTTGATATTCTCCCGTATGTTGGCTGCATTTTGGCTGCATTTTGGCTGCATTTTGGGCTGGAGCTTCTCGTGGTTTGAGGCCTTCCTTGCTCCACCCCCTGCTCTTGAGATTCTCCTGGATGTGGGCTGCATTTTGACTGCATTTTGGGCTGGAGCTTCTCGAGGTTTGAGGCCTGGCTTCCTCCACCCCCTGCTCTTGATATTCTCCTGGAGGTGGGCTGCATTTTGGCTGCTTTTTGGGCTGGAGCTTCTCGTGGTTTGAGGCCTTCCTTGCTCCACCCCCTGCTCTTGAGATTCTCCTGGATGTGGGCTGCATTTTGGCTGTATTTTGGGCTGGAGCTTCTCGTGGTTTGAGGCCTGGCTTGCTCCACCCCCTGCTCTTGAGATTCTCCCGGATGTGGGCTGCATTTTGGCTGCCTTTTGGGCTGGAGCTTCTTGTGGTTTGAGGCCTGGCTTGCTCCACCCCCTGCCCTTGATATTCTCCCGTATGTTGGCTGCATTTTGGCTGCATTTTGGGCTGGAGCTTCTCGTGGTTTGAGGCCTTCCTTGCTCCACCCCCTGCTCTTGAGATTCTCCTGGATGTGGGCTGCATTTTGACTGCATTTTGGGCTGGAGCTTCTCGAGGTTTGAGGCCTGGCTTCCTCCACCCCCTGCTCTTGATATTCTCCTGGAGGTGGGCTGCATTTTGGCTGCTTTTTGGGCTGGAGCTTCTAGTGGTTTGAGGCCTGCCTTGCTCCACCCCCTGCTCTTGAGATTCTCCCGGAGGTGGGCTGCATTTTGGCTGCCTTTTGGGCTGGAGCTTCTCGTGGTTTGAGGCCTGGCTTGCTCCACCCCCTGCTCTTGAGATTCTCCCGGATGTGGGCTGTATTTTGGCTGATTCTTGGGCTGGAGCTTCTCATGGTTTTAGGCCTGGCTTGCTCCACCCCCTGCTCTTGAGTTTCTCCCCTCATGTGGGCTGCATTTTGACTGCCTTTTGGGCTGGAGCTTCTCGTGGTTTGAGGCCTGGCTTGCTCCACCCCCTGCTCTTGAGATTCTCCCGGATGTGGGCTGCATTTTGGCTGTATTTTGGGCTGGAGCTTCTCGTGGTTTGAGGCCTGGCTTGCTCCACCCCCTGCTCCTGAGATTCTCCCGGATGTGGGCTGCATTTTGGCTGCATTTTGGGCTGGAGCTTCTCGTGGTTTGAGGCCTGGCTTGCTCCACCCCCTGCTCTTGATATTCTCCCGGATGTGGGCTGCATTTTGGCTGCCTTTTGGGCTGGAGCTTCTCGTGGTTTGAGGCCTGCCTTGCTCCACCCCCTGCTCTTGAGATTCTCCCGGATGTGGGCTGCATTGTGGCTGATTCTTGGGCTGGAGCTTCTCGTGGTTTGAGGCCTGGCTTGCTCCACCCCCTGCCCTTGATATTCTCCCGTATGTTGGCTCCATTTTGGCTGCATTTTAGGCTGGAGCTTCTCGTGGTTTGAGGCCTGCCTTGCTCCACCCCCTGCTCTTGAGATTCTCCTGGATGTGGGCTGCATTTTGGCTGCATTTTGGGCTGGAGCTTCTCGAGGTTTGAGGCCTGGCTTGCTCCACCGCCTGCTCTTGAGATTCTCCCGGATGTGGGCTGCATTTTGGCTGCATTTTGGGCTGGAGCTTCTCGAGGTTTGAGGCCTGGCTTGCTCCACCCCCTGCTCTTGAGATTCTCCCGGATGTGGGCTGCATTTTGGCTGTATTTTGGGCTGGAGCTTCTCATGCTTTGAGGCCTGGCTTGCTCCACCCCCTGCTCTTGAGATTCTCCCGGATGTGGGCTGCATTTTGGCTGCCTTTTGGGCTGGAGCTTCTCGTGGTTTGAGGCCTGGCTTGCTCCACCCCCTGCTCTTGAGATTCTCCCGGATGTGGGCTGTATTTTGGCTGATTCTTGGGCTGGAGCTTCTCGTGGTTTTAGGCCTGGCTTGCTCCACCCCCTGCTCTTGAGTTTCTCCCCTCATGTGGGCTGCATTTTGACTGCCTTTTGGGCTGGAGCTTCTCGAGGTTTGAGGCCTGGCTTGCTCCACCCCCTGCTCTTGAGATTCTCCCGGATGTGGGCTGCATTTTGGCTGCCTTTTGGGCTGGAGCTTCTCATGGTTTGAGGCCTGGCTTGCTCCACCCCCTGCTCCTGAGATTCTCCCGCATGTGGGCTGCATTTTGGCTGCCTTTTGGGCTGGAGCTTCTCGTGGTTTGAGGCCTGGCTTGCTCCACCCCCTGCTCTTGAGATTCTCCCGGATGTGGGCTGTATTTTGGCTGATTCTTGGGCTGGAGCTTCTCGTGGTTTTAGGCCTGGCTTGCTCCACCCCCTGCTCTTGAGTTTCTCCCCTCATGTGGGCTGCATTTTGACTGCCTTTTGGGCTGGAGCTTCTCGTGGTTTGAGGCCTGGCTTGCTCCACCCCCTGCTCTTGAGATTCTCCCGGATGTGGGCTGCATTTTGGCTGCCTTTTGGGCTGGAGCTTCTCGTGGTTTGAGGCCTGGCTTGCTCCACCCCCTGCCCTTGATATTCTCCCGGATGTTGGCTGCATTTTGGCTGCATTTTAGGCTGGAGCTTCTCGTGGTTTGAGGCCTTCCTTGATCCACCCCCTGCTCTTGAGATTCTCCTGGATGTGGGCTGCATTTTGGCTGCCTTTTGGGCTGGAGCTTCTCGAGGTTTGAGGCCTGGCTTGCTCCACCCCCTGCTCTTGAGATTCTCCCGGATGTGGGCTGCATTTTGGCTGCATTTTGGGCTGGAGCTTCTCGAGGTTTGAGGCCTGGCTTACTCCACCCCCTGCTCTTGAGATTCTCCCGGATGTGGGCTGCATTTTGGCTGTATTTTGGGCTGGAGCTTCTCGTGGTTTGAGGCCTGGCTTGCTCCACCCCCTGCTCTTGAGATTCTCCCGGATGTGGGCTGCATTTTGGCTGCATTTTGGGCTGGAGCTTCTCGTGGTTTGAGGCCTGGCTTGCTCCACCCCCTGCTCTTGAGATTCTCCTGGATGTGGGCTGCATTTTGACTGCCTTTTGGGCTGGAGCTTCTCGTGGTTTGAGGCCTGGCTTGCTCCACCCCCTGCTCTTGAGATTCTCCCGGATGTGGGCTGCATTTTGGCTGCCTTTTGGGCTGGAGTTTCTCGTGGTTTGAGGCCTGCCTTGCTCCACCCCCTGCCCTTGATATTCTCCCGTATGTTGGCTGCATTTTGGCTGCATTTTGGGCTGGAGCTTCTCGTGGTTTGAGGCCTTCCTTGCTCCACCCCCTGCTCTTGAGATTCTCCCGGATGTGGGCTGCATTTTGGCTGCATTTTGGGCTGGAGCTTCTCGAGGTTTGAGGCCTGGCTTGCTCCACCCCCTGCTCTTGAGATTCTCCTGGATGTGGGCTGCATTTTGGCTGCATTTTGGGCTGGAGCTTCTCGAGGTTTGAGGCCTGGCTTGCTCCACCCCCTGCTCTGGAGATTCTCCCGGATGTGGGCTGCATTTTGGCTGATTCTTGGGCTGGAGCTTCTCGTGGTTTGAGGCCTGGCTTGCTCCACCCCCTGCTCTTGAGATTCTCCCGGATGTGGGCTGTATTTTGGCTGCCTTTTGGGCTGGAGCTTCTCGTGGTTTGAGGCCTGGCTTGCTCCACCCCCTGCTCTTGAGATTCTTCCTGATGTGGGCTGCATTTTGGCTGCCTTTTGGGCTGGACCTTCTTGTGGTTTGAGGCCTGGCTTGCTCCACCTCCTGCTCTTGATATTCTCCCGGATGTGGACTGGATTTTGGCTGATTCTTGGGCTGGAGCTTCCAGTGGTTTGAGGCCTGGCTTGCTCCACCCCCTGCTCTTGAGATTCTCCCCGCATGTGGGCTGCATTTTGGCTGTCTTTTGGGCTGGAGGTTCTCGTGGTTTGAGGCCTGCCTTGCTCCACCCCCTGCTCTTGAGATTCTCCCGGATGTGGGCTGCATTTTGGCTGTATTTTGGGCTGGAGCTTCTCGTGGTTTGAGGCCTGGCTTGCTCCACCCCCTGCTCTTGAGATTCTCCCGGATGTGGGCTGCATTTTGGCTGCCTTTTGGGCTGGAGCTTCTCGTGGTTTGAGGCCTGGCTTGCTCCACCCCCTGCTCTTGATATTCTCCTGGATGTGGGCTGCATTTTGACTGCCTTTTGGGCTGGAACTTCTCGTGGTTTGAGGCCTGGCTTGCTCCACCCCCTGCTCTTGAGATTCTCCCGGATGTGGGCTGCATTTTGGCTGCCTTTTGGGCTGGAGTTTCTCGTGGTTTGAGGCCTGGCTTGCTCCACCCCCTGCCCTTGATATTCTCCCGTATGTTGGCTGCATTTTGGCTGCATTTTGGGCTGGAGCTTCTCGTGGTTTGAGGCCTTCCTTGCTCCACCCCCTGCTCTTGAGATTCTCCCGGATGTGGGCTGCATTTTGGCTGCATTTTGGGCTGGAGCTTCTCGAGGTTTGAGGCCTGGCTTGCTCCACCCCCTGCTCTTGAGATTCTCCTGGATGTGGGCTGCATTTTGGCTGCATTTTGGGCTGGAGCTTCTCGAGGTTTGAGGCCTGGCTTGCTCCACCCCCTGCTCTGGAGATTCTCCCGGATGTGGGCTGCATTTTGGCTGATTCTTGGGCTGGAGCTTCTCGTGGTTTGAGGCCTGGCTTGCTCCACCCCCTGCTCTTGAGATTCTCCCGGATGTGGGCTGTATTTTGGCTGCCTTTTGGGCTGGAGCTTCTCGTGGTTTGAGGCCTGGCTTGCTCCACCCCCTGCTCTTGAGATTCTTCCTGATGTGGGCTGCATTTTGGCTGCCTTTTGGGCTGGACCTTCTTGTGGTTTGAGGCCTGGCTTGCTCCACCTCCTGCTCTTGATATTCTCCCGGATGTGGACTGGATTTTGGCTGATTCTTGGGCTGGAGCTTCCAGTGGTTTGAGGCCTGGCTTGCTCCACCCCCTGCTCTTGAGATTCTCCCCGCATGTGGGCTGCATTTTGGCTGTCTTTTGGGCTGGAGGTTCTCGTGGTTTGAGGCCTGGCTTGTTCCACCCCCTGCTCTTGAGATTCTCCCGGATGTGGGCTGGATTTTGGCTGCCTTTTGGGCTGGAGCTTCTCGTGGTTTGAGGCCTGGCTTGCTCCACCCCCTGCTCTTGAGATTCTCCCGGATGTGGGCTGCATTTTGGCTGCCTTTTGGGCTGGAGATTCTCGTGGTTTGAGGCCTGGCTTGCTCCACCCCCTGCCCTTGATATTCTCCCGTATGTTGGCTGCATTTTGGCTGCATTTTGGGCTGGAGCTTCTCGTGGTTTGAGGCCTGGCTTGCTCCACCCCCTGCTCTTGAGATTCTCCCGGATGTGTGCTGCATTTTGGCTGCATTTTGGGCTGGAGCTTCTCGAGGTTTGAGGCCTGGCTTGCTCCACCACCTGCTCTTGAGATTCTCCCGGATCTGGGCTGAATTTTGGCTGCCTTTTGGGCTGGAGCTTCTCGTGGTTTGAGGCCTGGCTTGCTCCACCCCCTGCTCTTGAGATTCTCCCGGAGGTGGGCTGCATTTTGGCTGACTTTTGGGCTGGAGCTTCTCGTGGTTTGAGGCCTGGCTTGCTCCACCCCCTGCTCTTGATATTCTCCCGGATGTGGGCTGCATTTTGGCTGCATTTTGGGCTGGAGCTTCTCGAGGTTTGAGGCCTGGCTTCCTCCACCCCCTGCTCTTGAGATTCTCCCGGATGTGGGCTGGATTTTGGCTGCATTTTGGGCTGGAGCTTCTCGTGGTTTGAGGCCTGGCTTGCTCCACCCCCTCCTCTTGAGATTCTCCCGGATGTGGGCTGCATTTTGGCTGCATTTTGGGCTGGAGCTTCTCGTGGTTTGAGGCCTGGCTTGCTCCACCCCCTGCTCTTGAGATTCTCCCAGATGTGGGCTGCATTTTGGCTGCCTTTTGGGCTGGAGCTTCTCGTGGTTTGAGGCCTGGCTTGCTCCACCCAATGCTCTTGAGATTCTCCCGGATGTGGGCTGCATTTTGGCTGCTTTTTGGTCTGGAGCTTCTCGTGGATTGAGGCCTGGCTTGCTCCACCCCCTGCTCTTGAGATTCTCCCGGAGGTGGGCTGCATTTTGGCTACATTTTGGGCTGGAGCTTCTCGTGGTTTGAGGCCTGGCTTTCTCCACCCCCTGCTCTTGAGATTCTCCCGGATGTGGGCTGGAATTTGGCTGCCTTTTGGGCTGGAGCTTCTCGTGGTTTGAGGCCTGACTTGCTCCACCCCCTGCTCTTGATATTCTCCGGGATGTGCGCTGAATTTTTGCTGTATTTTGAGCTGGAGATTCTCGTGGTTTAGAGGCCTGGCTTGCTCCAACCCCTGCTCTTGATATTCTCCCGGAGGTGGGCTGGATTTTGGCTGCCTTTTGGTCTGGAGCTTCTCGAGGTTTGAGGCCTGGCTTGCTCCACCCCCTGCTCTTGATATTCTCCCGGATGTGGGCTGCATTTTGGCTACATTTTGAGCCGGAGCTTCTCGTGGTTTGAGGCCTGGCTTGCTCCACCCCCTCCTCTTGAGATTCTCCCGGATGTGGGCTGCATTTTGGCTGCCTTTTGGGCTGGAGCTTCTCGTGGTTTGAGGCCTGGCTTGCTCCACCCCCTGCTCTTGAGATTCTCCCGGATGTGGGCTGCATTTTGGCTGATTCTGGGGCTGGAGCTTCTTGTGGTTTGAGGCCTGGCTTGCTCCACCCCCTGCTCTTGAGATTCTTCCGGATGTGGGCTGCATTTTGACTGCCTTTTGGGCTGGAGCTTCTTGTGGTTTGAGGCCTGGCTTGCTCCACCCCCTGCTCTTGAGATTCTCCCGGATGTGGGCTGCATTTTGGCTGATTCTGGGGCTGGAGCTTCTTGTGGTTTGAGGCCTGGCTTGCTCCACCCCCTGCTCTTGAGATTCTCCCGGATGTGGGCTGCATTTTGGCTGCCTTTTGGGCTGGAGCTTCTCGTGGTTTGAGGCCTGACTTGCTCCACCCCCTGCTCTTGAGATTCTCCTGGATGTGCGCTGAATTTTTGCTGTATTTTGGGCTGGAGATTCTCGTGGTTTAGAGGCCTGGCTTGCTCCAACCCCCTGCTCTTGAGATTCTCCCGGAGGTCGGCTGCATTTTGGCTGCCTTGTGGGCTCTAGCTTCTCGAGGTTTGAGGCCTGTCTTGCTCCACCCCCTGCTCTTGAGATTCTCCCGGATGTGGGCTGCATTTTGGCTGCCTTTTGGGCTGGAGCTTCTCGTGGTTTGAGGCCTGGCTTGCTCCACCCCCTGCTCTTGATATTCTCCCGGATGTGGGCTGCATTTTGGCTACATTTTGGGCTGGAGCTTCTCGTGGTTTGAGGCCTGGCTTGCTCCACCCCCTGCTCTTGAGATTCTCCTGGATGTGCGCTGAATTTTGGCTGTATTTTGGGTTGGAGATTCTCGTGGTTTAGAGGCCTGGCTTGCTCCACCCCCTGCTCTTGAGGTTCTCCCGGATGTGGGCTGCATTTTGGCTGCCTTTTGGGCTGGAGCTTCTTGTGGTTTGAGGCCTGGCTTGCTCCACCCCCTGCTCTTGAGATTCTCCCGGATGTGGGCTGCATTTTGGCTGCCTTTTGGGCTGGAGCTTCTCGTGGTTTGAGGCCTGGCTTGCTGCACCCCCTGCTCTTGATATTCTCCCGGATGTGGGCTGAATTTTGGCTGCCTTTTGGGCTGGAGCTTCTTGTGGTTTGAGGCCTGGCTTGCTCCACCCCCTGCTCTTGAGATTCTCCCGGATGTGGGCTGCATTTTGGCTGCCTTTTGGGCTGGAGCTTCTTGTGGTTTGAGGCCTGGCTTGCTCCACCCCCTGCTCTTGATATTCTCCTGGATGTGGGCTGGAGTTTGGCTGCCTTTTGGGCTGGAGCTTCTCGTGGTTTGAGGCCTGGCTTGCTCCACCCCCTGCTCTTGAGATTCTCCCGGATGTGGGCTGCATTTTGGCTGCCTTTTGGGCTGGAGCTTCTTGTGGTTTGAGGCCTGGCTTGCTCCACCCCCTGCTCTTGAGATTCTCCTGGATGTGGGCTGCATTTTGGCTGCCTTTTGGGCTGGAGCTTCTCGTGGTTTGAGGCCTGGCTTGCTCCACCCCCTGCTCTTGAGATTCTCCCGGATGTGGGCTGCATTTTGGCTACATTTTGGGCTGGAGCTTCTCGTGGTTTGAGGCCTGGCTTGCTCCACCCCCTGCTCTGGAGATTCTCCCGGATGTGGGCTGCATTTTGGCTGATTCTTGGGCTGGAGCTTCTCGTGGTTTGAGGCCTGGCTTGCTCCACCCCCTGCTCTTGAGATTCTCCCGGATGTGGGCTGTATTTTGGCTGCCTTTTGGGCTGGAGCTTCTCGTGGTTTGAGGCCTGGCTTGCTCCACCCCCTGCTCTTGAGATTCTTCCTCATGTGGGCTGCATTTTGGCTGCCTTTTGGGCTGGACCTTCTTGTGGTTTGAGGCCTGGCTTGCTCCACCTCCTGCTCTTGATATTCTCCCGGATGTGGGCTGGATTTTGGCTGATTCTTGGGCTGGAGCTTAAAGTGGTTTGAGGCCTGGCTTGCTCCACCCCCTGCTCTTGAGATTCTCCCCGCATGTGGGCTGCATTTTGGCTGTCTTTTGGGCTGGAGGTTCTCGTGGTTTGAGGCCTGGCTTGTTCCACCCCCTGCTCTTGAGATTCTCCCGGATGTGGGCTGGATTTTGGCTGCCTTTTGGGCTGGAGCTTCTCGTGGTTTGAGGCCTGGCTTGCTCCACCCCCTGCTCTTGAGATTCTCCTGGATGTGCGCTGAATTTTTGCTGTATTTTGGGCTGGAGATTCTCGTGGTTTAGAGGCCTGGCTTGCTCCAACCCCTGCTCTTGAGATTCTCCCGGATGTGGGCTGCATTTTGGCTGCCTTTTGGGCTGGAGCTTCTCGTGGTTTGAGGCCTGGCTTGCTCCACCCCCTGCTCTTGAGATTCTCCCGGATGTGGGCTGCATTTTGGCTGCATTTTGGGCTGGAGCTTCCCGTGGTTTGAGGCCTGGCTTGCTCCACACACTGCTCTTGAGATTCTCCCGGATGTGGGCTGCATTTTGGCTGCTTTTTGGGCTGGAGCTTCTCGTGGTTTGAGGCCTGGCTTGCTCCACCCCCTGCTCTTGAGATTCTCCCGGATCTGGGCTGCATTTTGGCTACATTTTTGGCTGGAGCTTCTCGTGGTTTGAGGCCTGGCTTTCTCCACCCCCTGCTCTTGAGATTCTCCCGGATGTGGGCTGGAATTTGGCTGCCTTTTGGGCTGGAGCTTCTCGTGGTTTGAGGCCTGACTTGCTCCACCCCCTGCTCTTGATATTCTCCTGGATGTGCGCTGAATTTTTGCTGTATTTTGAGCTGGAGATTCTCGTGGTTTAGAGGCCTGGCTTGCTCCAACCCCTGCTCTTGATATTCTCCCGGAGGTGGGCTGGATTTTGGCTGCCTTTTGGGCTGGAGCTTCTCGAGGTTTGAGGCCTGGCTTGCTCCACCCCCTGCTCTTGATATTCTCCCGGATGTGGGCTGCATTTTGGCTACATTTTGGGCTGGAGCTTCTCGTGGTTTGAGGCCTGGCTTGCTCCACCCCCTGCTCTTGAGATTCTCCCGGATGTGGGCTGAATTTTGGCTGATTCTGGGGCTGGAGCTTCTTGTGGTTTGAGGCCTGGCTTGCTCCACCCCCTGCTCTTGAGATTCTCCCGGATGTGGGCTGCATTTTGGCTGATTCTGGGGCTGGAGCTTCTTGTGGTTTGAGGCCTGGCTTGCTCCACCCCCTGCTCTTGAGATTCTCCCGGATGTGGGCTGCATTTTGGCTGCCTTTTGGGCTGGAGCTTCTTGTGGTTTGAGGCCTGGCTTGCTCCACCCCCTGCTCTTGAGATTCTCCCGGATGTGGGCTGCATTTTGGCTGCTGTTAGGGCTGGAGCTTCTCGTGGTTTGAGGCCTGGCTTGCTCCACCCCCTGCTCTTGAGATTCTCCCGGATCTGGGCTGAATTTTGGCTGCCTTTTGGGCTGGAGCTTCTCGTGGTTTGAGGCCTGGCTTGCTCCACCCCCTGCTCTTGAGATTCTCCCGGATGTGGGCTGGAATTTGGCTGCCTTTTGGGCTGGAGCTTCTCGTGGTTTGAGGCCTGACTTGCTCCACCCCCTGCTCTTGAGATTCTCCTGGATGTGCGCTGAATTTTGGCTGTATTTTGGGCTGGAGATTCTCGTGGTTTAGAGGCCTGGCTTGCTCCACCCCCTGCTCTTGCGATTCTCCCGGATGTGGGCTGCATTTTGGCTGCCTTTTGGGCTGGAGCTTCTCGTGGTTTGAGGCCTGGCTTGCTCCACCCCCTGCTCTTGAGATTCTCCCGGATGTGGGCTGGATTTTGGCTGATTCTTGGGCTGGAGCTTCCAGTGGTTTGAGGCCTGGCTTGCTCCAACCCCTGCTCTTGAGATTCTCCCCGCATGTGGGCTGCATTTTGGCTGTCTTTTGAGCTGGAGCTTCTCGTGGTTTGAGGCCTGGCTTGCTCCACCCCCTGCTCTTGAGATTCTCCCGGATGTGGGCTGCATTTTGGCTGCCTATTGGGCTGGAGCTTCTCGTGGTTTGAGGCCTGGCTTGCTCCACCCCCTGCTCTTGAGATTCTCCCAGATGTGGGCTGCATTTTGGCTGCATTTTGGGCTGGAGCTTCTCATGGTTTGAGGCCTGGTTTGCTCCACCCCCTGCTCTTGCAATTCTATTTTATGTGGGTTGGATTTTGGCTGCCTTTTGGGCTGGAGCTTCTCGTGGTTTGAGGCCTGCCTTGCTCCACCCCCTGCTCTTGAGATTCTCCCGGATGTGGGCTGCATTTTGGCTGCATTTTGGGCTGGAGCTTCTCGAGGTTTGAGGCCTGGCTTGCTCCACTCCCTGCTCTTGAGATTCTCCCGGATGTGGGCTGCATTTTGGCTGCATTTTGGGCTGGAGCTTCTCGTGGTTTGAGGCCTGGCTTGCTCCACCCCCTGCTCTTGAGATTCTCCCGGATCTGGGCTGAATTTTGGCTGCCTTTTGGGCTGGAGCTTCTCGTGGTTTGAGGCCTGGCTTGCTCCACCCCCTGCTCTTGAGATTCTCCCGGATGTGGGCTGGAATTTGGCTGATTCTTGGGCTGGAGCTTCTCGTGGTTTGAGGCCTGGCTTGCTCCACCCCCTGCTCTTGAGATTCTCCCGGATGTGGGCTGCATTTTGGCTGCCTTTTGGGCTGGAGCTTCTCGTGGTTTGAGGCCTGGCTTGCTCCACCCCCTGCTCTTGAGATTCTCCCGGAGGTGGGCTGCATTTTGGCTGATTCTTGGGCTGGAGCTTCCAGTGGTTTGAGGCCTGGCTTGCTCCAACCCCTGCTCTTGAGATTCTCCCGGATGTGGGCTGCATTTTGGCTGCCTTTTGGGCTGGAGCTTCTCGTGGTTTGAGGCCTGGCTTGCTCCACCCCCTGCTCTTGAGATTCTCCCGGATGTGGGCTGCATTTTGGCTGCCTTTTGGGCTGGAGTTTCTCGTGGTTTGAGGCCTGGCTTGCTCCACCCCCTGCTCTTGAGATTCTCCCGGATGTGGACTGCATTTTGGCTGCATTTTGTGCTGGAGCTTCTCGAAGTTTGAGGCCTCGCTTGCTCCACCCCCTGCTCTTGATATTCTCCCGGATGTGGGCTGCATTTTGGCTACATTTTGGGCTGGAGCTTCTCGTGGTTTGAGGCCTGGCTTGCTCCACCCCCTGCTCTTGAGATTCTCCCGGATCTGGGCTGGATTTTGGCTGCATTTTGGGCTGGAGCTTCTCGTGGTTTGAGGCCTGGCTTGCTCCACCCCCTGCTCTTGAGATTCTCCCGGATGTGGGCTGTAATTTGGCTGCCTTTTGGGCTGGAGCTTCTCGTGGTTTGAGGCCTGACTTGCTCCACCCCCTGCTCTTGAGATTCTCCTGGATGTGCGCTGAATTTTTGCTGTATTTTGGGCTGGAGATTCTCGTGGTTTAGATTCCTGGCTTGCTCCACCCCCTGCTCTTGAGATTCTCCCGGATGTGGGCTGCATTTTGGCTGCCTTTTGGGCTGGAGCTTCTCGTGGTTTGAGGCCTGGCTTGCTCCACCCCCTGCTCTTGAGATTCTCCCGGATGTGGGCTGCATTTTGGCTGCCTTTTGGGCTGGAGCTTCTCGTGGTTTGAGGCCTGGTTTGCTCCACCCCCTGCTCTTGAGATTCTCCTGGATGTGGGCTGCATTTTGGCTGACTTTTGGGCTGGAGCTTCTCGTGGTTTGAGGCCTGGCTTGCTCCACCCCCTGCTCTTGAGATTCTCCCGGATGTGGGCTGCGTTTTGGCTGCATTTTGTGCTGGAGCTTCTCGAGGTTTGAGGCCTCGCTTGCTCCACCCCCTGCTCTTGAGATTCTCCCGGATCTGGGCTGGATTTTGGCTGCCTTTTGGGCTGGAGCTTCTCGTGGCTTGAGGCCTGACTTGCTCCACCCCCTGCTCTTGAGATTCTCCCGGATGTGGGATGCATTTTGGCTGCATTTTGGGCTGGAGCTTCTCGTGGTTTGAGGCCTGCCTTGCTGCAACCCCTGCTCTTGAGATTCTCCCGGATGTGGGCTGCATTTTGGCTGCCTTTTGGGCTGGAGCTTGTCGTGGTTTGAGGCCTGGCTTGCTCCACCCCCTGCTCTTGAGATTCTCCCGGAAGTGGGCTGCATTTTGGCTGCCTTTAGGGCTGGAGCTTCTCGTGGTTTGAGGCCTGGCTGGCTCCACCCCCTGCTCTTGATACTCTCCCGGATGTGGGCTCGAGATTGGCTGCATTTTGAGCTGGAGCTTCTCGTGGTTTGAGGCCTGACTTGATCCACACCCAGCTCTTGATATTCTCCCGGATGTGGGCTGCATTTTGGCTGCCTTTTGGGCTGGAGCTTCTCATGCTTTGAGGCCTGGCTTCCTCAACCCCCTGCTCTTGAGATTCTCCTGGATGTGGGCTGGAATTTGACGGCCTTTTGGGCTGGACCTTCTCGTGGTTTGAGGCCTGGCTTGCTCCACCCCCTGCTCTTGAGATTCTCCCGGATGTGGGATGCATTTTGGCTGCCTTTTGGGCTGGAGCTTCTCGTGGTTTGAGGCCTGCCTTGCTGCACCCCCTGCTCTTGAGATTCTCCCGGATGTGGGCTGCATTTTGGCTGCTTTTTGGGCTGGAGCTTCTCGTGGTTTGAGGCCTGGCTTGCTCCACCCCCTGCTCTTGAGATTCTCCCGGAAGTGGGCTGCATTTTGGCTGCCTTTTGGGCTGGAGCTTCTCGTGGTTTGAGGCCTGGCTTGCTCCACCCCCTGCTCTTGAGATTCTCCCAGATGTGGGCTGCATTTTGGCTGCCTTTTGGGCTGGAGCTTTTCATGGTTTGAGGCTTGGCTTTCTCCACTAACGTGCTCTTGAGATTCTCCCGGATGTGGGCTGGATTTTGGCTGCGTTTTGGGCTGGAGCTTCTCGTGGTTTGAGGCCTGGCTTGCTCCACCCCCTGCTCTTGATATTCTCCAGGAGGTGAGCTGGATTTTGGCTGCATTTTGGGCTGGAGCTTCTCATGGTTTGAGGCTTGGCTTTCTCCACTAACGTGCTCTTGAGATTCTCCCTGATATGGGCTGGATTTTGGCTGACTTTTTGTTGGAGATTCTCTTGGTTTGAGTCCTGGCTTGCTCCACCCCCTGCTCTTGAGATTCTCCCGGATGTGGGCTGCATTTTGGCTGCATTTTGTGCTGGAGCTTCTCGAAGTTTGAGGCCTCGCTTGCTCCACCCCCTGCTCTTGATATTCTCCCGGATGTGGGCTGCATTTTGGCTACATTTTGGGCTGGAGCTTCTCGTGGTTTGAGGCCTGGCTTGCTCCACCCCCTGCTCTTGAGATTCTCCCGGATCTGGGCTGGATTTTGGCTGCCTTTTGGGCTGGAGCTTCTCGTGGTTTGAGGCCTGGCTTGCTCCACCCCCTGCTCTTGAGATTCTCCCGGATGTGGGCTGTAATTTGGCTGCCTTTTGGGCTGGAGCTTCTCATGGTTTGAGGCCTGGCTTGCTCCACCCCCTGCTCTTGAGATTCTCCTGGATGTGCGCTGAATTTTTGCTGTATTTTGGGCTGGAGATTCTCGTGGTTTAGATTCCTGGCTTGCTCCACCCCCTGCTCTTGAGATTCTCCCGGATGTGGGCTGCATTTTGGCTGCCTTTTGGGCTGGAGCTTCTCGTGGTTTGAGGCCTGGCTTGCTCCACCCCCTGCTCTTGAGATTCTCCCGGATGTGGGCTGCATTTTGGCTGCCTTTTGGGCTGGAGCTTCTCGTGGTTTGAGGCCTGGTTTGCTCCACCCCCTGCTCTTGAGATTCTCCCGGATGTGGGCTGCATTTTGGCTGAATTTTGGGCTGGAGCTTCTCGTGGTTTGAGGCCTGGCTTGCTCCACCCCCTGCTCTTGAGATTCTCCCGGATGTGGGCTGCATTTTGGCTGCATTTTGTGCTGGAGCTTCTCGAGGTTTGAGGCCTGGTTTGCTCCACCCCCTGCTCTTGAGATTCTCCCGGATGTGGGCTGCATTTTGGCTGAATTTTGGGCTGGAGCTTCTCGTGGTTTGAGGCCTGACTTGCTCCACCCCCTGCTCTTGAGATTCTCCTGGATGTGCGCTGAATTTTTGCTGTATTTTGGGCTTGAGATTCTCGTGGTTTAGAGGCCTGGCTTGCTCCAACCCCCGCTCTTGAGATTCTCCCGGATGTGGGCTGCATTTTGGCTGCCTTTTGGGCTGGAGCTTCTCGTGGTTTGAGGCCTGGCTTGCTCCACCCCCTGCTCTTGAGATTCTCCCGGAGGTGGGCTGCATTTTGGCTGACTTTTGGGCTGGAGCTTCTCGTGGTTTGAGGCCTGGCTTGCTCCACCCCCTGCTCTTGAGATTCTCCCGGATGTGGGATGCATTTTGGCTGCATTTTGGGCTGGAGCTTCTCGTGGTTTGAGGCCTGCCTTGCTGCAACCCCTGCTCTTGAGATTCTCCCGGATGTGGGCTGCATTTTGGCTGCCTTTTGGGCTGGAGCTTGTCGTGGTTTGAGGCCTGGCTTGCTCCACCCCCTGCTCTTGAGATTCTCCCGGAAGTGGGCTGCATTTTGGCTGCCTTTAGGGCTGGAGCTTCTCGTGGTTTGAGGCCTGGCTGGCTCCACCCCCTGCTCTTGATACTCTCCCGGATGTGGGCTCGAGATTGGCTGCATTTTGAGCTGGAGCTTCTCGTGGTTTGAGGCCTGGCTTGATCCACACCCAGCTCTTGATATTCTCCCGGATGTGCGCTGGATTTTGACAGCATGTTGGGCTGCAGCTTCTCGTGGTTTGAGGCCTGGCTTGCTCCACCCCCTGCTCTTGATATTCTCCTCCATATTGGCTGGAATTTGGCTGCTTTTTTGGGCTGGAGCTTCTCGTAGTTTGAGGCCTGGATTGCTCCAACCCCTGCTCTTGAGATTCTCCCGGAAGTGGGCTGCATTTTGGCTGCCTTTTGGGCTGGAGCTTCTCGTGGTTTGAGGCCTGGCTTGCTCCACCCCCTGCTCTTGAGATTCTCCCAGATGTGGGCTGCATTTTGGCTGCCTTTTGGGCTGGAGCTTTTCATGGTTTGAGGCTTGGCTTTCTCCACTAACGTGCTCTTGAGATTCTCCTGGATGTGGGCTGGATTTTGGCTGCGTTTTGGGCTGGAGCTTCTCGTGGTTTGAGGCCTGGCTTGCTCCACCCCCTGCTCTTGATATTCTCCAGGAGGTGAGCTGGATTTTGGCTGCCTTTTGGGCTGGAGCTTCTCATGGTTTGAGGCTTGGCTTTCTCCACTAACGTGCTCTTGAGATTCTCCCCGATATGGGCTGGATTTTGGCTGACTTTTTGTTGGAGATTCTCTTGGTTTGAGTCCTGGCTTGCTCCACCCCCTGCTCTTGATATTCTCCCTGATGTGGACTGGATTTTGGCTGCATTTTTGGGATGGAGCTTCTCGTGGTTTGAGGCCTCGCTTGCTCCACCCCCTGCTCTTGAGATTCTCCCGGATGTGGGCTGGATTTTGGCTGACTTTGTGTTGGAGCTTCTCTTGGTTTGAGGCAAGGCTTGCTCCACCCCCTGCTCTTGAGATTCTCCCTGATGTGGGCTGGATTTTGGCTGACTTTTGAGATGGAGCTTCTCGTGGTTTGAGGCCTGGCTTGCTCCACCCCATGCTCTTGAGATTCTCCCAGATATAACCTAGATTTTAGCTGCCTTTTGGGCTGGAGGTTCCCGTTGTTTGAGGCCTGCCTTGCTCCACCCCCTGCTCTTGAGATTCTCCCGGATGTGGGCTGTATTTTGGCTGCCTTTTGGGCTGGAGCTTCTCGTGGTTTGAGGTCTGGCTTGCTCCACCCCCTGCTCTTGATATTCTCCTCCATGTGGGCTGGAATTTGGCTGCCTTTTGGGCTGGAGCTTCTCGTGGTTTGAGGCCTGGCTTGCTCCACCCCCTGCTCTTGATATTCTCCTGGATGTGGGCTGCATTTTGGCTGCATTTTGGGCTGGAGCTTCTCATGGTTTGAGGCTTGGCTTTCTCCACTAACGTGCTCTTGAGATTCTCCTGGATGTGGGCTGGATTTTGGCTGCGTTTTGGGCTGGAGCTTCTCGTGGTTTGAGGCCTGGCTTGCTCCACCCCCTGCTCTTGATATTCTCCAGGAGGTGAGCTGGATTTTGGCTGCCTTTTGGGCTGGAGCTTCTCATGGTTTGAGGCTTGGCTTTCTCCACTAACGTGCTCTTGAGATTCTCCCTGATATGGGCTGGATTTTGGCTGACTTTGTGTTGGAGATTCTCTTGGTTTGAGTCCTGGCTTGCTCCACCCCCTGCTCTTGATATTCTCCCTGATGTGGACTGGATTTTGGCTGCATTTTTGGGATGGAGCTTCTCGTGGTTTGAGGCCTCGTTTGCTCCACCCCCTGCTCTTGATATTCTCCCTGATGTGGGCTGGATTTTGGCTGAATTTTGAGCTGGAGATTCTCGTGGTTTGAGGCCTGGCTTGCTCCACCCCATGCTCTTGAGATTCTCCCAGATATGACCTAGATTTTAGCTGCATTTTGGGCTGGAGGTTCCCGTGGTTTGAGGCCTGCCTTGCTCCACCCCCTGCTCTTGATATTCTCCCGGATGTGGGCTGTATTTTGGCTGCCTTTTGGGCTGGAGCTTCCCGTGGTTTGAGGTCTGGCTTGCTCCACCCCCTGCTCTTGATATTCTCCTCCATGTGGGCTGGAGTTTGGCTGCCTTTTGGGCTGGAGCTTCTCGTGGTTTGAGGCCTGGCTTGCTCCAATCCCTGCTCTTGAGATTCTCCTGGATGTGGGCTGCATTTTGGCTGCATTTTTGGGCTGGAGCTTCTCATGGTTTGAGGCTTGGCTTTCTCCACTAACGTGCTCTTGAGATTCTCCCGGATATGGGCTGGATTTTGGCTGACTTTGTGTTGGAGCTTCTCTTGGTTTGAGTCCTGGCTTGCTCCACCCCCTGCTCTTGATATTCTCCCTGATGTGGGCTGGATTTTGGCTGCCTTTTGGGCTGGAGCTTCTCGTGGTTTGAGGCCTGGCTTGCTCCACAACCTGCTCTTGATACTCTCCCGGATGTGGTCTCGAGATTGGCTGCATTTTGAGCTGGAGCTTCTCGTGGTTTGAGGCCTGGCTTGATCCACACCCAGCTCTTGATATTCTCCCGGATGTGCGCTGGATTTTGACAGCATTTTGGGCTGGAGCTTCTCGTGGTTTGAGGCCCAGCTTTCTTCACACCCTGTCTTCATATTCTCCTCCATGTCTGCTGGAGTTTGGCTGAAATTTGAGCTGGAGGTTCTCGTGTTTTGGGGCCTGGGTTTCTCCAAACCCTGCTCTTGATATTCTCCCGGATGTGGGCTGCATTTTGGCAGCGTTTCGGGCTGGACCTTCTCGTGATTTGAGGCCTGGCTTGCTCCACCCCCTGCTCTTGAGATTCTCCCGGAGGTGTGCTGCATCTTGGCTGCCTTTTGGGCTGGAGGTTCTAGTGGTTTGAGGCCTGGCTTGCTCCACCTCCTGCTCTTGAGATTCTCCCGGAGGTGTGTTGCATCTGGGCTGTCTTTTGGGCTGGAGCTTCTCGTCGTTTGAGGCCTGGCTTGCTCCACCCCCTCCTCTTAATATTCTCTTGGATGTGGGCTGGATTTTGGCTGTATTTCGGGCTGGAGCTTCCCGTGGTTTGAGGCCTGGCTTTAGCCAAACCCTGCTCTTGAGATTCTCCTGGATGTGGCCTGGATTTTTTCTGCATTTCGTGCTGGAGCTTCTCGTGCTTTGAGGCCTGGCTTTCTCCACCCCCTGCTCTTGGTATTCTTCTGGATGTGGTCTGGATTTTGGCTGCATTTCGGGCGGGAGCTTCTCGTGGTTTGAGGCCTGGCTTTCTCCAACCTCTGCTCTTTATAATCTGCTGGATATTTGCTGGATTTTGGCTGCATTTCGTGCTGGAGATTCTCGTGGTTTGAGGCCTGGCTTTCTCCACCCACTTTCTCTTGATATTCTCCTGGATGTGGGCTCGAGTTTGGCTCCTTTTCACGCTGGATCTTCTCCTGGTTTGAGGCCTGGCTTTCTCCACCCACTTTCTCTTGATATTCTCCTGGATATGGGCTGGAGTTTGGCTGCATTTCGGGCTGGAGCTTCTCGTGGTTTGAGGCCTGGCTTTCTCCACCCCCTGCTCTTGAGATTCTCCCAGATGTGGGCTGCATTTTGGCTGCTTTTTGGGCTGGAGCTTCTCGTGGTTTGAGGCCTGGCTTTCTCCACCCCCTGCTCTTGAGATTCTCCCGGAGGTGGACTGGAGTTTGGCTGCCTTTTGGGCTGGAGCTTCTCGTGGTTTGAGGCCTGGCTTTCTCAACCCCCTGCTCTTGAGATTCTCTTGGATGTGTCCTGGATTTTGGCTATATTTTGACCTGGAGCTTCTCGTGGTTTGAGGCCTGGCTTTCTCCACCCCCTGCTCTTGATATTCTCCTGGATGTGGACTGGATGTGTCTGCCTTTTGGGCTGGAGCTTCTCGTGGTTTGAGGCCTGGCTTCCTCCACCCCCTGCTCTTGATATTCTCCTGTATGTCGGCTGGAATTTGGCTGCCTTTTGGGCTGGAGCTTCTCGTGGTTTGAGGCCTGGCTTGCTCCACCCCCTCCTCTTGATATTCTCTTGGATGTGGGCTGGATTTTTGCTGTATTTCGGGCTGGAGCTTCCCGTGGTTTGAGGCCTGGCTTTAGCCAAACCCTGCTCTTGATATTCTCCTGGATGTGGCCTGGATTTTTTCTGCATTTCGTGCTGGAGCTTCTCGTGCTTTGAGGCCTGGCTTTCTCCACCCCCTGCTCTTGGTATTCTTCTGGATGTGGTCTGGATTTTGGCTGCATTTCGGGCGGGAGCTTCTCGTGGTTTGAGGCCTGGCTTTCTCCAACCTCTGCTCTTTATAATCTGCTGGATATTTGCTGGATTTTGGCTGCATTTCGTGCTGGAGATTCTCGTGGTTTGAGGCCTGGCTTTCTCCACCCACTTTCTCTTGATATTCTCCTGGATATGGGCTGGAGTTTGGCTGCCTTTTGGACTGGATCTTCTCGTGGTTTGAGGCCTGGCTTTGACCAAACCCTGCTCTTGATATTCTCCTGGATGTCGGCTGGAATTTGGCAGATTTTTGAGCTGGAGCTTCTCGTGGTTTGAGGCCTGGCTTTCTCCACCCCCTGCTCTTGATTTTCTCCTCCCTGTGGCCTGGATTTTGGCTGCATCTCATGCTGGATCTTCTCCTGGTTTGAGGCCTGGCTTGCTCCACCCCCTGCTCTTGATATTCTCCTGGATGTGGCCTGGATTTTTTCTGCATTTCGGGCTGGAGCTTCTCGTGGTTTGAGGCCTGACATGCTCCAACCCCTGCTCTTCATATTCTCCTGGATGTGGGCTAGATTTTGGCTGCAATTCGGGCTGGAGCTTCTCGTGATTTGAGGCCTGGCGCTTCTCGTAGTTTGAGGCCTGGCTTTCTCTGCCCTCTGCTCTTTATATTCTCCTCCATGTTGGCTGGAGTTTGGCTGCCTTTCGTGCTGGAGCTTCTCGTGCTTTGAGGCCTGGCTTTCTCCACCCCCTGCTCTTGATATTCTCCTGGATATCAGCTGGATTTTGGCTTCATTTCGGGCTGGAGCTTCTCGTGGTTTGAGGCCTGGCTTGCTCCACCCCCTGCTCTTGATATTATCCTGGATGTGGGTTGGATTTTGGCTGCCTTTCGCGCTGGAGCTTCTCGTGGTTTGAGGCTTGGCTTTCTCCACCCCCTGCTCTTGATATTCTCTTGGATGTTGGCTGGATTTTGGCTGCATTTCGGGCGGGAGATTCTCATGGTTTGAGGGCTGGCTTTCTCCAACCTCTGCTCTTTATAATCTACTGGATGTTTGCTGGATTTTGGCTGCATTTCGTGCTGGAGCTTCTCGTGGTTTGAGGCCTGGCGCTTCTCGTGGTTTGAGGCCTGGCTTTATCCACCCCCTGCTCTTGATACTCTCCTCCATGTTGGCTGCATTTTGGATGATTTTTGGGCTGGAGCCTCTCGTGTTTTGAGGCCTGGCTTGCTCCACCACCTGCTTTTGATATTCTCCTGGATATCAGCTGGATTTTGGCTGCATCTCATGCTGGATCTTCTCGTGGTTTGAGGCCTGGCTTGCTCCACCCCCTGCTCTTGATAATCTCCTGGATGTGGGCTCGAGTTTGGCTGCATGTCGCGCTGGAGCTTCTCGTGGTTTGAGGCTTGGCTTTCTCCACCCCCTGCTCTTGATATTCTCCTGGATTTGGGCTGTAGTTTGGCTGCATTTCGGGCTGGAGCTTCTCGTGGTTTGAGGCCTGGCGCTTCTCGTGGTTTGAGGTCTGGCTTGCTCCACCTCCTGCTCTTGATATTCTTCTGGATGTGGGCTGGGTTTTGGCTGTATTTTGGGCTGAAGCTTCTCGTGGTTTGAAGCCTGCCTTTCTCCACCCCCTGCTCTTGATATTCTCCTGGATGTGGGCTGCATTTTGGCTGCATTTCTGGCTGGAGGTTCTCGTGATTTTAGGCCTGGCTTTCTCCACCCCCTGCTCTTGATATTCTCTTGGATGTGGGCTGGATTTTGGCTGCATTTCGGTCTGGAGCTTCTCGTGGTTTGAGGCCTGGCTTTCTCCAAACACTGCTCTTGATATTCTCCTGGATGTGGCCTGGATTTGGCTGCCTTTTGGGCTGGAGCTTCTTGTGGTTTGAGGCCTGGCGCTTCTCATGGTTTGAGGCCTGGCTTTCTCCAACCCCTGCTCTTGATATTCTCCTGGATTTGGGCTGGGTTTTGGCTGTATTTTGGGCTGAAGCTTCTCGTGGTTTGAAGCCTGCCTTTCTCCACCCCCTGCTCTTGATAATCTCCTGGATGTGGGCTCGAGTTTGGCTGCATGTCGCGCTGGAGCTTCTCGTGGTTTGAGGCTTGGCTTTCTCCACCCCCTGCTCTTGATATTCTCCTGGATTTGGGCTGTAGTTTGGCTGCATTTCGGGCTGGATCTCCTCCTGGTTTGAGGCCTGGCTTTCTCCACACCCTGCTCTTGAGATTCTCCCAGATATGACCTAGATTTTAGCTGCCTTTTGGGCTGGAGGTTCCCCTGGTTTGAGGCCTGCCTTGCTCCACCCCCTCCTCTTGATATTCTCCCGGATGTGGGCTGTATTTTGGCTGCCTTTTGGGCTGGAGCTTCTCGTGGTTTATGGTCTGGCTTGCTCCACCCCCTGCTCTTGATATTCTCCTCCATGTGGGCTGGAGTTTGGTTGCCTTTTGGGCTGGAGCTTCTCGTGGTTTGAGGCCTGGCTTGCTCCAATCCCTGCTCTTGAGATTCTCCTGGATGTGGGCTGCATTTTGGCTGCCTTTTGGGCTGGAGCTTCTCATGGTTTGAGGCTTGGCTTTCTCCACTAACGTGCTCTTGAGATTCTCCCGGATATGGGCTGGATTTTGGCTGCATTTTTGGGCTGGAGCTTCTCATGGTTTGAGGCTTGGCTTTCTCCACTAACGTGCTCTTGAGATTCTCCCTGATATGGGCTGGATTTTGGCTGACTTTGTGTTGGAGCTTCTCTTGGTTTGAGTCCTGGCTTGCTCCACCCCCTGCTCTTGATATTCTCCCGGAAGTGGGCTGCATTTTGGCTGCCTTTTGGGCTGGAGCTTCTCGTGGTTTGAGGCCTGGCTTGCTCCACCCCCTGCTCTTGATACTCTCCCAGATGTGGGCTCGAGATTGGCTGCATTTTGAGCTGGAGCTTCTCGTGGTTTGAGGCCTGGCTTGATCCACCCCCAGCTCTTGATATTCTCCCGGATGTGCGCTGGATTTTGACAGCATTTTGGGCTGGAGCTTCTCGTGGTTTGAGGCCCAGCTTTCTTCACACCCTGTCTTCATATTCTCCTCCATGTCTGCTGGATTTTGGCTGCCTTTTGGGCTGGAGCTTCTCGTGTTTTGGGGCCTGGGTTTCTCCAAACCCTGCTCTTGAGATTCTCCCGGATGTGGGCTGCATTTTGGCAGCGTTTCGGGCTGGAGCTTCTCGTCGTTTGAGGCCTGGCTTGCTCCACCCCCTGCTCTTGAGATTCTCCCGGAGGTGTGCTGCATCTTGGCTGCCTTTTGGGCTGGAGCTTCTAGTGGTTTGAGGCCTGGCTTGCTCCACCTCCTGCTCTTGAGATTCTCCCGGAGGTGTGCTGCATCTTGGCTGTCTTTTGGGCTGGAGCTTCTCGTGGTTTGAGGCCTGGCTTGCTCCACCCACTGCTCTTGAGATTCTCCCGGAGGTGGGCTGCATTTTCGCTGCTTTTTGGGCTGGAGCTTCTCGTGGTTTGAGGCCTGGCTTGCTCCACCCCCTGCTCTTGAGATTCTCCCGGAGGTGGACTGGAGTTTGGCTGCCTTTTGGGCTGGAGCTTCCCGTGGTTTGAGGCCTGGCTTTCTCAACCCCCTGCTCTTGATATTCTTCTGGATGTGGGCTGGGTTTTGGCTGTATTTTGGGCTGAAGCTTCTCGTGGTTTGAAGCCTGCCTTTCTCCACCCCCTGCTCTTGATATTCTCCTGGATGTGGGCTGCATTTTGGCTGCATTTCTGGCTGGAGGTTCTCGTGATTTTAGGCCTGGCTTTCTCCACCCCCTGCTCTTGATATTCTCCTGGATGTGGGCTCGAGTTTGGCTGGATTTCGCGCTGGAGCTTCTCCTGGTTTGAGGCCTGGCTTTCTCCACCCCCTGCTCTTGATATTCTCTTGGATGTGGGCTGGATTTTGGCTGCATTTCGGTCTGGAGCTTCTCGTGGTTTGAGGCCTGGCTTTCTCCAAACACTGCTCTTGATATTCTCCTGGATGTGGCCTGGATTTGGCTGCCTTTTGGGCTGGAGCTTCTTGTGGTTTGAGGCCTGGCGCTTCTCATGGTTTGAGGCCTGGCTTTCTCCAACCCCTGCTCTTGATATTCTCCTGGATTTGGGCTGGGTTTTGGCTGTATTTTGGGCTGAAGCTTCTCGTGGTTTGAAGCCTGCCTTTCTCCACCCCCTGCTCTTGATAATCTCCTGGATGTGGGCTCGAGTTTGGCTGCATGTCGCGCTGGAGCTTCTCGTGGTTTGAGGCCTGGCTTTCTCCACCCCCTGCTCTTGATATTCTCCTGGATGTCGGCTGGAATTTGGCTGAATTTTGAGCTGGAGCTTCTCGTGGTTTGAGGCCTGGCTTGCTCCACCCCCTGCTCTTGAGATTCTCCCCGATGTGGGCTGGATTTTGGCTGTATTTCGGGCTGGAGCTTCCCGTGGTTTGAGGCCTGGCTTTAGCCAAACCCTGCTCTTGATATTCTCCTGGATGTGGCCTGGATTTTTTCTGCATTTCGTGCTGGAGCTTCTCGTGCTTTGAGGCCTGGCTTTCTCCACCCCCTGCTCTTGGTATTCTTCTGGATGTGGTCTGGATTTTGGCTGCATTTCGGGCGGGAGCTTCTCGTGGTTTGAGGCCTGGCTTTCTCCAACCTCTGCTCTTTATAATCTGCTGGATATTTGCTGGATTTTGGCTGCATTTCGTGCTGGAGATTCTCGTGGTTTGAGGCCTGGCTTTCTCCACCCACTTTCTATTGATATTCTCCTGGATGTGGGCTCGAGTTTGGCTTCTTTTCACGCTGGATCTTCTCCTGGTTTGAGGCCTGGCTTTCTCCACCCTCTTTCTCTTGATATTCTCCTGGATATGGGCTGGAGTTTGGCTGCCTTTTGGACTGGATCTTCTCGTGGTTTGAGGCCTGGCTTTGACCAAACCCTGCTCTTGATATTCTCCTGGATGTCGGCTGGAATTTGGCAGATTTTTGAGCTGGAGCTTCTCGTGGTTTGAGGCCTGGCTTTCTCCACCCCCTGCTCTTCATTTTCTCCTCCCTGTGGCCTGGATTTTGGCTGCATCTCATGCTGGATCTTCTCCTGGTTTGAGGCCTGGCTTGCTCCACCCCCTGGTCTTGATATTCTCCTGGATGTGGCCTGGATTTTTTCTGCATTTCGGGCTGGAGCTTCTCGTGGTTTGAGGCCTGACATGCTCCAACCCCTGCTCTTCATATTCTCCTGGATGTGGGCTAGATTTTGGCTGCAATTCGGGCTGGAGCTTCTCGTGATTTGAGGCCTGGCGCTTCTCGTAGTTTGAGGCCTGGCTTTCTCTGCCCTCTGCTCTTTATATTCTCCTCCATGTTGGCTGGAGTTTGGCTGCCTTTCGTGCTGGAGCTTCTCGTGCTTTGAGGCCTGGCTTTCTCCACCCCCTGCTCTTGATATTCTCCTGGATATCAGCTGGATTTTGGCTTCATTTCGGGCTGGAGCTTCTCGTGGTTTGAGGCCTGGCTTGCTCCACCCCCTGCTCTTGATATTCTCCTGGATGTGGGTTGGATTTTGGCTGCCTTTCGCGCTGGAGCTTCTCGTGGTTTGAGGCTTGGCTTTCTCCACCCCCTGCTCTTGATATTCTCTTGGATGTTGGCTGGATTTTGGCTGCATTTCGGGCGGGAGATTCTCATGGTTTGAGGGCTGGCTTTCTCCAACCTCTGCTCTTTATAATCTACTGGATGTTTGCTGGATTTTGGCTGCATTTCGTGCTGGAGCTTCTCGTGGTTTGAGGCCTGGCGCTTCTCGTGGTTTGAGGCCTGGCTTTATCCACCCCCTGCTCTTGATACTCTCCTCCATGTTGGCTGCATTTTGGATGATTTTTGGGCTGGAGCTTCTCGTGGTTTGAGGCCTGGCTTTCTCCACCTCCTGCTCTTGATATTCTCCTGGATATCAGCTGGAGTTTGGCTGAATTTTTCGCTGGAGCCTCTCGTGTTTTGAGGCCTGGCTTGCTCCACCACCTGCTTTTGATATTCTCCTGGATATCAGCTGGATTTTGGCTGCATCTCATGCTGGATCTTCTCGTGGTTTGAGGCCTGGCTTGCTCCACCCCCTGCTCTTGATAATCTCCTGGATGTGGGCTCGAGTTTGGCTGCATGTCGCGCTGGAGCTTCTCGTGGTTTGAGGCTTGGCTTTCTCCACCCCCTGCTCTTGATATTCTCCTGGATTTGGGCTGTAGTTTGGCTGCATTTCGGGCTGGAGCTTCTCGTGGTTTGAGGCCTGGCGCTTCTCGTGGTTTGAGGTCTGGCTTGCTCCACCTCCTGCTCTTGATATTCTTCTGGATGTGGGCTGGGTTTTGGCTGTATTTTGGGCTGAAGCTTCTCGTGGTTTGAAGCCTGCCTTTCTCCACCCCCTGCTCTTGATATTCTCCTGGATGTGGGCTGCATTTTGGCTGCATTTCTGGCTGGAGGTTCTCGTGATTTTAGGCCTGGCTTTCTCCACCCCCTGCTCTTGATATTCTCCTGGATGTGGGCTCGAGTTTGGCTGGATTTCGCGCTGGAGCTTCTCCTGGTTTGAGGCCTGGCTTTCTCCACCCCCTGCTCTTGATATTCTCTTGGATGTGGGCTGGATTTTGGCTGCATTTCGGTCTGGAGCTTCTCGTGGTTTGAGGCCTGGCTTTCTCCAAACACTGCTCTTGATATTCTCCTGGATGTGGCCTGGATTTGGCTGCCTTTTGGGCTGGAGCTTCTTGTGGTTTGAGGCCTGGCGCTTCTCATGGTTTGAGGCCTGGCTTTCTCCAACCCCTACTCTTGATATTCTCCTCCATGTTGGCTGCATTTTGGATGAATTTAAGCTGCAGCTTCCCGTGGTTTGAGGCCTGGCTTTCTCCAAACACTGCTCTTGATATTCTCCTCGATGTGGGCTGGATTTTGGCTGCATTTCGGGCTGGAGCTTCTCGTGGTTTGAGGCCTGGCTTTCTCCACCCCCTGCTCTTGATATTCTCCTGGATGAGGGCTGGGTTTTGGCTGCCTTTCGGAATGGATCTTCTCAGAGTTTGAGGCCTGGCTTGCTCCACCCCCTGCTCTTGATATTCTCCCAGAGGTGGGCTGGATTTTGGCTGTCTTTGGGGCTGGAGCTTCTCGTGATTTGAGGCCTGGTTTTCTCCACCCCCTGCTCTTCATATTCTCCTGGATGTGGGCTGGATTTTGGCTGTCTTTGGGGCTGGAGCTTCCTGTGGTTTGAGGCTTGGCTTTCTCCACCCCCTGCTCTTGATATTCTCCTGGATTTGGGCTGGAGTTTGGCTGCATTTCAGGCGGGAGCTTCTCGTGCTTTGAGACCTGGCTTTCTCCAAACCCTTCTCTTCATATTCTGCTGGATGTGGGCTGTGTTTTGGCTGCATTTCGGGCTGGAGCTTCTCGTGGTTTGAGGCCTGGCGCTTCTCGTGATTTGAGGCCTGGCTTTCTCCACCCCCTGCTCTTGATATTCTCCTCCATGTTGGCTACATTTTGGCTACATTTTGGGCTGGAGCTTCTGGTGGTTTGAGGCCTGGTTTGCTCCACCACTTGCTCTTGATATTCTCCTAAATGTGGGCTGGATTTTGGCTGCATATCGCGCCTGAGATTCTCGTGGTTTGAGGCCTGGCTTTCTCCAACCCCTGCTGTTGATATTCTCCCGCATGTGGGCTGGATTTTGGCTGCATTTCGGGCTGGATCTTCTCCTGGTTTGAGGGCTGTCTTTCCCCACATATTTCTCTTGATATTCTCCTGGATGTGGGCTGGATTTTGGCTGCCTTTCGCGCTGGAACATCTCGTGGTTTGAGGCTTGGCTTTCTTCACCCCCTGCTCTTGATATTCTTCTGGATTTGGGCTGGAGTTTGGCTGCATTTCGCGCCTGAGCATCTCGTGGTTTGAGATTTGGCTTTCTCCAAACCCTGCTCTTCATATTCTGCTGTATATGGGCTCTGTTTTGGCTGCATTTTAGGCTGGAGCTTCTCGTGGTTTGAGGCCTGGTTTGCTCCACCCCCTGCTCTTGATATTCTCCTGGATGTGGGCTGGATTTTGGCTGCCTTTTGGGCTGGAGCTTCTCGTGGTTTGAGGCCTGGCGCTTCTCGTGGTTTGAGGCCTGGCTTTCTCCACCCGCTGCTCTTGATATTCTCCCGGATGTGGGCTGGATTTTGGATACATTACGGGCTGGAGCTTCTCGTGGTTTGAAGCCTGGCTTTCTCCACCCCCTGCTCTTGATATTCTCCTGGATGTCGGCTGCATTTTGGCTGCATTTTGAGCTGGAGCTTCTCGTGGTTTGAGGCTTTTCTTTCTCCAACCCCTGCTCTTGATATTCTCCTGGATTTGGGCTGGAGTTTGGCTGCATTTCAAGCGGGAGCTTCTCGTGGTATGAGGCCTGTGTTACTCCACCCCCTCCTCCGAATATTCTCCTCCCTGTGGGCTGGATTTTGGCTGCCTTTTGGGCTGGAGCTTCTCGTGGTTTTGGGCCTGGCTTTCTCCACCCCCTGCTCTTGATATTCTCCTGGATGTCAGCTGGAGTTTGGCTGCCTTTTGGACTGGAGCTTCTCGTGGTTTGAGGCCTGGCTTTCTCCACCCCCTGCTCTTGATATTCTCCTGGATGTGGGCTGGATTTTGGCTGTGTTTCGGGCTGGATCTTCTCGTGGTTTGAGGCCTGCCTTTCTCCACCCCCTGCTCTTGATATTCTCCTGGATGTGGGCTGGAGTTTGGCTGCCTTTTGGGCTGGAGCTTCTCGTGGTTTGAGGCCTGGCTTTCTCCACCCCCTGCTCTTGATATTCTCCTGGATGTGGGCTGGATTTTGGCTGTGTTTCGGGCTGGATCTTCTCGTGGTTTGAGGCCTGGCTTTCTCCACCCCCTGCTCTTGATATTCTCCTGGATGTGGGCTGGAGTTTGGCTGCCTTTTGGGCTGGAGCTTCTCGTGGTTTGAGGCCTGGCTTTCTCCACCCCCTGCTCTTGATATTCTCCTGGATGTCGGCTGCATTTTGGCTGCATTTCGGGCTGGATCTTCTCGTGGTTTGGGGCCTAGCTTTCTCAACCCCTGCTCTTGATATACTCCTGGATATGGGCTGGAGTTTGGCTGCATTTCTGGTTGGAGCTTCTCGTGGTTTGAGGCCTGGCTTTCTCCACCCCCTGCTCTTGAGCTTCTCCTGGGTGTGGGCTGGAGTTTGGCTGCATTTTATGCGGGAATTTCTCCTGGTTTGAAGCCTCAATTTCTCTAGGCCCTCTTCTTGAAATTCTCCTCGATGTTTGCTGGATTTTGGCTGCATTTTAGGCTGGAATTTCACCTGGACTTGGGCCTGAATTTCTCCTGCACGCTGGCTGGAATTTGTATTTGGCTTGGGGCTTATTTTCTCCTGGAATTGGGCTGGATTTATACTGGAATTCCTTCTGGATTTCTGCCTGAATTTCTACTGGAGCTGGGCCCAAATTTCTCCTCTACTTGGACAGGATTTAGGCTGGAATTTCTCCTGGAGCTGGGCCTAAATTTCTCCTACATTTCAGGTGGAATATATCCTGGACTTGATTTGCAATTTCTTCAGGAGTTCAGGTCGACTATCTCCAGGACTCGGACTGGAATTTCTGCAGCACTTGGGCTGTAATTGCTCCTAGACTTGGCCACAATATCACCTGCACTTTGGCTCAAATTTTTCCTAGATTTGGACTTGAATTTCTCCTGGAGGTGGGCCCAAATTTCTCCTGGAGTTCGGGTGGACTATCTCCTGAAATTGGACTGGATTTTGGCTGCTCTTGAGCTGAAATTTCTGCTGGACTTGGGCTGCATTTTAGGTTGGATTTTCTCCTGAACTTGGGCCTCAATTTCTTCTGCACGTGGTTTGGAGTTTCTATTGGGCTTGGGGCTGAATTTCTCCTGGACATGGGCTGGATTGATGCTGGAATATCTCCTGGATTTAGGCATGAAATTCTCTTGGCTTTTGGCTTGAATTTCTCCTGGACGTTGGGCCTCATTTTAGGCTGGATTTACTCCTGGTTTGAGGCCTGAATTTCTCTAGGCCCTGTTCTTGAAATTCTACTTGATGTGGGCTGGACTTGGGCTGCAATTTAGGCTGGAATTTCTCCTGGACTTGGGCCTGAATTTCTCCTGGATGTGGGCTGGATTTTGGCTGCAATTGGGCTGGAATTTCTATAGGGCTTGGGGCTGAATTTCTCCTGGACATGGGTTGGATTGATGCTGGAATTACTCCTGGTTCGAGGCCTGAATTTCTCTTAGCCCTGTTCTTCAAATTCTCCTGGATGTGGGATGGATATTGGCTGCTCTTGGGCTGGAATTTCTCCTGGACCTCGCCTGCATTTCTCTTAGCCCTGTTCTTGAAATTCTCCTGGATGTGGGATGGATATTGGCTGCTCTTGGGCTGGAATTTCTCCTGGACCTCGCCTGCATTTTAGGCTGGATTTTCTCCAGGACTCTAGGCCTAATTTTCTCCTGGAGTTCGGGTGGACTATCTCCTGAAATTGGGCTGGATTTTGGCTGCATTTTAGGCTGGAATTTCTCCTGGACTTGGGCTTCATTTTAGGCTGGAATTTCTCCTGGACTTGGGCCCAAATTTCTCCTGGAGTTTGGTTGAAATATCTCCTGAAATTGGACTGGATTTTGGTTGCTCTTGGGCTGGAATTTCTCCTGAACTTGGGCCTGAATTTCTCCTGCACTTGGGCTGGATTTATGTTGGAATTACTCCTGGTTTGAGGCCTGAATTTCTCTAGGCCCTGTTCTTGAAATTCTACTTGATGTGGGCTGGACTTGGGCTGCAATTTAGGCTGGAATTTCTCCTGGACTTGGGCCTGAATTTCTCCTAGAGTTCGGGTGGACTATCTCTGGGACTTGGACTGGAATTTCTGCTGCACTTGGGCTGCAATTTCTCCTGCCTTCAGGGGCAAGGGAGTGTGCCTTCAGGGGCGAGGGTGAGTGCCTTAAAGCAGGAGAGATCCAGGCCACAATGCAGGCCAAATTCGAGCTCACTTCCAGGGGAAACCAGGGCTTCAGTGCAGGTCAAATATGGGACTCGGCGCAGGAGAAATTGGAGCTGGTGTGCAGGAGAAATTTCAGAGAGTCCAGGAGAAATTGAAGGTCACAGTGCAGGAGAAATTTTGGCCAGAGTTCAAGAGAAATTGGAGGGCATGTTGAGGAGAAATTCAGGCTCTACTACAGGGGAAATTCGGGCCAGAATCCAGGGGAAATTCAGACCCAAGTGCACGAGAAATTCTCGCCCAAATCCTGGTGAAATTCAGGCCCAAGTCCCTATGAAATTCAGGCCCAATTCAGTGGGCCTCATGACATTTCCTCATTACAGTTAGGGATGAGAGGGAACTAAGACATGCCCTGCCAGCTCTGACCCTTCTGGCAGTCTGGGGAGATCAGCACCAGCTGGGAATGCCAACAAGAGCCTGCCCCAATTAAGGGCAGGCTGGGAGATTGCTTAGGCCTGAAGTCAATTATCTCATGACTCTCTAAATAGAGGGAGGCTCCATGGCTGACCCTTGCTTTCTCCTGGTCTGCAGGGGCTGCACCCAGCATGTCCCTTGGAGTGGGATGGCACTCAGAGCTCCACACCCCCCAGTTTGGGAAAGGAGAGAGCGGTCGACACGGCCTGGGCTGAAAATCCTCCTGGAGGCTCAGGTCTGCTCCCGTTGAGACATGCTGACATGCGACGGGAAGGCTTGCACCGGGCTCCGGGGGCATTTGAACAGGTACCTTCCTAGCAAGATGCATATCTCCACAGCCATTTCTGTCTCTGGCAGGGGGAGCGTGTGCGTGCAGCTGTGTGCCGGGAACTGTGTTAACCCTTTGCTGGAGTTGCTGTGCTGATGGATGGAGTCGGGTCCTGCTGGGGAATGGTGTGATCTGACTGTGGGCCAGATGGGAATAGTGTGAAGGGACTTTGTGCAAAACTTGGGGGCAGCACCAGTTCAAAGCCCAAACTCCACAGGTTGTGCTCCTGTCCCCAATTCCTTAGGCATAAAGCGTTGGTCCGGTGTGGGGCCTGCGGTGGACCCAGCTGCAGGTGTATTTCTCTTCCGCAGAGCCTAGAAAGGCGTGGGAATCCGAGGCCCCAGCGCAGGAGAGATCTGAGGGAGAGATCTTGGTCTCTTCTTGAATGTCTCCTGGACTTGGGCTGCATTTTAGGCTGGAATTTCTCCTGGGCTTGGGCCTGAATTTCTCCTGTACGTGGGCTGGGATTTCTGTTGGGCTTGGGGCTGAATTTCTCCTGGACAGGGGCTGGATTTATGATGGAATTTCTCCTGGTTTTAGGCCTGAATTTATCTTAGCCCTGTTCTTGAAATTCTCCTGGATGTGGGCTGGATATTGGCTGCTCTTGGGCTGGAATTTCTCCTGGACCTCGCCTGCATTTTAGGCTGGATTTTCTCCAGGACTCTAGGCCTAATTTTCTCCTGGAATTCGGGTGGACTATCTCCTGAAATTGGGCTGGATTTTGGGCTTCATTTTAGGCTGGAATTTCTCCTGGACTTGGGCCCAAATTTCTCCTGGAGTTTGGTTGAAATATCTCCTGAAATTGGACTGGATTTTGGCTGCTCTTGGGCTGGAATTTCTCCTGAACTTGGGCCTGAATTTCCCCTACACGTGGGCTGGAATTCCTGTTGGGCTTGTGGCTGAATTTCTCCTGGACAGGGGTTGGATTTAATTTGGAATTACTCCTGGTTTGAGGCCTGAATTTCTCTTAGCCCTGTTCTTGAAATTCTCCTGGATGTGGGCTGGATTTTGGCTGCTCTTGGGCTGGAATTTCTCCTAGACTTAGGCCTAATTTTCTCCTGGATTTCGGGTGGACTATCTCCTGAAATTGGGCTGGACTTGGGCTGCATTTTAGGCTGGAATTTCTCCTGGACTTGGGCCTGAATTTCTCCTGCAAGTGGGTTGGAATTTCTGTTGGGCTTTGGGCTGAATTTCTCCTGGACAGGGGCTGGATTTATGCTGCAATTACTTCTGGATTTAAGCCTGAATTTCTCTTGGCTTTCGGCTGAAATTTCTCCGGGACTTGGGCCTCATTTTGGCTGGAATTACTCCTGGTTTGTGGCCTGAATTTCTCTTAGCCCTGTTCTTGAATTTCTCCTGATTGTGGGCTGGATTTTGGCTGCTCTTGGGCTAAAATTTCTCCTGGACTTGGGCTGCATTTTAGGCTGGAATTTCTATTGGTCTTGGGACGGAATTTCTCCGGGACTTGGGCCTCATTTTAGGCTGGAATTACTCCTGTTTTGAGGCCTGAATTTCTTAGCCCTGTTCTTGAATTTCTCCTGGATGTGGGCTGGATTTTGTCTGCCCTTTGCCCTGAATTTCTACTGGACCTGGGCTGCATTTTAGGCTGGAATTTCTCCTGGAGATGGGCCCAAATTTCTCCTCCACTTGGACTTTATTTAGGCTGTAATTTCTCCTGGACTTGACCTTAAATTTCTCCTAGAGTTCGGGTGGACTATCTCTGGGACTTGGCCTGGAATTTCTGCTGCACTTGGGCTGCAATTTCTCCTGCCTTCAGGGGCGAGGGTGAGTGCCTTAAAGCAGGAGAGATCCAGGCCACAATGCAGGCCAAATTCGAGCTCACTTCCAGGGGAAACCAGGGCTTCAGTACAGGTCAAATATGGGACTCGGCGCAGGAGAAATTGGAGCTGGTGTGCAGGAGAAATTTCAGAGAGTCCAGGAGAAATTTTGGCCAGAGTTCAAGAGAAATTGGAGGGCATGTTGAGGAGAAATTCAGGCTCTACTACAGGGGAAATTCGGGCCAGAATCCAGGGGAAATTCAGACCCAAGTGCACGAGAAATTCTCGCCCAAATCCTGGTGAAATTCAGGCCCAAGTCCCTATGAAATTCAGGCCCAATTCAGTGGGCCTCATGACATTCCCTCATTACAGTTAGGGATGAGAGGGAACTAAGACATGCCCTGCCAGCCCTGACCCTTCTGGCAGTCTGGGGAGATCAGCACCAGCTGGGAATGCCAACAAGAGCCTGCCCCAATTAAGGGCAGGCTGGGAGATTGCTTAGGCCTGAAGTCAATTATCTCATGACTCTCTAAATAGAGGGAGGCTCCATGGCTGACCCTTGCTTTCTCCTGGTCTGCAGGGGCTGCACCCAGCATGTCCCTTGGAGTGGGATGGCACTCAGAGCTCCACACCCCCCAGTTTGGGAAAGGAGAGAGCGGTCGACACGGCCTGGGCTGAAAACCCTCCTGGAGGCTCAGGTCTGCTCCCGTTGAGACATGCTGACATGCGACGGGAAGGCTTGCACCGGGCTCCGGGGGCATTTGAAGAGGTACCTTCCTAGCAAGATGCATATCTCCACAGCCATTTCTGTCTCTGGCGGGGGGAGCGTGTGCGTGCAGCTGTGTGCCGGGAACTGTGTTAACCCTTTGCTGGAGTTGTTGTGCTGATGGATGGAGAGTCGGGTCCTGCTGGGGAATGGTGTGATCTGACTGTGGGCCAGATGGGAATAGTGTGAAGGGACTTTGTGCAAAACTTGGGGGCAGCACCAGTTCAAAGCCCAAACTCCACAGGTTGTGCTCCTGTCCCCAATTCCTTAGGCATAAAGCGTTGGTCCGTTGTGGGGCCTGTGGTGGACCCAGCTGCAGGTGGATTTCTCTTCCGCAGAGCCTAGAAAGGCGTGGGAATCCGAGGCCCCAGTGCAGGAGAGATCTGAGGGAGAGATCTGGGCCCTCTTCTTGAGTTTCTCCTGGATATGGATTGCATTTCAGGCTGGATTTACTCCTGGATTGAGGCCTGAATTTCTCTAGGCCCTGCTCTTGATATACTCCTGGATGTGGGCTGGAGTTTGGCTGCATTTCGGGCTGGAGCTTTTCGTGCTTTGAGGCCTGGCTTTCTCCATCCCCTGCTCTTTATATTCTCCTGGATTTTGGCTGGATTTTGGCTGCCTTTTGAGCTGGAGTTTCTCGTGGTGTGAGGCCTGGCTTTCTCCACCCCCTGCTCTTGATATACTCCTGGATATGGGCTGGAGTTTGGCTGCATTTCTGGTTGGAGCTTCTCGTGGTTTGAGGCCTGGCTTTCTCCACCCCCTGCTCTTGAGATTCTCCTGGATATGGGCTGGAGTTTGGCTGCATTTTATGCGGGCATTTCTCCTGGTTTGAAGCCTCAATTTCTCTAGGCCCTCTTCTTGAAATTCTCCTCGATGTTTGCTGGATTTTGGCTGCATTTTAGGCTGGAATTTCACCTGGACTTGGGCCTGAATTTCTCCTGCACGCTGGCTGGAATTTGTATTTGGCTTGGGGCTTATTTTCTCCTGGAATTGGGCTGGATTTATACTGGAATTCCTTCTGGATTTAGGCCTGAATTTCTACTGGAGCTGGCCCCAAATTTCTCCTCTACTTGGACAGGATTTAGGCTGGAATTTCTCCTGGAGCTGGGCCTAAATTTCTCCTACATTTCAGGTGGAATATATCCTGGACTTGATTTGCAATTTCTTCAGGAGTTCAGGTCGACTATCTCCAGGACTCGGACTGGAATTTCTGCAGCACTTGGGCTGTAATTGCTCCTAGGCTTGGCCACAATATCACCTGCACTTTGGCTCAAATTTTTCCTAGATTTGGACTTGAATTTCTCCTGGAGGTGGGCCCAAATTTCTCCTGGAGTTCGGGTGGACTATCTCCTGAAATTGGGCTGGATTTTGGTTGCATTTTAGGCTGGAATTTCTCCTGGACTTGGGCTTCATTTTAGGCTGGAATTTCTCCTGGACTTGGACCCAAATTTCTCCTGGAGTTTGGTTGAAATATCTCCTGAAATTGGACTGGATTTTGGTTGCTCTTGGGCTGGAATTTCTCCTGAACTTGGGCCTGAATTTCTCCTGCACTTGGGCTGGATTTATGTTGGAATTACTCCTGGTTTGAGGCCTGAATTTCTCTAGGCCCTGTTCTTGAAATTCTACTTGATGTGGGCTGGACTTGGGCTGCAATTTAGGCTGGAATTTCTCCTGGACTTGGGCCTGAATTTCTCCTAGAGTTCGGGTGGACTATCTCTGGGACTTGGACTGGAATTTCTGCTGCACTTGGGCTGCAATTTCTCCTGCCTTCAGGGGCAAGGGAGTGTGCCTTCAGGGGCGAGGGTGAGTGCCTTAAAGCAGGAGAGATCCAGGCCACAATGCAGGCCAAATTCGAGCTCACTTCCAGGGGAAACCAGGGCTTCAGTGCAGGTCAAATATGGGACTCAGCGCAGGAGAAATTGGAGCTGGTGTGCAGGAGAAATTTCAGAGAGTCCAGGAGAAATTGAAGGTCACAGTGCAGGAGAAATTTTGGCCAGAGTTCAAGAGAAATTGGAGGGCATGTTGAGGAGAAATTCAGGCTCTACTACAGGGGAAATTCGGGCCAGAATCCAGGGGAAATTCAGACCCAAGTGCACGAGAAATTCTCGCCCAAATCCTGGTGAAATTCAGGCCCAAGTCCCTATGAAATTCAGGCCCAATTCAGTGGGCCTCATGACATTCCCTCATTACAGTTAGGGATGAGAGGGAACTAAGACATGCCCTGCCAGCCCTGACCCTTCTGGCAGTCTGGGGAGATCAGCACCAGCTGGGAATGCCAACAAGAGCCTGCCCCAATTAAGGGCAGGCTGGGAGATTGCTTAGGCCTGAAGTCAATTATCTCATGACTCTCTAAATAGAGGGAGGCTCCATGGCTGACCCTTGCTTTCTCCTGGTCTGCAGGGGCTGCACCCAGCATGTCCCTCGGAGTGGGATGGCACTCAGAGCTCCACACCCCCCAGTTTGGGAAAGGAGAGAGCGGTCGACACGGCCTGGGCTGAAAACCCTCCTGGAGGCTCAGGTCTGCTCCCGTTGAGACATGCTGACATGCGACGGGAAGGCTTGCACCGGGCTCCGGGGGCATTTGAAGAGGTACCTTCCTAGCAAGATGCATATCTCCACAGCCATTTCTGTCTCTGGCGGGGGGAGCGTGTGCGTGCAGCTGTGTGCCGGGAACTGTGTTAACCCTTTGCTGGAGTTGTTGTGCTGATGGATGGAGAGTCGGGTCCTGCTGGGGAATGGTGTGATCTGACTGTGGGCCAGATGGGAATAGTGTGAAGGGACTTTGTGCAAAACTTGGGGGCAGCACCAGTTCAAAGCCCAAACTCCACAGGTTGTGCTCCTGTCCCCAATTCCTTAGGCATAAAGCGTTGGTCCGTTGTGGGGCCTGCGGTGGACCCAGCCGCAGGTGGATTTCTCTTGGGCGGAGTGTAGAAAGGCGTGGGAATCTGAGGCCCCAGTGCAGGAGAGATCTGAGGGAGAGATCTTGGTCTCTTCTTGAATGTCTCCTGGACTTGGGCTGCATTTTAGGCTGGAATTTCTCCTGGGCTTGGGCCTGAATTTCTCCTGTACGTGGGCTGGGATTTCTGTTGGGCTTGGGGCTGAATTTCTCCTGGACAGGGGCTGGATTTATGATGGAATTTCTCCTGGTTTTAGGCCTGAATTTATCTTAGCCCTGTTCTTGAAATTCTCCTGGATGTGGGCTGGATATTGGCTGCTCTTGGGCTGGAATTTCTCCTGGACCTCGCCTGCATTTTAGGCTGGATTTTCTCCAGGACTCTAGGCCTAATTTTCTCCTGGAGTTTGGTTGAAATATCTCCTGAAATTGGACTGGATTTTGGTTGCTCTTGGGCTGGAATTTCTCCTGAACTTGGGCCTGAATTTCTCCTGCACTTGGGCTGGAATTTCTGTTGGGCTTGTGGCTGAATTTCTCCTGGACAGTGGCTGGATTTATGTTGGAATTACTCCTGGTTTGAGGCCTGAATTTCTCTAGGTCCTGTTCTTGAAATTCTACTTGATGTGGGCTGGACTTGGGCTGCAATTTAGGCTGGAATTTCTCCTGGACTTGGGCCTGAATTTCTCCTGGATGTGGGCTGGATTTTGGCTGCAATTGGGCTGGAATTTCTATAGGGCTTGGGGCTGAATTTCTCCTGGACATAGGTTGGATTGATGATGGAATTACTCCTGGTTCGAGGCCTGAATTTCTCTTAGCCCTGTTCTTGAAATTCTCCTGGATGTGGGCTGGATTTTGGCTGCTCTTGGGCTGGAATTTTTCCTAGACTTAGGCCTAATTTTCTCCTGGATTTCGGGTGGACTATCTCCTGAAATTGGGCTGGACTTGGGCTGCATTTTAGGCCAGAATTTCTCCTGGACTTGGGCCTGAATTTCTCCTGCACTTGGGCTGGAATTTCTGTTGGGCTTGGGGCTGAATTTCTCCTGGACAGGGGCTGGATTTATGCTGCAATTACTTCTGGATTTAAGCCTGAATTTCTCTTGGCTTTCGGCTGGAATTTCTCCGGGACTTGGGCCTCATTTTGGCTGGAATTACTCCTGGTTTGTGGCCTGAATTTCTCTTAGCCCTGTTCTTGAATTTCTCCTGATTGTGGGCTGGATTTTGGCTGCTCTTGGGCTAAAATTTCTCCAGGACTTGGGCCTCATTTTAGGCTGGAATTACTCCTGGTTTGAGGCCTGAATTTCTTAGCCCTGTTCTTGAATTTCTCCTGGATGTGGGCTGGATTTTGTCTGCACTTTGCCCTGAATTTCTACTGGACCTGGGCTGCATTTTAGGCTGGAATTTCTCCTGGAGATGGGCCCAAATTTCTCCTCCACTTGGACTTTATTTAGGCTGTAATTTCTCTTGGACTTGACCTTAAATTTCTCCTAGACTTCGGGTGGACTATCTCTGGGACTTGGACTGGAATTTCTGCTGCACTTGGGCTGCAATTTCTCCTGCCTTCAGGGGCAAGGGAGTGTGCCTTCAGGGGCGAGGGTGAGTGCCTTAAAGCAGGAGAGATCCAGGCCACAATGCAGGCCAAATTCGAGCTCACTTCCAGGGGAAACCAGGGCTTCAGTGCAGGTCAAATATGGGACTCGGCGCAGGAGAAATTGGAGCTGGTGTACAGGAGAAATTTTGGCCAGAGTTCAAGAGAAATTGGAGGGCATGTTGAGGAGAAATTCAGGCTCTACTACAGGGGAAATTCGGGCCAGAATCCAGGGGAAATTCAGACCCAAGTGCACGAGAAATTCAGGCCCAAGTCCCTATGAAATTCAGGCCCAAGTCCCTATGAAATTCAGGCCCAATTCAGTGGGCCTCATGACATTTCCTCATTACAGTTAGGGATGAGAGGGAACTAAGACATGCCCTGCCAGCCCTGACCCTTCTGGCAGTCTGGGGAGATCAGCACCAGCTGGGAATGCCAACAAGAGCCTGCCCCAATTAAGGCCAGGCTGGGAGATTGCTTAGGCCTGAAGTCAATTATCTCATGACTCTCTAAATAGAGGGAGGCTCCATGGCTGACCCTTGCTTTCTCCTGGTCTGCAGGGGCTGCACCCAGCATGTCCCTTGGAGTGGGATGGCACTCAGAGCTCCACACCCCCCAGTTTGGGAAAGGAGAGAGCGGTCGACACGGCCTGGGCTGAAAACCCTCCTGGAGGCTCAGGTCTGCTCCCGTTGAGACATGCTGACATGCGACGGGAAGGCTTGCACCGGGCTCCGGGGGCATTTGAACAGGTACCTTCCTAGCAAGATGCATATCTCCACAGCCATTTCTGTCTCTGGCAGGGGGAGCGTGTGCGTGCAGCTGTGTGCCGGGAACTGTGTTAACCCTTTGCTGGAGTTGTTGTGCTGATGGATGGAGAGTCGGGTCCTGCTGGGGAATGGTGTGATCTGACTGTGGGCCAGATGGGAATAGTGTGAAGGGACTTTGTGCAAAACTTGGGGGCAGCACCAGTTCAAAGCCCAAACTCCACAGGTTGTGCTCCTGTCCCCAATTCCTTAGGCATAAAGCGTTGGTCCGTTGTGGGGCCTGTGGTGGACCCAGCCGCAGGTGTATTTCTCTTCCGCAGAGCCTAGAAAGGCGTGGGAATCCGAGGCCCCAGCGCAGGAGAGATCTGAGGGAGAGATCTGGGCCCTCTTCTTGAGTTTCTCCTGGATATGGATTGCATTTCAGGCTGGATTTACTCCTGGATTGAGGCCTGAATTTCTCTAGGCCCTGTTCTTGAAATTCTCTCGGATGTGGGCTGGAGTTTGGCTGCATTTCAGGCTGGAGCTTCTCGTAGTTTGAGGGCTGGCTTTCCCCACCCCCTACTCTTGATATTCTCCTGGATGTGGGCTGGAGTTTGGCTGCATTTCAGGCTGGAGCTTCTCGTAGTTTGAGGGCTGGCTTTCCCCACCCCCTGCTCTTGATATTCTCCTGGATGTGGGCTGGATTTTGGCTGCTTTTTGGGCTGGACCTTGTCGCGGTTTGAGGCCTGGCTTTCTCCACCTCCTGCCATTGATATTGTCCTGGAAGTGGACTGGATTTTTGCTGCCTTTTGGGCTGGAGCTTCTCGTGGTTTGAGGCCTGGCTTGCTCCACCCCCTGCTCTTGAGATTCTACCAGATGTGGGCTGGGTTTTGGCTGCCTTTTGGGCTGGAGCTTCTCGTATTTTCAGGCCTGGCTTTCTCCACACCCTGCTCTTGATATTTTCCCAGATGTGGGCTGCATTTTGGCTGTTTGTTGGGCTGGAGCTTCTCGTGGTTTGAGGCCTGGCTTGCTCCACCCCCTGCTCTTGATATTCTCCCGGATGTGGGCTGGATTTTGGCTGCCTTTTGGGCTGGAGCTTCTCGTGGTATGAGGCATGGCTTGCTCCAGCCCCTGCTCTTGATATTCTGCTGGATATTTGCTGGAGTTTGGCTGCATTTTGAGCTGGAGAATCTAGTGGTTTGAGGCCTGGATTGCTTTACGCCCTGCTCTTGATATTCTGCTCCTGATATTCTGCTCCATGTGGGCTGGAGTTTGGCTGCATTTTAAGCTGGAGCTTCTCGTGGTTTGAGGCCTGACTTGCTCCACCCCCTTCTCTTGAGATTCTCTTCCATGTGGGCTGGCTTTTGGCTGCATTTTGGGCTGAAGCTTCTCGTATTTTCAGCCCTGGAATTCTCCACACCCTGCTCTTGATGTTCTCCCGGATGTGGGCTGGATTTTGGCTGCATTTTGGGCTGGAGATTCTCATGGTTTGGGGCCAGGCTTGCTCCACCCCCTGCCATTGAGATTCTCCCGGATGTGGGCTGGATTTTGGCTGCGTTTTGGGCTGGAGATTCTCGTGGTTTGAGGCCTGGCTTGCTCCACCCCCTGCTCTTGAGATTCTCCCGGATGTGGGCTGCATTTTGGTTGCCTTTTGGGCTGGAGCTTCTCGTGGTTTGAGGCCTGGCTTGCTCCACCCCATGCTCTTGAGATTCTCCCGAATGTGGGCAGCATATTGGCTGCATTTTGGGCTGGAGCTGCTCGTGGTTTGAGGCCTGGCTTTCTTTACCCCCTGCTCTTGATATTCTCCTGGATGTGGGCTGTATATTGGCTGACTTAGGGCTGGAGCTCCGCATACTTTGAGGCCTGGCTTGCTCCACACCCTGCTCTTGAGATTCTCCCGGATGTGGGCTGGATTTTGGCTGCCTTTTGGGCTGGAGTTTCTCGCCGTTTGAGGCCTGGATTGCTCCAACCCCTGCTCTTCAGATTCTCCCGGATGTTCACTGGGTTCTGGCTGCATTTTGGGCTGGATCTTCTCGTGGTTTGAGGCCTGCCGTCCTCCAACCCCTGCTCTTGAGATTCTCCTCCATGTTGGCTGGATTTTGGCTGCCTTTTGGGCTGGAGCTTCTTGTGGTTTGAGGGCTGCCTTGCTCCACCCCCTGCTGTTGACTTTCTCCCGGATGTGGGCTGGATTTTGGCTGCATTTTGGGCTGGAGCTTCTCGTGGTTTGAGGCCTGGATTGCTCCACCCCCTGCTCTTGAGATTCTCCTCAACGTGGGCTGCATTTTAGTTGCCTTTTGGGCTGGAGCTTCTCGTGGATTGAGGCCTGGCTTGCTCAACCCCCTGCTCTTGAGATTCTCCCGAATGTGGGCAGCATATTGGCTGCATTTTGGGCTGGAGCTTCTCGTGGTTTGAGGCCTGGATTGCTCCACCCCCTGCTCTTGAAATTGTCCCGGATATGGGCTGTATATTGGCTGACTTAGGGCTGGAACTCCGCATAATTTCAGGCCTGGCTTGCTCCACCCCCTGCTCTTGAGATTCTCCCGGATGTGGACTGCATTTTGGTTGCCTTTTGGGCTGGAGCTTCTCGTGGTTTGAGGCCTGGATTGCTCCACCCCCTGCTCTTCAGTTTCTCCCGGATGTTCGCTGGGTTCTGGCTGCATTTTGGGCTGGAGCTTCTCGTGGTTTGAGGCCTGACTTCCTCCAAACCCCGCTCTTGAGATTCTCCTCCATGTTGGCTGGATTTTGGCTGCCTTTTGGGCTGGAGCTTCTCGTGGTTTGAGGCCTGGATTGCTCCACCCCCTGCTCTTGAGATTCTCCTGGGTGTGGGCTGGATTTTGGCTGCCTTTTGGGCTGGAGCTTCTCGTGGTTTGAGGCCTGGCTTGCTCCACTCCCTGCTCTTGAGATTCTCCTGGATGTGGGCTGGATTGTCGCAGCCTTTAGGGCTGGAGCTTCTCGTGGTTTGAGGGCTGCCTTGCTCCACCCCCTGCTGTTGACATTCTCCCTGATGTGGGCTGCATTTTGGCTGCATTTTGGGCTGGAGCTTCTCGTGGTTTGAGGCCTGGCTTGCTCCACCCCCTGCTCTTGAGATTCTCCTGGATGTGGGCTGGATTTTGGCTGAATTTTGGGCTGGAGCTTCTCGTGGTTTGAGGCCTGGCTTGCTCCACCCCCTGCTCTTGAGATTCTCCCGGATGTGGGCTGCATTTTGGCTGCCTTTAAGGCTGGAGCTTCTCGTGGTTTGAGGCCTGGATTGCTCCACCCCCTGCTCTTGAGATTCTCCTGGATGTGGGCTGGATTTTGGCTGAATTTTGGGCTGGAGCTTCTCGTGCTTTGAGGCCTGGCTTGCTCCACCCCCTGCTCTTGAGATTCTCCGGATGTGGGCTACGTTTTGGCTGCCTTTTGGGCTGGAGCTTCTCGTGGTTTGAGGCCTGCCTTGCTCCAAGCCCTGCTCTTGATATTCTCCCGGATGTGGGCTGCATTTTGGCTGCCTTTTCGGCGGGAGCTTCTCGTGGTTTGAGGCCTGGCTTGCTCCAACCTCTGCTCTTGAGATTCTCCCAGATGTGGGCTGGAGTTTGGCTGCTTTTTGGGCTGGAGCTTTTCGTGGTATGAGGCCAGCCTTGCTAAACCCTCTGCTCTTGAGATTCTCCCGGAGGTGGGCTGGAGTTTGGCTGAATTTTAGGCTGGAACTTTTCGTGGTATGAGGCCTGGCTTGCTCCACCCCCTGCCACTGATATTCTCCCAGATGTGGGCTGCATTTTGGCTGCCTTTTGGGCTGGAGCTTCTCGTTTTTTGAGGCCTGCCTTGCTCCAACCTCTGCTCTTGAGATTCTCCCGGATGTAGGGCTGCATTTTGGCTGAATTTTGGGCTGGAGCTTCTAGTGGTTTGAGGCCTGGCTTGCTCCACCCCCTGCTCTTGAGATTCTCCCAGAGGTGGGCTGCATTTTGGCTGCCTTTTGGGCTGGAGCTTCTCGTGGTTTGAGGCCTGGCTTGCTCCACCCCTTGCTCTTGAGATTCTCCCGGAGGTGGGTTGTATTTTGGCTGCCTTTTGGGCTGGAGCTTCTCGTTTTTTGAGGCCTGCCTTGCTCCAACCTCTGCTCTTGAGATTCTCCCGGATGTAGGGCTGCATTTTGGCTGCCTTTTGGGCTGGAGCTTCTCGTGGTTTGAGGCCTGGCTTTCTCCACCCCCTGCTCTTGAGATTCTCCCGGATGTGGGCTGGATTTTGGCTGCCTTTTGGGTTGGAGCTTCTCTTGGTTTGAGGCCTGCCTTGCTCCACCCCCTACTCTTGAAATTCTACCTGATGTGGGCTGGGTTTTGCCTGCATTTAGGGCTGGAGCTTCTTGTGATTAGAGGCCTGGCTTTCTCCACCCACTGCTCTTGAAATTCTCCCGGATGTGGGCTGCATTTTGGCTGCCTTTTGGGCGGGAGCTTCTCGTGGTTTGAGGCCTGGCTTGCTCCAACCTCTGCTCTTGAGATTCTCCCAGATGTGGGCTGCCATTTGGCTGCTTTTTGGGCTGGAGCTTCTCCTGGATTGAGGCCTGACTTGCTCCACCTCCTGCTCTTGATATTCTCCTGGATGTGGCCTGCATTTTGGCTGCGTTTTGTGCTGGAGCTTCTCGTGGTTTGAGGCCTGCCTTTCTCCACCCCTTGCTCTTGAGATTCTCCCGGACGTGGGCTGGATTTTGGCTGCCTTTTGGGTTGGAGCTTCTCTTGCTTTGAGGCCTGGCTTGCTCCACCCACTGCTCTTGATATTCTCCCGGATGTTTGCTGCATTTTGGCTGGATTTTGGGCTGGAGCTTCTCGTGGTTTGAGGCCTGCCTTGCTCCAACCCCTGCTCTTGAGATTCTCCCGGATGTGGGCTGGAATTTGGCTGCCTTTTGGGCTGGAGCTTCTCGTAGTTTGAGGCCTGGCTTTCTCCTCCCCCTGCTCTTGATATTCTCCTCCATGTTGGCTAGATTTTGCCTGCCTTTTGGGCTGGAGCTTCTCGAGGTTTGAGGCCTGGCTTGGTGCACCACCTGCTCTTGAGATTCTCCCGGATGTGGGCTGGAGTTTGGCTGCCTTTTAGGCTGGAGCTTCTCGTGGTTTGAGGCCTGCCTTGCTGCACCACCTGCTCTTGAGATTCTCCCGGATGTGGGCTGCATTTTGGCTGCCTTTGGGCTGGAGCTTCGCGTGGTTTGAGGCCTGCCTTGCTCCACCCCCTGCTTTTGATATTCTCCTCTGTGTGGGCTGGATTTTGGCTGCCTTTTGGGCTGGAGCTTCTCGTGGTTTGAGGCCTGCCTTGCTCCACCCCCTGCTCTTGATATTCTCCCGGAGGTGGGCTGGAGTTTCGCTGAATCTTGGGCTGGAGCTTCTCGTGGTTTGAGGCCTGGCTTGCTCCAATCCCTGCTCTTGAGATTCTCCCGGAGGTGGGCTGGAGTTTGGCTGCCTTTGGGCTGGAGCTTCTAGTGGTTTGAGGCCTGGCTTGCTCCACCCCCTTCTCTTGAGATTCTCCCGGAGGTGGACTGGAGTTTGCCTGCTTTTTGGGCTGGAGCTTCTCGTGGTTTGAGGCCTGGCTTGCTCCAATCCCTGCTCTTGAGATTCTCTCGGAGGTGGGCTGCATTTTGGCTGCCTTCTGAGCTGGAGCTTCTCGTGGTTTGAGGCCTGCCTTGCTCCACCCCCTGCTCTTGAGATTCTCCCGGAAGTGGTCTTGATTTTGGCTGCATTTCGGGCTGCAGCTTCTCGTGGTTTGAGGCCTGCCTTGCTCCACCCCCTGCTCTTGAGATTCTCCCGGATGTGGGCTGGAGTTTGGCTGCCTTTTGTGCTGGAGCTTCTCGTGGTTTGAGGCCTGCCTTGTTCCACCCCCTGCTCTTGAGATTCTCCCGGAGGTGGGCTGCATTTTGGCTGCCTTTTTGGCTGGAGCTTCTCGTGGTTTGAGACCTGGCTTCCTCCACCCCCTGCTCTTGAGATTCTCCCGGAAGTGGGCTGCATTTTGGCTGCCTTTTGGGCTGGAGCTTCTCGTGGTTTGAGGCCTGCCTTGCTCCACCCCCTGCTCTTGAGATTCTCCCGGAGGTGGGCTGGATTTTGGCTGCATTTTGGGCTGGAGCTTCTCATGGTTTGAGGCCTGCCTTGCTCCACCCCCTGCTCTTGAGATTCTCCCGGATGTGGGCTGGATTTTGGCTGCCTTTTGGGCTGGAGCTTCTCATGGTTTGAGGCCTGGCTTGCTCCACCCCCTGCTCTTGAGATTCTCCCGGATATGGGCTGGATTTTGGCTGCATTTTGGGTTGGAGCTTCTCTTGGTTTGAGGCCTGGCTTGCTCCACCCCCTGCTCTTGAGATTCTCCCGGATGTGGGCTGGATTTTGGCTGCATTTTGGGTTGGAGCTTCTCTTGGTTTGAGGCCTGGCTTGCTCCACCCCCTGCTCTTGAGATTCTCCCGGATGTGGGCTGGATTTTGGCTGCCTTTTGGGCTGGAGCTTCTCGTGGTTTGAGGCCTGGCTTGCTCCACCCCCTGCTCTTGAAATTCTCCGTGATGTGGCTGGATTTTGGCTGCCTTTAGGGCTGGAGCTTCTCGAGGTTTGAGACCTGGCTTGGTGCACACCCTGCTCTTGACATTCTCCCGGATGTGGGCTGCGTTTTGGCTGCTTTTGGGGCTGGAGCTTCTCGTGGTTTGAGGCCTGCCTTGCTCCACCCCCTGCTTTTGATATTCTCCTCTGTGTGGGCTGAAGTTTGGCTGCCCTTTGGGCTGGAGCTTCTCGTGGTTTCAGTCCTGCCTTGCTCCATCCCCTGCTTTTGATATTCTCCTCTGTGTGGGCTGGATTTTGGCTGCCTTTTGGGCTGGAGCTTCTCGTGGTTTGAGGCCTGGCTTGCTCCACCCCCTTCTCTTGAGATTCTCCCGGAGGTGGACTGTAGTTTGCCTGCTTTTTGGGCTGGAGCTTCTCGTGGTTTGAGGCCTGCCTTGCTCCACCCCTTGCTCTTGAGATTCTCCCGGATGTGGGCTGCATTTTGGCTGCCTTCTGGGCTGGAGCTTCTCGTGGTTTGAGGCCTGCCTTGCTCCACTCCTTGCTCTTGAGATTCTCCCGGAGGTGGGCTGGAGTTTCGCTGAATCTTGGGCTGGAGCTTCTCGTGGTTTGAGGCCTGCCTTGCTCCACCCCCTGCTCTTGAGATTCTCCTCTGTGTGGGCTGCATTTTGGCTGCCTTTTGGGCTCGAGCTTCTCGTGATTAGAGGCCTAGCTTGCTCCACCCCCTGCTCTTGAGATTCTCCTGGATGTGGGCTGCAATTTGGCTGCATATTGGGCTGGAGCTTCTCGAGGTTTGAGGCCTGGCTTGCTCCACCCCTTGCTCTTTATATTCTCCCAGATGTGGGCTGCATTTTGGCTACCTATTGTGCTGGAGCTTCTCGTGATTTGAGGCCTGGCTTGCTCCACCCCCTTCTCTTGAGATTCTCCCAGATGTGGGCTGGAATTTGGCTGCCTTTTGGGCTGGAGCTTCTCGTGGTTTGAGGCCTGGCTTGCTCCAATCCCTGCTCTTGAGATTCTCCCCGATGTGGGCTGGATTTTGGCTGCCTTTTGGGCTGGAGCTTCTCGTGGTTTGGGGCCTGGCTTTCTCCACCCCCTGCTCTCGATATTCTCCCGGATGTGGGCTGCATTTTGGCTGCCTTTTGGTCTGGAGCTTCTCGTGGTTTGAGGCCTGCCTTCCTCCAACCCCTGCTCTTGATATTCTCCTGGATGTGCGCTGCATTTTGGCTGCCTTTTGGGCTGGAGCTTCTCGTGGTTTGAGGCCTGGCTTGCTCCACCCCCTCCTCTTGAGATTCTCCCGGAGGTGGACTGTAGTTTGCCTGCTTTTTGGGCTGGAGCTTCTCGTGGTTTGAGGCCTGCCTTGCTCCACCCCTTGCTCTTGAGATTCTCCCGGATGTGGGCTGCATTTTGGCTGCCTTCTGGGCTGGAGCTTCTCGTGGTTTGAGGCCTGCCTTGCTCCACTCCTTGCTCTTGAGATTCTCCCGGAGGTGGGCTGGAGTTTCGCTGAATCTTGGGCTGGAGCTTCTCGTGGTTTGAGGCCTGCCTTGCTCCACCCCCTGCTCTTGAGATTCTCCTCTGTGTGGGCTGCATTTTGGCTGCCTTTTGGGCTCGAGCTTCTCGTGATTAGAGGCCTAGCTTGCTCCACCCCCTGCTCTTGAGATTCTCCTGGATGTGGGCTGCAATTTGGCTGCATATTGGGCTGGAGCTTCTCGAGGTTTGAGGCCTGGCTTGCTCCACCCCTTGCTCTTTATATTCTCCCAGATGTGGGCTGCATTTTGGCTACCTATTGTGCTGGAGCTTCTCGTGATTTGAGGCCTGGCTTGCTCCACCCCCTTCTCTTGAGATTCTCCCAGATGTGGGCTGGAATTTGGCTGCCTTTTGGGCTGGAGCTTCTCGTGGTTTGAGGCCTGGCTTGCTCCAATCCCTGCTCTTGAGATTCTCCCCGATGTGGGCTGGATTTTGGCTGCCTTTTGGGCTGGAGCTTCTCGTGGTTTGGGGCCTGGCTTTCTCCACCCCCTGCTCTCGATATTCTCCCGGATGTGGGCTGCATTTTGGCTGCCTTTTGGTCTGGAGCTTCTCGTGGTTTGAGGCCTGCCTTCCTCCAACCCCTGCTCTTGATATTCTCCTGGATGTGCGCTGCATTTTGGCTGCCTTTTGGGCTGGAGCTTCTCGTGGTTTGAGGCCTGGCTTGCTCCACCCCCTCCTCTTGAGATTCTCCCGGAGGTGGGCTGGATTTTGGCTGCATTTTGGGCTGGAGCTTCTCATGGTTTGAGGCCTGCCTTGCTCCACCCCCTGCTCTTGAGATTCTCCCGCATGTGGGCTGGAGTTTTGGCTGCCTTTAGGGCTGGAGCTTCTCGTGGTTTGATACTTGCCTTGCTAAAACCCCTGCTCTTGAGATTCTACCGGATGTCGGCTGGTGTTTGGCTTTTTTGGGGCTGGAGCTTCTCGTGGTTTGAGGCCTGGCTTGCTCCACCCCCTGCTCTTGAGATTCTCCCGGATGTGGGCTGGATTTTGGCTGCATTTTGGGTTGGAGCTTCTCTTGGTTTGAGGCCTGGCTTGCTCCACCCCCTGCTCTTGAGATTCTCCCGGATGTGGGCTGGATTTTGGCTGCTTTTTGGGTTGGAGCTTCTCGTGATTTGAGGCCTGGCTTGCTCCACCCCCTGCTCTTGAGATTCTCCCAGATGTGGGCTGGAGTTTGGCTACATTTTGGGCTGGAGCTTCTCGTGGTTTGAGTCCTGCCTTGCTCCATCCCCTGCTCTTGATATTCTCCTCTGTGTGGCCTGGATTTTGGCTGCCTTTTTGGCTGGAGCTTCTCGTGGTTTGAGACCTGGCTTGCTCCACCCCTTGCTCTTGAGATTCTCCCGGATGTGGGCTGGATTTTGGCTGCCTTTTGGGCTGGAGCTTCTCGTGGTTTGAGGCCTGGCTTGCTCCACCCCCTGCTCTTGAGATTCTCCCGGATGTGGGCTGGATTTTGGCTGCCTTTTGGGTTGGAGCTTCTCTTGGTTTGAGGCCTGGCTTGCTCCACCCCCTGCTCTTGAGATTCTCCCGGATGTGGGCTGGATTTTGGCTGCCTTTTGGGCTGGAGCTTCTCGTGGTTTGAGGCCTGGCTTGCTCCACCCCCTGCTCTTGAAATTCTCCGTGATGTGGCTGGATTTTGGCTGCCTTTTGGGCTGGAGCTTCTCGTGGTTTGAGGCCTGGCTTGCTCCACCCCCTGCTCTTGAGATTCTCCCGGATGTGGGCTGGATTTTGGCTGCCTTTTGGGTTGGAGCTTCTCTTGGTTTGAGGCCTGGCTTGCTCCACCCCCTGCTCTTGAGATTCTCCCGGATGTGGGCTGCGTTTTGGCTGCTTTTGGGGCTGGAGCTTCTCGTGGTTTGAGGCCTGCCTTGCTCCACCCCCTGCTTTTGATATTCTCCTCTGTGTGGGCTGAAGTTTGGCTGCCCTTTGGGCTGGAGCTTCTCGTGGTTTCAGTCCTGCCTTGCTCCATCCCCTGCTTTTGATATTCTCCTCTGTGTGGGCTGGATTTTGGCTGCCTTTTGGGCTGGAGCTTCTCGTGGTTTGAGGCCTGGCTTGCTCCACCCCCTTCTCTTGAGATTCTCCCGGAGGTGGACTGTAGTTTGCCTGCTTTTTGGGCTGGAGCTTCTCGTGGTTTGAGGCCTGCCTTGCTCCACCCCTTGCTCTTGAGATTCTCCCGGATGTGGGCTGCATTTTGGCTGCCTTCTGGGCTGGAGCTTCTCGTGGTTTGAGGCCTGCCTTGCTCCACTCCTTGCTCTTGAGATTCTCCCGGAGGTGGGCTGGAGTTTCGCTGAATCTTGGGCTGGAGCTTCTCGTGGTTTGAGGCCTGCCTTGCTCCACCCCCTGCTCTTGAGATTCTCCTCTGTGTGGGCTGCATTTTGGCTGCCTTTTGGGCTGGAGCTTCTCGTGATTAGAGGCCTAGCTTGCTCCACCCCCTGCTCTTGAGATTCTCCTGGATGTGGGCTGCAATTTGGCTGCATATTGGGCTGGAGCTTCTCGAGGTTTGAGGCCTGGCTTGCTCCACCCCTTGCTCTTTATATTCTCCCAGATGTGGGCTGCATTTTGGCTACCTATTGTGCTGGAGCTTCTCGTGATTTGAGGCCTGGCTTGCTCCACCCCCTTCTCTTGAGATTCTCCCAGATGTGGGCTGGAATTTGGCTGCCTTTTGGGCTGGAGCTTCTCGTGGTTTGAGGCCTGGCTTGCTCCAATCCCTGCTCTTGAGATTCTCCCCGATGTGGGCTGGATTTTGGCTGCCTTTTGGGCTGGAGCTTCTCGTGGTTTGGGGCCTGGCTTTCTCCACCCCCTGCTCTCGATATTCTCCCGGATGTGGGCTGCATTTTGGCTGCCTTTTGGTCTGGAGCTTCTCGTGGTTTGAGGCCTGCCTTCCTCCAACCCCTGCTCTTGATATTCTCCTGGATGTGCGCTGCATTTTGGCTGCCTTTTGGGCTGGAGCTTCTCGTGGTTTGAGGCCTGGCTTGCTCCACCCCCTCCTCTTGAGATTCTCCCGGAGGTGGGCTGGATTTTGGCTGCATTTTGGGCTGGAGCTTCTCATGGTTTGAGGCCTGCCTTGCTCCACCCCCTGCTCTTGAGATTCTCCCGCATGTGGGCTGGAGTTTTGGCTGCCTTTAGGGCTGGAGCTTCTCGTGGTTTGATACTTGCCTTGCTAAAACCCCTGCTCTTGAGATTCTACCGGATGTCGGCTGGTGTTTGGCTTTTTTGGGGCTGGAGCTTCTCGTGGTTTGAGGCCTGGCTTGCTCCACCCCCTGCTCTTGAGATTCTCCCGGATGTGGGCTGGATTTTGGCTGCATTTTGGGTTGGAGCTTCTCTTGGTTTGAGGCCTGGCTTGCTCCACCCCCTGCTCTTGAGATTCTCCCGGATGTGGGCTGGATTTTGGCTGCTTTTTGGGTTGGAGCTTCTCGTGATTTGAGGCCTGGCTTGCTCCACCCCCTGCTCTTGAGATTCTCCCAGATGTGGGCTGGAGTTTGGCTACATTTTGGGCTGGAGCTTCTCGTGGTTTGAGTCCTGCCTTGCTCCATCCCCTGCTCTTGATATTCTCCTCTGTGTGGCCTGGATTTTGGCTGCCTTTTTGGCTGGAGCTTCTCGTGGTTTGAGACCTGGCTTGCTCCACCCCTTGCTCTTGAGATTCTCCCGGATGTGGGCTGGATTTTGGCTGCCTTTTGGGCTGGAGCTTCTCGTGGTTTGAGGCCTGGCTTGCTCCACCCCCTGCTCTTGAGATTCTCCCGGATGTGGGCTGGATTTTGGCTGCCTTTTGGGTTGGAGCTTCTCTTGGTTTGAGGCCTGGCTTGCTCCACCCCCTGCTCTTGAGATTCTCCCGGATGTGGGCTGGATTTTGGCTGCATTTTGGGTTGGAGCTTCTCTTGGTTTGAGGCCTGGCTTGCTCCACCCCCTGCTCTTGAGATTCTCCCGGATATGGGCTGGATTTTGGCTGCCTTTTGGGCTGGAGCTTCTCGTGGTTTGAGGCCTGGCTTGCTCCACCCCCTGCTCTTGAAATTCTCCGTGATGTGGCTGGATTTTGGCTGCCTTTAGGGCTGGAGCTTCTCGAGGTTTGAGACCTGGCTTGGTGCACACCCTGCTCTTGAGATTCTCCCGGATGTGGGCTGCGTTTTGGCTGCTTTTGGGGCTGGAGCTTCTCGTGGTTTGAGGCCTGCCTTGCTCCACCCCCTGCTTTTGATATTCTCCTCTGTGTGGGCTGAAGTTTGGCTGCCCTTTGGGCTGGAGCTTCTCGTGGTTTCAGTCCTGCCTTGCTCCATCCCCTGCTTTTGATATTCTCCTCTGTGTGGGCTGGATTTTGGCTGCCTTTTGGGCTGGAGCTTCTCGTGGTTTGAGGCCTGGCTTGCTCCACCCCCTTCTCTTGAGATTCTCCCGGAGGTGGACTGTAGTTTGCCTGCTTTTTGGGCTGGAGCTTCTCGTGGTTTGAGGCCTGCCTTGCTCCACCCCTTGCTCTTGAGATTCTCCCGGATGTGGGCTGCATTTTGGCTGCCTTCTGGGCTGGAGCTTCTCGTGGTTTGAGGCCTGCCTTGCTCCACTCCTTGCTCTTGAGATTCTCCCGGAGGTGGGCTGGAGTTTCGCTGAATCTTAGGCTGGAGCTTCTCGTGGTTTGAGGCCTGCCTTGCTCCACCCCCTGCTCTTGAGATTCTCCTCTGTGTGGGCTGCATTTTGGCTGCCTTTTGGGCTGGAGCTTCTCGTGATTAGAGGCCTAGCTTGCTCCACCCCCTGCTCTTGAGATTCTCCTGGATGTGGGCTGCAATTTGGCTGCATATTGGGCTGGAGCTTCTCGAGGTTTGAGGCCTGGCTTGCTCCACCCCTTGCTCTTTATATTCTCCCAGATGTGGGCTGCATTTTGGCTACCTATTGTGCTGGAGCTTCTCGTGATTTGAGGCCTGGCTTGCTCCACCCCCTTCTCTTGAGATTCTCCCAGATGTGGGCTGGAATTTGGCTGCCTTTTGGGCTGGAGCTTCTCGTGGTTTGAGGCCTGGCTTGCTCCAATCCCTGCTCTTGAGATTCTCCCCGATGTGGGCTGGATTTTGGCTGCCTTTTGGGCTGGAGCTTCTCGTGGTTTGGGGCCTGGCTTTCTCCACCCCCTGCTCTCGATATTCTCCCGGATGTGGGCTGCATTTTGGCTGCCTTTTGGTCTGGAGCTTCTCGTGGTTTGAGGCCTGCCTTCCTCCAACCCCTGCTCTTGATATTCTCCTGGATGTGCGCTGCATTTTGGCTGCCTTTTGGGCTGCAGCTTCTCGTGGTTTGAGGCCTGGCTTGCTCCACCCCCTCCTCTTGAGATTCTCCCGGAGGTGGGCTGGATTTTGGCTGCATTTTGGGCTGGAGCTTCTCATGGTTTGAGGCCTGCCTTGCTCCACCCCCTGCTCTTGAGATTCTCCCGCATGTGGGCTGGAGTTTTGGCTGCCTTTAGGGCTGGAGCTTCTCGTGGTTTGATACTTGCCTTGCTAAAACCCCTGCTCTTGAGATTCTACCGGATGTCGGCTGGTGTTTGGCTTTTTTGGGGCTGGAGCTTCTCGTGGTTTGAGGCCTGGCTTGCTCCACCCCCTGCTCTTGAGATTCTCCCGGATGTGGGCTGGATTTTGGCTGCATTTTGGGTTGGAGCTTCTCTTGGTTTGAGGCCTGGCTTGCTCCACCCCCTGCTCTTGAGATTCTCCCGGATGTGGGCTGGATTTTGGCTGCTTTTTGGGTTGGAGCTTCTCGTGATTTGAGGCCTGGCTTGCTCCACCCCCTGCTCTTGAGATTCTCCCAGATGTGGGCTGGAGTTTGGCTACATTTTGGGCTGGAGCTTCTCGTGGTTTGAGTCCTGCCTTGCTCCATCCCCTGCTCTTGATATTCTCCTCTGTGTGGCCTGGATTTTGGCTGCCTTTTTGGCTGGAGCTTCTCGTGGTTTGAGACCTGGCTTGCTCCACCCCTTGCTCTTGAGATTCTCCCGGATGTGGGCTGGATTTTGGCTGCCTTTTGGGCTGGAGCTTCTCGTGGTTTGAGGCCTGGCTTGCTCCACCCCCTGCTCTTGAAATTCTCCCTGATGTGGCTGGATTTTGGCTGCATTTAGGGCTGGAGCTTCTCGAGGTTTGAGACCTGGCTTGGTGCACACCCTGCTCTTGAGATTCTCCCGGATGTGGGCTGCGTTTTGGCTGCTTTTGGGGCTGGAGCTTCTCGTGGTTTGAGGCCTGCCTTGCTCCACCCCCTGCTTTTGATATTCTCCTCTGTGTGGGCTGGAGTTTGGCTGCCCTTTGGGCTGGAGCTTCTCGTGGTTTCAGTCCTGCCTTGCTCCATCCCCTGCTTTTGATATTCTCCTCTGTGTGGGCTGGATTTTGGCTGCCTTTTGGGCTGGAGCTTCTCGTGGTTTGAGGCCTGGCTTGCTCCACCCCCTTCTCTTGAGATTCTCCCGGAGGTGGACTGTAGTTTGCCTGCTTTTTATGCTGGAGCTTCTCGTGGTTTGAGGCCTGCCTTGCTCCACTCCTTGCTCTTGAGATTCTCCCGGAGGTGGGCTGGAGTTTCGCTGAATCTTGGGCTGGAGCTTCTCGTGGTTTGAGGCCTGGCTTGCTCCAATCCCTGCTCTTGAGATTCTCCCGGAGGTGGGCTGCATTTTGGCTGCCTTCTGGGCTGGAGCTTCTCGTGGTTTGAGGCCTGCCTTGCTCCACCCCCTGCTCTTGAGATTCTCCTCTGTGTGGGCTGCGTTTTGGCTGCCTTTTGGGCTGGAGCTTCTCGTGGTTTGAGGCCTAGCTTGCTCCACCCCCTGCTCTTGAGATTCTCCTGGATGTGGGCTGCAATTTGGCTGCATATTGGGCTGGAGCTTCTCGAGGTTTGAGGCCTGGCTTGCTCCACCCCTTGCTCTTTATATTCTCCCGGATGTGGGCTGGATTTTGGCTGCTTTTTGGGTTGGAGCTTCTCGTGATTTGAGGCCTGGCTTGCTCCACCCCCTGCTCTTGAGATTCTCCCAGATGTGGGCTGGAGTTTGGCTACATTTTGGGCTGGAGCTTCTCGTGGTTTGAGTCCTGCCTTGCTCCATCCCCTGCTCTTGATATTCTCCTCTGTGTGGCCTGGATTTTGGCTGCCTTTTTGGCTGGAGCTTCTCGTGGTTTGAGACCTGGCTTGCTCCACCCCTTGCTCTTGAGATTCTCCCGGATGTGGGCTGGATTTTGGCTGCCTTTTGGGCTGGAGCTTCTCGTGGTTTGAGGCCTGGCTTGCTCCACCCCCTGCTCTTGAAATTCTCCCTGATGTGGCTGGATTTTGGCTGCATTTAGGGCTGGAGCTTCTCGAGGTTTGAGACCTGGCTTGGTGCACACCCTGCTCTTGAGATTCTCCCGGATGTGGGCTGCGTTTTGGCTGCTTTTGGGGCTGGAGCTTCTCGTGGTTTGAGGCCTGCCTTGCTCCACCCCCTGCTTTTGATATTCTCCTCTGTGTGGGCTGGAGTTTGGCTGCCCTTTGGGCTGGAGCTTCTCGTGGTTTCAGTCCTGCCTTGCTCCATCCCCTGCTTTTGATATTCTCCTCTGTGTGGGCTGGATTTTGGCTACCTTTTGGGCTGGAGCTTCTCGTGGTTTGAGGCCTGGCTTGCTCCACCCCCTTCTCTTGAGATTCTCCCGGAGGTGGACTGTAGTTTGCCTGCTTTTTATGCTGGAGCTTCTCGTGGTTTGAGGCCTGCCTTGCTCCACTCCTTGCTCTTGAGATTCTCCCGGAGGTGGGCTGGAGTTTCGCTGAATCTTGGGCTGGAGCTTCTCGTGGTTTGAGGCCTGGCTTGCTCCAATCCCTGCTCTTGAGATTCTCCCGGAGGTGGGCTGCATTTTGGCTGCCTTCTGGGCTGGAGCTTCTCGTGGTTTGAGGCCTGCCTTGCTCCACCCCCTGCTCTTGAGATTCTCCTCTGTGTGGGCTGCGTTTTGGCTGCCTTTTGGGCTGGAGCTTCTCGTGGTTTGAGGCCTAGCTTGCTCCACCCCCTGCTCTTGAGATTCTCCTGGATGTGGGCTGCAATTTGGCTGCATATTGGGCTGGAGCTTCTCGAGGTTTGAGGCCTGGCTTGCTCCACCCCTTGCTCTTTATATTCTCCCAGATGTGGGCTGCATTTTGGCTACCTATTGTGCTGGAGCTTCTCGTGATTTGAGGCCTGGCTTGCTCCACCCCCTGCTTTTGAGATTCTCCCGGATGTGGGCTGGAGTTTGGCTGCATTTTGGGCTGGAGCTTCTCGTGGTTTGAGGCCTGGCTTGCTCCAATCCCTGCTCTTGAGATTCTCCCCGATGTGGGCTGGATTTTGGCTGACTTTTGGGCTGGAGCTTCTCGTGGTTTGTGGCCTGGCTTTCTCCACCCCCTGCTCTCGATATTCTCCCGGATGTGGGCTGCATTTTGGCTGCCTTTTGGTCTGGAGCTTCTCGTGGTTTGAGGCCTGCCTTCCTCCAACCCCTGCTCTTGATATTCTCCTGGATGTGCGCTGCATTTTGGCTGCCTTTTGGGCTGGAGCTTCTCGTGGTTTGAGGCCTGGCTTGCTCCACCCCCTGCTCTTGAGATTCTCCCTGATGTGGCTGGATTTTGGCTGCCTTTAGGGCTGGAGCTTCTCGTGATTAGAGGCCTGGCTTTCTCCACCCCCTGCTCTTGAGATTCTCCCGGATGTGGGCTGGAGTTTGGCTGCATTTTGGGCTGGAGCTTCTCGTGGTTTGAGGCCTGGCTTGCTCCACCCCCTGCTCTTGAGATACTCCCGGATGTGGGCTGCATTTTGGCTGCCTTTTGGGCTGGCGCTTCTTGCGGTTTGAGGCCTGGCTTGTTCCACCCACTGCTCTTGATATTCTCCCGGTTGTGGGCTGGAGTTTGGCTGCCTTTTGGGCTGGAGCTTCTCGTGGTTTGAGGCCTGGCTTTCTCCTCCCCCTGCTCTTGATATTCTCCTCCATGTTGGCTAGATTTTGCCTGCCTTTTGGGCTGGAGCTTCTCGTGGTTTGAGGCCTGGCTTGCTCCACCCCCTGCTCTTGAGATTCTCCCGGAGGTGGGCTGGAATTTGGCTGAATCTTGGGCTGGAGCTTCTCGTGGTTTGAGGCCTGGCTTGCTCCAATCCCTGCTCTTGAGATTCTCCCGGATGTGGGCTGGAGTTTGGCTGCCTTTTGGGCTGGAGCTTCTCGTGGTTTGAGGCCTGGCTTGCTCCACCCCCTGCTCTTGAGATTCTCCCGGAGGTGGACTGGAGTTTGCCTGCTTTTTGGGCTGGAGCTTCTCGTGGTTTGAGGCCTGCTTTGCTCCACCCTTTGCTCTTGAGATTCTCCCGGATGTGCGCTGCATTTTGGCTGCCTTTTGGGCTGGAGCTTCTCGTGGTTTGAGGCCTGGCTTGCTCCAATCCCTGCTCTTGATATTCTCCCGGATGTGGGCTGGATTTTGGCTGCCTTTTGGGCTGGAGCTTCTCGTGGTTTGGGGCCAGGCTTGCTCCACCCCCTGCTCTTGAAATTGTCCCTGATGTGGCTGGATTTTGGCTGCCTTTTGGGCTGGAGCTTCTCGTGGTTTGAGGCCTGGCATGTTCCACCCCCTGCTCTTTATATTCTCCCGGTTGTGGGCTGGATTTTGGCTGCCTTTTGGGCTGGAGCTTCTCGTGGTTTGAGGCCTGGCATGTTCCACCCCCTGCTCTTGATATTCTCCCGGATTTGGGCTGCATTTTGGCTGCATTTTCGGCTGGACGTTATCGTAGATTAAGCCCCGCCTTGCTCCACACCCTGCTCTTGAGATTCTCCCGGAGGTGGGCTGGAGTTTGGCTGCATTTTGGGATGGAGCTTCTCGTGGTTTGAGGCCTGGATTGCTCCACCCCCTGCTCTTTATATTCTCCCGGTTGTGGGCTGGATTTTGGCTGCCTTTTGGGCTGGAGCTTCTTGCGGTTTGAGGCCTGGCTTTTTCCACCCACTTCTCTTGATATTCTCCTCCATGTGGGGTGGATTTTGGTTGCATTTTTGGGCTGGAGCTTCTTGAGGTTTGTGGCCTGGCTTGCTCCACCCCCTGCTCTTGATATTCTCCCGGATGTGGGCTGCATTTTGGCTGGATTTTGGGCTGGAGCTTCTCGTGGTTTGAGGCCTGCCTTGCTCCAACCCCTTCTCTTGAGATTCTCCTGGATGTGGGCTGGAGTTTGGCTGCCTTTTGGGCTGGAGCTTCTCGTGGTTTGAGGCCTGCCTTGCTCCAACCCCTGCTCTTGATATTCTCCCGGAGGTGGGCTGGAGTTTCGCTGAATCTTTGGCTGGAGCTTCTCGTGGTTTGAGGCCTGCCTCGCTCCAAGCCCTGCTCTTGAGATTCTCCCGGAGGTGGGCTGGATTTTGGCTGCCTTATGGGCTGCAGCATCTCTTGGTTTGAGGCCTGGCTTCCTCCACCCCCTGCTCTTGAGATTCTCCCGGATGTGGGCTGGAGTTTGGCTGCCTTTTGGGCTGGAGCTTCTCGTGGTTTGAGACCTGGATTGCTCCAATCCCTGCTCTTGAGATTCTCCCGGATGTGGGCTGGATTTTGGCTGCCTTTTGGACTGGAGCTTCTCGTGGTTTGAGGCCTGGCTTGCTCCAACCCCTGCTCTTGAGATTCTCCTGGATGTCGGCTGGATTTTGGCTTGCTTTTCGGCTGGACCTTCTCGTGGTTTGAGGCCTGCCTTCCTCCACCCCTTGCTCTTGAGATTCTCCTCAGTGTGGGCTGCATATTGGTTGCATTTTCAGCTGGAGCTTCTCGTGGTTTGAGGCCAGGCTTGCTCCACCTCCTGCTCTTGAGATTCTCCTGGATGTGGCCTGTATTTTGGCTGCGTTTTGTGCTGGAGCTTCTCGTGGTTTGAGGCCTGCCTTGCTCCACCCCTTGCTCTTGAGCTTCTCCCGGAGGTGGGCTGGATTTTGGCTGCCTTTTGGGCTGGAGCTTCTCGTGGTTTGAGGCCTGCCTTGCTCCACCCCCTGCTCTTGAGATTCTCCCGGATTTGGGCTGCATTTTGGCTGCCTTTTGGGCTGGAGCTTCTCGTGGTTTGAGGCCTGGCTTGCTCCACCCCCTGCTCTTTATATTCTCCCGGTTGTGGGCTGGATTTTGGCTGCCTTTTGGGCTGGAGCTTCTCGTGGTTTGAGGCCTGCCTTGCTCCACCCCCTTCTCTTGATATTCTCTCGGATGTGGGCTGCATTTTGGCTGCCTATTGTGCTGGAGATTCTTGTGGTTTGAGGCCTGGCTTGCTCCACCCCCTGCTCTTGAGATTCTCCCAGATGTGGGCTGCATTTTGGCTGCCTTTTGGGCTGGAGCTTCTCGTGGTTTGAGGCCTGGATTGCTCCACCCCCTGCTCTTGATATTCTCCCGGATGTGGGCTGGAGTTTGGCTACCTTTTGGGCTATAGCTTCTCGTGGTTTGAGGCCTGGCTTGCTGCAATCCCTGCTCTTGATATTCTCCCGGAGGTGGCCTGCAGTTTGGCTGCATTTTGGGCTGGAGCTTCTCGTTGTTTGGGGCCTGGCTTTCTGCACCCCCTGCTCTCGATATTCTCCCGGATGTGGGCTGGATTTTGGCTGCCTTTTGGGCTGGAGCTTCTCGTGATTTGAGGCCTGGCTTGCTCCATCCCCTGCTCTTGAGATTCTCCGTGATGTGGCTGGATTTTGGCTGCCTTTAGGGCTGGAGCTTCTCGTGATTAGAGGCCTGGCTTTCTCCACCCCCTGCTTTTGAGATTCTCCCGGATGTGGGCTGGAGTTTGGCTGCATTTTGGGCTGGAGCTTCTCGTGGTTTGAGGCCTGGCTTGCTCCAATCCCTGCTCTTGAGATTCTCCCCGATGTGGGCTGGATTTTGGCTGACTTTTGGGCTGGAGCTTCTCGTGGTTTGTGGCCTGGCTTTCTCCACCCCCTGCTCTCGATATTCTCCCGGATGTGGGCTGCATTTTGGCTGCCTTTTGGTCTGGAGCTTCTCGTGGTTTGAGGCCTGCCTTCCTCCAACCCCTGCTCTTGATATTCTCCTGGATGTGCGCTGCATTTTGGCTGCCTTTTGGGCTGGAGCTTCTCGTGGTTTGAGGCCTGGCTTGCTCCACCCCCTGCTCTTGAGATTCTCCCTGATGTGGCTGGATTTTGGCTGCCTTTAGGGCTGGAGCTTCTCGTGATTAGAGGCCTGGCTTTCTCCACCCCCTGCTCTTGAGATTCTCCCGGATGTGGGCTGGAGTTTGGCTGCATTTTGGGCTGGAGCTTCTCGTGGTTTGAGGCCTGGCTTGCTCCACCCCCTGCTCTTGAGATACTCCCGGATGTGGGCTGCATTTTGGCTGCCTTTTGGGCTGGAGCTTCTTGCGGTTTGAGGCCTGGCTTGTTCCACCCACTGCTCTTGATATTCTCCCGGTTGTGGGCTGGAGTTTGGCTGCCTTTTGGGCTGGAGCTTCTCGTGGTTTGAGGCCTGGCTTTCTCCTCCCCCTGCTCTTGATATTCTCCTCCATGTTGGCTAGATTTTGCCTGCCTTTTGGGCTGGAGCTTCTCGTGGTTTGAGGCCTGGCTTGCTCCACCCCCTGCTCTTGAGATTCTCCCGGAGGTGGGCTGGAATTTGGCTGAATCTTGGGCTGGAGCTTCTCGTGGTTTGAGGCCTGGCTTGCTCCAATCCCTGCTCTTGAGATTCTCCCGGATGTGGGCTGGAGTTTGGCTGCCTTTTGGGCTGGAGCTTCTCGTGGTTTGAGGCCTGGCTTGCTCCACCCCCTGCTCTTGAGATTCTCCCGGAGGTGGACTGGAGTTTGCCTGCTTTTTGGGCTGGAGCTTCTCGTGGTTTGAGGCCTGCTTTGCTCCACCCTTTGCTCTTGAGATTCTCCCGGATGTGCGCTGCATTTTGGCTGCCTTTTGGGCTGGAGCTTCTCGTGGTTTGAGGCCTGGCTTGCTCCAATCCCTGCTCTTGATATTCTCCCGGATGTGGGCTGGATTTTGGCTGCCTTTTGGGCTGGAGCTTCTCGTGGTTTGGGGCCAGGCTTGCTCCACCCCCTGCTCTTGAAATTGTCCCTGATGTGGCTGGATTTTGGCTGCCTTTTGGGCTGGAGCTTCTCGTGGTTTGAGGCCTGGCATGTTCCACCCCCTGCTCTTTATATTCTCCCGGTTGTGGGCTGGATTTTGGCTGCCTTTTGGGCTGGAGCTTCTCGTGGTTTGAGGCCTGGCATGTTCCACCCCCTGCTCTTGATATTCTCCCGGATTTGGGCTGCATTTTGGCTGCATTTTCGGCTGGACGTTATCGTAGATTAAGCCCCGCCTTGCTCCACACCCTGCTCTTGAGATTCTCCCGGAGGTGGGCTGGAGTTTGGCTGCATTTTGGGATGGAGCTTCTCGTGGTTTGAGGCCTGGATTGCTCCACCCCCTGCTCTTTATATTCTCCCGGTTGTGGGCTGGATTTTGGCTGCCTTTTGGGCTGGAGCTTCTTGCGGTTTGAGGCCTGGCTTTTTCCACCCACTTCTCTTGATATTCTCCCGGTTGTGGGGTGGATTTTGGTTGCATTTTTGGGCTGGAGCTTCTTGAGGTTTGTGGCCTGGCTTGCTCCACCCCCTGCTCTTGATATTCTCCCGGATGTGGGCTGCATTTTGGCTGGATTTTGGGCTGGAGCTTCTCGTGGTTTGAGGCCTGCCTTGCTCCAACCCCTTCTCTTGAGATTCTCCTGGATGTGGGCTGGAGTTTGGCTGCCTTTTGGGCTGGAGCTTCTCGTGGTTTGAGGCCTGCCTTGCTCCAACCCCTGCTCTTGATATTCTCCCGGAGGTGGGCTGGAGTTTCGCTGAATCTTTGGCTGGAGCTTCTCGTGGTTTGAGGCCTGCCTCGCTCCAAGCCCTGCTCTTGAGATTCTCCCGGAGGTGGGCTGGATTTTGGCTGCCTTATGGGCTGCAGCATCTCTTGGTTTGAGGCCTGGCTTCCTCCACCCCCTGCTCTTGAGATTCTCCCGGATGTGGGCTGGAGTTTGGCTGCCTTTTGGGCTGGAGCTTCTCGTGGTTTGAGACCTGGATTGCTCCAATCCCTGTTCTTGAGATTCTCCCGGATGTGGGCTGGATTTTGGCTGCCTTTTGGACTGGAGCTTCTCGTGGTTTGAGGCCTGGCTTGCTCCAACCCCTGCTCTTGAGATTCTCCTGGATGTCGGCTGGATTTTGGCTTGCTTTTCGGCTGGACCTTCTCGTGGTTTGAGGCCTGCCTTCCTCCACCCCTTGCTCTTGAGATTCTCCTCAGTGTGGGCTGCATATTGGCTGCATTTTCAGCTGGAGCTTCTCGTGGTTTGAGGCCAGGCTTGCTCCACCTCCTGCTCTTGAGATTCTCCTGGATGTGGCCTGTATTTTGGCTGCGTTTTGTGCTGGAGCTTCTCGTGGTTTGAGGCCTGCCTTGCTCCACCCCTTGCTCTTGAGCTTCTCCCGGAGGTGGGCTGGATTTTGGCTGCCTTTTGGGCTGGAGCTTCTCGTGGTTTGAGGCCTGCCTTGCTCCACCCCCTGCTCTTGAGATTCTCCCGGATTTGGGCTGCATTTTGGCTGCCTTTTGGGCTGGAGCTTCTCGTGGTTTGAGGCCTGGCTTGCTCCACCCCCTGCTCTTTATATTCTCCCGGTTGTGGGCTGGATTTTGGCTGCCTTTTGGGCTGGAGCTTCTCGTGGTTTGAGGCCTGCCTTGCTCCACCCCCTTCTCTTGATATTCTCTCGGATGTGGGCTGCATTTTGGCTGCCTATTGTGCTGGAGATTCTTGTGGTTTGAGGCCTGGCTTGCTCCACCCCCTGCTCTTGAGATTCTCCCAGATGTGGGCTGCATTTTGGCTGCCTTTTGGGCTGGAGCTTCTCGTGGTTTGAGGCCTGGATTGCTCCACCCCCTGCTCTTGATATTCTCCCGGATGTGGGCTGGAGTTTGGCTACCTTTTGGGCTATAGCTTCTCGTGGTTTGAGGCCTGGCTTGCTGCAATCCCTGCTCTTGATATTCTCCCGGAGGTGGCCTGCAGTTTGGCTGCATTTTGGGCTGGAGCTTCTCGTTGTTTGGGGCCTGGCTTTCTGCACCCCCTGCTCTTGATATTCTCCCGGATGTGGGCTGGATTTTGGCTGCCTTTTGGGCTGGAGCTTCTCATGGTTGGAGGCCTGGCTTGCTCCAACCCTTGCTCTTGATATTCCTTCGGATGTTTGCTGCATTTTGGCTGGCTTTTGGGCTGGAGCTTCTCGTGGTTTGAGGCCTGGCTTGCTCCACTCCTTGCTCTTGAGATTCTCCCGGAGGTGGGCTGGATTTTGGCTGCCTTTTGGGCTGGAGCTTCTCGAGGTTTGAGGCCTGGCTTGCTCCACCCCCTGCTCTTGAGATTCTCCCGGATGAGGTTTGCATTTTGGCTGCCTTTTGGGCTGGAGCTTCTCGTGGTTTGAGGCCTGCCTTGCTCCACCCCCTGTTCTTGATGTTCTCCTGGATGTGGTCTTGATTTTGGCTGCATTTTGGGCTGGAGCTTCTCGAGGTTTGAGGCCTGCCTTGCTCCACCCCCTACTCTTGAGATTCACCTGGAGGTGGGCTGGATTTTGGCTGCCTGTTGGGCTGGAGCTTCTCGTGGTTTGAGGACTGCCTTGCTCCACCCCCTGCTCTTGATATTCTCCTGGATGTGGGCTGGATATTGACGGCCTTTTGGGCTGGAGCTTCTCGTGGTTTGAGGCCTGGCTTGTTCCACCCCTTGCTCTTGAGATTCTTCCGGAGGTGGGCTGCATTTTGGCTGCCTTTTTGGCTGGAGTTTCTCGTGGTTTGAGGCCTGGCTTTCTCCAACCCCTGCTCTTGAGATTCTCCCGGATGTGGGCTGGATTTTGGCTGCCTTTTGGGCTGGAGCTTCTCGTGGTTTGAGGCCTGCCTTGCTCCACCCCTTGCTCTTGAGATTCTCCCGGAGGTGGGCTGGATTTTGGCTGCCTTTTCGGCTGGAGCTTCTCGTGGTTTGAGGCCTGGCTTGCTCCAACCCCTGCTCTTGAGATTCTCCCGGATGTGGGCTGCATTTTGGCTGCCTTTAAGGCTGGAGCTTCTCGTGATTAGAGGCCTGGCTTTCTCCACCCCCTGCTCTTGAGATTCTCCCGGATATACGCTGTATTTTGGCTGCCTTTTGGTCTGGAGCTTCTCGTGGTTTGAGGCCTGCCTTGCTCCACCCCCTGCTCTTGAGATTCTCCCGGATTTGGGCTGCATTTTGGCTGCCTTTTGGGCTGGAGCTTCTCGTGGTTTGAGGCCTGCCTTGCTCCACCCCCTTCTCTTGATATTCTCTCGGATGTGGGCTGCATTTTGGCTGCCAATTTTCCGGCAGATTCTCGTGGTTTGAGGCCTGGCTTGCTCCACCCCCTGCTCTTGATATTCTCCCGGATGTGGTTTGCATTTTGGCTGCCTTTTGGGCTGGAGCTTCTCGTGGTTTGAGGCCTGCCTTGCTCCACCCCCTGCTCTTGAGATTCTCCTCTGTGTGGGCTGCATTTTGGCTGCCTTTTGGGCTGGAGCTTCTCGTGGTTTGAGGCCTGCCTTGCTCCACCCCCTGCTCTTGATGTTCTCCCGCATGTGGTCTTGATTTTGGCTGCCTTTAGGGCTGGAGCTTCTGGAGGTTTGAGGCCTGCCTTGCTCCACCCCCTGCTCTTGAGATTCTCCTGGATGTGGGCTGCATTTTGGCTGCATTTTGGGCTGGAGCTTCTCGTGGTTTGAGGCCTGCCTTGCTCCACCTCCTGCTCTTGATGTTCTCCCGCATGTGGTCTTGATTTTGGCTGCCTTTAGGGCTGGAGCTTCTGGAGGTTTGAGGCCTGCCTTGCTCCACCCCCTGCTCTTCATATTCTCCTGGATGAGGGCTGGATTTTGATGGCCTTTTGGGCTGGAGCTTTTCGTGGTTTGAGGCCTGCCTTGCTCCACCCCCTGCTCTTGAGATTCTCCCGGATGTGGGCAGGAGTTTGGCTGCCTTTTGGGCTGGAGCTTCTCGTGGTTTGAGGCCTGGCTTGCTCCACACCCTGCTCTTGAGATTCTCCCGGAAGTGGACTGGAGTTTGCCTGCTTTTTGGTCTGGAGCTTCTTGTGGTTTGAGGCCTGCCTTGTTCCAACCACTGCTCTTGATATTCTCCCGGATGTGGGCTGCCATTTGGCTGCCTTTTGGGCTGGAGCTTCTCCTGGATTGAGGCCTGCCTTGCTCCACCCCTTGCTCTTGAGATTCTCCCGGATGTGGGCTGCATTTTGGCTGCCTTTTGGGCTGGAGCTTCTTGCGGTTTGAGGCCTGGCTTGTTCCACCCACTGCTCTTGATATTCTCCCGGTTGTGGGCTGGATTTTGGTTGCCTTTTGGGCTGGAGCTTCTTGTGGTTTGAGGCCTGGCTTGCTCCACCCCCTTCTCTTGATATTCTCCCAGATGTTTGCTGCATTTTGGCTGGCTTTTGGGCTGGAGCTTCTCGTGGTTTGAGGCCTGCCTTGCTCCAACGCCTGCTCTTGAGATTCTCCCGGATGTGGGCTGGAGTTTGGCTGATACTTGGGCTGGAGCTTCTCGTGGTTTGAGGCCTGCCTTTCTCCACCCCTTGCTCTTGAGATTCTCCTGGAGGTGGGCTGCATTTTGGCTGCCTTTTGGGCTGGAGCTTCTCGTGGTTTGAGGCCTGCATTGCTCCACTCCTTGCTCTTGAAATTCTCCCGGAGGTGGGCTGGATTTTGGCTGCCTTTTGGGCTGGAGCTTCTCGAGGTTTGAGGCCTGGCTTGCTCCACCCCCTGCTCTTGATATTCTCCCGGATGTGGGCTGCATTTTGGCTGCCTTTTGGGCTGGAGCTTCTCGTGGTTTGAGGCCTGCCTTGCTCCACCCCCTGCTCTTGAGATTCTCCCGGATGTGGGCTGCCATTTGGCTGCCTTTTGGGCTGGAGCTTTTTGTGGTATGAGGCCTGCCTTGCTCCACACCCTGCTCTTGATGTTCTCCCGGATGTGGGCTGCATTTTGGCTGCCTTTAGGGCTGGAGCTTCTCGAGGTTTGAGGCCTGCCTTGCTCCACCCCCTACTCTTGAGATTCTCCCGGAGGTGGGCTGCATTTTGGCTGCCTTTTGGGCTGGAGCTTCTCGTGGTTTGAGGCCTGCCTTGCTCCACCCCCTGCTCTTGAGATTCTCCCGGATGTGGGCTGCATTTTGGCTGCCTTTTGGGCTGGAGCTTCTCGTGGTTTGAGGCCTGGCTTGCTCCACCCCCTGCTCTTGAGATTCTCCCAGATGTGGGCTGGAGTTTGGCTGCCTTTTGGGCTGGAGCTTCTCGTGGTTTGAGGCCTGCCTTGCTGCACCCCCTGCTCTTGAGATTCTCCCAGATGTGTGCTGCATTTTGGCTGCCTTTGGGCTGGAGCTTCTCGTGGTTTGAGGCCTGCCTTGCTCCATCCCCTGCTCTTGATATTCTCCTCCGTGTGGGCTGGATTTTGGCTGCCTTTTGGGCTGGAGCTTCTCATGGTTTGAGGCCTGCCTTGCTCCACACCCTGCTCTTGATATTGTCCCGGAGGTGGGCTGGAGTTTCGCTGAATCTTGGGCTGGAGCTTCTCGTGGTTTGAGGCCTGGCTTGCTTCAATCCCTGCTCTTGAGATTCTCCCGGAGGTGGGCTGGATTTTGGCTGCCTTTTGGGCTGGAGCTTCTCGTAGTTTGAGGCCTGGCTTGCTCCACCCCCTGCTCTTGAGCTTCTCCTGGATGTGGGCTGGAGTTTGGCTTCCTTTTGGGCTGGAGCTTCTCGCGGTTTGAGGCCTGGCTTGCTCCACCCACTGCTCTTGATATTTCCCGAGATATTGGCTGCATTTTGGCTGCCTTTTGGGCTGGAGCTTCTCGTAGTTTGAAGCCTGGATTGCTCCACCCCCTGCTCTTGATATTCTCCCGGATGTGGGCTGGAGTTTGGCTGCCTTTTGGGCTGGAGCTTCTCGTGGTTTGAGGCCTGCCTTGCTCCACCCCCTGCTCTTCATATTCTCCTGGATGAGGGCTGGATTTTGACGGCCTTTTGGGCTGGAGCTTTTCGTGGTTTGAGGCCTGCCTTGCTCCACCCCTTGCTCTTGAAATTCTCCCTGATGTGGCTGGATTTTGGCTGCCTTTTGGGCTGGAGCTTCTCGTGATTAGAGGCCTAGCTTTCTCCACCCCCTGCTCTTGAGATTCTCCCGGATGTGGGCTGTATTTTGGCTGCCTGTTGGGCTGGAGCTTCTCGTGGTTTGAGGCCTGGCTTGCTCCAACCCCTGCTCTTGAGATTCTCTCGGATGTGGGCAGGAGTTTGGCTGCCTTTTGGGCTGGAGCTTCTTGTGGTTTGAGGCCTGCCTTGTTCCACCCCCTGCTCTTGATATTGTCACGGATGTGGGCTGCCATTTGGCTGCCTTTTGGGCTGGAGCTTCTCCTGGATTGAGGCCTGCCTTGCTCCAACCCCTGCTCTTGAGATTCTCCCAGAGGTGGGCTGCATTTTGGCTACCTTTTTGGCTGGATCTTCTCGTGGTTTGAGGCCTGGCTTTCTCCAACCCCTGCTCTTGATATTCTCCCGGATGTGGGCTGTATTTTGGCTGCCTTTTGGGCTGGAGTTTCTCCTGGTTTGAGGCCTGGCTTGCTCCACCCCCTGCTCTTGAGATTCTCCCGGAAGTGGGCTGCATTTTGGCTGCCTGTTGGGCTGGAGCTTCTCGTGGTTCGAGGCCTGGCTTGCTCCAACCCCTGCTCTTGAGATTCTCCCGGATGTGGACTGGATTTTGCCTGCATTTTGGTCTGGAGCTTCTCGTGGTTTGAGTCCTGCCTTGCTGCACCCCCTGCTCTTGAGATTCTCCCGGATGTGGGCTGCCATTTGGCTGCAATTTGTGCTGGAGCTTCTTGCGGTTTGAGGCCTGGATTGTTCCACCCCCTGCTCTTGATATTCTCCTCCATGTGGGCTAGATTTTGCCTGCCTTTTGGGCTGGAGCTTCTTGTGGTTTGAGGCCTGGCTTGCTCCACGCCCTGCTCTTGATATTCTCCCGCATGTTGGCTGCATTTTGGCTGCCTTTTGGGCTGGAGCTTCTTGTGGTTTGAGGCCTGGATTGTTCCACCCCCTGCTCTTGATATTCTCCTCCATGTGGGCTAGATTTTGCCTGCCTTTTGGGCTGGAGCTTCTTGTGGTTTGAGGCCTGGCTTGCTCCACGCCCTGCTCTTCAGATTCTCCCGGATGTGGGCTGCATTTTGGCTGCTTTTTGGGCTGCAGCTTCTCGTGGTTTGAGGCCTGGATTGCTCCACCCCCTGCTCGTGATATTCTGCTGGATGTGGGCTGGAGTTTGGCTGCATTTTGGGCTGGAGCTTCTCGTGGTTTGAGGCCTGGCTTGCTCCAACCCCTGCCCTTGATATTCTCCTGCATATGGGCTGCATTTTGGCTGCCTTTTGGTTTGGAGCTTCTCGTGGTTTGAAGCCTGGATTGCTCCACCCCCTGCTCTTGATATTCTCCCGGATGTGGGCTGGAGTTTGGCTGCCTTTTGGGCTGGAGCTTCTCGTGGTTTGAGGCCTGCCTTGCTCCACCCCCTGCTCTTCATATTCTCCTGGATGAGGGCTGCATTTTGGCTGCCTTTTGGGCTGGAGCTTCTTGCGTTTTGAGGCCTGGCTTGTTCCACCCACTGCTCTTGATATTCTCCCGGTTGTGGGCTGGATTTTGGTTGCCTTTTGGGCTGGAGCTTCTTGTGGTTTGAGGCCTGGCTTGCTCCACCCCCTTCTCTTGATATTCTCCCAGATGTTTGCTGCATTTTGGCTGGCTTTTGGGCTGGAGCTTCTCGTGGTTTGAGGCCTGCCTTGCTCCAACGCCTGCTCTTGAGATTCTCCCGGATGTGGGCTGGAGTTTGGCTGATATTTGGGCTGGAGCTTCTCGTGGTTTGAGGCCTGCCTTTCTCCACCCCTTACTCTTGAGATTCTCCTGGAGGTGGGCTGCATTTTGGCTGCCTTTTGGGCTGGAGCTTCTCATGGTTTGAGGCCTGCATTGCTCCACTCCTTGCTCTTGAAATTCTCCCGGAGGTGGGCTGGATTTTGGCTGCCTTTTGGGCTGGAGCTTCTCGAGGTTTGAGGCCTGGCTTGCTCCACCCCCTGCTCTTGATATTCTCCCGGATGTGGGCTGCATTTTGGCTGCCTTTTGGGCTGGAGCTTCTCGTGGTTTGAGGCCTGCCTTGCTCCACCCCCTGCTCTTGAGATTCTCCCGGATGTGGGCTGCCATTTGGCTGCCTTTTGGGCTGGAGCTTTTTGTGGTATGAGGCCTGCCTTGCTCCACACCCTGCTCTTGATGTTCTCCCGGATGTGGGCTGCATTTTGGCTGCCTTTAGGGCTGGAGCTTCTCGAGGTTTGAGGCCTGCCTTGCTCCACCCCCTACTCTTGAGATTCTCCCGGAGGTGGGCTGCATTTTGGCTGCCTTTTGGGCTGGAGCTTCTCGTGGTTTGAGGCCTGCCTTGCTCCACCCCCTGCTCTTGAGATTCTCCCGGATGTGGGCTGCATTTTGGCTGCCTTTTGGGCTGGAGCTTCTCGTGGTTTGAGGCCTGGCTTGCTCCACCCCCTGCTCTTGAGATTCTCCCAGATGTGGGCTGGAGTTTGGCTGCCTTTTGGGCTGGAGCTTCTCGTGGTTTGAGGCCTGCCTTGCTGCACCCCCTGCTCTTGAGATTCTCCCAGATGTGTGCTGCATTTTGGCTGCCTTTGGGCTGGAGCTTCTCGTGGTTTGAGGCCTGCCTTGCTCCATCCCCTGCTCTTGATATTCTCCTCCGTGTGGGCTGGATTTTGGCTGCCTTTTGGGCTGGAGCTTCTCATGGTTTGAGGCCTGCCTTGCTCCACACCCTGCTCTTGATATTGTCCCGGAGGTGGGCTGGAGTTTCGCTGAATCTTGGGCTGGAGCTTCTCGTGGTTTGAGGCCTGGCTTGCTTCAATCCCTGCTCTTGAGATTCTCCCGGAGGTGGGCTGGATTTTGGCTGCCTTTTGGGCTGGAGCTTCTCGAGGTTTGAGGCCTGCCTTCCTCCACCCCCTGCTCTTGATGTTCTCCCGGATGTGGTCTTGATTTTGGCTGCCTTTCGGGTTGGAGCTTCTCGTGGTTTGAGGCCTGGCTTGCTCCACCCCCTGCTCTTGAGATTCTCCCGGATGTGGGCTGGAGTTTGGCTGCCTTTTGGGCTGGAGCTTCTCGTAGTTTGAGGCCTGGCTTGCTCCACCCCCTGCTCTTGAGCTTCTCCTGGATGTGGGCTGGAGTTTGGCTTCCTTTTGGGCTGGAGCTTCTCGCGGTTTGAGGCCTGGCTTGCTCCACCCACTGCTCTTGATATTTCCCGAGATATTGGCTGCATTTTGGCTGCCTTTTGGGCTGGAGCTTCTCGTAGTTTGAAGCCTGGATTGCTCCACCCCCTGCTCTTGATATTCTCCCGGATGTGGGCTGGAGTTTGGCTGCCTTTTGGGCTGGAGCTTCTCGTGGTTTGAGGCCTGCCTTGCTCCACCCCCTGCTCTTCATATTCTCCTGGATGAGGGCTGGATTTTGACGGCCTTTTGGGCTGGAGCTTTTCGTGGTTTGAGGCCTGCCTTGCTCCACCCCTTGCTCTTGAAATTCTCCCTGATGTGGCTGGATTTTGGCTGCCTTTTGGGCTGGAGCTTCTCGTGATTAGAGGCCTAGCTTTCTCCACCCCCTGCTCTTGAGATTCTCCCGGATGTGGGCTGTATTTTGGCTGCCTGTTGGGCTGGAGCTTCTCGTGGTTTGAGGCCTGCCTTGCTCCAACCCCTGCTCTTGAGATTCTCTCGGATGTGGGCAGGAGTTTGGCTGCCTTTTGGGCTGGAGCTTCTCGTGGTTTGAGGCCTGCCTTGTTCCACCCCCTGCTCTTGATATTGTCACGGATGTGGGCTGCCATTTGGCTGCCTTTTGGGCTGGAGCTTCTCCTGGATTGAGGCCTGCCTTGCTCCAACCCCTGCTCTTGAGATTCTCCCAGAGGTGGGCTGCATTTTGGCTACCTTTTTGGCTGGATCTTCTCGTGGTTTGAGGCCTGGCTTTCTCCAACCCCTGCTCTTGATATTCTCCCGGATGTGGGCTGTATTTTGGCTGCCTTTTGGGCTGGAGTTTCTCCTGGTTTGAGGCCTGGCTTGCTCCACCCCCTGCTCTTGAGATTCTCCCGGAAGTGGGCTGCATTTTGGCTGCCTGTTGGGCTGGAGCTTCTCGTGGTTCGAGGCCTGGCTTGCTCCAACCCCTGCTCTTGAGATTCTCCCGGATGTGGACTGGATTTTGCCTGCATTTTGGTCTGGAGCTTCTCGTGGTTTGAGTCCTGCCTTGCTGCACCCCCTGCTCTTGAGATTCTCCCGGATGTGGGCTGCCATTTGGCTGCAATTTGTGCTGGAGCTTCTTGCGGTTTGAGGCCTGGATTGTTCCACCCCCTGCTCTTGATATTCTCCTCCATGTGGGCTAGATTTTGCCTGCCTTTTGGGCTGGAGCTTCTTGTGGTTTGAGGCCTGGCTTGCTCCACGCCCTGCTCTTGATATTCTCCCGCATGTTGGCTGCATTTTGGCTGCCTTTTGGGCTGGAGCTTCTTGTGGTTTGAGGCCTGGATTGTTCCACCCCCTGCTCTTGATATTCTCCTCCATGTGGGCTAGATTTTGCCTGCCTTTTGGGCTGGAGCTTCTTGTGGTTTGAGGCCTGGCTTGCTCCACGCCCTGCTCTTCAGATTCTCCCGGATGTGGGCTGCATTTTGGCTGCTTTTTGGGCTGCAGCTTCTCGTGGTTTGAGGCCTGGATTGCTCCACCCCCTGCTCGTGATATTCTGCTGGATGTGGGCTGGAGTTTGGCTGCATTTTGGGCTGGAGCTTCTCGTGGTTTGAGGCCTGGCTTGCTCCAACCCCTGCCCTTGATATTCTCCTGCATATGGGCTGCATTTTGGCTGCCTTTTGGTTTGGAGCTTCTCGTGGTTTGAAGCCTGGATTGCTCCACCCCCTGCTCTTGATATTCTCCCGGATGTGGGCTGGAGTTTGGCTGCCTTTTGGGCTGGAGCTTCTCGTGGTTTGAGGCCTGCCTTGCTCCACCCCCTGCTCTTCATATTCTCCTGGATGAGGGCTGGATTTTGACGGCCTTTTGGGCTGGAGCTTTTCGTGGTTTGAGGCCTGCCTTGCTCCACCCCTTGCTCTTGAAATTCTCCCTGATGTGGCTGGATTTTGGCTGCCTTTTGGGCTGGAGCTTCTCGTGATTAGAGGCCTAGCTTTCTCCACCCCCTGCTCTTGAGATTCTCCCGGATGTGGGCTGTATTTTGGCTGCCTGTTGGGCTGGAGCTTCTCGTGGTTTGAGGCCTGGCTTGCTCCAACCCCTGCTCTTGAGATTCTCTCGGATGTGGGCAGGAGTTTGGCTGCCTTTTGGGCTGGAGCTTCTCGTGGTTTGAGGCCTGCCTTGTTCCACCCCCTGCTCTTGATATTGTCACGGATGTGGGCTGCCATTTGGCTGCCTTTTGGGCTGGAGATTCTCCTGGATTGAGGCCTGGTTTGCTCCACCCCCTGCTCTTGAGATTCTCCCGGAAGTGGGCTGCATTTTGGCTGCATTTTGGTCTGGAGCTTCTCGTGGTTTGAGGCCTGCCTTGCTCCACCTCCTGCTCTTCAGATTCTCCTCTGTTTGGGCTGCATTTTGGCTGAATTTGGGCTGGAGCTTCTCGTGGTTTGAGGCCTGCCTTGCTGCACCCCCTGCTCTTGAGATTCTCCCGGATGTGGGCTGCCATTTGGCTGCAATTTGTGCTGGAGCTTTTTGCGGTTTGAGGCCTGGATTGTTCCACCCCCTGCTCTTGATATTCTCCTCCATGTGGGCTAGATTTTGCCTGCCTTTTGGGCTGGAGCTTCTTGTGGTTTGAGGCCTGGCTTGCTCCACGCCCTGCTCTTCAGATTCTCCCGGATGTGGGCTGCATTTTGGCTGCTTTTTGGGCTGGAGCTTCTCGTGGTTTGAGGCCTGGATTGCTCCACCCCCTGCTCGTGATATTCTGCTGGATGTGGGCTGGAGTTTGGCTGCATTTTGGGCTGGAGCTTCTCGTGGTTTGAGGCCTGCCTTGCTCCACCCCCTGCTTTTGATATTCTCCTGGATGTGGGCTGGAGTTTGGCAGCCTTTTGGGCTGGAGCTTCTCGTGGTTTGAGGCCTGGCTTGCTCCACCACCTGCTCTTGATATTCTCCTGGATGTGGGCTGGATATTAGCTGATTTTTGGGCTGGAGCTTCTCGTGGTTTGAGGCCTGCTTGCTCCACCCCCTGCTCTTGAGATTCTCCCGGATGTGGGCTGGATTTTGGCTGCTTTTTGGGCTGGAGCTTCTCGAGGTTTGAGGCCTGCCTTGCTCCACCCCCTGCTCTTGAGATTCTCCCGGATGTGGGCTGGAGTTTGGCTGCCTTTTGGGCTGGAGCTTCTCGTGGTTTGAGGCCTGGCTTGCTCCACCCCCTGCTCTTGAGATTCTCCCGGATGTGGGCTGCATTTTGGCTGCCTTTAGGGCTGGAGCTTCTCGTGGTTTGAGGCCTGGCTTGCTCCACCCCCTGCTCTTGAGATTCTCCTCCGTGTGGGCTGAATTTTGGCTGCATTTTGGGCTGGAGCTTCTCTTGGTTTGAGGCCTGGCTTGCTCCAACCCCTGCTCTTGAGATTCTCCCGGATGTGGGCTGGATTTTGGCTGCCTTTTGGGCTGGAGCTTCTCGTGGTTTGAGGCCTGCCTTGCTCCATCCCCTGCTCTTGAGATTCTCCCGGATGTGGGCTGGATTTTGGCTGCCTGTTGGGCTGGAGCTTCTCGTGGTTTGAGGCCTGGCTTGCTCCACCCCCTGCTCTTGAGATTCTCCCGGATGTTGGCTGCATTTTGGCTGCCTTTTGGGCTGGAGCTTCTCCTGGTTTGAGGCCTGGCTTGCTCCACCCCCTGCTCTTGAGATTCTCCCGGATGTGGGCTGGATTTTGGCTGCCTTTTGGGCTGGAGCTTCTCGTGGTTTGAGGCCTGGCTTGCTCCACCCCCTGCTCTTGATATTCTGCTGGATGTGGGCTGGATTTTGGCTGCAGTTCGAGCTGGAGCTTCTCGTGGTTTGTAGGCTGTCTTCCTCCACCCCCTGCTCTTGATATTCTCCTGGATGTGGGCTGCATTTTGGCTGCCTTTTGGGCTGGAGCTTCTCGTGGTTTGAGGCCTGCCTTGCTCCATCCCCTGCTCTTGATATCCTCCCGGATGTGAGCTGCATTTTGGCTGCCTTCTGGGCTGGAGCTTCTCGTGGTTTGAGGCCTGGATTGCTCCAATCCCTGCTCTTGAGATTCTCCCGCATGTGGGCTGGAGTTTGGCTGCCATTTCGGCCCGACGTTCTCGTAGATTGAGCCCCGCCTTGCTCCAACCCTTGCTCTTGAGATTCTCCTCCATGTGGGCTGGAGTTTGGCTGCCTTTTGGGCTGGAGCTTCTCGTGGTTTGTAGGCTGTCTTCCTCCACCCCCTGCTCTTGATATTCTCCTGTATGTGGGCTAGATATTGCCTGCCTTTTGGGCTGGAGCTTCTCGAGGTTTGAGGCCTGGCTTGGTGCACCCCCTGCTCTTGAGATTCTCCCAGATGTGGGCAGGAATTTGGCTGCCTTTAGGGCTGGAGCTTCTCGTGGTTTGAGGCCTGGCTTGCTCTACCCCCTGCTCTTGAGATTCTCCCAGATGTGGGCTGGATTTTGGCTGAATTTTGGGCTGGAGCTTCTCGTGGTTTGAGGCCTGCCTTCCTCCACTCCCAGCTCTTGAGATACTCCCGGATGTGGGCTGCATTTTGGCTGCATTTTGGGCTGGGGCTTCTCGTGGTTTGAGGCCTGCCTTGCTCCACCCCCTGCTTTTGAGATTCTCCCGGATGTGGGCTGGAATTTGGCTGCATTTTGGGCTGGAGCTTCTCGTGGTTTGAGGCCTGGATTGCTCTACCCCCTGCTCTTGATATTCTCCTCCGTGTGGGCTAGATTTTGCCTGCCTTTTGGGCTGGAGCTTCTCGAGGTTTGAGGCCTGGCTTGGTGCATCCCCTGGTCTTGAGATTCTGCCAGATGTGGGCTGGATTTTGGCTGCCTTTTAGGCTGGAGCTTCTTGTGGTTTGAGGCCTGCCTTGCTCCACCCCTTGCTGTTGATATTGTCATGGATGTGGCCTGGATTTTGGCTGCATTTTGGGCTGGAGCTTCTCGTGGTTTGAGGCCTGCCTTACTCCACCCCCTGCTCTTGAGATTCTCCCGGATGTGGGCTGGAGTTTGGCTGCCTTTTGGGCTGGACGTTCTCGTAGATTGAGCCCCGCCTTGCTCCACACGCTTCTCTTGAGATTCTCCCGGATGTGGGCTGGATTTTGGCTGCCTTTTCTGCTGCAGCTTCTCGTGGTTTGAGGCCTGCCTTGCTCCACCCCCTGCTCTTGATATTCTCCCGGATGTGGGCTGCATTTTGGCTGATTTTGGGCTGGAGCTTCTCGTGGTTTGAGGCCTGGATTGCTCCACCCCCTGCTCTTGAGATTCTCCCGGATGTGGGCTGGAGTTTGGCTGCCTTTTGGGCTGGAGCTTCTCGTGGTTTGAGGCCTGGCTTGCTCCACCCCCTGCTCTTGATATTCTCCTCCATGTGGGCTAGATTTTGCCTGCCTTTTGTGCTGGAGCTTCTCGAGGTTTGAGGCCTGGCTTTGTGCACCCCCTGCTCTTGAGATTCTCCCAGATGTGGGCTGGAGTTTGGCTGCCTTTTGGGCTGGAGCTTCTCGTGGTTTGAGGCCTGCCTTGCTCCACCCCCTGCTCTTGATATTCTCCTGTATGTGGGCTAGATATTGCCTGCCTTTTGGGCTGGAGCTTCTCGAGGTTTGAGGCCTGGCTTGGTGCACCCCCTGGTCTTGAGATTCTCCCAGATGTGGGCTGGAATTTGGCTGCCTTTAGGGCTGGAGATTCTCGTGGTATGGGGCCTGGCTTCCTCCACTCCTTGCTCTTGATATTCTCCTGCATGTGGCCTGGAGTTTGGCTGAATCTTGGGCTGGAGTTTCTTGTGGTTTGAGGCCTGGCTTGCTCCACCCCCTGCTCTTGAGATTCTCCCGGATGTGGGCTGGATTTTGGCTGCATTTTGGGCTGGAGCTTCTCGAGGTTTGAAGCCTGGATTTCTCCACCCCCTGCTCTTGAGATTCTCCCGGATGTGGGCTGGAGTTTGGCTGCATTTTGGGCTGGAGCTTCTCGTGGTTTGAGGCCTGGCTTGCTCCACCCCCTGCTCTTGAGATTCTCCCAGATGTGGGCTGGAGTTTGGCTGCTTTTGGGCTGGAGCTTCTCGTGGTTTGAGGCCTGGATTGCTCCACCCGCTGTTCTTGATATTCTCCTCCGTGTGGGCTAGATTTTGCCTGCCTTTTGGGCTGGAGCTTCTCGAGGTTTGAGGCCTGGCTTGCTGCATCCCCTGGTCTTGAGATTCTGCCAGATGTGGGCTGGATTTTGGCTGCTTTTTAGGCTGGAGCTTCTTGTGGTTTGAGGCCTGCCTTGCTCAACCCCTTGCTCTTGATATTATCATGGATGTGGCCTGGATTTTGGCTGCATTTTGGGCTGGAGCTTCTCGTGGTTTGAGGCCTGGCTTGCTCCACCCCCTGCTCTTGAGATTCTCCCGGATGTGGGCTGCCATTTGGCTGCCTTTTGGTCTGGAGCTTCTCGTGGTATGGGGCCTGGCTTGCTCCACACCCTGCTCTCGATATTCTCCCGGATGTTGGCTGCATTTTGGCTGCATTTTGGGCTGGAGCTTCTCGTGGTTTGACGCCTGGCTTGCTCCACCCCCTGCTCTTGAGATTCTCCCGGATGTGGGCTGGAGTTTGGCTGCATTTTTGGGCTGGAGCTTCTCGTGGTTTGAGGCCTGCCTTGCTCCACCCCCTGCTCTTGATATTCTTCTCCATGTGGGCTAGAATTTGCCTGCATTTTGGGCTGGAGCTTCTCGAGGTTTGAGGCCTGGCTTTGTGCACCCCCTGCTCTTGAGATTCTCCCTGATGTGGGCTGGAGTTTGGCTGCCTTTTGGGCTGGAGCTTCTCGTGGTTTGAGGCCTGCCTTGCTCCACCCCCTGCTCTTGATATTCTCCTCCATGTTGGCTAGATATTGCCTGCCTTTTGGGCTGGAGCTTCTCGTGGTTTGAGGCCTGGCTTGGTGCACCCCCTGCTCTTGAGATTCTCCCAGATGTGGGCTGGAGTTTGGCTGCCTTTTGGGCTGGAGCTTCTCGTGGTTTGAGGCCTGGCTTGCTCCACCCCCTGCTCTTGAGATTCTCCCAGATGTGGGCTGGAATTTGGCTGCCTTTACGGCTGGAGATTCTCGTGGTATGGGGCCTGGCTTCCTCCACTCCTTGCTCTTGATATTCTCCTGGATGTGGTCTGGAGTTTGGCTGAATCTTGGGCTGGAGTTTCTTGTGGTTTGAGGCCTGGCTTGCTCCACCCCCTGCTCTTGAGATTCTCCCGGATGTGGGCTGCATTTTGGCTGCCTTTTGGGCTGGAGCTTCTCGAGGTTTGAAGCCTGGATTACTCCACCCCCTGCTCTTGAGATTCTCCCGGATGTGGGCTGGAGTTTGGCTGCATTTTGGGCTGGAGCTTCTCGTGGTTTGAGGCCTGGCTTGCTCCATGCCCTGCTCTTGAGATTCTCCCGGAGGTGGGCTGCATTTTGGCTGATTATTGGGCTGGAGCTTCTCGAGGTTTGAGGCCTGCCTTGCTCCACCCCCTGCTCTTGAGATTCTCCCGGATATGGGCTGGATTTTGGTTGCCTTTTGGGCTGGAGCTTCTCGTGGTTTGAGTCCTGCCTTGCTCCACCCCCTGCTCTTGAGATTCTGCCGGATGTGGGCTGCATTTTGGCTGCCTTTTGGGCTGGAGCTTCTCGTGGTTTGAGGCCTGCCTTCCTCCACTCCCAGCTCTTGAGATACTCCCGGATGTGGGCTGCATTTTGGCTGCATTTTGGGCTGGAGCTTCTCGTGGTTTGAGGCCTGCCTTGCTCCACCCCCTGCTCTTGATATTCTCCCGGAGGTGGGCTGGAATTTGGCTGCATTTTGGGCTGGAGCTTCTCGTTTTTTGAGGCCTGGCTTGCTCCACCCCCTGCTCTTGAGATTCTCCCGGATGTGGGCTGGAGTTTGGCTGCATTTTGGGCTGGAGCTTCTCGTGGTTTGAGGCCTGGCTTGGTGCATCCCCTGGTCTTGAGATTCTCCCAGATGTGGGCTGGATTTTGGCTGCCTTTTGGGCTGGAGCTTCTTGTGGTTTGAGGCCTGCCTTGCTCCACCACTTGCTCTTGATATTGTCATGGATGTGGCCTGGATTTTGGCTGCATTTTGGGCTGGAGCTTCTCGTGGTTTGAGGCCTGGCTTGCTCCACCCCCTGCTCTTGAGATTCTCCCAGATGTGGGCTGGAGTTTGGCTGCCTTTTGGGCTGGAGCTTCTCGTGGTTTGAGGCCTGGCTTCCTCCAAACCCTGCTCTTGATATTCTCCTGGATGTGGGCTGGAGTTTGGCTGAATCTTGGGCTGGAGCTTCTCGTGGTTTGAGGCCTGCTTTGCTCCACCACCTGCTCTTGAGATTCTCCCAGATGTGGGCTGGATTTTGGCTGCCTTTTGGGCTGGAGCTTCTCGTGGTTTGAGGCCTGGCTTGGTGCATCCCCTGGTCTTGAGATTCTCCCAGATGTGGGCTGGATTTTGGCTGCCTTTTGGCTGCCTTTTGGGCTGGAGCTTCTCGTGGTTTGAGGCCTAGTTTCCTCCAAATCCTGCTCTTCATATTCTCCTGGATGTGGGCTGGATTTTGGCTGCCTTTTGGGCTGGAGCTTCTCGTAGTTTGAGGCCTGGCTTGCTCCAACCCCTGCTCTTCATATTCTCCTGGATGTGGGCTGGATTTCAGCTGAATTTTGGGCTGGAGCTTCTCGTGGTTTGGGGCCTGGCCTCCTCCAAACCCTGCTCTTGAGATTCTCCCGGATGTGGGCTGCATTTTGGCTGCGTTTTGGGCTGGAGCTTCTCGTGGTTTGAGGCCTGGCTTGCTCCAACCCCTGCTCTTGATATTCTCCTGGATGTGGGCTGGAGTTTGGCTGCTTTTTGAGCTGGAGCTTCTCGTGGTTTGAGGCCTGGCTTTCTCCAATTCCTGCTCTTGATATTCTCGCGGATGTGGGCTGGATTTTGGCTGCCTTTTGGGCTGGAGCTTCTCGTGGTTTGAGGCCTGGCTTGCTGCAACCCCCTGCTCTTGAGATTCTCCCGGATGTGGGCTGGATTTTAGCTGATTTTTGGGCTGGAGCTTCTCGTGGTTTGAGGCCTGGCTTGCTCCACCCCCTGCTCTTGATATTCTCCCGGATGTGGGCTGCATTTTGGCTGCTTTTTGGGCTGGAGCTTCTTGTGGTTTGAGGCCTGGCTTTGCTCCGTCCCCTGCTCTTGATAATCTCCCGTATGTGGGCTTCATTTTGGCTGCTTTTTGGGCTGGAGTTTCTCGTGGTTTGAGGCCTGGCTTGCTCCACACCCTGCTCTTGATATTCTCCCAGATGTGGGCTGGAGTTTGGCTGCATTTTGGGCTGGAGCTTCTCGTGGATTGAGGCCTGGCTTGCTCCATCCCCTGCTCTTGATATTCTCCCGGATGTGTGCTGCATTTTGGCTGCATTTTGGGCTGGAGCTTCTTGTGGTTTGAGGCCTGGCTTGCTCCAATTCCTGCTGTTGATATTCTCCTGGATGTGGGCTGCATTTTGGCTGCCTTTTGGGCTGGAGCTTCTCGTGGTTGGAGGCCTGGCTTGTTCCACCCCCTGCTCTTGAGATTCTTCCGGATGTGGGCTGGATTTTGGCTGCCTTTTGGGCTGGAGCTTCTCGTGGTTTGAGGCCTGGGTTGCTCCACCCCCTTCTCTTGAGATTCTCCCAGATGTGGGTTGCATTTTGGCTGCCTTTTGAGCTGGAGCTTCTCGTGGTTTGAGGCCTGGCTTGCTGCAACGCCCTGCTCTTGAGATTCTCCCGGATGTGGGCTGGATTTTAGCTGATTTTTGGGCTGGAGCTTCTCGTGGTTTGAGGCCTGGCTTGCTCCACCCCCTGCTCTTGATATTCTCATGGATGTGGGCTGCATTTTGGCTGCAATTTGGGCTGGAGCTTCTCGTGGTTTGAGGCCTGGCTTTGCTCTGTCCCCTGCTCTTGATAATCTCCCGTATGTGGGCTTCATTTTGGCTGCTTTTTGGGCTGGAGTTTCTCGTGGTTTGAGGCCTGGCTTGCTCCACACCCTGCTCTTGATATTCTATTGGATGTGGGCTGGAGTTTGGCTGCATTTTGGGCTGGAGCTTCTCGAGGTTGGAGGCCTGGCTTGTTCCACCCCCTGCTCTTGAGATTCTCCCGCATTTGGGCTGGATTTTGGCTGCCTTTTGGGCTGGAGCTTCTCGTGGTTTGAGGCCTGGCTTTCTCCACCCACTGCTCTTGAGATTCTCCTGGATGTGGGCTGGAGTTTGGCTGCCTTTTGGGCTGGAGCTTCTTGTGGTTGGAGGCCTGGCTTGCTCCACCCCCTGCTCTAGAGATTCTCCCGGATGTGGGCTGGATTTTGGCTGCCTTTTGGGCTGGAGCTTCTCGTGGTTTGAGGCCTGGCTTGCTCCACCCCCTGCTCTTGAGATTCTCCCGGATGTGGGCTGCATTTTGGCTTTTTTTTTTGACTGAAGCTTCTCGTGGTTTGAGGCCTGGCTTGCTCCACCCCCTGCTCTTGAGATTCTCCCGGATGTGTGCTGGATTTTGGCTGCCTTTTGGGCTGGAGCTTCTCGTGGTTTGAGGCCTGGCTTGCTCCACCCCCTGCTCTTGAGATTCTCCCGGATGTTGGCTGCATTTTGGCTGCATTTTGTGCTGGAGCTTCTCGTGGTTTGAGGCCTGGCTTGCTCCAATTCCTGCTCTTGATATTCTCCCGGATGTGGGCTGGAGTTTGGCTGCATTTTTGGTTGGAGCTTCTCGTGGTTTGATGCCTGGCTTGCTGCAACCCCCTGCTCTTGAGATTCTCCCGGATGTGGGCTGCATTTTGGCTGCCTTTTGGGCTGGAGCTTCTCGTGGTTTGAGGCCTGGCTTTCTCCACCCCCTGCTCTTGAGATTCTCCCGGATGTGGGCTGCAATTTGGCTGCCTTTTGGGCTGGAGCTTGTCGTGGTTTGAGGCCTGGCTTCCTCCAACTCCTGCTCTTTATATTCTCCTTCATTTCGGCTGGAATTTGGCTGAATCTTGGGCTGGAGGTTCTCGTGGTTTGAGGCCTAGATTGCTCCACCCCCTGCTCTTGAGATTCTCCCAAATGTGGGCTGCATTTTGGCTGCATTTTGGGCTGGAGCTTCTCGTGGTTTGAGGCCTGGATTAATCCAAACCCTGGTCTTGAGATTCTCCTGGAGGTGGGCTGCATTTTGGCTGCATTTCGGGCTGGAGCTTCTCGTGGTTTGAGGCCTGGCTTTCTCCACCCCCTGCTCTTGATATTCTCCTGGATGTGGGCTGGAGTTGTCTGCATTTTGGGCTGGAGCTTCTCGTGGTTTGAGGCCTGGCTTGCTCCACCCCCTGCTCTTGAGATTCTCCCGGATGTGGGCTGCAGTTTGGCTGCATTTTCGGCTGGAGCTTCTCGTGGTTTGAGGCCTGGCTTGCTCCACACCCTGCTTATGATATTCTCCTGGATGTGGGCTGGAGTTGTCTGCATTTTGGGCTGGAGTTTCTCGTGGTTTGAGGCCTGGCTTGCTCGACACCCTGCTTATGAGATTCTCCCTTATGTGGGATTATTTTGGCTGCCTTTTGGGCTGGAGCTTCTCATGGTTTGAGGCATGGCTTGCTCCACCCCCTGCTCTTGAGATTCTCCCGGAGGTGGGCTGGATTTTGGTTGCCTTTTGGGCTCGAGCTTCTCGTGGTTTGAGGCCTGGCTTGCTTCATCCCCTGCTCTTGAGATTCTCCCGGATGTGGGCTGCATTTTGGCTGAATCTTGGGCTGGAACTTCTCGTGGTTTGAGGCCTGGCTTGCTCCAGCCCCTGCTCTTGAGATTCTCCCAGATGTGGGATAATTTTGGCTGCCTTTTGGGCTGGAGCTTCTCATGGTTTGAGGCCTGGCTTGCTCCACCCCCTGCTCTTGAGATTCTCCCGGATGTGGGCTGGATTTTGGCTGCCTTTTCGGCTGCAGCTTCTTGTGGTTTGAGGCCTGGCTTCCTCCAAACCCTGCTCTGGATATTCTCCTGGATGTGGGCTGGATTTTGGCTGCCTTTTGGGCTGGAGCTTCTCGTGGTCTGAGGCCTGGCTTGCTCCACCCCCTGCTCTGGAGATTCTCCCGGATGTGGGCTGGATTTTGGCTGCATTTTGGGCTGGAGATTCTCATGGTTTGAAGCCTGGCTTGCTCCACCCTCTTCTCTTGAGATTCTCCCGGATGTGGGCTGGAGTTGGCTCTCTTTTGGGCTGGAGCTTCCCGTGGTTTGAGGCCTGGCTTTCTCCTCCCCCTGCTCTTGAGATTCTCCTAAATGTGGGCTGGAATTTGGCTGCATTTTGGGCTGGAGCTTCTCGTGGTTTGGGGCCAGGCTTGCTCCACCCCCTGCTCTTGAAATTCTCCGGGATGTGGGCTGGAGTTTGGCTTCCTTTTCAGCTGGAGCTTCTCGTGGTTTGAGGCCTGGTTTGCTCCAACACCTGCTCTTGAGATTCTCCCGGATGAGGGCTGGAGTTTGGCTTCCTTTTGAGCTGGAGCTTCTCGTGGTTTGAGGCCTGGTTTGCTCCACCACCTGCTCTTGAGATTCTCCAAGATGTGTTCTGGATTTTGGCTGCCTTTTGGGCTGGAGCTTCTCGTGGTTTGAGGCCTGGCTTGCTCCACCCCCTGCTCTTTAGATTCTCCTCTATGTGGGCTGGAATTTGGCTGCCTTTTGGGCTGGAGCTTCTCGTGGTTTGAGGCCTGGCTTTCTCCAACCCCTGCTCTTGAGATTCTCCTGGATGTGGGCTGGATTTTGACTGCCTTTTGGGCTGGAGCGTCTCGTGGTTTGAGGCCTGCCTTGCTCCACCCCCTGCTCTTGAGATTCTCCCGGATGTGGGCTGGAATTTGGCTGCATTTTGGGCTGGAGCTTCTCGTGGTTTGAGGCCTGGCTTGCTCCACCCCCTGCTCTTGATATTCTCCCGGAGGTGGGCTGCATTTTGGCTGCCTGTTGTGCTGGAGCTTCTCATGGTTTGAGGCTTGGCTTTCTCCACCCAGTGCTCTTGATATTCTCCTGGATGTCGGCTGGATTTTGGCTGCCTTTTGGGCTGGAGCTTCTCGTGGTTTGAGGCCTGGCTTGCTCCACACCCTGCTCTTGATATTCTCCCGCATGTGGGCTGGATTTTGGCTGCCTTTTGGGCTGGAGCTTCTCGTGGTTTGAGGCCTGCCTTGCTCCACCCACTGCTCTTGAGATTCTTCCGGATGTGGGCTGGAGTTTGGCTGCCTTTTGGGCTGGAGCTTCTCGAGGTTTGAGACCTGGCTTGCTCCAGCCCCTGCTCTTGATATCCTCCCTGATGTGGGCTGGAGTTTGACTGTCTTTTCGGCTGGAGCTTCTCGTGGTTTGAGGCCTGGCTTGCTCCACACCCTGCTTATGAGATTCTCCCGGATGTGGGATTATTTTGGCTGCCTTTTGGGCTGGAGCTTCTCATGGTTTGAGGCCTGGCTTGCTCCAACCCCTGCTCTTGAGATTCTCCCGGATGTGGGCTGGATTTTGGCTGCATTTTGGGCTGCAGATTCTCATGGTTTGAGGCCTGGCTTTCTCCTCCCCCTGCTCTTGAGATTCTCCTAAATGTGGGCTGCATTTTGGCTGCCTGTTGTGCTGGAGCTTCTCATGGTTTGAGGCCTGGCTTTCTCCACTAACGTGCTCTTGAGATTCTCCTGGATGTGGGCTGGAGTTTGGCTGCCTTTTGGGCTGGAGCTTCTTGTGGTTTGAGGCCTGGCTTGCTCCACCCCCTGCTCTAGAGATTCTCCTAAATGTGGGCTGGATTTTGGCTGCCTTTTGGGCTGGAGCTTCTCGTGGTTTGAGGCCTGGCTTGCTCCACCCCCTGCTCTTGAGATTCTCCCGGATGTGGGCTGCATTTTGGCTTTTTTTTTGACTGAAGCTTCTCGTGGTTTGAGGCCTGGCTTGCTCCACCCCCTGCTCTTGAGATTCTCCCTGATGTGGGCTGCATTTTGGCTGCCTTTTGGGCTGGAGCTTCTCGTGGTTTGAGGCCTGGCTTGCTCCACCCCCTGCTCTTGAGATTCTCCCGGATGTTGGCTGCATTTTGGCTGCATTTTGTGCTGGAGCTTCTCGTGGTTTGAGGCCTGGCTTGCTCCAATTCCTGCTCTTGATATTCTCCCGGATGTGGGCTGGAGTTTGGCTGCATTTTTGGTTGGAGCTTCTCGTGGTTTGATGCCTGGCTTGCTGCAACCCCCTGCTCTTGAGATTCTCCCGGATGTGGGCTGCATTTTGGCTGCCTTTTGGGCGGGAGCTTCTCGTGGTTTGAGGCCTGGCTTTCTCCACCCCCTGCTCTTGAGATTCTCCCGGATGTGGGCTGCAATTTGGCTGCGTTTTGGGCTGGAGCTTGTCGTGGTTTGAGGCCTGGCTTCCTCCAACTCCTGCTCTTTATATTCTCCTTCATTTCGGCTGGAATTTGGCTGAATCTTGGGCTGGAGCTTCTCGTGGTTTGAGGCCTAGATTGCTCCACCCCCTGCTCTTGAGATTCTCCCAAATGTGGGCTGCATTTTGGCTGCATTTTGGGCAGGAGCTTCTCGTGGTTTGAGTCCTGGATTAATCCAAACCCTGGTCTTGAGATTCTCCTGGAGGTGGGCTGCATTTTGGCTGCATTTCGGGCTGGAGCTTCTCGTGGTTTGAGGCCTGGCTTTCTCCACCCCCTGCTCTTGATATTCTCCTGGATGTGGGCTGGAGTTGTCTGCATTTTGGGCTGGAGCTTCTCGTGGTTTGAGGCCTGGCTTGCTCCACCCCCTGCTCTTGAGATTCTCCCGGATGTGGGCTGCAGTTTGGCTGCATTTTCGGCTGGAGCTTCTCGTGGTTTGAGGCCTGGCTTGCTCCACACCCTGCTTATGATATTCTCCTGGATGTGGGCTGGAGTTGTCTGCATTTTGGGCTGGAGTTTCTCGTGGTTTGAGGCCTGGCTTGCTCCACACCCTGCTTATGAGATTCTCCCTTATGTGGGATTATTTTGGCTGCCTTTTGGGCTGGAGCTTCTCATGGTTTGAGGCATGGCTTGCTCCACCCCCTGCTCTTGAGATTCTCCCGTAGGTGGGCTGGATTTTGGTTGCCTTTTGGGCTCGAGCTTCTCGTGGTTTGAGGCCTGGCTTGCTTCATCCCCTGCTCTTGAGTTTCTCCCGGATGTGGGCTGCATTTTGGCTGAATCTTGGGCTGGAGCTTCTCATGGTTTGAGGCCTGGCTTGCTCCACCCCCTGCTCTTGAGATTCTCCCGGATGTGGGCTGGATTTTGGCTGCCTTTTCGGCTGCAGCTTCTTGTGGTTTGAGGCCTGGCTTCCTCCAAACCCTGCTCTGGATATTCTCCTGGATGTGGGCTGGATTTTGGCTGCCTTTTGGGCTGGAGCTTCTCGTGGTCTGAGGCCTGGCTTGCTCCACCCCCTGCTCTGGAGATTCTCCCGGATGTGGGCTGGATTTTGGCTGCATTTTGGGCTGGAGATTCTCATGGTTTGAAGCCTGGCTTGCTCCACCCTCTTCTCTTGAGATTCTCCCGGATGTGGGCTGGAGTTGGCTGTCTTTTGGGCTGGAGCTTCTCGTGGTTTGAGGCCTGGCTTTCTCCTCCCCCTGCTCTTGAGATTCTCCTAAATGTGGGCTGGAATTTGGCTGCATTTTGGGCTGGAGCTTCTCGTGGTTTGGGGCCAGGCTTGCTCCACCCCCTGCTCTTGAAATTCTCCCGGATGTGGGCTGGAGTTTGGCTTCCTTTTCAGCTGGAGCTTCTCGTGGTTTGAGGCCTGGTTTGCTCCAACACCTGCTCTTGAGATTCTCCCGGATGAGGGCTGGAGTTTGGCTTCCTTTTGAGCTGGAGCTTCTCGTGGTTTGAGGCCTGGTTTGCTCCACCCCCTGCTCTTTAGATTCTCCTCTATGTGGGCTGGAATTTGGCTGCCTTTTGGGCTGGAGCTTCTCGTGGTTTGAGGCCTGGCTTTCTCCAACCCCTGCTCTTGAGATTCTCCTGGATGTGGGCTGGATTTTGACTGCCTTTTGGGCTGGAGCGTCTCGTGGTTTGAGGCCTGCCTTGCTCCACCCCCTGCTCTTGAGATTCTCGCGGAGGTGGGCTGGAATTTGGCTGCATTTTGGGCTGGAGCTTCTCGTGGTTTGAGGCCTGCCTTGCTCCACCCCCTGCTCTTGATATTCTCCCGGAGGTGGGCTGCATTTTGGCTGCCTGTTGTGCTGGAGCTTCTCATGGTTTGAGGCTTGGCTTTCTCCACTAACGTGCTCTTGAGATTCTCCCGGATGTGGGCTGCATTTTCGCTGCCTTTTGGGCTGGAGCTTCTCGTGGTTTGAGGCCTGGCTTGCTCCACACCCTGCTCTTGATATTCTCCCGGATGTGGGCTGGATTTTGGCTGCCTTTTGGGCTGGAGCTTCTCGTGGTTTGAGGCCTGGCTTGCTCCACCCACTGCTCTTGAGATTCTTCCGGATGTGGGCTGGAGTTTGGCTGCCTTTTGGGCTGGAGCTTCTCGAGGTTTGAGACCTGGCTTGCTCCAGCCCCTGCTCTTGATATCCTCCCTGATGTGGGCTGGAGTTTGACTGTCTTTTCGGCTGGAGCTTCTCGTGGTTTGAGGCCTGGCTTGCTCCACACCCTGCTTATGAGATTCTCCCGGATGTGGGATTATTTTGGCTGCTTTTTGGGCTGGAGCTTCTCATGGTTTGAGGCCTGGCTTGCTCCAACCCCTGCTCTTGAGATTCTCCCGGATGTGGGCTGGATTTTGGCTGCATTTTGGGCTGCAGATTCTCATGGTTTGAAGCCTGGCTTGCTCCACCCTCTTCTCTTGAGATTCTCCCGGATGTGGGCTGGAGTTGGCTGTCTTTTGGGCTGGAGCTTCTCGTGGTTTGAGGCCTGGCTTTCTCCTCCCCCTGCTCTTGAGATTCTCCTAAATGTGGGCTGCATTTTGGCTGCCTGTTGTGCTGGAGCTTCTCATGGTTTGAGGCCTGGCTTTCTCCACTAACGTGCTCTTGAGATTCTCCCGGATGTGGGCTGGATTTTGGCTGCCTTTTGGGCTGGAGCTTCTCGTGGTTTGAGGCCTGTCTTGCTCCACCCCCCTGCTCTTGAGATTCTCCCGGATGTGGGCTGGATTTTTGCTGCATTTTCGGCTGGAACTTCTCATGGTGTGAGTCTTGGCTTTCTCCACCCAGTGCTCTTGATATTGTCCCGGATGTGGGCAGGATTTTGGCTGCGTTTTGGGCTGGAGCTTCTCGTGGTTTGAGGCCTGGCTTGCTCCACACCCTGCTCTTGAGATTCTCCCGGATGTGGGCTGGATTTTGGCTGCCTTTTGGGCTGGAGGTTCTCGTGGTTTGAGGCCTGCCTTGCTCCACCCCCTGCTCTTGAGATTCTTCCGGATGTGGGCTGGAGTTTGGCTGCCTTTTGGGCTGGAGCTTCTCGAGGTTTGAGACCTGGCTTGCTCCAGCCCCTGCTCTTGATATCCTCCCTGATGTGGGCTGGAGTTTGACTGTATTTTCGGCTGGAGCTTCTCGTGGTTTGAGGCCTGGCTTGCTCCACACCCTGCTTATGAGATTCTCCCGGATGTCGGATTATTTTGGCTGCCTTTTGGGCTGGAGCTTCTCATGCTTTGAGGCCTGGCTTGCTCCAACCCCTGCTCTTGAGATTCTCCCGGATGTGGGCTGGATTTTGGCTGCCTTTTGGGCTGCAGCTTCTTGTGGTTTGAGGCCTGGCTTCCTCCAAACCCTTCTCTGGATATTCTCCTGGATGTGGGCTGGATTTTGGCTGCATTTTGGGCTGCAGATTCTCGTGGATTGAGGCTTGGCTTGCTCCACTAACGTGCTCTTGAGATTCTCCAGGATATGCGCTGGAGTTGGCTGTCTTTTGGGCTGGAGCTTCTCGTGGTTTGGGGCCAGGCTTGCTCCACCCCCTGCTCTTGAAATTCTCCCGGATGTGGGCTGGAGTTTGGCTTCCTTTTCAGCTGGAGCTTCTCGTCGTTTGAGGACTGGTTTGCTCCAACCCCTGCTCTTGATATTCTCCCGGATGTGGGCTGGAGTTTGGCTTCCTTTTGAGCTGGAGCTTCTCGTGGTTTGAGGCCTGGTTTGCTCCACCACCTGCTCTTGATATTCTCCAAGATGTGTTCTGGATTTTGGCTGCCTTTTGGGCTGGAGCTTCTCGTGGTTTGAGGCCTGGCTTGCTCCACCCCCTGCTCTCGAGATTCTCCCGGATTTGGGCTGGGGTTTGACTGTCTTTTCGTCTGGAGCTTCTCGTGGTTTGAGGCCTGGCTTGCTCCACACCCTGCTCTTGAGATTCTCCCGGAGGTGGGCTGCATTTTGGCTGCCTTTTGGGCTGGAGCTTCTCGTGGTTTGAGGCCTGCCTTGAGCAACCCCCTGCTCTTGAGATTCTCCGGGATGTGGGCTGCATTTTGGCTGCCTGTTGTGCTGGAGCTTATCATGGTTTGAGGCTTGGCTTTCTCCACTAACGTGCTCTTGAGATTCTCCCGGATGTGGGCTGGATTTTGGCTGCCTTTTGGGCTGGAGCTTCTCGTGGTTTGAGGCCTGTCTTGCTCCACCCCCCTGCTCTTGAGATTCTCCTGGAGGTGGGCTGGATTTTTGCTGCATTTTGGGCTGGAACTTCTCATGGTGTGAGGCTTGGCTTGCTCCACCCAGTGCTCTTGATATTCTCCCGGATGTGGGCTGGATTTTGACTGCTTTTTGGGCTGGAGATTCTCATGGTTTCAGGCCTGGCTTGCTCCAACCCCTGCTCTCAATATTCTCCTGGAGGTGGGCTGGAGTTGGCTGCATTTTGTGCTGGAGCTTCTCATGCTTTGAGGCCTGGCTTGCTCCACCCCCTGCTCTCGAGATTCTCCCGGATGTGGGCTGGAGTTTGGCTGCATTTTGGGCTGGAGCTTCTCGTGGTTTGAGGCCTGGCTTGCTCCACCCCCTGCTCTTGATACTCTCCCGGATGTGGGCTTGAGATTGGCTGCATATTGAGCTGGAGCTTCTCGTGGTTCGAGGCCTGGCTTGCTCCACCCCCTGCTCTTGAGATTCTCCTGGATGTGGGATGCGTTTTGGCTGCATTTTGTCCTGGAGCTTCACGTTGTTTGAGGCCTGGCTTCCTCCAAACCATGCTCTGGATATTCTCCTGGATGTGGGCTGGATTTTGGCTGCTTTTTGGGCTGGAGCTTCTCGTGGTTTGAAGCCTGGATTGCTCCACCCACTGCTCTTGAGATTCTCTCGGATGTGGGCTGGATTTTGGCTGCCTTTTGGGCTGGAGCTTCTCGTGGTTTGAGGCCTGGCTTGCTCCACCTCCTGCTCTTGAGATTCTCCTGGATGTGGGCTGCGTTTTGGCTGCATTTTGGGCTTCAAGTTCTCATGCTTTGAGGCCTGGCTTGCTCCACTAACGTGGTCTTGGTATTCTCCCGGATGTGCGCTGGATTTTGGCTGCTTTTTGGGCTGCAGATTCTGGTGGATTGAGGCCTGTCTTGCTCCACTCCCTGCTCTTGAGATTCTCCCGGATGTGGGCTGCATTTTGGCTGCCTTTTGGGCTGGAGCTTCTCATGGTTTGAGGCCTGGCTTGCTCCAACCCCTGCTCTTGATATTCTCCCAGATGTGGGCTGGAGTTGGCTGCATTTCGGGCTGGAGCTTCTCGTGGTTTGAGGCCTGGCTTGCTCCAGCCCCTGCTCTTGATATTCTCCCGGATGTGGGCTGGAGTTTGGCTTCCTTTTGAGCTGGAGCTTCTCGTGGTTTGAGGCCTGGCTTGCTCTACCACCTGCTCTTGATATTCTCCAAGATGTGTTCTGGATTTTGGCTGCCTTTTGCGCTTGAGCTTCTCGTGGTTTGAGGCCTGGCTTACTCCACCCCCTGCTCTTTAGATTCTCCTCTATGTGGGCTGGAATTTGGCTGCCTTTTGGGCTGGAGCTTCTCGTGGTTTGAGGCCTGGCTTGCTCCACCCCCTGCTCTTGATATTCTCCTGGAGGTGGGCTATAGTTGGCTGCATTTTGTGCTGGAGCTTCTCATGCTTTGAGGCCTGGCTTGCTCCACCCCCTGCTCTCGAGATTCTCCCGGATGTGGGCTGGAGTTTGGCTGCTTTTTGGGCTGGAGCTTCTCGTGGTTTCAGGCCTGCCTTGCTCCAACCCCTGCTCTTGATATTCTCCAAGATGTGTTCTGGATTTTGGCTGCCTTTTGGGCTGGAGATTCTCGTGGTTTGAGGCCTGGCTTGCTCCACCCCCTGCTCTTGATACTCTCCCGGATGTGGGCTTGAGATTGGCTGCATTTTGAGCTGGAGCTTCTCGTGGTTTGAGGCCTGGCTTGCTCCACCCCCTGCTCTTGAGATTCTCCTGGATGTGGGCTGGAGTTTGGCTGCATTTTGGGCTGGAGCTTCTCGTGGTTTGAGGCCTGGCTTGCTCCAGCCCCTGCTCTTGAGATTCTCCCGGATGTGGGCTGCATTTTGGCTGCATTTTGGGCTGGAGCTTCTCGTGGTTTGAGGCCTGGCTTGCTCCACCAACTTCTCTTGAGATTCTCCTGGATGTGGGCTGGATTTTGGCTGCAGTTTGGGCTGGAGCTTCACGTTGTTTGAGGTCTGGCTTGCTCCAACCCCTGCTCTTGAGATTCTCCCGGATGTGGGCTGGATTTTGGCTGCCTTTTGGGCTGGAGCTTCTCGTGGTTTGAGGCCTGGCTTGCTCCAGCCCCTGCTCTTGAGATTCTCCCGGATGTTTGCTGGATTTTGGCTGCATTTTGGGCTGGAGCTTCTCGTGGTTTGAGGCCTGGCTTGCTCCACCCCCTTCTCTTGAGATTCTCCTGTATGTGGGCTGGATTTTGGCTGCATTTTGGGCTGGAGCTTCACGTTGTTTGAGGCCTGGCTTCCTCCAAACCATGCTCTGGATATTCTCCTGGATGTGGGCTGGATTTTGGCTGCTTTTTGGGCTGGAGCTTCTCGTGGTTTGAAGCCTGGCTTGCTCCACCCCCTGCACTTGATATTCTCCCGGATGTGGGCTGCATTTTGACCGCATTTTGGGCTGGAGCTTCTCGTGGTTTGAGGCCTGGCTTGCTCCAACCCCTACTCTTGAGATTCTCCCGGATGTGGGCTGCATTTTGGCTGCCTTTTGGGCTGGAGCTTCTCATGTTTTGAGGCCTGGATTGCTCCACCCCCTGCTCTTGAGATTCTCTCGGATGTGGGCTGGATTTTGGCTGCCTTTTGGGCTGGAGCTTCTCATGGTTTGAGGCCTGGCTTGCTCCACCCCCTGCTCTTGAGATTCTCCTGGATGTGGGCTGCGTTTTGGCTACATTTTGGGCTTCAACTTCTCATGCTTTGAGGCCTGGCTTGCTCCATCCCCTGCTCTTGAGATTCTCCCAGATATGGGCTGGAGTTTGGCTGCCTTTTGGGATGGAGCTTCTCATGCTTTGAGGCCTGGCTTGCTCCACCCCCTGCTCTTGATATTCTCCTGAATGTCAGCTGGATTTTGTCTGTTTTTGGGCTGCAGATTCTGGTGGATTGAGGCCTGTCTTGCTCCACTCCCTGCTCTTGAGATTCTCCCGGATGTGGGCAGCATTTTGGCTGCCTTTTGGGCTGGAGCTTCTCATGGTTTGAGGCCTGGCTTGCTCCAACACTTGCTCTTGATATTCTCCCAGATGTGGGCTGGAGTTGGCTGCATTTCGGGCTGGAGCTTCTCGTGGTTTGAGGCCTGGCTTGCTCCAGCCCCTGCTCTTGAGATTCTCCCGGAGGTGGGCTGCATTTTGGCTGCATTTTTGGGCTGGAGCTTCTCGTGGTTTGAGGCCTGGCTTGCTCCAGCCCCTGCTCTTGATATTCTCCCGGAGGTGGGCTGCATTTTGGCTGCATTTTTGGGCTGGAGCTTCTCGTGGTTTGAGGCCTGGCTTGCTCCACCCTCTGCTCTTGATATTCTCCTGGATGTGGGCTGCATTTTGGCTGTCTTTCGAGCTGGAGATTCTCGTGGTTTGAGGCCTGGCTTGCTCCACCCCCCGCTCTTGATATTCTTTCTTATGTGGGCTGGAGATTAACCGCGTTTTGAGCTGGAGCTTCTCGTGGTTTGAGGCCTTGCTTGCTCCACCCCCTGCTCTTGATATGCTCCCGGAGGTGGGCTGGATTTTGGCTGCATTTTGGCTGCATTTTTGGGCTTGAGATTCGCGTGGTTTGAGGCCTGGCTTCCTCCAACCCCCTGCTCTTGAGATTCTCCCAGATGTGGGCTGCATTTTGGCTGCCTTTTGGGCTGGAGTGTCTCGTGGTTTGAGGCCTTGCTTGCTCCACCCCCTGCTCTTGAGATTCTCCCAGATGTGGGCTGGAGTTTGGCTGCCTTTTGGGCTGGAGCTTTTCGTGATTTGAGGCCTGGCGCTTCTCGTAGTTTGAGGACTGGCTTTCTCCACCCCCTGCTCTTTATATTCTCCTCCATGTTGGCTGGATTTTGGCTGCATTTCGGGCGGGAGCTTCTCGTGGTTTGAGGCCTGGCTTTCTCCACCCACTTTCTCTTGATATTCTCCTGGATGTGTGCTCGAGTTTGGCTGCATTTCTGGCTGGATCTTCTTGTGGTTTGAGGCCTGGCGCTTCTCGTAGTTTGAGGACTGGCTTTCTCCACCCCCTGCTCTTTATATTCTCCTCCATGTTGGCTGGATTTTGGCTGCCTTTTGGGCTGGAGCTTCTCGTGGTTTGAGGCCTGGCTTTCTCCACCCCCTGCTGTTGATATTCTCCTGGATATCAGCTGGAGTTTGGCTGAATTTTTCGCTGTAGCCTGTCGTGTTTTGAGGCCTGGCTTTCTCCATCACCTGCTCTTGATATTCTCCTGGATATCAGCTGGATTTTGGCTGCATTTCGGGCTGGAGCTTCTCGTGGTTTGAGGCTTGGCTTTCTCCCCCCCCTGCTCTTGATATTCTCCTGGATGTGGGCTGGATTTTGGCTGAATTTTGGGCTGGAGCTTCTCGTGGTTTGAGGCCTGGTTTTGACCACCCCCTGCTCTTGAGATAATCCCGGAAGTGGGCCTCATTTTGGCTGCCTTTTGGGCTGGATCTTCTCGTGGTTTGAGGCCTGCCTTGCTCCACCCCCTGCTCTTGATATTCTCTTGGATGTGGGCTGAATTTTGGCTGCCTTTTGAGCTGGACCTTCTCGTGGTTTGTGGGCTGTCTTTCTCCACCCCCTGCTCTTGATATTCTCCTGGATGTGGGCTGGATTTTGGCTGCCTTTTGGGCTGGAGCTTCTCGTGGTTTGAGGCCTGGTTTGCTCCACGCCCTGCTCTTGATTTTCTCCTCCCTGTGGGCTGGATTTTGGCTGCATCTCATGCTGGAGCTTCTCGTGGTTTGAGGCCTGGCTTGCTCCACCCCCTGCTCTTGAGATTCTCTTGGATATGGGCTGGAATTTGGCTGCATTTCGGGCTGGATCTTCTCGTGGTTTGAGGCCTGGCTTTCTCCAAACCCTGCTCTTGATATTCCCCTGGATGTGGCCTGGATTTGGCTGCCTTTTGGACTGGAGCTTCTCGTGGTTTGAGGCCTGGCTTGCTCCACCCTCTGGTCTTGATATTCTCCTGGATGTCGGCTGGAGTTTGGCTGCATTTTGGCCTGGAGCTTCTCATGCTTTGAGGCCTCACTTGCTCCACCCCCTGCTCTTGAGATTCTCCCAGATGTGGGCTGGAGATTGACTGCCTTTTGGGCTGGAGCTTCTTGTGCTTTGAGGCCTGCCGTGCTCGACCCCCTGCTCTTGAGATTCTCCCAGATGTGGGCTGGAGTTTGGCTGCCTTTTGGGCTGGAGCTTTTCGTGATTTGAGGCCTGGTGCTTCTCGTAATTTGAGGACTGGCTTTCTCCACCCACTTTCTCTTGATATTCTCCTGGATGTGTGCTCGAGTTTGGCTGCATTTCTGGCTGGATCTTCTTGTAGTTTGAGGCCTGGCGCTTCTCGTGGTTTGAGGCCTGGCTTTCTCCACCCCCTGCTGTTGATATTCTCCTGGATATCAGCTGGAGTTTGGTTGAATTTTTCGCTGTAGCCTGTCGTGTTTTGAGGCCTGGCTTTCTCCACCACCTGCTCTTGATATTCTCCTGGATATCAGCTGGATTTTGGCTGCATTTCGGGTTGGAGCTTCTCGTGGTTTGAGGCTTGGCTTTCTCCAAACCCTGCTCTTGATATTCTCCTGGATGTGGTCTGGAGTTTGCCTGCATTTCAGGCGGGAGCTTCTCGTGGTTTGAGGCCTGGCGCTTCTCGTGTTTTTAGGCCTGGCTTTTTCCACACCCTGCTCTTGATATTCTCCTGGATGTGGGCTGGATTTTGGCTGAATTTTGGGCTGGAGCTTCTCGTGGTTTGAGGCCTGGCTTTGACCACCCCCTGCTCTTGAGATAATCCCGGAAGTGGGCCTCATTTTGGCTGCCTTTTGGGCTGGATCTTCTCGTGGTTTGAGGCCTGCCTTGCTCCACCCCCTGCTCTTGATATTCTCCTGGATGTGGCCTGGATTTGGCTGCCTTTTGGACTGGAGCTTCTCGTGGTTTGAGGCCTGGCTTTCTCCAAACCCTGCTCTTGATATTCTCCTGGATGTGGCCTGGATTTGGCTGCCTTTTGGACTGGAGCTTCTCGTGGTTTGAGGCCTGGCTTGCTCCACCCCCTGGTCTTGATATTCTCCTGGATTTCGGCTGGAATTTGGCTGCTTTTCGCGCTGGAGCTTCTCGTGGTTTGAGGCCTGGCTTTCTCCACCACCTACTCTTGATATTGTCCTGGATATGGGCTGGATTTTGGCAGCGTTTAGCGCTGGAGCTTTTCGGGGTTTGAGGTCTAGCTTTCTCCACCCCCTGCTCCTGATATTCTCCTGGATTTGGCTGGATTATGGCTGCAGTTCGGGATGGACCTTCTCGTGGTTTGAGGCCTGGCATTCTCCACCACCTACTCTTGATATTCTCCTCTATGTGGGCTGGATTCTGGCTGCGTTTGGGCTGGAGATTCTCGTGGTTTGAGGCCTGGCTTTCTCCACCCCCTGCTATTGATATTCTCCTGGATGTCGGCTGGATTATGGCTGCATTTCTGGCTGGAGCTTCTTGTGGTTTGAGGCCTGGCGCTTCTCATGGTTTGAGGCCAGGCTTTCTCCAACCCCTGCTCTTGATATTCTCCTCCATGTTGGCTGCATTTTGGATAAATTTAAGCTGCAGGTTCTTGTGGTTTGAGGCCTGGGTTGCTCCACACCCTGGTCTTGATATTCTCCTGGATGTGGGCTGGATTTTGTCTGCATTTCGGGCTGGAGCTTCTTGTGGTTTGAGGCCTGGCTTTCTCCACCCCCTGCTCTTGATATTCTCCTGGATATCAGCTGGAGTTTGGCTGAATTTTTCGCTGGAGCCTCTCGTGTTTTGAGGCCTGGTTTTCTCCACCCCCTGCTCTTCATATTCTCCTGGATGTGGGCTGGATTTTGGCTGCCTTTCGCGCTGGAGCTTCTCGTGGTTTGAGGCTTGGCTTTCTCCACCGCCTGCTCTTGATATTCTCCTGGATTTGGGCTGGAGTTTGGCTGCATTTCTAGGCGGGAGCTTCTCGTGCTTTGAGACCTGGCTTTCTCCAAACCCTTTTCTTCATATTCTGCTGGATGTGGGCTGTGTTTTGGCTGCATTTCGGGCTGGAGCTTCTCGTGGTTTGAGGCCTGGCGCTTCTCCTGGTTTGAGGCCTGGCTTTCTCCACCCCCTGCTTTTCATATACTCTTGGATATCAGCTGGAGTTTGGCTGAATTTTGAGCTGGAGCGTCTCGCGGTTTGAGGCCTGGCTTTCTCCACCCCCTGCTCTTGATATTCTCCTGGATATCAGCTGGATTTTGGCTGCATTTCGGGCTGGAGCTTCTCCTCGTTTGAGGGCTGTCTTTCCCCACCTATTTCTCTTGATATTCTCCTGGATGTGGGCTGGATTTTGGCTGCCTTTCGCGCTGGAGCTTCTCGTGGTTTGAGGCTTGGCTTTCTCCACCCCCTGCTCTTGATATTCTCCTGGATGTGGGCTGGATTTTGGCTAAATTTCGGGCTGGATGTTCTTGTGGTTTGAGGCCTGGCGCTTCTCGTGGTTTGAGGCCTGGCTTTCTCCACCCGCTGCTCTTGATATTCTCCCAGATGTGGGCTGGAATTTGGCTGAATTTGAGCTGGAGCCTCTCGTTGTTTGAGGCCTGGCTTTCTCCAACCCCTGCTCTTGATATTCTCCTGGATGTGGGCTGGATTTTGGCTAAATTTCGGGCTGGATGTTCTTGTGGTTTGAGGCCTGGCGCTTCTCGTGGTTTGAGGCCTGGCTTTCTCCACCCGCTGCTCTTGATATTCTCCCAGATGTGGGCTGGAATTTGGCTGAATTTGAGCTGGAGCCTCTCGTGGTTTGAGGCCTGGCTTTCTCCAACCCCTGCTCTTGATGTTCTCCTGGATGTGGGCTGGATTTTGGCTGCATTTCGGGCTGGAGATTCTCGTGATTTGAGGCCTGGCTTTCTCCACCCCCTGCCATTGATATTCTCCTGGATGTCGGCTGGATTTTGGCTGCATTTCACTCTGGAGCTTCTCATGGTTTGAGGCTTGGCTTTCTCCACCCCCTGCTCTTCATTTACTGCTGGATGTGGGCTGTGTTTTGGCTGCATTTCGGGCTGGAGCTTCTCGTGGTTTGGGGCCTGGCTTTCTCCACCCCCTGCTCTTGATATACTCCTGGATATGGGCTGGAGTTTGGCTGCATTTCTGGTTGGAGCTTCTCGTGGTTTGAGGCCTGGCTTTCTCCACCCCCTGCTCTTGAGATTCTCCTGGATATGGGCTGGAGTTTGGCTGCATTTTATGCGGGCATTTCTCCTGGTTTGAGGCCTCAATTTCTCTAGGCCCTCTTCTTGAAATTCTCCTGGATGTTTGTTGGATTTTGGCTGCATTTTAGGCTGGAATTTCACCTGGACTTGGGCCTGAATTTCTCCTGCACGCTGGCTGGAATTTGTATTTGGCTTGGGGCTTATTTTCTCCTGGAATTGGGCTGGATTTATACTGGAATTTCTTCTGGATTTCTGCCTGAATTTCTACTGGAGCTGGGCCCAAATTTCTCCTCTACTTGGACAGGATTTAGGCTGGAATTTCTCCTGGAGCTGGGCCTAAATTTCTCCTACATTTCAGGTGGAATATATCCTGGACTTGATTTGCAATTTCTTCAGGAGTTCAGGTCGACTATCTCCAGGACTCGGACTGGAATTTCTGCAGCACTTGGGCTGTAATTGCTCCTAGGCTTGGCCACAATATCACCTGCACTTTGGCTCAAATTTTTCCTAGATTTGGACTTGAATTTCTCCTGGAGGTGGGCCCAAATTTCTCCTGGAGTTCGGGTGGACTATCTCCTGAAATTGGACAGGATTTTGGCTGCTCTTGAGCTGAAATTTCTGCTGGACTTGGGCTGCATTTTAGGTTGGATTTTCTCCTGAACTTGGGCTTCATTTTAGGCTGGAATTTCTCCTGGACTTGGACCCAAATTTCTCCTGGAGTTTGGTTGAAATATCTCCTGAAATTGGACTGGATTTTGGTTGCTCTTGGGCTGGAATTTCTCCTGAACTTGGGCCTGAATTTCTCCTGCACTTGGGCTGGAATTTCTGTTGGGCTTGTGGCTGAATTTCTCCTGGACATGGGTTGGATTGATGCTGGAATTACTCCTGGTTCGAGGCCTGAATTTCTCTAGGCCCTGTTCTTGAAATTCTCCTGGATGTGGGCTGGATTTTGGCTGCTCTTGGGCTGGAATTTCTCCTGGAGTTGGGCCTAAATTTCTCCTCCACTTGGACTGCATTTTAGGCTGGAATTTCTCCTGGACTTGGGCTTCATTTTAGGCTGGAATTTCTCCTGGACTTGGACCCAAATTTCTCCTGGAGTTTGGTTGAAATATCTCCTGAAATTGGACTGGATTTTGGTTGCTCTTGGGCTGGAATTTCTCCTGAACTTGGGCCTGAATTTCTCCTGCACTTGGGCTGGAATTTCTGTTGGGCTTGTGGCTGAATTTCTCCTGGACAGTGGCTGGATTTATGTTGGAATTACTCCTGGTTTGAGGCCTGAATTTCTCTAGGCCCTGTTCTTGAAATTCTACTTGATGTGGGCTGGACTTGGGCTGCAATTTAGGCTGGAATTTCTCCTGGACTTGGGCCTGAATTTCTCCTAGAGTTCGGGTGGACTATCTCTGGGACTTGGCCTGGAATTTCTGCTGCACTTGGGCTGCAATTTCTCCTGCCTTCAGGGGCAAGGGAGTGTGCCTTCAGGGGCGAGGGTGAGTGCCTTAAAGCAGGAGAGATCCAGGCCACAATGCAGGCCAAATTCGAGCTCACTTCCAGGGGAAACCAGGGCTTCAGTGCAGGTCAAATATGGGACTCGGCGCAGGAGAAATTGGAGCTGGTGTGCAGGAGAAATTTCAGAGAGTCCAGGAGAAATTGAAGGTCACAGTGCAGGAGAAATTTTGGCCAGAGTTCAAGAGAAATTGGAGGGCATGTTGAGGAGAAATTCAGGCTCTACTACAGGGGAAATTCGGGCCAGAATCCAGGGGAAATTCAGACCCAAGTGCACGAGAAATTCTCGCCCAAATCCTGGTGAAATTCAGGCCCAATTCAGTGGGCCTCATGACATTTCCTCATTACAGTTAGGGATGAGAGGGAACTAAGACATGCCCTGCCAGCCCTGACCCTTCTGGCAGTCTGGGGAGATCAGCACCAGCTGGGAATGCCAACAAGAGCCTGCCCCAATTAAGGCCAGGCTGGGAGATTGCTTAGGCCTGAAGTCAATTATCTCATGACTCTCTAAATAGAAGGAGGCTCCATGGCTGACCCTTGCTTTCTCCTGGTCTGCAGGGGCTGCACCCAGCATGTCCCTTGGAGTGGGATGGCACTCAGAGCTCCACACCCCCCAGTTTGGGAAAGGAGAGAGCGGTCGACACGGCCTGGGCTGAAAACCCTCCTGGAGGCTCAGGTCTGCTCTCGTTGAGACATGCTGACATGCGACGGGAAGGCTTGCACCGGGCTCCGGGGGCATTTGAACAGGTACCTTCCTAGCAAGATGCATATCTCCACAGCCATTTCTGTCTCTGGCAGGGGGAGCGTGTGCGTGCAGCTGTGTGCCGGGAACTGTGTTAACCCTTTGCTGGAGTTGCTGTGCTGATGGATGGAGTCGGGTCCTGCTGGGGAATGGTGTGATCTGACTGTGGGCCAGATGGGAATAGTGTGAAGGGACTTTGTGCAAAACTTGGGGGCAGCACCAGTTCAAAGCCCAAACTCCACAGGTTGTGCTCCTGTCCCCAATTCCTTAGGCATAAAGCGTTGGTCCGGTGTGGGGCCTGCGGTGGACCCAGCCGCAGGTGGATTTCTCTTCCGCAGAGCCTAGAAAGGCGTGGGAATCTGAGGACCCAGTGCAGGAGAGATCTGAGGGAGAGATCTTGACCCTTTTCTTGAGTTTCTCCTGGATATGGATTGCATTTCAGGCTGGATTTACTCCTGGATTGAGGCCTGAAGTTCTCTAGGCCATGTTCTTGAAATTCTCTCGGATGTGGGCTGGAGTTTGGCTGCATTTCAGGCTGGAGCTTCTCGTGGTTTGAGGGCTGGCTTTCTCCACCCCCTACTCTTGATATTCTCCTGGATGTGGGCTGGAGTTTGGCTGCGTTTTGAGCTGGAGTTTCTCGTGCTTTGAGGCCTGGCTTTCTACAAAACCTGCTCTTCTTGTTCTCCTCAATGTTGGCTGGATTTTGGCTGCCTTTTGGGCTGGAGATTCTCGTGGTTTGAGGACTGTCTTTCTCCACCCCCTTTCTCTTGATTTTCTCCTCAATGATGGCTGCATTGTGGCTGCATTTCGTGCTGGAGTTTCTCGTGGTGTGAGGCCTTGCTTTCTCCACACCCTGCTCTTGATATTCTCCTCCATGTTGGCTGGATTTTGGCTGCGTATTGAGCTGGAGCTTCTTGTGGTTTGAGGCCTGGCTTGCTCCACCCTCTGCTATTGATATTCTCCTCCATGTGTGCTCGATTTTGGCTGCCTTTTGGGCTGGAGCTTCTCGTGGTTTGAGGCCTGGCTTTCTCCACACCCTGCCATTGATATTCTCCCAGACGTGGGCTGTATTTTGGCTGCATTTTAGCTGCCTTTTGGGCTGGTGCTTCTCGTGGTTTGAGGCCTGGCATTCTCCATCCTCTGCTCTTGATATTCTAGTCGAGTTGGGCTGGATTTTAGCTGCATTTAGTGCTGCAGCTTCTCGTGGTTTGAGGCCTGGCTTGCTCCACCCCCTGCTCTTGATATTCTCCTGGATGTGGGCTGGATTTTGGCTGCCTTTTGGGCTGGAGCTTCTCGTGGTTTGAGGCCTGGCTTGCTCCACCCACTGCTCTTGATATTCTCCGAGATATTGGCTGCATTTTGGCTGCCTTTTGGGCTGCGGCTTCTCATGGTGTTTTGAGGCCTGGCTTGCTCCAACCCCTGCTCTTGATATTCTCCCGGATGTGGGCTAGATTTTGGCTGACTTTTGGGCTGGAGCTTCTCGTGGTTTTTGGCCTGGCTTGCTCCACCCCCTGCCATTGATATTCTCCGGGATGCGGTCTGGATTTTGGCTGCATTTTGGGTTGGAGCTTCCAGTGGTTTGAGGCCTGGCTTGCTCCACCCCCTGCTCTTGATAGTCTCCTGGATGTTTGCTGGATTTTGGCTGCATTTAGAGCTGGAGCTTCTCGTGGTTTGAGGCCTGGGTTTCTCAACCCGATGCTCTTCCTATTCTCCTGGATGAGGTCTGGATTTTGGCTGTCTTTTGGGCTGGAGCTTCTCGTGGTTTGAGGCCTGCCTTGCTCCACCCCCTGCTCTTCAAATTCTCCTCGAGTTGCGCTGGGTTTTAGCTGCATTTAGTGCTGGAGCTTCTCGAGGTTTGAGGCCTGCCTTGCTCCACCCCCTACTCTTGAGATTCTCCCGGATGTGGACTGGATTTTGGCTGTATTTCGAGCTGGAGCTTCTCCTGGTTTGAGGCCTGGCTTGCTCCAGCCCCTCCTCTTGAGATTCTCCCAGATGTGGGCTGCATTTTGGCTGCCTTTTGTTCTGGAGCTTCTCGTGGTTTGAGGCCTGGCTTGCTCCACCCCCTGCTCTTGAGATTTTCTCCCCGAGGTGGGCTGGATTTTGGCTGCATTTTGGGCTGGAGCTTCTCGTGGTTTGAGGCCTGGCTTGCTCCACCCCCTGCTCTTGAGATTCTCCCGGATGTGGACTGCAGTTTGGTTGCATTTTTGGGCTGGAGCTTCTCGTGGTTTGAGGCCTGGCTTTCTCCACCCCCTGCCATTTATATTCTCCTGGATGTGGGCTGGATTTTGGCTGCATTTTGGGCTGGAGCTTCTCGTGGTTTGAGGCCTGGCTTGCTCCACCCACTGCTCTTGATATTCTCGTGGATGTGGGCTGCATTTTGGCTGCATTTTTGGGCTGGAGCTTCTCGTGGTTTGAGGCCTGGCTTTCTCCACCCCCTGCTCTTGAGATTTTCCTGGATGTGGGCTGGATTTTGGCTGCATTTTGGGCTGGAGCTTCTCGTGGTTTGAGGCCTGGCTTGCTCCACCCCCTGCTCTTGATATTCTCCCGGATGTGGACTGCAGTTTGGTTGCATTTTTGGGCTGGAGCTTCTCGTGGTTTGAGGCCTGGCTTGCTCCACCCCCTGCTCTTGATATTCTCCCGGATGTGGACTGCAGTTTGGTTGCATTTTTGGGAGGACCTTCTCGTGGTTTGGTGCCAGGCTTGCTCCACCCCCTGCTCTTGATATTCTCCTGGTGGTGGGCTGGATTTTGGCTGCCTTTTGGGCTGGAGCTCCTCGTGGTTTGAGGCCTGGCTTTCTCCACCCCCTGCCATTTATATTCTCCTGGATGTGGGCTGGATTTTGGCTGCCTTTTGGGCTGGAGGTTCTCGTGGTTTGAGGCCTGGCTTGCTCCACCCCCTGCTCTTGATATTCTCCCAGATGTGGGCTGTATATTGGCTGACTTTGGGCTGGAGCTTCTCATAGTTTGAGGCCTGGCTTTCTCCACCCCCTGCCACTGATATTCTCCTGGATGTGGGTTGCATTTTAGCTGCCTTTTGGGCTGGAGATTCTCATGGTTTGAGGCCTGGCATTCTCCATCCTCTGCTCTTGATATTCTAGTCGAGTTGGGCTGGATTTTAGCTGCATTTAGTGCTGGAGCTTCTCGTGATTTGAGGCCTGGCTTGCTCCACCCCCTGCTCTTGATATTCTCCTGGATGTGGGCTGGATTTTGGCTGCCTTTTGGGCTGGAGCTTCTCGTGGTTTGAGGCCTGGCTTGCTCCACCCACTGCTCTTGATATTCTCCGAGATATTGGCTGCATTTTGGCTGCCTTTTGGGCTGCGGCTTCTCATGGTGTTTTGAGGCCTGGCTTGCTCCACCCCCTGCTCTTGATATTCTCCCGGATGTGGGCTAGATTTTGCCTGCCTTTTGGGCTGGAGCTTCTCGTGGTTTTTGGCCTGGCTTGCTCCACCCCCTGCCATTGATATTCTCCGGGATGCGGGCTGGATTTTGGCTGCATTTTGGGTTGGAGCTTCCAGTGGTTTGAGGCCTGGCTTGCTCCACCCCCTGCTCTTGATAGTCTCCTGGATGTTTGCTGGATTTTGGCTGCATTTAGAGCTGGAGCTTCTCGTGGTTTGAGGCCTGGGTTTCTCAACCCGATGCTCTTCCTATTCTCCTGGATGAGGTCTGGATTTTGGCTGTCTTTTGGGCTGGAGCTTCTCGTGGTTTGAGGCCTGCTCTGCTCCACCCCCTGCTCTTCAAATTCTCCTCGAGTTGCGCTGGGTTTTAGCTGCATTTAGTGCTGGAGCTTCTCGTGGTTTGAGGCCTGCCTTCCTCCACCCCCTACTCTTGAGATTCTCCCGGATGTGGACTGGATTTTGGCTGTATTTCGAGCTGGAGCTTCTCCTGGTTTGAGGCCTGGCTTGCTCCAGCCCCTCCTCTTGAGATTCTCCCAGATGTGGGCTGCATTTTGGCTGCCTTTTGTTCTGGAGCTTCTCGTGGTTTGAGGCCTGGCTTGCTCCACCCCCTGCTCTTGAGATTTTCTCCCCGAGGTGGGCTGGATTTTGGCTGCATTTTGGGCTGGAGCTTCTCGTGGTTTGAGGCTTGGCTTGCTCCACCCCCTGCTCTTGAGATTCTCCCGGATGTGGGCTGCAGTTTGGTTGCATTTTTGGGCTGGAGCTTCTCGTGGTTTGAGGCCTGGCTTGCTCCACCCACTGCTCTTGATATTCTCGTGGATGTGGGCTGCATTTTGGCTGCATTTTTGGGCTGGAGCTTCTCGTGGTTTGAGGCCTGGCTTGCTCCACCCCCTGCTCTTGAGATTTTCCTGGATGTGGGCTGGATTTTGGCTGCCTTTTGGGCTGGAGCTTGTCGTGGTTTGAGGCCTGGCTTGCTCCACCCACTGCTCTTGATATTCTCCGAGATATTGGCTGCATTTTGGCTGCCTTTTGGGCTGCGGCTTCTCATGGTGTTTTGAGGCCTGGCTTGCTCCACCCCCTGCTCTTGATATTCTCCCGGACGTGGGCTAGATTTTGGCTGCCTTTTGGGCTGGAGCTTCTCGTGGTTTTTGGCCTGGCTTGCTCCACCCCCTGCCATTGATATTCTCCGGGATGCGGGCTGGATTTTGGCTGCATTTTGGGTTGGAGCTTCCAGTGGTTTGAGGCCTGGCTTGCTCCACCCCCTGCTCTTGATAGTCTCCTGGATGTTTGCTGGATTTTGGCTGCATTTAGAGCTGGAGCTTCTCGTGGTTTGAGGCCTGGGTTTCTCAACCCGATGCTCTTCCTATTCTCCTGGATGAGGTCTGGATTTTGGCTGTCTTTTGGGCTGGAGCTTCTCGTGGTTTGAGGCCTGCTTTGCTCCACCCCCTGCTCTTCAAATTCTCCTCGAGTTGCGCTGGGTTTTAGCTGCATTTAGTGCTGGAGCTTCTCGTGGTTTGAGGCCTGCCTTGCTCCACCCCCTACTCTTGAGATTCTCCCGGATGTGGACTGGATTTTGGCTGTATTTCGAGCTGGAGCTTCTCCTGGTTTGAGGCCTGGCTTGCTCCAGCCCCTCCTCTTGAGATTCTCCCAGATGTGGGCTGCATTTTGGCTGCCTTTTGTTCTGGAGCTTCTCGTGGTTTGAGGCCTGGCTTGCTCCACCCCCTGCTCTTGAGATTCTCCCGGATGTGGACTGCAGTTTGGTTGCATTTTTGGGCTGGAGCTTCTCGTGGTTTGAGGCCTGGCTTTCTCCACCCCCTGCCATTTATATTCTCTGGGATGTGGGCTGGATTTTGGCTGCATTTTGGGCTGGAGCTTCTCGTGGTTTGAGGCCTGGCTTGCTCCACCCACTGCTCTTGATATTCTCGTGGATGTGGGCTGCATTTTGGCTGCATTTTTGGGCTGGAGCTTCTCGTGGTTTGAGGCCTGGCTTGCTCCACCCCCTGCTCTTGAGATTTTCCTGGATGTGGGCTGGATTTTGGCTGCATTTTGGGCTGGAGCTTCTCGTGGTTTGAGGCCTGGCTTGCTCCACCCCCTGCTCTTGATATTCTCCCGGATGTGGACTGCAGTTTGGTTGCATTTTTGGGAGGACCTTCTCGTGGTTTGGTGCCAGGCTTGCTCCACCCCCTTATCTTGATATTCTCCTGGATGTGGGCTGCATTTTGGCTGCCTTTTGGGCTGCAGCTTCTCGAGGTTTGAGGCCTGGCTTGCTCCACCCCCTGCTCTTGAGATTCTCCCGAATGTGGGCTGCATTTTGGCTGCCTTTTGGGCTGGAGCTTCTCGTGGTTTGAGGCCTGGCTTGCTCCACCCCCTGCTCTTGAAATTCTCCCAGATGTGGGCTGTATATTGGCTGACTTTGGGCTGGAGCTTCTCATAGTTTGAGGCCTGGCTTTCTCCACCCCCTGCCATTGAGATACTCCCGGATGTGGGCTGGATTTTGGCTGCCTTTTGGGCTGGAGCTTCTTGTGGTTTGAGTCCTGGCTTGCTCCACCCCCTGCTCTTGAGATACTCCCGGATGTGGTCTGGATTGTGGTTGCATTTTGGGCTGGAGCTTCTTGTGGTTTGAGGCCTGGCTTGCTCCAACCCCTGGTCTTGACAGTCTCCTGGATGTCTGCTGGATTTTGGTTGCCTTTTGGGCTGGAGCTTCTCATGGTGTGAGGCCTGGCTTGTTCCAACCCCTACCATTGGTATTCTCCCGCATGTGGGCTGGATTTTGTCTGTATTTCGAGCTGGAGCTTCTCGTGGTTTGAGGCCTGGCTTTCTCCACCCCCTGCCATTTATATTCTCCTGGATGTGGGCTGGATTTTGGCTGCCTTTTGGGCTGGAGGTTCTCGTGGTTTGAGGCCTGGCTTGCTCCACCCCCTGCTCTTGATATTCTCCCAGATGTGGGCTGTATATTGGCTGACTTTGGGCTGGAGCTTCTCATAGTTTGAGGCCTGGCTTTCTCCACCCCCTGCCACTGATATTCTCCTGGATGTGGGTTGCATTTTAGCTGCCTTTTGGGCTGGAGATTCTCATGGTTTGAGGCCTGGCATTCTCCATCCTCTGCTCTTGATATTCTAGTCGAGTTGGGCTGGATTTTAGCTGCATTTAGTGCTGGAGCTTCTCGTGATTTGAGGCCTGGCTTGCTCCACCCCCTGCTCTTGATATTCTCCTGGATGTGGGCTGGATTTTGGCTGCCTTTTGGGCTGGAGCTTCTCGTGGTTTGAGGCCTGGCTTGCTCCACCCCCTGCTCTTGATATTCTCCCGGATGTGGGCTAGATTTTGGCTACCTTTTGGGCTGGAGCTTCTCGTGGTTTTTGGCCTGGCTTGCTCCACCCCCTGCCATTGATATTCTCCGGGATGCGGGCTGGATTTTGGCTGCATTTTGGGTTGGAGCTTCCAGTGGTTTGAGGCCTGGCTTGCTCCACCCCCTGCTCTTGATAGTCTCCTGGATGTTTGCTGGATTTTGGCTGCATTTAGAGCTGGAGCTTCTCGTGGTTTGAGGCCTGGGTTTCTCAACCCGATGCTCTTCCTATTCTCCTGGATGAGGTCTGGATTTTGGCTGTCTTTTGGGCTGGAGCTTCTCGTGGTTTGAGGCCTGCTTTGCTCCACCCCCTGCTCTTCAAATTCTCCTCGAGTTGCGCTGGGTTTTAGCTGCATTTAGTGCTGGAGCTTCTCGTGGTTTGAGGCCTGCCTTGCTCCAACCCTACTCTTGAGATTCTCCCGGATGTGGACTGGATTTTGGCTGTATTTCGAGCTGGAGCTTCTCCTGGTTTGAGGCCTGGCTTGCTCCAGCCCCTCCTCTTGAGATTCTCCCAGATGTGGGCTGCATTTTGGCTGCCTTTTGTTCTGGAGCTTCTCGTGGTTTGAGGCCTGGCTTGCTCCACCCCCTGCTCTTGAGATTTTCTCCCCGAGGTGGGCTGGATTTTGGCTGCATTTTGGGCTGGAGCTTCTCGTGGTTTGAGGCTTGGCTTGCTCCACCCCCTGCTCTTGAGATTCTCCCGGATGTGGACTGCAGTTTGGTTGCATTTTTGGGCTGGAGCTTCTCGTGGTTTGAGGCCTGGCTTTCTCCACCCCCTGCCATTTATATTCTCCTGGATGTGGGCTGGATTTTGGCTGCATTTTGGGCTGGAGCTTCTCGTGGTTTGAGGCCTGGCTTGCTCCACCCACTGCTCTTGATATTCTCCCGGATGTGGGCTGCATTTTGGCTGCATTTTTGGGCTGGAGCTTCTCGTGGTTTGAGGCCTGGCTTGCTCCACCCCCTGCTCTTGAGATTCTCCCGGATGTGGACTGCAGTTTGGTTGCATTTTTGGGCTGGAGCTTCTCGTGGTTTGAGGCTTGGCTTGCTCCACCCCCTGCTCTTGAGATTCTCCCGGATGTGGACTGCAGTTTGGTTGCATTTTTGGGCTGGAGCTTCTCGTGGTTTGAGGCCTGGCTTTCTCCACCCCCTGCCATTTATATTCTCCTGGATGTGGGCTGGATTTTGGCTGCATTTTGGGCTGGAGCTTCTCGTGGTTTGAGGCCTGGCTTGCTCCACCCACTGCTCTTGATATTCTCCCGGATGTGGGCTGCATTTTGGCTGCATTTTTGGGCTGGAGCTTCTCGTGGTTTGAGGCCTGGCTTGCTCCACCCCCTGCTCTTGATATTCTCCCGGATGTGGACTGCAGTTTGGTTGCATTTTTGGGCTGGAGCTTCTCGTGGTTTCAGGCCTGGCTTTCTCCACCCCCTGCCATTTATATTCTCCTGGATGTGGGCTGGATTTTGGCTGCATTTTGGGCTGGAGCTTCTCATGGTTTGAGGCCTGGCTTGCTCCACCCCCTGCTCTTGATATACTCCCGGATGTGGACTGCAGTTTGGTTGCATTTTTGGGAGGACCTTCTCGTGGTTTGGTGCCAGGCTTGCTCCACCCCCTTATCTTGATATTCTCCTGGATGTGGGCTGCATTTGGGCTGCCTTTTGGGCTGCAGCTTCTCGAGGTTTGAGGCCTGGCTTTCTCCACCCCCTGCCATTGAGATACTCCTGGATGTCTGCTGGATTTTGGTTGCCTTTTGGGCTGGAGCTTCTCATGGTGTGAGGCCTGGCTTGTTCCAACCCCTACCATTGGTATTCTCCCGCATGTGGGCTGGATTTTGTCTGTATTTCGAGCTGGAGCTTCTCGTGGTTTGAGGCCTGGCTTTCTCCACCCACTGCACTTGATATTCTCCGAGATATTGGCTGCATTTTGGTGAATTTTGGGCTGGAACTTCTCGTGGTTTGAGGCCTGGCTTGGTCCACCACCTGCCATTGATATTCTCACGGATGTGGGCTCGATTTTGGCTGCCTTTTGGGCTGGAGCTTCTCGTGGTTTGAGGCCTGGCTTTCTCCACACCCTGCCATTGATATTCTCCCAGACGTGGGCTGTATTTTGGCTGCATTTTAGCTGCCTTTTGGGCTGGTGCTTCTCGTGGTTCGAGGCCTGGCATTCTCCATCCTCTGCTCTTGATATTCTAGTCGAGTTGGGCTGGATTTTAGCTGCATTTAGTGCTGCAGCTTCTCGTGGTTTGAGGCCTGGCTTGCTCCACCCCCTGCTCTTGAGATTCTCCTGGATGTGGGCTGGATTTTGGCTGCCTTTTGGGCTGGAGCTTCTCGTGGTTTGAGGCCTGGCTTGCTCCACCCACTGCTCTTGATATTCTCCGAGATATTGGCTGCATTTTGGCTGCCTTTTGGGCTGCGGCTTCTCATGGTGTTTTGAGGCCTGGCTTGCTCCACCCCCTGCTCTTGATATTCTCCCGGATGTGGGCTAGATTTTGGCTGCCTTTTGGGCTGGAGCTTCTCGTGGTTTTTGGCCTGGCTTGCTCCACCCCCTGCCATTGATATTCTCCGGGATGCGGGCTGGATTTTGGCTGCATTTTGGGTTGGAGCTTCCAGTGGTTTGAGGCCTGGCTTGCTCCACCCCCTGCTCTTGATAGTCTCCTGGATGTTTGCTGGATTTTGGCTGCATTTAGAGCTGGAGCTTCTCGTGGTTTGAGGCCTGGCTTGCTCCACCCCCTGCTCTTGATATTCTCCCAGATGTGGGCTGTATATTGGCTGACTTTGGGCTGGAGCTTCTCATAGTTTGAGGCCTGGCTTTCTCCACCCCCTGCCACTGATATTCTCCTGGATGTGGGTTGCATTTTAGCTGCCTTTTGGGCTGGAGATTCTCATGGTTTGAGGCCTGGCATTCTCCATCCTCTGCTCTTGATATTCTAGTCGAGTTAGGCTGGATTTTAGCTGCATTTAGTGCTGGAGCTTCTCGTGATTTGAGGCCTGGCTTGCTCCACCCCCTGCTCTTGATATTCTCCTGGATGTGGGCTGGATTTTGGCTGCCTTTTGGGCTGGAGCTTCTCGTGGTTTGAGGCCTGGCTTGCTCCACCCACTGCTCTTGATATTCTCCGAGATATTGGCTGCATTTTGGCTGCCTTTTGGGCTGCGGCTTCTCATGGTGTTTTGAGGCCTGGCTTGCTCCACCCCCTGCTCTTGATATTCTCCCGGATGTGGGCTAGATTTTGGCTGCCTTTTGGGCTGGAACTTCTCGTGGTTTTTGGCCTGGCTTGCTCCACCCCCTGCCATTGATATTCTCCGGGATGCGGGCTGGATTTTGGCTGCATTTTGGGTTGGAGCTTCCAGTGGTTTGAGGCCTGGCTTGCTCCACCCCCTGCTCTTGATAGTCTCCTGGATGTTTGCTGGATTTTGGCTGCATTTAGAGCTGGAGCTTCTCGTGGTTTGAGGCCTGGGTTTCTCAACCCGATGCTCTTCCTATTCTCCTGGATGAGGTCTGGATTTTGGCTGTCTTTTGGGCTGGAGCTTCTCGTGGTTTGAGGCCTGCCTTGCTCCACCCCCTGCTCTTCAAATTCTCCTCGAGTTGCGCTGGGTTTTAGCTGCATTTAGTGCTGGAGCTTCTCGAGGTTTGAGGCCTGCCTTGCTCCACCCCCTACTCTTGAGATTCTCCCGGATGTGGACTGGATTTTAGCTGTATTTCAAGCTGGAGCTTCTCCTGGTTTGAGGCCTGGCTTGCTCCAGCCCCTCCTCTTGAGATTCTCCCAGATGTGGGCTGCATTTTGGCTGCCTTTTGTTCTGGAGCTTCTCGTGGTTTGAGGCCTGGCTTGCTCCAGCCCCTGCTCTTGAGATTTTTTCCCCGAGGTGGGCTGGATTTTGGCTGCATTTTGGGCTGGAGCTTCTCGTGGTTTGAGGCCTGGCTTGCTCCACCCCCTGCTCTTGAGATTCTCCCAGATGTGGACTGCAGTTTGGTTGCATTTTTGGGCTGGAGCTTCTCGTGGTTTGAGGCCTGGCTTTCTCCACCCCCTGCCATTTATATTCTCCTGGATGTGGGCTGGATTTTGGCTGCATTTTGGGCTGGAGCTTCTCGTGGTTTGAGGCCTGGCTTGCTCCACCCACTGCTCTTGATATTCTCCCGGATGTGGGCTGCATTTTGGCTGCATTTTTGGGCTGGAGCTTCTCGTGGTTTGAGGCCTGGCTTTCTCCACCCCCTGCTCTTGAGATTTTCCTGGATGTGGGCTGGATTTTGGCTGCATTTTGGGCTGGAGCTTCTCGTGGTTTGAGGCCTGGCTTGCTCCACCCCCTGCTCTTGATATTCTCCCGGATGTGGACTGCAGTTTGGTTGCATTTTTGGGCTGGAGCTTCTCGTGGTTTGAGGCCTGGCTTGCTCCACCGCCTGCTCTTGATATTCTCCCGGATGTGGACTGCAGTTTGGTTGCATTTTTGGGAGGACCTTCTCGTGGTTTGGGGCCAGGCTTGCTCCACCCCCTGCTCTTGATATTCTCCTGGTGGTGGGCTGGATTTTGGCTGCCTTTTGGGCTGGAGCTCCTCGTGGTTTGAGGCCTGGCTTTCTCCACCCCCTGCCATTTATATTCTCCTGGATGTGGGCTGGATTTTGGCTGCCTTTTGGGCTGGAGGTTCTCGTGGTTTGAGGCCTGGCTTGCTCCACCCCCTGCTCTTGATATTCTCCCAGATGTGGGCTGTATATTGGCTGACTTTGGGCTGGAGCTTCTCATAGTTTGAGGCCTGGCTTTCTCCACCCCCTGCCACTGATATTCTCCTGGATGTGGGTTGCATTTTAGCTGCCTTTTGGGCTGGAGATTCTCATGGTTTGAGGCCTGGCATTCTCCATCCTCTGCTCTTGATATTCTAGTCGAGTTGGGCTGGATTTTAGCTGCATTTAGTGCTGGAGCTTCTCGTGATTTGAGGCCTGTCTTGCTCCACCCCCTGCTCTTGATATTCTCCTGGATGTGGGCTGGATTTTGGCTGCCTTTTGGGCTGGAGCTTCTCGTGGTTTGAGGCCTGGCTTGCTCCACCCACTGCTCTTGATATTCTCCGAGATATTGGCTGCATTTTGGCTGCCTTTTGGGCTGCGGCTTCTCATGGTGTTTTGAGGCCTGGCTTGCTCCACCCCCTGCTCTTGATATTCTCCCGGATGTGGGCTAGATTTTGGCTGCCTTTTGGGCTGGAGCTTCTCGTGGTTTTTGGCCTGGCTTGCTCCACCCCCTGCCATTGATATTCTCCGGGATGCGGGCTGGATTTTGGCTGCATTTTGGGTTGGAGCTTCCAGTGGTTTGAGGCCTGGCTTGCTCCACCCCCTGCTCTTGATAGTCTCCTGGATGTTTGCTGGATTTTGGCTGCATTTAGAGCTGGAGCTTCTCGTGGTTTGAGGCCTGGGTTTCTCAACCCGATGCTCTTCCTATTCTCCTGGATGAGGTCTGGATTTTGGCTGTCTTTTGGGCTGGAGCTTCTCGTGGTTTGAGGCCTGCTCTGCTCCACCCCCTGCTCTTCAAATTCTACTCGAGTTGCGCTGGGTTTTAGCTGCATTTAGTGCTGGAGCTTCTCGTGGTTTGAGGCCTGCCTTCCTCCACCCCCTACTCTTGAGATTCTCCCGGATGTGGACTGGATTTTGGCTGTATTTCGAGCTGGAGCTTCTCGTGGTTTGAGGCCTGGCTTGCTCCAGCCCCTCCTCTTGAGATTCTCCCAGATGTGGGCTGCATTTTGGCTGCCTTTTGTTCTGGAGCTTCTCGTGGTTTGAGGCCTGGCTTGCTCCACCCCCTGCTCTTGAGATTCTCCCGGATGTGGACTGCAGTTTGGTTGCATTTTTGGGCTGGAGCTTCTCGTGGTTTGAGGCCTGGCTTGCTCCACCCACTGCTCTTGATATTCTCGTGGATGTGGGCTGCATTTTGGCTGCATTTTTGGGCTGGAGCTTCTCGTGGTTTCAGGCCTGGCTTGCTCCACCCCCTGCCATTTATATTCTCCTGGATGTGGGCTGGATTTTGGCTGCCTTTTGGGCTGGAGGTTCTCGTGGTTTGAGGCCTGGCTTGCTCCACCCCCTGCTCTTGATATTCTCCCGGATGTGGGCTAGATTTTGGCTGCCTTTTGGGCTGGAGGTTCTCGTGGTTTTTGGCCTGGCTTGCTCCACCCCCTGCCATTGATATTCTCCGGGATGCGGGCTGGATTTTGGCTGCATTTTGGGTTGGAGCTTCCAGTGGTTTGAGGCCTGGCTTGCTCCACCCCCTGCTCTTGATAGTCTCCTGGATGTTTGCTGGATTTTGGCTGCATTTAGAGCTGGAGCTTCTCGTGGTTTGAGGCCTGGCTTTCTCCACCCCCTGCCATTTATATTCTCCTGGATGTGGGCTGGATTTTGGCTGCATTTAGAGCTGGAGCTTCTCGTGGTTTGAGGCCTGGCTTGCTCCACCCCCTGCTCTTGATATTCTCCCAGATGTGGGCTGTATATTGGCTGACTTTGGGCTGGAGCTTCTCATAGTTTGAGGCCTGGCTTTCTCCACCCCCTGCCACTGATATTCTCCTGGATGTGGGTTGCATTTTAGCTGCCTTTTGGGCTGGAGATTCTCATGGTTTGAGGCCTGGCATTCTCCATCCTCTGCTCTTGATATTCTAGTCGAGTTAGGCTGGATTTTAGCTGCATTTAGTGCTGGAGCTTCTCGTGATTTGAGGCCTGGCTTGCTCCACCCCCTGCTCTTGATATTCTCCTGGATGTGGGCTGGATTTTGGCTGCCTTTTGGGCTGGAGCTTCTCGTGGTTTGAGGCCTGGCTTGCTCCACCCACTGCTCTTGATATTCTCCGAGATATTGGCTGCATTTTGGCTGCCTTTTGTGCTGCGGCTTCTCATGGTGTTTTGAGGCCTGGCTTGCTCCACCCCCTGCTCTTGATATTCTCCCGGATGTGGGCTAGATTTTGGCTGCCTTTTGGGCTGGAACTTCTCGTGGTTTTTGGCCTGGCTTGCTCCACCCCCTGCCATTGATATTCTCCGGGATGCGGGCTGGATTTTGGCTGCATTTTGGGTTGGAGCTTCCAGTGGTTTGAGGCCTGGCTTGCTCCACCCCCTGCTCTTGATAGTCTCCTGGATGTTTGCTGGATTTTGGCTGCATTTAGAGCTGGAGCTTCTCGTGGTTTGAGGCCTGGGTTTCTCAACCCGATGCTCTTCCTATTCTCCTGGATGAGGTCTGGATTTTGGCTGTCTTTTGGGCTGGAGCTTCTCGTGGTTTGAGGCCTGCCTTGCTCCACCCCCTGCTCTTCAAATTCTCCTCGAGTTGCGCTGGGTTTTAGCTGCATTTAGTGCTGGAGCTTCTCGAGGTTTGAGGCCTGCCTTGCTCCACCCCCTACTCTTGAGATTCTCCCGGATGTGGACTGGATTTTGGCTGTATTTCGAGCTGGAGCTTCTCCTGGTTTGAGGCCTGGCTTGCTCCAGCCCCTCCTCTTGAGATTCTCCCAGATGTGGGCTGCATTTTGGCTGCCTTTTGTTCTGGAGCTTCTCGTGGTTTGAGGCCTGGCTTGCTCCACCCCCTGCTCTTGAGATTCTCCCGGATGTGGACTGCAGTTTGGTTGCATTTTTGGGCTGGAGCTTCTCGTGGTTTGAGGCCTGGCTTTCTCCACCCCCTGCCATTTATATTCTCCTGCATGTGGGCTGGATTTTGGCTGCATTTTGGGCTGGAGCTTCTCGTGGTTTGAGGCCTGGCTTGCTCCACCCACTGCTCTTGATATTCTCGTGGATGTGGGCTGCATTTTGGCTGCATTTTTGGGCTGGAGCTTCTCGTGGTTTGAGGCCTGGCTTTCTCCACCCCCTGCTCTTGAGATTTTCCTGGATGTGGGCTGGATTTTGGCTGCATTTTGGGCTGGAGCTTCTCGTGGTTTGAGGCCTGGCTTGCTCCACCCCCTGCTCTTGATATTCTCCCGGATGTGGACTGCAGTTTGGTTGCATTTTTGGGCTGGAGCTTCTCGTGGTTTGAGGCCTGGCTTGCTCCACCCCCTGCTCTTGATAGTCTCCTGGATGTTTGCTGGATTTTGGCTGCATTTAGAGCTGGAGCTTCTCGTGGTTTGAGGCCTGGGTTTCTCAACCCGATGCTCTTCCTATTCTCCTGGATGAGGTCTGGATTTTGGCTGTCTTTTGGGCTGGAGCTTCTCGTGGTTTGAGGCCTGCTCTGCTCCACCCCCTGCTCTTCAAATTCTACTCGAGTTGCGCTGGGTTTTAGCTGCATTTAGTGCTGGAGCTTCTCGTGGTTTGAGGCCTGCCTTCCTCCACCCCCTACTCTTGAGATTCTCCCGGATGTGGACTGGATTTTGGCTGTATTTCGAGCTGGAGCTTCTCCTGGTTTGAGGCCTGGCTTGCTCCAGCCCCTCCTCTTGAGATTCTCCCAGATGTGGGCTGCATTTTGGCTGCCTTTTGTTCTGGAGCTTCTCGTGGTTTGAGGCCTGGCTTGCTCCACCCCCTGCTCTTGAGATTCTCCCGGATGTGGACTGCAGTTTGGTTGCATTTTTGGGCTGGAGCTTCTCGTGGTTTGAGGCCTGGCTTGCTCCACCCACTGCTCTTGATATTCTCGTGGATGTGGGCTGCATTTTGGCTGCATTTTTGGGCTGGAGCTTCTCGTGGTTTCAGGCCTGGCTTGCTCCACCCCCTGCCATTTATATTCTCCTGGATGTGGGCTGGATTTTGGCTGCCTTTTGGGCTGGAGGTTCTCGTGGTTTGAGGCCTGGCTTGCTCCACCCCCTGCTCTTGATATTCTCCCGGATGTGGGCTAGATTTTGGCTGCCTTTTGGGCTGGAGGTTCTCGTGGTTTTTGGCCTGGCTTGCTCCACCCCCTGCCATTGATATTCTCCGGGATGCGGGCTGGATTTTGGCTGCATTTTGGGTTGGAGCTTCCAGTGGTTTGAGGCCTGGCTTGCTCCACCCCCTGCTCTTGATAGTCTCCTGGATGTTTGCTGGATTTTGGCTGCATTTAGAGCTGGAGCTTCTCGTGGTTTGAGGCCTGGCTTTCTCCACCCCCTGCCATTTATATTCTCCTGGATGTGGACTGGATTTTGGCTGTATTTCGAGCTGGAGCTTCTCCTGGTTTGAGGCCTGGCTTGCTCCAGCCCCTCCTCTTGAGATTCTCCCAGATGTGGGCTGCATTTTGGCTGCCTTTTGTTCTGGAGCTTCTCGTGGTTTGAGGCCTGGCTTGCTCCACCCCCTGCTCTTGAGATTCTCCCGGATGTGGACTGCAGTTTGGTTGCATTTTTGGGCTGGAGCTTCTCGTGGTTTGAGGCCTGGCTTTCTCCACCCCCTGCCATTTATATTCTCCTGCATGTGGGCTGGATTTTGGCTGCATTTTGGGCTGGAGCTTCTCGTGGTTTGAGGCCTGGCTTGCTCCACCCACTGCTCTTGATATTCTCGTGGATGTGGGCTGCATTTTGGCTGCATTTTTGGGCTGGAGCTTCTCGTGGTTTGAGGCCTGGCTTTCTCCACCCCCTGCTCTTGAGATTTTCCTGGATGTGGGCTGGATTTTGGCTGCATTTTGGGCTGGAGCTTCTCGTGGTTTGAGGCCTGGCTTGCTCCACCCCCTGCTCTTGATATTCTCCCGGATGTGGACTGCAGTTTGGTTGCATTTTTGGGCTGGAGCTTCTCGTGGTTTGAGGCCTGGCTTGCTCCACCCCTTGCTCTTGATATTCTCCCGGATGTGGACTGCAGTTTGGTTGCATTTTTGGGAGGACCTTCTCGTGGTTTGGGGCCAGGCTTGCTCCACCCCCTGCTCTTGATATTCTCCTGGTGGTGGGCTGGATTTTGGCTGCCTTTTGGGCTGGAGCTCCTCGTGGTTTGAGGCCTGGCTTTCTCCACCCCCTGCCATTTATATTCTCCTGGATGTGGGCTGGATTTTGGCTGCCTTTTGGGCTGGAGGTTCTCGTGGTTTGAGGCCTGGCTTGCTCCACCCCCTGCTCTTGATATTCTCCCAGATGTGGGCTGTATATTGGCTGACTTTGGGCTGGAGCTTCTCATAGTTTGAGGCCTGGCTTTCTCCACCCCCTGCCACTGATATTCTCCTGGATGTGGGTTGCATTTTAGCTGCCTTTTGGGCTGGAGATTCTCATGGTTTGAGGCCTGGCATTCTCCATCCTCTGCTCTTGATATTCTAGTCGAGTTGGGCTGGATTTTAGCTGCATTTAGTGCTGGAGCTTCTCGTGATTTGAGGCCTGGCTTGCTCCACCCCCTGCTCTTGATATTCTCCTGGATGTGGGCTGGATTTTGGCTGCCTTTTGGGCTGGAGCTTCTCGTGGTTTGAGGCCTGGCTTGCTCCACCCACTGCTCTTGATATTCTCCGAGATATTGGCTGCATTTTGGCTGCCTTTTGGGCTGCGGCTTCTCATGGTGTTTTGAGGCCTGGCTTGCTCCACCCCCTGCTCTTGATATTCTCCCGGATGTGGGCTAGATTTTGGCTGCCTTTTGGGCTGGAGCTTCTCGTGGTTTTTGGCCTGGCTTGCTCCACCCCCTGCCATTGATATTCTCCGGGATGCGGGCTGGATTTTGGCTGCATTTTGGGTTGGAGCTTCCAGTGGTTTGAGGCCTGGCTTGCTCCACCCCCTGCTCTTGATAGTCTCCTGGATGTTTGCTGGATTTTGGCTGCATTTAGAGCTGGAGCTTCTCGTGGTTTGAGGCCTGGGTTTCTCAACCCGATGCTCTTCCTATTCTCCTGGATGAGGTCTGGATTTTGGCTGTCTTTTGGGCTGGAGCTTCTCGTGGTTTGAGGCCTGCTCTGCTCCACCCCCTGCTCTTCAAATTCTACTCGAGTTGCGCTGGGTTTTAGCTGCATTTAGTGCTGGAGCTTCTCGTGGTTTGAGGCCTGCCTTCCTCCACCCCCTACTCTTGAGATTCTCCCGGATGTGGACTGGATTTTGGCTGTATTTCGAGCTGGAGCTTCTCCTGGTTTGAGGCCTGGCTTGCTCCAGCCCCTCCTCTTGAGATTCTCCCAGATGTGGGCTGCATTTTGGCTGCCTTTTGTTCTGGAGCTTCTCGTGGTTTGAGGCCTGGCTTGCTCCACCCCCTGCTCTTGAGATTCTCCCGGATGTGGACTGCAGTTTGGTTGCATTTTTGGGCTGGAGCTTCTCGTGGTTTGAGGCCTGGCTTTCTCCACCCCCTGCCATTTATATTCTCCTGGATGTGGGCTGGATTTTGGCTGCATTTTGGGCTGGAGCTTCTCGTGGTTTGAGGCCTGGCTTGCTCCACCCACTGCTCTTGATATTCTCGTGGATGTGGGCTGCATTTTGGCTGCATTTTTGGGCTGGAGCTTCTCGTGGTTTCAGGCCTGGCTTGCTCCACCCCCTGCTCTTGAGATTTTCCTGGATGTGGGCTGGATTTTGGCTGCATTTTGGGCTGGAGCTTCTCGTGGTTTGAGGCCTGGCTTGCTCCACCCCCTGCTCTTGATATTCTCCCGGATGTGGACTGCAGTTTGGTTGCATTTTTGGGAGGACCTTCTCGTGGTTTGGTGCCAGGCTTGCTCCACCCCCTTATCTTGATATTCTCCTGGATGTGGGCTGCATTTTGGCTGCCTTTTGGGCTGCAGCTTCTCGAGGTTTGAGGCCTGGCTTGCTCCACCCCCTGCTCTTGAAATTCTCCCAGATGTGGGCTGTATATTGGCTGACTTTGGGCTGGAGCTTCTCATAGTTTGAGGCCTGGCTTTCTCCACCCCCTGCCATTGAGATACTCCCGGATGTGGGCTGGATTTTGGCTGCCTTTTGGGCTGGAGCTTCTTGTGGTTTGAGGCCTGGCTTGCTCCACCCCCTGCTCTTGAGATACTCCCGGATGTGGTCTGGATTGTGGTTGCATTTTGGGCTGGAGCTTCTTGTGGTTTGAGGCCTGGCTTGCTCCAACCCCTGGTCTTGACAGTCTCCTGGATGTCTGCTGGATTTTGGTTGCCTTTTGGGCTGGAGCTTCTCATGGTGTGAGGCCTGGCTTGTTCCAACCCCTACCATTGGTATTCTCCCGCATGTGGGCTGGATTTTGTCTGTATTTCGAGCTGGAGCTTCTCGTGGTTTGAGGCCTGGCTTTCTCCACCCCCTGCCATTTATATTCTCCTGGATGTGGGCTGGATTTTGGCTGCCTTTTGGGCTGGAGGTTCTCGTGGTTTGAGGCCTGGCTTGCTCCACCCCCTGCTCTTGATATTCTCCCAGATGTGGGCTGTATATTGGCTGACTTTGGGCTGGAGCTTCTCATAGTTTGAGGCCTGGCTTTCTCCACCCCCTGCCACTGATATTCTCCTGGATGTGGGTTGCATTTTAGCTGCCTTTTGGGCTGGAGATTCTCATAGTTTGAGGCCTGGCATTCTCCATCCTCTGCTCTTGATATTCTAGTCGAGTTGGGCTGGATTTTAGCTGCATTTAGTGCTGGAGCTTCTCGTGATTTGAGGCCTGGCTTGCTCCACCCCCTGCTCTTGATATTCTCTTGGATGTGGGCTGGATTTTGGCTGCCTTTTGGGCTGGAGCTTCTCGTGGTTTGAGGCCTGGCTTGCTCCACCCCCTGCTCTTGATATTCTCCGAGATATTGGCTGCATTTTGGCTGCCTTTTGGGCTGCGGATTCTCATGGTGTTTTGAGGCCTGGCTTGCTCCACCCCCTGCTCTTGATATTCTCCCGGATGTGGGCTAGATTTTGGCTGCCTTTTGGGCTGGAGCTTCTCGTGGTTTTTGGCCTGGCTTGCTCCACCCCATGCCATTGATATTCTCCGGGATGCGGGCTGGATTTTGGCTGCATTTTGGGTTGGAGCTTCCAGTGGTTTGAGGCCTGGCTTGCTCCACCCCCTGCTCTTGATAGTCTCCTGGATGTTTGCTGGATTTTGGCTGCATTTAGAGCTGGAGCTTCTCGTGGTTTGAGGCCTGGGTTTCTCAACCCGATGCTCTTCCTATTCTCCTGGATGAGGTCTGGATTTTGGCTGTCTTTTGGGCTGGAGCTTCTCGTGGTTTGAGGCCTGCTCTGCTCCACCCCCTGCTCTTCAAATTCTCCTCGAGTTGCGCTGGGTTTTAGCTGCATTTAGTGCTGGAGCTTCTCGTGGTTTGAGGCCTGCCTTGCTCCACCCCCTACTCTTGAGATTCTCCCGGATGTGGACTGGATTTTGGCTGTATTTCGAGCTGGAGCTTCTCCTGGTTTGAGGCCTGGCTTGCTCCAGCCCCTCCTCTTGAGATTCTCCCAGATGTGGGCTGCATTTTGGCTGCCTTTTGTTCTGGAGCTTCTCGTGGTTTGAGGCCTGGCTTGCTCCACCCCCTGCTCTTGAGATTTTCTCCCCGAGGTGGGCTGGATATTGGCTGCATTTTGGGCTGGGGCTTCTCGTGGTTTGAGGCTTGGCTTGCTCCACCCCCTGCTCTTGAGATTCTCCCGGATGTGGACTGCAGTTTGGTTGCATTTTTGTGCTGGAGCTTCTCGTGGTTTGAGGCCTGGCTTTCTCCACCCCCTGCCATTTATATTCTCCTGGATGTGGGCTGGATTTTGGCTGCATTTTGGGCTGGAGCTTCTCGTGGTTTGAGGCCTGGCTTGCTCCACCCCCTGCTCTTGAAATTCTCCCAGTTGTGGGCTGTATATTGGCTGACTTTGGGCTGGAGCTTCTCATAGTTTGAGGCCTGGCTTTCTCCACCCCCTGCCATTGAGATACTCCCGGATGTGGGCTGGATTTTGGCTGCCTTTTGGGCTGGAGCTTCTTGTGGTTTGAGGCCTGGCTTGCTCCACCCCCTGCTCTTGAGATACTCCCGGATGTGGTCTGGATTGTGGTTGCATTTTGGGCTGGAGCTTCTTGTGGTTTGAGGCCTGGCTTGCTCCAACCCCTGGTCTTGACAGTCTCCTGGATGTCTGCTGGATTTTGGTTTCCTTTTGGGCTGGAGCTTCTCATGGTGTGAGGCCTGGCTTGTTCCAACCCCTACCATTGGTATTCTCCCGCATGTGGGCTGGATTTTGTCTGTATTTCGAGCTGGAGCTTCTCGTGGTTTGAGGCCTGGCTTTCTCCACCCCCTGCCATTTATATTCTCCTGGATGTGGGCTGGATTTTGGCTGCCTTTTGGGCTGGAGGTTCTCGTGGTTTGAGGCCTGGCTTGCTCCACCCCCTGCTCTTGATATTCTCCCAGATGTGGGCTGTATATTGGCTGACTTTGGGTTGGAGCTTCTCATAGTTTGAGGCCTGGCTTTCTCCACCCCCTGCCACTGATATTCTCCTGGATGTGGGTTGCATTTTAGCTGCCTTTTGGGCTGGAGATTCTCATGGTTTGAGGCCTGGCATTCTCCATCCTCTGCTCTTGATATTCTAGTCGAGTTGGGCTGGATTTTAGCTGCATTTAGTGCTGGAGCTTCTCGTGATTTGAGGCCTGGATTGCTCCACCCCCTGCTCTTGATATTCTCCTGGATGTGGGCTGGATTTTGGCTGCCTTTTGGGCTGGAGCTTGTCGTGGTTTGAGGCCTGGCTTGCTCCACCCACTGCTCTTGATATTCTCCGAGATATTGGCTGCGTTTTGGCTGCCTTTTGGGCTGCGGCTTCTCATGGTGTTTTGAGGCCTGGCTTGCTCCACCCCCTGCTCTTGATATTCTCCCGGATGTGGGCTAGATTTTGGCTGCCTTTTGGGCTGGAGCTTCTCGTGGTTTTTGGCCTGGCTTGCTCCACCCCCTGCCATTGATATTCTCCGGGATGCGGGCTGGATTTTGGCTGCATTTTGGGTTGGAGCTTCCAGTGGTTTGAGGCCTGGCTTGCTCCACCCCCTGCTCTTGATAGTCTCCTGGATGTTTGCTGGATTTTGGCTGCATTTAGAGCTGGAGCTTCTCGTGGTTTGAGGCCTGGGTTTCTCAACCCGATGCTCTTCCTATTCTCCTGGATGAGGTCTGGATTTTGGCTGTCTTTTGGGCTGGAGCTTCTCGTGGTTTGAGGCCTGCTTTGCTCCACCCCCTGCTCTTCAAATTCTCCTCGAGTTGCGCTGGGTTTTAGCTGCATTTAGTGCTGGAGCTTCTCGTGGTTTGAGGCCTGCCTTGCTCCACCCCCTACTCTTGAGATTCTCCCAGATGTGGGCTGCATTTTGGCTGCCTTTTGTTCTGGAGCTTCTCGTGGTTTGAGGCCTGGCTTGCTCCACCCCCTGCTCTTGAGATTTTCTCCCCGAGGTGGGCTGGATTTTGGCTGCATTTTGGGCTGGAGCTTCTCGTGGTTTGAGGCCTGGCTTGCTCCACCCACTGCTCTTGATATTCTCGTGGATGTGGGCTGCATTTTGGCTGCATTTTTGGGCTGGAGCTTCTCGTGGTTTGAGGCCTGGCTTGCTCCACCCCCTGCTCTTGAGATTTTCCTGGATGTGGGCTGGATTTTGGCTGCATTTTGGGCTGGAGCTTCTCGTGGTTTGAGGCCTGGCTTGCTCCACCCCCTGCTCTTGATATTCTCCCGGATGTGGACTGCAGTTTGGTTGCATTTTTGGGCTGGAGCTTCTCGTGGTTTCAGGCCTGGCTTTCTCCACCCCCTGCCATTTATATTCTCCGGGATGTGGGCTGGATTTTGGCTGCCTTTTGGGCTGGAGCTTCTCGTGGTTTGAGGCCTGGCTTGCTCCACCCCCTGCTCTTGAAATTCTCCCAGATGTGGGCTGTATATTGGCTGACTTTGGGCTGGAGCTTCTCATAGTTTGAGGCCTGGCTTTCTCCACCCCCTGCCATTGAGATACTCCCGGATGTGGGCTGGATTTTGGCTGCCTTTTGGGCTGGAGCTTCTTGTGGTTTGAGGCCTGGGTTGCTCCACCCCCTGCTCTTGAGATACTCCCGGATGTGGTCTGGATTGTGGTTGCATTTTGGGCTGGAGCTTCTTGTGGTTTGAGGCCTGGCTTGCTCCAACCCCTGGTCTTGACAGTCTCCTGGATGTCTGCTGGATTTTGGTTGCCTTTTGGGCTGGAGCTTCTCATGGTGTGAGGCCTGGCTTGTTCCAACCCCTACCATTGGTATTCTCCCGCATGTGGGCTGGATTTTGTCTGTATTTCGAGCTGGAGCTTCTCGTGGTTTGAGGCCTGGCTTTCTCCACCCACTGCACTTGATATTCTCCGAGATATTGGCTGCATTTTGGTGAATTTTGGGCTGGAACTTCTCGTGGTTTGAGGCCTAGCTTTCTCCACCCCCTGCCATTGATATTCTCACGGATGTGGGCTCGATTTTGGCTGCCTTTTGAGCTGGAGCTTTTCGTGGTTTGGGGCCAGGCTTTCTCCACCCCCTACTCTTGATATTCTCCCGGAGGTGGGCTGGGTTTTGGCTGTCTTTTGGGCTGGAGGTTCTCGTGTTTTGGGGCCTGGCTTTCTCCACCCCCTGCTCTTGATATTCTCCTGGATTTGGGCTGGAGTTTGGCTGCGTTTCGGGCTGGAGCTTCTCGTGGTTTGAGGCCTGGCTTTCTCCAGCCCCTGCTCTTGAGATTCTCCCGAATGTGGGCTGGATTTTGGCTGCCTTTTGGGCTGGAGCTTCTCATGGTTTGAGGCCTGGCTTGCTCCACCCCCTGCCATTGATATTCTCCCGGATGTGGGCTGCATTTTGGCTGCCTTTTGGGCTGGAGCTTCTCGTGGTTTGAGGCCTACCTTGCTCCACCCCCTGCCATTGATATTCTCCGAGATATTGGCTGCATTTTGGCTGCATTTTGGGCTGGAGCTTCTCGTGGTTTGAGGCCTGGCTTGCTCCAACCCCTGCCATTGATATTCTCCGGGATGTGGGCTAGATTTTGGCTGCATTTTGGGCTGGAGCTTCTCGTGGTTTGAGGCCTGGCTTGCTCCACCCCCTGCTCTTGAGATTCTCCCGGATGTTTGCTGGATTTTGGCTGCATTTTGAGCTGGAGATTCTCGTGGTTTGAGGCCTGTGTTTCTCCACCCCCTGCTCTTCATATTCTCCTGGATGAGGGCTGGATTTTGGCTGTCTTTTGGGCTGGAGCTTCTCGTGGTTTGAGGCCTGGCTTGCTCCACCCCCTGCTCTTGATATTCTCCCGGATGTGGGCTGGATTTTGGCTGCCTTTTGGGCTGGAGCTTCTCGTGGATTGAGGCCTGGCTTGCTCCACCCCCTGCTCTTCATATTCTCCTGGATGTGGGCTGCATTTTTGCTGAATTTCGGGATGGAGGTTCTCATAGTTTGAGGGCTGTCTTTCTCCAACCCCTTCTCTTCATATTCTCTTGGATGTGGGCTGGATTTTGGCTGCGTTTTGAGCTGCAGCTTCTCGTGGTTTGAGGCCTGGCTTTCTCCACCCCCTGCTCTTGATATTCTCCTCCCTGTGGGCTGGATTTTGGCTGCCTCTCATGCTGGAGATTCTCGTGCTTTGAGGCATGGCTTGTTCCACCCCCTGCTCTTGATATTCTCCTGGATATGGGCTGGATTTTGGCTGCCTTTTGGGCTGGAGCTTCTCGTGGTTTGAGGCCTGGAATTCTCCACCGCCTGCTCTTGATATTTTCCTGGATGTGGGCTGGATTTTGTCTACATTTCGGGCTGGAGCTGCTCGTGGTTTCAGGCCTGGCTTTCTCCAAACCCTGCTCTTCATATTCTCCTGGATGTCAGCTGGAGTTTGGCTGAATTTTGAGCTGGAGCGTCTCGTGGTTTGAGGCCTGGCTTTCTCCACCCGCTGCTCTTGATATTCTCCTGGATGTGGTCTGGATTTTGGCTACATTACGGGCTGGAGCTTCTCGTGGTTTGAAGCCTGGCTTTCTCCACCCGTTGCTCTTGATATTCTCCTCAATTTGGGCTGGATTATGGCTGCAGTTCGGGATGGAGCTTCTCGTGGTTTGAGGCCTGGATTGCTCCACCCCCTGCTCTTGATATTCTCCTGGATATCAGCTTGATTTTGGCTGCATTTCGGGCTGGAGCTTCTCGTGGTTTGAGGCCTGGTTTCCTCCACCCCCTGCTCTTCATATTCTCCTGGATGTGGGCTGTATTTTGGCTGCCTTTCGCGCTGGAGCTTCTCGTGGTTTGAGGCTTGGCTTTCTCCACCCCCTGCTCTTGATATTCTCCTGGATTTGGGCTGGAGTTTGGCTGCATTTCACGCGGGAGCTTCTCGTGCTTTGAGACCTGGCTTTCTCCAAACCCTGCTGTTCATATTCTGCTGGATGTGGGCTGTGTTTTGGCTGCATTTCGGGCTGGAGCTTCTCGTGGTTTGAGGCCTGGCGCTTCTCGTGGTTTGAGGCCTGGCTTTCTCCACCCCCTGCTCTTGATATTCTCCTGGATATTAGCTGGATTTTGCCTGCATTTCGGGCTGGAGCTTCTCGTGGTTTGATGCCTGGCTTTCTCCAAACACTGCTCTTCATATTCTCATGGATGTGGGCTCTGTTTTGGCTGCATTTTGGGCTGGAGCTTCTCGTGGTTTGAGGCCTGGGTGCAGGGGCTGCACCCAGCATGTCCCTTGGAGTGGGATGGCACTCAGAGCTCCACACCCCCCAGTTTGGGAAAGGAGAGAGCGGTCGACACGGCCTGGGCTGAAAACCCTCCTGGAGGCTCAGGTCTGCTCCCGTTGAGACATGCTGATATGTGACGGGAAGGCTTGCACCGGGCTCCGGGGGCATTTGAAGAGGTACCTTCCTAGCAAGATGCATATCTCCACAGCCATTTCTGTCTCTGGCGGGGGGAGCGTGTGCGTGCAGCTGTGTGCCGGGAACTGTGTTAACCCTTTGCTGGAGCTGCTGTGCTGATGGATGGAGAGTCGGGTCCTGCTGGGGAATGGTGTGATCTGACTGTGGGCCAGATGGGAATAGTGTGAAGGGACTTTGTGCAAAACTTGGGGGCAGCACCAGTTCAAAGCCCAAACTCCACAGGTTGTGCTCCTGTCCCCAATTCCTTAGGCATAAAGCGTTGGTCCGGTGTGGGGCCTGCGGTGGACCCAGCCGCAGGTGGATTTCTCTTGGGCGGAGTGTAGAAAGGCGTGGGAAGCCGAGGCCCCAGCGCAGGAGAGATCTGAGGGACAGATCTTGGTCTCTTCTTGAATGTCTCCTGGACTTGGGCTGCATTTTAGGCTGGAATTTCTCCTGGGCTTGGGCCTGAATTTCTCCTGTACGTGGGCTGGGATTTCTGTTGGGCTTGGGGCTGAATTTCTCCTGGACAGGGGCTGGATTTATGATGGAATTTCTTCTGGTTTTAGGCCTGAATTTATCTTAGCCCTGTTCTTGAAATTCTCCTGGATGTGGGATGGATATTGTCTGCTCTTGGGCTGGAATTTCTCCTGGACCTCGCCTGCATTTTAGGCTGGATTTTCTCCAGGACTCTAGGCCTAATTTTCAACCAAACTCCAGGAGAAATATCTCCTGAAATTGGACTGGATTTTGGTTGCTCTTGGGCTGGAATTTCTCCTGAACTTGGGCCTGAATTTCTCCTGCACGTGGGCTGGAATTTCTGTTGGGCTTGTGGCTGAATTTCTCCTGGACATGGGTTGGATTGATGCTGGAATTACTCACGGTTCGAGGCCTGAATTTCTCTAGGCCCTGTTCTTGAAATTCTCCTGGATGTGGGCTGGATTTTGGCTACATTACGGGCTGGAGCTTCTCGTGATTTGAGGCCTGGCTTTCTCCACCCGCTGCTCTTGATATTCTCCTGGATGTAGGCTCGAGTTTGGCTGCTTTTCGCGCTGGAGTCTCTCCTGGTTTGAGGCCTGGCTTTCTCGACCCAATTTCTCTTGATATTCTACTGGATATGGGCTGGATTTTGGCAGCGTTTAGCGCTGGAGCTTTTCGTGGTTTGAGGCCTAGCTTTCTCCACCCCTTGCTCTTGATATTCTCCTCTATTTGGGCTGGATTATGGCTTCAGTTCGGGATGGAGCTTCTCGTGGTTTGAGGCCTGGCTTGCTCCACCCCCTGCTCTTGATATTCTCTTGGATATGGGCTGGATTTTGGCTGCATTTCGGGCTGGAGCTTCTTGTGGTTTGAGGCCTGGCGCTTCTCGTGGTTTGAGGCCTGGATTTCTCCACCCCCTGCTCTTGATATTCTCCTGGATATCAGCTGGAGTTTGGCTTCCTTTTGAGCTGGAGCTTCCCGTGGTTTGAGGCCTGGTTTGCTCCACCACCTGCTCTTGATATTCTCCAAGATGTGTTCTGGATTTTGGCTGCCTTTTGGGCTGGAGCTTCTCGTGGTTTGAGGCCTAGCTTTCTCCAAACCCTGCTCTTGAGATTCTCCTCCATGTTGGCTGCACTTTGGCTGCCTTTTGGGATGGACCTTTTCGTGGTTTGAGGCCTGACGCTTCTCGTGGTTTGAGGCCTGGCTTTCTCCACCCTCTGCTCTTGATATTCTCCTGGATATCAGCTGGTTTTTGGCTACATTTCGGTCTGGAGATTCTCGTGGTTTGAGACCTGGTTTGCTCCACCCCCTGCTCTTGATATTCTCTTGGATGTGGGCTGAATTTTGGCTGCATTTCGGGCTGGAGCTTCTCGTGGTTTGAGGCCTGGCTTTCTCCACCCGCTGCTCTTGATATTCTCCTCTATTTGGGCTGGATTCTGGCTGCATTTTGAGCTGGAGCTTCTCGTGTTTTGAGGCCTGGCATTCTCCACCCCCTGCTCTTGATATTCTCCTGGATATCAGCTGGAGTTTGGCTGAATTTTTCGCTGGAGGCTCTCGTGGTTTGAGGCCTAGCTTTCTCCAAACCCTGCTCTTCATATTCTGCTGGATGTGGGCTGTGTTTTGGCTGCATTTTGGGCTGGAGCTTCTCGTGGTTTGAGGCCTGGTTTGCTCCGCCCCCTGCTCTTCATATTCTCCTCCATGTGGGCTGGATTTTGGCTACATTTAGGGCTGGAGTTTCTCGTGGTTTGAGGCCTGGCTTTCTCCAACCCCTGCTCTTGAGATTCTCCTCCATGTTGGCTGCACTTTGGCTGCCTTTTGGGCTGGAGCATCTCGCGGTTTGGGGACTGGCTTTCTCCAACCCCTGCTCTTGATATTCTCTTGGATGTGGGCTGGAGTTTGGCTGCATTTCAGGCTGGAGCTTCTCGTGGTTTGAGGCCTAGCTTTCTCCAAACCCTGCTCTTCATATTCTGCTGGATGTGGGCTCTGTTTTGTCTGCATTTCGGGCTGGAGCTTCTCGTGGTTTGAGGCCTGGTTTCCTCCGCCCCCTGCTCTTGATATTCTTCCGGATGTGGCATCGAGTTTGGCTGAATTTTTCGTTGGAGCCTCTCGTGTTTTGAGGCCTGGCTTTCTCCACCACCTGCTCTTGATATTCTCCTGGATATCAGCTTGATTTTGGCTGCATTTCGGGATGGAGCTTCTTGTGGTTTGAGGCCTGGCTTTCTCCACCCCCTTGTCTTGATATTCTCCTGGATGTGGGCTGGATTTTGGCTGCATTTCGGGCTGGAGCTTCTCGTGGTTTGAGGCCTGGCGCTTCTCGTGGTTTGAGGCCTGGCGCTTCTCGTGGTTTGAGGCCTGGCTTTCTCCACCCCCTGCTCTTGATATTCTCCTCCATGTTGGCTGCATTTTGGATGACTTTTATGCTGCAGATTCTCGTGGTTTGAGGCCTGGCTTGCTCCACCCCCTGCTCTTGATATTCTCCTGGATATCAGCTTGATTTTGGCTGCATTTCGGGCTGGAACTTCTCGTGGTTTGAGGCCTGGGTTTCTCCACCCCCTGCTCTTGATATTCTCCTGGATGTGGGCTGGGTTTTGGCTTCCTTTCGGAATGGATCTTCTCATAGTTTGAGGCCTGGCTTGCTCCACCCCCTGCTCTTGATATTCTCCTGGATGTGGGCTGGATTTTGGCTGCCTTTCGCGCTGGAGCTTCTCGTGGTTTAAGGCTTGGTTTTCTCCACCCCATGCTCTTGATATTCTCCTGGATTTGGTCTGGAGTTTGGCTGCATTTCAGGCGGGAGATTCTCGTGCTTTGAGACCTGGTTTCTCCAAACCCTGCTCTTCATATTCTGCTGGATGTGGGCTGTGTTTTGGCTGCATTTCGGGCTGGAGATTCTCGTGGTTTGAGGCCTGGCGCTTCTCGTGTTTTGAGGCCTGGCTTTCTCCACCACCTGCTCTTGATATTCTCCTGAATGTGGGCTGGATTTTGGCTACATTTTGGGCTGGAGCTTCTCGTGGTTTGAGGCCTGAAGCTTCTCGTGGTTTGAGGCCTGGCTTTCTCCAACCCCTGCTCTTGAGATTCTCCTCCATGTTGGCTGCATTTTGGCTGCCTTTTGGGCTGGACCTTCTCGTGGTTTGAGGCCTGGCTTTCTCCACCCCCTGCTCTTGATATTCTCCTGGATGGGGGCTGGATTTTGGCTGCATTTCGGGCTGGAGATTCTCGTGGTTTGAGACCTGGTTTGCTCCAACCCCTGCTCTTGATATTCTCCTCAATGTGGGCTCGATTCTGGCTGCATTTTGAGCTGGAGCTTCTCGTGGTTGAAGGCCTGGCTTTCACCACGCCCTGCTCTTGATATTCTCCTGGATTTGGGCTGGATTATGGCTGCAGTTCGGGATGGAGCTTCTCGTGTTTTGAGGCCTGGCTTGCTCCACCACCTGCTCTTGATATTCTCCTCAATGTGGGCTCGATTCTGGCTGCATTTTGAGCTGGAGCTTCTCGTGTTTTGAGGCCTGGCTTGCTCCACCACCTGCTCTTGATATTCTCCTCCATGTTGGCTGCATTTTGGCTGCCTTTTGGGCTGGACCTTCTCGTGGTTTGAGGCCTGGCTTTCTCCACCCCCTGCTCTTGATATTCTCCTCCATGTTGGCTGCATTTTGGATGAATTTTATGCTGCAGATTCTCGTGTTTTGAGGCATGGCTTGCTCCACACCCTGGTCTTGATATTCTCCTGGATATCAGCTGGAGTTTGGCTGAATTTTTCGCTGGAGCCTCTCTTGTTTTGAGGCCTGGCTTTCTCCACCACCTGATCTTTATATTCTCCTGGATATCAGCTGGAGTTTGGCTGCATTTCAGGCGGGAGCTTCTCGTGCTTTGAGACCTGGCTTTCTCCACCCCCTGCTCTTGATACTCTCCTGGATATCAGCTGGATTTTGGCTGCATTTCGGGCTGGAGCTTCTCGTGGTTTGAGGCCTGGCTTTCTCCAAAACCTCCTCTTCATGTTCTGCTGGATGTGGGCTCTGTGTTGTCTGCATTTTGGCCTGGAGCTTCTTGTGATTTGAGGCCTGGCTTTCTCCACCCGCTGCTCTTGAGATTTTCCTGGATGTGGGCTGGATTTTGGATAAAGTACGGGCTGGAGCTTCTCGTGGTTTGAAGCCTGGCTTTCTCCACCTCCTGCTCTTGATATTCTCCTGTATGTGGGCTGGGTTTTGGCTTCCTTTCAGAGTGGATCTTCTCATAGTTTGAGGCCTGGCTTGCTGCACCCCCTGCAATTGATATTCTCCTGGATGTAGGCTTTATTTTGGCTGCAGTTCGGGCTGGAGCTTCTCGTGGTTTGAGGCCTGGTTTTCTCTACCCCCTGCTCTTCATATTCTCCTGGATGTGGGCTGGATTTTGGCTGCCTTTCGCGCTGGAGTTTCTCGTGGTTTGAGGCTTGGCTTTCTCCACCCCCTGCTCTTGATATTCTCCTGCATTTGGGCTGGATTATGGCTTCAGTTCGGGATGGAGCTTCTTGTGTTTTGAGGCCTGGCTTTCTCCATCCTCTGCTCTTGATATTCTCCTCTATGTGGGCTGGATTCTGGCTGCATTTTGGGCTGGAGCTTCTCGTGGTTTGAGGCCTGGCTTTCTCCAACCCCTGCTCTTGATATTCTCCTGGATGTGCGCTGGATTTTGGCTGCCTTTTGGGCTGGAGCTTCTTGTGGTTTGAGGCCTGGCTTTCTCCAACCCCTGCTCTTGAGATTTTCCTCCATGTTGGCTGCACTTTGGCTTCCTTTTGGGCTGGAGCATCTCGTGGTTTGAGGCCTGGCTTTCTCCACCCCCTGCTATTGATATTCTCCTGGATGTGGGCTGGATTTTGGCTGCTTTTTGGGCTGGAGCTTCTTGTGGTTTGAGGCCTGGCTTTCTCCACCCCCTGCTATTGATATTTTCCTGGATGTGGGCTGGATTTTGGCTGCATTTCGGGCTGGAGCTTCTCGTGGTTTGAGGCCTGGCGCTTCTCGTGGTTTGAGGCCTGGCTTTCTCCACCCCCTGCTCTTTATATTCTCCTGGATATCAGCTGGATTTTGGCTGCATTTTGGCCTGGAGCTTCTTGTGATTTGAGGCCTGGCTTTCTCCACCCGCTGCTCTTGATATTCTCCTGGATGTGGGCTGGTTTTTGGATAAAGTACGGGCTGGAGCTTCTCGTGGTTTGAAGCCTGGCTTTCTCCACCCCCTGCCCTTTATATTCTCCTCCATGTTGGCTGGAGTTTGGCTGCATTTTGAGCTGGAGCTTCTTGTGGTTTGGGGACTGGCTTTCTCCAACCCCTTCTCTTGATATTCTCCCGGATGTGGGCTGGATTTTGTCTGCCTTTTGGGCTGGAGCTTCTCGTGGTTTTGGGCCTGGCTTTCTCCAAACCCTGCTCTTGATATTCTCCTGGATGTGGGCTGGGTTTTGGCTGCCTTTTGGGCTGGAGCTTCTCGTGGTTTGAGGCCTGGCTTTCTCCAAACCCTGCTCTTGATATTCTCCTGGATGTCAGCTGGAGTTTGGCTGCATTTTGGACTGGAGCTTCTTGTGATTTGAGGCCTGCCTTTCCCCACCCCCTGCTCTTGATATTCTCCTGTATGTGGGCTGGGTTTTGGCTTCCTTTCGGAGTGGATCTTCTCATAGTTTGAGGCCTGGCTTGCTGCACCCCCTGCAATTGATATTCTCCTGGATGTGGTCTGGATTTTGGCTGCAGTTCGGGCTGGAGCTTCTCGTGGTTTGAGGCCTAGTTTTCTCCACCCCCTGCTCTTGATATTCTCCTGGATGTGGGCTGGATTTTGGCTGCCTTTCGCGCTGGAGCTTCTCGTGGTTTGAGTCTTGGCTTTCTCCACCCCCTGCTCTTGAGATTCTCCTGCATTTGGGCTGGATTATGGCTTCAGTTCGGGATGGAGTTTCTTGTGTTTTGAGGCCTGGCTTTCTCCACCCCCTGCTCTTGATATTCTCCTGTATGTGGGCTGGGTTTTGGCTTCCTTTCGGAGTGGATCTTCTCATAGTTTGAGGCCTGGCTTGCTGCACCCCCTGCAATTGATATTCTCCTCTATGTGGGCTGGATTCTGGCTGCATTTTGGGCTGGAGCTTCTCGTGGTTTGAGGCCTAGCTTTCTCCACCCCCTACTCTTTATATTCTCCTGGTTATCAGCTTGATTTTGGCTGCATTTTGGGCTGGAGCTTCTCGTGGTTTGAGGCCTGGCTTTCTCCACCCCCTGCTCTTGAGATTCTCCTGGATGTGGGCTAGATTTTGGCTGCCTTTTGCGCTGGAGCTTCTCGTGGTTTGAACCTTGCTTTCTGCACCCCCTGCTCTTGATATTCTCCTGGATGTTGGCTGGAGTTTGGCTGCATTTCAGGCTGGATATTCTCGTGGTTTGAGGCCAAGCTTTCTCCAAACTCTGCTCTTCATATTCTGCTGGATGTGGGCTGTGTTTTGGCTGCATTTTGGGCTGGAGCTTCTCGTGGTTTGAGGCCTGCCTTGCTCCACTCCCTGCTCTTGATATTCTCCTCCATGTGGGCTGGATTTTGGCAGACTTTTGGGCTGGAGCTTCCCGTGGTTTGAGGCCTGGATTTCTCCACCCCTTGCTCTTGATATTCTCCTGGATGTGGGATGGATTTTGGCTACATTTAGGGCTGGAGCTTCTCGTGTTTTGAGGCCTGACGCTTCACGTGGTTTGAGGCCTGGCTTTCTCCAACCCCTGCTCTTGAGTTTCTCCTCCATGTTGGCTGCATTTTGGCTGCCTTTTGGGCTGGAGCATCTCGCGGTTTGGGGACTGGCTTTCTCCAACCCCTGCTCTTGATATTCTCCTGGATGTGGGCTGGAGTTTGGCTGCATTTCAGGCTGGAGCTTCTCGTGGTTTGAGGTCTAGCTTTCTCCAAACCCTGCTCTTCATATTCTGCTGGATGTGGGCTGTGTTTTGGCTGCATTTTGGGCTGGAGCTTCTCGTGGTTTGAGGCCTGGTTTCCTCCGCCCCCTGGTCTTGATATTCTTCCGGATGTGGGCTGTATTTTGGCTGCCTTTTGGGCTGGAGCTTCTGGTGGTTTGAGGCCTGGCTTTCCCCACCCCTTTCTTTTCATATTCTCCTGGATGTGGGCTGGATTTTGGCTGACTTTCGGGCTGGAGCTTCTCGTGGTTTGAGGCCTGGCTTTCTCCAAAACCTGCTCTCCATATTCTGCTGGATGTGGGCTCTGTTTTGTCTGCATTTTGGCCTGGAGCTTCTTGTGATTTGAGGCCTGGCTTTCTCCACCCGCTGCTCTTGATATTCTCCTGGATGTGGGCTGGATTTTGTATAAAGTACGGGCTGGAGCTTCTCGTGGTTTGAAGCCTGGCTTTCTCCACCCCCTGCCCTTTATATTCTCCTCCATGTTGGCTGGAGTTTGGCTGCATTTTAAGCTGGACCTTCTCGTGGTTTGGGGACTGGCTTTCTCCAACCCCTTCTCTTGATATTCTCCCGGATGTGGGCTGGATTTTGTCTGCCTTTTGGGCTGGAGCTTCTCGTGGTTTTGGGCCTGGCTTTCTCCAAACCCTGCTCTTGATATTCTCCTGGATGTGGGCTGGGTTTTGGCTTCCTTTCGGAGTGGATCTTCTCATAGTTTGAGGCCTGGCTTGCTGCACCCCCTGCAATTGATATTCTACTGGATGTGGGCTGGATTTTGGCTGCAGTTCGGGCTGGAGCTTCTCGTGGTTTGAGGCCTGGTTTTCTCCACCCCCTGCTCTTGATATTCTCCTGGATGTGGGCTGGATTTTGGCTGCCTTTCGCGCTGGAGCTTCTCGTGGTTTGAGGCTTGGCTTTCTCCACCCCCAGCTCTTGATATTCTCTTGGATTTGGGCTGGATTATGGCTTCAGTTCGGGATGGAGCTTCTTGTGTTTTGAGGCCTGGCTTTCTCCACCCTCTGCTCTTGATATTCTCCTCTATGTGGGCTGGATTCTGGCTGCATTTTGAGCTGGAGCTTCTCGTGGTTTGAGGCCTGGCTTTCTCCACCCCCTACTCTTGATATTCTCTTGGATGTGGGCTGGATTTTAGCTGCCTTTTGGGCTGGAGCATCTCGCGGTTTGGGGACTGGCTTTCTTCAACACCTGCTCTTGATATTCTCCTGGATTTGGGCTGGAGTTTGGCTGCATTTCAGGCTGGAGCTTCTCGTGGTTTGAGGCCTAGCTTTCTCCAAACCGTGCTCTTCCTATTCTGCTGGATGTGGGCTGGATTTTGGCTGCCTTTTGGGCTAGAGTGTCTTGTGGTTTGAGGCCTGGCTTTCTCCACCCCCTGGTCTTGATATTCTCCTGGATATCAGCTGGAGTTTGGCTGCATTTTGGGCTGGAACTTCTCGTGGTTTGAGGCCTGGCTTTCTCCACCCCCTGCTCTTGATATTCTCCTGGATGTGGGCTAGATTTTGGCTGCCTTTCGCGCTGGAGCTTCTCGTGGTTTGAGGCTTCGCTTTCTGCACCCCCTGCTCTTGATATTCTCCTGGTTATCAGCTTGATTTTGGCTGCATTTTGGGCTGGAGCTTCTCGTGGTTTGAGGCCTGGCTTTCTCCACCCCCTGCTCTTGAGATTCTCCTGGATGTGGGCTAGATTTTGGCTGCCTTTTGCGCTGGAGCTTCTCGTGGTTTGATGTTTGGCTTGCTCCACCCCCTGCTCTTGATATTCTCGTGGATGTGGGCTGGAGTTTGGCTGCATTTCAGGCTGGATCTTCTCGTGGTTTGAGGCCTAGCTTTCTCCAAACTCTGCTCTTCATATTCTGCTGGATGTGGGCTGTGTTTTGGCTGCATTTTGGGCTGGAGCTTCTCGTGGTTTGAAGCCTGGTTTCCTCCGCCCCATGCTCTTGATATTTTCCTTGATTGTGGGCTGGATTTTGGCTACATTTAGGGCTGGAGCTTCTCGTGGTTTGAGGCCTGACGCTTCACGTGGTTTGAATCCTGGCTTTCTCCAACCTCTGCTCTTGAGATTCTCCCGCATGTTGGCTGCACTTTGGCTGCCTTTTGGGCTGAAACATCTCGCGGTTTGGGGACTGGCTTTCTCCAAACCCTGCTCTTCATATTCTGCTGGATATGGGCTCTGTTTTGGCTGCATTTTGGGCTGGAGCTTCTCGTGGTTTGAGGCCTGGTTTCCTCCGCCCTCTGCTCTTGATATTCTTCCGGATGTGGGCTGTATTTTGGCTGCCTTTTGGGCTGGAGCTTCTCGTGGTTTGAGGCCTGGCTTTCTCCACATCCTGCTCTTGATATTCTCCTGGATGTGGGCTGGATTTTGGCTGCATTTCGGGCTGGAGCTTCTCGTGGTTTGAGGCCTGCCGCTTCTCGTGGTTTGAGGCCTGGCTTTCTCCACCCCCTGCTCTTGATATTATCCTCCATGTTGGCTGCATTTTGGATGACTTTATGCTGCAGATTCTCGTGGTTTGAGGCCTGGATTGCTCCACATCCTGCTCTTGATATTCTCCTGGATGTGGGCTGGATTTTGGCTGACTTTAGGCTGGAGTGTCTTGTGGTTTGAGGCCTGGCTTTCTCCACCCCCTGCTCTTGATATTCTCCTGGATGTGGGCTGGATTTTGGCTGCCTTTCGCGCTGGAGGTTCTCGTGGTTTAAGGCTTGGCTTTCTCACCCCCCTACTCTTGATATTCTCCTGGATTTGGGCTGCATTTTGGCTGCATTTCAGGCGGGAGCTTCTCGTGCTTTGAGGCCTGGCGTTTCTCGTGGTTTGAGGCCTGGCTTTCTCCACCACCTGCTCTTGATATTCTCCTCCATGTTGGCTGCATTTTGGCTACCTTTTGGGCTGGAGTGTCTTGTGGTTTGAGGCCTGGCTTTCTCCACCCCTTGCTCTTCATATTCTCCTGGATATCAGCTGGAGTTTGGCTGAATTTTTCGCTGGAGCCTCTCTTGTTTTGAGGCCTGGCTTTCTCCACCACCTGCTCTTTATATTCTCCTGGATATCAGCTTGATTTTGGCTGCATTTCTGGCTGGAGCTTCTCGTGGTTTGAGGCCTGGCTTTCTCCATCCCCTGCTCTTCATATTCTCCTGGATGTGGGTTGTGTTTTGGCTGCATTTTGGGCTGGAGCTTCTCGTGGTTTGAGGCCTGATGCAACTCGTGGTTTGAGGCCTGGCTTTCTCCAACCCCTGCTCTTGAGATTCTCCTCCATGCTGGCTGCACTTTGGCTGCCTTTTGGGCTGGACCATCTTGTGGTTTCAGGCCTGACTTTCTCCACCCCCTGCTCTTGATATTCTCCTGGATATCAGCTGGAGTTTGGCTGAATTTCGGGCTGGAGATTCTCGTGGTTTGAGACCTGGTTTGCTCCACCCCCTGCTCTTGATATTATCGTGGATTTGGGCTGGATTATGGCTGCAGTTCGGGATGGAGTTTCTCCTGGTTTGAGGCCTGGCTTTCTCCACCCCCTGCTCTTGATATTCTCCTCTATGTGGGCTGCATTTTCGCTGCATTTTGAGCTGGAGCTTCTCGTGGTTTGAGGCCTGGCTTTCTCCACCCCCTGCTCTTGATATTCTCCCGGATGTGGGCTGGATTTTGGCTGCCTTTTATGCTGGAGTGTCTTGTGGTTTGAGGCCTGGATTTCTCCACCCCCTGCTCTTGATATTCTCCTCCATGTTGGCTGCATTTTGGATGACTTTTATGCTGCATATTCTCGTGGTTTGAGGCCTGGCTTGCTCCACACCCTGCTCTTCATATTGTCCTAAATGTGGGCTGGATTTTGGCTGTATTTCGCGCCTGAGCTTCTTGTGGTTTGAGGCCTGGCTTTCTCCAAACCCTGCTCTTCATATTCTGCTGGATGTGGGTTGTGTTTTGGCTTCCTTTCGGAATGGATCTTCTCATAGTTTGAGGCCTGGCTTGCTCCAACCCCTGCTCTTGATATTCTCCCGGATGTGGGCTGGAGTTTGGCTGCATTTCAGGCTGGATCTTCTCGTGGTTTGAGGCGTGGCTTTCTCCACCCCCTGCTCTTGATATTCTCCTGGATGTGGGCTGTGTTTTTGTCTGTATTTCGAGCTGGAGCTTCTCGTGGTTTGAGGCCTGGTTTCCTCCGCCCCCTGCTCTTGATATTCTTCCGGATGTGGGCTGTATTTTGGCTGCCTTTGGGCTGGAGCTTCTCGTGGTTTGAGGCCTGGCTTTCTCCACCCCCTGCTATTGATATTCTCCTGGATGTGGGCTGGATTTTGGCTGCATTTCGGGCTGGAGCTTCTTGTGGTTTGAGGCCTGGCTTTCTCCACCCCCTGCTATTGATATTCTCCTGGATGTGGGCTGGATTTTGGCTGCATTTCGGGCTGGAGCTTCTCGTGGTTTGAGGCCTGGCGCTTCTCGTGGTTTGAGGCCTGGCTTTCTCCACCCCCTGCTCTTGATATTCTCCTCCATGTTGGCTGCATTTTGGATGACTTTATGCTGCAGATTCTCGTGGTTTGAGGCCTGTCTTGCTCCACATCCTGCTCTTGATATTCTCCTGGATGTGGGCTGGATTTTGGCTGACTTTTGGCTGGAGTGTCTTGTGGTTTGAGGCCTGGCTTTCTCCACCCCCTGCTCTTGATATTCTCCTGGATGTGGGCTCGAGTTTGGCTGAATTTTTCGCTGGAGCCTCTCGTGGTTTGAGGCCTGGCTTGCTCCACCACCTGCTCTTGATATTCTCCTGGATATCCGCTTGATTTTGGTTGCATTTTGGGCTGGAGCTTCTCGTGGTTTGAGGCCTGGCTTTCTCCACCCCCTGCTCTTGATATTCTCCTGGATGTGGGCTGGGTTTTGGCTTCCTTTCGGAATGGATCTTCTCATAGTTTGAGGCCTGGCTTGCTCCACCCACTGCTCTTGATATTCTCCTGGATGTGGGCTGGATTTTGGCTGCCTTTCGCGCTGGAGGTTCTCGTGGTTTAAGGCTTGGCTTTCTCACCCCCCTGCTCTTGATATTCTCCTGGATTTGGGCTGGATTTTGGCTGCATTTCAGGCGGGAGCTTGTCGTGCTTTGAGACCTGGCTTTCTCCAAACCCTGCTCTTCATATTCTGCTGGATGTGGGCTGTGTTTTGGCTGCATTTCGGGCTGGAGATTCTCGTGGTTTGAGGCCTGGTATTTCTCGTGGTTTGAGACCTGGCTTTCTCCGCCCCCTGCTCTTGATATTCTCCTGGATGTGGCCTGGATTTTGGCTACATTTAGGGCTGGAGCTTCTCGTGGTTTGAGGCCTGACGCTTCACGTGGTTTGAGGCCTGGCTTTCTCCAACCCCTGCTCTTGAGATTCTCCTCCATGTTGGCTGCACTTTGGCTGCCTTTTGGGCTGGAGCATCTCGTGGTTTGGGGACTGACTTTCTCCACCCCCTGCTCTTGATATTCTCCTGGATTTGGGGTGGAGATTGGCTGCATTTTGGGCTGGAGCTTCTCGTGGTTTGAGGCCTGGCTTTCTCCAACCCCTGCTCTTGATATTCTCCTGGATGTGGGCTGGGATTTGGCTTCCTTTCGGAATGGATCTTCTCATAGTTTGAGGCCTGGCTTTCTCCACCCCCTGCTCTTGATATTCTCCTGGATTTGGGCTGGAGTTTGGCTGCATTTTAGGCTGGAGGTTCTCGTGGTTTGAGGCCTGGCATGTTCGACCCCCTGCTCTTGATATTCTCCAAGATGTGTCCTGGATTTTGGCTGCCTTTTGGGCTGGAGTTTCTCTTGGTTTGAGTCCTGGCTTGCTCCACCCCCTGCTCTTGATATTCTCCCTGATGTGGGCTGGATTTTGGCTGACTTTTGAGCTGGAGCTTCTCGTGGTTTGAGGCCTGGATTGCTCCACCCCCTGCTCTTGAGATTCTCCCAGATGTGACCTAGATTTTGGCTGCCTTTTGGGCTGGATCTTCTCGTGTTTTGAGGCCTAGTTTTCTCCAACCCTTGCTCTTGAGATTCTCCTGGATGTGGGCTGCATTTTGGCTGCCTTTTGGGCTGGAGCTTCTCGAGGTTTGAGGCCTGGCTTGCTCCACCACCTGCTCTTGATATTCTCTGAGATATGAGCTGGAATTTGGCTGCGTTTTGGGCTGGAGCTTCTCGTGGTTTGAGGCCTTGTTGCTCCACCCATTGCTCTTGATATTCTCCCGGATGTAGGGCTGCATTTTGGCTGACATTTCGGCTAGAGCTTCTTGTGGTTTCAGGACTGCCTTGCTCCACCCACTGCTCTTGATATTCTCCCTGATATGGGCTGGATTTTGGCTGCCTTTTGGGCTGGAGCTTCTCGTGGTTTGAGTCCTGGCTTCCTCCACACTCTGCCATTGATATTCTCCCGGATGTAGGGCTGCATTTTGGCTGACATTTCGGCTAGAGCTTCTTGTGTTTTCAGGACTGGCTTGCTCCACCTCCTGCTCTTGAGATTCTCCTCCATGTGGGCTGAATTTTGGCTGCCTTTTGGGCTGGAGCTTCTCGTGGTTTGAGGCCTGGCTTGCTCCCCCCGGTGCTCATGAGATTCTCCCAGATGTAGGGCTGGAATTTGGCTAAATTTTGGGCTGGTGCTTCTCATGGTTTGAGTCCTGCCTTGCTCCACCCACTGCCATTGATATTCTCCCGGATGTGGGCTGGAATTTGGCTACATCTTGGGCTGGAGCTTCTCGTGGTTTGAGGCCTGGCTTGCTCTACCCCCTGCTCTTGATATTATCCTGGATGTGGGCTGGAGTTGGGCTGCCTTTTGGGCTGGAGCTTCTCGTGGTTTGAGGCCTGCCTTGCTCCACCCCCTGCTCTTGATATTCTCCCGGATGTTGGCTGCATTTTGGCTGCCATTTGGGCTGGAGCTTCTCGAGGTTTGAGGCCTGCCTTGCTCCACCCCCTGCTCTTGATATTCTCTTGGATGTTTGGTGGATTTTGGCTGCTTTTTGGGCTGGAGCTTCTCGTGGTTTGAGGCCTGGCTTGCTCCACCACCTTCTCTTGATATTCTCCTGCATGTGGGCTGCATTTTGGCTGCCTTTGGGGCTGGAGCTTCTCGTGGTTTGAGGCCTGGCTTGCTCCCCCCGGTGCTCATGAGATTCTCCCACATGTAGGGCTGGAATTTGGCTAAATTTTGGGCTGGTGCTTCTCATGGTTTGAGTCCTGCCTTGTTCCACCCACTGCCATTGATATTCTCCTGGATGTGGGCTGGAATTTGGCTACATCTTGGGCTGGAGCTTCTCGTGGTTTGAGGTCTGCCTTGCTCCACCCCCTGCTCTTGATATTATCCTGGATGTGGGCTGGAGTTGGGCTGCCTTTTGGGCTGGAGCTTCTCGTGGTTTGAGGCCTTGTTGCTCCACCCATTGCTCTTGATATTCTCCCGGATGTAGGGCTGCGTTTTGGCTGACATTTCGGCTAGAGCTTCTTGTGGTTTCAGGACTGGCTTGCTCTACCCCCTGCTCTTGATATTCTCCCGGATGTGGGCTGGAATTTGGCTGCATTTTGGGCTAGGACTTCTCGTGGTTTGAGGCCTGCCTTGCTCCACCCCCTGCTCTTGATATTCTCCCGGATGTTGGCTGCATTTTGGCTGCCATTTGGGCTGGAGCTTCTCGTGGTTTGAGGCCTGCCTTGCTCCACCCCCTGCTCTTGATATTCTCTTGGATGTTTGGTGGATTTTGGCTGCTTTTTGGGCTGGAGCTTCTCGTGGTTTGAGGCCTGCCTTGCTCCACCCCCTGCTCTTGATATTATCCTGGATGTGGGCTGGAGTTGGGCTGTCTTTTGGGCTGGAGCTTCTCGTGGTTTGAGGCCTTGTTGCTCCACCCATTGCTCTTGATATTCTCCCGGATGTATGGCTGCATTTTGGCTGACATTTCGGCTAGAGCTTTTTGTGGTTTCAGGACTGGCTTGCTCTACCCCCTGCTCTTGATATTGTCCCCGATGTGGGCTGGAGTTTCGCTACCTTTTGGGCTGGAGCTTTTCGTGGTTTGAGGCCTGGCTTGCTCCAACCCCTTCTCTTGATATTCTCCCGCATGTGGGCTGCATTTTGGCTGCCTTTTGGGCTGGAGCATCTCGTGGTTTGAGACCTGGCTTCCTCCACCCCCTGCTCCTGATATTCTCCCTGATATGGGCTGGATTTTGGCTGCCTTTTGGGCTGGAGCTTCTCGTGGTTTGAGGCCTGGCTTCCTCCACACTCTGCCATTGATATTCTCCCGGATGTAGGGCTGCATTTTGGCTGACATTTCGGCTAGAGCTTCTTGTGTTTTCAGGACTGGCTTGCTCCACCTCCTGCTCTTGAGATTCTCCTCCATGTGGGCTGAATTTTGGCTGCCTTTTGGGCTGGAGCTTCTCGTGGTTTGAGGCCTGGCTTGCTCCCCCCGGTGCTCATGAGATTCTCCCAGATGTAGGGCTGGAATTTGGCTGCCTGTTGGGCTGGAGCTTCTCATTGTTTGAGGCCTGGCTTGCTCCACCCCCTGCTCTTGATATTCTCCTCCATGTGGGCTGAATTTTGGCTGCCTTTTGGGCTGGAGCTTCTCATGGTTTGAGGCTTGGCTTTCTCCACTAACGTGCTCTGGAGATTCTCCCGGATGTGGGCTGCATTTAGGCTGCCTTTTGGGCTGGAGCTTCTCGTTGTTTGAGGCCTGGCATGCTCCACCCCCTGCTCTTGATATTCTCCTCCATATGGGCTGGATTTTGGCTGCCTGTTGGGCTGGAGCTCCTCGTGGTTTGAGGCCTGACTTGCTCCACCCCCTGCTCTTGATATTCTCATGGATGTGGGCTGCATTTTGGCTGCCTTTTGGGCTGGAGCTTCTCGTGGTTTGAGACCTGGCTTCCTCCACCCTCTGCCATTGATATTCTCCCGGATGTAGGGATGCATTTTGGCTGACATTTCGGCTAGAGCTTCTTGTGTTTTCAGGACTGGCTTGCTCTACCCCCTGCTCTTGATATTGTCCCGGATGTGGGCTGGAGTTTGGCTGCGTTTTGGGCTGGAGCTTCTCGTGGTTTGAGGCCTGACTTTCACCAGACCCTGCTCTTGACATTCTCCTCCATGTGGGCTGGATTTTGGCTGCCTTTTGTGCTGAAGCTTCTCATGGTTTCAGGCTTGGCTTTCTCCACTAACGTGCTCTTGATATTCTCCCGGATGTGGGCTGCATTTTGGCAGCATTTTGGGCTGAAGCTTCTCATGGTTTGAGGCCTGGCTTGCTCCACCACCTGCTCTTGAGATTCTCTGGGATATGGGCTGGATTTTGGCTGCATTTTGGGCTGGAGCTTCTCGTGGTTTGAGGCCTGCCTTGCTCCACCCCCTGGTCTTGAGATTCTCCTGGATGTGGGCTGCATTTAGGCTGCCTTTTGGGCTGGAGCTTCTCGTTGTTTGAGGCCTGGCTTGCTCCACCCCCTGCTCTTGATATTCTCCCGGGTGTGGGCTGCATTTTGGCAGCATTTTGGGCTGAAGCTTCTCGAGGTTTGAGGCCTGGCTTGCTCCACCACCTGCTCTTGAGATTCTCCGGGATATGGGCTGGATTTTGGCTGCCTTTTGGGCTGGAGCTTCTCGTGGTTTGAGGCCTGGTTTGCTCCACCCCCTGCTCTTGATATTCTCCCTGATATGGGCTGGAATTGGCTGCTTTTTGGGCTGGAGCTTCTCGTGGTTTGAGGCCTGGCTTCCTCCACACTCTGCCATTGATATTCTCCCGGATGTAGGGCTGCATTTTGGCTGACATTTCGGCTAGAGCTTCTTGTGTTTTCAGGACTGGCTTGCTCTACCCCCGGCTCTTGATATTGTCCCGGATGTGGGCTGGAGTTTGGCTGCCTTTTGGGCTGGAGCTTCTCGTGGTTTGAGGCCTGCCTTCCTCCACCCCCTGCTCTTGAGATTCTCCCGGATGTGGACTGCATTTTGGCTGCATTTTGGGCTGCAGCTTTTCGTGGTTTGAGGCCTGCCTTCCTCCATCCCCTGCTCTTGATATTCTTCCAGATGTGGGCTGCATTTTGGCTGCCTTTTGGGCTGGAGCTTCTCATGGTTTGAGACGTGCCTTGCTCCACCCCCTGCTCTTGAGATTCTCCCGGATGTGGGCTGCATTTAGGCTGCCTTTTGGGCTGGAGCTTCTCGTGGTTTGAGGCCTGGCTTGCTCCACCCCCTGCTCTTGAGATTCTCCCAGATGTGGGCTGCATTTTGGCTGCCTTTTGGGCTGGAGCTTCTCGTGGTTTGAGGCCTGGCTTTCTTCACCACCTGCTCTTGATATGCTCCGAGATATGAGCTGGATTTTGGCTGACTTTTGGGCTGGAGCTTCTCGTGGTTTGAGGCCTGGCTTCCTCCAAACCCTGCTCTTGATATTCTCCCGAATGTGGGCTGCATTTTGGCTGCCTTTTGTGCTGGAGCTTCTCATGGTTTGAGGATTGGCTTTCTCCACTAACGTGCTCTTGAGATTCTCCCAGATGTGGGCTGGATTTTGGCTGCCTTTTGGGCTGGAGCTTCTCGTGGTTTGAGGCCTGGCTTTCTCCACTAACGTGCTCTTGAGATTCTCCCAGATGTGGGCTGGATTTTGGCTGCGTTTTGGGCTGGAGCTTCTCGTGGTTTGAGGCCTGGATTGCTCCACCCCCTGCTCTTGAGATTCTCCCGGAGGTGGGCTGCATTTTGGCTGCCTTTTGGGCTGGAGCTTCTTGTGGTTTGAGGCCTGGTTTGCTCCACCCCCTGCTCTTGAGATTCTTCCGGATGTGGGCTGCATTTTGGCTGCATTTTGGGCTGGAGCTTCACATGGTTTGAGGCCTGGCTTCCTCCAAACCCTGCTCTTGATATTCTCCCGAATGTGGGCTGCATTTTGGCTGCACTTTGGGCTGGAGCTTCTCATGGTTTGAGACCTGCCTTGCTCCACCCCCTGCTCTTGAGATTCTCCCGGATGTGGGCTGCATTTAGGCTGCCTTTAGGGCTGGAGCTTCTCATTGTTTGAGGCCTGGCTTGCTCCAGCCCCTGCTCTTGATATTCTCCTCCATGTGGGCTGAATTTTGGCTGCCTGTTGGGCTGGAGCTTCTCCTGGTTTGAGGCCTGCCTTGCTCCACCCCCTGCTCTTGAGATTCTCCCGGACGTGGGCTGCATTTTGGCTGCCTTTTGGGCTGGAGCTTCTCGTGGTTTGAGGCCTGGCTTTCTTCACCACCTGCTCTTGATATGCTCCGAGATATGAGCTGGATTTTGGCTGAATTTTGGGCTGGAGCTTCTCGTGGTTTGAGGCCTGGCTTCCTCCAAACCCTGCTCTTGATATTCTCCCGAATATGGGCTGCATTTTGGCTGCCTTTTGTGCTGGAGCTTCTCATGGTTTGAGGCTTGGCTTTCTCCACTAACGTGCTCTTGAGATTCTCCCAGATGTGGGCTGGATTTTGGCTGAATTTTGGGCTGGAGCTTCTCGTGGTTTGAGGCCTGCCTTGCTCCACCCCCTGCTCTTGAGATTCTCCCGGATGTGGGCTGCATTTAGGCTGCCTTTTGGGCTGGAGCTTCTCGTTGTTTGAGGCCTGGCTTGCTCCACCCCCTGCTCTTGATATTCTCCCGGATGTGGGCTGCATTTTGGCTGCTTTTTGGGCTGGAGCTTCTCGTGGTTTGAGACCTGGCTTCCTCCACCCTCTGCCATTGATATTCTCCCGGATGTAGGGCTGCATTTTGGCTGACATTTCGGCTAGAGCTTCTTGTGTTTTCAGGACTGGCTTGCTCTACCCCCTGCTCTTGAGATTCTCCCGGATGTGGGCTGGATTTTGGCTGCCTTTTGGGCTGGAGCTTCTTGTGGTTTGAGGCCTGGCTTTCTCCACTAACGTGCTCTTGAGATTCTCCCGGATGTGGGCTGGATTGTGGCTGACGTTGTGTTGGAGCTTCTCGTGGTTTGAGTCCTGGATTGCTCCACCCCCTGCTCTTGAGTTTCTCCCAGATGTGACCTAGATTTTGGCTGCCTTTTGGGCTGGAGCTTCTCGTGGTTTGAGGCCTGCCTTGCTCCACCCCCTGCTCTTGAGATTCTCCCGGAGGTGGGCTGCATTTTGGCTGCCTTTTGGGCTGGAGCTTCTTGTGGTTTGAGGCCTGGCTTCCTCCAAACCCTGCTCTTGATATTCTCCCGGATGTGGGCTGCATTTTGGCTGCCTTTTGGGCTGGAGCTTCTCATGGTTTGAGACCTGCCTTGCTCCACCCCCTGCTCTTGAGATTCTCCCGGATGTGGGCTGCATTTAGGCTGATTCTTGGGCTGGAGCTTCTCGTGGTTTGAGGCCTGCCTTGCTCCACCGCCTGCTCTTGATATTCTCCTCCATGTGGGCTGAATTTTGGCTGCCTGTTGGGCTGGAGCTTCTCGTGGTTTGAGGCCTGGCTTGCTCCACCCCCTGCTCTTGAGATTCTCCTGGACGTGGGCTGCATTTTGGCTGCCTTTTGGGCTGGAGCTTCTCGTGGTTTGAGGCCTGGCTTTCTTCACCACCTGCTCTTGATATTCTCCCGGATGTGGGCTGCATTTTGGCTGCCTTTTGTGCTGGAGCTTCTCATGGTTTGAGGCTTGGCTTTCTCCACTAACGTGCTCTTGAGATTCTCCCAGATGTGGGCTGGATTTTGGCTGAATTTTGGGCTGGAGCTCCTCGTGGTTTGAGGCCTGACTTGCTCCACCCCTGCTCTTGATATTCTCCCGGATATGGGCTGCATTTTGGCTGCCTTTTGGGCTGGAGCTTCTCGTGGTTTGAGACCTGGCTTCCTCCACCCTCTGCCATTGATATTCGCCAGGATGTAGGGCTGCATTTTGGCTGACATTTCTGCTAGAGCTTCTTGTGTTTTCAGGACTGGCTTGCTCTACCCCCTGCTCTTGATATTGTCCCGGATGTGAGCTGGAGTTTGGCTGCCTTTTGGGCTGCAGCTTTTCGTGGTTTGAGGCCTGCCTTTCTCCATCCCCTGCTCTTGATATTCTTCCAGATGTGGGCTGGATTTTGGCTGCCTTTTGGGCTGGAGCTTCTCGTGGTTTGAGGCCTGGCTTTCTCCACTAACGTGCTCTTGAGATTCTCCCGGATGTGGGCTGGATTGTGGCTGACTTTGTGTTGGAGCTTCTCGTGGTTTGAGTCCTGGATTGCTCCACCCCCTGCTCTTGAGTTTCTCCCAGATGTGACCTAGATTTTGGCTGCCTTTTGGGCTGGAGCTTCTCGTGGTTTGAGGCCTGCCTTGCTCCACCCCCTGCTCTTGAGATTCTCCCGGAGGTGGGCTGCATATAGGCTGCCTTTTGGGCTGGAGCTTCTCGTGGTTTGAGGCCTGGCTTGCTCCACCCCCTGCTCTTGATATTCTCCTCCATGTGGGCTGAATTTTGGCTGCCTGTTGGGCTGGAGCTTCTCGTGGTTTGAGGCCTGGCTTGCTCCACCCCCTGCTCTTGAGATTCTCCTGGATGTGGGCTGCATTTTGGCTGCCTTTTGGGCTGGAGCTTCTCGTGGTTTGAGGCCTGGCTTGCTCCACTCACTGCTCTTGATATTCTCCCGGATGTAGGGCTGCATTTTGGCTGACATTTCGGCTAGAGCTTCTTGTGGTTTCAGGACTGGCTTGCTCTACCCCCTGCCCTTGATATTCTCCTGGATGTGGGCTGGAATTTGGCTGCGTTTTGGGCTGGAGCTTCTCGTGGTTTGAGGCCTGACTTTCACCAGACCCTGCTCTTGACATTCTCCTCCATGTGGGCTGCATTTTGGCTGCCTTTGGGGCTGGAGCTTCTCGTTGTTTGAGGCCTGGCTTGCTCCACCCCCTGCTCTTGATATTGTCCCGGATGTGGGCTGGAGTTTCGCTACCTTTTGGGCTGGAGCTTTTCGTGGTTTGAGGCCTGGATTGCTCCACCCCCTTCTCTTGATATTCTCCCGCATGTGGGCTGGATTTTGGCTGCCTTTTGGGCTGGAGCTTCTCGTGGTTTGAGGCCTGGCTTCCTCCACACTCTGCCATTGATATTCTCCCGGATGTCAGGCTGCATTTTGGCTGACATTTCGGCTAGAGCTTTTTGTGGTTTCAGGACTGGCTTGCTCTACCCCCGGCTCTTGATATTGTCCCGGATGTGGGCTGGAGTTTGGCTGCTTTTTGGGCTGGACCTTCTCGTGGTTTGAGGCCTGCCTTCCTCCACCCCCTGCTCTTGAGATTCTCCCGGATGTGGGCTGCATTTAGGCTGCCTTTAGGGCTGGAGCTTCTCATTGTTTGAGGCCTGGCTTGCTCCACCCCCTGCTCTTGATATTCTCCTCCATGTGGGCTGCATTTTGGCTGCCTTTTGGGCTGGAGCTTCTCGTGGTTTGAGGCCTGGCTTTCTTCACCACCTGCTCTTGATATGCTCCGAGATATGAGCTGGATTTTGGCTGACTTTTGGGCTGGAGCTTCTCGTGGTTTGAGGCCTGGCTTCCTCCAAACCCTGCTCTTGATATTCTCCTGAATGTGGGCTGCATTTTGGCTGCCTTTTGGGCTGGAGCTTCTCGTGGTTTGAGGCCTGGATTGCTCCACCCCCTGCTCTTGAGATTCTCCCAGATGTGACCTAGATTTTGGCTGCCTTTTGGGCTGGAGCTTCTCGTGGTTTGAGGCCTGCCTTGCTCCACCCCCTGCTCTTGAGATTCTCCCGGATGTGGGCTGGATTTTGGCTGCCTTTTGGGCTGGAGCTTCTCGTGGTTTGAGGCCTGGCATGCTCCACCTCCTGCTCTTGATATTCTCCTCCATGTGGGCTGGATTTTGGCTGCCTGTTGGGCTGGAGCTCATCGTGGTTTGAGGCCTGACTTGCTCCACCCCCTGCTCTTGATATTCTCCCGGATGTGGGCTGCATTTTGGCTGCCTTTTGGGCTGGAGCTTCTCGTGGTTTGAGACCTGGCTTCCTCCACCCTCTGCCATTGATATTCTCCCGGATGTAGGGCTGCATTTTGGCTGACATTTCGGCTAGAGCTTCTTGTGTTTTCAGGACTGGCTTGCTCTACCCCCTGCTCTTGATATTGTCCCGGATGTGGGCTGGAGTTTGGCTGCCTTTTGGGCTGGAGCTTCTCGTGGTTTGAGGCCTGGCTTGCTCCCCCCGGTGCTCTTGAGATTCTCCCAGATGTAGGGCTGCATTTTGGCTAAATTTTGGGCTGGTGCTTCTCATGGTTTGAGGCCTGACTTTCACCAGACCCTGCTCTTGACATTCTCCTGAATGTGGGCTGCATTTTGGCTGCCTTTTGGGCTGGAGCTTCTCGTTGTTTGAGGCCTGGCTTGCTCCACCCCCTGCTCTTGATATTCTCCCGGATGTGGGCTGCATTTTGGCTGCCTTTTGGGCTGGAGCTTCTCGTGGTTTGAGACCTGGCTTCCTCCACCCTCTGCCATTGATATTCTCCCGGATGTAGGGCTGCATTTTGGCTAAATTTTGGGCTGGTGCTTCTCATGGTTTGAGGCCTGCCTTGCTCCACTCACTGCTCTTGATATTCTCCCGGATGTAGGGCTGCATTTTGGCTGACATTTCGGCTAGAGCTTCTTGTGGTTTCAGGACTGGCTTGCTCTACCCCCTGCCCTTGATATTCTCCTGGATGTGGGCTGGAATTTGGCTGCGTTTTGGGCTGGAGCTTCTCGTGGTTTGAGGCCTGACTTTCACCAGACCCTGCTCTTGACATTCTCTTCCATGTGGGCTGGATTTTGGCTGCCTTTTGTGCTGAAGCTTCTCATGGTTTCAGGCTTGGCTTTCTCCACTAACGTGCTCTTGATATTCTCCCGGATGTGGGCTGCATTTTGGCAGCATTTTGGGCTGAAGCTTCTCATGGTTTGAGGCCTGGCTTGCTCCACCACCTGCTCTTGAGATTCTCTGGGATATGGGCTGGATTTTGGCTGCATTTTGGGCTGGAGCTTCTCGTGGTTTGAGGCCTGCCTTGCTCCACCCCCTGCTCTTGAGATTCTCCTGGATGTGGGCTGCATTTAGGCTGCCTTTTGGGCTGGAGCTTCTCGTTGTTTGAGGCCTGGCTTGCTCCACCCCCTGCTCTTGAGATTCTCCCGGATGTGGGCTGCATTTTGGCAGCATTTTGGGCTGAAGCTTCTCGAGGTTTGAAGCCTGGCTTGCTCCACCACCTGCTCTTGAGATTCTCCGGGATATGGGCTGGATTTTGGCTGCCTGTTGGGCTGGAGCTTCTCGTGGTTTGAGGCCTGGCTTGCTCCACCACCTGCTCTTGATATTCTCCCGGATGTGTTCTGCATTTTGGCTGCCTTTGGGGCTGGAGCTTCTCGTGGTTTGAGGCCTGGTTTGCTCCACCCCCTGCTCTTGATATTCTCCCTGATATGGGCTGGATTTTGGCTGCTTTTTGGGCTGGAGCTTCTCGTGCATTGAGGCCTGGTTTGCTCCACCCCCTGCTCTTGAGATTCTCCCAGATGTGACCTAGATTTTGGCTGCCTTTTGGGCTGGAGCTTCTCGTGGTTTGAGGCCTGCCTTGCTCCACCCCCTGCTCTTGAGATTCTCCCGGAGGTGGGCTGCATTTTGGCTGCCTTTTGGGCTGGAGCTTCTTGTGGTTTGAGGCCTGGCTTCCTCCAAACCCTGCTCTTGATATTCTCCCGAATGTGGGCTGCATTTTGGCTGCCTTTTGTGCTGGAGCTTCTCATGGTTTGAGGATTGGCTTTCTCCACTAACGTGCTCTTGAGATTCTCCCAGATGTGGGCTGGATTTTGGCTGCGTTTTGGGCTGGAGCTTCTCGTGGTTTGAGGCCTGGATTGCTCCACCCCCTGCTCTTGATATTCTCCCGGAGGTGGGCTGCATTTTGGCTGCCTTTTGGGCTGGAGCTTCTTGTGGTTTGAGGCCTGGCTTGCTCCACCCCCTGCTCTTGAGATTCTTCCGGATGTGGGCTGCATTTTGGCTGCATTTTGGGCTGGAGCTTCACGTGGTTTGAGGCCTGGCTTCCTCCAAACCCTGCTCTTGATATTCTCCCGGATGTGGGCTGCATTTTGGCTGCAGTTTGGGCTGGAGCTTCTCATGGTTTGAGACCTGCCTTGCTCCACCCCCTGCTCTTGAGATTCTCCCGGATGTGGGCTGCATTTAGGCTGCCTTTAGGGCTGGAGCTTCTCATTGTTTGAGGCCTGGCTTGCTCCACCCCCTGCTCTTGAGATTCTCCGGGATATGGGCTGGATTTTGGCTGCCTGTTGGGCTGGAGCTTCTCGTGGTTTGAGGCCTGCCTTGCTCCACCCCCTGCTCTTGAGATTCTCCCGGACGTGGGCTGCATTTTGGCTGCCTTTTGGGCTGGAGCTTCTCGTGGTTTGAGGCCTGGCTTTCTTCACCACCTGCTCTTGATATGCTCCGAGATATGAGCTGGATTTTGGCTGAATTTTGGGCTGGAGCTTCTCGTGGTTTGAGGCCTGTCTTCCTCCAAACCCTGCTCTTGATATTCTCCCGAATGTGGGCTGCATTTTGGCTGCCTTTTGTGCTGGAGCTTCTCATGGTTTGAGGCTTGGCTTTCTCCACTAACGTGCTCTTGAGATTCTCCCAGATGTGGGCTGGATTTTGGCTGAATTTTGGGCTGGATCTTCTCGTGGTTTGAGGCCTGACTTGCTCCACCCCCTGCTCTTGAGATTCTCCCGGATGTGGGCTGCATTTAGGCTGCCTTTTGGGCTGGAGCTTCTCGTTGTTTGAGGCCTGGCTTGCTCCACCCCCTGCTCTTGATATTCTCCCGGATGTGGGCTGCATTTTGGCTGCTTTTTGGGCTGGAGCTTCTCGTGGTTTGAGACCTGGCTTCCTCCACACTCTGCCATTGATATTCTCCCGGATGTAGGGCTGCATTTTGGCTGATATTTCGGCTAGAGCTTCTTGTGTTTTCAGGACTGGCTTGCTCTACCCCCTGCTCTTGATATTGTCCCGGATGTGGGCTGGAGTTTGGCTGCCTTTTGGGCTGGAGCTTCTCGTGGTTTGAGGCCTGGCTTTCTCCCCTCGGTGCTCTTGAGATTCTCCCAGATGTAGGGCTGCATTTTGGCTAAATTTTGGGCTGGTGCTTCTCATGGTTTGAGGCCTGCCTTGCTCCACCCCCTGCTCTTGAGATTCTCCCGGATGTGGGCTGGATTTTGGCTGCATTTTGGGCTGGAGCTTCTCGTGGTTTGAGGCCTGGCTTTCTCCACTAACGTGCTCTTGAGATTCTCCCGGATGTGGGCTGGATTGTGGCTGACCTTGTGTTGGAGCTTCTCGTGGTTTGAGTCCTGGATTGCTCCACCCCCTGCTCTTGAGTTTCTCCCAGATGTGACCTAGATTTTGGCTGCCTTTTGGGCTGGAGCTTCTCGTGGTTTGAGGCCTGCCTTGCTCCACCCCCTGCTCTTGAGATTCTCCCGGAGGTGGGCTGCATTTTGGCTGCCTTTTGGGCTGGAGCTTCTTGTGGTTTGAGGCCTGGCTTCCTCCAAACCCTGCTCTTGATATTCTCCCGGATGTGGGCTGCATTTTGGCTGCCTTTTGGGCTGGAGCTTCTCATGGTTTGAGACCTGCCTTGCTCCACCCCCTGCTCTTGAGATTCTCCGGGATATGGGCTGGATTTTGGCTGCCTGTTGGGCTGGAGCTTCTCGTGGTTTGAGGCCTGGCTTGCTCCACCACCTGCTCTTGATATTCTCCTGGATGTGTTCTGCATTTTGGCTGCCTTTGGGGCTGGAGCTTCTCGTGGTTTGAGGCCTGGTTTGCTCCACCCCCTGCTCTTGATATTCTCCCTGATATGGGCTGGATTTTGGCTGCATTTTGGGCTGGAGCTTCTCGTGCTTTGAGGCCTGGTTTGCTCCACCCCCTGCTCTTGAGATTCTCCCAGATGTGACCTAGATTTTGGCTGCCTTTTGGGCTGGAGCTTCTCGTGGTTTGAGGCCTGCCTTGCTCCACCCCCTGCTCTTGAGATTCTCCCGGAGGTGGGCTGCATTTTGGCTGCCTTTTGGGCTGGAGCTTCTTGTGGTTTGAGGCCTGGCTTCCTCCAAACCCTGCTCTTGATATTCTCCCGAATGTGGGCTGCATTTTGGCTGCCTTTTGTGCTGGAGCTTCTCATGGTTTGAGGATTGGCTTTCTCCACTAACGTGCTCTTGAGATTCTCCCAGATGTGGGCTGGATTTTGGCTGCCTTTTGGGCTGGAGCTTCTCGTGGTTTGAGGCCTGGCTTTCTCCACTAACGTGCTCTTGAGATTCTCCTGGATGTGGGCTGGATTTTGGCTGCGTTTTGGGCTGGAGCTTCTCGTGGTTTGAGGCCTGGATTGCTCCACCCCCTGCTCTTGATATTCTCCCGGAGGTGGGCTGCATTTTGGCTGCCTTTTGGGCTGGAGCTTCTTGTGGTTTGAGGCCTGGCTTGCTCCACCCCCTGCTCTTGAGATTCTTCCGGATGTGGGCTGCATTTTGGCTGCATTTTGGGCTGGAGCTTCACGTGGTTTGAGGCCTGGCTTCCTCCAAACCCTGCTCTTGATATTCTCCCGGATGTGGGCTGCATTTTGGCTGCACTTTGGGCTGGAGCTTCTCATGGTTTGAGACCTGCCTTGCTCCACCCCCTGCTCTTGAGATTCTCCCGGATGTGGGCTGCATTTAGGCTGCCTTTAGGGCTGGAGCTTCTCATTGTTTGAGGCCTGGCTTGCTCCACCCCCTGCTCTTGAGATTCTCCGGGATATGGGCTGGATTTTGGCTGCCTATTGGGCTGGAGCTTCTCGTGGTTTGAGGCCTGCCTTGCTCCACCCCCTGCTCTTGAGATTCTCCCGGACGTGGGCTGCATTTTGGCTGCCTTTTGTGCTGGAGCTTCTCGTGGTTTGAGGCTTGGCTTTCTCCACTAACGTGCTCTTGAGATTCTCCCAGATGTGGGCTGGATTTTGGCTGAATTTTGGGCTGGAGCTTCTCGTGGTTTGAGGCCTGACTTGCTCCACCCCCTGCTCTTGAGATTCTCCCGGATGTGGGCTGCATTTTGGCTGCCTTTTGGGCTGGAGCTTCTCGTTGTTTGAGGCCTGGCTTGCTCCACCCCCTGCTCTTGATATTCTCCCGGATGTGGGCTGCATTTTGGCTGCTTTTTGGGCTGGAGCTTCTCGTGGTTTGAGACCTGGCTTCCTCCACACTCTGCCATTGATATTCTCCCGGATGTAGGGCTGCATTTTGGCTGATATTTCGGCTAGAGCTTCTTGTGTTTTCAGGACTGGCTTGCTCTACCCCCTGCTCTTGATATTGTCCCGGATGTGGGCTGGAGTTTGGCTGCCTTTTGGGCTGGAGCTTCTCGTGGTTTGAGGCCTGGCTTTCTCCCCCCGGTGCTCTTGAGATTCTCCCAGATGTAGGGCTGCATTTTGGCTAAATTTTGGGCTGGTGCTTCTCATGGTTTGAGGCCTGCCTTGCTCCACCCCCTGCTCTTGAGATTCTCCCGGATGTGGGCTGGATTTTGGCTGCATTTTGGGCTGGAGCTTCTCGTGGTTTGAGGCCTGGCTTTCTCCACTAACGTGCTCTTGAGATTCTCCCGGATGTGGGCTGGATTGTGGCTGACCTTGTGTTGGAGCTTCTCGTGGTTTGAGTCCTGGATTGCTCCACCCCCTGCTCTTGAGTTTCTCCCAGATGTGACCTAGATTTTGGCTGCGTTTTGGGCTGGAGCTTCTCGTGGTTTGAGGCCTGCCTTGCTCCACCCCCTGCTCTTGAGATTCTCCCGGAGGTGGGCTGCATTTTGGCTGCCTTTTGGGCTGGAGCTTCTTGTGGTTTGAGGCCTGGCTTCCTCCAAACCCTGCTCTTGATATTCTCCCGGATGTGGGCTGCATTTTGGCTGCCTTTTGGGCTGGAGCTTCTCATGGTTTGAGACCTGCCTTGCTCCACCCCCTGCTCTTGAGATTCTCCCGGATGTGGGCTGCATTTAGGCTGCCTTTTGGGCTGGAGCTTCTCGTGGTTTGAGGCCTGCCTTGCTCCACCCCCTGCTCTTGATATTCTCCTCCATGTGGGCTGAATTTTGGCTGCCTGTTGGGCTGGAGCTTCTCGTGGTTTGAAGCCTGGCTTCCTCCAAACCCTGCTCTTGATATTCTCCCGAATGTGGGCTGCATTTTGGCTGCCTTTTGTGCTGGAGCTTCTCATGGTTTGAGGCTTGGCTTTCTCCACTAACGTGCTCTTGAGATTCTCCCAGATGTGGGCTGGATTTTGGCTGAATTTTGGGCTGGAGCTTCTCGTGGTTTGAGGCCTGGCTTGCTCCACCCCCTGCTCTTGAGATTCTCCTGGATGTGGGCTGCATTTTGGCTGCCTTTTGGGCTGGAGCTTCTCGTGGTTTGAGGCCTGGCCTTCTTCACCACCTGCTCTTGATATGCTCCGAGATATGAGCTGGATTTTGGCTGACTTTTGGGCTGGAGCTTCTCGTGGTTTGAGGCCTGGCTTCCTCCAAACCCTGCTCTTGAGATTCTCCCGGATGTGGGCTGGATTTTGGCTGCCTTTTGGGCTGGAGCTTCTCGTGGTTTGAGGCCTGGCTTGCTTCCCCCGGTGCTCTTGAGATTCTCCCAGATGTAGGGCTGCATTTTGGCTAAATTTTGGGCTGGTGCTTCTCATGGTTTGAGGCCTGCCTTGCTCCACTCACTGCTCTTGATATTGTCCCGGATGTAGGGCTGCATTTTGGCTGACATTTCGGCTAGAGCTTCTTGTGGTTTCAGGACTGGCTTGCTCTACCCCCTGCCCTTGATATTCTCCTGGATGTGGGCTGGAATTTGGCTGCGTTTTGGGCTGGAGATTCTCGTGGTTTGAGGCCTGACTTTCACCAGACCCTGCTCTTGACATTCTCCTGAATGTGGGCTGCATTTTGGCTGCCTTTGGGGCTGGAGCTTCTCATTGTTTGAGGCATGGCTTGCTCCACCCCCTGCTCTTGATATTGTCCCGGATGTGGGCTGGAGTTTCGCTACCTTTTGGGCTGGAGCTTTTCGTGGTTTGAGGCCTGGATTGCTCCACCCCCTGCTCTTGATATTCTCCCGCATGTGGGCTGCATTTTGGCTGCCTTTTGGGCTGGAGCATCTCGTGGTTTGAGGCCTGGTTTGCTCCACCCCCTGCTCTTGATATTCTCCCTGATATGGGCTGGATTTTGGCTGCCTTTTGGGCTGGAGCTTCTCGTGGTTTGAGGCCTGGCTTCCTCCACACTCTGCCATTGATATTCTCCCGGATGTCGGGCTGCATTTTGGCTGACATTTCGGCTAGAGCTTCTTGTGGTTTGAGGCCTGCCTTCCTCCAACCCCTGCTCGTGATATTCTGCTGGATGTGGGCTGGAGTTTGGCTGCATTTTGGGCTGGAGCTTCACGTGGTTTGAGGCCTGGCTTCCTCCAAACCCTGCTCTTGATATTCTCCCGGATGTGGGCTGCATTTTGGCTGCCTTTTGGGCTGGAGCTTCTCGTGGTTTGAGACCTGCCTTGCTCCACCCCCTGCTCTTGAGATTCTCCTGGATGTGGGCTGCATTTAGGCTGCCTTTAGGGCTGGAGCTTCTCATTGTTTGAGGCCTGGCTTGCTCCACCCCCTGCTCTTGATATTCTCCTCCATGTGGGCTGCATTTTGGCTGCATTTTGGGCTGGAGCTTCTCGAGGTTTGAGGCCTGGATTGCTCCACCCCCTGCTCTTGAGATTCCCCCAGATGTGACCTAGATTTTGGCTGCCTTTTGGGCTGGAGCTTCTCGTGGTTTGAGGCCTGCCTTGCTCCACCCCCTGCTCTTGAGATTCTCCCGGATGTGGGCTGCATTTTGGCTGCCTTTTGGGCTGGAGCTTCTCGTGGTTTGAGGCCTGGCTTTCTTCACCACCTGCTCTTGATATGCTCCGAGATATGAGCTGGATTTTGGCTGCCTTTTGGGCTGGAGCTTCTCGTGGTTTGAGGCCTGGCTTCCTCCAAACCCTGCTCTTGATATTCTCCCGAATGTGGGCTGCATTTTGGCTGCCTTTTGGGCTGGAGCTTCTCATGGTTTGAGGCTTGGCTTTCTCCACTAACGTGCTCTTGAGATTCTCCCAGATGTGGGCTGGATTTTGGCTGAATTTTGGGCTGGAGCTTCTCGTGGTTTGAGGCCTGCCTTGCTCCACCCCCTGCTCTTGAGATTCTCCCGGATGTGGGCTGCATTTTGGCAGCATTTTGGGCTGGAGCTTCTCGTTGTTTGAGGCCTGGCATGCTCCACCTCCTGCTCCTGATATTCTCCTCCATGTGGGCTGGATTTTGGCTGCCTTTTGGGCTGGAACTCCTCGTGGTTTGAGGCCTGGCTTGCTCCCCCCGGTGCTCTTGAGATTCTCCCAGATGTAGGGCTGCATTTTGGCTAAATTTTGGGCTGGTGCTTCTCATGGTTTGAGGCCTGACTTAAACCAGACCCTGCTCTTGACATTCTCCTGAATGTGGGCTGCATTTTGGCTGCCTTTTGGGCTGGAGCTTCTCGTGGTTTGAGGCCTGGCTTCCTCCAAACCCTGCTCTTGATATTCTCCCGGAGGTGGGCTGCATTTTGGCTGCCTTTTGGGCTGGAGTTTCTCATGGTTTGAGACCTGCCTTGCTCCACCCCCTGCTCTTGAGATTCTCCCGGATATGGGCTGCATTTAGGCTGCCTTTTGGGCTGGAGCTTCTCATTGTTTGAGGCCTGGCTTGCTCCACCCCCTGCTCTTGATATTCTCCTCCATGTGGGCTGAATTTTGGCTGACTGTTGGGCTGGAGCTTCTCGTGGTTTGAGGCCTGGCTTGCTCCACCCCCTGCTCTTGAGATTCTCCCGGAGGTGGGCTGCATTTTGGCTGCCTTTTGGGCTGGAGCTTCTCGTGGTTTGAGGCCTGGATTTCTTCACCACCTGCTCTTGATATGCTCCGAGATATGAGCTGGATTTTGGCTGACATTTCGGCTAGAGCTTCTCGTGGTTTGAGGCCTGGCTTGCTCCACCCCCTGCTCTTGAGATTCTCCTGGATGTGGGCTGCATTTTGGCTGCCTTTTGGGCTGGAGCTTCTCGTGGTTTGAGACCTGGCTTCCTCCACCCTCTGCCATTGATATTCTCCCGGATGTAGGGCTGCATTTTGGCTGACATTTTGGCTAGAGCTTCTTGTGTTTTCAGGACTGGCTTGCTCTACCCCCTGCTCTTGATATTGTCCCGGATGTGGGCTGGAGTTTGGCTGCCTTTTGGGCTGGAGCTTCTCCTGGTTCGAGGCCTGGCTTTCTCCACCCCCTACTCTTGATATTCTCCCGGATGTGGGCTGCATTTTCGCTGCATTTTGGGCTGGAGCTTCTCGTTGTTTGAGGCCTGGCTTGCTCCACCCCCTGCTCTTGAGATTCTCCTCCATGTGGACTGGATTTTGGCTGCCTGTTGGGCTGGAGCTTCTCGTGGTTTGAGGCCTGATTTGCTCCACCTCCTGCTCTTCATATTCTCCAGGATGTGGGCTGCATTTTGGCTGCCTTTTGGGTTGGAGCTTCTCGAGGTTTGAGGCCTGGCTTCCTAAACCCCCTGCTCTTGAGATTCTACGGGATATGGGCTGGATTTTGGCTGCCTTTTGGGCTGGAGCTTCTCGTGGTTTTAGGCCTGGATTGCTCCACCCCCTGCTCTTGAGATTCTCCCAGATGTGGGCTGGATTTTGGCTGCCTTTTGGGCTGGAGCTTCTCCTGGTTCGAGGCCTGGCTTTCTCCACCCCCTACTCTTGATATTCTCCCGGATGTGGGCTGCATTTTCGCTGAATTTTGGGATGGAGCTTCTCGTGGTTTGAGGCCTGGGTTGCTCCACCCCCTGCTCATGATATTCTCCCGGATGTGGGCTGGATTTTGGCTGACTTTTGGGCTGGAGCTTCTTGTGGTTTGAGGTCTGGATTTCTTCACCACCTGCTCTTGATATGCTCCGAGATATGAGCTGGATTTTGGCTGACATTTCGGCTAGAGCTTCTCGTGGTTTGAGGCCTGGCTTGCTCCACCCCCTGCTCTTGATATTCTCCCGGATGTGGGCTGCATTTTGGCTGCCTTTTGGGCTGGAGCTTCTCGTGGTTTGAGACCTGGCTTCCTCCACCCTCTGCCATTGATATTCTCCCGGATGTAGGGCTGCATTTTGGCTGACATTTTGGCTAGAGCTTCTTGTGTTTTCAGGACTGGCTTGCTCCACCCCCTGCACTTGAGATTCTCCCGGATGTGGGCTGGAATTTGGCTGCATTTTGTGCTGGAGCTTCTCGTGGTTTGAGGCCTGGCTTTCTCCACCCCCTGCTCTTGAGATTCTCCCGGATGTGGGCTGCATTTTGGCTGCCTTTTGGGCTGGAGCTTCTCGTGGTTTGAGACCTGGCTTCCTCCACCCTCTGCCATTGATATTCTCCCGGATGTAGGGCTGCATTTTGGCTGACATTTTGGCTAGAGCTTCTTGTGTTTTCAGGACTGGCTTGCTCTACCCCCTGCTCTTGATATTGTCCCGGATGTGGGCTGGAGTTTGGCTGCCTTTTGGGCTGGAGCTTCTCCTGGTTCGAGGCCTGGCTTTCTCCACCCCCTACTCTTGATATTCTCCCGGATGTGGGCTGCATTTTCGCTGCATTTTGGGCTGGAGCTTCTCGTTGTTTGAGGCCTGGCTTGCTCCACCCCCTGCTCTTGATTTTCTCCTCCATGTGGACTGGATTTTGGCTGCCTGTTGGGCTGGAGCTTCTCGTGGTTTGAGGCCTGACTTGCTCCACCTCCTGCTCTTCATATTCTCCAGGATGTGGGCTGCATTTTGGCTGCCTTTTGGGTTGGAGCTTCTCGAGGTTTGAGGCCTGGCTTCCTAAACCCCCTGCTCTTGAGATTCTCCGGGATATGGGCTGGATTTTGGCTGCCTTTTGGGCTGGAGCTTCTCGTGGTTTTAGGCCTGGATTGCTCCACCCCCTGCTCTTGAGATTCTCCCAGATGTGGGCTGGATTTTGGCTGCCTTTTGGGCTGGAGCTTCTCCTGGTTCGAGGCCTGGCTTTCTCCACCCCCTACTCTTGATATTCTCCCGGATGTGGGCTGCATTTTCGCTGAATTTTGGGATGGAGCTTCTCGTGGTTTGAGGCCTGGGTTGCTCCACCCACTTTCTCTTGATATTCTACTGGATATGGGCTGGATTTTGGCAGCGTTTACCGCTGGAGCTATTCGTGGTTTGAGGCCTGGCTTGCTCCACCCCCTGCTCATGATATTCTCCCGGATGTGGGCTGCATTTTGGCTGCCTTTTGGGCTGGAGCTTCCCGTGGTTTGAGGTCTGCCTTGCTCCACCCCCTGCTCTTGAGATTCTCCTGGATGTGGGCTGGAATTTGGCTGCATTTTGGGCTGGAGCTTCTCGTGGTTTGAGGCCTGGCTTTCTCCACCCCCTGCTCTTGAGATTCTCCCGGATGTGGGCTGGATTTTGGCTGCTTTTTGGGCTGGAGCTTCTCGTGGTTTGAGTCCTGGCTTGCTCCACCCCCTGCTCTTGATATTCTCCCGGATCTGGGCGGCATTTTGGCTGCCTTTTGTGCTGGAGCTTCTCGTGGTTTGAGGCCTGGCTTTCTCCACCCCCTGCTCTTGAGATTCTCCCGGATGTGGGCTGGATTTTTGCTGCTTTTTGGGCTGGAGCTTCTCGTGGTTTGAGTCCTGGCTTGCTCCACCCCCTGCTCTTGAGATTCTCCCGGATGTGGGCTGCATTTTGGCTGCCTTTTGGGCTGGAGCTTCTCATGGTTTGAGGCCTGGCTTGCTCCACTCCCTGCCATTGATATTCTCCCGGATTGGGGCTGGATTTTGACTGACTTTCAGGCTGGAGCTTCTCGTGGTTTGAGGCCTGGCTTGCTCCACCCCCTGCTCTTGAGATTCAACCGGATTTAGGAATGGATTTTGGCTGCATTTTGGGCTAGGGCTTCTCGTGGTTAGAGGCCTGGCTTTCTCCACCCCCTGCTCTTGAGATTCTCCTGGATGTGGGCTGCATTTTGGCTTCCTTTTGGGCTGGAGCTTCTCGTGGTTTGAGGCCTGCCTTGCTCCACCCCCTGCTCTTGATATTCTCTTGGATGTTTGGTGGATTTTGACTGCTTTTTGGGCTTGAGTTTCTCATGGTTTGAGGCCTGGCTTCCTCCACCCTCTGCCATTGATATTCTCCCGGATGTCAGGCTGCATTTTGGCTGATATTTCGGCTAGAGCTTCTTGTGATTTCAGGAGTGGCTTGCTTTACCCCCTGCTCTTGAGATTCTCCCGGATGTGGGATGCATTTTGTCTGCCTTTTGGGCTGGAGCTTCTCGTGGTTTGAGGCCTGGATTACTCCACCCCCTGCTCTTGATATTCTCCCTCATATGGGCTGGAGTTTGGCTGAATTTTGGGCTGGAGCTTCTCGTGGTTTGAGGCCTGGCTTGCTCCAATCCCTGCTCTTGAGATACTCCCGGATGTGGGCTGGATTTTGTCTGCATTTTGGTTTGGATCTTCTTCTGGTTTGAGGCCTGGCTTGCTCCACCCCCTGCTTTTGAGATTCTCCTTGATGTGGGCTGCATTTTGGCTGCCTTTTGGGCTAGAGCTTCTCGTTGTTTGAGGCCAGCCATGCTCCACCCCCTGCCATTGATATTCTCCCGGATGTAGGGCTGCATTTTGGCTGACATTTCGGCTAGAGCTTCTTGTGGTTTCACGACTGGCTTGCTCTACCCCCTGCTCTTGAGATTCTCCCGGATGTGGGCTGGAATTTGGCTGCCTTTTGGGCTGGAGCTTCTCGTTGTTTGAGGCCTGGCTTGCTCCACCCCCTGCTCTTGATATTCTCCCGGATGTGGGCTGCATTTTGGCAGCATTTTGGGCTGGAGCTTCTCGTTGTTTGAGGCCTGGCATGCTCCACCCCCTGCTCTTTATATTCTCCTCCATGTGGCCTGGATTTTGGCTGCCTGTTGGGCTGGAGCTCCTCGTGGTTTGAGGCCTGACTTGCTCCACCCCCTGCTCTTGATATTCTCCCGGATGTGGGCTGCATTTTGGCTGCCTTTTGGGCTGGAGCTTCTCGTGGTTTGAGACCTGGCTTCCTCCACCCTCTGCCATTGATATTCTCCCGGATGTAGGGCTGCATTTTGGCTGACATTTCGGCTAGAGCTTCTTGTGTTTTCAGGACTGGCTTGCTCTACCCCCTGCTCTTGATATTGTCCCAGATGTGGGCTGGATTTTGGCTGCCTTTTGGGCTGGAGCTTCTCCTGGTTCGAGGCCTGGCTTCCTAAACCCCCTGCTCTTGAGATTCTCCGGGATATGGGCTGGATTTTGGATGCCTTTTGGACTGGAGCTTCTCGTGGTTTTAGGCCTGGATTGCTCCACCCCCTGCTCTTGATATTCTCCCAGATGTGGGCTGGATTTTGGCTGCCTTTTGGGCTGGAGCTTCTCGTGGTTCGAGGACTGGCTTTCTCCACCCCCTACTCTTGATATTCTCCTGGATGTGGGCTGGAATTTGGCTGCATTTTGTGCTGGAGCTTCTCGTGGTTTGAGGCCTGGCTTGCTCCACCCCCTGCTCTTGAGATTCTCCCGGATGTGGGCTGGATTTTGGCTGCTTTTTGGGCTAGGGCTTCTCGTGGTTAGAGGCCTGGCTTTCTCCACCCCCTGCTCTTGAGATTCTCCTGGATGTGGGCTGCATTTTGGCTTCCTTTTGGGCTGGAGCTTCTCGTGGTTTGAGGCCTGCCTTGCTCCACCCCCTGCTCTTGATATTCCCTTGGATGTTTGGTGGATTTTGACTGCTTTTTGGGCCTGAGTTTCTCATGGTTTGAGGCCTGGCTTCCTCCACCCTCTGCCATTGATATTCTCCCGGATGTAGGGCTGCATTTTGGCTGATATTTCGGCTAGAGCTTCTTGTGTTTTCAGGAGTGGCTTGCTCTACCCCCTGCTCTTGAGATTCTCCCGGATGTGGGATGCATTTTGGCTGCCTTTTGGGCTGGAGCTTCTCGTGGTTTGAGGCCTGGATTACTCCACCCCCTGCTCTTGATATTCTTCCTGATATGGGCTGGAGTTTGGCTGAATTTTGGGCTGGAGCTTCTCGTGGTTTGAGGCCTGGCTTTCTCCACTCCCTGCTCTTGAGATTCTCCCGGATGTGGGCTGGATTTTGTCTGCATTTTGGTTTGGATCTTCTTCTGGTTTGAGGCCTGGCTTGCTCCACCCCCTGCTTTTGAGATTCTCCTGGATGTGGGCTGCATTTTGGCTGCCTTTTGGGCTGGAGCTTCTCGTTGTTTGAGGCCAGCCATGCTCCACCCCCTGCCATTGATATTCTCCCGGATGTAGGGCTGCATTTTGGCTGATATTTCGGCTAGAGCTTCTTGTGGTTTCACGACTGGCTTGCTCTACCCCCTGCTCTTGAGATTCTCCCGGATGTGGGCTGGAGTTTCGCTGCCTTTTGGGCTGGAGCTTCTCGTGGTTTGAGGCCTGGCATGCTCCACCCGCTGCTCTTGAGATTCTCCCAGATGTAGGGCTGCATTTTGGCTAAATTTTGGGCTGGTGCTTCTCATGGTTTGAGGCCTGGCTTGCTTCACCCCCTGCTCTAGAGATTCTCCCGGATGTGGGCTGGATTTTGGCTGCATTTTGGGCTGGAGCTTCTTGTGGTTTGAGGCCTGCCTTGCTCCACCCCCTGCTCTTGATATTCTCCCAGATGTGGGCTGGATTTTGCCTGTCTTCCGAGCTGGAACTTCTCGTGGTTTGAGGCCTGGCTTGCTCCACTCCCTGCTCTTGAGATTCTCCCGGATGTATGCTGGATTTTGGCTGCCTTTTGGGCTGGAGCTTCTCATGGTTTGAGGCCTGGCTTTCTCCCCCCCTTGCTCTTGAGATTCTCCTGGATGTGGGCTGGATTTTGGCTGCTTTTTGGGCTGGAGCTTCTGGTGGTTTGAGGCCTGGCTTGCTCCACCCCATGCCATTGATATTCTCCCGGATATGGGCTGGATTTCGGCTGCCGTTTGGGCTGGAGCTTCTCGTGGTTTGAGGCCTGTCTTACTCCAACCCCTCCTCCGAATATGCTCCTCCCTGTGGGCTGGATTTTGGCTGCGTTTTGGGCTGGAGCTTCTCGTGGTTTTGGGCCTGGCTTTCTCCACCCCCTGCTCTTTATATTCTCCTGGATGTCAGCTGGACTTTGGCTGCCTTTTGGACTGGAGCTTCTCGTGGTTTGAGGCCTGGCTTTCTCCACCCCCTGCTCTTGATATTCTCACAGATGTGGGCTGGATTTTGGCTGCCTTTTGGGCTGGATCTTCTCGTGGTTTGAAGCCTGCCTTTCTCCACCCCCTGCTGTTGATATTCTCCTGGATGTGGGCTGGAGTTTGGCTGCCTTTTGGGCTGGATCTTCTCGTGGTTTGGGGCCTGGCTTTCTCCACCCCCTACTCTTGATATACTCCTGGATATGGGCTGGAGTTTGGCTGCATTTCTGGTTGGAGCTTCTCGTGGTTTGGGGCCTGGCTTGCTCCACCCCCTGCTCTTGAGATTCAACCGGATTTAGGAATGGATTTTGGCTGCATTTTGGGCTGGAGCTTCTCGTGGTTAGAGGCCTGGCTTTCTCCACCCCCTGCTCTTGAGATTCTCCTGGATGTGGGCTGCATTTTGGCTTCCTTTTGGGCTGGAGCTTCTCGTGGTTTGAGGCCTGCCTTGCTCCACCCCCTGCTCTTGAAATTCTCTTGGATGTTTGGTGGATTTTGACTGCTTTTTGGGCTTGAGTTTCTCATGGTTTGAGGCCTGGCTTCCTCCACCCTCTGCCATTGATATTCTCCCGGATGTAGGGCTGCATTTTGGCTGATATTTCGGCTAGAGCTTCTTGTGATTTCAGGAGTGGCTTGCTCTACCCCCTGCTCTTGAGATTCTCCCGGATGTGGGATGCATTTTGGCTGCCTTTTGGGCTGGAGCTTCTCGTGGTTTGAGGCCTGGATTACTCCACCCCCTGCTCTTGATATTCTCCCTGATATGGGCTGGAGTTTGGCTGAATTTTGGGCTGGAGCTTCTCGTGGTTTGAGGCCTGGCTTTCTCCACTCCCTGCTCTTGAGATTCTCCCGGATGTGGGCTGGATTTTGTCTGCATTTTGGTTTGGATCTTCTTCTGGTTTGAGGCCTGGCTTGCTCCACCCCCTGCTTTTGAGATTCTCCTGGATGTGGGCTGCATTTTGGCTGCCTTTTGGCCTGGAGCTTCTCGTTGTTTGAGGCCAGCCATGCTCCACCCCCTGCCATTGATATTCTCCCGGATGTAGGGCTGCATTTTGGCTGACATTTCGGCTAGAGCTTCTTGTGGTTTCACGACTGGCTTGCTCTACCCCCGGCTCTTGAGATTCTCCCGGATGTGGGCTGGAGTTTCGCTGCCTTTTGGGCTGGAGCTTCTCGTGGTTTGAGGCCTGGCATGCTCCACCCCCTACTCTTGAGATTCTCCCAGATGTAGGGCTGCATTTTGGCTAAATTTTGGGCTGGTGCTTCTCATGGTTTGAGGCCTGGCTTGCTTCACCCCCTGCTCTAGAGATTCTCCCGGATGTGGGCTGGATTTTGGCTGCATTTTGGGCTGGAGCTTCTTGTGGTTTGAGGCCTGCCTTGCTCCACCCCCTGCTCTTGATATTCTCCCGGATGTGGGCTGGATTTTGCCTGTCTTTCGAGCTGGAACTTCTCGTGGTTTGAGGCCTGGCTTGCTCCACTCCCTGCTCTTGAGATTCTCCCGGATGTGTGCTGGATTTTGGCTGCCTTTTGGGCTGGAGCTTCTCATGGTTTGAGGCCTGGCTTGCTCCCCCCCCTGCTCTTGAGATTCTCCTGGATGTGGGCTGGATTTTGGCTGCTTTTTGGGCTGGAGCTTCTGGTGGTTTGAGGCCTGGCTTGCTCCACCCCATGCCATTGATATTCTCCCGGATATGGGCTGGATTTCGGCTGCCGTTTGGGCTGGAGCTTCTCGTGGTTTGAGGCCTGTCTTAGTCCAACCCCTCCTCCGAATATTCTCCTCCCTGTGGGCTGGATTTTGGCTGCGTTTTGGGCTGGAGCTTCTCGTGGTTTTGGGCCTGGCTTTCTCCACCCCCTCCTCTTTATATTCTCCTGGATGTCAGCTGGAGTTTGGCTGCCTTTTGGACTGGAGCTTCTCGTGGTTTGAGGCCTGCCTTTCTCCACCCCCTGCTGTTGATATTCTCCTGGATGTGGGCTGGAGTTTGGCTGCCTTTTGGGCTGGATCTTCTCGTGGTTTGGGGCCTGGCTTTCTCCACCCCCTGCTCTTGATATACTCCTGGATATGGGCTGGAGTTTGGCTGCATTTCTGGTTGGAGCTTCTTGTGGTTTGAGGCCTGGCTTGCTCCACCCCCTGCTCTTGAGATTCAACCGGATTTAGGAATGGATTTTGGCTGCATTGTGGGCTAGGGCTTCTCGTGGTTAGAGGCCTGGCTTTCTCCACCCCCTGCTCTTGAGATTCTCCTGGATGTGGGCTGCATTTTGGCTTCCTTTTGGGCTGGAGCTTCTCGTGGTTTGAGGCCTGGCTTGCTCCACCCCCTGCTCTTGATATTCTCTTGGATGTTTGGTGGATTTTGACTGCTTTTTGGGCTTGAGTTTCTCATGGTTTGAGGCCTGGCTTCCTCCACCCTCTGCCATTGATATTCTCCCGGATGTAGGGCTCCATTTTGGCTGATATTTCGGCTAGAGCTTCTTGTGATTTCAGGAGTGGCTTGCTCTACCCCCTGCTCTTGAGATTCTCCCGGATGTGGGATGCATTTTGGCTGCCTTTTGGGCTGGAGCTTCTCGTGGTTTGAGGCCTGGATTACTCCACCCCCTGCTCTTGATATTCTCCCTGATATGGGCTGGAGTTTGGCTGAATTTTGGGCTGGAGCTTCTCGTGGTTTGAGGCCTGGCTTTCTCCACTCCCTGCTCTTGAGATTCTCCCGGATGTGGGCTGGATTTTGTCTGCATTTTGGTTTGGATCTTCTTCTGGTTTGAGGCCTGGCTTGCTCCACCCCCTGCTTTTGAGATTCTCCTGGATGTGGGCTGCATTTTGGCTGCCTTTTGGGCTGGAGCTTCTCGTTGTTTGAGGCCAGCCATGCTCCACCCCCTGCCATTGATATTCTCCCGGATGTAGGGCTGCATTTTGGCTGATATTTCGGCTAGAGCTTCTTGTGGTTTCACGACTGGCTTGCTCTACCCCCGGCTCTTGAGATTCTCCCGGATGTGGGCTGGAGTTTCGCTGCATTTTGGGCTGGAGCTTCGCTGCATTTTGGGCTGGAGCTTCTCGTGGTTTGAGGCCTGGCTTGCTCCACCCCCTGCTCTTGAGATTCTCCCAGATGTAGGGCTGCATTTTGGCTAAATTTTGGGCTGGTGCTTCTCATGGTTTGAGGCCTGGCTTGCTTCACCCCCTGCTCTAGAGATTCTCCCGGATGGGGGCTGGATTTTGGCTGCATTTTGGGCTGGAGCTTCTGGTTGTTTGAGGCCTGCCTTGCTCCACCCCCTGCTCTTGATATTCTCCCGGATGTGGGCTGGATTTTGCCTGTCTTTCGAGCTGGAACTTCTCGTGGTTTGAGGCCTGGCTTGCTCCACTCCCTGCTCTTGAGATACTCCCGGATGTGGGCTGCATTTTGGCTGCATTTTGGGCTGGAGCTTCTCGTGGTTTGAGGCCTGCCTTGCTCCACCCCCTGCTCTTGATATTCTCCCGGAGGTGGGCTGGAATTTGGCTGCATTTTGGGCTGGAGCTTCTCGTTTTTTGAGGCCTGGCTTGCTCCACCCCCTGCTCTTGAGATTCTCCCGGATGTGGGCTGGAGTTTGGCTGCATTTTGGGCTGGAGCTTCTCGTGGTTTGAGGCCTGGCTTGGTGCATCCCCTGGTCTTGAGATTCTCCCAGATGTGGGCTGGATTTTGGCTGCCTTTTGGGCTGGAGCTTCTTGTGGTTTGAGGCCTGCCTTGCTCCACCACTTGCTCTTGATATTGTCATGGATGTGGCCTGGATTTTGGCTGCATTTTGGGCTGGAGCTTCTCGTGGTTTGAGGCCTGGCTTGCTCCACCCCATGCTCTTGAGATTCTCCCAGATGTGGGCTGGAGTTTGGCTGCCTTTTGGGCTGGAGCTTCTCGTGGTTTGAGGCCTGGCTTCCTCCAAACCCTGCTCTTGATATTCTCCTGGATGTGGGCTGGAGTTTGGCTGAATCTTGGGCTGGAGCTTCTCGTGGTTTGAGGCCTGCTTTGCTCCACCACCTGCTCTTGAGATTCTCCCAGATGTGGGCTGGATTTTGGCTGCCTTTTGGGCTGGAGCTTCTCGTGGTTTGAGGCCTGGCTTGGTGCATCCCCTGGTCTTGAGATTCTCCCAGATGTGGGCTGGATTTTGGCTGCCTTTTGGCTGCCTTTTGGGCTGGAGCTTCTCGTGGTTTGAGGCCTAGTTTCCTCCAAATCCTGCTCTTCATATTCTCCTGGATGTGGGCTGGATTTTGGCTGCCTTTTGGGCTGGAGCTTCTCGTAGTTTGAGGCCTGGCTTGCTCCAACCCCTGCTCTTCATATTCTCCTGGATGTGGGCTGGATTTCAGCTGAATTTTGGGCTGGAGCTTCTCGTGGTTTGGGGCCTGGCCTCCTCCAAACCCTGCTCTTGAGATTCTCCCGGATGTGGGCTGCATTTTGGCTGCGTTTTGGGCTGGAGCTTCTCGTGGTTTGAGGCCTGGCTTGCTCCAACCCCTGCTCTTGATATTCTCCTGGATGTGGGCTGGAGTTTGGCTGCTTTTTGAGCTGGAGCTTCTCGTGGTTTGAGGCCTGGCTTTCTCCAATTCCTGCTCTTGATATTCTCGCGGATGTGGGCTGGATTTTGGCTGCCTTTTGGGCTGGAGCTTCTCGTGGTTTGAGGCCTGGCTTGCTGCAACCCCCTGCTCTTGAGATTCTCCCGGATGTGGGCTGGATTTTAGCTGATTTTTGGGCTGGAGCTTCTCGTGGTTTGAGGCCTGGCTTGCTCCACCCCCTGCTCTTGATATTCTCCCGGATGTGGGCTGCATTTTGGCTGCTTTTTGGGCTGGAGCTTCTTGTGGTTTGAGGCCTGGCTTTGCTCCGTCCCCTGCTCTTGATAATCTCCCGTATGTGGGCTTCATTTTGGCTGCTTTTTGGGCTGGAGTTTCTCGTGGTTTGAGGCCTGGCTTGCTCCACACCCTGCTCTTGATATTCTCCCAGATGTGGGCTGGAGTTTGGCTGCATTTTGGGCTGGAGCTTCTCGTGGATTGAGGCCTGGCTTGCTCCATCCCCTGCTCTTGATATTCTCCCGGATGTGTGCTGCATTTTGGCTGCATTTTGGACTGGAGCTTCTTGTGGTTTGAGGCCTGGCTTGCTCCAATTCCTGCTGTTGATATTCTCCTGGATGTGGGCTGGATTTTGGCTGCCTTTTGGGCTGGAGCTTCTCGTGGTTGGAGGCCTGGCTTGTTCCACCCCCTGCTCTTGAGATTCTTCCGGATGTGGGCTGGATTTTGGCTGCCTTTTGGGCTGGAGCTTCTCGTGGTTTGAGGCCTGGGTTGCTCCACCCCCTTCTCTTGAGATTCTCCCAGATGTGGGTTGCATTTTGGCTGCCTTTTGAGCTGGAGCTTCTCGTGGTTTGAGGCCTGGCTTGCTGCAACGCCCTGCTCTTGAGATTCTCCCGGATGTGGGCTGGATTTTAGCTGATTTTTGGGCTGGAGCTTCTCGTGGTTTGAGGCCTGGCTTGCTCCACCCCCTGCTCTTGATATTCTCATGGATGTGGGCTGCATTTTGGCTGCAATTTGGGCTGGAGCTTCTCGTGGTTTGAGGCCTGGCTTTGCTCTGTCCCCTGCTCTTGATAATCTCCCGTATGTGGGCTTCATTTTGGCTGCTTTTTGGGCTGGAGTTTCTCGTGGTTTGAGGCCTGGCTTGCTCCACACCCTGCTCTTGATATTCTATTGGATGTGGGCTGGAGTTTGGCTGCATTTTGGGCTGGAGCTTCTCGAGGTTGGAGGCCTGGCTTGTTCCACCCCCTGCTCTTGAGATTCTCCCGCATTTGGGCTGGATTTTGGCTGCCTTTTGGGCTGGAGCTTCTCGTGGTTTGAGGCCTGGCTTTCTCCACCCACTGCTCTTGAGATTCTCCTGGATGTGGGCTGGAGTTTGGCTGCCTTTTGGGCTGGAGCTTCTTGTGGTTTGAGGCCTGGCTTGCTCCACCCCCTGCTCTAGAGATTCTCCCGGATGTGGGCTGGATTTTGGCTGCCTTTTGGGCTGGAGCTTCTCGTGGTTTGAGGCCTGGCTTGCTCCACCCCCTGCTCTTGAGATTCTCCCGGATGTGGGCTGCATTTTGGCTTTTTTTTTGACTGAAGCTTCTCGTGGTTTGAGGCCTGGCTTGCTCCAATTCCTGCTCTTGATATTCTCCCGGATGTGGGCTGGAGTTTGGCTGCATTTTTGGTTGGAGCTTCTCGTGGTTTGATGCCTGGCTTGCTGCAACCCCCTGCTCTTGAGATTCTCCCGGATGTGGGCTGCATTTTGGCTGCCTTTTGGGCGGGAGCTTCTCGTGGTTTGAGGCCTGGCTTTCTCCACCCCCTGCTCTTGAGATTCTCCCGGATGTGGGCTGCAATTTGGCTGCCTTTTGGGCTGGAGCTTGTCGTGGTTTGAGGCCTGGCTTCCTCCAACTCCTGCTCTTTATATTCTCCTTCATTTCGGCTGGAATTTGGCTGAATCTTGGGCTGGAGGTTCTCGTGGTTTGAGGCCTAGATTGCTCCACCCCCTGCTCTTGAGATTCTCCCAAATGTGGGCTGCATTTTGGCTGCATTTTGGGCTGGAGCTTCTCGTGGTTTGAGGCCTGGATTAATCCAAACCCTGGTCTTGAGATTCTCCTGGAGGTGGGCTGCATTTTGGCTGCATTTCGGGCTGGAGCTTCTCGTGGTTTGAGGCCTGGCTTTCTCCACCCCCTGCTCTTGATATTCTCCTGGATGTGGGCTGGAGTTGTCTGCATTTTGGGCTGGAGCTTCTCGTGGTTTGAGGCCTGGCTTGCTCCACCCCCTGCTCTTGAGATTCTCCCGGATGTGGGCTGCAGTTTGGCTGCATTTTCGGCTGGAGCTTCTCGTGGTTTGAGGCCTGGCTTGCTCCACACCCTGCTTATGATATTCTCCTGGATGTGGGCTGGAGTTGTCTGCATTTTGGGCTGGAGTTTCTCGTGGTTTGAGGCCTGGCTTGCTCCACACCCTGCTTATGAGATTCTCCCTTATGTGGGATTATTTTGGCTGCCTTTTGGGCTGGAGCTTCTCATGGTTTGAAGCATGGCTTGCTCCACCCCCTGCTCTTGAGATTCTCCCGGAGGTGGGCTGGATTTTGGTTGCCTTTTGGGCTCGAGCTTCTCGTGGTTTGAGGCCTGGCTTGCTTCATCCCCTGCTCTTGAGATTCTCCCGGATGTGGGCTGCATTTTGGCTGAATCTTGGGCTGGAACTTCTCGTGGTTTGAGGCCTGGCTTGCTCCAGCCCCTGCTCTTGAGATTCTCCCGGATGTGGGATAATTTTGGCTGCCTTTTGGGCTGGAGCTTCTCATGGTTTGAGGCCTGGCTTGCTCCACCCCCTGCTCTTGAGATTCTCCCGGATGTGGGCTGGATTTTGGCTGCCTTTTCGGCTGCAGCTTCTTGTGGTTTGAGGCCTGGCTTCCTCCAAACCCTGCTCTGGATATTCTCCTGGATGTGGGCTGGATTTTGGCTGCCTTTTGGGCTGGAGCTTCTCGTGGTCTGAGGCCTGGCTTGCTCCACCCCCTGCTCTGGAGATTCTCCCGGATGTGGGCTGGATTTTGGCTGCATTTTGGGCTGGAGATTCTCATGGTTTGAAGCCTGGCTTGCTCCACCCTCTTCTCTTGAGATTCTCCCGGATGTGGGCTGGAGTTGGCTGTCTTTTGGGCTGGAGATTCCCGTGGTTTGAGGCCTGGCTTTCTCCTCCCCCTGCTCTTGAGATTCTCCTAAATGTGGGCTGGAATTTGGCTGCATTTTGGGCTGGAGCTTCTCGTGGTTTGGGGCCAGGCTTGCTCCACCCCCTGCTCTTGAAATTCTCCCGGATGTGGGCTGGAGTTTGGCTTCCTTTTCAGCTGGAGCTTCTCGTGGTTTGAGGCCTGGTTTGCTCCAACACCTGCTCTTGAGATTCTCCCGGATGAGGGCTGGAGTTTGGCTTCCTTTTGAGCTGGAGCTTCTCGTGGTTTGAGGCCTGGTTTGCTCCACCACCTGCTCTTGAGATTCTCCAAGATGTGTTCTGGATTTTGGCTGCCTTTTGGGCTGGAGCTTCTCGTGGTTTGAGGCCTGGCTTGCTCCACCCCCTGCTCTTTAGATTCTCCTCTATGTGGGCTGGAATTTGGCTGCCTTTTGGGCTGGAGCTTCTCGTGGTTTGAGGCCTGGCTTTCTCCAACCCCTGCTCTTGAGATTCTCCTGGATGTGGGCTGGATTTTGACTGCCTTTTGGGCTGGAGCGTCTCGTGGTTTGAGGCCTGCCTTGCTCCACCCCCTGCTCTTGAGATTCTCCCGGATGTGGGCTGGAATTTGGCTGCATTTTGGGCTGGAGCTTCTCGTGGTTTGAGGCCTGGCTTGCTCCACCCCCTGCTCTTGATATTCTCCCGGAGGTGGGCTGCATTTTGGCTGCCTGTTGTGCTGGAGCTTCTCATGGTTTGAGGTTTGGCTTTCTCCACCCAGTGCTCTTGATATTCTCCTGGATGTCGGCTGGATTTTGGCTGCCTTTTGGGCTGGAGCTTCTCGTGGTTTGAGGCCTGGCTTGCTCCACACCCTGCTCTTGATATTCTCCCGCATGTGGGCTGGATTTTGGCTGCCTTTTGGGCTGGAGCTTCTCGTGGTTTGAGGCCTGCCTTGCTCCACCCACTGCTCTTGAGATTCTTCCGGATGTGGGCTGGAGTTTGGCTGCCTTTTGGGCTGGAGCTTCTCGAGGTTTGAGACCTGGCTTGCTCCAGCCCCTGCTCTTGATATCCTCCCTGATGTGGGCTGGAGTTTGACTGTCTTTTCGGCTGGAGATTCTCGTGGTTTGAGGCCTGGCTTGCTCCACACCCTGCTTATGAGATTCTCCCGGATGTGGGATTATTTTGGCTGCCTTTTGGGCTGGAGCTTCTCATGGTTTGAGGCCTGGCTTGCTCCAACCCCTGCTCTTGAGATTCTCCCGGATGTGGGCTGGATTTTGGCTGCATTTTGGGCTGCAGATTCTCATGGTTTGAGGCCTGGCTTTCTCCTCCCCCTGCTCTTGAGATTCTCCTAAATGTGGGCTGCATTTTGGCTGCCTGTTGTGCTGGAGCTTCTCATGATTTGAGGCCTGGCTTTCTCCACTAACGTGCTCTTGAGATTCTCCTGGATGTGGGCTGGAGTTTGGCTGCCTTTTGGGCTGGAGCTTCTTGTGGTTTGAGGCCTGGCTTGCTCCACCCCCTGCTCTAGAGATTCTCCTAAATGTGGGCTGGATTTTGGCTGCCTTTTGGGCTGGAGCTTCTCGTGGTTTGAGGCCTGGCTTGCTCCACCCCCTGCTCTTGAGATTCTCCCGGATGTGGGCTGCATTTTGGCTTTTTTTTTGACTGAAGCTTCTCGTGGTTTGAGGCCTGGCTTGCTCCACCCCCTGCTCTTGAGATTCTCCCTGATGTGGGCTGCATTTTGGCTGCCTTTTGGGCTGGAGCTTCTCGTGGTTTGAGGCCTGGCTTGCTCCACCCCCTGCTCTTGAGATTCTCCCGGATGTTGGCTGCATTTTGGCTGCATTTTGTGCTGGAGCTTCTCGTGGTTTGAGGCCTGGCTTGCTCCAATTCCTGCTCTTGATATTCTCCCGGATGTGGGCTGGAGTTTGGCTGCATTTTTGGTTGGAGCTTCTCGTGGTTTGATGCCTGGCTTGCTGCAACCCCCTGCTCTTGAGATTCTCCCGGATGTGGGCTGCATTTTGGCAGCCTTTTGGGCGGGAGCTTCTCGTGGTTTGAGGCCTGGCTTTCTCCACCCCCTGCTCTTGAGATTCTCCCGGATGTGGGCTGCAATTTGGCTGCGTTTTGGGCTGGAGCTTGTCGTGGTTTGAGGCCTGGCTTCCTCCAACTCCTGCTCTTTATATTCTCCTTCATTTCGGCTGGAATTTGGCTGAATCTTGGGCTGGAGCTTCTCGTGGTTTGAGGCCTAGATTGCTCCACCCCCTGCTCTTGAGATTCTCCCAAATGTGGGCTGCATTTTGGCTGCATTTTGGGCAGAAGCTTCTCGTGGTTTGAGTCCTGGATTAATCCAAACCCTGGTCTTGAGATTCTCCTGGAGGTGGGCTGCATTTTGGCTGCATTTCGGGCTGGAGCTTCTCGTGGTTTGAGGCCTGGCTTTCTCCACCCCCTGCTCTTGATATTCTCCTGGATGTGGGCTGGAGTTGTCTGCATTTTGGGCTGGAGCTTCTCGTGGTTTGAGGCCTGGCTTGCTCCACCCCCTGCTCTTGAGATTCTCCCGGATGTGGGCTGCAGTTTGGCTGCATTTTCGGCTGGAGCTTCTCGTGGTTTGAGGCCTGGCTTGCTCCACACCCTGCTTATGATATTCTCCTGGATGTGGGCTGGAGTTGTCTGCATTTTGGGCTGGAGTTTCTCGTGGTTTGAGGCCTGGCTTGCTCCACACCCTGCTTATGAGATTCTCCCTTATGTGGGATTATTTTGGCTGCCTTTTGGGCTGGAGCTTCTCATGGTTTGAGGCATGGCTTGCTCCACCCCCTGCTCTTGAGATTCTCCCGTAGGTGGGCTGGATTTTGGTTGCCTTTTGGGCTCGAGCTTCTCGTGGTTTGAGGCCTGGCTTGCTTCATCCCCTACTCTTGAGTTTCTCCCGGATGTGGGCTGCATTTTGGCTGAATCTTGGGCTGGAACTTCTCGTGGTTTGAGGCCTGGCTTGCTCCAGCCCCTGCTCTTGAGATTCTCCCGGATGTGGGATAATTTTGGCTGCCTTTTGGGCTGGAGCTTCTCATGGTTTGAGGCCTGGCTTGCTCCACCCCCTGCTCTTGAGATTCTCCCGGATGTGGGCTGGATTTTGGCTGCCTTTTCGGCTGCAGCTTCTTGTGGTTTGAGGCCTGGCTTCCTCCAAACCCTGCTCTGGATATTCTCCTGGATGTGGGCTGGATTTTGGCTGCCTTTTGGGCTGGAGCTTCTCGTGGTCTGAGGCCTGGCTTGCTCCACCCCCTGCTCTGGAGATTCTCCCGGATGTGGGCTGGATTTTGGCTGCATTTTGGGCTGGAGATTCTCATGGTTTGAAGCCTGGCTTGCTCCACCCTCTTCTCTTGAGATTCTCCCGGATGTGGGCTGGAGTTGGCTGTCTTTTGGGCTGGAGCTTCTCGTGGTTTGAGGCCTGGCTTTCTCCTCCCCCTGCTCTTGAGATTCTCCTAAATGTGGGCTGGAATTTGGCTGCATTTTGGGCTGGAGCTTCTCGTGGTTTGGGGCCAGGCTTGCTCCACCCCCTGCTCTTGAAATTCTCCCGGATGTGGGCTGGAGTTTGGCTTCCTTTTCAGCTGGAGCTTCTCGTGGTTTGAGGCCTGGTTTGCTCCAACACCTGCTCTTGAGATTCTCCCGGATGAGGGCTGGAGTTTGGCTTCCTTTTGAGCTGGAGCTTCTCGTGGTTTGAGGCCTGGTTTGCTCCACCCCCTGCTCTTTAGATTCTCCTCTATGTGGGCTGGAATTTGGCTGCCTTTTGGGCTGGAGCTTCTCGTGGTTTGAGGCCTGGCTTGCTCCACCCCCTGCTCTTGAGATTCTCGCGGAGGTGGGCTGGAATTTGGCTGCATTTTGGGCTGGAGCTTCTCGTGGTTTGAGGCCTGCCTTGCTCCACCCCCTGCTCTTGATATTCTCCCGGAGGTGGGCTGCATTTTGGCTGCCTGTTGTGCTGGAGCTTCTCATGGTTTGAGGCTTGGCTTTCTCCACTAACGTGCTCTTGAGATTCTCCCGGATGTGGGCTGCATTTTCGCTGCCTTTTGGGCTGGAGCTTCTCGTGGTTTGAGGCCTGGCTTGCTCCACACCCTGCTCTTGATATTCTCCCGGATGTGGGCTGGATTTTGGCTGCCTTTTGGGCTGGAGCTTCTCGTGGTTTGAGGCCTGCCTTGCTCCACCCACTGCTCTTGAGATTCTTCCGGATGTGGGCTGGAGTTTGGCTGCCTTTTGGGCTGGAGCTTCTCGAGGTTTGAGACCTGGCTTGCTCCAGCCCCTGCTCTTGATATCCTCCCTGATGTGGGCTGGAGTTTGACTGTCTTTTCGGCTGGAGCTTCTCGTGGTTTGAGGCCTGGCTTGCTCCACACCCTGCTTATGAGATTCTCCCGGATGTGGGATTATTTTGGCTGCTTTTTGGGCTGGAGCTTCTCATGGTTTGAGGCCTGGCTTGCTCCAACCCCTGCTCTTGAGATTCTCCCGGATGTGGGCTGGATTTTGGCTGCATTTTGGGCTGCAGATTCTCATGGTTTGAAGCCTGGCTTGCTCCACCCTCTTCTCTTGAGATTCTCCCGGATGTGGGCTGGAGTTGGCTGTCTTTTGGGCTGGAGCTTCTCGTGGTTTGAGGCCTGGCTTTCTCCTCCCCCTGCTCTTGAGATTCTCCTAAATGTGGGCTGCATTTTGGCTGCCTGTTGTGCTGGAGCTTCTCATGGTTTGAGGCCTGGCTTTCTCCACTAACGTGCTCTTGAGATTCTCCCGGATGTGGGCTGGATTTTGGCTGCCTTTTGGGCTGGAGCTTCTCGTGGTTTGAGGCCTGTCTTGCTCCACCCCCCTGCTCTTGAGATTCTCCCGGATGTGGGCTGGATTTTTGCTGCATTTTGGGCTGGAACTTCTCATGGTGTGAGTCTTGGCTTTCTCCACCCAGTTCTCTTGATATTGTCCCGGACGTGGGCAGGATTTTGGCTGCGTTTTGGGCTGGAGCTTCTCGTGGTTTGAGGCCTGGCTTGCTCCACACCCTGCTCTTGAGATTCTCCCGGATGTGGGCTGGATTTTGGCTGCCTTTTGGGCTGGAGGTTCTCGTGGTTTGAGGCCTGCCTTGCTCCACCCCCTGCTCTTGAGATTCTTCCGGATGTGGGCTGGAGTTTGGCTGCCTTTTGGGCTGGAGCTTCTCGAGGTTTGAGACCTGGCTTGCTCCAGCCCCTGCTCTTGATATCCTCATTGATGTGGGCTGGAGTTTGACTGTCTTTTCGGCTGGAGCTTCTCGTGGTTTTTAAGGCCTGGCTTGCTCCACACCCTGCTTATGAGATTCTCCCGGATGTCGGATTATTTTGGCTGCCTTTTGTGCTGGAGCTTCTCACGCATTGAGGCCTGGCTTGCTCCAACCCACGCTCTTGAGATTCTCCCGCATGTGGGCTGGATTTTGGCTGCCTTTTGGGCTGCAGCTTCTTGTGGTTTGAGGCCTGGCTTCCTCCAAACCCTGCTCTGGATATTCTCCCGAATGTGGGCTGGATTTTGGCTGCATTTTGGGCTGCAGATTCTCGTTGATTGAGGCTTGGCTTGCTCCACTAACGTGCTCTTGAGATTCTCCCGGATATGCGCTGGATTTTGGCTTCCTTTTGGGCTGGAGCTTCTCGGGGTCTGAGGCCTGGCTTGCTCCACCCCCTGCCATTTATATTCTCCTCCATGTTGGCTGCATTTTGGCTGCCTTTTGGGCTGGAGCTTCTCGTGGTTTGAGGCCTGGCTTGCTCCAACCCCTGCTCTTGAGATTCTCCTGGATGTGGGCTGGATTTTGACTGCCTTTTGGGCTGGAGTGTCTCGTGGTTTGAGGCCTGGCTTGCTCCACCCCCTGCTCTTGAGATTCTCCTGGAGGTGGGCTGGAGTTGGCTGCATTTTGTGCTGGAGCTTCTCATGCTTTGAGGCCTGGCTTGCTCCACCCCCTGCTCTCGAGATTCTCCCGGATTTGGGCTGGGGTTTGACTGTCTTTTCGTCTGGAGCTTCTCGTGGTTTGAGGCCTGGCTTGCTCCACACCCTGCTCTTGAGATTCTCCCGGAGGTGGGCTGCATTTTGGCTGCCTTTTGGGCTGGAGCTTCTCGTGGTTTGAGGCCTGCCTTGAGCAACCCCCTGCTCTTGAGATTCTCCGGGATGTGGGCTGCATTTTGGCTGCCTGTTGTGCTGGAGCTTATCATGGTTTGAGGCTTGGCTTTCTCCACTAACGTGCTCTTGAGATTCTCCCGGATGTGGGCTGGATTTTGGCTGCCTTTTGGGCTGGAGCTTCTCGTGGTTTGAGGCCTGTCTTGCTCCACCCCCCTGCTCTTGAGATTCTCCTGGAGGTGGGCTGGATTTTTGCTGCATTTTGGGCTGGAACTTCTCATGGTGTGAGGCTTGGCTTGCTCCACCCAGTGCTCTTGATATTCTCCCGGATGTGGGCAGGATTTTGGCTGCGTTTTGGGCTGGAGCTTCTCGTGGTTTGAGGCCTGGCTTGCTCCAACCCCTGCTCTTGAGATTCTCCTGGATGTGTGCTGGATTTTGACTGCTTTTTGGGCTGGAGCTTCTCGTGGTTTGAGGCCTGGCTTGCTCCAACCCCTGCTCTCAATATTCTCCTGGAGGTGGGCTGGAGTTGGCTGCATTTTGTGCTGGAGCTTCTCATGCTTTGAGGCCTGGCTTGCTCCACCCCCTGCTCTCGAGATTCTCCCGGATGTGGGCTGGAGTTTGGCTGCATTTTGGGCTGGAGCTTCTCGTGGTTTGAGGCCTGGCTTGCTCCACCCCCTGCTCTTGATACTCTCCCGGATGTGGGCTTGAGATTGGCTGCATTTTGAGCTGGAGCTTCTCGTGGTTCGAGGCCTGGCTTGCTCCACCCCCTGCTCTTGAGATTCTCCTGGATGTGGGCTGCGTTTTGGCTGCATTTTGGGCTGGAGCTTCTCGTGGTTTGAGGCCTGGCTTGCTCCAGCCCCTGCTCTTGAGATTCTCCCGGATGTTCGCTGGATTTTGGCTGCATTTTGGGCTGGAGCTTCTCGTGGTTTGAGGTCTGGCTTGCTCCACCCCCTTCTCTTGAGATTCTCCTGGATGTGGGCTGGATTTTGGCTGCATTTTGGGCTGCAGCTTCACGTTGTTTGAGGCCTGGCTTCCTCCAAACCATGCTCTGGATATTCTCCTGGATGTGGGCTGGATTTTGGCTGCTTTTTGGGCTGGAGCTTCTCGTGGTTTGAAGCCTGGATTGCTCCACCCCCTGCTCTTGAGATTCTCCCGGATGTGGGCTGGATTTTGGATGACTTTTGGGCTGGAGCTTCTCATGTTTTGAGGCCTGGATTGCTCCACCCCCTGCTCTTGAGATTCTCTCGGATGTGGGCTGGATTTTGGCTGCCTTTTGGGCTGGAGCTTCTCGTGGTTTGAGGCCTGGATTGCTCCACCTCCTGCTCTTGAGATTCTCCTGGATGTGGGCTGCGTTTTGGCTGCATTTTGGGCTTCAAGTTCTCATGCTTTGAGGCCTGGCTTGCTCCACCCCCTGCTCTTGAGATTCTCCCAGATGTGGGCTGGAGTTTGGCTGCATTTTGGGCTGGAGCTTCTCGTGGTTTGAGGCCTGGCTTGCTCCAGCCCCTGCTCTTGAGATTCTCCCGGATGTTCGCTGGATTTTGGCTGCATTTTGGGCTGGAGCTTCTCGTGGTTTGAGGTCTGGCTTGCTCCACCCCCTTCTCTTGAGATTCTCCTGGATGTGGGCTGGATTTTGGCTGCATTTTGGGCTGCAGCTTCACGTTGTTTGAGGCCTGGCTTCCTCCACCCCCTGCTCTTGATATTCTCCCGGATATGCGCTGGATTTTGACCGCATTTTGGGCTGGAGCTTCTCGTGGTTTGAGGCCTGGCTTTCTCCTCCCCCTGCTCTTGAGATTCTCCTAAATGTGGGCTGCATTTTGGCTGCCTGTTGTGCTGGAGCTTCTCATGGTTTGATGCCTGGCTTTCTCCACTAACGTGCTCTTGAGATTCTCCCGGATGTGGGCTGGATTTTGGCTGCCTTTTGGGCTGGAGCTTCTCGTGGTTTGAGGCCTGTCTTGCTCCACCCCCCTGCTCTTGAGATTCTCCCGGATGTGGGCTGGATTTTTGCTGCATTTTGGGCTGGAACTTCTCATGGTGTGAGTCTTGGCTTTCTCCACCCAGTGCTCTTGATATTGTCCCGGATGTGGGCTGCATTTTGGCTGCGTTTTGGGCTGGAGCTTCTCGTGGTTTGAGGCCTGGCTTGCTCCACACCCTGCTCTTGAGATTCTCCCGGATGTGGGCTGGATTTTGGCTGCCTTTTGGGCTGGAGGTTCTCGTGGTTTGAGGCCTGCCTTGCTCCACCCCCTGCTCTTGAGATTCTTCCGGATGTGGGCTGGAGTTTGGCTGCCTTTTGGGCTGGAGCTTCTCGAGGTTTGAGACCTGGCTTGCTCCAGCCCCTGCTCTTGATATCCTCCCTGATGTGGGCTGGAGTTTGACTGTCTTTTCGGCTGGAGCTTCTCGTGGTTTGAGGCCTGGCTTGCTCCACACCCTGCTTATGAGATTCTCCCGGATGTCGGATTATTTTGACTGCCTTTTGGGCTGGAGCTTCTCATGCTTTGAGGCCTGGCTTGCTCCAACCCCTGCTCTTGAGATTCTCCCGGATGTGGGCTGGATTTTGGCTGCCTTTTGGGCTGCAGCTTCTTGTGGTTTGAGGCCTGGCTTCCTCCAAACCCTGCTCTGGATATTCTCCTGGATGTGGGCTGGATTTTGGCTGCATTTTGGGCTGCAGATTCTCGTGGATTGAGGCTTGGCTTGCTCCACTAACGTGGTCTTGAGATTCTCCAGGATATGCGCTGGAGTTGGCTGTCTTTTGGGCTGGAGCTTCTCGTGGTTTGGGGCCAGGCTTGCTCCACCCCCTGCTCTTGAAATTCTCCCGGATGTGGGCTGGAGTTTGGCTTCCTTTTCAGCTGGAGCTTCTCGTCGTTTGAGGCCTGGTTTGCTCCAACCCCTGCTCTTGATATTCTCCCGGATGTGGGCTGGAGTTTGGCTTCCTTTTGAGCTGGAGCTTCTCGTGGTTTGAGGCCTGGTTTGCTCCACCACCTGCTCTTGATATTCTCCAAGATGTGTTCTGGATTTTGGCTGCCTTTTGGGCTGGAGCTTCTCGTGGTTTGAGGCCTGGCTTGCTCCACCCCCTGCTCTCGAGATTCTCCCGGATTTGGGCTGGGGTTTGACTGTATTTTCGTCTGGAGCTTCTCGTGGTTTGAGGCCTGGCTTGCTCCACACCCTGCTCTTGAGATTCTCCCGGAGGTGGGCTGCATTTTGGCTGCCTTTTGGGCTGGAGCTTCTCGTGGTTTGAGGCCTGCCTTGAGCAACCCCCTGCTCTTGAGATTCTCCGGGATGTGGGCTGCATTTTGGCTGCCTGTTGTGCTGGAGCTTATCATGGTTTGAGGCTTGGCTTTCTCCACTAACGTGCTCTTGAGATTCTCCCGGATGTGGGCTGGATTTTGGCTGCCTTTTGGGCTGGAGCTTCTCGTGGTTTGAGGCCTGTCTTGCTCCACCCCCCTGCTCTTGAGATTCTCCTGGAGGTGGGCTGGATTTTTGCTGCATTTTGGGCTGGAACTTCTCATGGTGTGAGGCTTGGCTTGCTCCACCCAGTGCTCTTGATATTCTCCCGGATGTGGGCTGGATTTTGACTGCTTTTTGGGCTGGAGATTCTCATGGTTTCAGGCCTGGCTTGCTCCAACCCCTGCTCTCAATATTCTCCTGGAGGTGGGCTGGAGTTGGCTGCATTTTGTGCTGGAGCTTCTCATGCTTTGAGGCCTGGCTTGCTCCACCCCCTGCTCTCGAGATTCTCCCGGATGTGGGCTGGAGTTTGGCTGCATTTTGGGCTGGAGCTTCTCGTGGTTTGAGGCCTGGCTTGCTCCACCCCCTGCTCTTGATACTCTCCCGGATGTGGGCTTGAGATTGGCTGCATTTTGAGCTGGAGCTTCTCGTGGTTCGAGGCCTGGCTTGCTCCACCCCCTGCTCTTGAGATTCTCCTGGATGTGGGATGCGTTTTGGCTGCATTTTGTCCTGGAGCTTCTCGTGGTTTGAGGCCTGGCTTGCTCCAGCCCCTGCTCTTGAGATTCTCCCGGATGTTCGCTGGATTTTGGCTGCATTTTGGGCTGCAGCTTCACGTTGTTTGAGGCCTGGCTTCCTCCAAACCATGCTCTGGATATTCTCCTGGATGTGGGCTGGATTTTGGCTGCTTTTTGGGCAGGAGCTTCTCGTGGTTTGAAGCCTGGATTGCTCCACCCACTGCTCTTGAGATTCTCTCGGATGTGGGCTGGATTTTGGCTGCCTTTTGGGCTGGAGCTTCTCGTGGTTTGAGGCCTGGCTTGCTCCACCTCCTGCTCTTGAGATTCTCCTGGATGTGGGCTGCGTTTTGGCTGCATTTTGGGCTTCAAGTTCTCATGCTTTGAGGCCTGGCTTGCTCCACTAACGTGGTCTTGGTATTCTCCCGGATGTGCGCTGGATTTTGGCTGCTTTTTGGGCTGCAGATTCTGGTGGATTGAGGCCTGTCTTGCTCCACTCCCTGCTCTTGAGATTCTCCCGGATGTGGGCTGCATTTTGGCTGCCTTTTGGGCTGGAGCTTCTCATGGTTTGAGGCCTGGCTTGCTCCAACCCCTGCTCTTGATATTCTCCCAGATGTGGGCTGGAGTTGGCTGCATTTCGGGCTGGAGCTTCTCGTGGTTTGAGGCCTGGCTTGCTCCAGCCCCTGCTCTTGATATTCTCCCGGATGTGGGCTGGAGTTTGGCTTCCTTTTGAGCTGGAGCTTCTCGTGGTTTGAGGCCTGGCTTGCTCTACCACCTGCTCTTGATATTCTCCAAGATGTGTTCTGGATTTTGGCTGCCTTTTGCGCTTGAGCTTCTCGTGGTTTGAGGCCTGGCTTACTCCACCCCCTGCTCTTTAGATTCTCCTCTATGTGGGCTGGAATTTGGCTGCCTTTTGGGCTGGAGCTTCTCGTGGTTTGAGGCCTGGCTTGCTCCACCCCCTGCTCTTGATATTCTCCTGGAGGTGGGCTGGAGTTGGCTGCATTTTGTGCTGGAGCTTCTCATGCTTTGAGGCCTGGCTTGCTCCACCCCCTGCTCTCGAGATTCTCCCGGATGTGGGCTGGAGTTTGGCTGCTTTTTGGGCTGGAGCTTCTCGTGGTTTCAGGCCTGCCTTGCTCCAACCCCTGCTCTTGATATTCTCCAAGATGTGTTCTGGATTTTGGCTGCCTTTTGGGCTGGAGATTCTCGTGGTTTGAGGCCTGGCTTGCTCCACCCCCTGCTCTTGATACTCTCCCGGATGTGGGCTTGAGATTGGCTGCATTTTGAGCTGGAGCTTCTCGTGGTTTGAGGCCTGGCTTGCTCCACCCCCTGCTCTTGAGATTCTCCTGGATGTGGGCTGGAGTTTGGCTGCATTTTGGGCTGGAGCTTCTCGTGGTTTGAGGCCTGGCTTGCTCCAGCCCCTGCTCTTGAGATTCTCCCGGATGTGGGCTGCATTTTGGCTGCATTTTGGGCTGGAGCTTCTCGTGGTTTGAGGCCTGGCTTGCTCCACCAACTTCTCTTGAGATTCTCCTGGATGTGGGCTGGATTTTGGCTGCAGTTTGGGCTGGAGCTTCACGTTGTTTGAGGTCTGGCTTGCTCCAACCCCTGCTCTTGAGATTCTCCCGGATGTGGGCTGGATTTTGGCTGCCTTTTGGGCTGGAGCTTCTCGTGGTTTGAGGCCTGGCTTGCTCCAGCCCCTGCTCTTGAGATTCTCCCGGATGTTCGCTGGATTTTGGCTGCATTTTGGGCTGGAGCTTCTCGTGGTTTGAGGCCTGGCTTGCTCCACCCCCTTCTCTTGAGATTCTCCTGTATGTGGGCTGGATTTTGGCTGCATTTTGGGCTGGAGCTTCACGTTGTTTGAGGCCTGGCTTCCTCCAAACCATGCTCTGGATATTCTCCTGGATGTGGGCTGGATTTTGGCTGCTTTTTGGGCTGGAGCTTCTCGTGGTTTGAAGCCTGGCTTGCTCCACCCCCTGCACTTGATATTCTCCCGGATGTGGGCTGCATTTTGACCGCATTTTGGGCTGGAGCTTCTCGTGGTTTGAGGCCTGGCTTGCTCCAACCCCTACTCTTGAGATTCTCCCGGATGTGGGCTGCATTTTGGCTGCCTTTTGGGCTGGAGCTTCTCATGTTTTGAGGCCTGGATTGCTCCACCCCCTGCTCTTGAGATTCTCTCGGATGTGGGCTGGATTTTGGCTGCCTTTTGGGCTGGAGCTTCTCATGGTTTGAGGCCTGGCTTGCTCCACCCCCTGCTCTTGAGATTCTCCTGGATGTGGGCTGCGTTTTGGCTACATTTTGGGCTTCAACTTCTCATGCTTTGAGGCCTGGCTTGCTCCATCCCCTGCTCTTGAGATTCTCCCAGATATGGGCTGGAGTTTGGCTGCCTTTTGGGATGGAGCTTCTCATGCTTTGAGGCCTGGCTTGCTCCACCCCCTGCTCTTGATATTCTCCTGAATGTCAGCTGGATTTTGTCTGTTTTTGGGCTGCAGATTCTGGTGGATTGAGGCCTGTCTTGCTCCAGTCCCTGCTCTTGAGATTCTCCCGGATGTGGGCAGCATTTTGGCTGCCTTTTGGGCTGGAGCTTCTCATGGTTTGAGGCCTGGCTTGCTCCAACACTTGCTCTTGATATTCTCCCAGATGTGGGCTGGAGTTGGCTGCATTTCGGGCTGGAGCTTCTCGTGGTTTGAGGCCTGGCTTGCTCCAGCCCCTGCTCTTGAGATTCTCCCGGAGGTGGGCTGCATTTTGGCTGCATTTTTGGGCTGGAGCTTCTCGTGGTTTGAGGCCTGGCTTGCTCCAGCCCCTGCTCTTGATATTCTCCCGGAGGTGGGCTGCATTTTGGCTGCATTTTTGGGCTGGAGCTTCTCGTGGTTTGAGGCCTGGCTTGCTCCACCCTCTGCTCTTGATATTCTCCTGGATGTGGGCTGCATTTTGGCTGTCTTTCGAGCTGGAGATTCTCGTGGTTTGAGGCCTGGCTTGCTCCACCCCCCGCTCTTGATATTCTTTCTTATGTGGGCTGGAGATTAACCGCGTTTTGAGCTGGAGCTTCTCGTGGTTTGAGGCCTTGCTTGCTCCACCCCCTGCTCTTGATATGCTCCCGGAGGTGGGCTGGATTTTGGCTGCATTTTGGCTGCATTTTTGGGCTTGAGATTCTCGTGGTTTGAGGCCTGGCTTCCTCCAACCCCCTGCTCTTGAGATTCTCCCAGATGTGGGCTGCATTTTGGCTGCCTTTTGGGCTGGAGTGTCTCGTGGTTTGAGGCCTTGCTTGCTCCACCCCCTGCTCTTGAGATTCTCCCAGATGTGGGCTGGAGTTTGGCTGCCTTTTGGGCTGGAGCTTTTCGTGATTTGAGGCCTGGCGCTTCTCGTAGTTTGAGGACTGGCTTTCTCCACCCCCTGCTCTTTATATTCTCCTCCATGTTGGCTGGATTTTGGCTGCATTTCGGGCGGGAGCTTCTCGTGGTTTGAGGCCTGGCTTTCTCCACCCACTTTCTCTTGATATTCTCCTGGATGTGTGCTCGAGTTTGGCTGCATTTCTGGCTGGATCTTCTTGTGGTTTGAGGCCTGGCGCTTCTCGTAGTTTGAGGACTGGCTTTCTCCACCCCCTGCTCTTTATATTCTCCTCCATGTTGGCTGGATTTTGGCTGCCTTTTGGGCTGGAGCTTCTCGTGGTTTGAGGCCTGGCTTTCTCCACCCCCTGCTGTTGATATTCTCCTGGATATCAGCTGGAGTTTGGCTGAATTTTTCGCTGTAGCCTGTCGTGTTTTGAGGCCTGGCTTTCTCCATCACCTGCTCTTGATATTCTCCTGGATATCAGCTGGATTTTGGCTGCATTTCGGGCTGGAGCTTCTCGTGGTTTGAGGCTTGGCTTTCTCCCCCCCCTGCTCTTGATATTCTCCTGGATGTGGGCTGGATTTTGGCTGAATTTTGGGCTGGAGCTTCTCGTGGTTTGAGGCCTGGTTTTGACCACCCCCTGCTCTTGAGATAATCCCGGAAGTGGGCCTCATTTTGGCTGCCTTTTGGGCTGGATCTTCTCGTGGTTTGAGGCCTGCCTTGCTCCACCCCCTGCTCTTGATATTCTCTTGGATGTGGGCTGAATTTTGGCTGCCTTTTGAGCTGGACCTTCTCGTGGTTTGTGGGCTGTCTTTCTCCACCCCCTGCTCTTGATATTCTCCTGGATGTGGGCTGGATTTTGGCTGCCTTTTGGGCTGGAGCTTCTCGTGGTTTGAGGCCTGGTTTGCTCCACGCCCTGCTCTTGATTTTCTCCTCCCTGTGGGCTGGATTTTGGCTGCATCTCATGCTGGAGCTTCTCGTGGTTTGAGGCCTGGCTTGCTCCACCCCCTGCTCTTGAGATTCTCTTGGATATGGGCTGGAATTTGGCTGCATTTCGGGCTGGATCTTCTCGTGGTTTGAGGCCTGGCTTTCTCCAAACCCTGCTCTTGATATTCCCCTGGATGTGGCCTGGATTTGGCTGCCTTTTGGACTGGAGCTTCTCGTGGTTTGAGGCCTGGCTTGCTCCACCCTCTGGTCTTGATATTCTCCTGGATGTCGGCTGGAGTTTGGCTGCATTTTGGCCTGGAGCTTCTCATGCTTTGAGGCCTCACTTGCTCCACCCCCTGCTCTTGAGATTCTCCCAGATGTGGGCTGGAGATTGACTGCCTTTTGGGCTGGAGCTTCTTGTGCTTTGAGGCCTGCCGTGCTCGACCCCCTGCTCTTGAGATTCTCCCAGATGTGGGCTGGAGTTTGGCTGCCTTTTGGGCTGGAGCTTTTCGTGATTTGAGGCCTGGTGCTTCTCGTAATTTGAGGACTGGCTTTCTCCACCCCCTGCTCTTTATATTCTCCTCCATGTTGGCTGGATTTTGGCTGCATTTCGGGCGGGAGCTTCTCGTGGTTTGAGGCCTGGCTTTCTCTACCCACTTTCTCTTGATATTCTCCTGGATGTGTGCTCGAGTTTGGCTGCATTTCTGGCTGGATCTTCTTGTAGTTTGAGGCCTGGCGCTTCTCGTGGTTTGAGGCCTGGCTTTCTCCACCCCCTGCTGTTGATATTCTCCTGGATATCAGCTGGAGTTTGGTTGAATTTTTCGCTGTAGCCTGTCGTGTTTTGAGGCCTGGCTTTCTCCACCACCTGCTCTTGATATTCTCCTGGATATCAGCTGGATTTTGGCTGCATTTCGGGTTGGAGCTTCTCGTGGTTTGAGGCTTGGCTTTCTCCAAACCCTGCTCTTGATATTCTCCTGGATGTGGTCTGGAGTTTGCCTGCATTTCAGGCGGGAGCTTCTCGTGGTTTGAGGCCTGGCGCTTCTCGTGTTTTTAGGCCTGGCTTTTTCCACACCCTGCTCTTGATATTCTCCTGGATGTGGGCTGGATTTTGTCTGAATTTTGGGCTGGAGCTTCTCGTGGTTTGAGGCCTGGCTTTGACCACCCCCTGCTCTTGAGATAATCCCGGAAGTGGGCCTCATTTTGGCTGCCTTTTGGGCTGGATCTTCTCGTGGTTTGAGGCCTGCCTTGCTCCACCCCCTGCTCTTGATATTCTCCTGGATGTGGCCTGGATTTGGCTGCCTTTTGGACTGGAGCTTCTCGTGGTTTGAGGCCTGGCTTTCTCCAAACCCTGCTCTTGATATTCTCCTGGATGTGGCCTGGATTTGGCTGCCTTTTGGACTGGAGCTTCTCGTGGTTTGAGGCCTGGCTTGCTCCACCCCCTGCTCTTGAGATTCTCCTGGATTTCGGCTGGAATTTGGCTGCTTTTCGCGCTGGAGCTTCTCGTGGTTTGAGGCCTGGCTTTCTCCACCACCTACTCTTGATATTGTCCTGGATATGGGCTGGATTTTGGCAGCGTTTAGCGCTGGAGCTTTTCGGGGTTTGAGGTCTAGCTTTCTCCACCCCCTGCTCCTGATATTCTCCTGGATTTGGCTGGATTATGGCTGCAGTTCGGGATGGACCTTCTCGTGGTTTGAGGCCTGGCATTCTCCACCACCTACTCTTGATATTCTCCTCTATGTGGGCTGGATTCTGGCTGCGTTTGGGCTGGAGATTCTCGTGGTTTGAGGCCTGGCTTTCTCCACCCCCTGCTATTGATATTCTCCTGGATGTCGGCTGGATTATGGCTGCATTTCTGGCTGGAGCTTCTTGTGGTTTGAGGCCTGGCGCTTCTCATGGTTTGAGGCCTGGCTTTCTCCACCCCCTGCTCTTGATATTCTCCTCCATGTTGGCTGCATTTTGGATAAATTTAAGCTGCAGGTTCTTGTGGTTTGAGGCCTGGGTTGCTCCACACCCTGGTCTTGATATTCTCCTGGATGTGGGCTGGATTTTGTCTGCATTTCGGGCTGGAGCTTCTTGTGGTTTGAGGCCTGGCTTTCTCCACCCCCTGCTCTTGATATTCTCCTGGATATCAGCTGGAGTTTGGCTGAATTTTTCGCTGGAGCCTCTCGTGTTTTGAGGCCTGGTTTTCTCCACCCCCTGCTCTTCATATTCTCCTGGATGTGGGCTGGATTTTGGCTGCCTTTCGCGCTGGAGCTTCTCGTGGTTTGAGGCTTGGCTTTCTCCACCCCCTGCTCTTGATATTCTCCTGGATTTGGGCTGGAGTTTGGCTGCATTTCTAGGCGGGAGCTTCTCGTGCTTTGAGACCTGGCTTTCTCCAAACCCTTTTCTTCATATTCTGCTGGATGTGGGCTGTGTTTTGGCTGCATTTCGGGCTGGAGCTTCTCGTGGTTTGAGGCCTGGCGCTTCTCCTGGTTTGAGGCCTGGCTTTCTCCACCCCCTGCTTTTCATATACTCTTGGATATCAGCTGGAGTTTGGCTGAATTTTGAGCTGGAGCGTCTCGCGGTTTGAGGCCTGGCTTTCTCCACCCCCTGCTCTTGATATTCTCCTGGATATCAGCTGGATTTTGGCTGCATTTCGGGCTGGAGCTTCTCCTCGTTTGAGGGCTGTCTTTCCCCACCTATTTCTCTTGATATTCTCCTGGATGTGGGCTGGATTTTGGCTGCCTTTCGCGCTGGAGCTTCTCGTGGTTTGAGGCTTGGCTTTCTCCACCCCCTGCTCTTGATATTCTCCTGGATGTGGGCTGGATTTTGGCTAAATTTCGGGCTGGATGTTCTTGTGGTTTGAGGCCTGGCGCTTCTCGTGGTTTGAGGCCTGGCTTTCTCCACCCGCTGCTCTTGATATTCTCCCAGATGTGGGCTGGAATTTGGCTGAATTTGAGCTGGAGCCTCTCGTTGTTTGAGGCCTGGCTTTCTCCAACCCCTGCTCTTGATATTCTCCTGGATGTGGGCTGGATTTTGGCTAAATTTCGGGCTGGATGTTCTTGTGGTTTGAGGCCTGGCGCTTCTCGTGGTTTGAGGCCTGGCTTTCTCCACCCGCTGCTCTTGATATTCTCCCAGATGTGGGCTGGAATTTGGCTGAATTTGAGCTGGAGCCTCTCGTGGTTTGAGGCCTGGCTTTCTCCAACCCCTGCTCTTGATGTTCTCCTGGATGTGGGCTGGATTTTGGCTGCATTTCGGGCTGGAGATTCTCGTGATTTGAGGCCTGGCTTTCTCCACCCCCTGCTCTTGATATTCTCCTGGATGTCGGCTGGATTTTGGCTGCATTTCACTCTGGAGCTTCTCATGGTTTGAGGCTTGGCTTTCTCCACCCCCTGCTCTTCATTTACTGCTGGATGTGGGCTGTGTTTTGGCTGCATTTCGGGCTGGAGCTTCTCGTGGTTTGGGGCCTGGCTTTCTCCACCCCCTGCTCTTGATATACTCCTGGATATGGGCTGGAGTTTGGCTGCATTTCTGGTTGGAGCTTCTCGTGGTTTGAGGCCTGGCTTTCTCCACCCCCTGCTCTTGAGATTCTCCTGGATATGGGCTGGAGTTTGGCTGCATTTTATGCGGGCATTTCTCCTGGTTTGAGGCCTCAATTTCTCTAGGCCCTCTTCTTGAAATTCTCCTGGATGTTTGTTGGATTTTGGCTGCATTTTAGGCTGGAATTTCACCTGGACTTGGGCCTGAATTTCTCCTGCACGCTGGCTGGAATTTGTATTTGGCTTGGGGCTTATTTTCTCCTGGAATTGGGCTGGATTTATACTGGAATTTCTTCTGGATTTCTGCCTGAATTTCTACTGGAGCTGGGCCCAAATTTCTCCTCTACTTGGACAGGATTTAGGCTGGAATTTCTCCTGGAGCTGGGCCTAAATTTCTCCTACATTTCAGGTGGAATATATCCTGGACTTGATTTGCAATTTCTTCAGGAGTTCAGGTCGACTATCTCCAGGACTCGGACTGGAATTTCTGCAGCACTTGGGCTGTAATTGCTCCTAGGCTTGGCCACAATATCACCTGCACTTTGGCTCAAATTTTTCCTAGATTTGGACTTGAATTTCTCCTGGAGGTGGGCCCAAATTTCTCCTGGAGTTCGGGTGGACTATCTCCTGAAATTGGACAGGATTTTGGCTGCTCTTGAGCTGAAATTTCTGCTGGACTTGGGCTGCATTTTAGGTTGGATTTTCTCCTGAACTTGGGCTTCATTTTAGGCTGGAATTTCTCCTGGACTTGGACCCAAATTTCTCCTGGAGTTTGGTTGAAATATCTCCTGAAATTGGACTGGATTTTGGTTGCTCTTGGGCTGGAATTTCTCCTGAACTTGGGCCTGAATTTCTCCTGCACTTGGGCTGGAATTTCTGTTGGGCTTGTGGCTGAATTTCTCCTGGACATGGGTTGGATTGATGCTGGAATTACTCCTGGTTCGAGGCCTGAATTTCTCTAGGCCCTGTTCTTGAAATTCTCCTGGATGTGGGCTGGATTTTGGCTGCTCTTGGGCTGGAATTTCTCCTGGAGTTGGGCCTAAATTTCTCCTCCACTTGGACTGCATTTTAGGCTGGAATTTCTCCTGGACTTGGGCTTCATTTTAGGCTGGAATTTCTCCTGGACTTGGACCCAAATTTCTCCTGGAGTTTGGTTGAAATATCTCCTGAAATTGGACTGGATTTTGGTTGCTCTTGGGCTGGAATTTCTCCTGAACTTGGGCCTGAATTTCTCCTGCACTTGGGCTGGAATTTCTGTTGGGCTTGTGGCTGAATTTCTCCTGGACAGTGGCTGGATTTATGTTGGAATTACTCCTGGTTTGAGGCCTGAATTTCTCTAGGCCCTGTTCTTGAAATTCTCCTGGATGTGGGCTGGACTTGGGCTGCAATTTAGGCTGGAATTTCTCCTGGACTTGGGCCTGAATTTCTCCTAGAGTTCGGGTGGACTATCTCTGGGACTTGGCCTGGAATTTCTGCTGCACTTGGGCTGCAATTTCTCCTGCCTTCAGGGGCAAGGGAGTGTGCCTTCAGGGGCGAGGGTGAGTGCCTTAAAGCAGGAGAGATCCAGGCCACAATGCAGGCCAAATTCGAGCTCACTTCCAGGGGAAACCAGGGCTTCAGTGCAGGTCAAATATGGGACTCGGCGCAGGAGAAATTGGAGCTGGTGTGCAGGAGAAATTTCAGAGAGTCCAGGAGAAATTGAAGGTCACAGTGCAGGAGAAATTTTGGCCAGAGTTCAAGAGAAATTGGAGGGCATGTTGAGGAGAAATTCAGGCTCTACTACAGGGGAAATTCGGGCCAGAATCCAGGGGAAATTCAGACCCAAGTGCACGAGAAATTCTCGCCCAAATCCTGGTGAAATTCAGGCCCAAGTCCCTATGAAATTCAGGCCCAATTCAGTGGGCCTCATGACATTTCCTCATTACAGTTAGGGATGAGAGGGAACTAAGACATGCCCTGCCAGCCCTGACCCTTCTGGCAGTCTGGGGAGATCAGCACCAGCTGGGAATGCCAACAAGAGCCTGCCCCAATTAAGGCCAGGCTGGGAGATTGCTTAGGCCTGAAGTCAATTATCTCATGACTCTCTAAATAGAAGGAGGCTCCATGGCTGACCCTTGCTTTCTCCTGGTCTGCAGGGGCTGCACCCAGCATGTCCCTTGGAGTGGGATGGCACTCAGAGCTCCACACCCCCCAGTTTGGGAAAGGAGAGAGCGGTCGACACGGCCTGGGCTGAAAACCCTCCTGGAGGCTCAGGTCTGCTCCCGTTGAGACATGCTGACATGCGACGGGAAGGCTTGCACCGGGCTCCGGGGGCATTTGAACAGGTACCTTCCTAGCAAGATGCATATCTCCACAGCCATTTCTGTCTCTGGCAGGGGGAGCGTGTGCGTGCAGCTGTGTGCCGGGAACTGTGTTAACCCTTTGCTGGAGTTGCTGTGCTGATGGATGGAGTCGGGTCCTGCTGGGGAATGGTGTGATCTGACTGTGGGCCAGATGGGAATAGTGTGAAGGGACTTTGTGCAAAACTTGGGGGCAGCACCAGTTCAAAGCCCAAACTCCACAGGTTGTGCTCCTGTCCCCAATTCCTTAGGCATAAAGCGTTGGTCCGGTGTGGGGCCTGCGGTGGACCCAGCCGCAGGTGGATTTCTCTTCCGCAGAGCCTAGAAAGGCGTGGGAATCTGAGGACCCAGTGCAGGAGAGATCTGAGGGAGAGATCTTGACCCTCTTCTTGAGTTTCTCCTGGATATGGATTGCATTTCAGGCTGGATTTACTCCTGGATTGAGGCCTGAAGTTCTCTAGGCCATGTTCTTGAAATTCTCTCGGATGTGGGCTGGAGTTTGGCTGCATTTCAGGCTGGAGCTTCTCGTGGTTTGAGGGCTGGCTTTCTCCACCCCCTACTATTGATATTCTCCTGGATGTGGGCTGGAGTTTGGCTGCGTTTTGAGCTGGAGTTTCTCGTGCTTTGAGGCCTGGCTTTCTACAAAACCTGCTCTTCTTGTTCTCCTCAATGTTGGCTGGATTTTGGCTGCCTTTTGGGCTGGAGCTTCTCGTGGTTTGAGGACTGTCTTTCTCCACCCCCTTTCTCTTGATTTTCTCCTCAATGATGGCTGCATTGTGGCTGCATTTCGTGCTGGAGTTTCTCGTGGTGTGAGGCCTTGCTTTCTCCACACCCTGCTCTTGATATTCTCCTCCATGTTGGCTGGATTTTGGCTGCGTATTGAGCTGGAGCTTCTTGTGGTTTGAGGCCTGGCTTGCTCCACCCTCTGCTATTGATATTCTCCTCCATGTGTGCTCGATTTTGGCTGCCTTTTGGGCTGGAGCTTCTCGTGGTTTGAGGCCTGGCTTTCTCCACACCCTGCCATTGATATTCTCCCAGACGTGGGCTGTATTTTGGCTGCATTTTAGCTGCCTTTTGGGCTGGTGCTTCTCGTGGTTTGAGGCCTGGCATTCTCCATCCTCTGCTCTTGATATTCTAGTCGAGTTGGGCTGGATTTTAGCTGCATTTAGTGCTGCAGCTTCTCGTGGTTTGAGGCCTGCCTTGCTCCACCCCCTGCTCTTGAGATTCTCCTGGATGTGGGCTGGATTTTGGCTGCCTTTTGGGCTGGAGCTTCTCGTGGTTTGAGGCCTGGCTTGCTCCACCCACTGCTCTTGATATTCTCCGAGATATTGGCTGCATTTTGGCTGCCTTTTGGGCTGCGGCTTCTCATGGTGTTTTGAGGCCTGGCTTGCTCCACCCCCTGCTCTTGATATTCTCCCGGATGTGGGCTAGATTTTGGCTGCCTTTTGGGCTGGAGCTTCTCGTGGTTTTTGGCCTGGCTTGCTCCACCCCCTGCCATTGATATTCTCCGGGATGCGGGCTGGATTTTGGCTGCATTTTGGGTTGGAGCTTCCAGTGGTTTGAGGCCTGGCTTGCTCCACCCCCTGCTCTTGATAGTCTCCTGGATGTTTGCTGGATTTTGGCTGCATTTAGAGCTGGAGCTTCTCGTGGTTTGAGGCCTGGGTTTCTCAACCCGATGCTCTTCCTATTCTCCTGGATGAGGTCTGGATTTTGGCTGTCTTTTGGGCTGGAGCTTCTCGTGGTTTGAGGCCTGCCTCGCTCCACCCCCTGCTCTTCAAATTCTAATCGAGTTGCGCTGGGTTTTAGCTGCATTTAGTGCTGGAGCTTCTCGAGGTTTGAGGCCTGCCTTGCTCCACCCCCTACTCTTGAGATTCTCCCGGATGTGGACTGGATTTTGGCTGTATTTCGAGCTGGAGCTTCTCCTGGTTTGAGGCCTGGCTTGCTCCAGCCCCTCCTCTTGAGATTCTCCCAGATGTGGGCTGCATTTTGGCTGCCTTTTGTTCTGGAGCTTCTCGTGGTTTGAGGCCTGGCTTGCTCCACCCCCTGCTCTTGAGATTTTCTCCCCGAGGTGGGCTGGATTTTGGCTGCATTTTGGGCTGGAGCTTCTCGTGGTTTGAGGCCTGGCTTGCTCCACCCCCTGCTCTTGAGATTCTCCCGGATGTGGACTGCAGTTTGGTTGCATTTTTGGGCTGGAGCTTCTCGTGGTTTGAGGCCTGGCTTTCTCCACCCCCTGCCATTTATATTCTCCTGGATGTGGTCTGGATTTTGGCTGCATTTTGGGCTGGAGCTTCTCGTGGTTTGAGGCCTGGCTTGCTCCACCCACTGCTCTTGATATTCTCGTGGATGTGGGCTGCATTTTGGCTGCATTTTTGGGCTGGAGCTTCTCGTGGTTTGAGGCCTGGCTTTCTCCACCCCCTGCTCTTGAGATTTTCCTGGATGTGGGCTGGATTTTGGCTGCATTTTGGGCTGGAGCTTCTCGTGGTTTGAGGCCTGGCTTGCTCCACCCCCTGCTCTTGATATTCTCCCGGATGTGGACTGCAGTTTGGTTGCATTTTTGGGCTGGAGCTTCTCGTGGTTTGAGGCCTGGCTTGCTCCACCCCCTGCTCTTGATATTCTCCCGGATGTGGACTGCAGTTTGGTTGCATTTTTGGGAGGACCTTCTCGTGGTTTGGGGCCAGGCTTGCTCCACCCCCTGCTCTTGATATTCTCCTGGTGGTGGGCTGGATTTTGGCTGCCTTTTGGGCTGGAGCTCCTCGTGGTTTGAGGCCTGGCTTTCTCCACCCCCTGCCATTTATATTCTCCTGGATGTGGGCTGGATTTTGGCTGCCTTTTGGGCTGGAGGTTCTCGTGGTTTGAGGCCTGGCTTGCTCCACCCCCTGCTCTTGATATTCTCCCAGATGTGGGCTGTATATTGGCTGACTTTGGGCTGGAGCTTCTCATAGTTTGAGGCCTGGCTTTCTCCACCCCCTGCCACTGATATTCTCCTGGATGTGGGTTGCATTTTAGCTGCCTTTTGGGCTGGAGATTCTCATGGTTTGAGGCCTGGCATTCTCCATCCTCTGCTCTTGATATTCTAGTCGAGTTGGGCTGGATTTTAGCTGCATTTAGTGCTGGAGCTTCTCGTGATTTGAGGCCTGGCTTGCTCCACCCCCTGCTCTTGATATTCTAGTCGAGTTGGGCTGGATTTTAGCTGCATTTAGTGCTGGAGCTTCTCGTGATTTGAGGCCTGGCTTGCTCCACCCACTGCTCTTGATATTCTCCGAGATATTGGCTGCATTTTGGCTGCCTTTTGGGCTGCGGCTTCTCATGGTGTTTTGAGGCCTGGCTTGCTCCACCCCCTGCTCTTGATATTCTCCCGGATGTGGGCTAGATTTTGGCTGCCTTTTGGGCTGGAGCTTCTCGTGGTTTTTGGCCTGGCTTGCTCCACCCCCTGCCATTGATATTCTCCGGGATGCGGGCTGGATTTTGGCTGCATTTTGGGTTGGAGCTTCCAGTGGTTTGAGGCCTGGCTTGCTCCACCCCCTGCTCTTGATAGTCTCCTGGATGTTTGCTGGATTTTGGCTGCATTTAGAGCTGGAGCTTCTCGTGGTTTGAGGCCTGGGTTTCTCAACCCGATGCTCTTCCTATTCTCCTGGATGAGGTCTGGATTTTGGCTGTCTTTTGGGCTGGAGCTTCTCGTGGTTTGAGGCCTGCTCTGCTCCACCCCCTGCTCTTCAAATTCTCCTCGAGTTGCACTGGGTTTTAGCTGCATTTAGTGCTGGAGCTTCTCGTGGTTTGAGGCCTGCCTTGCTCCACCCCCTACTCTTGAGATTCTCCCGGATGTGGACTGGATTTTGGCTGTATTTCGAGCTGGAGCTTCTCCTGGTTTGAGGCCTGGCTTGCTCCAGCCCCTCCTCTTGAGATTCTCCCAGATGTGGGCTGCATTTTGGCTGCCTTTTGTTCTGGAGCTTCTCGTGGTTTGAGGCCTGGCTTGCTCCACCCCCTGCTCTTGAGATTTTCTCCCCGAGGTGGGCTGGATTTTGGCTGCATTTTGGGCTGGAGCTTCTCGTGGTTTGAGGCCTGGCTTGCTCCACCCCCTGCTCTTGAGATTTTCCTGGATGTGGGCTGGATTTTGGCTGCATTTTGGGCTGGAGCTTCTCGTGGTTTGAGGCCTGGCTTGCTCCACCCCCTGCTCTTGATATACTCCCGGATGTGGACTGCAGTTTGGTTGCATTTTTGGGAGGACCTTCTCGTGGTTTGGTGCCAGGCTTGCTCCACCCCCTTATCTTGATATTCTCCTGGATGTGGGCTGCATTTTGGCTGCCTTTTGGGCTGCAGCTTCTCGAGGTTTGAGGCCTGGCTTGCTCCACCCCCTGCTCTTGAGATTCTCCCGAATGTGGGCTGCATTTTGGCTGCCTTTTGGGCTGGAGCTTCTCGTGGTTTGAGGCCTGGCTTGCTCCACCCCCTGCTCTTGAAATTCTCCCAGATGTGGGCTGTATATTGGCTGACTTTGGGCTGGAGCTTCTCATAGTTTGAGGCCTGGCTTTCTCCACCCCCTGCCATTGAGATACTCCCGGATGTGGGCTGGATTTTGGCTGCCTTTTGAGCTGGAGCTTCTTGTGGTTTGAGGCCTGGCTTGCTCCACCCCCTGCTCTTGAGATACTCCCGGATGTGGTCTGGATTGTGGTTGCATTTTGGGCTGGAGCTTCTTGTGGTTTGAGGCCTGGCTTGCTCCAACCCCTGGTCTTGACAGTCTCCTGGATGTCTGCTGGATTTTGGTTGCCTTTTGGGCTGGAGCTTCTCATGGTGTGAGGCCTGGCTTGTTCCAACCCCTACCATTGGTATTCTCCCGCATGTGGGCTGGATTTTGTCTGTATTTCGAGCTGGAGCTTCTCGTGGTTTGAGGCCTGGCTTTCTCCACCCACTGCACTTGATATTCTCCGAGATATTGGCTGCATTTTGGTGAATTTTGGGCTGGAACTTCTCGTGGTTTGAGGCCTGGCTTTCTCCACCCCCTGCCATTTATATTCTCCTGGATGTGGTCTGGATTTTAGCTGCATTTAGTGCTGGAGCTTCTCGTGATTTGAGGCCTGTCTTGCTCCACCCCCTGCTCTTGATATTCTCTTGGATGTGGGCTGGATTTTGGCTGCCTTTTGGGCTGGAGCTTCTCGTGGTTTGAGGCCTGGCTTGCTCCACCCACTGCTCTTGATATTCTCCGAGATATTGGCTGCATTTTGGCTGCCTTTTGGGCTGCGGCTTCTCATGGTGTTTTGAGGCCTGGCTTGCTCCACCCCCTGCTCTTGATATTCTCCCGGATGTGGGCTAGATTTTGGCTGCCTTTTGGGCTGGAGCTTCTCGTGGTTTTTGGCCTGGCTTGCTCCACCCCCTGCCATTGATATTCTCCGGGATGCGGGCTGGATTTTGGCTGCATTTTGGGTTGGAGCTTCCAGTGGTTTGAGGCCTGGCTTGCTCCACCCCCTGCTCTTGATAGTCTCCTGGATGTTTGCTGGATTTTGGCTGCATTTAGAGCTGGAGCTTCTCGTGGTTTGAGGCCTGGGTTTCTCAACCCGATGCTCTTCCTATTCTCCTGGATGAGGTCTGGATTTTGGCTGTCTTTTGGGCTGGAGCTTCTCGTGGTTTGAGGCCTGCTTTGCTCCACCCCCTGCTCTTCAAATTCTCCTCGAGTTGCGCTGGGTTTTAGCTGCATTTAGTGCTGGAGCTTCTCGTGGTTTGAGGCCTGCCTTGCTCCACCCCCTACTCTTGAGATTCTCCCGGATGTGGACTGGATTTTGGCTGTATTTCGAGCTGGAGCTTCTCCTGGTTTGAGGCCTGGCTTGCTCCAGCCCCTCCTCTTGAGATTCTCCCAGATGTGGGCTGCATTTTGGCTGCCTTTTGGGCTGCAGCTTCTCGAGGTTTGAGGCCTGGCTTGCTCCACCCCCTGCTCTTGAGATTCTCCCGAATGTGGGCTGCATTTTGGCTGCCTTTTGGGCTGGAGCTTCTCGTGGTTTGAGGCCTGGCTTTCTCCACCCCCTGCCATTTATATTCTCCTGGATGTGGGCTGGATTTTGGCTGCATTTTGGGCTGGAGCTTCTCGTGGTTTGAGGCCTGGCTTGCTCCACCCACTGCTCTTGATATTCTCGTGGATGTGGGCTGCATTTTGGCTGCATTTTTGGGCTGGAGCTTCTCGTGGTTTGAGGCCTGGCTTACTCCACCCCCTGCTCTTGAGATTTTCCTGGATGTGGGCTGGATTTTGGCTGCATTTTGGGCTGGAGCTTCTCGTGGTTTGAGGCCTGGCTTGCTCCACCCCCTGCTCTTGATATTCTCCCGGATGTGGACTGCAGTTTGGTTGCATTTTTGGGAGGACCTTCTCGTGGTTTGGTGCCAGGCTTGCTCCACCCCCTGCTCTTGATATTCTCCTGGATGTGGGCTGGATTTTGGCTGAATTTGAGCTGGAGCCTCTCGTGGTTTGAGGCCTGGCTTTCTCCACCCGCTGCTCTTGATATTCTCCCAGATGTGGGCTGGAATTTGGCTGAATTTGAGCTGGAGCCTCTCGTGGTTTGAGGCCTGGCTTTCTCCAACCCCTGCTCTTGATATTCTCCTGGATGTGGCCTGGATTTGGCTGCCTTTTGGACTGGAGCTTCTCGTGGTTTGAGGCCTGGCTTTCTCCACCACCTACTCTTGATATTGTCCTGGATATGGGCTGGATTTTGGCAGCGTTTAGCGCTGGAGATTTTCGGGGTTTGAGGTCTAGCTTTCTCCACCCCCTGCTCCTGATATTCTCCTGGATTTGGCTGGATTATGGCTGCAGTTCGGGATGGACCTTCTCGTGGTTTGAGGCCTGGCATTCTCCACCACCTACTCTTGATATTCTCCTCTATGTGGGCTGGATTCTGGCTGCGTTTGGGCTGGAGCTTCTCGTGGTTTGAGGCCTGGCTTTCTCCACCCCCTGCTATTGATATTCTCCTGGATGTGGGCTGGATTATGGCTGCATTTCTGGCTGGAGCTTCTTGTGGTTTGAGGCCTGGCGCTTCTCATGGTTTGAGGCCTGGCTTTCTCCACCCCCTGCTCTTGAGATTCTCCCGGATGTGGGCTGCATTTTGGCTGCCTTTTGGGCTGGAGCTTCTCGCGGTTTGAGGCCTGGCTTTCTCCACCCCCTGCTCTTGATATTCTCCTGGATATCAGCTGGATTTTGGCTGCATTTCGGGCTGGAGCTTCTCCTCGTTTGAGGGCTGTCTTTCCCCACCTATTTCTCTTGATATTCTCCTGGATGTGGGCTGGATTTTGGCTGCCTTTCGCGCTGGAGCTTCTCGTGGTTTGAGGCTTGGCTTTCTCCACCCCCTGCTCTTGATATTCTCCTGGATGTGGGCTGGATTTTGGCTAAATTTCGGGCTGGATGTTCTTGTGGTTTGAGGCCTGGCGCTTCTCGTGGTTTGAGGCCTGGCTTTCTCCACCCGCTGCTCTTGATATTCCAGCCCACATCTGGGAGAATTTGGCTGAATTTGAGCTGGAGCCTCTCGTGGTTTGAGGCCTGGCTTTCTCCAACCCCTGCTCTTGATGTTCTCCTGGATGTGGGCTGGATTTTGGCTGCATTTCGGGCTGGAGATTCTCGTGATTTGAGGCCTGGCTTTCTCCACCCCCTGCTCTTGATATTCTCCTGGATGTCGGCTGGATTTTGGCTGCATTTCACTCTGGAGCTTCTCATGGTTTGAGGCTTGGCTTTCTCCACCCCCTGCTCTTCATTTACTGCTGGATGTGGGCTGTGTTTTGGCTGCATTTCGGGCTGGAGCTTCTCGTGGTTTGGGGCCTGGCTTTCTCCACCCCCTGCTCTTGATATACTCCTGGATATGGGCTGGAGTTTGGCTGCATTTCTGGTTGGAGCTTCTCGTGGTTTGAGGCCTGGCTTTCTCCACCCCCTGCTCTTGAGATTCTCCTGGATATGGGCTGGAGTTTGGCTGCATTTTATGCGGGCATTTCTCCTGGTTTGAGGCCTCAATTTCTCTAGGCCCTCTTCTTGAAATTCTCCTGGATGTTTGTTGGATTTTGGCTGCATTTTAGGCTGGAATTTCACCTGGACTTGGGCCTGAATTTCTCCTGCACGCTGGCTGGAATTTGTATTTGGCTTGGGGCTTATTTTCTCCTGGAATTGGGCTGGATTTATACTGGAATTTCTTCTGGATTTCTGCCTGAATTTCTACTGGAGCTGGGCCCAAATTTCTCCTCTACTTGGACAGGATTTAGGCTGGAATTTCTCCTGGAGCTGGGCCTAAATTTCTCCTACATTTCAGGTGGAATATATCCTGGACTTGATTTGCAATTTCTTCAGGAGTTCAGGTCGACTATCTCCAGGACTCGGACTGGAATTTCTGCAGCACTTGGGCTGTAATTGCTCCTAGGCTTGGCCACAATATCACCTGCACTTTGGCTCAAATTTTTCCTAGATTTGGACTTGAATTTCTCCTGGAGGTGGGCCCAAATTTCTCCTGGAGTTCGGGTGGACTATCTCCTGAAATTGGACAGGATTTTGGCTGCTCTTGAGCTGAAATTTCTGCTGGACTTGGGCTGCATTTTAGGTTGGATTTTCTCCTGAACTTGGGCTTCATTTTAGGCTGGAATTTCTCCTGGACTTGGACCCAAATTTCTCCTGGAGTTTGGTTGAAATATCTCCTGAAATTGGACTGGATTTTGGTTGCTCTTGGGCTGGAATTTCTCCTGAACTTGGGCCTGAATTTCTCCTGCACTTGGGCTGGAATTTCTGTTGGGCTTGTGGCTGAATTTCTCCTGGACATGGGTTGGATTGATGCTGGAATTACTCCTGGTTCGAGGCCTGAATTTCTCTAGGCCCTGTTCTTGAAATTCTCCTGGATGTGGGCTGGACTTGGGCTGCAATTTAGGCTGGAATTTCTCCTGGACTTGGGCCTGAATTTCTCCTAGAGTTCGGGTGGACTATCTCTGGGACTTGGCCTGGAATTTCTGCTGCACTTGGGCTGCAATTTCTCCTGCCTTCAGGGGCAAGGGAGTGTGCCTTCAGGGGCGAGGGTGAGTGCCTTAAAGCAGGAGAGATCCAGGCCACAATGCAGGCCAATTTCGAGCTCACTTCCAGGGGAAACCAGGGCTTCAGTGCAGGTCAAATATGGGACTCGGCGCAGGAGAAATTGGAGCTGGTGTGCAGGAGAAATTTCAGAGAGTCCAGGAGAAATTGAAGGTCACAGTGCAGGAGAAATTTTGGCCAGAGTTCAAGAGAAATTGGAGGGCATGTTGAGGAGAAATTCAGGCTCTACTACAGGGGAAATTCGGGCCAGAATCCAGGGGAAATTCAGACCCAAGTGCACGAGAAATTCTCGCCCAAATCCTGGTGAAATTCAGGCCCAAGTCCCTATGAAATTCAGGCCCAATTCAGTGGGCCTCATGACATTTCCTCATTACAGTTAGGGATGAGAGGGAACTAAGACATGCCCTGCCAGCCCTGACCCTTCTGGCAGTCTGGGGAGATCAGCACCAGCTGGGAATGCCAACAAGAGCCTGCCCCAATTAAGGCCAGGCTGGGAGATTGCTTAGGCCTGAAGTCAATTATCTCATGACTCTCTAAATAGAAGGAGGCTCCATGGCTGACCCTTGCTTTCTCCTGGTCTGCAGGGGCTGCACCCAGCATGTCCCTTGGAGTGGGATGGCACTCAGAGCTCCACACCCCCCAGTTTGGGAAAGGAGAGAGCGGTCGACACGGCCTGGGCTGAAAACCCTCCTGGAGGCTCAGGTCTGCTCTCGTTGAGACATGCTGACATGCGACGGGAAGGCTTGCACCGGGCTCCGGGGGCATTTGAACAGGTACCTTCCTAGCAAGATGCATATCTCCACAGCCATTTCTGTCTCTGGCAGGGGGAGCGTGTGCGTGCAGCTGTGTGCCGGGAACTGTGTTAACCCTTTGCTGGAGTTGCTGTGCTGATGGATGGAGTCGGGTCCTGCTGGGGAATGGTGTGATCTGACTGTGGGCCAGATGGGAATAGTGTGAAGGGACTTTGTGCAAAACTTGGGGGCAGCACCAGTTCAAAGCCCAAACTCCACAGGTTGTGCTCCTGTCCCCAATTCCTTAGGCATAAAGCGTTGGTCCGGTGTGGGGCCTGCGGTGGACCCAGCCGCAGGTGGATTTCTCTTCCGCAGAGCCTAGAAAGGCGTGGGAATCTGAGGACCCAGTGCAGGAGAGATCTGAGGGAGAGATCTTGACCCTCTTCTTGAGTTTCTCCTGGATATGGATTGCATTTCAGGCTGGATTTACTCCTGGATTGAGGCCTGAATTTCTCTAGGCCATGTTCTTGAAATTCTCTCGGATGTGGGCTGGAGTTTGGCTGCATTTCAGGCTGGAGCTTCTCGTGGTTTGAGGGCTGGCTTTCTCCACCCCCTACTCTTGATATTCTCCTGGATGTGGGCTGGAGTTTGGCTGCGTTTTGAGCTGGAGTTTCTCGTGCTTTGAGGCCTGGCTTTCTACAAAACCTGCTCTTCTTGTTCTCCTCAATGTTGGCTGGATTTTGGCTGCCTTTTGGGCTGGAGCTTCTCGTGGTTTGAGGACTGTCTTTCTCCACCCCCTTTCTCTTGATTTTCTCCTCAATGATGGCTGCATTGTGGCTGCATTTCGTGCTGGAGTTTCTCGTGGTGTGAGGCCTTGCTTTCTCCACACCCTGCTCTTGATATTCTCCTCCATGTTGGCTGGATTTTGGCTGCGTATTGAGCTGGAGCTTCTTGTGGTTTGAGGCCTGGCTTGCTCCACCCTCTGCTATTGATATTCTCCTCCATGTGTGCTCGATTTTGGCTGCCTTTTGGGCTGGAGCTTCTCGTGGTTTGAGGCCTGGCTTTCTCCACACCCTGCCATTGATATTCTCCCAGACGTGGGCTGTATTTTGGCTGCATTTTAGCTGCCTTTTGGGCTGGTGCTTCTCGTGGTTTGAGGCCTGGCATTCTCCATCCTCTGCTCTTGATATTCTAGTCGAGTTGGGCTGGATTTTAGCTGCATTTAGTGCTGCAGCTTCTCGTGGTTTGAGGCCTGGCTTGCTCCACCCCCTGCTCTTGAGATTCTCCTGGATGTGGGCTGGATTTTGGCTGCCTTTTGGGCTGGAGCTTCTCGTGGTTTGAGGCCTGGCTTGCTCCACCCACTGCTCTTGATATTCTCCGAGATATTGGCTGCATTTTGGCTGCCTTTTGGGCTGCGGCTTCTCATGGTGTTTTGAGGCCTGGCTTGCTCCACCCCCTGCTCTTGATATTCTCCCGGATGTGGGCTAGATTTTGGCTGCCTTTTGGGCTGGAGCTTCTCGTGGTTTTTGGCCTGGCTTGCTCCACCCCCTGCCATTGATATTCTCCGGGATGCGGGCTGGATTTTGGCTGCATTTTGGGTTGGAGCTTCCAGTGGTTTGAGGCCTGGCTTGCTCCACCCCCTGCTCTTGATAGTCTCCTGGATGTTTGCTGGATTTTGGCTGCATTTAGAGCTGGAGCTTCTCGTGGTTTGAGGCCTGGGTTTCTCAACCCGATGCTCTTCCTATTCTCCTGGATGAGGTCTGGATTTTGGCTGTCTTTTGGGCTGGAGCTTCTCGTGGTTTGAGGCCTGCCTCGCTCCACCCCCTGCTCTTCAAATTCTCCTCGAGTTGCGCTGGGTTTTAGCTGCATTTAGTGCTGGAGCTTCTCGAGGTTTGAGGCCTGCCTTGCTCCACCCCCTACTCTTGAGATTCTCCCGGATGTGGACTGGATTTTGGCTGTATTTCGAGCTGGAGCTTCTCCTGGTTTGAGGCCTGGCTTGCTCCAGCCCCTCCTCTTGAGATTCTCCCAGATGTGGGCTGCATTTTGGCTGCCTTTTGTTCTGGAGCTTCTCGTGGTTTGAGGCCTGGCTTGCTCCACCCCCTGCTCTTGAGATTTTCTCCCCGAGGTGGGCTGGATTTTGGCTGCATTTTGGGCTGGAGCTTCTCGTGGTTTGAGGCCTGGCTTGCTCCACCCCCTGCTCTTGAGATTCTCCCGGATGTGGACTGCAGTTTGGTTGCATTTTTGGGCTGGAGCTTCTCGTGGTTTGAGGCCTGGCTTTCTCCACCCCCTGCCATTTATATTCTCCTGGATGTGGGCTGGATTTTGGCTGCATTTTGGGCTGGAGCTTCTCGTGGTTTGAGGCCTGGCTAGCTCCACCCACTGCTCTTGAGATTTTCCTGGATGTGGGCTGGATTTTGGCTGCATTTTGGGCTGGAGCTTCTCGTGGTTTGAGGCCTGGCTTGCTCCACCCACTGCTCTTGATATTCTCCCGGATGTGGACTGCAGTTTGGTTGCATTTTTGGGCTGGAGCTTCTCGTGGTTTGAGGCCTGGCTTGCTCCACCCCCTGCTCTTGATATTCTCTCGGATGTGGACTGCAGTTTGGTTGCATTTTTGGGAGGACCTTCTCGTGGTTTGGGGCCAGGCTTGCTCCACCCCCTGCTCTTGATATTCTCCTGGTGGTGGGCTGGATTTTGGCTGCCTTTTGGGCTGGAGCTCCTCGTGGTTTGAGGCCTGGCTTTCTCCACCCCCTGCCATTTATATTCTCCTGGATGTGGGCTGGATTTTGGCTGCCTTTTGGGCTGGAGGTTCTCGTGGTTTGAGGCCTGGCTTGCTCCACCCCCTGCTCTTGATATTCTCCCAGATGTGGGCTGTATATTGGCTGACTTTGGGCTGGAGCTTCTCATAGTTTGAGGCCTGGCTTTCTCCACCCCCTGCCACTGATATTCTCCTGGATGTGGGTTGCATTTTAGCTGCCTTTTGGGCTGGAGATTCTCATGGTTTGAGGCCTGGCATTCTCCATCCTCTGCTCTTGATATTCTAGTCGAGTTGGGCTGGATTTTAGCTGCATTTAGTGCTGGAGCTTCTCGTGATTTGAGGCCTGGCTTGCTCCACCCCCTGCTCTTGATATTCTCCTGGATGTGGGCTGGATTTTGGCTGCCTTTTGGGCTGGAGCTTCTCGTGGTTTGAGGCCTGGCTTGCTCCACCCACTGCTCTTGATATTCTCCGAGATATTGGCTGCATTTTGGCTGCCTTTTGGGCTGCGGCTTCTCATGGTGTTTTGAGGCCTGGCTTGCTCTACCCCCTGCTCTTGATATTCTCCCGGATGTGGGCTAGATTTTGGCTGCCTTTTGGGCTGGAGCTTCTCGTGGTTTTTGGCCTGGCTTGCTCCACCCCCTGCCATTGATATTCTCCGGGATGCGGGCTGGATTTTGGCTGCATTTTGGGTTGGAGCTTCCAGTGGTTTGAGGCCTGGCTTGCTCCACCCCCTGCTCTTGATAGTCTCCTGGATGTTTGCTGGATTTTGGCTGCATTTAGAGCTGGAGCTTCTCGTGGTTTGAGGCCTGGGTTTCTCAACCCGATGCTCTTCCTATTCTCCTGGATGAGGTCTGGATTTTGGCTGTCTTTTGGGCTGGAGCTTCTCGTGGTTTGAGGCCTGCTCTGCTCCACCCCCTGCTCTTCAAATTCTCCTCGAGTTGCACTGGGTTTTAGCTGCATTTAGTGCTGGAGCTTCTCGTGGTTTGAGGCCTGCCTTGCTCCACCCCCTACTCTTGAGATTCTCCCGGATGTGGACTGGATTTTGGCTGTATTTCGAGCTGGAGCTTCTCCTGGTTTGAGGCCTGGCTTGCTCCAGCCCCTCCTCTTGAGATTCTCCCAGATGTGGGCTGCATTTTGGCTGCCTTTTGTTCTGGAGCTTCTCGTGGTTTGAGGCCTGGCTTGCTCCACCCCCTGCTCTTGAGATTTTCTCCCCGAGGTGGGCTGGATTTTGGCTGCATTTTGGGCTGGAGCTTCTCGTGGTTTGAGGCTTGGCTTGCTCCACCCCCTGCTCTTGAGATTCTCCCGGATGTGGGCTGCAGTTTGGTTGCATTTTTGGGCTGGAGCTTCTCGTGGTTTGAGGCCTGGCTTCTCCACCCCCTGCTCTTGAGATTCTCTTGGATATGGGCTGGAATTTGGCTGCATTTCGGGCTGGATCTTCTCGTGGTTTGAGGCCTGGCTTTCTCCAACCCCTGCTCTTGAGATTCTCCCGGATGTGGCCTGGATTTGGCTGCCTTTTGGACTGGAGCTTCTCGTGGTTTGAGGCCTGGCTTGCTCCACCCTCTGGTCTTGATATTCTCCTGGATGTCGGCTGGAGTTTGGCTGCATTTTGGCCTGGAGCTTCTCATGCTTTGAGGCCTCACTTGCTCCACCCCCTGCTCTTGAGATTCTCCCAGATGTGGGCTGGAGATTGACTGCCTTTTGGGCTGGAGCTTCTTGTGCTTTGAGGCCTGCCGTGCTCGACCCCCTGCTCTTGAGATTCTCCCAGATGTGGGCTGGAGTTTGGCTGCCTTTTGGGCTGGAGCTTTTCGTGATTTGAGGCCTGGTGCTTCTCGTAATTTGAGGACTGGCTTTCTCCACCCCCTGCTCTTTATATTCTCCTCCATGTTGGCTGGATTTTGGCTGCATTTCGGGCGGGAGCTTCTCGTGGTTTGAGGCCTGGCTTTCTCCACCCACTTTCTCTTGATATTCTCCTGGATGTGTGCTCGAGTTTGGCTGCATTTCTGGCTGGATCTTCTTGTAGTTTGAGGCCTGGCGCTTCTCGTGGTTTGAGGCCTGGCTTTCTCCACCCCCTGCTGTTGATATTCTCCTGGATATCAGCTGGAGTTTGGCTGAATTTTTCGCTGTAGCCTGTCGTGTTTTGAGGCCTGGCTTTCTCCACCACCTGCTCTTGAGATTTTCTCCCCGAGGTGGGCTGGATTTTGGCTGCATTTTGGGCTGGAGCTTCTCGTGGTTTGAGGCTTGGCTTGCTCCACCCCCTGCTCTTGAGATTCTCCCAGATGTGGGCTGCAGTTTGGTTGCATTTTTGGGCTGGAGCTTCTCGTGGTTTGAGGCCTGGCTTGCTCCACCCACTGCTCTTGATATTCTCGTGGATGTGGGCTGCATTTTGGCTGCATTTTTGGGCTGGAGCTTCTCGTGGTTTGAGGCCTGGCTTGCTCCACCCCCTGCTCTTGAGATTCTCTTGGATATGGGCTGGAATTTGGCTGCATTTCGGGCTGGATCTTCTCGTGGTTTGAGGCCTGGCTTTCTCCAACCCCTGCTCTTGAGATTCTCCCGGATGTGGCCTGGATTTGGCTGCCTTTTGGACTGGAGCTTCTCGTGGTTTGAGGCCTGGCTTGCTCCACCCTCTCGTCTTGATATTCTCCTGGATGTCGGCTGGAGTTTGGCTGCATTGTGGCCTGGAGCTTCTCATGCTTTGAGGCCTCACTTGCTCCACCCCCTGCTCTTGAGATTCTCCCAGATGTGGGCTGGAGATTGACTGCCTTTTGGGCTGGAGCTTCTTGTGCTTTGAGGCCTGCCGTGCTCGACCCCCTGCTCTTGAGATTCTCCCAGATGTGGGCTGGAGTTTGGCTGCCTTTTGGGCTGGAGCTTTTCGTGATTTGAGGCCTGGTGCTTCTCGTAATTTGAGGACTGGCTTTCTCCACCCCCTGCTCTTTATATTCTCCTCCATGTTGGCTGGATTTTGGCTGCATTTCGGGCGGGAGCTTCTCGTGGTTTGAGGCCTGGCTTTCTCCACCCCCTGCTGTTGATATTCTCCTGGATATCAGCTGGATTTTGGCTGCATTTCGGGTTGGAGCTTCTCGTGGTTTGAGGCTTGGCTTTCTCCAAACCCTGCTCTTGATATTCTCCTGGATGTGGTCTGGAGTTTGCCTGCATTTCAGGCGGGAGCTTCTCGTGGTTTGAGGCCTGGCGCTTCTCGTGTTTTTAGGCCTGGCTTTCTCCACACCCTGCTCTTGATATTCTCCTGGATGTGGGCTGGATTTTGGCTGAATTTTGGGCTGGAGCTTCTCGTGGTTTGAGGCCTGGCTTTGACCACCCCCTGCTCTTGAGATAATCCCGGAAGTGGGCCTCATTTTGGCTGCCTTTTGGGCTGGATCTTCTCGTGGTTTGAGGCCTGCCTTGCTCCACCCCCTGCTCTTGATATTCTCCTGGATGTGGGCTGGATTTTGGCTGCATTTCGGGCTGGAGATTCTCGTGGTTTGAGGCCTGGCTTTCTCCAAACTCTGCTCTTGATATTCTCCTGGATGTGGCCTGGATTTGGCTGCCTTTTGGACTGGAGCTTCTTGTGGTTTGAGGCCTGGCTTTCTCCAAACCCTGCTCTTGATATTCTCCTGGATGTGGCCTGGATTTGGCTGCCTTTTGGACTGGAGCTTCTCGTGGTTTGAGGCCTGGCTTGCTCCACCCCCTGGTCTTGATATTCTCCTGGATTTCGGCTGGAATTTGGCTGCTTTTCGCGCTGGAGCTTCTCGTGGTTTGAGGCCTGGCTTTCTCCACCACCTACTCTTGATATTGTCCTGGATATGGGCTGGATTTTGGCAGCGTTTAGCGCTGGAGCTTTTCGGGGTTTGAGGTCTAGCTTTCTCCACCCCCTGCTCCTGATATTCTCCTGGATTTGGCTGGATTATGGCTGCAGTTCGGGATGGACCTTCTCGTGGTTTGAGGCCTGGCATTCTCCACCACCTACTCTTGATATTCTCCTCTATGTGGGCTGGATTCTGGCTGCGTTTGGGCTGGAGCTTCTCGTGGTTTGAGGCCTGGCTTTCTCCACCCCCTGCTATTGATATTCTCCTGGATGTGGGCTGGATTATGGCTGCATTTCTGGCTGGAGCTTCTTGTGGTTTGAGGCCTGGCGCTTCTCATGATTTGAGGCCTGGCTTTCTCCACCCCCTGCTCTTGAGATTCTCCCGGATGTGGGCTGCATTTTGGCTGCCTTTTGGGCTGGAGCTTCTCGCGGTTTGAGGCCTGGCTTTCTCCACCCCCTGCTCTTGATATTCTCCTGGATATCAGCTGGATTTTGGCTGCATTTCGGGCTGGAGCTTCTCCTCGTTTGAGGGCTGTCTTTCCCCACCTATTTCTCTTGATATTCTCCTCGATGTGGGCTGGATTTTGGCTGCCTTTCGCGCTGGAGCTTCTCGTGGTTTGAGGTTTGGCTTTCTCCACCCCCTGCTCTTGATATTCTCCTGGATGTGGGCTGGATTTTGGCTAAATTTCGGGCTGGATGTTCTTGTGGTTTGAGGCCTGGCGCTTCTCGTGGTTTGAGGCCTGGCTTTCTCCACCCCCTGCTCTTGATATTCTCCCAGATGTGGGCTGGAATTTGGCTGAATTTGAGCTGGAGCCTCTCGTGGTTTGAGGCCTGGCTTTCTCCAACCCCTGCTCTTGATGTTCTCCTGGATGTGGGCTGGATTTTGGCTGCATTTCGGGCTGGAGATTCTCGTGATTTGAGGCCTGGCTTTCTCCACCCCCTGCTCTTGATATTCTCCTGGATGTCGGCTGGATTTTGGCTGCATTTCACTCTGGAGCTTCTCATGGTTTGAGGCTTGGCTTTCTCCACCCCCTGCTCTTCATTTACTGCTGGATGTGGGCTGTGTTTTGGCTGCATTTCGGGCTGGAGCTTCTCGTGGTTTGGGGCCTGGCTTTCTCCACCCCCTGCTCTTGATATACTCCTGGATATGGGCTGGAGTTTGGCTGCATTTCTGGTTGGAGCTTCTCGTGGTTTGAGGCCTGGCTTTCTCCACCCCCTGCTCTTGAGATTCTCCTGGATATGGGCTGGAGTTTGGCTGCATTTTATGCGGGCATTTCTCCTGGTTTGAGGCCTCAATTTCTCTAGGCCCTCTTCTTGAAATTCTCCTGGATGTTTGTTGGATTTTGGCTGCATTTTAGGCTGGAATTTCACCTGGACTTGGGCCTGAATTTCTCCTGCACGCTGGCTGGAATTTGTATTTGGCTTGGGGCTTATTTTCTCCTGGAATTGGGCTGGATTTATACTGGAATTTCTTCTGGATTTCTGCCTGAATTTCTACTGGAGCTGGGCCCAAATTTCTCCTCTACTTGGACAGGATTTAGGCTGGAATTTCTCCTGGAGCTGGGCCTAAATTTCTCCTACATTTCAGGTGGAATATATCCTGGACTTGATTTGCAATTTCTTCAGGAGTTCAGGTCGACTATCTCCAGGACTCGGACTGGAATTTCTGCAGCACTTGGGCTGTAATTGCTCCTAGGCTTGGCCACAATATCACCTGCACTTTGGCTCAAATTTTTCCTAGATTTGGACTTGAATTTCTCCTGGAGGTGGGCCCAAATTTCTCCTGGAGTTCGGGTGGACTATCTCCTGAAATTGGACAGGATTTTGGCTGCTCTTGAGCTGAAATTTCTGCTGGACTTGGGCTGCATTTTAGGTTGGATTTTCTCCTGAACTTGGGCTTCATTTTAGGCTGGAATTTCTCCTGGACGTGGACCCAAATTTCTCCTGGAGTTTGGTTGAAATATCTCCTGAAATTGGACTGGATTTTGGTTGCTCTTGGGCTGGAATTTCTCCTGAACTTGGGCCTGAATTTCTCCTGCACTTGGGCTGGAATTTCTGTTGGGCTTGTGGCTGAATTTCTCCTGGACATGGGTTGGATTGATGCTGGAATTACTCCTGGTTCGAGGCCTGAATTTCTCTAGGCCCTGTTCTTGAAATTCTCCTGGATGTGGGCTGGATTTTGGCTGCTCTTGGGCTGGAATTTCTCCTGGAGTTGGGCCTAAATTTCTCCTCCACTTGGACTGCATTTTAGGCTGGAATTTCTCCTGGACTTGGGCTTCATTTTAGGCTGGAATTTCTCCTGGACTTGGACCCAAATTTCTCCTGGAGTTTGGTTGAAATATCTCCTGAAATTGGACTGGATTTTGGTTGCTCTTGGGCTGGAATTTCTCCTGAACTTGGGCCTGAATTTCTCCTGCACTTGGGCTGGAATTTCTGTTGGGCTTGTGGCTGAATTTCTCCTGGACAGTGGCTGGATTTATGTTGGAATTACTCCTGGTTTGAGGCCTGAATTTCTCTAGGCCCTGTTCTTGAAATTCTCCTGGATGTGGGCTGGACTTGGGCTGCAATTTAGGCTGGAATTTCTCCTGGACTTGGGCCTGAATTTCTCCTAGAGTTCGGGTGGACTATCTCTGGGACTTGGCCTGGAATTTCTGCTGCACTTGGGCTGCAATTTCTCCTGCCTTCAGGGGCAAGGGAGTGTGCCTTCAGGGGCGAGGGTGAGTGCCTTAAAGCAGGAGAGATCCAGGCCACAATGCAGGCCAAATTCGAGCTCACTTCCAGGGGAAACCAGGGCTTCAGTGCAGGTCAAATATGGGACTCGGCGCAGGAGAAATTGGAGCTGGTGTGCAGGAGAAATTTCAGAGAGTCCAGGAGAAATTGAAGGTCACAGTGCAGGAGAAATTTTGGCCAGAGTTCAAGAGAAATTGGAGGGCATGTTGAGGAGAAATTCAGGCTCTACTACAGGGGAAATTCGGGCCAGAATCCAGGGGAAATTCAGACCCAAGTGCACGAGAAATTCTCGCCCAAATCCTGGTGAAATTCAGGCCCAATTCAGTGGGCCTCATGACATTTCCTCATTACAGTTAGGGATGAGAGGGAACTAAGACATGCCCTGCCAGCCCTGACCCTTCTGGCAGTCTGGGGAGATCAGCACCAGCTGGGAATGCCAACAAGAGCCTGCCCCAATTAAGGCCAGGCTGGGAGATTGCTTAGGCCTGAAGTCAATTATCTCATGACTCTCTAAATAGAAGGAGGCTCCATGGCTGACCCTTGCTTTCTCCTGGTCTGCAGGGGCTGCACCCAGCATGTCCCTTGGAGTGGGATGGCACTCAGAGCTCCACACCCCCCAGTTTGGGAAAGGAGAGAGCGGTCGACACGGCCTGGGCTGAAAACCCTCCTGGAGGCTCAGGTCTGCTCTCGTTGAGACATGCTGACATGCGACGGGAAGGCTTGCACCGGGCTCCGGGGGCATTTGAACAGGTACCTTCCTAGCAAGATGCATATCTCCACAGCCATTTCTGTCTCTGGCAGGGGGAGCGTGTGCGTGCAGCTGTGTGCCGGGAACTGTGTTAACCCTTTGCTGGAGTTGCTGTGCTGATGGATGGAGTCGGGTCCTGCTGGGGAATGGTGTGATCTGACTGTGGGCCAGATGGGAATAGTGTGAAGGGACTTTGTGCAAAACTTGGGGGCAGCACCAGTTCAAAGCCCAAACTCCACAGGTTGTGCTCCTGTCCCCAATTCCTTAGGCATAAAGCGTTGGTCCGGTGTGGGGCCTGCGGTGGACCCAGCCGCAGGTGGATTTCTCTTCCGCAGAGCCTAGAAAGGCGTGGGAATCTGAGGACCCAGTGCAGGAGAGATCTGAGGGAGAGATCTTGACCCTTTTCTTGAGTTTCTCCTGGATATGGATTGCATTTCAGGCTGGATTTACTCCTGGATTGAGGCCTGAAGTTCTCTAGGCCATGTTCTTGAAATTCTCTCGGATGTGGGCTGGAGTTTGGCTGCATTTCAGGCTGGAGCTTCTCGTGGTTTGAGGGCTGGCTTTCTCCACCCCCTACTCTTGATATTCTCCTGGATGTGGGCTGGAGTTTGGCTGCGTTTTGAGCTGGAGTTTCTCGTGCTTTGAGGCCTGGCTTTCTACAAAACCTGCTCTTCTTGTTCTCCTCAATGTTGGCTGGATTTTGGCTGCCTTTTGGGCTGGAGATTCTCGTGGTTTGAGGACTGTCTTTCTCCACCCCCTTTCTCTTGATTTTCTCCTCAATGATGGCTGCATTGTGGCTGCATTTCGTGCTGGAGTTTCTCGTGGTGTGAGGCCTTGCTTTCTCCACACCCTGCTCTTGATATTCTCCTCCATGTTGGCTGGATTTTGGCTGCGTATTGAGCTGGAGCTTCTTGTGGTTTGAGGCCTGGCTTGCTCCACCCTCTGCTATTGATATTCTCCTCCATGTGTGCTCGATTTTGGCTGCCTTTTGGGCTGGAGCTTCTCGTGGTTTGAGGCCTGGCTTTCTCCACACCCTGCCATTGATATTCTCCCAGACGTGGGCTGTATTTTGGCTGCATTTTAGCTGCCTTTTGGGCTGGTGCTTCTCGTGGTTTGAGGCCTGGCATTCTCCATCCTCTGCTCTTGATATTCTAGTCGAGTTGGGCTGGATTTTAGCTGCATTTAGTGCTGCAGCTTCTCGTGGTTTGAGGCCTGGCTTGCTCCACCCCCTGCTCTTGATATTCTCCTGGATGTGGGCTGGATTTTGGCTGCCTTTTGGGCTGGAGCTTCTCGTGGTTTGAGGCCTGGCTTGCTCCACCCACTGCTCTTGATATTCTCCGAGATATTGGCTGCATTTTGGCTGCCTTTTGGGCTGCGGCTTCTCATGGTGTTTTGAGGCCTGGCTTGCTCCAACCCCTGCTCTTGATATTCTCCCGGATGTGGGCTAGATTTTGGCTGACTTTTGGGCTGGAGCTTCTCGTGGTTTTTGGCCTGGCTTGCTCCACCCCCTGCCATTGATATTCTCCGGGATGCGGTCTGGATTTTGGCTGCATTTTGGGTTGGAGCTTCCAGTGGTTTGAGGCCTGGCTTGCTCCACCCCCTGCTCTTGATAGTCTCCTGGATGTTTGCTGGATTTTGGCTGCATTTAGAGCTGGAGCTTCTCGTGGTTTGAGGCCTGGGTTTCTCAACCCGATGCTCTTCCTATTCTCCTGGATGAGGTCTGGATTTTGGCTGTCTTTTGGGCTGGAGCTTCTCGTGGTTTGAGGCCTGCCTTGCTCCACCCCCTGCTCTTCAAATTCTCCTCGAGTTGCGCTGGGTTTTAGCTGCATTTAGTGCTGGAGCTTCTCGAGGTTTGAGGCCTGCCTTGCTCCAGCCCCTACTCTTGAGATTCTCCCGGATGTGGACTGGATTTTGGCTGTATTTCGAGCTGGAGCTTCTCCTGGTTTGAGGCCTGGCTTGCTCCAGCCCCTCCTCTTGAGATTCTCCCAGATGTGGGCTGCATTTTGGCTGCCTTTTGTTCTGGAGCTTCTCGTGGTTTGAGGCCTGGCTTGCTCCACCCCCTGCTCTTGAGATTTTCTCCCCGAGGTGGGCTGGATTTTGGCTGCATTTTGGGCTGGAGCTTCTCGTGGTTTGAGGCCTGGCTTGCTCCACCCCCTGCTCTTGAGATTCTCCCGGATGTGGACTGCAGTTTGGTTGCATTTTTGGGCTGGAGCTTCTCGTGGTTTGAGGCCTGGCTTTCTCCACCCCCTGCCATTTATATTCTCCTGGATGTGGGCTGGATTTTGGCTGCATTTTGGGCTGGAGCTTCTCGTGGTTTGAGGCCTGGCTTGCTCCACCCACTGCTCTTGATATTCTCGTGGATGTGGGCTGCATTTTGGCTGCATTTTTGGGCTGGAGCTTCTCGTGGTTTGAGGCCTGGCTTTCTCCACCCCCTGCTCTTGAGATTTTCCTGGATGTGGGCTGGATTTTGGCTGCATTTTGGGCTGGAGCTTCTCGTGGTTTGAGGCCTGGCTTGCTCCACCCCCTGCTCTTGATATTCTCCCGGATGTGGACTGCAGTTTGGTTGCATTTTTGGGCTGGAGCTTCTCGTGGTTTGAGGCCTGGCTTGCTCCACCCCCTGCTCTTGATATTCTCCCGGATGTGGACTGCAGTTTGGTTGCATTTTTGGGAGGACCTTCTCGTGGTTTGGGGCCAGGCTTGCTCCACCCCCTGCTCTTGATATTCTCCTGGTGGTGGGCTGGATTTTGGCTGCCTTTTGGGCTGGAGCTCCTCGTGGTTTGAGGCCTGGCTTTCTCCACCCCCTGCCATTTATATTCTCCTGGATGTGGGCTGGATTTTGGCTGCCTTTTGGGCTGGAGGTTCTCGTGGTTTGAGGCCTGGCTTGCTCCACCCCCTGCTCTTGATATTCTCCCAGATGTGGGCTGTATATTGGCTGACTTTGGGCTGGAGCTTCTCATAGTTTGAGGCCTGGCTTTCTCCACCCCCTGCCACTGATATTCTCCTGGATGTGGGTTGCATTTTAGCTGCCTTTTGGGCTGGAGATTCTCATGGTTTGAGGCCTGGCATTCTCCATCCTCTGCTCTTGATATTCTAGTCGAGTTGGGCTGGATTTTAGCTGCATTTAGTGCTGGAGCTTCTCGTGATTTGAGGCCTGGCTTGCTCCACCCCCTGCTCTTGATATTCTCCTGGATGTGGGCTGGATTTTGGCTGCCTTTTGGGCTGGAGCTTCTCGTGGTTTGAGGCCTGGCTTGCTCCACCCACTGCTCTTGATATTCTCCGAGATATTGGCTGCATTTTGGCTGCCTTTTGGGCTGCGGCTTCTCATGGTGTTTTGAGGCCTGGCTTGCTCCACCCCCTGCTCTTGATATTCTCCCGGATGTGGGCTAGATTTTGGCTGCCTTTTGGGCTGGAGCTTCTCGTGGTTTTTGGCCTGGCTTGCTCCACCCCCTGCCATTGATATTCTCCGGGATGCGGGCTGGATTTTGGCTGCATTTTGGGTTGGAGCTTCCAGTGGTTTGAGGCCTGGCTTGCTCCACCCCCTGCTCTTGATAGTCTCCTGGATGTTTGCTGGATTTTGGCTGCATTTAGAGCTGGAGCTTCTCGTGGTTTGAGGCCTGGGTTTCTCAACCCGATGCTCTTCCTATTCTCCTGGATGAGGTCTGGATTTTGGCTGTCTTTTGGGCTGGAGCTTCTCGTGGTTTGAGGCCTGCTCTGCTCCACCCCCTGCTCTTCAAATTCTCCTCGAGTTGCGCTGGGTTTTAGCTGCATTTAGTGCTGGAGCTTCTCGTGGTTTGAGGCCTGCCTTCCTCCACCCCCTACTCTTGAGATTCTCCCGGATGTGGACTGGATTTTGGCTGTATTTCGAGCTGGAGCTTCTCCTGGTTTGAGGCCTGGCTTGCTCCAGCCCCTCCTCTTGAGATTCTCCCAGATGTGGGCTGCATTTTGGCTGCCTTTTGTTCTGGAGCTTCTCGTGGTTTGAGGCCTGGCTTGCTCCACCCCCTGCTCTTGAGATTTTCTCCCCGAGGTGGGCTGGATTTTGGCTGCATTTTGGGCTGGAGCTTCTCGTGGTTTGAGGCTTGGCTTGCTCCACCCCCTGCTCTTGAGATTCTCCCGGATGTGGGCTGCAGTTTGGTTGCATTTTTGGGCTGGAGCTTCTCGTGGTTTGAGGCCTGGCTTGCTCCACCCACTGCTCTTGATATTCTCGTGGATGTGGGCTGCATTTTGGCTGCATTTTTGGGCTGGAGCTTCTCGTGGTTTGAGGCCTGGCTTGCTCCACCCCCTGCTCTTGAGATTTTCCTGGATGTGGGCTGGATTTTGGCTGCATTTTGGGCTGGAGCTTCTCGTGGTTTGAGGCCTGGCTTGCTCCACCCCCTGCTCTTGATATTCTCCCGGATGTGGACTGCAGTTTGGTTGCATTTTTGGGCTGGAGCTTCTCGTGGTTTCAGGCCTGGCTTTCTCCACCCCCTGCCATTTATATTCTCCTGGATGTGGGCTGGATTTTGGCTGCATTTTGGGCTGGAGCTTCTCGTGGTTTGAGGCCTGGCTTGCTCCACCCCCTGCTCTTGATATACTCCCGGATGTGGACTGCAGTTTGGTTGCATTTTTGGGAGGACCTTCTCGTGGTTTGGTGCCAGGCTTGCTCCACCCCCTTATCTTGATATTCTCCTGGATGTGGGCTGCATTTTGGCTGCCTTTTGGGCTGCAGCTTCTCGAGGTTTGAGGCCTGGCTTGATCCACCCCCTGCTCTTGAGATTCTCCCGAATGTGGGCTGCATTTTGGCTGCCTTTTGGGCTGGAGCTTCTCGTGGTTTGAGGCCTGGCTTGCTCCACCCCCTGCTCTTGAAATTCTCCCAGATGTGGGCTGTATATTGGCTGACTTTGGGCTGGAGCTTCTCATAGTTTGAGGCCTGCCTTTCTCCACCCCCTGCCATTGAGATACTCCCGGATGTGGGCTGGATTTTGGCTGCCTTTTGGGCTGGAGCTTCTTGTGGTTTGAGGCCTGGCTTGCTCCACCCCCTGCTCTTGAGATACTCCCGGATGTGGTCTGGATTGTGGTTGCATTTTGGGCTGGAGCTTCTTGTGGTTTGAGGCCTGGCTTGCTCCAACCCCTGGTCTTGACAGTCTCCTGGATGTCTGCTGGATTTTGGTTGCCTTTTGGGCTGGAGCTTCTCATGGTGTGAGGCCTGGCTTGTTCCAACCCCTACCATTGGTTTTCTCCCGCATGTGGGCTGGATTTTGTCTGTATTTCGAGCTGGAGCTTCTCGTGGTTTGAGGCCTGGCTTTCTCCACCCACTGCACTTGATATTCTCTGAGATATTGGCTGCATTTTGGTGAATTTTGGGCTGGAACTTCTCGTGGTTTGAGGCCTGGCTTTCTCCACCCCCTGCCATTTATATTCTCCTGGATGTGGGCTGGATTTTGGCTGCCTTTTGGGCTGGAGGTTCTCGTGGTTTGAGGCCTGGCTTGCTCCACCCCCTGCTCTTGAGATTCTCCCAGATGTGGGCTGTATATTGGCTGACATTGGGCTGGAGCTTCTCATAGTTTGAGGCCTGGCTTTCTCCACCCCCTGCCACTGATATTCTCCTGGATGTGGGTTGCATTTTAGCTGCCTTTTGGGCTGGAAATTCTCATGGTTTGAGGCCTGGCATTCTCCATCCTCTGCTCTTGATATTCTAGTCGAGTTGGGCTGGATTTTAGCTGCATTTAGTGCTGGAGCTTCTCGTGATTTGAGGCCTGTCTTGCTCCACCCCCTGCTCTTGATATTCTCTTGGATGTGGGCTGGATTTTGGCTGCCTTTTGGGCTGGAGCTTCTCGTGGTTTGAGGCCTGGCTTGCTCCACCCACTGCTCTTGATATTCTCCGGGATGCGGGCTGGATTTTGGCTGCATTTTGGGTTGGAGCTTCCAGTGGTTTGAGGCCTGTCTTGCTCCACCCCCTGCTCTTGATATTCTCTTGGATGTGGGCTGCATTTTGGCTGCCTTTTGGGCTGGAGCTTCTCGTGGTTTGAGGCCTGGCTTGCTCCACCCACTGCTCTTGATATTCTCCGAGATATTGGCTGCATTTTGGCTGCCTTTTGGGCTGCGGCTTCTCATGGTGTTTTGAGGCCTGGCTTGCTCCACCCCCTGCTCTTGATATTCTCCCGGATGTGGGCTAGATTTTGGCTGCCTTTTGGGCTGGAGCTTCTCGTGGTTTTTGGCCTGGCTTGCTCCACCCCCTGCCATTGATATTCTCCGGGATGCGGGCTGGATTTTGGCTGCATTTTGGGTTGGAGCTTCCAGTGGTTTGAGGCCTGGCTTGCTCCACCCCCTGCTCTTGATAGTCTCCTGGATGTTTGCTGGATTTTGGCTGCATTTAGAGCTGGAGCTTCTCGTGGTTTGAGGCCTGGGTTTCTCAACCCGATGCTCTTCCTATTCTCCTGGATGAGGTCTGGATTTTGGCTGTCTTTTGGGCTGGAGCTTCTCGTGGTTTGAGGCCTGCTTTGCTCCACCCCCTGCTCTTCAAATTCTCCTCGAGTTGCGCTGGGTTTTAGCTGCATTTAGTGCTGGAGCTTCTCGTGGTTTGAGGCCTGCCTTGCTCCACCCCCTACTCTTGAGATTCTCCCGGATGTGGACTGGATTTTGGCTGTATTTCGAGCTGGAGCTTCTCCTGGTTTGAGGCCTGGCTTGCTCTAGCCCCTCCTCTTGAGATTCTCCCAGATGTGGGCTGCATTTTGGCTGCCTTTTGTTCTGGAGCTTCTCGTGGTTTGAGGCCTGGCTTGCTCCACCCCCTGCTCTTGAGATTCTCCCGGATGTGGACTGCAGTTTGGTTGCATTTTTGGGCTGGAGCTTCTCGTGGTTTGAGGCCTGGCTTTCTCCACCCCCTGCCATTTATATTCTCTGGGATGTGGGCTGGATTTTGGCTGCATTTTGGGCTGGAGCTTCTCGTGGTTTGAGGCCTGGCTTGCTCCACCCACTGCTCTTGATATTCTCGTGGATGTGGGCTGCATTTTGGCTGCATTTTTGGGCTGGAGCTTCTCGTGGTTTGAGGCCTGGCTTGCTCCACCCCCTGCTCTTGAGATTTTCCTGGATGTGGGCTGGATTTTGGCTGCATTTTGGGCTGGAGCTTCTCGTGGTTTGAGGCCTGGCTTGCTCCACCCCCTGCTCTTGATATTCTCCCGGATGTGGACTGCAGTTTGGTTGCATTTTTGGGAGGACCTTCTCGTGGTTTGGTGCCAGGCTTGCTCCACCCCCTTATCTTGATATTCTCCTGGATGTGGGCTGCATTTTGGCTGCCTTTTGGGCTGCAGCTTCTCGAGGTTTGAGGCCTGGCTTGCTCCACCCCCTGCTCTTGAGATTCTCCCGAATGTGGGCTGCATTTTGGCTGCCTTTTGGGCTGGAGCTTCTCGTGGTTTGAGGCCTGGCTTGCTCCACCCCCTGCTCTTGAAATTCTCCCAGATGTGGGCTGTATATTGGCTGACTTTGGGCTGGAGCTTCTCATAGTTTGAGGCCTGGCTTTCTCCACCCCCTGCCATTGAGATACTCCCGGATGTGGGCTGGATTTTGGCTGCCTTTTGGGCTGGAGCTTCTTGTGGTTTGAGTCCTGGCTTGCTCCACCCCCTGCTCTTGAGATACTCCCGGATGTGGTCTGGATTGTGGTTGCATTTTGGGCTGGAGCTTCTTGTGGTTTGAGGCCTGGCTTGCTCCAACCCCTGGTCTTGACAGTCTCCTGGATGTCTGCTGGATTTTGGTTGCCTTTTGGGCTGGAGCTTCTCATGGTGTGAGGCCTGGCTTGTTCCAACCCCTACCATTGGTATTCTCCCGCATGTGGGCTGGATTTTGTCTGTATTTCGAGCTGGAGCTTCTCGTGGTTTGAGGCCTGGCTTTCTCCACCCCCTGCCATTTATATTCTCCTGGATGTGGGCTGGATTTTGGCTGCCTTTTGGGCTGGAGGTTCTCGTGGTTTGAGGCCTGGCTTGCTCCACCCCCTGCTCTTGATATTCTCCCAGATGTGGGCTGTATATTGGCTGACTTTGGGCTGGAGCTTCTCATAGTTTGAGGCCTGGCTTTCTCCACCCCCTGCCACTGATATTCTCCTGGATGTGGGTTGCATTTTAGCTGCCTTTTGGGCTGGAGATTCTCATGGTTTGAGGCCTGGCATTCTCCATCCTCTGCTCTTGATATTCTAGTCGAGTTGGGCTGGATTTTAGCTGCATTTAGTGCTGGAGCTTCTCGTGATTTGAGGCCTGGCTTGCTCCACCCCCTGCTCTTGATATTCTCCTGGATGTGGGCTGGATTTTGGCTGCCTTTTGGGCTGGAGCTTCTCGTGGTTTGAGGCCTGGCTTGCTCCACCCCCTGCTCTTGATATTCTCCCGGATGTGGGCTAGATTTTGGCTGCCTTTTGGGCTGGAGCTTCTCGTGGTTTTTGGCCTGGCTTGCTCCACCCCCTGCCATTGATATTCTCCGGGATGCGGGCTGGATTTTGGCTGCATTTTGGGTTGGAGCTTCCAGTGGTTTGAGGCCTGGCTTGCTCCACCCCCTGCTCTTGATAGTCTCCTGGATGTTTGCTGGATTTTGGCTGCATTTAGAGCTGGAGCTTCTCGTGGTTTGAGGCCTGGGTTTCTCAACCCGATGCTCTTCCTATTCTCCTGGATGAGGTCTGGATTTTGGCTGTCTTTTGGGCTGGAGCTTCTCGTGGTTTGAGGCCTGCTTTGCTCCACCCCCTGCTCTTCAAATTCTCCTCGAGTTGCGCTGGGTTTTAGCTGCATTTAGTGCTGGAGCTTCTCGTGGTTTGAGGCCTGCCTTGCTCCAACCCTACTCTTGAGATTCTCCCGGATGTGGACTGGATTTTGGCTGTATTTCGAGCTGGAGCTTCTCCTGGTTTGAGGCCTGGCTTGCTCCAGCCCCTCCTCTTGAGATTCTCCCAGATGTGGGCTGCATTTTGGCTGCCTTTTGTTCTGGAGCTTCTCGTGGTTTGAGGCCTGGCTTGCTCCACCCCCTGCTCTTGAGATTTTCTCCCCGAGGTGGGCTGGATTTTGGCTGCATTTTGGGCTGGAGCTTCTCGTGGTTTGAGGCTTGGCTTGCTCCACCCCCTGCTCTTGAGATTCTCCCGGATGTGGACTGCAGTTTGGTTGCATTTTTGGGCTGGAGCTTCTCGTGGTTTGAGGCCTGGCTTTCTCCACCCCCTGCCATTTATATTCTCCTGGATGTGGGCTGGATTTTGGCTGCATTTTGGGCTGGAGCTTCTCGTGGTTTGAGGCCTGGCTTGCTCCACCCACTGCTCTTGATATTCTCCCGGATGTGGGCTGCATTTTGGCTGCATTTTTGGGCTGGAGCTTCTCGTGGTTTGAGGCCTGGCTTGCTCCACCCCCTGCTCTTGAGATTTTCCTGGATGTGGGCTGGATTTTGGCTGCATTTTGGGCTGGAGCTTCTCGTGGTTTGAGGCCTGGCTTGCTCCACCCCCTGCTCTTGATATTCTCCCGGATGTGGACTGCAGTTTGGTTGCATTTTTGGGCTGGAGCTTCTCGTGGTTTCAGGCCTGGCTTTCTCCACCCCCTGCCATTTATATTCTCCTGGATGTGGGCTGGATTTTGGCTGCATTTTGGGCTGGAGCTTCTCATGGTTTGAGGCCTGGCTTGCTCCACCCCCTGCTCTTGATATACTCCCGGATGTGGACTGCAGTTTGGTTGCATTTTTGGGAGGACCTTCTCGTGGTTTGGTGCCAGGCTTGCTCCACCCCCTTATCTTGATATTCTCCTGGATGTGGGCTGCATTTGGGCTGCCTTTTGGGCTGCAGCTTCTCGAGGTTTGAGGCCTGGCTTTCTCCACCCCCTGCCATTGAGATACTCCCGGATGTGGTCTGGATTGTGGTTGCATTTTGGGCTGGAGCTTCTCGTGGTTTGAGGCCTGGCTTGCTCCACCCCCTGCTCTTGAAATTCTCCCAGATGTGGGCTGTATATTGGCTGACTTTGGGCTGGAGCTTCTCATAGTTTGAGGCCTGGCTTTCTCCACCCCCTGCCATTGAGATACTCCCGGATGTGGGCTGGATTTTGGCTGCCTTTTGGGCTGGAGCTTCTTGTGGTTTGAGGCCTGGCTTGCTCCACCCCCTGCTCTTGAGATACTCCCGGATGTGGTCTGGATTGTGGTTGCATTTTGGGCTGGAGCTTCTTGTGGTTTGAGGCCTGGCTTGCTCCAACCCCTGGTCTTGACAGTCTCCTGGATGTCTGCTGGATTTTGGTTGCCTTTTGGGCTGGAGCTTCTCATGGTGTGAGGCCTGGCTTGTTCCAACCCCTACCATTGGTATTCTCCCGCATGTGGGCTGGATTTTGTCTGTATTTCGAGCTGGAGCTTCTCGTGGTTTGAGGCCTGGCTTTCTCCACCCACTGCACTTGATATTCTCCGAGATATTGGCTGCATTTTGGTGAATTTTGGGCTGGAACTTCTCGTGGTTTGAGGCCTGGCTTTCTCCACCCCCTGCCATTTATATTCTCCTGGATGTGGGCTGGATTTTGGCTGCCTTTTGGGCTGGAGGTTCTCGTGGTTTGAGGCCTGGCTTGCTCCACCCCCTGCTCTTGAGATTCTCCCAGATGTGGGCTGTATATTGGCTGACATTGGGCTGGAGCTTCTCATAGTTTGAGGCCTGGCTTTCTCCACCCCCTGCCACTGATATTCTCCTGGATGTGGGTTGCATTTTAGCTGCCTTTTGGGCTGGAAATTCTCATGGTTTGAGGCCTGGCATTCTCCATCCTCTGCTCTTGATATTCTAGTCGAGTTGGGCTGGATTTTAGCTGCATTTAGTGCTGGAGCTTCTCGTGATTTGAGGCCTGTCTTGCTCCACCCCCTGCTCTTGATATTCTCTTGGATGTGGGCTGGATTTTGGCTGCCTTTTGGGCTGGAGCTTCTCGTGGTTTGAGGCCTGGCTTGCTCCACCCACTGCTCTTGATATTCTCCGGGATGCGGGCTGGATTTTGGCTGCATTTTGGGTTGGAGCTTCCAGTGGTTTGAGGCCTGTCTTGCTCCACCCCCTGCTCTTGATATTCTCTTGGATGTGGGCTGGATTTTGGCTGCCTTTTGGGCTGGAGCTTCTCGTGGTTTGAGGCCTGGCTTGCTCCACCCACTGCTCTTGATATTCTCCGAGATATTGGCTGCATTTTGGCTGCCTTTTGGGCTGCGGCTTCTCATGGTGTTTTGAGGCCTGGCTTGCTCCACCCCCTGCTCTTGATATTCTCCCGGATGTGGGCTAGATTTTGGCTGCCTTTTGGGCTGGAGCTTCTCGTGGTTTTTGGCCTGGCTTGCTCCACCCCCTGCCATTGATATTCTCCGGGATGCGGGCTGGATTTTGGCTGCATTTTGGGTTGGAGCTTCCAGTGGTTTGAGGCCTGGCTTGCTCCACCCCCTGCTCTTGATAGTCTCCTGGATGTTTGCTGGATTTTGGCTGCATTTAGAGCTGGAGCTTCTCGTGGTTTGAGGCCTGGGTTTCTCAACCCGATGCTCTTCCTATTCTCCTGGATGAGGTCTGGATTTTGGCTGTCTTTTGGGCTGGAGCTTCTCGTGGTTTGAGGCCTGCTTTGCTCCACCCCCTGCTCTTCAAATTCTCCTCGAGTTGCGCTGGGTTTTAGCTGCATTTAGTGCTGGAGCTTCTCGTGGTTTGAGGCCTGCCTTGCTCCACCCCCTACTCTTGAGATTCTCCCGGATGTGGACTGGATTTTGGCTGTATTTCGAGCTGGAGCTTCTCCTGGTTTGAGGCCTGGCTTGCTCCAGCCCCTCCTCTTGAGATTCTCCCAGATGTGGGCTGCATTTTGGCTGCCTTTTGTTCTGGAGCTTCTCGTGGTTTGAGGCCTGGCTTGCTCCACCCCCTGCTCTTGAGATTCTCCCGGATGTGGACTGCAGTTTGGTTGCATTTTTGGGCTGGAGCTTCTCGTGGTTTGAGGCCTGGCTTTCTCCACCCCCTGCCATTTATATTCTCTGGGATGTGGGCTGGATTTTGGCTGCATTTTGGGCTGGAGCTTCTCGTGGTTTGAGGCCTGGCTTGCTCCACCCACTGCTCTTGATATTCTCGTGGATGTGGGCTGCATTTTGGCTGCATTTTTGGGCTGGAGCTTCTCGTGGTTTGAGGCCTGGCTTGCTCCACCCCCTGCTCTTGAGATTTTCCTGGATGTGGGCTGGATTTTGGCTGCATTTTGGGCTGGAGCTTCTCGTGGTTTGAGGCCTGGCTTGCTCCACCCCCTGCTCTTGATATTCTCCCGGATGTGGACTGCAGTTTGGTTGCATTTTTGGGAGGACCTTCTCGTGGTTTGGTGCCAGGCTTGCTCCACCCCCTTATCTTGATATTCTCCTGGATGTGGGCTGCATTTTGGCTGCCTTTTGGGCTGCAGCTTCTCGAGGTTTGAGGCCTGGCTTGCTCCACCCCCTGCTCTTGAGATTCTCCCGAATGTGGGCTGCATTTTGGCTGCCTTTTGGGCTGGAGCTTCTCGTGGTTTGAGGCCTGGCTTGCTCCACCCCCTGCTCTTGAAATTCTCCCAGATGTGGGCTGTATATTGGCTGACTTTGGGCTGGAGCTTCTCATAGTTTGAGGCCTGGCTTTCTCCACCCCCTGCCATTGAGATACTCCCGGATGTGGGCTGGATTTTGGCTGCCTTTTGGGCTGGAGCTTCTTGTGGTTTGAGTCCTGGCTTGCTCCACCCCCTGCTCTTGAGATACTCCCGGATGTGGTCTGGATTGTGGTTGCATTTTGGGCTGGAGCTTCTTGTGGTTTGAGGCCTGGCTTGCTCCAACCCCTGGTCTTGACAGTCTCCTGGATGTCTGCTGGATTTTGGTTGCCTTTTGGGCTGGAGCTTCTCATGGTGTGAGGCCTGGCTTGTTCCAACCCCTACCATTGGTATTCTCCCGCATGTGGGCTGGATTTTGTCTGTATTTCGAGCTGGAGCTTCTCGTGGTTTGAGGCCTGGCTTTCTCCACCCCCTGCCATTTATATTCTCCTGGATGTGGGCTGGATTTTGGCTGCCTTTTGGGCTGGAGGTTCTCGTGGTTTGAGGCCTGGCTTGCTCCACCCCCTGCTCTTGATATTCTCCCAGATGTGGGCTGTATATTGGCTGACTTTGGGCTGGAGCTTCTCATAGTTTGAGGCCTGGCTTTCTCCACCCCCTGCCACTGATATTCTCCTGGATGTGGGTTGCATTTTAGCTGCCTTTTGGGCTGGAGATTCTCATGGTTTGAGGCCTGGCATTCTCCATCCTCTGCTCTTGATATTCTAGTCGAGTTGGGCTGGATTTTAGCTGCATTTAGTGCTGGAGCTTCTCGTGATTTGAGGCCTGGCTTGCTCCACCCCCTGCTCTTGATATTCTCCTGGATGTGGGCTGGATTTTGGCTGCCTTTTGGGCTGGAGCTTCTCGTGGTTTGAGGCCTGGCTTGCTCCACCCCCTGCTCTTGATATTCTCCCGGATGTGGGCTAGATTTTGGCTGCCTTTTGGGCTGGAGCTTCTCGTGGTTTTTGGCCTGGCTTGCTCCACCCCCTGCCATTGATATTCTCCGGGATGCGGGCTGGATTTTGGCTGCATTTTGGGTTGGAGCTTCCAGTGGTTTGAGGCCTGGCTTGCTCCACCCCCTGCTCTTGATAGTCTCCTGGATGTTTGCTGGATTTTGGCTGCATTTAGAGCTGGAGCTTCTCGTGGTTTGAGGCCTGGGTTTCTCAACCCGATGCTCTTCCTATTCTCCTGGATGAGGTCTGGATTTTGGCTGTCTTTTGGGCTGGAGCTTCTCGTGGTTTGAGGCCTGCTTTGCTCCACCCCCTGCTCTTCAAATTCTCCTCGAGTTGCGCTGGGTTTTAGCTGCATTTAGTGCTGGAGCTTCTCGTGGTTTGAGGCCTGCCTTGCTCCAACCCTACTCTTGAGATTCTCCCGGATGTGGACTGGATTTTGGCTGTATTTCGAGCTGGAGCTTCTCCTGGTTTGAGGCCTGGCTTGCTCCAGCCCCTCCTCTTGAGATTCTCCCAGATGTGGGCTGCATTTTGGCTGCCTTTTGTTCTGGAGCTTCTCGTGGTTTGAGGCCTGGCTTGCTCCACCCCCTGCTCTTGAGATTTTCTCCCCGAGGTGGGCTGGATTTTGGCTGCATTTTGGGCTGGAGCTTCTCGTGGTTTGAGGCTTGGCTTGCTCCACCCCCTGCTCTTGAGATTCTCCCGGATGTGGACTGCAGTTTGGTTGCATTTTTGGGCTGGAGCTTCTCGTGGTTTGAGGCCTGGCTTTCTCCACCCCCTGCCATTTATATTCTCCTGGATGTGGGCTGGATTTTGGCTGCATTTTGGGCTGGAGCTTCTCGTGGTTTGAGGCCTGGCTTGCTCCACCCACTGCTCTTGATATTCTCCCGGATGTGGGCTGCATTTTGGCTGCATTTTTGGGCTGGAGCTTCTCGTGGTTTGAGGCCTGGCTTGCTCCACCCCCTGCTCTTGAGATTTTCCTGGATGTGGGCTGGATTTTGGCTGCATTTTGGTCTGGAGCTTCTCGTGGTTTGAGGCCTGGCTTGCTCCACCCCCTGCTCTTGATATTCTCCCGGATGTGGACTGCAGTTTGGTTGCATTTTTGGGCTGGAGCTTCTCGTGGTTTCAGGCCTGGCTTTCTCCACCCCCTGCCATTTATATTCTCCTGGATGTGGGCTGGATTTTGGCTGCATTTTGGGCTGGAGCTTCTCATGGTTTGAGGCCTGGCTTGCTCCACCCCCTGCTCTTGATATACTCCCGGATGTGGACTGCAGTTTGGTTGCATTTTTGGGAGGACCTTCTCGTGGTTTGGTGCCAGGCTTGCTCCACCCCCTTATCTTGATATTCTCCTGGATGTGGGCTGCATTTGGGCTGCCTTTTGGGCTGCAGCTTCTCGAGGTTTGAGGCCTGGCTTTCTCCACCCCCTGCCATTGAGATACTCCCGGATGTGGTCTGGATTGTGGTTGCATTTTGGGCTGGAGCTTCTTGTGGTTTGAGGCCTGGCTTGCTCCAACCCCTGGTCTTGACAGTCTCCTGGATGTCTGCTGGATTTTGGTTGCCTTTTGGGCTGGAGCTTCTCATGGTGTGAGGCCTGGCTTGTTCCAACCCCTACCATTGGTATTCTCCCGCATGTGGGCTGGATTTTGTCTGTATTTCGAGCTGGAGCTTCTCGTGGTTTGAGGCCTGGCTTTCTCCACCCACTGCACTTGATATTCTCCGAGATATTGGCTGCATTTTGGTGAATTTTGGGCTGGAACTTCTCGTGGTTTGAGGCCTGGCTTGGTCCACCACCTGCCATTGATATTCTCACGGATGTGGGCTCGATTTTGGCTGCCTTTTGGGCTGGAGCTTCTCGTGGTTTGAGGCCTGGCTTTCTCCACACCCTGCCATTGATATTCTCCCAGACGTGGGCTGTATTTTGGCTGCATTTTAGCTGCCTTTTGGGCTGGTGCTTCTCGTGGTTCGAGGCCTGGCATTCTCCATCCTCTGCTCTTGATATTCTAGTCGAGTTGGGCTGGATTTTAGCTGCATTTAGTGCTGCAGCTTCTCGTGGTTTGAGGCCTGGCTTGCTCCACCCCCTGCTCTTGAGATTCTCCTGGATGTGGGCTGGATTTTGGCTGCCTTTTGGGCTGGAGCTTCTCGTGGTTTGAGGCCTGGCTTGCTCCACCCACTGCTCTTGATATTCTCCGAGATATTGGCTGCATTTTGGCTGCCTTTTGGGCTGCGGCTTCTCATGGTGTTTTGAGGCCTGGCTTGCTCCACCCCCTGCTCTTGATATTCTCCCGGATGTGGGCTAGATTTTGGCTGCCTTTTGGGCTGGAGCTTCTCGTGGTTTTTGGCCTGGCTTGCTCCACCCCCTGCCATTGATATTCTCCGGGATGCGGGCTGGATTTTGGCTGCATTTTGGGTTGGAGCTTCCAGTGGTTTGAGGCCTGGCTTGCTCCACCCCCTGCTCTTGATAGTCTCCTGGATGTTTGCTGGATTTTGGCTGCATTTAGAGCTGGAGCTTCTCGTGGTTTGAGGCCTGGCTTGCTCCACCCCCTGCTCTTGATATTCTCCCAGATGTGGGCTGTATATTGGCTGACTTTGGGCTGGAGCTTCTCATAGTTTGAGGCCTGGCTTTCTCCACCCCCTGCCACTGATATTCTCCTGGATGTGGGTTGCATTTTAGCTGCCTTTTGGGCTGGAGATTCTCATGGTTTGAGGCCTGGCATTCTCCATCCTCTGCTCTTGATATTCTAGTCGAGTTAGGCTGGATTTTAGCTGCATTTAGTGCTGGAGCTTCTCGTGATTTGAGGCCTGGCTTGCTCCACCCCCTGCTCTTGATATTCTCCTGGATGTGGGCTGGATTTTGGCTGCCTTTTGGGCTGGAGCTTCTCGTGGTTTGAGGCCTGGCTTGCTCCACCCACTGCTCTTGATATTCTCCGAGATATTGGCTGCATTTTGGCTGCCTTTTGGGCTGCGGCTTCTCATGGTGTTTTGAGGCCTGGCTTGCTCCACCCCCTGCTCTTGATATTCTCCCGGATGTGGGCTAGATTTTGGCTGCCTTTTGGGCTGGAACTTCTCGTGGTTTTTGGCCTGGCTTGCTCCACCCCCTGCCATTGATATTCTCCGGGATGCGGGCTGGATTTTGGCTGCATTTTGGGTTGGAGCTTCCAGTGGTTTGAGGCCTGGCTTGCTCCACCCCCTGCTCTTGATAGTCTCCTGGATGTTTGCTGGATTTTGGCTGCATTTAGAGCTGGAGCTTCTCGTGGTTTGAGGCCTGGGTTTCTCAACCCGATGCTCTTCCTATTCTCCTGGATGAGGTCTGGATTTTGGCTGTCTTTTGGGCTGGAGCTTCTCGTGGTTTGAGGCCTGCCTTGCTCCACCCCCTGCTCTTCAAATTCTCCTCGAGTTGCGCTGGGTTTTAGCTGCATTTAATGCTGGAGCTTCTCGAGGTTTGAGGCCTGCCTTGCTCCACCCCCTACTCTTGAGATTCTCCCGGATGTGGACTGGATTTTGGCTGTATTTCAAGCTGGAGCTTCTCCTGGTTTGAGGCCTGGCTTGCTCCAGCCCCTCCTCTTGAGATTCTCCCAGATGTGGGCTGCATTTTGGCTGCCTTTTGTTCTGGAGCTTCTCGTGGTTTGAGGCCTGGCTTGCTCCAGCCCCTGCTCTTGAGATTTTTTCCCCGAGGTGGGCTGGATTTTGGCTGCATTTTGGGCTGGAGCTTCTCGTGGTTTGAGGCCTGGCTTGCTCCACCCCCTGCTCTTGAGATTCTCCCAGATGTGGACTGCAGTTTGGTTGCATTTTTGGGCTGGAGCTTCTCGTGGTTTGAGGCCTGGCTTTCTCCACCCCCTGCCATTTATATTCTCCTGGATGTGGGCTGGATTTTGGCTGCATTTTGGGCTGGAGCTTCTCGTGGTTTGAGGCCTGGCTTGCTCCACCCACTGCTCTTGATATTCTCGTGGATGTGGGCTGCATTTTGGCTGCATTTTTGGGCTGGAGCTTCTCGTGGTTTGAGGCCTGGCTTTCTCCACCCCCTGCTCTTGAGATTTTCCTGGATGTGGGCTGGATTTTGGCTGCATTTTGGGCTGGAGCTTCTCGTGGTTTGAGGCCTGGCTTGCTCCACCCCCTGCTCTTGATATTCTCCCGGATGTGGACTGCAGTTTGGTTGCATTTTTGGGCTGGAGCTTCTCGTGGTTTGAGGCCTGGCTTGCTCCACCCCCTGCTCTTGATATTCTCCCGGATGTGGACTGCAGTTTGGTTGCATTTTTGGGAGGACCTTCTCGTGGTTTGGGGCCAGGCTTGCTCCACCCCCTGCTCTTGATATTCTCCTGGTGGTGGGCTGGATTTTGGCTGCGTTTTGGGCTGGAGCTCCTCGTGGTTTGAGGCCTGGCTTTCTCCACCCCCTGCCATTTATATTCTCCTGGATGTGGGCTGGATTTTGGCTGCCTTTTGGGCTGGAGGTTCTCGTGGTTTGAGGCCTGGCTTGCTCCACCCCCTGCTCTTGATATTCTCCCAGATGTGGGCTGTATATTGGCTGACTTTGGGCTGGAGCTTCTCATAGTTTGAGGCCTGGCTTTCTCCACCCCCTGCCACTGATATTCTCCTGGATGTGGGTTGCATTTTAGCTGCCTTTTGGGCTGGAGATTCTCATGGTTTGAGGCCTGGCATTCTCCATCCTCTGCTCTTGATATTCTAGTCGAGTTGGGCTGGATTTTAGCTGCATTTAGTGCTGGAGCTTCTCGTGATTTGAGGCCTGTCTTGCTCCACCCCCTGCTCTTGATATTCTCCTGGATGTGGGCTGGATTTTGGCTGCCTTTTGGGCTGGAGCTTCTCGTGGTTTGAGGCCTGGCTTGCTCCACCCACTGCTCTTGATATTCTCCGAGATATTGGCTGCATTTTGGCTGCCTTTTGGGCTGCGGCTTCTCATGGTGTTTTGAGGCCTGGCTTGCTCCACCCCCTGCTCTTGATATTCTCCCGGATGTGGGCTAGATTTTGGCTGCCTTTTGGGCTGGAGCTTCTCGTGGTTTTTGGCCTGGCTTGCTCCACCCCCTGCCATTGATATTCTCCGGGATGCGGGCTGGATTTTGGCTGCATTTTGGGTTGGAGCTTCCAGTGGTTTGAGGCCTGGCTTGCTCCACCCCCTGCTCTTGATAGTCTCCTGGATGTTTGCTGGATTTTGGCTGCATTTAGAGCTGGAGCTTCTCGTGGTTTGAGGCCTGGGTTTCTCAACCCGATGCTCTTCCTATTCTCCTGGATGAGGTCTGGATTTTGGCTGTCTTTTGGGCTGGAGCTTCTCGTGGTTTGAGGCCTGCTCTGCTCCACCCCCTGCTCTTCAAATTCTCCTCGAGTTGCGCTGGGTTTTAGCTGCATTTAGTGCTGGAGCTTCTCGTGGTTTGAGGCCTGCCTTCCTCCACCCCCTACTCTTGAGATTCTCCCGGATGTGGACTGGATTTTGGCTGTATTTCGAGCTGGAGCTTCTCCTGGTTTGAGGCCTGGCTTGCTCCAGCCCCTCCTCTTGAGATTCTCCCAGATGTGGGCTGCATTTTGGCTGCCTTTTGTTCTGGAGCTTCTCGTGGTTTGAGGCCTGGCTTGCTCCACCCCCTGCTCTTGAGATTCTCCCGGATGTGGACTGCAGTTTGGTTGCATTTTTGGGCTGGAGCTTCTCGTGGTTTGAGGCCTGGCTTGCTCCACCCCCTGCTCTTGAGATTCTCCTGGATGTGGGCTGGATTTTGGCTGCATTTTGGGCTGGAGCTTCTCGTGGTTTGAGGCCTGGCTTGCTCCACCCACTGCTCTTGATATTCTCGTGGATGTGGGCTGCATTTTGGCTGCATTTTTGGGCTGGAGCTTCTCGTGGTTTCAGGCCTGGCTTGCTCCACCCCCTGCCATTTATATTCTCCTGGATGTGGGCTGGATTTTGGCTGCCTTTTGGGCTGGAGGTTCTCGTGGTTTGAGGCCTGGCTTGCTCCACCCCCTGCTCTTGATATTCTCCCGGATGTGGGCTAGATTTTGGCTGCCTTTTGGGCTGGAGCTTCTCGTGGTTTTTGGCCTGGCTTGCTCCACCCCCTGCCATTGATATTCTCCGGGATGCGGGCTGGATTTTGGCTGCATTTTGGGTTGGAGCTTCCAGTGGTTTGAGGCCTGGCTTGCTCCACCCCCTGCTCTTGATAGTCTCCTGGATGTTTGCTGGATTTTGGCTGCATTTAGAGCTGGAGCTTCTCGTGGTTTGAGGCCTGGCTTTCTCCACCCCCTGCCATTTATATTCTCCTGGATGTGGGCTGGATTTTGGCTGCCTTTTGGGCTGGAGGTTCTCGTGGTTTGAGGCCTGGCTTGCTCCACCCCCTGCTCTTGATATTCTCCCAGATGTGGGCTGTATATTGGCTGACTTTGGGCTGGAGCTTCTCATAGTTTGAGGCCTGGCTTTCTCCACCCCCTGCCACTGATATTCTCCTGGATGTGGGTTGCATTTTAGCTGCCTTTTGGGCTGGAGATTCTCATGGTTTGAGGCCTGGCATTCTCCATCCTCTGCTCTTGATATTCTAGTCGAGTTAGGCTGGATTTTAGCTGCATTTAGTGCTGGAGCTTCTCGTGATTTGAGGCCTGGCTTGCTCCACCCCCTGCTCTTGATATTCTCCTGGATGTGGGCTGGATTTTGGCTGCCTTTTGGGCTGGAGCTTCTCGTGGTTTGAGGCCTGGCTTGCTCCACCCACTGCTCTTGATATTCTCCGAGATATTGGCTGCATTTTGGCTGCCTTTTGGGCTGCGGCTTCTCATGGTGTTTTGAGGCCTGGCTTGCTCCACCCCCTGCTCTTGATATTCTCCCGGATGTGGGCTAGATTTTGGCTGCCTTTTGGGCTGGAGCTTCTCGTGGTTTTTGGCCTGGCTTGCTCCACCCCCTGCCATTGATATTCTCCGGGATGCGGGCTGGATTTTGGCTGCATTTTGGGTTGGAGCTTCCAGTGGTTTGAGGCCTGGCTTGCTCCACCCCCTGCTCTTGATAGTCTCCTGGATGTTTGCTGGATTTTGGCTGCATTTAGAGCTGGAGCTTCTCGTGGTTTGAGGCCTGGGTTTCTCAACCCGATGCTCTTCCTATTCTCCTGGATGAGGTCTGGATTTTGGCTGTCTTTTGGGCTGGAGCTTCTCGTGGTTTGAGGCCTGCCTTGCTCCACCCCCTGCTCTTCAAATTCTCCTCGAGTTGCGCTGGGTTTTAGCTGCATTTAGTGCTGGAGCTTCTCGAGGTTTGAGGCCTGCCTTGCTCCACCCCCAGCTCTTGATATTCTCCCGGATGTGGGCTAGATTTTGGCTGCCTTTTGGGCTGGAGCTTCTCGTGGTTTTTGGCCTGGCTTGCTCCACCCCCTGCCATTGATATTCTCCGGGATGCGGGCTGGATTTTGGCTGCATTTTGGGTTGGAGCTTCCAGTGGTTTGAGGCCTGGCTTGCTCCACCCCCTGCTCTTGATAGTCTCCTGGATGTTTGCTGGATTTTGGCTGCATTTAGAGCTGGAGCTTCTCGTGGTTTGAGGCCTGGGTTTCTCAACCCGATGCTCTTCCTATTCTCCTGGATGAGGTCTGGATTTTGGCTGTCTTTTGGGCTGGAGCTTCTCGTGGTTTGAGGCCTGCTTTGCTCCACCCCCTGCTCTTCAAATTCTCCTCGAGTTGCGCTGGGTTTTAGCTGCATTTAGTGCTGGAGCTTCTCGTGGTTTGAGGCCTGCCTTGCTCCACCCCCTACTCTTGAGATTCTCCCGGATGTGGACTGGATTTTGGCTGTATTTCGAGCTGGAGCTTCTCCTGGTTTGAGGCCTGGCTTGCTCCAGCCCCTCCTCTTGAGATTCTCCCAGATGTGGGCTGCATTTTGGCTGCCTTTTGTTCTGGAGCTTCTCGTGGTTTGAGGCCTGGCTTGCTCCACCCCCTGCTCTTGAGATTTTCTCCCCGAGGTGGGCTGGATTTTGGCTGCATTTTGGGCTGGAGCTTCTCGTGGTTTGAGGCCTGGCTTGCTCCACCCACTGCTCTTGATATTCTCGTGGATGTGGGCTGCATTTTGGCTGCATTTTTGGGCTGGAGCTTCTCGTGGTTTGAGGCCTGGCTTGCTCCACCCCCTGCTCTTGAGATTTTCCTGGATGTGGGCTGGATTTTGGCTGCATTTTGGGCTGGAGCTTCTCGTGGTTTGAGGCCTGGCTTGCTCCACCCCCTGCTCTTGATATTCTCCCGGATGTGGACTGCAGTTTGGTTGCATTTTTGGGCTGGAGCTTCTCGTGGTTTCAGGCCTGGCTTTCTCCACCCCCTGCCATTTATATTCTCCGGGATGTGGGCTGGATTTTGGCTGCCTTTTGGGCTGGAGCTTCTCGTGGTTTGAGGCCTGGCTTGCTCCACCCCCTGCTCTTGAAATTCTCCCAGATGTGGGCTGTATATTGGCTGACTTTGGGCTGGAGCTTCTCATAGTTTGAGGCCTGGCTTTCTCCACCCCCTGCCATTGAGATACTCCCGGATGTGGGCTGGATTTTGGCTGCCTTTTGGGCTGGAGCTTCTTGTGGTTTGAGGCCTGGCTTGCTCCACCCCCTGCTCTTGAGATACTCCCGGATGTGGTCTGGATTGTGGTTGCATTTTGGGCTGGAGCTTCTTGTGGTTTGAGGCCTGGCTTGCTCCAACCCCTGGTCTTGACAGTCTCCTGGATGTCTGCTGGATTTTGGTTTCCTTTTGGGCTGGAGCTTCTCATGGTGTGAGGCCTGGCTTGTTCCAACCCCTACCATTGGTATTCTCCCGCATGTGGGCTGGATTTTGTCTGTATTTCGAGCTGGAGCTTCTCGTGGTTTGAGGCCTGGCTTTCTCCACCCCCTGCCATTTATATTCTCCTGGATGTGGGCTGGATTTTGGCTGCCTTTTGGGCTGGAGGTTCTCGTGGTTTGAGGCCTGGCTTGCTCCACCCCCTGCTCTTGATATTCTCCCAGATGTGGGCTGTATATTGGCTGACTTTGGGCTGGAGCTTCTCATAGTTTGAGGCCTGGCTTTCTCCACCCCCTGCCACTGATATTCTCCTGGATGTGGGTTGCATTTTAGCTGCCTTTTGGGCTGGAGATTCTCATGGTTTGAGGCCTGGCATTCTCCATCCTCTGCTCTTGATATTCTAGTCGAGTTAGGCTGGATTTTAGCTGCATTTAGTGCTGGAGCTTCTCGTGATTTGAGGCCTGGCTTGCTCCACCCCCTGCTCTTGATATTCTCCTGGATGTGGGCTGGATTTTGGCTGCCTTTTGGGCTGGAGCTTCTCGTGGTTTGAGGCCTGGCTTGCTCCACCCACTGCTCTTGATATTCTCCGAGATATTGGCTGCATTTTGGCTGCCTTTTGGGCTGCGGCTTCTCATGGTGTTTTGAGGCCTGGCTTGCTCCACCCCCTGCTCTTGATATTCTCCCGGATGTGGGCTAGATTTTGGCTGCCTTTTGGGCTGGAACTTCTCGTGGTTTTTGGCCTGGCTTGCTCCACCCCCTGCCATTGATATTCTCCGGGATGCGGGCTGGATTTTGGCTGCATTTTGGGTTGGAGCTTCCAGTGGTTTGAGGCCTGGCTTGCTCCACCCCCTGCTCTTGATAGTCTCCTGGATGTTTGCTGGATTTTGGCTGCATTTAGAGCTGGAGCTTCTCGTGGTTTGAGGCCTGGGTTTCTCAACCCGATGCTCTTCCTATTCTCCTGGATGAGGTCTGGATTTTGGCTGTCTTTTGGGCTGGAGCTTCTCGTGGTTTGAGGCCTGCCTTGCTCCACCCCCTGCTCTTCAAATTCTCCTCGAGTTGCGCTGGGTTTTAGCTGCATTTAGTGCTGGAGCTTCTCGAGGTTTGAGGCCTGCCTTGCTCCACCCCCAGCTCTTGATATTCTCCCGGATGTGGGCTAGATTTTGGCTGCCTTTTGGGCTGGAGCTTCTCGTGGTTTTTGGCCTGGCTTGCTCCACCCCCTGCCATTGATATTCTCCGGGATGCGGGCTGGATTTTGGCTGCATTTTGGGTTGGAGCTTCCAGTGGTTTGAGGCCTGGCTTGCTCCACCCCCTGCTCTTGATAGTCTCCTGGATGTTTGCTGGATTTTGGCTGCATTTAGAGCTGGAGCTTCTCGTGGTTTGAGGCCTGGGTTTCTCAACCCGATGCTCTTCCTATTCTCCTGGATGAGGTCTGGATTTTGGCTGTCTTTTGGGCTGGAGCTTCTCGTGGTTTGAGGCCTGCTTTGCTCCACCCCCTGCTCTTCAAATTCTCCTCGAGTTGCGCTGGGTTTTAGCTGCATTTAGTGCTGGAGCTTCTCGTGGTTTGAGGCCTGCCTTGCTCCACCCCCTACTCTTGAGATTCTCCCGGATGTGGACTGGATTTTGGCTGTATTTCGAGCTGGAGCTTCTCCTGGTTTGAGGCCTGGCTTGCTCCAGCCCCTCCTCTTGAGATTCTCCCAGATGTGGGCTGCATTTTGGCTGCCTTTTGTTCTGGAGCTTCTCGTGGTTTGAGGCCTGGCTTGCTCCACCCCCTGCTCTTGAGATTTTCTCCCCGAGGTGGGCTGGATTTTGGCTGCATTTTGGGCTGGAGCTTCTCGTGGTTTGAGGCCTGGCTTGCTCCACCCACTGCTCTTGATATTCTCGTGGATGTGGGCTGCATTTTGGCTGCATTTTTGGGCTGGAGCTTCTCGTGGTTTGAGGCCTGGCTTGCTCCACCCCCTGCTCTTGAGATTTTCCTGGATGTGGGCTGGATTTTGGCTGCATTTTGGGCTGGAGCTTCTCGTGGTTTGAGGCCTGGCTTGCTCCACCCCCTGCTCTTGATATTCTCCCGGATGTGGACTGCAGTTTGGTTGCATTTTTGGGCTGGAGCTTCTCGTGGTTTCAGGCCTGGCTTTCTCCACCCCCTGCCATTTATATTCTCCGGGATGTGGGCTGGATTTTGGCTGCCTTTTGGGCTGGAGCTTCTCGTGGTTTGAGGCCTGGCTTGCTCCACCCCCTGCTCTTGAAATTCTCCCAGATGTGGGCTGTATATTGGCTGACTTTGGGCTGGAGCTTCTCATAGTTTGAGGCCTGGCTTTCTCCACCCCCTGCCATTGAGATACTCCCGGATGTGGGCTGGATTTTGGCTGCCTTTTGGGCTGGAGCTTCTTGTGGTTTGAGGCCTGGCTTGCTCCACCCCCTGCTCTTGAGATACTCCCGGATGTGGTCTGGATTGTGGTTGCATTTTGGGCTGGAGCTTCTTGTGGTTTGAGGCCTGGCTTGCTCCAACCCCTGGTCTTGACAGTCTCCTGGATGTCTGCTGGATTTTGGTTGCCTTTTGGGCTGGAGCTTCTCATGGTGTGAGGCCTGGCTTGTTCCAACCCCTACCATTGGTATTCTCCCGCATGTGGGCTGGATTTTGTCTGTATTTCGAGCTGGAGCTTCTCGTGGTTTGAGGCCTGGCTTTCTCCACCCACTGCACTTGATATTCTCCGAGATATTGGCTGCATTTTGGTGAATTTTGGGCTGGAACTTCTCGTGGTTTGAGGCCTAGCTTTCTCCACCCCCTGCCATTGATATTCTCACGGATGTGGGCTCGATTTTGGCTGCCTTTTGAGCTGGAGCTTTTCGTGGTTTGGGGCCAGGCTTTCTCCACCCCCTACTCTTGATATTCTCCCGGAGGTGGGCTGGGTTTTGGCTGTCTTTTGGGCTGGAGGTTCTCGTGTTTTGGGGCCTGGCTTTCTCCACCCCCTGCTCTTGATATTCTCCTGGATTTGGGCTGGAGTTTGGCTGCGTTTCGGGCTGGAGCTTCTCGTGGTTTGAGGCCTGGCTTTCTCCAGCCCCTGCTCTTGAGATTCTCCCGAATGTGGGCTGGATTTTGGCTGCCTTTTGGGCTGGAGCTTCTCATGGTTTGAGGCCTGGCTTGCTCCACCCCCTGCCATTGATATTCTCCCGGATGTGGGCTGCATTTTGGCTGCCTTTTGGGCTGGAGCTTCTCGTGGTTTGAGGCCTACCTTGCTCCACCCCCTGCCATTGATATTCTCCGAGATATTGGCTGCATTTTGGCTGCATTTTGGGCTGGAGCTTCTCGTGGTTTGAGGCCTGGCTTGCTCCAACCCCTGCCATTGATATTCTCCGGGATGTGGGCTAGATTTTGGCTGCATTTTGGGCTGGAGCTTCTCGTGGTTTGAGGCCTGGCTTGCGCCACCCCCTGCTCTTGAGATTCTCCCGGATGTTTGCTGGATTTTGGCTGCATTTTGAGCTGGAGATTCTCGTGGTTTGAGGCCTGTGTTTCTCCACCCCCTGCTCTTCATATTCTCCTGGATGAGGGCTGGATTTTGGCTGTCTTTTGGGCTGGAGCTTCTCGTGGTTTGAGGCCTGGCTTGCTCCACCCCCTGCTCTTGATATTCTCCCGGATGTGGGCTGGATTTTGGCTGCCTTTTGGGCTGGAGCTTCTCGTGGATTGAGGCCTGGCTTGCTCCACCCCCTGCTCTTCATATTCTCCTGGATGTGGGCTGCATTTTTGCTGAATTTCGGGATGGAGGTTCTCATAGTTTGAGGGCTGTCTTTCTCCAACCCCTTCTCTTCATATTCTCTTGGATGTGGGCTGGATTTTGGCTGCGTTTTGAGCTGCAGCTTCTCGTGGTTTGAGGCCTGGCTTTCTCCACCCCCTGCTCTTGATATTCTCCTCACTGTGGGCTGGATTTTGGCTGCCTCTCATGCTGGAGATTCTCGTACTTTGAGGCATGGCTTGTTCCACCCCCTGCTCTTGATATTCTCCCGGATGTGGGCTGGATTTTGGCTGCCTTTTGGGCTGGAGCTTCTCGTGGTTTGAGGCCTGGAATTCTCCACCGCCTGCTCTTGATATTTTCCTGGATGTGGGCTGGATTTTGTCTACATTTCGGGCTGGAGCTGCTCGTGGTTTCAGGCCTGGCTTTCTCCAAACCCTGCTCTTCATATTCTCCTGGATGTCAGCTGGAGTTTGGCTGAATTTTGAGCTGGAGCGTCTCGTGGTTTGAGGCCTGGCTTTCTCCACCCGCTGCTCTTGATATTCTCCTGGATGTGGTCTGGATTTTGGCTACATTACGGGCTGGAGCTTCTCGTGGTTTGAAGCCTGGCTTTCTCCACCCGTTGCTCTTGATATTCTCCTCAATTTGGGCTGGATTATGGCTGCAGTTCGGGATGGAGCTTCTCGTGGTTTGAGGCCTGGATTGCTCCACCCCCTGCTCTTGATATTCTCCTGGATATCAGCTTGATTTTGGCTGCATTTCGGGCTGGAGCTTCTCGTGGTTTGAGGCCTGGTTTCCTCCACCCCCTGCTCTTCATATTCTCCTGGATGTGGGCTGTATTTTGGCTGCCTTTCGCGCTGGAGATTCTCGTGGTTTGAGGCTTGGCTTTCTCCACCCCCTGCTCTTGATATTCTCCTGGATTTGGGCTGGAGTTTGGCTGCATTTCACGCGGGAGCTTCTCGTGCTTTGAGACCTGGCTTTCTCCAAACCCTGCTGTTCATATTCTGCTGGATGTGGGCTGTGTTTTGGCTGCATTTCGGGCTGGAGCTTCTCGTGGTTTGAGGCCTGGCGCTTCTCGTGGTTTGAGGCCTGGCTTTCTCCACCCCCTGCTCTTGATATTCTCCTGGATATTAGCTGGATTTTGCCTGCATTTCGGGCTGGAGCTTCTCGTGGTTTGATGCCTGGCTTTCTCCAAACACTGCTCTTCATATTCTCATGGATGTGGGCTCTGTTTTGGCTGCATTTTGGGCTGGAGCTTCTCGTGGTTTGAGGCCTGGGTGCAGGGGCTGCACCCAGCATGTCCCTTGGAGTGGGATGGCACTCAGAGCTCCACACCCCCCAGTTTGGGAAAGGAGAGAGCGGTCGACACGGCCTGGGCTGAAAACCCTCCTGGAGGCTCAGGTCTGCTCCCGTTGAGACATGCTGATATGTGACGGGAAGGCTTGCACCGGGCTCCGGGGGCATTTGAAGAGGTACCTTCCTAGCAAGATGCATATCTCCACAGCCATTTCTGTCTCTGGCGGGGGGAGCGTGTGCGTGCAGCTGTGTGCCGGGAACTGTGTTAACCCTTTGCTGGAGCTGCTGTGCTGATGGATGGAGAGTCGGGTCCTGCTGGGGAATGGTGTGATCTGACTGTGGGCCAGATGGGAATAGTGTGAAGGGACTTTGTGCAAAACTTGGGGGCAGCACCAGTTCAAAGCCCAAACTCCACAGGTTGTGCTCCTGTCCCCAATTCCTTAGGCATAAAGCGTTGGTCCGGTGTGGGGCCTGCGGTGGACCCAGCCGCAGGTGGATTTCTCTTGGGCGGAGTGTAGAAAGGCGTGGGAAGCCGAGGCCCCAGCGCAGGAGAGATCTGAGGGACAGATCTTGGTCTCTTCTTGAATGTCTCCTGGACTTGGGCTGCATTTTAGGCTGGAATTTCTCCTGGGCTTGGGCCTGAATTTCTCCTGTACGTGGGCTGGGATTTCTGTTGGGCTTGGGGCTGAATTTCTCCTGGACAGGGGCTGGATTTATGATGGAATTTCTTCTGGTTTTAGGCCTGAATTTATCTTAGCCCTGTTCTTGAAATTCTCCTGGATGTGGGATGGATATTGTCTGCTCTTGGGCTGGAATTTCTCCTGGACCTCGCCTGCATTTTAGGCTGGATTTTCTCCAGGACTCTAGGCCTAATTTTCAACCAAACTCCAGGAGAAATATCTCCTGAAATTGGACTGGATTTTGGTTGCTCTTGGGCTGGAATTTCTCCTGAACTTGGGCCTGAATTTCTCCTGCACGTGGGCTGGAATTTCTGTTGGGCTTGTGGCTGAATTTCTCCTGGACATGGGTTGGATTGATGCTGGAATTACTCACGGTTCGAGGCCTGAATTTCTCTAGGCCCTGTTCTTGAAATTCTCCTGGATGTGGGCTGGATTTTGGCTACATTACGGGCTGGAGCTTCTCGTGATTTGAGGCCTGGCTTTCTCCACCCGCTGCTCTTGATATTCTCCTGGATGTAGGCTCGAGTTTGGCTGCTTTTCGCGCTGGAGTCTCTCCTGGTTTGAGGCCTGGCTTTCTCGACCCAATTTCTCTTGATATTCTACTGGATATGGGCTGGATTTTGGCAGCGTTTAGCGCTGGAGCTTTTCGTGGTTTGAGGCCTAGCTTTCTCCACCCCTTGCTCTTGATATTCTCCTCTATTTGGGCTGGATTATGGCTTCAGTTCGGGATGGAGCTTCTCGTGGTTTGAGGCCTGGCTTGCTCCACCCCCTGCTCTTGATATTCTCTTGGATATGGGCTGGATTTTGGCTGCATTTCGGGCTGGAGCTTCTTGTGGTTTGAGGCCTGGCGCTTCTCGTGGTTTGAGGCCTGGATTTCTCCACCCCCTGCTCTTGATATTCTCCTGGATATCAGCTGGAGTTTGGCTTCCTTTTGAGCTGGAGCTTCCCGTGGTTTGAGGCCTGGTTTGCTCCACCACCTGCTCTTGATATTCTCCAAGATGTGTTCTGGATTTTGGCTGCCTTTTGGGCTGGAGCTTCTCGTGGTTTGAGGCCTAGCTTTCTCCAAACCCTGCTCTTGAGATTCTCCTCCATGTTGGCTGCACTTTGGCTGCCTTTTGGGATGGACCTTTTCGTGGTTTGAGGCCTGACGCTTCTCGTGGTTTGAGGCCTGGCTTTCTCCACCCTCTGCTCTTGATATTCTCCTGGATATCAGCTGGTTTTTGGCTACATTTCGGTCTGGAGATTCTCGTGGTTTGAGACCTGGTTTGCTCCACCCCCTGCTCTTGATATTCTCTTGGATGTGGGCTGAATTTTGGCTGCATTTCGGGCTGGAGCTTCTCGTGGTTTGAGGCCTGGCTTTCTCCACCCGCTGCTCTTGATATTCTCCTCTATTTGGGCTGGATTCTGGCTGCATTTTGAGCTGGAGCTTCTCGTGTTTTGAGGCCTGGCATTCTCCACCCCCTGCTCTTGATATTCTCCTGGATATCAGCTGGAGTTTGGCTGAATTTTTCGCTGGAGGCTCTCGTGGTTTGAGGCCTAGCTTTCTCCAAACCCTGCTCTTCATATTCTGCTGGATGTGGGCTGTGTTTTGGCTGCATTTTGGGCTGGAGCTTCTCGTGGTTTGAGGCCTGGTTTGCTCCGCCCCCTGCTCTTCATATTCTCCTCCATGTGGGCTGGATTTTGGCTACATTTAGGGCTGGAGTTTCTCGTGGTTTGAGGCCTGGCTTTCTCCAACCCCTGCTCTTGAGATTCTCCTCCATGTTGGCTGCACTTTGGCTGCGTTTTGGGCTGGAGCATCTCGCGGTTTGGGGACTGGCTTTCTCCAACCCCTGCTCTTGATATTCTCTTGGATGTGGGCTGGAGTTTGGCTGCATTTCAGGCTGGAGCTTCTCGTGGTTTGAGGCCTAGCTTTCTCCAAACCCTGCTCTTCATATTCTGCTGGATGTGGGCTCTGTTTTGTCTGCATTTCGGGCTGCAGCTTCTCGTGGTTTGAGGCCTGGTTTCCTCCGCCCCCTGCTCTTGATATTCTTCCGGATGTGGCATCGAGTTTGGCTGAATTTTTCGTTGGAGCCTCTCGTGTTTTGAGGCCTGGCTTTCTCCACCACCTGCTCTTGATATTCTCCTGGATATCAGCTTGATTTTGGCTGCATTTCGGGATGGAGCTTCTTGTGGTTTGAGGCCTGGCTTTCTCCACCCCCTTGTCTTGATATTCTCCTGGATGTGGGCTGGATTTTGGCTGCATTTCGGGCTGGAGCTTCTCGTGGTTTGAGGCCTGGCGCTTCTCGTGGTTTGAGGCCTGGCGCTTCTCGTGGTTTGAGGCCTGGCTTTCTCCACCCCCTGCTCTTGATATTCTCCTCCATGTTGGCTGCATTTTGGATGACTTTTATGCTGCAGATTCTCGTGGTTTGAGGCCTGGCTTGCTCCACCCCCTGCTCTTGATATTCTCCTGGATATCAGCTTGATTTTGGCTGCATTTCGGGCTGGAACTTCTCGTGGTTTGAGGCCTGGGTTTCTCCACCCCCTGCTCTTGATATTCTCCTGGATGTGGGCTGGGTTTTGGCTTCCTTTCGGAATGGATCTTCTCATAGTTTGAGGCCTGCCTTGCTCCACCCCCTGCTCTTGATATTCTCCTGGATGTGGGCTGGATTTTGGCTGCCTTTCGCGCTGGAGCTTCTCGTGGTTTAAGGCTTGGTTTTCTCCACCCCATGCTCTTGATATTCTCCTGGATTTGGTCTGGAGTTTGGCTGCATTTCAGGCGGGAGATTCTCGTGCTTTGAGACCTGGTTTCTCCAAACCCTGCTCTTCATATTCTGCTGGATGTGGGCTGTGTTTTGGCTGCATTTCGGGCTGGAGATTCTCGTGGTTTGAGGCCTGGCGCTTCTCGTGTTTTGAGGCCTGGCTTTCTCCACCACCTGCTCTTGATATTCTCCTGGATATCAGCTTGATTTTGGCTGCATTTCGGGCTGGAACGTCTCGTGGTTTGAGGCCTGGGTTTCTCCACCCCCTGCTCTTGATATTCTCCTGAATGTGGGCTGGATTTTGGCTACATTTTGGGCTGGAGCTTCTCGTGGTTTGAGGCCTGAAGCTTCTCGTGGTTTGAGGCCTGGCTTTCTCCAACCCCTGCTCTTGAGATTCTCCTCCATGTTGGCTGCATTTTGGCTGCCTTTTGGGCTGGACCTTCTCGTGGTTTGAGGCCTGGCTTTCTCCACCCCCTGCTCTTGATATTCTCCTGGATGGGGGCTGGATTTTGGCTGCATTTCGGGCTGGAGATTCTCGTGGTTTGAGACCTGGTTTGCTCCAACCCCTGCTCTTGATATTCTCCTCAATGTGGGCTCGATTCTGGCTGCATTTTGAGCTGGAGCTTCTCGTGGTTGAAGGCCTGGCTTTCACCACGCCCTGCTCTTGATATTCTCCTGGATTTGGGCTGGATTATGGCTGCAGTTCGGGATGGAGCTTCTCGTGTTTTGAGGCCTGGCTTGCTCCACCACCTGCTCTTGATATTCTCCTCCATGTTGGCTGCATTTTGGCTGCCTTTTGGGCTGGACCTTCTCGTGGTTTGAGGCCTGGCTTTCTCCACCCCCTGCTCTTGATATTCTCCTCCATGTTGGCTGCATTTTGGATGAATTTTATGCTGCAGATTCTCGTGTTTTGAGGCATGGCTTGCTCCACACCCTGGTCTTGATATTCTCCTGGATATCAGCTGGAGTTTGGCTGAATTTTTCGCTGGAGCCTCTCTTGTTTTGAGGCCTGGCTTTCTCCACCACCTGATCTTTATATTCTCCTGGATATCAGCTGGAGTTTGGCTGCATTTCAGGCGGGAGCTTCTCGTGCTTTGAGACCTGGCTTTCTCCACCCCCTGCTCTTGATACTCTCCTGGATATCAGCTGGATTTTGGCTGCATTTCGGGCTGGAGCTTCTCGTGGTTTGAGGCCTGGCTTTCTCCAAAACCTCCTCTTCATGTTCTGCTGGATGTGGGCTCTGTGTTGTCTGCATTTTGGCCTGGAGCTTCTTGTGATTTGAGGCCTGGCTTTCTCCACCCGCTGCTCTTGAGATTTTCCTGGATGTGGGCTGGATTTTGGATAAAGTACGGGCTGGAGCTTCTCGTGGTTTGAAGCCTGGCTTTCTCCACCTCCTGCTCTTGATATTCTCCTGTATGTGGGCTGGGTTTTGGCTTCCTTTCAGAGTGGATCTTCTCATAGTTTGAGGCCTGGCTTGCTGCACCCCCTGCAATTGATATTCTCCTGGATGTAGGCTTTATTTTGGCTGCAGTTCGGGCTGGAGCTTCTCGTGGTTTGAGGCCTGGTTTTCTCTACCCCCTGCTCTTCATATTCTCCTGGATGTGGGCTGGATTTTGGCTGCCTTTCGCGCTGGAGTTTCTCGTGGTTTGAGGCTTGGCTTTCTCCACCCCCTGCTCTTGATATTCTCCTGCATTTGGGCTGGATTATGGCTTCAGTTCGGGATGGAGCTTCTTGTGTTTTGAGGCCTGGCTTTCTCCATCCTCTGCTCTTGATATTCTCCTCTATGTGGGCTGGATTCTGGCTGCATTTTGGGCTGGAGCTTCTCGTGGTTTGAGGCCTGGCTTTCTCCAACCCCTGCTCTTGATATTCTCCTGGATGTGCGCTGGATTTTGGCTGCCTTTTGGGCTGGAGCTTCTTGTGGTTTGAGGCCTGGCTTTCTCCAACCCCTGCTCTTGAGATTTTCCTCCATGTTGGCTGCACTTTGGCTTCCTTTTGGGCTGGAGCATCTCGTGGTTTGAGGCCTGGCTTTCTCCACCCCCTGCTATTGATATTCTCCTGGATGTGGGCTGGATTTTGGCTGCTTTTTGGGCTGGAGCTTCTTGTGGTTTGAGGCCTGGCTTTCTCCACCCCCTGCTATTGATATTTTCCTGGATGTGGGCTGGATTTTGGCTGCATTTCGGGCTGGAGCTTCTCGTGGTTTGAGGCCTGGCGCTTCTCGTGGTTTGAGGCCTGGCTTTCTCCACCCCCTGCTCTTTATATTCTCCTGGATATCAGCTGGATTTTGGCTGCATTTTGGCCTGGAGCTTCTTGTGATTTGAGGCCTGGCTTTCTCCACCCGCTGCTCTTGATATTCTCCTGGATGTGGGCTGGTTTTTGGATAAAGTACGGGCTGGAGCTTCTCGTGGTTTGAAGCCTGGCTTTCTCCACCCCCTGCCCTTTATATTCTCCTCCATGTTGGCTGGAGTTTGGCTGCATTTTGAGCTGGAGCTTCTTGTGGTTTGGGGACTGGCTTTCTCCAACCCCTTCTCTTGATATTCTCCCGGATGTGGGCTGGATTTTGTCTGCCTTTTGGGCTGGAGCTTCTCGTGGTTTTGGGCCTGGCTTTCTCCAAACCCTGCTCTTGATATTCTCCTGGATGTGGGCTGGGTTTTGGCTGCCTTTTGGGCTGGAGCTTCTCGTGGTTTGAGGCCTGGCTTTCTCCAAACCCTGCTCTTGATATTCTCCTGGATGTCAGCTGGAGTTTGGCTGCCTTTTGGACTGGAGCTTCTTGTGGTTTGAGGCCTGCCTTTCCCCACCCCCTGCTCTTGATATTCTCCTGTATGTGGGCTGGGTTTTGGCTTCCTTTCGGAGTGGATCTTCTCATAGTTTGAGGCCTGGCTTGCTGCACCCCCTGCAATTGATATTCTCCTGGATGTGGTCTGGATTTTGGCTGCCTTTCGCGCTGGAGCTTCTCGTGGTTTGAGTCTTGGCTTTCTCCACCCCCTGCTCTTGAGATTCTCCTGCATTTGGGCTGGATTATGGCTTCAGTTCGGGATGGAGTTTCTTGTGTTTTGAGGCCTGGCTTTCTCCACCCCCTGCTCTTGATATTCTCCTGTATGTGGGCTGGGTTTTGGCTTCCTTTCGGAGTGGATCTTCTCATAGTTTGAGGCCTGGCTTGCTGCACCCCCTGCAATTGATATTCTCCTCTATGTGGGCTGGATTCTGGCTGCATTTTGGGCTGGAGCTTCTCGTGGTTTGAGGCCTAGCTTTCTCCACCCCCTACTCTTTATATTCTCCTGGTTATCAGCTTGATTTTGGCTGCATTTTGGGCTGGAGCTTCTCATGGTTTGAGGCCTGGCTTTCTCCACCCCCTGCTCTTGAGATTCTCCTGGATGTGGGCTAGATTTTGGCTGCCTTTTGCGCTGGAGCTTCTCGTGGTTTGAACCTTGGCTTTCTGCACCCCCTGCTCTTGATATTCTCCTGGATGTTGGCTGGAGTTTGGCTGCATTTCAGGCTGGATATTCTCGTGGTTTGAGGCCAAGCTTTCTCCAAACTCTGCTCTTCATATTCTGCTGGATGTGGGCTGTGTTTTGGCTGCATTTTGGGCTGGAGCTTCTCGTGGTTTGAGGCCTGCCTTGCTCCACTCCCTGCTCTTGATATTCTCCTCCATGTGGGCTGGATTTTGGCAGACTTTTGGGCTGGAGCTTCCCGTGGTTTGAGGCCTGGATTTCTCCACCCCTTGCTCTTGATATTCTCCTGGATGTGGGATGGATTTTGGCTACATTTAGGGCTGGAGCTTCTCGTGTTTTGAGGCCTGACGCTTCACGTGGTTTGAGGCCTGGCTTTCTCCAACCCCTGCTCTTGAGTTTCTCCTCCATGTTGGCTGCATTTTGGCTGCCTTTTGGGCTGGAGCATCTCGCGGTTTGGGGACTGGCTTTCTCCAACCCCTGCTCTTGATATTCTCCTGGATGTGGGCTGGAGTTTGGCTGCATTTCAGGCTGGAGCTTCTCGTGGTTTGAGGTCTAGCTTTCTCCAAACCCTGCTCTTCATATTCTGCTGGATGTGGGCTGTGTTTTGGCTGCATTTTGGGCTGGAGCTTCTCGTGGTTTGAGGCCTGGTTTCCTCCGCCCCCTGGTCTTGATATTCTTCCGGATGTGGGCTGTATTTTGGCTGCCTTTTGGGCTGGAGCTTCTGGTGGTTTGAGGCCTGGCTTTCCCCACCCCTTTCTTTTCATATTCTCCTGGATGTGGGCTGGATTTTGGCTGACTTTCGGGCTGGAGCTTCTCGTGGTTTGAGGCCTGGCTTTCTCCAAAACCTGCTCTCCATATTCTGCTGGATGTGGGCTCTGTTTTGTCTGCATTTTGGCCTGGAGCTTCTTGTGATTTGAGGCCTGGCTTTCTCCACCCGCTGCTCTTGATATTCTCCTGGATGTGGGCTGGATTTTGTATAAAGTACGGGCTGGAGCTTCTCGTGGTTTGAAGCCTGGCTTTCTCCACCCCCTGCCCTTTATATTCTCCTCCATGTTGGCTGGAGTTTGGCTGCATTTTAAGCTGGACCTTCTCGTGGTTTGGGGACTGGCTTTCTCCAACCCCTTCTCTTGATATTCTCCCGGATGTGGGCTGGATTTTGTCTGCCTTTTGGGCTGGAGCTTCTCGTGGTTTTGGGCCTGGCTTTCTCCAAACCCTGCTCTTGATATTCTCCTGGATGTGGGCTGGGTTTTGGCTTCCTTTCGGAGTGGATCTTCTCATAGTTTGAGGCCTGGCTTGCTGCACCCCCTGCAATTGATATTCTACTGGATGTGGGCTGGATTTTGGCTGCAGTTCGGGCTGGAGCTTCTCGTGGTTTGAGGCCTGGTTTTCTCCACCCCCTGCTCTTGATATTCTCCTGGATGTGGGCTGGATTTTGGCTGCCTTTCGCGCTGGAGCTTCTCGTGGTTTGAGGCTTGGCTTTCTCCACCCCCAGCTCTTGATATTCTCGTGGATTTGGGCTGGATTATGGCTTCAGTTCGGGATGGAGCTTCTTGTGTTTTGAGGCCTGGCTTTCTCCACCCTCTGCTCTTGATATTCTCCTCTATGTGGGCTGGATTCTGGCTGCATTTTGAGCTGGAGCTTCTCGTGGTTTGAGGCCTGGCTTTCTCCACCCCCTACTCTTGATATTCTCTTGGATGTGGGCTGGATTTTAGCTGCCTTTTGGGCTGGAGCATCTCGCGGTTTGGGGACTGGCTTTCTTCAACACCTGCTCTTGATATTCTCCTGGATTTGGGCTGGAGTTTGGCTGCATTTCAGGCTGGAGCTTCTCGTGGTTTGAGGCCTAGCTTTCTCCAAACCGTGCTCTTCCTATTCTGCTGGATGTGGGCTGGATTTTGGCTGCCTTTTGGGCTAGAGTGTCTTGTGGTTTGAGGCCTGGCTTTCTCCACCCCCTGCTCTTGATATTCTCCTGGATATCAGCTGGAGTTTGGCTGCATTTTGGGCTGGAACTTCTCGTGGTTTGAGGCCTGGCTTTCTCCACCCCCTGCTCTTGATATTCTCCTGGATGTGGGCTAGATTTTGGCTGCCTTTCGCGCTGGAGCTTCTCGTGGTTTGAGGCTTCGCTTTCTGCACCCCCTGCTCTTGATATTCTCCTGGTTATCAGCTTGATTTTGGCTGCATTTTGGGCTGGAGCTTCTCGTGGTTTGAGGCCTGGCTTTCTCCACCCCCTGCTCTTGAGATTCTCCTGGATGTGGGCTAGATTTTGGCTGCCTTTTGCGCTGGAGCTTCTCGTGGTTTGATGTTTGGCTTGCTCCACCCCCTGCTCTTGATATTCTCGTGGATGTGGGCTGGAGTTTGGCTGCATTTCAGGCTGGATCTTCTCGTGGTTTGAGGCCTAGCTTTCTCCAAACTCTGCTCTTCATATTCTGCTGGATGTGGGCTGTGTTTTGGCTGCATTTTGGGCTGGAGCTTCTCGTGGTTTGAAGCCTGGTTTCCTCCGCCCCATGCTCTTGATATTTTCCTTGATTGTGGGCTGGATTTTGGCTACATTTAGGGCTGGAGCTTCTCGTGGTTTGAGGCCTGACGCTTCACGTGGTTTGAATCCTGGCTTTCTCCAACCTCTGCTCTTGAGATTCTCCCGCATGTTGGCTGCACTTTGGCTGCCTTTTGGGCTGAAACATCTCGCGGTTTGGGGACTGGCTTTCTCCAAACCCTGCTCTTCATATTCTGCTGGATATGGGCTCTGTTTTGGCTGCATTTTGGGCTGGAGCTTCTCGTGGTTTGAGGCCTGGTTTCCTCCGCCCTCTGCTCTTGATATTCTTCCGGATGTGGGCTGTATTTTGGCTGCCTTTTGGGCTGGAGCTTCTCGTGGTTTGAGGCCTGGCTTTCTCCACATCCTGCTCTTGATATTCTCCTGGATGTGGGCTGGATTTTGGCTGCATTTCGGGCTGGAGCTTCTCGTGGTTTGAGGCCTGCCGCTTCTCGTGGTTTGAGGCCTGGCTTTCTCCACCCCCTGCTCTTGATATTATCCTCCATGTTGGCTGCATTTTGGATGACTTTATGCTGCAGATTCTCGTGGTTTGAGGCCTGGATTGCTCCACATCCTGCTCTTGATATTCTCCTGGATGTGGGCTGGATTTTGGCTGACTTTAGGCTGGAGTGTCTTGTGGTTTGAGGCCTGGCTTTCTCCACCCCCTGCTCTTGATATTCTCCTGGATGTGGGCTGGATTTTGGCTGCCTTTCGCGCTGGAGGTTCTCGTGGTTTAAGGCTTGGCTTTCTCACCCCCCTACTCTTGATATTCTCCTGGATTTGGGCTGCATTTTGGCTGCATTTCAGGCGGGAGCTTCTCGTGCTTTGAGGCCTGGCGTTTCTCGTGGTTTGAGGCCTGGCTTTCTCCACCACCTGCTCTTGATATTCTCCTCCATGTTGGCTGCATTTTGGCTACCTTTTGGGCTGGAGTGTCTTGTGGTTTGAGGCCTGGCTTTCTCCACCCCTTGCTCTTCATATTCTCCTGGATATCAGCTGGAGTTTGGCTGAATTTTTCGCTGGAGCCTCTCTTGTTTTGAGGCCTGGCTTTCTCCACCACCTGCTCTTTATATTCTCCTGGATATCAGCTTGATTTTGGCTGCATTTCTGGCTGGAGCTTCTCGTGGTTTGAGGCCTGGCTTTCTCCATCCCCTGCTCTTCATATTCTCCTGGATGTGGGTTGTGTTTTGGCTTCCTTTCGGAATGGATCTTCTCATAGTTTGAGGCCTGGCTTGCTCCACCCCCTGCTCTTGATATTCTCCTGGATTTGGGGTGGAGATTGGCTGCATTTCAGGCGGGATCTTCTCGTGCTTTGTGACCTGGCTTTCTCCAAACCCTGCTCTTGATACTCTCCTGGATATCAGCTGGATATTGGCTGCATTTCGGGCTGGAGCTTCTCGTGGTTTGAGGCGTAACTTTCTCCAAACTCTGCTCTTCATATTCTGCTGTATGTGGGCTCTGTTTTGGCTGCATTTTGGGCTGGAGCTTCTCGTGGTTTGAGGCCTGATGCAACTCGTGGTTTGAGGCCTGGCTTTCTCCAACCCCTGCTCTTGAGATTCTCCTCCATGCTGGCTGCACTTTGGCTGCCTTTTGGGCTGGACCATCTTGTGGTTTCAGGCCTGACTTTCTCCACCCCCTGCTCTTGATATTCTCCTGGATATCAGCTGGATTTTGGCTGCATTTCGGGCTGGAGATTCTCGTGGTTTGAGACCTGGTTTGCTCCACCCCCTGCTCTTGATATTCTCGTGGATTTGGGCTGGATTATGGCTGCAGTTCGGGATGGAGTTTCTCCTGGTTTGAGGCCTGGCTTTCTCCACCCCCTGCTCTTGATATTCTCCTCTATGTGGGCTGCATTTTCGCTGCATTTTGAGCTGGAGCTTCTCGTGGTTTGAGGCCTGGCTTTCTCCACCCCCTGCTCTTGATATTCTCCCGGATGTGGGCTGGATTTTGGCTGCCTTTTATGCTGGAGTGTCTTGTGGTTTGAGGCCTGGATTTCTCCACCCCCTGCTCTTGATATTCTCCTCCATGTTGGCTGCATTTTGGATGACTTTTATGCTGCATATTCTCGTGGTTTGAGGCCTGGCTTGCTCCACACACTGCTCTTCATATTGTCCTAAATGTGGGCTGGATTTTGGCTGTATTTCGCGCCTGAGCTTCTTGTGGTTTGAGGCCTGGCTTTCTCCAAACCCTGCTCTTCATATTCTGCTGGATGTGGGTTGTGTTTTGGCTTCCTTTCGGAATGGATCTTCTCATAGTTTGAGGCCTGGCTTGCTCCAACCCCTGCTCTTGATATTCTCCCGGATGTGGGCTGGAGTTTGGCTGCATTTCAGGCTGGATCTTCTCGTGGTTTGAGGCGTGGCTTTCTCCACCCCCTGCTCTTGATATTCTCCTGGATGTGGGCTGTGTTTTTGTCTGTATTTCGAGCTGGAGCTTCTCGTGGTTTGAGGCCTGGTTTCCTCCGCCCCCTGCTCTTGATATTCTTCCGGATGTGGGCTGTATTTTGGCTGCCTTTGGGCTGGAGCTTCTCGTGGTTTGAGGCCTGGCTTTCTCCACCCCCTGCTATTGATATTCTCCTGGATGTGGGCTGGATTTTGGCTGCATTTCGGGCTGGAGCTTCTTGTGGTTTGAGGCCTGGCTTTCTCCACCCCCTGCTATTGATATTCTCCTGGATGTGGGCTGGATTTTGGCTGCATTTCGGGCTGGAGCTTCTCGTGGTTTGAGGCCTGGCGCTTCTCGTGGTTTGAGGCCTGGCTTTCTCCACCCCCTGCTCTTGATATTCTCCTCCATGTTGGCTGCATTTTGGATGACTTTATGCTGCAGATTCTCGTGGTTTGAGGCCTGTCTTGCTCCACATCCTGCTCTTGATATTCTCCTGGATGTGGGCTGGATTTTGGCTGACTTTTGGCTGGAGTGTCTTGTGGTTTGAGGCCTGGCTTTCTCCACCCCCTGCTCTTGATATTCTCCTGGATGTGGGCTCGAGTTTGGCTGAATTTTTCGCTGGAGCCTCTCGTGGTTTGAGGCCTGGCTTGCTCCACCACCTGCTCTTGATATTCTCCTGGATATCCGCTTGATTTTGGTTGCATTTTGGGCTGGAGCTTCTCGTGGTTTGAGGCCTGGCTTTCTCCACCCCCTGCTCTTGATATTCTCCTGGATGTGGGCTGGGTTTTGGCTTCCTTTCGGAATGGATCTTCTCATAGTTTGAGGCCTGGCTTGCTCCACCCACTGCTCTTGATATTCTCCTGGATGTGGGCTGGATTTTGGCTGCCTTTCGCGCTGGAGGTTCTCGTGGTTTAAGGCTTGGCTTTCTCACCCCCCTGCTCTTGATATTCTCCTGGATTTGGGCTGGATTTTGGCTGCATTTCAGGCGGGAGCTTGTCGTGCTTTGAGACCTGGCTTTCTCCAAACCCTGCTCTTCATATTCTGCTGGATGTGGGCTGTGTTTTGGCTGCATTTCGGGCTGGAGATTCTCGTGGTTTGAGGCCTGGTATTTCTCGTGGTTTGAGACCTGGCTTTCTCCGCCCCCTGCTCTTGATATTCTCCTGGATGTGGCCTGGATTTTGGCTACATTTAGGGCTGGAGCTTCTCGTGGTTTGAGGCCTGACGCTTCACGTGGTTTGAGGCCTGGCTTTCTCCAACCCCTGCTCTTGAGATTCTCCTCCATGTTGGCTGCACTTTGGCTGCCTTTTGGGCTGGAGCATCTCGTGGTTTGGGGACTGACTTTCTCCACCCCCTGCTCTTGATATTCTCCTGGATTTGGGGTGGAGATTGGCTGCATTTTGGGCTGGAGCTTCTCGTGGTTTGAGGCCTGGCTTTCTCCAACCCCTGCTCTTGATATTCTCCTGGATGTGGGCTGGGATTTGGCTTCCTTTCGGAATGGATCTTCTCATAGTTTGAGGCCTGGCTTTCTCCACCCCCTGCTCTTGATATTCTCCTGGATATCAGCTGGATTTTGGCTGCATTTCGGGCTGGAGATTCTCGTGGTTTGAGACCTGGTTTGCTCCACCCCCTGCTCTTGATATTCTCCTGGATTTGGGCTGGAGTTTGGCTGCATTTTAGGCTGGAGGTTCTCGTGGTTTGAGGCCTGGCATGTTCGACCCCCTGCTCTTGATATTCTCCAAGATGTGTCCTGGATTTTGGCTGCCTTTTGGGCTGGAGTTTCTCTTGGTTTGAGTCCTGGCTTGCTCCACCCCCTGCTCTTGATATTCTCCCTGATGTGGGCTGGATTTTGGCTGACTTTTGAGCTGGAGCTTCTCGTGGTTTGAGGCCTGGATTGCTCCACCCCCTGCTCTTGAGATTCTCCCAGATGTGACCTAGATTTTGGCTGCCTTTTGGGCTGGATCTTCTCGTGTTTTGAGGCCTAGTTTTCTCCAACCCTTGCTCTTGAGATTCTCCTGGATGTGGGCTGCATTTTGGCTGCCTTTTGGGCTGGAGCTTCTCGAGGTTTGAGGCCTGGCTTGCTCCACCACCTGCTCTTGATATTCTCTGAGATATGAGCTGGAATTTGGCTGCGTTTTGGGCTGGAGCTTCTCGTGGTTTGAGGCCTTGTTGCTCCACCCATTGCTCTTGATATTCTCCCGGATGTAGGGCTGCATTTTGGCTGACATTTCGGCTAGAGCTTCTTGTGGTTTCAGGACTGCCTTGCTCCACCCCCTGCTCTTGATATTCTCCCTGATATGGGCTGGATTTTGGCTGCCTTTTGGGCTGGAGCTTCTCGTGGTTTGAGTCCTGGCTTCCTCCACACTCTGCCATTGATATTCTCCCGGATGTAGGGCTGCATTTTGGCTGACATTTCGGCTAGAGCTTCTTGTGTTTTCAGGACTGGCTTGCTCCACCTCCTGCTCTTGAGATTCTCCTCCATGTGGGCTGAATTTTGGCTGCCTTTTGGGCTGGAGCTTCTCGTGGTTTGAGGCCTGGCTTGCTCCCCCCGGTGCTCATGAGATTCTCCCAGATGTAGGGCTGGAATTTGGCTAAATTTTGGGCTGGTGCTTCTCATGGTTTGAGTCCTGCCTTGCTCCACCCACTGCCATTGATATTCTCCCGGATGTGGGCTGGAATTTGGCTACATCTTGGGCTGGAGCTTCTCGTGGTTTGAGGCCTGGCTTGCTCTACCCCCTGCTCTTGATATTATCCTGGATGTGGGCTGGAGTTGGGCTGCCTTTTGGGCTGGAGCTTCTCGTGGTTTGAGGCCTTGTTGCTCCACCCATTGCTCTTGATATTCTCCCGGATGTAGGGCTGCATTTTGGCTGACATTTCGGCTAGAGCTTCTTGTGGTTTCAGGACTGGCTTGCTCTTCCCCCTGCTCTTGATATTCTCCTGGATGTGGGCTGGAATTTGGCTGCATTTTGGGCTGGAGCTTCTCGTGGTTTGAGGCCTGCCTTGCTCCACCCCCTGCTCTTGATATTCTCCCGGATGTTGGCTGCATTTTGGCTGCCATTTGGGCTGGAGCTTCTCGAGGTTTGAGGCCTGCCTTGCTCCACCCCCTGCTCTTGATATTCTCTTGGATGTTTGGTGGATTTTGGCTGCTTTTTGGGCTGGAGCTTCTCCTGGTTTGAGGCCTGGCTTGCTCCACCACCTTCTCTTGATATTCTCCTGCATGTGGGCTGCATTTTGGCTGCCTTTGGGGCTGGAGCTTCTCGTGGTTTGAGGCCTGGCTTGCTCCCCCCGGTGCTCATGAGATTCTCCCACATGTAGGGCTGGAATTTGGCTAAATTTTGGGCTGGTGCTTCTCATGGTTTGAGTCCTGCCTTGTTCCACCCACTGCCATTGATATTCTCCTGGATGTGGGCTGGAATTTGGCTACATCTTGGGCTGGAGCTTCTCGTGGTTTGAGGTCTGCCTTGCTCCACCCCCTGCTCTTGATATTATCCTGGATGTGGGCTGGAGTTGGGCTGCCTTTTGGGCTGGAGCTTCTCGTGGTTTGAGGCCTTGTTGCTCCACCCATTGCTCTTGATATTCTCCCGGATGTAGGGCTGCGTTTTGGCTGACATTTCGGCTAGAGCTTCTTGTGGTTTCAGGACTGGCTTGCTCTACCCCCTGCTCTTGATATTCTCCCGGATGTGGGCTGGAATTTGGCTGCATTTTGGGCTAGGACTTCTCGTGGTTTGAGGCCTGCCTTGCTCCACCCCCTGCTCTTGATATTCTCCCGGATGTTGGCTGCATTTTGGCTGCCATTTGGGCTGGAGCTTCTCGTGGTTTGAGGCCTGCCTTGCTCCACCCCCTGCTCTTGATATTCTCTTGGATGTTTGGTGGATTTTGGCTGCTTTTTGGGCTGGAGCTTCTCGTGGTTTGAGGCCTGCCTTGCTCCACCCCCTGCTCTTGATATTATCCTGGATGTGGGCTGGAGTTGGGCTGCCTTTTGGGCTGGAGCTTCTCGTGGTTTGAGGCCTTGTTGCTCCACCCATTGCTCTTGATATTCTCCCGGATGTATGGCTGCATTTTGGCTGACATTTCGGCTGGAGCTTTTTGTGGTTTCAGGACTGGCTTGCTCTACCCCCTGCTCTTGATATTGTCCCCGATGTGGGCTGGAGTTTCGCTACCTTTTGGGCTGGAGCTTTTCGTGGTTTGAGGCCTGGCTTGCTCCAACCCCTTCTCTTGATATTCTCCCGCATGTGGGCTGCATTTTGGCTGCCTTTTGGGCTGGAGCATCTCGTGGTTTGAGGCCTGGTTTGCTCCACCCCCTGCTCCTGATATTCTCCCTGATATGGGCTGGATTTTGGCTGCCTTTTGGGCTGGAGCTTCTCGTGGTTTGAGGCCTGGCTTCCTCCACACTCTGCCATTGATATTCTCCCGGATGTAGGGCTGCATTTTGGCTGACATTTCGGCTAGAGCTTCTTGTGTTTTCAGGACTGGCTTGCTCCACCTCCTGCTCTTGAGATTCTCCTCCATGTGGGCTGAATTTTGGCTGCCTTTTGGGCTGGAGCTTCTCGTGGTTTGAGGCCTGGCTTGCTCCCCCCGGTGCTCATGAGATTCTCCCAGATGTAGGGCTGGAATTTGGCTGCCTGTTGGGCTGGAGCTTCTCATTGTTTGAGGCCTGGCTTGCTCCACCCCCTGCTCTTGATATTCTCCTCCATGTGGGCTGAATTTTGGCTGCCTTTTGGGCTGGAGCTTCTCATGGTTTGAGGCTTGGCTTTCTCCACTAACGTGCTCTGGAGATTCTCCCGGATGTGGGCTGCATTTAGGCTGCCTTTTGGGCTGGAGCTTCTCGTTGTTTGAGGCCTGGCATGCTCCACCCCCTGCTCTTGATATTCTCCTCCATATGGGCTGGATTTTCGCTGCCTGTTGGGCTGGAGCTCCTCGTGGTTTGAGGCCTGACTTGCTCCACCCCCTGCTCTTGATATTCTCATGGATGTGGGCTGCATTTTGGCTGCCTTTTGGGCTGGAGCTTCTCGTGGTTTGAGACCTGGCTTCCTCCACCCTCTGCCATTGATATTCTCCCGGATGTAGGGATGCATTTTGGCTGACATTTCGGCTAGAGCTTCTTGTGTTTTCAGGACTGGCTTGCTCTACCCCCTGCTCTTGATATTGTCCCGGATGTGGGCTGGAGTTTGGCTGCGTTTTGGGCTGGAGCTTCTCGTGGTTTGAGGCCTGACTTTCACCAGACCCTGCTCTTGACATTCTCCTCCATGTGGGCTGGATTTTGGCTGCCTTTTGTGCTGAAGCTTCTCATGGTTTCAGGCTTGGCTTTCTCCACTAACGTGCTCTTGATATTCTCCCGGATGTGGGCTGCATTTTGGCAGCATTTTGGGCTGAAGCTTCTCATGGTTTGAGGCCTGGCTTGCTCCACCACCTGCTCTTGAGATTCTCTGGGATATGGGCTGGATTTTGGCTGCATTTTGGGCTGGAGCTTCTCGTGGTTTGAGGCCTGCCTTGCTCCACCCCCTGGTCTTGAGATTCTCCTGGATGTGGGCTGCATTTAGGCTGCCTTTTGGGCTGGAGCTTCTCGTTGTTTGAGGCCTGGCTTGCTCCACCCCCTGCTCTTGATATTCTCCCGGGTGTGGGCTGCATTTTGGCAGCATTTTGGGCTGAAGCTTCTCGAGGTTTGAGGCCTGGCTTGCTCCACCACCTGCTCTTGAGATTCTCCGGGATATGGGCTGGATTTTGGCTGCCTGTTGGGCTGGAGCTTCTCGTGGTTTGAGGCCTGGCTTTCTCCACCACCTGCTCTTGATATTCTCCTGGATGTGTTGTGCATTTTGGCTGCTTTTGGGGCTGGAGCTTCTCGTGGTTTGAGGCCTGGTTTGCTCCACCCCCTGCTCTTGATATTCTCCCTGATATGGGCTGGATTTTGGCTGCTTTTTGGGCTGGAGCTTCTCGTGGTTTGAGGCCTGGCTTCCTCCACACTCTGCCATTGATATTCTCCCGGATGTAGGGCTGCATTTTGGCTGACATTTCGGCTAGAGCTTCTTGTGTTTTCAGGACTGGCTTGCTCTACCCCCGGCTCTTGATATTGTCCCGGATGTGGGCTGGAGTTTGGCTGCCTTTTGGGCTGGAGCTTCTCGTGGTTTGAGGCCTGCCTTCCTCCACCCCCTGCTCTTGAGATTCTCCCGGATGTGGACTGCATTTTGGCTGCATTTTGGGCTGCAGCTTTTCGTGGTTTGAGGCCTGCCTTCCTCCATCCCCTGCTCTTGATATTCTTCCAGATGTGGGCTGGATTTTGGCTGCCTTTTGGGCTGGAGCTTCTCGTGGTTTGAGGCCTGGCTTTCTCCACTAACGTGCTCTTGAGATTCTCCCGGATGTGGGCTGGATTGTGGCTGACTTTGTGTTCTAGCTTCTCGTGGTTTGAGTCCTGGATTGCTCCACCCCCTGCTCTTGAGATTCTCCCGGAGGTGGGCTGCATTTTGGCTGCTTTTGGGCTGGAGCTTCTTGTGGTTTGAGGCCTGGCTTCCTCCACCCCCTGCTCTTGATATTCTCCCGGATGTGGGCTGCATTTTGGCTGCCTTTTGGGCTGGAGCTTCTCATGGTTTGAGACGTGCCTTGCTCCACCCCCTGCTCTTGAGATTCTCCCGGATGTGGGCTGCATTTAGGCTGCCTTTTGGGCTGGAGCTTCTCGTGGTTTGAGGCCTGGCTTGCTCCACCCCCTGCTCTTGAGATTCTCCCAGATGTGGGCTGCATTTTGGCTGCCTTTTGGGCTGGAGCTTCTCGTGGTTTGAGGCCTGGCTTTCTTCACCACCTGCTCTTGATATGCTCCGAGATATGAGCTGGATTTTGGCTGACTTTTGGGCTGGAGCTTCTCGTGGTTTGAGGCCTGGCTTCCTCCAAACCCTGCTCTTGATATTCTCCCGAATGTGGGCTGCATTTTGGCTGCCTTTTGTGCTGGAGCTTCTCATGGTTTGAGGATTGGCTTTCTCCACTAACGTGCTCTTGAGATTCTCCCAGATGTGGGCTGGATTTTGGCTGCCTTTTGGGCTGGAGCTTCTCGTGGTTTGAGGCCTGGCTTTCTCCACTAACGTGCTCTTGAGATTCTCCCAGATGTGGGCTGGATTTTGGCTGCGTTTTGGGCTGGAGCTTCTCGTGGTTTGAGGCCTGGATTGCTCCACCCCCTGCTCTTGAGATTCTCCCGGAGGTGGGCTGCATTTTGGCTGCCTTTTGGGCTAGAGCTTCTTGTGGTTTGAGGCCTGGTTTGCTCCACCCCCTGCTCTTGAGATTCTTCCGGATGTGGGCTGCATTTTGGCTGCATTTTGGGCTGGAGCTTCACATGGTTTGAGGCCTGGCTTCCTCCAAACCCTGCTCTTGATATTCTCCCGAATGTGGGCTGCATTTTGGCTGCACTTTGGGCTGGAGCTTCTCATGGTTTGAGACCTGCCTTGCTCCACCCCCTGCTCTTGAGATTCTCCCGGATGTGGGCTGCATTTAGGCTGCCTTTAGGGCTGGAGCTTCTCATTGTTTGAGGCCTGGCTTGCTCCAGCCCCTGCTCTTGATATTCTCCTCCATGTGGGCTGAATTTTGGCTGCCTGTTGGGCTGGAGCTTCTCCTGGTTTGAGGCCTGCCTTGCTCCACCCCCTGCTCTTGAGATTCTCCCGGACGTGGGCTGCATTTTGGCTGCCTTTTGGGCTGGAGCTTCTCGTGGTTTGAGGCCTGGCTTTCTTCACCACCTGCTCTTGATATGCTCCGAGATATGAGCTGGATTTTGGCTGAATTTTGGGCTGGAGCTTCTCGTGGTTTGAGGCCTGGCTTCCTCCAAACCCTGCTCTTGATATTCTCCCGAATATGGGCTGCATTTTGGCTGCCTTTTGTGCTGGAGCTTCTCATGGTTTGAGGCTTGGCTTTCTCCACTAACGTGCTCTTGAGATTCTCCCAGATGTGGGCTGGATTTTGGCTGAATTTTGGGCTGGAGCTTCTCGTGGTTTGAGGCCTGCCTTGCTCCACCCCCTGCTCTTGAGATTCTCCCGGATGTGGGCTGCATTTAGGCTGCCTTTTGGGCTGGAGCTTCTCGTTGTTTGAGGCCTGGCTTGCTCCACCCCCTGCTCTTGATATTCTCCCGGATGTGGGCTGCATTTTGGCTGCTTTTTGGGCTGGAGCTTCTCGTGGTTTGAGACCTGGCTTCCTCCACCCTCTGCCATTGATATTCTCCCGGATGTAGGGCTGCATTTTGGCTGACATTTCGGCTAGAGCTTCTTGTGTTTTCAGGACTGGCTTGCTCTACCCCCTGCTCTTGAGATTCTCCCGGATGTGGGCTGGATTTTGGCTGCCTTTTGGGCTGGAGCTTCTTGTGGTTTGAGGCCTGGCTTTCTCCACTAACGTGCTCTTGAGATTCTCCCGGATGTGGGCTGGATTGTGGCTGACGTTGTGTTGGAGCTTCTCGTGGTTTGAGTCCTGGATTGCTCCACCCCCTGCTCTTGAGTTTCTCCCAGATGTGACCTAGATTTTGGCTGCCTTTTGGGCTGGAGCTTCTCGTGGTTTGAGGCCTGCCTTGCTCCACCCCCTGCTCTTGAGATTCTCCCGGAGGTGGGCTGCATTTTGGCTGCCTTTTGGGCTGGAGCTTCTTGTGGTTTGAGGCCTGGCTTCCTCCAAACCCTGCTCTTGATATTCTCCCGGATGTGGGCTGCATTTTGGCTGCCTTTTGGGCTGGAGCTTCTCATGGTTTGAGACCTGCCTTGCTCCACCCCCTGCTCTTGAGATTCTCCCGGATGTGGGCTGCATTTAGGCTGATTCTTGGGCTGGAGCTTCTCGTGGTTTGAGGCCTGCCTTGCTCCACCGCCTGCTCTTGATATTCTCCTCCATGTGGGCTGAATTTTGGCTGCCTGTTGGGCTGGAGCTTCTCGTGGTTTGAGGCCTGGCTTGCTCCACCCCCTGCTCTTGAGATTCTCCTGGACGTGGGCTGCATTTTGGTTGCCTTTTGGGCTGGAGCTTCTCGTGGTTTGAGGCCTGGCTTTCTTCACCACCTGCTCTTGATATTCTCCCGGATGTGGGCTGCATTTTGGCTGCCTTTTGTGCTGGAGCTTCTCCTGGTTTGAGGCCTGACTTGCTCCACCCCTGCTCTTGATATTCTCCCGGATATGGGCTGCATTTTGGCTGCCTTTTGGGCTGGAGCTTCTCGTGGTTTGAGACCTGGCTTCCTCCACCCTCTGCCATTGATATTCGCCAGGATGTAGGGCTGCATTTTGGCTGACATTTCTGCTAGAGCTTCTTGTGTTTTCAGGACTGGCTTGCTCTACCCCCTGCTCTTGATATTGTCCCGGATGTGAGCTGGAGTTTGGCTGCCTTTTGGGCTGCAGCTTTTCGTGGTTTGAGGCCTGCCTTTCTCCATCCCCTGCTCTTGATATTCTTCCAGATGTGGGCTGGATTTTGGCTGCCTTTTGGGCTGGAGCTTCTCGTGGTTTGAGGCCTGGCTTTCTCCACTAACGTGCTCTTGAGATTCTCCCGGATGTGGGCTGGATTGTGGCTGACTTTGTGTTGGAGCTTCTCGTGGTTTGAGTCCTGGATTGCTCCACCCCCTGCTGTTGAGTTTCTCCCAGATGTGACCTAGATTTTGGCTGCCTTTTGGGCTGGAGCTTCTCGTGGTTTGAGGCCTGCCTTGCTCCACCCCCTGCTCTTGAGATTCTCCCGGAGGTGGGCTGCATATAGGCTGCCTTTTGGGCTGGAGCTTCTCGTGGTTTGAGGCCTGGCTTGCTCCACCCCCTGCTCTTGATATTCTCCTCCATGTGGGCTGAATTTTGGCTGCCTGTTGGGCTGGAGCTTCTCGTGGTTTGAGGCCTGGCTTGCTCCACCCCCTGCTCTTGAGATTCTCCTGGATGTGGGCTGCATTTTGGCTGCCTTTTGGGCTGGAGCTTCTCGTGGTTTGAGGCCTGGCTTGCTCCACTCACTGCTCTTGATATTCTCCCGGATGTAGGGCTGCATTTTGGCTGACATTTCGGCTAGAGCTTCTTGTGGTTTCAGGACTGGCTTGCTCTACCCCCTGCCCTTGATATTCTCCTGGATGTGGGCTGGAATTTGGCTGCGTTTTGGGCTGGAGCTTCTCGTGGTTTGAGGCCTGACTTTCACCAGACCCTGCTCTTGACATTCTCCTCCATGTGGGCTGCATTTTGGCTGCCTTTGGGGCTGGAGCTTCTCGTTGTTTGAGGCCTGGCTTGCTCCACCCCCTGCTCTTGATATTGTCCCGGATGTGGGCTGGAGTTTCGCTACCTTTTGGGCTGGAGCTTTTCGTGGTTTGAGGCCTGGATTGCTCCACCCCCTTCTCTTGATATTCTCCCGCATGTGGGCTGGATTTTGGCTGCCTTTTGGGCTGCAGCTTTTCGTGGTTTGAGGCCTGCCTTCCTCCATCCCCTGCTCTTGATATTCTTCCAGATGTGGGCTGGATTTTGGCTGCCTTTTGGGCTGGAGCTTCTCGTGGTTTGAGGCCTGGCTTTCTCCACTAACGTGCTCTTGAGATTCTCCCGGATGTGGGCTGGATTGTGGCTGACTTTGTGTTCTAGCTTCTCGTGGTTTGAGTCCTGGATTGCTCCACCCCCTGCTCTTGAGATTCTCCCGGAGGTGGGCTGCATTTTGGCTGCTTTTGGGCTGGAGCTTCTTGTGGTTTGAGGCCTGGCTTCCTCCACCCCCTGCTCTTGATATTCTCCCGGATGTGGGCTGCATTTTGGCTGCCTTTTGGGCTGGAGCTTCTCATGGTTTGAGACGTGCCTTGCTCCACCCCCTGCTCTTGAGATTCTCCCGGATGTGGGCTGCATTTAGGCTGCCTTTTGGGCTGGAGCTTCTCGTGGTTTGAGGCCTGGCTTGCTCCACCCCCTGCTCTTGAGATTCTCCCAGATGTGGGCTGCATTTTGGCTGCCTTTTGGGCTGGAGCTTCTCGTGGTTTGAGGCCTGGCTTTCTTCACCACCTGCTCTTGATATGCTCCGAGATATGAGCTGGATTTTGGCTGACTTTTGGGCTGGAGCTTCTCGTGGTTTGAGGCCTGGCTTCCTCCAAACCCTGCTCTTGATATTCTCCCGAATGTGGGCTGCATTTTGGCTGCCTTTTGTGCTGGAGCTTCTCATGGTTTGAGGATTGGCTTTCTCCACTAACGTGCTCTTGAGATTCTCCCAGATGTGTGCTGGATTTTGGCTGCCTTTTGGGCTGGAGCTTCTCGTGGTTTGAGGCCTGGCTTTCTCCACTAACGTGCTCTTGAGATTCTCCTGGATGTGGGCTGGATTTTGGCTGCGTTTTGGGCTGGAGCTTCTCGTGGTTTGAGGCCTGGATTGCTCCACCCCCTGCTCTTGATATTCTCCCGGAGGTGGGCTGCATTTTGGCTGCCTTTTGGGCTGGAGCTTCTTGTGGTTTGAGGCCTGGCTTGCTCCACCCCCTGCTCTTGAGATTCTTCCGGATGTGGGCTGCATTTTGGCTGCATTTTGGGCTGGAGCTTCACGTGGTTTGAGGCCTGGCTTCCTCCAAACCCTGCTCTTGATATTCTCCCGGATGTGGGCTGCATTTTGGCTGCAGTTTGGGCTGGAGCTTCTCATGGTTTGAGACCTGCCTTGCTCCACCCCCTGCTCTTGAGATTCTCCCGGATGTGGGCTGCATTTAGGCTGCCTTTAGGGCTGGAGCTTCTCATTGTTTGAGGCCTGGCTTGCTCCAGCCCCTGCTCTTGATATTCTCCTCCATGTGGGCTGAATTTTGGCTGCCTGTTGGGCTGGAGCTTCTCCTGGTTTGAGGCCTGCCTTGCTCCACCCCCTGCTCTTGAGATTCTCCCGGACGTGGGCTGCATTTTGGCTGCCTTTTGGGCTGGAGCTTCTCGTGGTTTGAGGCCTGGCTTTCTTCACCACCTGCTCTTGATATGCTCCGAGATATGAGCTGGATTTTGGCTGAATTTTGGGCTGGAGCTTCTCGTGGTTTGAGGCCTGTCTTCCTCCAAACCCTGCTCTTGATATTCTCCCGAATGTGGGCTGCATTTTGGCTGCCTTTTGTGCTGGAGCTTCTCATGGTTTGAGGCTTGGCTTTCTCCACTAACGTGCTCTTGAGATTCTCCCAGATGTGGGCTGGATTTTGGCTGAATTTTGGGCTGGAGCTTCTCGTGGTTTGAGGCCTGACTTGCTCCACCCCCTGCTCTTGAGATTCTCCCGGATGTGGGCTGCATTTAGGCTGCCTTTTGGGCTGGAGCTTCTCGTTGTTTGAGGCCTGGCTTGCTCCACCCCCTGCTCTTGATATTCTCCCGGATGTGGGCTGCATTTTGGCTGCTTTTTGGGCTGGAGCTTCTCGTGGTTTGAGACCTGGCTTCCTCCACACTCTGCCATTGATATTCTCCCGGATGTAGGGCTGCATTTTGGCTGATATTTCGGCTAGAGCTTCTTCTGTTTTCAGGACTGGCTTGCTCTACCCCCTGCTCTTGATATTGTCCCGGATGTGGGCTGGAGTTTGGCTGCCTTTTGGGCTGGAGCTTCTCGTGGTTTGAGGCCTGGCTTTCTCCCCTCGGTGCTCTTGAGATTCTCCCAGATGTAGGGCTGCATTTTGGCTAAATTTTGGGCTGGTGCTTCTCATGGTTTGAGGCCTGCCTTGCTCCACCCCCTGCTCTTGAGATTCTCCCGGATGTGGGCTGGATTTTGGCTGCATTTTGGGCTGGAGCTTCTCGTGGTTTGAGGCCTGGCTTTCTCCACTAACGTGCTCTTGAGATTCTCCCGGATGTGGGCTGGATTGTGGCTGACCTTGTGTTGGAGCTTCTCGTGGTTTGAGTCCTGGATTGCTCCACCCCCTGCTCTTGAGTTTCTCCCAGATGTGACCTAGATTTTGGCTGCCTTTTGGGCTGGAGCTTCTCGTGGTTTGAGGCCTGCCTTGCTCCACCCCCTGCTCTTGAGATTCTCCCGGAGGTGGGCTGCATTTTGGCTGCCTTTTGGGCTGGAGCTTCTTGTGGTTTGAGGCCTGGCTTCCTCCAAACCCTGCTCTTGATATTCTCCCGGATGTGGGCTGCATTTTGGCTGCCTTTTGGGCTGGAGCTTCTCATGGTTTGAGACCTGCCTTGCTCCACCCCCTGCTCTTGAGATTCTCCGGGATATGGGCTGGATTTTGGCTGCCTTTTGGGCTGGAGCTTCTCGTGGTTTGAGGCCTGGCTTGCTCCACCACCTGCTCTTGATATTCTCCTGGATGTGTTCTGCATTTTGGCTGCCTTTGGGGCTGGAGCTTCTCGTGGTTTGAGGCCTGGTTTGCTCCACCCCCTGCTCTTGATATTCTCCCTGATATGGGCTGGATTTTGGCTGCTTTTTGGGCTGGAGCTTCTCGTGCTTTGAGGCCTGGTTTGCTCCACCCCCTGCTCTTGAGATTCTCCCAGATGTGACCTAGATTTTGGCTGCCTTTTGGGCTGGAGCTTCTCGTGGTTTGAGGCCTGCCTTGCTCCACCCCCTGCTCTTGAGATTCTCCCGGAGGTGGGCTGCATTTTGGCTGCCTTTTGGGCTGGAGCTTCTTGTGGTTTGAGGCCTGGCTTGCTCCAAACCCTGCTCTTGATATTCTCCCGAATGTGGGCTGCATTTTGGCTGCCTTTTGTGCTGGAGCTTCTCATGGTTTGAGGATTGGCTTTCTCCACTAACGTGCTCTTGAGATTCTCCCAGATGTGGGCTGGATTTTGGCTGCCTTTTGGGCTGGAGCTTCTCGTGGGTTGAGGCCTGGCTTTCTCCACTAACGTGCTCTTGAGATTCTCCTGGATGTGGGCTGGATTTTGGCTGCGTTTTGGGCTGGAGCTTCTCGTGGTTTGAGGCCTGGATTGCTCCACCCCCTGCTCTTGATATTCTCCCGGAGGTGGGCTGCATTTTGGCTGCCTTTTGGGCTGGAGCTTCTTGTGGTTTGAGGCCTGGCTTGCTCCACCCCCTGCTCTTGAGATTCTTCCGGATGTGGGCTGCATTTTGGCTGCATTTTGGGCTGGAGCTTCACGTGGTTTGAGGCCTGGCTTCCTCCAAACCCTGCTCTTGATATTCTCCCGGATGTGGGCTGCATTTTGGCTGCACTTTGGGCTGGAGCTTCTCATGGTTTGAGACCTGCCTTGCTCCACCCCCTGCTCTTGAGATTCTCCCGGATGTGGGCTGCATTTAGGCTGCCTTTAGGGCTGGAGCTTCTCATTGTTTGAGGCCTGGCTTGCTCCACCCCCTGCTCTTGAGATTCTCCGGGATATGGGCTGGATTTTGGCTGCCTGTTGGGCTGGAGCTTCTCGTGGTTTGAGGCCTGCCTTGCTCCACCCCCTGCTCTTGAGATTCTCCCGGACGTGGGCTGCATTTTGGCTGCCTTTTGGGCTGGAGCTTCTCGTGGTTTGAGGGCTGGCTTTCTTCACCACCTGCTCTTGATATGCTCCGAGATATGAGCTGGATTTTGGCTGAATTTTGGGCTGGAGCTTCTCGTGGTTTGAGGCCTGTCTTCCTCCAAACCCTGCTCTTGATATTCTCCCGAATGTGGGCTGCATTTTGGCTGCCTTTTGGGCTGGAGCTTCTCATGGTTTGAGGCTTGGCTTTCTCCACTAACGTGCTCTTGAGATTCTCCCAGATGTGGGCTGGATTTTGGCTGAATTTTGGGCTGGAGCTTCTCGTGGTTTGAGGCCTGACTTGCTCCACCCCCTGCTCTTGAGATTCTCCCGGATGTGGGCTGCATTTAGGCTGCCTTTTGGGCTGGAGCTTCTCGTTGTTTGAGGCCTGGCTTGCTCCACCCCCTGCTCTTGATATTCTCCCGGATGTGGGCTGCATTTTGGCTGATATTTCGGCTAGAGCTTCTTGTGTTTTCAGGACTGGCTTGCTCTACCCCCTGCTCTTGATATTGTCCCGGATGTGGGCTGGAGTTTGGCTGCCTTTTGGGCTGGAGCTTCTCGTGGTTTGAGGCCTGGCTTTCTCCCCCCGGTGCTCTTGAGATTCTCCCAGATGTAGGGCTGCATTTTGGCTAAATTTTGGGCTGGTGCTTCTCATGGTTTGAGGCCTGCCTTGCTCCACCCCCTGCTCTTGAGATTCTCCCGGATGTGGGCTGGATTTTGGCTGCATTTTGGGCTGGAGCTTCTCGTGGTTTGAGGCCTGGCTTTCTCCACTAACGTGCTCTTGAGATTCTCCCGGATGTGGGCTGGATTGTGGCTGACCTTGTGTTGGAGCTTCTCGTGGTTTGAGTCCTGGATTGCTCCACCCCCTGCTCTTGAGTTTCTCCCAGATGTGACCTAGATTTTGGCTGCCTTTTGGGCTGGAGCTTCTCGTGGTTTGAGGCCTGCCTTGCTCCACCCCCTGCTCTTGAGATTCTCCCGGAGGTGGGCTGCATTTTGGCTGCCTTTTGGGCTGGAGCTTCTTGTGGTTTGAGGCCTGGCTTCCTCCAAACCCTGCTCTTGATATTCTCCCGGATGTGGGCTGCATTTTGGCTGCCTTTTGGGCTGGAGCTTCTCATGGTTTGAGACCTGCCTTGCTCCACCCCCTGCTCTTGAGATTCTCCCGGATGTGGGCTGCATTTAGGCTGCCTTTTGGGCTGGAGCTTCTCGTGGTTTGAGGCCTGCCTTGCTCCACCCCCTGCTCTTGATATTCTCCTCCATGTGGGCTGAATTTTGGCTGCCTGTTGGGCTGGAGCTTCTCGTGGTTTGAGGCCTGGCTTGCTCCACCCCCTGCTCTTGAGATTCTCCTGGATGTGGGCTGCATTTTGGCAGCCTTTTGGGCTGGAGCTTCTCGTGGTTTGAGGCCTGGCTTTCTTCACCACCTGCTCTTGATATGCTCCGAGATATGAGCTGGATTTTGGCTAACTTTTGGGCTGGAGCTTCTCGAGGTTTGAGGCCTGGCTTCCTCCAAACCCTGCTCTTGATATTCTCCCGAATGTGGGCTGCATTTTGGCTGCCTTTTGTGCTGGAGCTTCTCATGGTTTGAGGCTTGGCTTTCTCCACTAACGTGCTCTTGAGATTCTCCCAGATGTGGGCTGGATTTTGGCTGAATTTTGGGCTGGAGCTTCTCGTGGTTTGAGGCCTGGCTTGCTCCACCCCCTGCTCTTGAGATTCTCCCAGATGTGGGCTGCATTTTGGCAGCATTTTGGGCTGGAGCTTCTCGTTGTTTGAGGCCTGGCATGCTCCACCTCCTGCTCCTGATATTCTCCTCCATGTGGGCTGGATTTTGGCTGCCTTTTGGCCTGGAACTCCTCGTGGTTTGAGGCCTGGCTTGCTCCCCCCGGTGCTCTTGAGATTCTCCCAGATGTAGGGCTGCATTTTGGCTAAATTTTGGGCTGGTGCTTCTCATGGTTTGAGGCCTGACTTAAACCAGACCCTGCTCTTGACATTCTCCTGAATGTGGGCTGCATTTTGGCTGCCTTTTGGGCTGGAGCTTCTCGTGGTTTGAGGCCTGGCTTCCTCCAAACCCTGCTCTTGATATTCTCCCGGAGGTGGGCTGCATTTTGGCTGCCTTTTGGGCTGGAGTTTCTCATGGTTTGAGACCTGCCTTGCTCCACCCCCTGCTCTTGAGATTCTCCCGGATATGGGCTGCATTTAGGCTGCCTTTTGGGCTGGAGCTTCTCATTGTTTGAGGCCTGGCTTGCTCCACCCCCTGCTCTTGATATTCTCCTCCATGTGGGCTGAATTTTGGCTGACTGTTGGGCTGGAGCTTCTCGTGGTTTGAGGCCTGGCTTGCTCCACCCCCTGCTCTTGAGATTCTCCCGGAGGTGGGCTGCATTTTGGCTGCCTTTTGGGCTGGAGCTTCTCGTGGTTTGAGGCCTGGATTTCTTCACCACCTGCTCTTGATATGCTCCGAGATATGAGCTGGATTTTGGCTGACATTTCGGCTAGAGCTTCTCGTGGTTTGAGGCCTGGCTTGCTCCACCCCCTGCTCTTGAGATTCTCCTGGATGTGGGCTGCATTTTGGCTGCCTTTTGGGCTGGAGCTTCTCGTGGTTTGAGACCTGGCTTCCTCCACCCTCTGCCATTGATATTCTCCCGGATGTAGGGCTGCATTTTGGCTGACATTTTGGCTAGAGCTTCTTGTGTTTTCAGGACTGGCTTGCTCTACCCCCTGCTCTTGATATTGTCCCGGATGTGGGCTGGAGTTTGGCTGCCTTTTGGGCTGGAGCTTCTCCTGGTTCGAGGCCTGGCTTTCTCCACCCCCTACTCTTGATATTCTCCCGGATGTGGGCTGCATTTTCGCTGCATTTTGGGCTGGAGCTTCTCGTTGTTTGAGGCCTGGCTTGCTCCACCCCCTGCTCTTGATTTTCTCCTCCATGTGGACTGGATTTTGGCTGCCTGTTGGGCTGGAGCTTCTCGTGGTTTGAGGCCTGATTTGCTCCACCTCCTGCTCTTCATATTCTCCAGGATGTGGGCTGCATTTTGGCTGCCTTTTGGGTTGGAGCTTCTCGAGGTTTGAGGCCTGGCTTCCTAAACCCCCTGCTCTTGAGATTCTACGGGATATGGGCTGGATTTTGGCTGCATTTTGGGCTGGAGCTTCTCGTGGTTTTAGGCCTGGATTGCTCCACCCCCTGCTCTTGAGATTCTCCCAGATGTGGGCTGGATTTTGGCTGCCTTTTGGGCTGGAGCTTCTCCTGGTTCGAGGCCTGGCTTTCTCCACCCCCTACTCTTGATATTCTCCCGGATGTGGGCTGCATTTTCGCTGAATTTTGGGATGGAGCTTCTCGTGGTTTGAGGCCTGGGTTGCTCCACCCCCTGCTCATGATATTCTCCCGGATGTGGGCTGGATTTTGGCTGCCTTTTGGGCTGGAGCTTCTTGTGGTTTGAGGTCTGGATTTCTTCACCACCTGCTCTTGATATGCTCCGAGATATGAGCTGGATTTTGGCTGACATTTCGGCTAGAGCTTCTCGTGGTTTGAGGCCTGGCTTGCTCCACCCCCTGCTCTTGAGATTCTCCCGGAGGTGTGCTGCATCTTGGCTGCCTTTTGGGCTGGAGCTTCTCGTGGTTTGAGGCCTGGATTACTCCACCCCCTGCTCTTGATATTCTCCCTCATATGGGCTGGAGTTTGGCTGAATTTTGGGCTGGAGCTTCTCGTGGTTTGAGGCCTGGCTTGCTCCAATCCCTGCTCTTGAGATACTCCCGGATGTGGGCTGGATTTTGTCTGCATTTTGGTTTGGATCTTCTTCTGGTTTGAGGCCTGGCTTGCTCCACCCCCTGCTTTTGAGATTCTCCTTGATGTGGGCTGCATTTTGGCTGCCTTTTGGGCTAGAGCTTCTCGTTGTTTGAGGCCAGCCATGCTCCACCCCCTGCCATTGATATTCTCCCGGATGTAGGGCTGCATTTTGGCTGACATTTCGGCTAGAGCTTCTTGTGGTTTCACGACTGGCTTGCTCTACCCCCTGCTCTTGAGATTCTCCCGGATGTGGGCTGGAATTTGGCTGCCTTTTGGGCTGGAGCTTCTCGTTGTTTGAGGCCTGGCTTGCTCCACCCCATGCTCTTGATATTCTCCCGGATGTGGGCTGCATTTTGGCAGCATTTTGGGCTGGAGCTTGTCGTTGTTTGAGGCCTGGCATGCTCCACCCCCTGCTCTTTATATTCTCCTCCATGTGGCCTGGATTTTGGCTGCCTGTTGGGCTGGAGCTCCTCGTGGTTTGAGGCTTGACTTGCTCCACCCCCTGCTCTTGATATTCTCCCGGATGTGGGCTGCATTTTGGCTGCCTTTTGGGCTGGAGCTTCTCGTGGTTTGAGACCTGGCTTCCTCCACCCTCTGCCATTGATATTCTCCCGGATGTAGGGCTGCATTTTGGCTGACATTTCGGCTAGAGCTTCTTGTGTTTTCAGGACTGGCTTGCTCTACCCCCTGCTCTTGATATTGTCCCGGATGTGGGCTGGAGTTTGGCTGCCTTTTGGGCTGGAGCTTCTCCTGGTTCGAGGCCTGGCTTCCTAAACCCCCTGCTCTTGAGATTCTCCGGGATATGGGCTGGATTTTGGATGCCTTTTGGACTGGAGCTTCTCGTGGTTTTAGGCCTGGATTGCTCCACCCCCTGCTCTTGATATTCTCCCAGATGTGGGCTGGATTTTGGCTGCCTTTTGGGCTGGAGCTTCTCCTGGTTCGAGGACTGGCTTTCTCCACCCCCTACTCTTGATATTCTCCCGGATGTGGGCGGCATTTTCGCTGAATTTTGGGCTGGAGTTTCTCGTGGTTTGAGGCCTGGGTTGCTCCACCCCCTGCTCATGATATTCTCCCGGATGTGGGCTGGATTTTGGCTGCCTTTTGGGCTGGAGCTTCTCGTGGTTTGAGGCCTGGCTTGCTCCACCCCCTGCTCTTGAGATTCTCCCGGATGTGGGCTGGATTTTGGCTGCTTTTTGGGCTAGGGCTTCTCGTGGTTAGAGGCCTGGCTTTCTCCACCCCCTGCTCTTGAGATTCTCCTGGATGTGGGCTGCATTTTGGCTTCCTTTTGGGCTGGAGCTTCTCGTGGTTTGAGGCCTGCCTTGCTCCACCCCCTGCTCTTGATATTCCCTTGGATGTTTGGTGGATTTTGACTGCTTTTTGGGCCTGAGTTTCTCATGGTTTGAGGCCTGGCTTCCTCCACCCTCTGCCATTGATATTCTCCCGGATGTAGGGCTGCATTTTGGCTGATATTTCGGCTAGAGCTTCTTGTGTTTTCAGGAGTGGCTTGCTCTACCCCCTGCTCTTGAGATTCTCCCGGATGTGGGATGCATTTTGGCTGCCTTTTGGGCTGGAGCTTCTCGTGGTTTGAGGCCTGGATTACTCCACCCCCTGCTCTTGATATTCTTCCTGCTATGGGCTGGAGTTTGGCTGAATTTTGGGCTGGAGCTTCTCGTGGTTTGAGGCCTGGCTTTCTCCACTCCCTGCTCTTGAGATTCTCCCGGATGTGGGCTGGATTTTGTCTGCATTTTGGTTTGGATCTTCTTCTGGTTTGAGGCCTGGCTTGCTCCACCCCCTGCTTTTGAGATTCTCCTGGATGTGGGCTGCATTTTGGCTGCCTTTTGGGCTGGAGCTTCTCGTTGTTTGAGGCCAGCCATGCTCCACCCCCTGCCATTGATATTCTCCCGGATGTAGGGCTGCATTTTGGCTGATATTTCGGCTAGAGCTTCTTGTGGTTTCACGACTGGCTTGCTCTACCCCCTGCTCTTGAGATTCTCCCGGATGTGGGCTGGAGTTTCGCTGCCTTTTGGGCTGGAGCTTCTCGTGGTTTGAGGCCTGGCATGCTCCACCCGCTGCTCTTGAGATTCTCCCAGATGTAGGGCTGCATTTTGGCTAAATTTTGGGCTGGTGCTTCTCATGGTTTGAGGCCTGGCTTGCTTCACCCCCTGCTCTAGAGATTCTCCCGGATGTGGGCTGGATTTTGGCTGCATTTTGGGCTGGAGCTTCTTGTGGTTTGAGGCCTGCCTTGCTCCACCCCCTGCTCTTGATATTCTCCCAGATGTGGGCTGGATTTTGCCTGTCTTCCGAGCTGGAACTTCTCGTGGTTTGAGGCCTGGCTTGCTCCACTCCCTGCTCTTGAGATTCTCCCGGATGTATGCTGGATTTTGGCTGCCTTTTGGGCTGGAGCTTCTCATGGTTTGAGGCCTGGCTTTCTCCCCCCCTTGCTCTTGAGATTCTCCTGGATGTGGGCTGGATTTTGGCTGCTTTTTGGGCTGGAGCTTCTGGTGGTTTGAGGCCTGGCTTGCTCCACCCCATGCCATTGATATTCTCCCGGATATGGGCTGGATTTCGGCTGCCGTTTGGGCTGGAGCTTCTCGTGGTTTGAGGCCTGTCTTACTCCAACCCCTCCTCCGAATATGCTCCTCCCTGTGGGCTGGATTTTGGCTGCGTTTTGGGCTGGAGCTTCTCGTGGTTTTGGGCCTGGCTTTCTCCACCCCCTGCTCTTTATATTCTCCTGGATGTCAGCTGGACTTTGGCTGCCTTTTGGACTGGAGCTTCTCGTGGTTTGAGGCCTGGCTTTCTCCACCCCCTGCTCTTGATATTCTCACAGATGTGGGCTGGATTTTGGCTGCCTTTTGGGCTGGAGCTTCTCGTGGTTTGAAGCCTGCCTTTCTCCACCCCCTGCTGTTGATATTCTCCTGGATGTGGGCTGGAGTTTGGCTGCCTTTTGGGCTGGATCTTCTCGTGGTTTGGGGCCTGGCTTTCTCCACCCCCTACTCTTGATATACTCCTGGATATGGGCTGGAGTTTGGCTGCATTTCTGGTTGGAGCTTCTCGTGGTTTGGGGCCTGGCTTGCTCCACCCCCTGCTCTTGAGATTCAACCGGATTTAGGAATGGATTTTGGCTGCATTTTGGGCTGGAGCTTCTCGTGGTTAGAGGCCTGGCTTTCTCCACCCCCTGCTCTTGAGATTCTCCTGGATGTGGGCTGCATTTTGGCTTCCTTTTGGGCTGGAGCTTCTCGTGGTTTGAGGCCTGCCTTGCTCCACCCCCTGCTCTTGAAATTCTCTTGGATGTTTGGTGGATTTTGACTGCTTTTTGGGCTTGAGTTTCTCATGGTTTGAGGCCTGGCTTCCTCCACCCTCTGCCATTGATATTCTCCCGGATGTAGGGCTGCATTTTGGCTGATATTTCGGCTAGAGCTTCTTGTGATTTCAGGAGTGGCTTGCTCTACCCCCTGCTCTTGAGATTCTCCCGGATGTGGGATGCATTTTGGCTGCCTTTTGGGCTGGAGCTTCTCGTGGTTTGAGGCCTGGATTACTCCACCCCCTGCTCTTGATATTCTCCCTGATATGGGCTGGAGTTTGGCTGAATTTTGGGCTGGAGCTTCTCGTGGTTTGAGGCCTGGCTTTCTCCACTCCCTGCTCTTGAGATTCTCCCGGATGTGGGCTGGATTTTGTCTGCATTTTGGTTTGGATCTTCTTCTGGTTTGAGGCCTGGCTTGCTCCACCCCCTGCTTTTGAGATTCTCCTGGATGTGGGCTGCATTTTGGCTGCCTTTTGGCCTGGAGCTTCTCGTTGTTTGAGGCCAGCCATGCTCCACCCCCTGCCATTGATATTCTCCCGGATGTAGGGCTGCATTTTGGCTGACATTTCGGCTAGAGCTTCTTGTGGTTTCACGACTGGCTTGCTCTACCCCCGGCTCTTGAGATTCTCCCGGATGTGGGCTGGAGTTTCGCTGCCTTTTGGGCTGGAGCTTCTCGTGGTTTGAGGCCTGGCATGCTCCACCCCCTACTCTTGAGATTCTCCCAGATGTAGGGCTGCATTTTGGCTAAATTTTGGGCTGGTGCTTCTCATGGTTTGAGGCCTGGCTTGCTTCACCCCCTGCTCTAGAGATTCTCCCGGATGTGGGCTGGATTTTGGCTGCATTTTGGGCTGGAGCTTCTTGTGGTTTGAGGCCTGCCTTGCTCCACCCCCTGCTCTTGATATTCTCCCGGATGTGGGCTGGATTTTGCCTGTCTTTCGAGCTGGAACTTCTTGTGGTTTGAGGCCTGGCTTGCTCCACTCCCTGCTCTTGAGATTCTCCCGGATGTGTGCTGGATTTTGGCTGCCTTTTGGGCTGGAGCTTCTCATGGTTTGAGGCCTGGCTTGCTCCCCCCCCTGCTCTTGAGATTCTCCTGGATGTGGGCTGGATTTTGGCTGCTTTTTGGGCTGGAGCTTCTGGTGGTTTGAGGCCTGGCTTGCTCCACCCCATGCCATTGATATTCTCCCGGATATGGGCTGGATTTCGGCTGCCGTTTGGGCTGGAGCTTCTCGTGGTTTGAGGCCTGTCTTAGTCCAACCCCTCCTCCGAATATTCTCCTCCCTGTGGGCTGGATTTTGGCTGCGTTTTGGGCTGGAGCTTCTCGTGGTTTTGGGCCTGGCTTTCTCCACCCCCTCCTCTTTATATTCTCCTGGATGTCAGCTGGAGTTTGGCTGCCTTTTGGACTGGAGCTTCTCGTGGTTTGAGGCCTGCCTTTCTCCACCCCCTGCTGTTGATATTCTCCTGGATGTGGGCTGGAGTTTGGCTGCCTTTTGGGCTGGATCTTCTCGTGGTTTGGGGCCTGGCTTTCTCCACCCCCTGCTCTTGATATACTCCTGGATATGGGCTGGAGTTTGGCTGCATTTCTGGTTGGAGCTTCTTGTGGTTTGAGGCCTGGCTTGCTCCACCCCCTGCTCTTGAGATTCAACCGGATTTAGGAATGGATTTTGGCTGCATTGTGGGCTAGGGCTTCTCGTGGTTAGAGGCCTGGCTTTCTCCACCCCCTGCTCTTGAGATTCTCCTGGATGTGGGCTGCATTTTGGCTTCCTTTTGGGCTGGAGCTTCTCGTGGTTTGAGGCCTGCCTTGCTCCACCCCCTGCTCTTGATATTCTCTTGGATGTTTGGTGGATTTTGACTGCTTTTTGGGCTTGAGTTTCTCATGGTTTGAGGCCTGGCTTCCTCCACCCTCTGCCATTGATATTCTCCCGGATGTAGGGCTCCATTTTGGCTGATATTTCGGCTAGAGCTTCTTGTGATTTCAGGAGTGACTTGCTCTACCCCCTGCTCTTGAGATTCTCCCGGATGTGGGATGCATTTTGGCTGCCTTTTGGGCTGGAGCTTCTCGTGGTTTGAGACCTGGATTACTCCACCCCCTGCTCTTGATATTCTCCCTGATATGGGCTGGAGTTTGGCTGAATTTTGGGCTGGAGCTTCTCGTGGTTTGAGGCCTGGCTTTCTCCACTCCCTGCTCTTGAGATTCTCCCGGATGTGGGCTGGATTTTGTCTGCATTTTGGTTTGGATCTTCTTCTGGTTTGAGGCCTGGCTTGCTCCACCCCCTGCTTTTGAGATTCTCCTGGATGTGGGCTGCATTTTGGCTGCCTTTTGGGCTGGAGCTTCTCGTTGTTTGAGGCCAGCCATGCTCCACCCCCTGCCATTGATATTCTCCCGGATGTAGGGCTGCATTTTGGCTGACATTTCGGCTAGAGCTTCTTGTGGTTTCACGACTGGCTTGCTCTACCCCCGGCTCTTGAGATTCTCCCGGATGTGGGCTGGAGTTTCGCTGCATTTTGGGCTGGAGCTTCTCGTGGTTTGAGGCCTGGCTTGCTCCACCCCCTGCTCTTGAGATTCTCCCAGATGTAGGGCTGCATTTTGGCTAAATTTTGGGCTGGTGCTTCTCATGGTTTGAGGCCTGGCTTGCTTCACCCCCTGCTCTAGAGATTCTCCCGGATGGGGGCTGGATTTTGGCTGCATTTTGGGCTGGAGCTTCTGGTTGTTTGAGGCCTGCCTTGCTCCACCCCCTGCTCTTGATATTCTCCCGGATGTGGGCTGGATTTTGCCTGTCTTTCGAGCTGGAACTTCTCGTGGTTTGAGGCCTGGCTTGCTCCACTCCCTGCTCTTGAGATTCTCCCGGATGTGTGCTGGATTTTGGCTGCCTTTTGGGCTGGAGCTTCTCATGGTTTGAGGCCTGGCTTGCTCCACCCCCTGCTCTTGAGATTCTCCTGGATGTGGGCTGGATTTTGGCTGCTTTTTGGGCTGGAGCTTCTGGTGGTTTGAGGCCTGGCTTGCTCCACCCCATGCCATTGATATTCTCCCGGATATGGGCTGGATTTCGGCTGCCGTTTGGGCTGGAGCTTCTCGTGGTTTGAGGCCTGTCTTAGTCCAACCCCTCCTCCGAATATTCTCCTCCCTGTGGGCTGGATTTTGGCTGCGTTTTGGGCTGGAGCTTCTCGTGGTTTTGGGCCTGGCTTTCTCCACCCCCTCCTCTTTATATTCTCCTGGATGTCAGCTGGAGTTTGGCTGCCTTTTGGACTGGAGCTTCTCGTGGTTTGAGGCCTGCCTTTCTCCACCCCCTGCTGTTGATATTCTCCTGGATGTGGGCTGGAGTTTGGCTGCCTTTTGGGCTGGATCTTCTCGTGGTTTGGGGCCTGGCTTTCTCCACCCCCTGCTCTTGATATACTCCTGGATATGGGCTGGAGTTTGGCTGCATTTCTGGTTGGAGCTTCTTGTGGTTTGAGGCCTGGCTTGCTCCACCCCCTGCTCTTGAGATTCAACCGGATTTAGGAATGGATTTTGGCTGCATTGTGGGCTAGGGCTTCTCGTGGTTAGAGGCCTGGCTTTCTCCACCCCCTGCTCTTGAGATTCTCCTGGATGTGGGCTGCATTTTGGCTTCCTTTTGGGCTGGAGTTTCTCGTGGTTTGAGGCCTGCCTTGCTCCACCCCCTGCTCTTGATATTCTCTTGGATGTTTGGTGGATTTTGACTGCTTTTTGGGCTTGAGTTTCTCATGGTTTGAGGCCTGGCTTCCTCCACCCTCTGCCATTGATATTCTCCCGGATGTAGGGCTCCATTTTGGCTGATATTTCGGCTAGAGCTTCTTGTGATTTCAGGAGTGGCTTGCTCTACCCCCTGCTCTTGAGATTCTCCCGGATGTGGGATGCATTTTGGCTGCCTTTTGGGCTGGAGCTTCTCGTGGTTTGAGGCCTGGATTACTCCACCCCCTGCTCTTGATATTCTCCCTGATATGGGCTGGAGTTTGGCTGAATTTTGGGCTGGAGCTTCTCGTGGTTTGAGGCCTGGCTTTCTCCACTCCCTGCTCTTGAGATTCTCCCGGATGTGGGCTGGATTTTGTCTGCATTTTGGTTTGGATCTTCTTCTGGTTTGAGGCCTGGCTTGCTCCACCCCCTGCTTTTGAGATTCTCCTGGATGTGGGCTGCATTTTGGCTGCCTTTTGGGCTGGAGCTTCTCGTTGTTTGAGGCCAGCCATGCTCCACCCCCTGCCATTGATATTCTCCCGGATGTAGGGCTACATTTTGGCTGATATTTCGGCTAGAGCTTCTTGTGGTTTCACGACTGGCTTGCTCTACCCCCGGCTCTTGAGATTCTCCCGGATGTGGGCTGGAGTTTCGCTGCATTTTGGGCTGGAGCTTCTCGTGGTTTGAGGCCTGGCTTGCTCCACCCCCTGCTCTTGAGATTCTCCCAGATGTAGGGCTGCATTTTGGCTAAATTTTGGGCTGGTGCTTCTCATGGTTTGAGGCCTGGCTTGCTTCACCCCCTGCTCTAGAGATTCTCCCGGATGGGGGCTGGATTTTGGCTGCATTTTGGGCTGGAGCTTCTGGTTGTTTGAGGCCTGCCTTGCTCCACCCCCTGCTCTTGATATTCTCCCGGATGTGGGCTGGATTTTGCCTGTCTTTCGAGCTGGAACTTCTCGTGGTTTGAGGCCTGGCTTGCTCCACTCCCTGCTCTTGAGATTCTCCCGGATGTGTGCTGGATTTTGGCTGCCTTTTGGGCTGGAGCTTCTCATGGTTTGAGGCCTGGCTTGCTCCACCCCCTGCTCTTGAGATTCTCCTGGATGTGGGCTGGATTTTGGCTGCCGTTTGGGCTGGAGCTTCTCGTGGTTTGAGGCCTGTCTTACTCCAACCCCTCCTCCGAATATTCTCCTCCCTGTGGGCTGGATTTTGGCTGCGTTTTGGGCTGGAGCTTCTCGTGGTTTTGGGCCTGGCTTTCTCCACCCCCTGCTCTTTATATTCTCCTGGATGTCAGCTGGAGTTTGGCTGCCTTTTGGACTGGAGCTTCTCGTGGTTTGAGGCCTGGCTTTCTCCACCCCCTGCTCTTGATATTCTCACAGATGTGGGCTGGATTTTGGCTGCGTTTTGGGCTGGAGCTTCTCGTGGTTTGAAGCCTGCCTTTCTCCACCCCCTGCTGTTGATATTTTCCTGGATGTGGGCTGGATTTTGGCTGCGTTTTGGGCTGGAGTTTCTCGTGGTTTTGGGCCTGGCTTTCTCCACCCACTGCTCTTGATATTCTCCCGGATGTCAGCTGGAGTTTGGCTGCCTTTTGGACTGGAGCTTCTCGTGGTTTGAAGCCTGCCTTTCTCCACCCCCTGCTGTTGATATTCTCCTGGATATGGGCTGGAGTTTGGCTGCATTTCTGGTTGGAGCTTCTCGTGGTTTGAGGCCTGGCTTGCTCCACCCCCTGCTCTTGAGATTCAACCGGATTTAGGAATGGATTTTGGCTGCATTTTGGGCTAGGGCTTCTCGTGGTTAGAGGCCTGGATTTCTCCACCCCCTGCTCTTGAGATTCTCCTGGATGTGGGCTGCATTTTGGCTTCCTTTTGGGCTGGAGCTTCTCGTGGTTTGAGGCCTGCCTTGCTCCACCCCCTGCTCTTGAAATTCTCTTGGATGTTTGGTGGATTTTGACTGCTTTTTGGGCTTGAGTTTTTCATGGTTTGAGGCCTGGCTTCCTCCACCCTCTGCCATTGATATTCTCCCGGATGTAGGGCTGCATTTTGGCTGATATTTCGGCTAGAGCTTCTTGTGATTTCAGGAGTGGCTTGCTCTACCCCCTGCTCTTGAGATTCTCCCGGATGTGGGATGCATTTTGGCTGCCTTTTGGGCTGGAGCTTCTCGTGGTTTGAGGCCTGGATTACTCCACCCCCTGCTCTTGATATTCTCCCTGATATGGGCTGGAGTTTGGCTGAATTTTGGGCTGGAGCTTCTCGTGGTTTGAGGCCTGGCTTTCTCCACTCCCTGCTCTTGAGATTCTCCCGGATGTGGGCTGGATTTTGTCTGCATTTTGGTTTGGATCTTCTTCTGGTTTGAGGCCTGGCTTGCTCCACCCCCTGCTTTTGAGATTCTCCTGGATGTGGGCTGCATTTTGGCTGCCTTTTGGGCTGGAGCTTCTCGTTGTTTGAGGCCAGCCATGCTCCACCCCCTGCCATTGATATTCTCCCGGATGTAGGGCTGCATTTTGGCTGATATTTCGGCTAGAGCTTCTTGTGGTTTCACGACTGGCTTGCTCTACCCCCGGCTCTTGAGATTCTCCCGGATGTGGGCTGGAGTTTCGCTGCATTTTGGGCTGGAGCTTCTCGTGGTTTGAGGCCTGGCTTGCTCCACCCCCTGCTCTTGAGATTCTCCCAGATGTAGGGCTGCATTTTGGCTAAATTTTGGGCTGGTGCTTCTCATGGTTTGAGGCCTGGCTTGCTTCACCCCCTGCTCTAGAGATTCTCCCGGATGGGGGCTGGATTTTGGCTGCATTTTGGGCTGGAGCTTCTGGTTGTTTGAGGCCTGCCTTGCTCCACCCCCTGCTCTTGATATTCTCCCGGATGTGGGCTGGATTTTGCCTGTCTTTCGAGCTGGAACTTCTCGTGGTTTGAGGCCTGGCTTGCTCCACTCCCTGCTCTTGAGATTCTCCCGGATGTGTGCTGGATTTTGGCTGCCTTTTGGGCTGGAGCTTCTCATGGTTTGAGGCCTGGCTTGCTCCACCCCCTGCTCTTGAGATTCTCCTGGATGTGGGCTGGATTTTGGCTGCTTTTTGGGCTGGAGCTTCTGGTGGTTTGAGGCCTGGCTTGCTCCACCCCATGCCATTGATATTCTCCCGGATATGGGCTGGATTTCGGCTGCCGTTTGGGCTGGAGCTTCTCGTGGTTTGAGGCCTGTCTTACTCCAACCCCTCCTCCGAATATTCTCCTCCCTGTGGGCTGGATTTTGGCTGCGTTTTGGGCTGGAGCTTCTCGTGGTTTTGGGCCTGGCTTTCTCCACCCCCTGCTCTTTATATTCTCCTGGATGTCAGCTGGAGTTTGGCTGCCTTTTGGACTGGAGCTTCTCGTGGTTTGAGGCCTGGCTTTCTCCACCCCCTGCTCTTGATATTCTCACAGATGTGGGCTGGATTTTGGCTGCGTTTTGGGCTGGAGCTTCTCGTGGTTTGAAGCCTGCCTTTCTCCACCCCCTGCTGTTGATATTCTCCTGGATGTGGGCTGGATTTTGGCTGCGTTTTGGGCTGGAGCTTCTCGTGGTTTTGGGCCTGGCTTTCTCCACCCCCTGCTCTTTATATTCTCCCGGATGTCAGCTGGAGTTTGGCTGCCTTTTGGACTGGAGCTTCTCGTGGTTTGAAGCCTGCCTTTCTCCACCCCCTGCTGTTGATATTCTCCTGGATGTGGGCTGGAGTTTGGCTGCATTTCTGGTTGGAGCTTCTCGTGGTTTGAGGCCTGGCTTGCTCCACCCCCTGCTCTTGAGATTCAACCGGATTTAGGAATGGATTTTGGCTGCATTTTGGGCTAGGGCTTCTCGTGGTTAGAGGCCTGGATTTCTCCACCCCCTGCTCTTGAGATTCTCCTGGATGTGGGCTGCATTTTGGCTTCCTTTTGGGCTGGAGCTTCTCGTGGTTTGAGGCCTGCCTTGCTCCATCCCCTGCTCTTGAAATTCTCTTGGATGTTTGGTGGATTTTGACTGCTTTTTGGGCTTGAGTTTCTCATGGTTTGAGGCCTGGCTTCCTCCACCCTCTACCATTGATATTCTCCCGGATGTAGGGCTGCATTTTGGCTGATATTTCGGCTAGAGCTTCTTGTGATTTCAGGAGTGGCTTGCTCTACCCCCTGCTCTTGAGATTCTCCCGGATGTGGGATGCATTTTGGCTGCCTTTTGGGCTGGAGCTTCTCGTGGTTTGAGGCCTGGATTACTCCACCCCCTGCTCTTGATATTCTCCCTGATATGGGCTGGAGTTTGGCTGAATTTTGGGCTGGAGCTTCTCGTGGTTTGAGGCCTGGCTTTCTCCACTCCCTGCTCTTGAGATTCTCCCGGATGTGGGCTGGATTTTGTCTGCATTTTGGTTTGGATCTTCTTCTGGTTTGAGGCCTGGCTTGCTCCACCCCCTGCTTTTGAGATTCTCCTGGATGTGGGCTGCATTTTGGCTGCCTTTTGGGCTGGAGCTTCTCGTTGTTTGAGGCCAGCCATGCTCCACCCCCTGCCATTGATATTCTCCCGGATGTAGGGCTGCATTTTGGCTGACATTTCGGCTAGAGCTTCTTGTGGTTTCACGACTGGCTTGCTCTACCCCCGGCTCTTGAGATTCTCCCGGATGTGGGCTGGAGTTTCGCTGCCTTTTGGGCTGGAGCTTCTCGTGGTTTGAGGCCTGGCATGCTCCACCCGCTGCTCTTGAGATTCTCCCATATGTAGGGCTGCATTTTGGCTAAATTTTGGGCTGGAGCTTCTCATGGTTTGAGGCCTGGCTTGCTCCAGCCACTGCTCTTGAGATTCTCCCGCATGTGGGCTGCATTTTGGCAGCATTTTGGGCTGGAGCTTCTCATGGTTTGAGGCCTGGCTTGCTCCAGCCACTGCTCTTGAGATTCTCCTGGATGTGGGCTGGATTTTGGCTGCTTTTTGGGCTGGAGCTTCTGGTGGTTTGAGGCCTGGCTTGCTCCACCCCATGCCATTGCTATTCTCCCGGATATGGGCTGGATTTCGGCTGCCTTTTTGGCTGGAGCTTCTCGTGGTTTGAGGCCTGTCTTACTCCAACCCCTCCTCCGAATATTCTCCTCCCTGTGGGCTGGATTTTGGCTGCGTTTTGGGCTGGAGCTTCTCGTGGTTTTGGGCCTGGCTTTCTCCACCCCCTGTTCTTTATATTCTCCTGGATGTCAGCTGGAGTTTGGCTGCCTTTTGGACTGGAGCTTCTCGTGGTTTGAGGCCTGGCTTTCTCCACCCCCTGCTCTTGATATTCTCCTGGATGTGTGCTGGATTTTGGCTGCCTTTTGGGCTGGATCTTCTCGTGGTTTGAAGCCTGCCTTTCTCCACCCCCTGCTGTTGATATTCTCCTGGATGTCGGCTGCATTTTGGCTGCCTTTTGGGCTGGATCTTCTCGTGGTTTGGGGCCTGGCTTTCTCCACCCCCTGCTCTTGATATACTCCTGGATATGGGCTGGAGTTTGGCTGCATTTCTGGTTGGAGCTTCTCGTGGTTTGAGGCCTGGCTTTCTCCACCCCCTGCTCTTGAGATTCTCCTGGATATGGGCTGGAGTTTGGCTGCATTTTGGGCTGGAGCTTCTCGTGGTTTGAGGCCTGTCTTACTCCAACCCCTCCTCCGAATATTCTCCTCCCTGTGGGCTGGATTTTGGCTGAATTTTGATCTGGAGCTTCTCGTGGTTTGAGGCCTGGATTTCTCCACCCCCTGCTCTTGATATTCTCCTGCATGTCGGCTGGAGTTTGGCTGAATTTTAAGTTGGAGCTTCTCGTGGTTTGAGGCCTGGCTTGCTCCACCCCCTGCTCTTCATATTCTCCTCCATGTGGGCTTGAGTTTGGCTGCATTTCGGGCTTTAGCTTCTCGTGGTTTGAGGCCTGGCTTTCTCCACCCCCTGCTCTTGATATTCTCCTGGATGTGGGCTGGATTTTGGCTGCATTTCGGATTGGAGCTTCTCGTGGTTTGGGGCCTGGCTTTCTCCACCCCCTGCTCTTGATATACTCCTGGATGTGGCCCGGAGTTTGTCTGCATTTCGCGCTTTAGCTTCTCGTGGTTTGAGGCCTGGCTTTCTCCACCCCCTACTCTTGAGATTCTGCTGGATATGGGCTGGAGTTTGGCTGCCTTTTGGGATGGATATTCTCGTGGATTGGGGCCTGGATTTCTCCATCTCCTACTCTTGATATTCTCTGGATGTGGCCTGGAGTTTGGCTGCATTTCGGGTTGGAGCTTCTTGTGGTTTGAGTCCTGGCTTTCTCCACCCCCTGCTCTTGATATTTTCCTCTATGTCCTCTGGATTTTGGCTGCATTTTGGGATGGAGCTTCTCGTGGTTTGAGACCTGTCTTTCTCCACCCCCTGCTCTTGAGATTCTCCTGGATGTTGGCTGGATATTGGTTGCATTTCGGGCTGGATATTCTCGTGGATTGGGGCCTGGTTCTCTCCAACCCTTGCCCTTGATATTCTCCTGGATATGGGCTGGAGTTTGGCTGCATTTTGGGCTGGAGTTTCTCGTGGTTTGAGGCCTGGCTTTCTCCACCCCCTGCTCTTGAGATTCTCCTGGATGTCGGCTGGATTTTGGCTGCATTTCGGGCTGGATATTCTCATGGATTGGGGCCTGGCTTTCTCCAACCCTTGCTCTTGATATTCTCCTGGATATGGGCTGGAGTTTGGCTGCCTTTTGGGCTGGAGCGTCTCGTGGTTTGAGGCCTGGCTTTCTCCACCACTTGCTCTTGATATTCTCCTGGATGTGGGCTGGATTTTGGCTGTAATTCGGGTTGGAGCTTCTTGTGGTTTGAGGCCTGGCTTTCTCCACCCCCTGCTCTTGATATTCTCCTGGATGTGGGCTGGATTTTGGCAGCATTTCGGGCTTTAGCTTCTCGTGGTTTGAGGCCTGGCTTTCTACAACCCCTGCTCTTCAGACTCTCCTCCCTGACGGCTGGATTTTGGCTGAATTTTGATCTGGAGCTTCTCGTGGTTTGAGGCCTGGATTTCTCCACCCCCTGCTCTTGATATTCTCCTGCATGTCGGCTGGAGTTTGGCTGAATTTTAAGTTGGAGCTTCTCGTGGTTTGAGGCCTGGCTTGCTCCACCCCCTGCTCTTCATATTCTCCTCCATGTGGGCTTGAGTTTGGCTGCATTTCGGGCTTTAGCTTCTCGTGGTATGAGGCCTGGCTTTCTCCACCCCCTGCTCTTGAGATTCTCCTGGATGTGGGCTGGATTTTGGCTGCATTTCGGATTGGAGCTTCTCGTGGTTTGGGGCCTGGCTTTCTCCACCCCCTGCTCTTGATATACTCCTGGATGTGGCCCGGAGTTTGTCTGCATTTCGCGCTTTAGCTTCTCGTGGTTTGAGGCCTGGCTTTCTCCACCCCCTGCTCTTGAGATTCTCCTGGATATGGGTTGGATTTTGGCTGCCTTTTGGGCTGGAACTTCTCGTGGTTTGAGGCCTGGTTTCTCCACCCCCTGCTCTTGATATTCTCCTGGATGTGGGCTGGAGTTTGGCTGTATTTCGGGTTGGAGCTTCTCGTGGTTTGAGGCCTGGCTTTCTCCACCCCCTACTCTTGAGATTCTGCTGGATATGGGCTGGAGTTTGGCTGCCTTTTGGGCTGGATATTCTCGTGGATTGGGGCCTGGCTTTCTCCACCCCCTGCTCTTGATATTCTCCTGGATGTCGGCTGGATATTGGCTGCATTTCGGGCTGGATATTCTCGGGGATTGGGGCCTGGATTTCTCCACCTCCTACTCTTGATATTCTCCTTGATGTGGCCTGGAGTTTGGCTGCATTTCGGGTTGGAGCTTCTTGTTGTTTGAGTCCTGGCTTTCTCCACCCCCTGCTCTTGATATTTTCCTCTATGTCCTCTGGATTTTGGCTGCATTTTGGGATGGAGCTTCTCGTGGTTTGAGGCCTGTCTTTCTCCACCCCCTGCTCTTGATATTCTCCTGGATGTTGGCTGGATATTGGCTGCATTTCGGGCTGGATATTCTCGTGGATTGGGGCCTGGTTCTCTCCAACCCTTGCTCTTGATATTCTCCTGGATATGGGCTGGAGTTTGGCTGCATTTTGGGCTGGAGCTTCTCGTGGTTTGAGGCCTGGCTTTCTCCACCCCCTGCTCTTGAGATTCTCCTGGATGTCGGCTGGATTTTGGCTGCATTTCGGGCTGGATATTCTCGTGGATTGGGGCCTGGCTTTCTCCAACACTTGCTCTTGATACTCTCCTGGATATGGGCTGGAGTTTGGCTGCCTTTTGGGCTGGAGCTTCTCGTGGTTTGAGGCCTGGCTTTCTCCACCACTTGCTCTTGATATTCTCCTGGATGTGGGCTGGATTTTGGCTGTAATTCGGGTTGGAGCTTCTTGTGGTTTGAGGCCTGGCTTTCTCCACCCCCTGCTCTTGAGATTCTCCTGGATATGGGCTGGAGTTTGGCTGCCTTTTTGGCTGGAGCTTCTCGTAGTTTTAGGCCTGAATTTCTCTTAGCCCTGTTCTTGAATTTCTCCTGGATGTGGGCTGGATTTTGTCTGCCCTTTGCCCTGAATTTCTACTGGACTTGGGCTGCATTTTAGGCTGGAATTTCTCCTGGAGATAGGCCCAAATTTCTCCTCCACTTGGACTGGATTTAGGCTGTAGTTTCTCCTTGACTTGGCCTTAAATTTCTCCTAGAGTTCGGGTGGACTATCTCTGGGACTTGGCCTGGAATTTCTGCTGCACTTGGGCTGCAATTTCTCCTGCCTTCAGGGGCAAGGGAGTGTGCCTTCAGGGGCGAGGATGAATGCCTTAAAGCAGGAGAGATCCAGGCCACAATGCAGGCCAAATTTGAGCTCATTTCCAGGGTAAACCAGGGCTTCAGTGCAGGTCAAATATGGGACTTGGCACAGGAGAAATTGGAGCTGGTGTGCAGGAGAAATTTCAGAGAGTCCAGGAGAAATTGAAGGTCACAGTGCAGGAGAAATTTTGGCCAGAGTTCAAGAGAAATTGGAGGGCATGTTGAGGAGAAATTCAGGCTCTACTACAGGGGAAATTCGGGCCAGAATCCAGGGGAAATTCAGACCCAAGTGCACGAGAAATTCTTGCCCAAATCCTGGTGAAATTCAGGCCCAAGTCCCTATGAAATTCAGGCCCAATTCAGTGGGCCTCATGACATTCCCTCATTACAGTTAGGGATGAGAGGGAACTAAGACATGCCCTGCCAGCCCTGACCCTTCTGGCAGTCTGGGGAGATCAGCACCAGCTGGGAATGCCAACAAGAGCCTGCCCCAATTAAGGCCAGGCTGGGAGATTGCTTAGGCCTGAAGTCAATTATCTCATGACTCTCTAAATAGAGGGAGGCTCCATGGCTGACCCTTGCTTTCTCCTGGTCTGCAGGGGCTGCACCCAGCATGTCCCTTGGAGTGGGATGGCACTCAGAGCTCCACACCCCCCAGTTTGGGAAAGGAGAGAGCGGTCGACACGGCCTGGGCTGAAAACCCTCCTGGAGGCTCAGGTCTGCTCCCGTTGAGACATGCTGACATGCGACAGGAAGGCTTGCACCGGGCTCCGGGGGCATTTGAACAGGTACCTTCCTAGCAAGATGCATATCTCCACAGCCATTTCTGTCTCTGGCAGGGGGAGCGTGTGCGTGCAGCTGTGTGCCGGGAACTGTATTAACCCTTTGCTGGAGTTGCTGTGCTGATGGATGGAGTCGGGTCCTGCTGGGGAATGGTGTGATCTGACTGTGGGCCAGATGGGAATAGTGTGAAGGGACTTTGTGCAAAACTTGGGGGCAGCACCAGTTCAAAGCCCAAACTCCACAGGTTGTGCTCCTGTCCCCAATTTCTTAGGCATAAAGCGTTGGTCCGGTGTGGGGCCTGCGGTGGACCCAGCCGCAGGTGGATTTCTCTTGGGCGGAGTGTAGAAAGGCGTGGGAATCCGAGGCCCCAGTGCAGGAGAGATCTGAGGGACAGATCTTGGTCTCTTCTTGAATGTCTCCTGGACTTGGGCTGCATTTTAGGCTGGAATTTCTCCTGGGCTTGGGCCTGAATTTCTCCTGTACGTGGGCTGGAATTTCTGTTGGGCTTGTGGCTGAATTTCTCCTGGACATGGGTTGGATTGATGCTGGAATTACTCCTGGTTCGAGGCCTGAATTTCTCTAGGCCCTGTTCTTGAAATTCTCCTGGATGTGGGCTGGATTTTGGCTGCTCTTGGGCTGGAATTTCTCCTGGAGTTGGGCCTAAATTTCTCCTCCACTTGGACTGCATTTTAGGCTGGAATTTCTCCTGGAGATGAGCCCAAATTTCTCCTGGACTTGGGCTGCATTTTAGGCTGGAATTTCTCCTGGAGATGGGCCCAAATTTCTCCTCCACTTGGACTGGGTTTAGGCTGTAATTTCTCCTTGACTTGGCCTTAAATTTCTCCTAGAGTTCGGGTGGACTATCTCTGGGACTTGGCCTGGAATTTCTTCTGCACTTGGGCTGCAATTTCTCCTGCCTTCAGGGGTAAGGGAGTGTGCCTTCAGGGGCGAGGGTGAGTGCCTTAAAGCAGGAGAGATCCAGGCCACAATGCAGGCCAAATTCGAGCTCACTTCCAGGGGAAACCAGGGCTTCAGTGCAGGTCAAATATGGGACTCGGCGCAGGAGAAATTGGAGCTGGTGTGCAGGAGAAATTTCAGAGTCCAGGAGAAATTGGAGGGCATGTTGAGGAGAAATTCAGGCTCTACTACAGGGGAAATTCGGGCCAGAATCCAGGGGAAATTCAGACCCAAGTGCACGAGAAATTCTCTCCCAAATCCTGGTGAAATTCAGGCCCAATTCAGTGGGCCTCATGACATTTCCTCATTACAGTTAGGGATGAGAGGGAACTAAGACATGCCCTGCCAGCCCTGACCCTTCTGGCAGTCTGGGGAGATCAGCACCAGCTGGGAATGCCAACAAGAGCCTGCCCCAATTAAGGCCAGGCTGGGAGATTGCTTAGGCCTGAAGTCAATTATCTCATGACTCTCTAAATAGAGGGAGGCTCCATGGCTGACCCTTGCTTTCTCCTGGTCTGCAGGGGCTGCACCCAGCATGTCCCTTGGAGTGGGATGGCACTCAGAGCTCCACACCCCCCAGTTTGGGAAAGGAGAGAGCGGTCGACACGGCCTGGGCTGAAAACCCTCCTGGAGGCTCAGGTCTGCTCCCGTTGAGACATGCTGACATGCGACGGGAAGGCTTGCACCGGGCTCCGGGGGCATTTGAAGAGGTACCTTCCTAGCAAGATGCATATCTCCACAGCCATTTCTGTCTCTGGCAGGGGGAGCGTGTGCGTGCAGCTGTGTGCCGGGAACTGTGTTAACCCTTTGCTGGAGTTGCTGTGCTGATGGATGGAGTCGGGTCCTGCTGGGGAATGGTGTGATCTGACTGTGGGCCAGATGGGAATAGTGTGAAGGGACTTTGTGCAAAACTTGGGGGCAGCACCAGTTCAAAGCCCAAACTCCACAGGTTGTGCTCCTGTCCCCAATTCCTTAGGCATAAAGCGTTGGTCCGGTGTGGGGCCTGCGGTGGACCCAGCCGCAGGTGGATTTCTCTTGGGCGGAGTGTAGAAAGGCGTGGGAAGCCGAGGCCCCAGCGCAGGAGAGATCTGAGGGACAGATCTTGGTCTCTTCTTGAGTTTCTCCTGGACTTGGGCTGCATTTTAGGCTGGAATTTCTCCTGGGCTTGGGCCTGAATTTCTCCTGTACGTGGGCTGGGATTTCTGTTGGGCTTGTGGCTGAATTTCTCCTGGACAGGGGCTGGATTTATGATGGAATTTCTCCTGGTTTTAGGCCTGAATTTATCTTAGCCCTGTTCTTGAAATTCTCCTGGATGTGGGCTGGATATTGTCTGCTCTTGGGCTGGAATTTCTCCTGAACTTGGGCCTGAATTTCTCCTCCACTTGGACTGCATTTTAGGCTGGAATTTCTTCTGGAGATGAGCCCAAATTTCTCCTGGACTTGGGCTGCATTTTAGGCTGGAATTTCTCCTGGAGATGGGCCCAAATTTCTCCTAGAGTTCGGGTGGACTATCTCTGGGACTTGGCCTGGAATTTCTGCTGCACTTGGGCTGCAATTTCTCCTGCCTTCAGGGGCGAGGGGGCGTGCCTTCAGGGGCAAGGGAGTGTGCCTTCAGGGGCGAGGGTGAGTGCCTTAAAGCAGGAGAGATCCAGGCCACAATGCAGGCCAAATTTGAGCTCACTTCCAGGGGAAACCAGGGCTTCAGTGCAGGTCAAATATGGGACTTGGCGCAGGAGAAATTGGAGCTGGTGTGCAGGAGAAATTTCAGAGAGTCCAGGAGAAATTGAAGGTCACAGTGCAGGAGAAATTTTGGCCAGAGTTCAAGAGAAATTGGAGGGCATGTTGAGGAGAAATTCAGGCTCTACTACAGGGGAAATTCGGGCCAGAATCCAGGGGAAATTCAGACCCAAGTGCACGAGAAATTCTCGCCCAAATCCTGGTGAAATTCAGGCCCAAGTCCCTATGAAATTCAGGCCCAATTCAGTGGGCCTCATGACATTTCCTCATTACAGTTAGGGATGAGAGGGAACTAAGACATGCCCTGCCAGCTCTGACCCTTCTGGCAGTCTGGGGAGATCAGCACCAGCTGGGAATGCCAACAAGAGCCTGCCCCAATTAAGGCCAGGCTGGGAGATTGCTTAGGCCTGAAGTCAATTATCTCATGACTCTAAATAGAGGGAGGCTCCATGGCTGACCCTTGCTTTCTCCTGGTCTGCAGGGGCTGCACCCAGCATGTCCCTTGGAGTGGGATGGCACTCAGAGCTCCACACCCCCCAGTTTGGGAAAGGAGAGAGCGGTCGACACGGCCTGGGCTGAAAACCCTCCTGGAGGCTCAGGTCTGCTCCCGTTGAGACATGCTGACATGCGACGGGAAGGCTTGCACCGGGCTCCGGGGGCATTTGAAGAGGTACCTTCCTAGCAAGATGCATATCTCCACAGCCATTTCTGTCTCTGGCAGGGGGAGCGTGTGCGTGCAGCTGTGTGCCGGGAACTGTGTTAACCCTTTGCTGGAGTTGCTGTGCTGATGGATGGAGTCGGGTCCTGCTGGGGAATGGTGTGATCTGACTGTGGGCCAGATGGGAATAGTGTGAAGGGACTTTGTGCAAAACTTGGGGGCAGCACCAGTTCAAAGCCCAAACTCCACAGGTTGTGCTCCTGTCCCCAATTCCTTAGGCATAAAGCGTTGGTCCGGTGTGGGGCCTGTGGTGGACCCAGCCGCAGGTGGATTTCTCTTGGGCGGAGTGTAGAAAGGCGTGGGAAGCCGAGGCCCCAGTGCAGGAGAGATCTGAGGGAGAGATCTTGGTCTCTTCTTGAATGTCTCCTGGACTTGGGCTGCATTTTAGGCTGGAATTTCTCCTGGGCTTGGGCCTGAATTTCTCCTGTACGTGGGCTGGGATTTCTGTTGGGCTTGTGGCTGAATTTCTCCTGGACATGGGTTGGATTGATGCTGGAATTACTCCTGGTTCGAGGCCTGAATTTCTCTAGGCCCTGTTCTTGAAATTCTCCTGGATGTGGGCTGGATTTTGGCTGCTCTTGGGCTGGAATTTCTCCTGGAGTTGGGCCTAAATTTCTCCTCCACTTGGACTGGGTTTAGGCTGTAATTTCTCCTTGACTTGGCCTTAAATTTCTCCTAGAGTTCGGGTGGACTATCTCTGGGACTTGGCCTGGAATTTCTTCTGCGCTTGGGCTGCAATTTCTCCTGCCTTCAGGGGTAAGGGAGTGTGCCTTCAGGGGCGAGGGTGAGTGCCTTAAAGCAGGAGAGATCCAGGCCACAATGCAGGCCAAATTCGAGCTCACTTCCAGGGGAAACCAGGGCTTCAGTGCAGGTCAAATATGGGACTCGGCGCAGGAGAAATTGGAGCTGGTGTGCAGGAGAAATTTCAGAGAGTCCAGGAGAAATTGGAGGGCATGTTGAGGAGAAATTCAGGCTCTACTACAGGGGAAATTCGGGCCAGAATCCAGGGGAAATTCAGACCCAAGTGCACGAGAAATTCTCTCCCAAATCCTGGTGAAATTCAGGCCCAATTCAGTGGGCCTCATGACATTTCCTCATTACAGTTAGGGATGAGAGGGAACTAAGACATGCCCTGCCAGCCCTGACCCTTCTGGCAGTCTGGGGAGATCAGCACCAGCTGGGAATGCCAACAAGAGCCTGCCCCAATTAAGGCCAGGCTGGGAGATTGCTTAGGCCTGAAGTCAATTATCTCATGACTCTCTAAATAGAGGGAGGCTCCATGGCTGACCCTTGCTTTCTCCTGGTCTGCAGGGGCTGCACCCAGCATGTCCCTTGGAGTGGGATGGCACTCAGAGCTCCACACCCCCCAGTTTGGGAAAGGAGAGAGCGGTCGACACGGCCTGGGCTGAAAACCCTCCTGGAGGCTCAGGTCTGCTCCCGTTGAGACATGCTGACATGCGACGGGAAGGCTTGCACCGGGCTCCGGGGGCATTTGAAGAGGTACCTTCCTAGCAAGATGCATATCTCCACAGCCATTTCTGTCTCTGGCAGGGGGAGCGTGTGCGTGCAGCTGTGTGCCGGGAACTGTGTTAACCCTTTGCTGGAGTTGCTGTGCTGATGGATGGAGTCGGGTCCTGCTGGGGAATGGTGTGATCTGACTGTGGGCCAGATGGGAATAGTGTGAAGGGACTTTGTGCAAAACTTGGGGGCAGCACCAGTTCAAAGCCCAAACTCCACAGGTTGTGCTCCTGTCCCCAATTCCTTAGGCATAAAGCGTTGGTCCGGTGTGGGGCCTGCGGTGGACCCAGCCGCAGGTGGATTTCTCTTGGGCGGAGTGTAGAAAGGCGTGGGAAGCCGAGGCCCCAGCGCAGGAGAGATCTGAGGGACAGATCTTGGTCTCTTCTTGAATGTCTCCTGGACTTGGGCTGCATTTTAGGCTGGAATTTCTCCTGGGCTTGGGCCTGAATTTCTCCTGTACGTGGGCTGGGATTTCTGTTGGGCTAGGGGCTGAATTTCTCCTGGACAGGGGCTGGATTTATGATGGAATTTCTCCTGGTTTTAGGCCTGAATTTATCTTAGCCCTGTTCTTGAAATTCTCCTGGATGTGGGCTGGATATTGTCTGCTCTTGGGCTGGAATTTCTCCTGAACTTGGGCCTGAATTTCTCCTCCACTTGGACTGCATTTTAGGCTGGAATTTCTTCTGGAGATGAGCCCAAATTTCTCCTGGACTTGGGCTGCATTTTAGGCTGGAATTTCTCCTGGAGATGGGCCCAAATTTCTCCTCCACTTGGACTGGGTTTAGGCTGTAATTTCTCCTTGACTTGGCCTTAAATTTCTCCTAGAGTTCGGGTGGACTATCTCTGGGACTTGGCCTGGAATTTCTGCTGCACTTGGGCTGCAATTTCTCCTGCCTTCAGGGGTAAGGGAGTGTGCCTTCAGGGGCGAGGGTGAGTGCCTTAAAGCAGGAGAGATCCAGGCCACAATGCAGGCCAAATTCGAGCTCACTTCCAGGGGAAACCAGGGCTTCAGTGCAGGTCAAATATGGGACTCGGCGCAGGAGAAATTGGAGCTGGTGTGCAGGAGAAATTTCAGAGAGTCCAGGAGAAATTGGAGGGCATGTTGAGGAGAAATTCAGGCTCTACTACAGGGGAAATTCGGGCCAGAATCCAGGGGAAATTCAGACCCAAGTGCACGAGAAATTCTTGCCCAAATCCTGGTGAAATTCAGGCCCAAGTCCCTATGAAATTCAGGCCCAATTCAGTGGGCCTCATGACATTTCCTCATTACAGTTAGGGATGAGAGGGAACTAAGACATGCCCTGCCAGCCCTGACCCTTCTGGCAGTCTGGGGAGATCAGCACCAGCTGGGAATGCCAACAAGAGCCTGCCCCAATTAAGGCCAGGCTGGGAGATTGCTTAGGCCTGAAGTCAATTATCTCATGACTCTCTAAATAGAGGGAGGCTCCATGGCTGACCCTTGCTTTCTCCTGGTCTGCAGGGGCTGCACCCAGCATGTCCCTTGGAGTGGGATGGCACTCAGAGCTCCACACCCCCCAGTTTGGGAAAGGAGAGAGCGGTCGACACGGCCTGGGCTGAAAACCCTCCTGGAGGCTCAGGTCTGCTCCCGTTGAGACATGCTGACATGCGACGGGAAGGCTTGCACCGGGCTCCGGGGGCATTTGAAGAGGTACCTTCCTAGCAAGATGCATATCTCCACAGCCATTTCTGTCTCTGGCAGGGGGAGCGTGTGCGTGCAGCTGTGTGCCGGGAACTGTGTTAACCCTTTGCTGGAGTTGCTGTGCTGATGGATGGAGTCGGGTCCTGCTGGGGAATGGTGTGATCTGACTGTGGGCCAGATGGGAATAGTGTGAAGGGACTTTGTGCAAAACTTGGGGGCAGCACCAGTTCAAAGCCCAAACTCCACAGGTTGTGCTCCTGTCCCCAGTTCCTTAGGCATAAAGCGTTGGTCCGGTGTGGGGCCTGCGGTGGACCCAGCCGCAGGTGGATTTCTCTTCCGCAGAGCCTAGAAAGGCGTGGGAAGCCGAGGCCCCAGTGCAGGAGAGATCTGAGGGAGAGATCTTGGCCCTCTTCTTGAGTTTCTCCTGGATATGGATTGCATTTCAGGCTGGATTTACTCGTGGATTGAGGCCTGAATTTCTCTAGGCCATGTTCTTGAAATTCTCTCGGATGTGGGCTGGAGTTTGGCTGCATTTCAGGCTGGAGCTTCTCGTGGTTTGAGGGCTGGCTTTCTCCACCCCCTGCTCTTGATATTCTCCTGGATGTGGGCTGGAGTTTGGCTGCTTTTTGGGCTGGAGCTTCTCGTGCTTTGAGGCCTGGCTTTCTACAAACCCTGCTCTTCATATTCTCCTCCATGTTGGCTGGATTTTGGCTGCTTTTTGGGCTGGAGCTTCTCGTGGTTTGAGGACTGTCTTTCTCCACCCCCTTTCTCTTGATTTTCTCCTCAATGATGGCTGCATTTTGGCTGCATTTCGTGCTGGAGTTTCTCGTGGTGTGAGGCCTTGCTTTCTCCACACCCTACTCTTGATATTCTCCTCCATGTTGGCTGAATTTTGGCTGGATTTCGAGCTGGAGCATCTCGTGGTTTGAGGCCTGGCTTGCTCCACCCCCTGCTCTTAAGATTCTCTTGGATGTGTGGTGGATTTTGGCTGCCTATTGAGCTGGAGCATCTCGTGGTTTGAGGCGTGGTTTGAGGCCTGGCTTGCTCCACCCCCTGCTCTTGAGATTCTCTTGGATGTGGTCTGGATTGTGGCTGCATTTTGCGCTGGAGCTTCTCGTGGTTTGAGGCCTGGCTTTCTCCAAAACCTGCCATTGATATTCTCCCGGATGTGGGCTGCATTTTGGCTGCCTTTTGACCTGGAGCTTCTCATGGTTTGAGGCCTGGCTTGCTCCACCCCCTGCTCTTGAGATTCTCCCGGATGTGGGCTGCATTTTGGCTGCATTTTGGGCTGGAGCTTCTCGTGGTTTGAGGCCTGGGTTTCTCCACCCTCTGCTCTTCATATTCTCCTGGATGAGGGCTGCATTTTGGCTGCCTTTTGGGCTGGAGCTTCTCGTGGTGTGAGGCCAGGCTTGCTCCACTCCCTGCTCTTCAAATTCTCCTCGAGTTGGGCTGGATTTTAGCTGCATTTAGTGCTGGAGCTTCTCGTGATTTGAGGCCTGGCTTGCTCCAGCCCCTGCTCTTGATATTCTCCTCCATGTTGGCTGAATTTTGGCTGGATTTCGAGCTGGAGCTTCTCGTGGTTTGAGGCCTGGCTTTCTCCAGCCCCTGCTCTTGAGATTCCCCGAGATATTGGCTGCATTTTGGCTGCCTTTTGGACTGGAGCTTCTCGTGGTTTGAGGCCTGGTTTGCTCCACCCCCTGCTCTTGATATACTCCCGGATGTGGACTGCAGTTTGGTTGCATTTTTGGGAGGACCTTCTCGTGGTTTGGGGCCAGGCTTGCTCCACCCCCTGGTCTTGATATTCTCCTGGAGGTGGGCTGCATTTTAGCTGCCTTTTGGGCTGGAGATACTCATGGTTTGAGGCCTGGCATTCTCCATCCTCTGCTCTTGATATTCTTCTCGAGTTGGGCTGGATTTTAGCTGCATTTAATGCTGGAGCTTCTCGTGATTTGAGGCCTGGTTTGTTCCACCCCCTGCTCTTGATATTCTCCTGGATGTGGGCTGGATTTTGGCTACCTTTTGGGCTGGAGCTTCTTGTGGTTTGAGGCCTGGCTTGCTCCAACCCCTGCCATTGATATTCTCCTGGATGTGGGCTGGATTTTGGCTGCCTTTTGGGCTGGAGCTTCTCGTGGTTTGAGGCCTGGCTTGCTCCACCAACTGCTCTTGATATTCTAGGAGATATTGGCTGCATTTTGGCTGCATTTAGAGCTGGAGCTTCTCGTGGTTTGAGGCCTGGCTTGCTCCACCCCCTGCTCTTGAGATTCTCCTCCATGTGGGCTGGAGTTTGGCTGCATTTCGGGTTGGAGCTTCTCGTTGTTTGAGGCCTGGCTTTCTCCACCCCCTGCTCTTGATATTCTCCTCCATGTGGGCTGGATTTTGGCTGCCTTTTGGGCTGGACCTTCTTGTGGTTTGAGGCCTGGCTTTCTCCACCCCCTGCTCTTGACATTCTCCTGGATGTGGGCTGGATTTTGGCTGCATTTCGGGCTGGACCTTCTTGTGGTTTGAGGCCTGGCTTTCTCCACCCCCTGCTCTTGACATTCTCCTGGATGTGGGCTGGATTTTGGCTGCTTTTCGCGCTGGAGCTTTTCCTGGTTTGAGGCCTGGCTTTCTCCACCCACTTTCTCTTGATATTCTCCTGGATGTGGGCTGGATTTTGGGAGCGGTTAGCGCTGGACCTTTTCGTGGTTTGAGGCGTAGCTTTCTCCACGCCCTGCTCTTGATATTCTCCCGGATTTGGGCTGGATTATGGCTGCAGTGCGGGATGGAGCTTCTCGTGTTTTGAGGCCTGGCTTTCTCCACCCCCTGCTCTTGATATTCTCCTCTATGTGGGCTGGATTCTGGCTGCATTTTGAGCTGTAGCTTCTCGTGGTTGGAGGCCTGGCTTTGTCCACCCCCTACTCTTGATATTCTCTTGGATGTGGGCTGGATTTTGGCTGCATTTTTGGCTGGAGCATCTAGTGGTTTGAGGCCTGGCTTGCTCCACCCCCTGCTCTTGATATTCTCCCGGATGTGGGCTTGATTTTGGCTGCCTTTTGGGCTGGAGATTCTCGTGGTTTGAGGCCTGGCTTTCTCCAAACCCTGCTATTGAGATTCTCCTGGATGTGGGCTGGATTTTGGCTGCATTTCGGGCTGCAGCTTCTTGTGGTTTGAGGCCTGGCTTGCTCCATGCCCTGCTCTTGATATTCTCCTGGATGTGGGCTGCATTTTGGCTGCCTTTTATGCTGCAGATTCTCGTGGTTTGAGGCCTGGCTTTCTCCACCCCCTGCTCTTCATATTCTCCTGGATGTGGGCTGGATTTTGTCTGTGTTTCGGGCTGGGTCTTCTCGTGGTTTGAGGCCTGCCTTTCTCCACCCCCTGCTGTTGATATTCGCCTGGATGTGGGCTGGAGTTTGGCTACATATCTGGCTAGAGCATCTCGCGGTTTGGGGACTGGCTTTCTCCAACCCCTGCTCTTGATATTCTCCTGGATTTGGGCTGGAGTTTGGCTGCATTTCAGGCTGGAGCTTCTCGTGGTTTGAGGCGTAACTTTCTCCAAACCCTGCTCTTGATATTCTCCTCCATTTGGGCTGGATTTTGGCTGCCTTTAGGGCTGGAGCTTCTCGTGGTTTGAGGCCTGACACATCTCGTGGTTTGAGGCCTGGCTTTCTCCAACCCCTGCTCTTGAGATTCTCCTCCATGTTGGCTGCACTTTGGCTGCCTTTTGGGCTGGAACTTCTTGAGGTTTCAGGCCTGGCTTTCCCCACCCCCTGCTCTTGATATTCTCCTGGATATCAGCTGGAATTTGGCTGCATTTCGGGCTGGAGATTCTCCTGGTTTGAGGCCTGGCTTTCTCCACCCCCTGTTCTTGATATTCTCCTCTATGTGGGCTGGATTCTAGCTGCATTTTGAGCTGGAGCTTCTCGTGGTTTGAGGCCTGGCTTTCTCCACTCCCTACTCTTGATATTCTCCCGGATGCGGGCTGGGTTTTGGCTGCCTTTTGGGCTGGAGTGTCTTGTGGTTTGAGGCCTGGATTTCTCCACCCCCTGCTCCTGATATTCTCCTGGATGTGGGCTGCATTTTGGCTGCATTTCGGGCTGGATCTTCTCGTTGTTTGAGGCCTGGTTTGCTCCACCCCCTACTCTTCATATTCTCCCGGATGCGGGCTGGATTTTGGCTGCCTTTTGGGCTGGAGCTTCTCGTGGTTTGAGGCCTGCATTTCTCCACCCCCTGCTGTTGATATTCTCCTGGACGTGGGCTGGAGTTTGGCTGCCTTTTGGGCTGGAGCTTCTCCTGGTTTGAGGTCTGGCTTTCTCCACTCACTGCTCTTGATATTCTCCTGGATTTGGGCTGGATTTTGGCTGCATTTCGGCCTTTAGCTTCTCGTGGTTTGAGGCCTGGCTTTCTCCACCCCCTGCTCTTGATATTCTCCTCCATGTTGGCTGTATTTTGGATGACTTTTATGCTGCAGATTCTCGTGCTTTGAGGCCTGGCTTTCTCCACCCCCTGCTCTGTATATTCTCCTCCATGTTGGCTGTATTTTGGCTGCCTTTTGGGCTGGAGCTTCTCGTGCTTTGAGGCCTGGCTTGCTCCACCACCTGCTCTTGATATTCTCCCGGATGTGGGCTGCATTTTGGCTACATTTTGGGCTGCAGCTTTTCGTGGTTTGAGGCCTGCCTTGCTCCACCCCCTGCTCATGATATTCTCCTCCATGTGGGCTGGAATTTGGCTGAATTTTGGGCTGGAGCATCTCGTGGTTTGAGGGCTGGCATGTTCCACCCCCTGCTCTTGATATTCTCCTTGATGTGGGCTGCATTTTGGCTGAATTTTGGGCTGGAGCTTCTCGTGGTTTGAGGCCTGGTTTGCTCCACCCCCTGCACTTGATGTTCTCCCGGATGTGGTCTTGATTTTGGCTGCCTTTTGGGCTGGAGCTTCTTGTGGTTTGAGGCCTGGCTTGCTCCACCCCCTGCTCTTGAGATTCTCCTGGATGTGGGCTGGAATTTGGCTGCTTTTTGGGCTGGAGCTTCTCGTTGTTTGAGGCCTGCCTTGCTCCACCACCTGCTCTTGATATTCCCCGAGATATGAGCTGGATTTTGGCTGACTTTAGGGCTGGAGCTTTTCGTGGTTTGAGGCCTGGCTTGCTCTACCCACCGCTCTTGATATTCTCCCGGATGTGGGCTGCATTTTGGTTGCATTTTGGGCTGGAGCTTCTCATGGTTTGCGGCCTGGCGTGCTCCACCCCTTGCTCTTGATATTCTCCTGGATGTGGGCTGGATTTTGGCTGTGTTTCGGGCTGGATCTTCTCGTGGTTTGAGGCCTGCCTTTCTCCACCCCCTGCTGTTTATATTCGCCTGGATGTGGGCTGGAGTTTGGCTGAATTTTGAGCTGGAGCGTCTCGTGGTTTGAAGCCTGGCTTTCTCCACCCCCTGCTCTTGAGATTTTCCTGGATGTGGGCTGGATTTTGGCTACATACCTGGCTAGAGCATCTCGCGGTTTGGGGACTGGCTTTCTCCAACCCCTGCTCTTGATATTCTCCTGGATTTGGGCTGGAGTTTGGCTGCATTTCAGGCTGGAGCTTCTCGTGGTTTGAGGCCTGGTTTCCTCCGCCCCCTGCTCTTGATATTCTCTTCCATTTGGGCTGGATTTTGCTGCCTTTAGGGCTGGAGCTTCTCGTGGTTTGAGGCCTGACACATCTCGTGGTTTGAGGCCTGGCTTTCTCCAACCCCTGCTCTTGAGATTCTCCTCCATGTTGGCTGCACTTTGGCTGCCTTTTGGGCTGGAACTTCTTGTGGTTTCAGGCCTGGCTTTCCCCACCCCCTGCTCTTGATATTCTCCTGGATATCAGCTGGATTTTGGCTGCATTTCGGGCTGGAGATTCTCCTGGTTTGAGGCCTGGCTTTCTCCACCCCCTGGTCTTGATATTCTCCCGGATGCGGGCTGGATTTTGGCTGCCTTTTGGGCTGGAGCTTCTCGTGGTTTGAGGCCTGGATTTCTCCACCCCCTGCTGTTGATATTCTCCCGGATGCGGGCTGGATTTTGGCTGCCTTTTGGGCTGGAGCTTCTCGTGGTTTGAGGCCTGCATTTCTCCAACCCCTGCTGTTGATATTCTCCTGGATGTGGGCTGGAGTTTGGCTGCCTTTTGGGCTGGAGCTTCTCCTGGTTTGAGGTCTGGCTTTCTCCACTCACTGCTCTTGATATTCTCCTGGATTTGGGCTGGATTTTGGCTGCATTTCGGCCTTTAGCTTCTCGTGGTTTGAGGCCTGGCTTGCTCCACCCCCTGCTCTTGAGATTCTCCCGGAAGTGGGCTGGATTTTGGCTGCCTGTTGGGCTGGAGCTTCTGGTTGTTTGAGGCCTGGCTTGCTCCACCCCCTGCTCTTGATATTCTCCTCCAAGTGGGCTGGATTTTGGCTGCCTGTTGGGCTGGAGCTTCTCGTGGTTTGAGGCCTGACTTGCTCCACCCCCTGCTCTTGATATTCTCCCGGATGTGGGCTGCATTTTGGCTGCATTTCGGGCTGGAGCTTCTCGTGGTTTGAGGCCTGGGATGCTCCACCACCTGCTCATGATATTCTCCTGGATGTGGGCTGGAATTTGGCTGCCTTTTTTGCTGAAGCTTCTCGTGGTTTGAGGCCTGGCTTGCTCCACCCCCTGCTCTTCATATTCTCCTCCATGTGGGCTGCATTTTTTTTGCCTGTTGGGCTGGAGCTTCTCGTGGTTTGAGGCCTGGCTTGCTCCACAACCCTGCTCTTGAGATTCTCCCGGATGTGGGCTGCATTTTGGCTGCATTTTGGGCTGGAGTTTCTCATGATTTGAGGCCTGGCTTGCTCCACCCGCTGCTCTTGAGATTCTCCCGCATGTGGGCTAGATTTGGCTGCATTTTGGGCTGGAGCTTCTCGTGGTTTGAGGCCTGGTTTGCTCCACCCCCTGCTCTTGATATTCTACCAGATGTGGGCTGGATTTTGGCTACATTTTGGGCTGGAGTTTCTCGTGGTTTGAGGCCTGGCTTACTCCACCCCCTGCTCTTGAGATTCTCCAAGATGTGGGCTGTATTTTGGCTGCTTTTAGGATGAAGCTTCTCGTGGTTTGAGGCCTGGCTTTCTCCACCCCCTGCTCTTGAGATTCTCCTGGATGAGGGCTGGATTTTGGCCTCCTTTTGGGCTGGAGTTTCTCGTGGTTTGAGGCCTGCCTTGCTCCACCCCCTGCTCTTGAGATTCTCCTGGATGTGAGCTGGATTTTGGCTGACTTTTGGGCTGCAGCTTTTCGTGGTTTGAGGCCTGGCTTGCTCTACCCACCGCTCTTGATATTCTCCCGGATGTGGGCTGCATTTTGGTTGCATTTTGGGCTGGAGCTTCTCATGGTTTGCGGCCTGGCGTGCTCCACCCCTTGCTCTTGATATTCTCCTGGATGTGGGCTGGATTTTGGCTGTGTTTCGGGCTGGATCTTCTCGTGGTTTGAGGCCTGCCTTTCTCCACCCCCTGCAGTTTATATTCGCCTGGATGTGGGCTGGAGTTTGGCTGAATTTTGAGCTGGAGCGTCTCGTGGTTTGAGGCCTGGCTTTCTCCACCCCCTGCTCTTGAGATTCTCCTGGATGTGGGCTGGATTTTGGCTACATATCTGGCTGGAGCATCTCGCGGTTTGGGGACTGGCTTTCTCCAACCCCTGCTCTTGATATTCTCCTGGATTTGGGCTGGAGTTTGGCTGCATTTCAGGCTGGAGCTTCTCGTGGTTTGAGGCGTAACTTTCTCCAAACCCTGCTCTTCATATTCTGCTGGATGTGGGCTCTGTTTTGGCTGCCTTTTGGGCTGGAACTTCTTGTGGTTTCAGGCCTGGCTTTCTCCACCCCCTGCTCTTGATATTCTCCTGGATATCAGCTGGATTTTGGCTGCATTTCGGGCTGGAGATTCTCGTGGTTTGAGACCTGGTTTGCTCCACCCCCTGCTCTTGATATTCTCCCGGATGTGGGCTGCATTTTGGTTGCATTTTGGGCTGGAGCTTCTCATGGTTTGCGGCCTGGCGTGCTCCGCCCCTTGCTCTTGATATTCTCCTGGATGTGGGCTGGATTTTGGCTGTGTTTCGGGCTGGATCTTCTCGTGGTTTGAGGCCTGCCTTTCTCCACCCCCTGCTGTTTATATTCGCCTGGATGTGGGCTGGAGTTTGGTTGCCTTTTGGGCTGCAACTTCTTGTGGTTTCAGGCCTGGCTTTCTCCAGCCCCTGCTCTTGATATTCTCCTGGATATCACCTGGATTTTGGCTGCATTTCGGGCTGGAGATTCTCGTGGTTTGAGACCTGGTTTGCTCCACCCCCTGCTTTTGATATTCTCCTGGATTTGGGCTGGATTATGGCTGCAGTTCGGGATGGAGTTTCTCCTGGTTTGAGGCCTGGCTTTCTCCACCCCCTGCTCTTGATATTCTCCTCTATGTGGGCTGGATTTTGGCTGATTTTGGGCTAGAGCTTCTCGTGGTTTGAGGCCTGGCTTGCTCCAAACCCTGCTCTTGATATTCTCCTGGATTTGGGCTAGATTTTGGCTGCATTTCGGCCTTTAGCTTCTCGTGGTTTGAGGCCTGGCTTTCTCCACCCCCTGCTCTTGATATTCTCCCGGATGTGGGCTGGATTTTGGCAGCATTTTGGGCTGGAGCTTCTCGTTGTTTGAGGCCTGGCTTGCTCCACCACCTGCTCTTGATATTCTCCTTGATGTGGGCTGCATTTTGGTTGCATTTTGGGCTGCAGCTTTTCGTGGTTTGAGGCCTGCCTTGCTCCACCCCCTGCTAATGATATTCTCCTCCATGTGGGCTGGAATTTGGCTGAATTTTGGGCTGGAGCATCTCGTGTTTTGAGGGCTGGCATGTTCCACCCCCTGCTCTTGATATTCTCCTTGATGTGGGCTGCATTTTGGCTGAATTTTGGGCTGGAGCTTCTCGTGGTTTGAGGCCTGGGTTGCTCCACCCCCTGCACTTGATGTTCTCCTGGATATGGTCTTGATTTTGGCTGCCTTTTGGGCTGGAGCTTCTCGTGGTTTGAGGCCTGGCTTGCTCCACCCCCTGCTCTTGAGATTCTCCTGGATGTGGGCTGGAATTTGGCTGCCTTTTGGGCTGAAGCTTCTCGTGGTTTGAGGCCTGGCTTGCTCCACCACCTGCTCTTGAGATTCTCCCAGATGTGGGCTGCATTTTGGCTGCCTGTTGGGCTGGAGCTTCTCGTGGTTTGAGGCCTGCCTTGCTCCACCCCCTGCTCTTGAAATTCTCCTGGATGTGGGCTGGATTTTGGCTGCCTTTTGGGCTGGAGCTTCTAGTATTTTCAGGCCTGGCTTGCTCCAACCCCTGCTCTTTATATTCTTCCAGATGTTGGCTGGATTTTGCCTGTCTTTCGAGCTGGAGCTTCTCGTGGTTTGAGGCCTGGGTTGCTCCCCCCCCTGCTCTTGAGATTCTCCTGGATGTGGGCTGGATTTTGGCTGACTTTTGGGCTGGAGCTTTTCGTGGTTTGAGGCCTGGCTTGCTCTACCCACCGCTCTTGATATACTCCCGGATGTGGGCTGCATTTTGGTTGCATTTTGGGTTATAGCTTCTCGTGGTTTGAGGACTGGCTTGCTCCACCCCCTGCTCTTCATATTCTCTCGGATGTGGGCTGCATTTTGGCTGCCGTTTGGGCTGGAGCTTCTCGTGGTTTGAGGCCTGGAATGTTCCACCCCCTGCTCTTGATATTCTCCTGGATGTGGGCTGCATTTTGGCTGCATTTTGGGCTGGAGCTTCTCGTGGTTTGAGGCCTGGGTTGCTCCACCCCCTGCACTTGATGTTCTCCCGGATGTGGTCTTGATTTTGGCTGCCATTTGGGCTGGAGCTTCTCGTGGTTTGAGGCCTGTCTTGCTCCACCCCCTGCTGTTGATATTCTCCTGGATGTGGGTTGGAATTTGGCTGCCGTTTGGGCTGGAGCTTCTCGTGGTTTGAGACCTGGCATGTTCCACCCCCTGCTCTTGATATTCTCCCAGATGTGGGCTGCATTTTGGCTGAATTTTGGGCTGGAGCTTCTCGTGGTTTGAGGCCTGGGTTGCTCCACCCCCTGCTCTTGATATTCTCCCGGATGTGGTCTTGATTTTGGCTGCCATTTGGGCTGGAGCTTCTCGTGGTTTGAGACCTGGAATGTTCCACCCCCTGCTGTTGATATTCTCCTGGATGTGGGCTGGAATTTGGCTGCCTTTTGGGCTGGAGCTTCTCGTGGTTTGAGGCCTGGCTTGCTCCACCCCCTGCTCTTGAGATTCTCCCAGATGTCGGCTGGATTTTGGCTGCATTTTGGGCTAGGTCTTCTCGTGGTTTGAGGCCTGCCTTCCTCCATCCCCTGCTCTTGATATTCTCCCGGATATGGGCTGGATTTTGGCTGCCGTTTGGACTGGAGCTTCTCGTGGTTTGAGGCCTGGTATTTTCCACCCCCTGCTCTTGAGATTCTCCTGGATGTGGGCTGGATTTTGGCTGTCATTTGGGCTGGAGCTTCTCGTGGTTTGGGGCCTGGCATGTTCCACCCCCTGCTATTGATATTCTCCTGGATGTGGGCTGGATTTTGGCTGTCATTTGGGCTGGAGCTTCCTGTGGTTTGAGGCCTGCCTTGCTCCACCCCCTGCTCTTGATATTCTTCCAGATGTGGGCTGGATTTTGGCTGTCATTTGGGCTGGAGCTTCTCGTGGTTTGAGGCCTGGCTTGCTCCACAACCGTGCTCTTGAGATTCTCCCGGATGTGGGCTGCATTTTGGCTGACACTTGGGCTGGAGCTTCTCGTGGTTTGAGGCCTGGATTGCTCCACCCCCTGCTCTTGAGATTCTCCCAGATGTGACCTAGATTTTGGCTGCCTTTTGGGCTGGAGCTTCTCGTGGTTTGAGGCCTGCCTTGCTCCACCCCCTGCTCTTGATATTCTCCCGGATGTGGGCTGCATTTTGGCTGCCTTTTGGGCTGGAGCTTCTCGTTGTTTGAGGCCTGGCATGCTCCACCCCCTGCTCTTGATATTCTTCCAGATGTGGGCTGGATTTTGGCAGCGTTTTGGGCTGGAGCTTCTCGTGGTTTGAGGCCTGCCTTGCTCTACCCCCTGCTCTTGAGATTCTCCCGGATGTGGGCTGCATTTTGGCTGCCTTTTGGGCTGGAGCTTCTTGTGGTTTGAGGCCTGCCTTACTCCACCCCCTGCTCTTGATATTCTTCCGGATGTGGGCTGGATTTTGGCTGCTTGTTGGGCTGGAGCTTCTCGTGGTTTGAGGCCTGGCTTGCTCCAAACCCTGCTCTTGAGATTCTCCCGGATGTGGGCTGGATTTTGGCTGCCTTTTGTGCTGGAGCTTCTCATGGTTTGAGGCTTGGCTTTCTCCCCTCACGTGCTCTTGAGATTCTCCCGCATATGGGCTGGATTTTGGCTGCCTTTTGGTCTGGAGCTTCTCGTGGTTTGAGGCCTGGCTTGCTCCACCCCCTGCTCTTGAGATTCTCCCGGATGTGGGCTGGATTTTGGCTGCTTTTTGGGCTGGAGCTTCTCATGGTTTGAGGCCTGGCTTGCTCCACCCCCTGCTCTTGATATTCTCCTGGATGTGGGCTGCATTTTGGCTGAATTTTGGGCTGGAGCTTCTCGAGGTTTGAGGCCAGGCTTGCTGCACCCCCTGCTCTTGAGATTCTCCGGGATATGGGCTGGATTTTGGCTGCATTTTGGGCTGGAGCTTCTCGTGGTTTGAGGCCTGGTTTGCTCCACCCCCTGCACTTGATGTTCTCCCGGATGTGGTCTTGATTTTGGCTGCCTTTTGGGCTGGAGCTTCTCGTGGTTTGAGGCCTGGCTTGCTCCACCCCCTGCTCTTGAGATTCTCCTGGATGTGGGCTGGAATTTGGCTGCCTTTTGGGCTGAAGCTTCTCGTGGTTTGAGGCCTGGCTTGCTCCACCACCTGCTCTTGAGATTCTCCCAGATGTGGGCTGGATTTTGGCTGCCTTTTGGGCTGGAGCTTCTCGTGGTTTGAGGCCTGGCTTGCTCCACCCCCTGCTTTTGAGATTCTCCCGGATATGGGCTGCATTTTGGCTGCCTTTTGGGCTGGAGCTTCTCGTGGTTTGAGGCCTGCCTTGCTCCACCACCTGCTCTTGATATTCCCCGAGATATGAGCTGGATTTTGGCTGCCTTTTGGGCTGGAACTTCTTGTGGTTTCAGGCCTGGCTTTCTCCACCCCCTGCTCTTGATATTCTCCTGGATATCAGCTGGATTTTGGCTGCATTTCGGGCTGGAGATTCTCGTGGTTTGAGACCTGGTTTGCTCCACCCCCTGCTCTTGATATTCTCCCGGATGTGGGCTGCATTTTGGCTGCATTTTGGGCTGGAGCTTCTCATGGTTTGCGGCCTGGCGTGCTCCACCCCTTGCTCTTGATATTCTCCTGGATGTGGGCTGGATTTTGGCTGTGTTTCGGGCTGGATCTTCTCGTGGTTTGAGGCCTGCCTTTCTCCACCCCCTGCTGTTTATATTCGCCTGGATGTGGGCTGGAGTTTGGTTGCCTTTTGGGCTGCAACTTCTTGTGGTTTCAGGCCTGGCTTTCTCCAGCCCCTGCTCTTGATATTCTCCTGGATATCACCTGGATTTTGGCTGCATTTCGGGCTGGAGATTCTCGTGGTTTGAGACCTGGTTTGCTCCACCCCCTGCTTTTGATATTCTCCTGGATTTGGGCTGGATTATGGCTGCAGTTCGGGATGGAGTTTCTCCTGGTTTGAGGCCTGGCTTTCTCCACCCCCTGCTCTTGAGATTCTCCCGGATGTGGGCTGCATTTTGGCTGCCTTTTGGGCTGGAGCTTCTCGTGGTTTGAGGCCTGGCTTTCTTCACCACCTGCTCTTGATATGCTCCGAGATATGAGCTGGATTTTGGCTGACTTTTGGGCTGGAGCTTCTCGTGGTTTGAGGCCTGGCTTCCTCCAAACCCTGCTCTTGATATTCTCCCGAATGTGGGCTGCATTTTGGCTGCCTTTTGGGCTGGAGCTTCTCATGGTTTGAGGCTTGGCTTTCTCCACTAACGTGCTCTTGAGATTCTCCCAGATGTGGGCTGGATTTTGGCTGAATTTTGGGCTGGAGCTTCTCGTTGTTTGAGGCCTGGCATGCTCCACCTCCTGCTCTTGAGATTCTCCTCCATGTGGGCTGGATTTTGGCTGCCTTTTGGGCTGGAACTCCTCGTGGTTTGAGGCCTGGCTTGCTCCCCCCGGTGCTCTTGAGATTCTCCCAGATGTAGGGCTGCATTTTGGCTAAATTTTGGGCTGGTGCTTCTCATGGTTTGAGGCCTGACTTAAACCAGACCCTGCTCTTGACATTCTCCTGAATGTGGGCTGCATTTTGGCTGCCTTTTGGGCTGGAGCTTCTCGTGGTTTGAGGCCTGGCTTCCTCCAAACCCTGCTCTTGATATTCTCCCGGAGGTGGGCTGCATTTTGGCTGCCTTTTGGGCTGGAGTTTCTCATGGTTTGAGACCTGCCTTGCTCCACCCCCTGCTCTTGAGATTCTCCCGGATGTGGGCTGCATTTAGGCTGCCTTTTGGGCTGGAGCTTCTCGTGGTTTGAGGCCTGGCTTGCTCCACCCCCTGCTCTTGATATTCTCCTCCATGTGGGCTGAATTTTGGCTGACTGTTGGGCTGGAGCTTCTCGTGGTTTGAGGCCTGGCTTGCTCCACCCCCTGCTCTTGAGATTCTCCCGGAGGTGGGCTGCATTTTGGCTGCCTTTTGGGCTGGAGCTTCTCGTGGTTTGAGGCCTGGATTTCTTCACCACCTGCTCTTGATATGCTCCGAGATATGAGCTGGATTTTGGCTGACATTTCGGCTAGAGCTTCTCGTGGTTTGAGACCTGGCTTCCTCCACCCTCTGCCATTGATATTCTCCCGGATGTAGGGCTGCATTTTGGCTGACATTTTGGCTAGAGCTTCTTGTGTTTTCAGGACTGGCTTGCTCTACCCCCTGCTCTTGATATTGTCCCGGATGTGGGCTGGAGTTTGGCTGCCTTTTGGGCTGGAGCTTCTCCTGGTTCGAGGCCTGGCTTTCTCCACCCCCTACTCTTGATATTCTCCCGGATGTGGGCTGCATTTTCGCTGCATTTTGGGCTGGAGCTTCTCGTTGTTTGAGGCCTGGCTTGCTCCACCCCCTGCTCTTGATTTTCTCCTCCATGTGTACTGGATTTTGGCTGCCTGTTGGGCTGGAGCTTCTCGTGGTTTGAGGCCTGATTTGCTCCACCTCCTGCTCTTCATATTCTCCAGGATGTGGGCTGCATTTTGGCTGCCTTTTGGGTTGGAGCTTCTCGAGGTTTGAGGCCTGGCTTCCTAAACCCCCTGCTCTTGAGATTCTACGGGATATGGGCTGGATTTTGGCTGCCTTTTGGGCTGGAGCTTCTCGTGGTTTTAGGCCTGGATTGCTCCACCCCCTGCTCTTGAGATTCTCCCAGATGTGGGCTGGATTTTGGCTGCCTTTTGGGCTGGAGCTTCTCCTGGTTCGAGGCCTGGCTTTCTCCACCCCCTACTCTTGATATTCTCCCGGATGTGGGCTGCATTTTCGCTGAATTTTGGGATGGAGCTTCTCGTGGTTTGAGGCCTGGGTTGCTCCACCCCTTGCTCATGATATTCTCCCGGATGTGGGCTGGATTTTGGCTGTGTTTCGGGCTGGATCTTCTCGTGGTTTGAGGCCTGCCTTTCTCCACCCCCTGCTGTTTATATTCGCCTGGATGTGGGCTGGAGTTTGGTTGCCTTTTGGGCTGCAACTTCTTGTGGTTTCAGGCCTGGCTTTCTCCAGCCCCTGCTCTTGATATTCTCCTGGATATCACCTGGATTTTGGCTGCATTTCGGGCTGGAGATTCTCGTGGTTTGAGACCTGGTTTGCTCCACCCCCTGCTTTTGATATTCTCCTGGATTTGGGCTGGATTATGGCTGCAGTTCGGGATGGAGTTTCTCCTGGTTTGAGGCCTGGCTTTCTCCACCCCCTGCTCTTGAGATTCTCCCGGATGTGGGCTGCATTTTGGCTGCCTTTTGGGCTGGAGCTTCTCGTGGTTTGAGGCCTGGCTTTCTTCACCACCTGCTCTTGATATGCTCCGAGATATGAGCTGGATTTTGGCTGACTTTTGGGCTGGAGCTTCTCGTGGTTTGAGGCCTGGCTTCCTCCAAACCCTGCTCTTGATATTCTCCCGAATGTGGGCTGCATTTTGGCTGCCTTTTGGGCTGGAGCTTCTCATGGTTTGAGGCTTGGCTTTCTCCACTAACGTGCTCTTGAGATTCTCCCAGATGTGGGCTGGATTTTGGCTGAATTTTGGGCTGGAGCTTCTCGTTGTTTGAGGCCTGGCATGCTCCACCTCCTGCTCCTGATATTCTCCTCCATGTGGGCTGGATTTTGGCTGCCTTTTGGGCTGGAACTCCTCGTGGTTTGAGGCCTGGCTTGCTCCCCCCGGTGCTCTTGAGATTCTCCCAGATGTAGGGCTGCATTTTGGCTAAATTTTGGGCTGGTGCTTCTCATGGTTTGAGGCCTGACTTAAACCAGACCCTGCTCTTGACATTCTCCTGAATGTGGGCTGCATTTTGGCTGCCTTTTGGGCTGGAGCTTCTCGTGGTTTGAGGCCTGGCTTCCTCCAAACCCTGCTCTTGATATTCTCCCGGAGGTGGGCTGCATTTTGGCTGCCTTTTGGGCTGGAGTTTCTCATGGTTTGAGACCTGCTTTGCTCCACCCCCTGCTCTTGAGATTCTCCCGGATGTGGGCTGCATTTAGGCTGCCTTTTGGGCTGGAGCTTCTCGTGGTTTGAGGCCTGGCTTGCTCCACCCCCTGCTCTTGATATTCTCCTCCATGTGGGCTGAATTTTGGCTGATTGTTGGGCTGGAGCTTCTCGTGGTTTGAGGCCTGGCTTGCTCCACCCCCTGCTCTTGAGATTCTCCCGGAGGTGGGCTGCATTTTGGCTGCCTTTTGGGCTGGAGCTTCTCGTGGTTTGAGGCCTGGATTTCTTCACCACCTGCTCTTGATATGCTCCGAGATATGAGCTGGATTTTGGCTGACATTTCGGCTAGAGCTTCTCGTGGTTTGAGGCCTGGCTTGCTCCACCCCCTGCTCTTGAGATTCTCCTGGATGTGGGCTGCATTTTGGCTGCCTTTTGGGCTGGAGCTTCTCGTGGTTTGAGACCTGGCTTCCTCCACCCTCTGCCATTGATATTCTCCCGGATGTAGGGCTGCATTTTGGCTGACATTTTGGCTAGAGCTTCTTGTGTTTTCAGGACTGGCTTGCTCTACCCCCTGCTCTTGATATTGTCCCGGATGTGGGCTGGAGTTTGGCTGCCTTTTGGGCTGGAGCTTCTCCTGGTTCGAGGCCTGGCTTTCTCCACCCCCTACTCTTGATATTCTCCCGGATGTGGGCTGCATTTTCGCTGCATTTTGGGCTGGAGCTTCTCGTTGTTTGAGGCCTGGCTTGCTCCACCCCCTGCTCTTGATTTTCTCCTCCATGTGGACTGGATTTTGGCTGCCTGTTGGGCTGGAGCTTCTCGTGGTTTGAGGCCTGACTTGCTCCACCTCCTGCTCTTCATATTCTCCAGGATGTGGGCTGCATTTTGGCTGCCTTTTGGGTTGGAGCTTCTCGAGGTTTGAGGCCTGGCTTCCTAAACCCCCTGCTCTTGAGATTCTACGGGATATGGGCTGGATTTTGGCTGCCTTTTGGGCTGGAGCTTCTCGTGGTTTTAGGCCTGGATTGCTCCACCCCCTGCTCTTGAGATTCTCCCAGATGTGGGCTGGATTTTGGCTGCCTTTTGGGCTGGAGCTTCTCCTGGTTCGAGGCCTGGCTTTCTCCACCCCCTACTCTTGATATTCTCCCGGATGTGGGCTGCATTTTCGCTGAATTTTGGGATGGAGCTTCTCGTGGTTTGAGGCCTGGGTTGCTCCACCCCCTGCTCATGATATTCTCCCGGATGTGGGCTGGATTTTGGCTGCCTTTTGGGCTGGAGCTTCTTGTGGTTTGAGGTCTGGATTTCTTCACCACCTGCTCTTGATATGCTCCGAGATATGAGCTGGATTTTGGCTGACATTTCGGCTAGAGCTTCTCGTGGTTTGAGGCCTGGCTTGCTCCACCCCCTGCTCTTGATATTCTCCCGGATGTGGGCTGCATTTTGGCTGCCTTTTGGGCTGGAGCTTCTCGTGGTTTGAGACCTGGCTTCCTCCACCCTCTGCCATTGATATTCTCCCGGATGTAGGGATGCATTTTGGCTGACATTTTGGCTAGAGCTTCTTGTGTTTTCAGGACTGGCTTGCTCCACCCCCTGCACTTGATATTGTCCCGGATGTGGGCTGGAGTTTGGCTGCCTTTTGGGCTGGAGCTTCTCGTGGTTTGAGGCCTGGCTTTCTCCACCCCCTACTCTTGATATTCTCCCGGATGTGGGCTGCATTTTCGCTGCATTTTGGGCTGGAGCTTCTCGTTGTTTGAGGCCTGGCTTGCTCCACCCCCTGCTCTTGATTTTCTCGTCCATGTGGACTGGATTTTGGCTGCCTGTTGGGCTGGAGCTTCTCGTGGTTTGAGGCCTGACTTGCTCCACCTCCTGCTCTTCATATTCTCCAGGATGTGGGCTGCATTTTGGCTGCCTTTTGGGTTGGAGCTTCTCGAGGTTTGAGGCCTGGCTTCCTAAACCCCCTGCTCTTGAGATTCTCCGGGATATGGGCTGGATTTTGGCTGGCTTTTGGGCTGGAGCTTCTCGTGGTTTTAGGCCTGGATTGCTCCACCCCCTGCTCTTGATATTCTCCCAGATGTGGGCTGGATTTTGGCTGCCTTTTGGGCTGGAGCTTCCCGTGGTTTGAGGTCTGCCTTGCTCCACCCCCTGCTCTTGAGATTCTCCTGGATGTGGGCTGGAATTTGGCTGCATTTTGTGCTGGAGCTTCTCGTGGTTTGAGGCCTGGCTTTCTCCACCCCCTGCTCTTGAGATTCTCCCGGATGTGGGCTGCATTTTGGCTGCCTTTTGGGCTGGAGCTTCTCGTGGTTTGAGACCTGGCTTCCTCCACCCTCTGCCATTAATATTCTCCCGGATGTAGGGCTGCATTTTGGCTGACATTTTGGCTAGAGCTTCTTGTGTTTTCAGGACTGGCTTACTCTACCCCCTGCTCTTGATATTGTCCCGGATGTGGGCTGGAGTTTGGCTGCCTTTTGGGCTGGAGCTTCTCCTGGTTCGAGGCCTGGCTTTCTCCACCCCCTACTCTTGATATTCTCCCGGATGTGGGCTGCATTTTCGCTGCATTTTGGGCTGGAGCTTCTCGTTGTTTGAGGCCTGGCTTGCTCCACCCCCTGCTCTTGATTTTCTCCTCCATGTGGACTGGATTTTGGCTGCCTGTTGGGCTGGAGCTTCTCGTGGTTTGAGGCCTGACTTGCTCCACCTCCTGCTCTTCATATTCTCCAGGATGTGGGCTGCATTTTGGCTGCCTTTTGGGTTGGAGCTTCTCGAGGTTTGAGGCCTGGCTTCCTAAACCCCCTGCTCTTGAGATTCTCCGGGATATGGGCTGGATTTTGGCTGCCTTTTGGGCTGGAGCTTCTCGTGGTTTTAGGCCTGGATTGCTCCACCCCCTGCTCTTGAGATTCTCCCGGATATGGGCTGGATTTTGGCTGCCTTTTGGGCTGGAGCTTCTCCTGGTTCGAGGCCTGGCTTTCTCCACCCCCTACTCTTGATATTCTCCCGGATGTGGGCTGCATTTTCGCTGAATTTTGGGATGGAGCTTCTCGTGGTTTGAGGCCTGGGTTGCTCTACCCACTTTCTCTTGATATTCTACTGGATATGGGCTGGATTTTGGCAGCGTTTACCGCTGGAGCTATTCGTGGTTTGAGGCCTGGCTTGCTCCACCCCCTGCTCATGATATTCTCCCGGATGTGGGCTGGATTTTGGCTGCCTTTTGGGCTGGAGCTTCTCGTGGTTTGAGGTCTGGATTTCTTCACCACCTGCTCTTGATATGCTCCGAGATATGAGCTGGATTTTGGCTGACATTTCGGCTAGAGCTTCTCGTGGTTTGAGGCCTGGCTTGCTCCACCCCCTGCTCTTGATATTCTCCCGGATGTGGGCTGCATTTTGGCTGCCTTTTGGGCTGGAGCTTCTCGTGGTTTGAGACCTGGCTTCCTCCACCCTCTGCCATTGATATTCTCCCGGATGTAGGGCTGCATTTTGGCTGACATTTTGGCTAGAGCTTCTTGTGTTTTCAGGACTGGCTTGCTCCACCCCCTGCACTTGATATTGTCCCGGATGTGGGCTGGAGTTTGGCTGCCTTTTGGGCTGGAGCTTCTCCTGGTTCGAGGCCTGGCTTTCTCCACCCCCTACTCTTGATATTCTCCCGGATGTGGGCTGCATTTTCGCTGCATTTTGGGCTGGAGCTTCTCGTTGTTTGAGGCCTGGCTTGCTCCACCCCCTGCTCTTGATTTTCTCGTCCATGTGGACTGGATTTTGGCTGCCTGTTGGGCTGGAGCTTCTCGTGGTTTGAGGCCTGACTTGCTCCACCCCCTGCTCTTCATATTCTCCAGGATGTGGGCTGCATTTTGGCTGCCTTTTGGGTTGGAGCTTCTCGAGGTTTGAGGCCTGGCTTCCTAAACCCCCTGCTCTTGAGATTCTCCGGGATATGGGCTGGATTTTGGCTGCCTTTTGGGCTGGAGCTTCTCGTGGTTTTAGGCCTGGATTGCTCCACCCCCTGCTCTTGATATTCTTCCAGATGTGGGCTGGATTTTGGCTGCCTTTTGGGCTGGAGCTTCTCGTGGTTTGAGGCCTGGCTTTCTCCACCCCCTGCTCATGATATTCTCCCGGATGTGGGCTGGATTTTGGCTGCCTTTTGGGCTGGAGCTTCCCGTGGTTTGAGGTCTGCCTTGCTCCACCCCCTGCTCTTGAGATTCTCCTGGATGTGGGCTGGAATTTGGCTGCATTTTGGGCTGGAGCTTCTCGTGGTTTGAGTCCTGGCTTGCTCCACCCCCTGCTCTTGATATTCTCCCGGATCTGGGCGGCATTTTGGCTGCCTTTTGTGCTGGAGCTTCTCGTGGTTTGAGGCCTGGCTTTCTCCACCCCCTGCTCTTGAGATTCTCCCGGATGTGGGCTGCATTTTGGCTGCCTTTTGGGCTGGAGCTTCTCATGGTTTGAGGCCTGCCTTGCTCCACTCCCTGCCATTGATATTCTCCCGGATTGGGGCTGGATTTTGACTGACTTTCAGGCTGGAGCTTCTCGTGGTTTGAGGCCTGGCTTGCTCCACCCCCTGCTCTTGAGATTCAACCGGATTTAGGAATGGATTTTGGCTGCATTTTGGGCTAGGGCTTCTCGTGGTTAGAGGCCTGGCTTTCTCCACCCCCTGCTCTTGAGATTCTCCTGGATGTGGGCTGCATTTTGGCTTCCTTTTGGGCTGGAGCTTCTCGTGGTTTGAGGCCTGCCTTGCTCCACCCCCTGCTCTTGATATTCTCTTGGATGTTTGGTGGATTTTGACTGCTTTTTGGGCTTGAGTTTCTCATGGTTTGAGGCCTGGCTTCCTCCACCCTCTGCCATTGATATTCTCCCGGATGTCAGGCTGCATTTTGGCTGATATTTCGGCTAGAGCTTCTTGTGATTTCAGGAGTGGCTTGCTTTACCCCCTGCTCTTGAGATTCTCCCGGATGTGGGATGCATTTTGTCTGCCTTTTGGGCTGGAGCTTCTCGTGGTTTGAGGCCTGGATTACTCCACCCCCTGCTCTTGATATTCTCCCTCATATGGGCTGGATTTTGGCTGCCTTTTGGGCTGGAGCTTCTCGTGGTTTTAGGCCTGGATTGCTCCACCCCCTGCTCTTGAGATTCTCCCAGATGTGGGCTGGATTTTGGCTGCCTTTTGGGCTGGAGCTTCTCCTGGTTCGAGGCCTGGCTTTCTCCACCCCCTACTCTTGATATTCTCCCGGATGTGGGCTGCATTTTCGCTGAATTTTGGGATGGAGCTTCTCGTGGTTTGAGGCCTGGGTTGCTCTACCCACTTTCTCTTGATATTCTACTGGATATGGGCTGGATTTTGGCAGCGTTTACCGCTGGAGCTATTCGTGGTTTGAGGCCTGGCTTGCTCCACCCCCTGCTCATGATATTCTCCCGGATGTGGGCTGGATTTTGGCTGCCTTTTGGGCTGGAGCTTCTCGTGGTTTGAGGTCTGGATTTCTTCACCACCTGCTCTTGATATGCTCCGAGATATGAGCTGGATTTTGGCTGACATTTCGGCTAGAGCTTCTCGTGGTTTGAGACCTGGCTTCCTCCACCCTCTGCCATTGATATTCTCCCGGATGTAGGGCTGCATTTTGGCTGACATTTTGGCTAGAGCTTCTTGTGTTTTCAGGACTGGCTTGCTCCACCCCCTGCACTTGATATTGTCCCGGATGTGGGCTGGAGTTTGGCTGCCTTTTGGGCTGGAGCTTCTCCTGGTTCGAGGCCTGGCTTTCTCCACCCCCTACTCTTGATATTCTCCCGGATGTGGGCTGCATTTTCGCTGCATTTTGGGCTGGAGCTTCTCGTTGTTTGAGGCCTGGCTTGCTCCACCCCCTGCTCTTGATTTTCTCCTCCATGTGGACTGGATTTTGGCTGCCTGTTGGGCTGGAGCTTCTCGTGGTTTGAGGCCTGACTTGCTCCACCCCCTGCTCTTGAGATTCAACCGGATTTAGGAATGGATTTTGGCTTCCTTTTGGGCTGGAGCTTCTCGTGGTTTGAGGCCTGCCTTGCTCCACCCACTGCTCTTGATATTCTCTTGGATGTTTGGTGGATTTTGACTTCTTTTTGGGCTTGAGTTTCTCATGGTTTGAGGCCTGGCTTCCTCCACCCTCTGCCATTGATATTCTCCCGGATGTCAGGCTGCATTTTGGCTGATATTTCGGCTAGAGCTTCTTGTGATTTCAGGAGTGGCTTGCTTTACCCCCTGCTCTTGAGATTCTCCCGGATGTGGGATGCATTTTGTCTGCCTTTTGGGCTGGAGCTTCTCGTGGTTTGAGGCCTGGATTACTCCACCCCCTGCTCTTGATATTCTCCCTCATATGGGCTGGAGTTTGGCTGAATTTTGGGCTGGAGCTTCTCGTGGTTTGAGGCCTGGCTTGCTCCAATCCCTGCTCTTGAGATACTCCCGGATGTGGGCTGGATTTTGTCTGCATTTTGGTTTGGATCTTCTTCTGGTTTGAGGCCTGGCTTGCTCCACCCCCTGCTTTTGAGATTCTCCTTGATGTGGGCTGCATTTTGGCTGCCTTTTGGGCTAGAGCTTCTCGTTGTTTGAGGCCAGCCATGCTCCACCCCCTGCCATTGATATTCTCCCGGATGTAGGGCTGCATTTTGGCTGACATTTCGGCTAGAGCTTCTTGTGGTTTCACGACTGGCTTGCTCTACCCCCTGCTCTTGAGATTCTCCCGGATGTGGGCTGGAATTTGGCTGCCTTTTGGGCTGGAGCTTCTCGTTGTTTGAGGCCTGGCTTCCTCCACCCCCTGCTCTTGATATTCTCCCGGATGTGGGCTGCATTTTGGCAGCATTTTGGGCTGGAGCTTCTCGTTGTTTGAGGCCTGGCATGCTCCACCCCCTGCTCTTGATATTCTCCTCCATGTGGCCTGGATTTTGGCTGCCTGTTGGGCTGGAGCTCCTCGTGGTTTGAGGCCTGACTTGCTCCACCCCCTGCTCTTGATATTCTCCCGGATGTGGGCTGCATTTTGGCTGCCTTTTGGGCTGGAGCTTCTCGTGGTTTGAGACCTGGCTTCCTCCACCCTCTGCCATTGATATTCTCCCGGATGTAGGGCTGCATTTTGGCTGACATTTCGGCTAGAGCTTCTTGTGTTTTCAGGACTGGCTTGCTCTACCCCCTGCTCTTGATATTGTCCCGGATGTGGGCTGGAGTTTGGCTGCCTTTTGGGCTGGAGCTTCTCCTGGTTCGAGGCCTGGCTTCCTAAACCCCCTGCTCTTGAGATTCTCCGGGATATGGGCTGGATTTTGGATGCCTTTTGGACTGGAGCTTCTCGTGGTTTTAGGCCTGGATTGCTCCACCCCCTGCTCTTGATATTCTCCCAGATGTGGGCTGGATTTTGGCTGCCTTTTGGGCTGGAGCTTCTCCTGGTTCGAGGACTGGCTTTCTCCACCCCCTACTCTTGATATTCTCCCGGATGTGGGCGGCATTTTCGCTGAATTTTGGGCTGGAGTTTCTCGTGGTTTGAGGCCTGGGTTGCTCCACCCCCTGCTCATGATATTCTCCCGGATGTGGGCTGGATTTTGGCTGCCTTTTGGGCTGGAGCTTCTCGTGGTTTGAGGCCTGGCTTGCTCCACCCCCTGCTCTTGAGATTCTCCTGGATGTGGGCTGGAATTTGGCTGCATTTTGTGCTGGAGCTTCTCGTGGTTTGAGGCCTGGCTTGCTCCACCCCCTGCTCTTGAGATTCTCCCGGATGTGGGCTGGATTTTGGCTGCTTTTTGGGCTAGGGCTTCTCGTGGTTAGAGGCCTGGCTTTCTCCACCCCCTGCTCTTGAGATTCTCCTGGATGTGGGCTGCATTTTGGCTTCCTTTTGGGCTGGAGCTTCTCGTGGTTTGAGGCCTGCCTTGCTCCACCCCCTGCTCTTGATATTCTCCTGGATGTGGGCTGGATTTTGACTGCTTTTTGGGCCTGAGTTTCTCATGGTTTGAGGCCTGGCTTCCTCCACCCTCTGCCATTGATATTCTCCCGGATGTAGGGCTGCATTTTGGCTGATATTTCGGCTAGAGCTTCTTGTGTTTTCAGGAGTGGCTTGCTCTACCCCCTCCTCTTGAGATTCTCCCGGATGTGGGATGCATTTTGGCTGCCTTTTGGGCTGGAGCTTCTCGTGGTTTGAGGCCTGGATTACTCCACCCCCTGCTCTTGATATTCTTCCTGATATGGGCTGGAGTTTGGCTGAATTTTGGGCTGGAGCTTCTCGTGGTTTGAGGCCTGGCTTTCTCCACTCCCTGCTCTTGAGATTCTCCCGGATGTGGGCTGGATTTTGTCTGCATTTTGGTTTGGATCTTCTTCTGGTTTGAGGCCTGGCTTGCTCCACCCCCTGCTTTTGAGATTCTCCTGGATGTGGGCTGCATTTTGGCTGCCTTTTGGGCTGGAGCTTCTCGTTGTTTGAGGCCAGCCATGCTCCACCCCCTGCCATTGATATTCTCCCGGATGTAGGGCTGCATTTTGGCTGATATTTCGGCTAGAGCTTCTTGTGGTTTCACGACTGGCTTGCTCTACCCCCTGCTCTTGAGATTCTCCCGGATGTGGGCTGGAGTTTCGCTGCCTTTTGGGCTGGAGCTTCTCGTGGTTTGAGGCCTGGCATGCTCCACCCGCTGCTCTTGAGATTCTCCCAGATGTAGGGCTGCATTTTGGCTAAATTTTGGGCTTTTGCTTCTCATGGTTTGAGGCCTGGCTTGCTTCACCCCCTGCTCTAGAGATTCTCCCGGATGTGGGCTGGATTTTGGCTGCATTTTGGGCTGGAGCTTCTTGTGGTTTGAGGCCTGCCTTGCTCCACCCCCTGCTCTTGATATTCTCCCAGATGTGGGCTGGATTTTGCCTGTCTTCCGAGCTGGAACTTCTCGTGGTTTGAGGCCTGGCTTGCTCCACTCCCTGCTCTTGAGATTCTCCCGGATGTATGCTGGATTTTGGCTGCCTTTTGGGCTGGAGCTTCTCATGGTTTGAGGCCTGGCTTTCTCCCCCCCTTGCTCTTGAGATTCTCCTGGATGTGGGCTGGATTTTGGCTGCTTTTTGGGCTGGAGCTTCTGGTGGTTTGAGGCCTGGCTTGCTCCACCCCATGCCATTGATATTCTCCCGGATATGGGCTGGATTTCGGCTGCCGTTTGGGCTGGAGCTTCTCGTGGTTTGAGGCCTGTCTTACTCCAACCCCTCCTCCGAATATGCTCCTCCCTGTGGGCTGGATTTTGGCTGCGTTTTGGGCTGGAGCTTCTCGTGGTTTTGGGCCTGGCTTTCTCCACCACCTGCTCTTTATATTCTCCTGGATGTCAGCTGGACTTTGGCTGCCTTTTGGGCTGGAGCTTCTCGTGGTTTGAGGCCTGGCTTTCTCCACCCCCTGCTCTTGATATTCTCACAGATGTGGGCTGGATTTTGGCTGCCTTTTGGGCTGGATCTTCTCGTGGTTTGAAGCCTGCCTTTCTCCACCCCCTGCTGTTGATATTCTCCTGGATGTGGGCTGGAGTTTGGCTGCCTTTTGGGCTGGATCTTCTCGTGGTTTGGGGCCTGGCTTTCTCCACCCCCTGCTCTTGATATACTCCTGGATATGGGCTGGAGTTTGGCTGCATTTCTGGTTGGAGCTTCTCGTGGTTTGAGGCCTGGCTTGCTCCACCCCCTGCTCTTGAGATTCAACCGGATTTAGGAATGGATTTTGGCTGCATTTTGGGCTGGAGCTTCTCGTGGTTAGAGGCCTGGCTTTCTCCACCCCCTGCTCTTGAGATTCTCCTGGATGTGGGCTGCATTTTGGCTTCCTTTTGGGCTGGAGCTTCTCGTGGTTTGAGGCCTGCCTTGCTCCACCCCCTGCTCTTGAAATTCTCTTGGATGTTTGGTGGATTTTGACTGCTTTTTGGGCTTGAGTTTCTCATGGTTTGAGGCCTGGCTTCCTCCACCCTCTGCCATTGATATTCTCCTGGATGTAGGGCTGCATTTTGGCTGATATTTCGGCTAGAGCTTCTTGTGATTTCAGGAGTGGCTTGCTCTACCCCCTGCTCTTGAGATTCTCCCGGATGTGGGATGCATTTTGGCTGCCTTTTGGGCTGGAGCTTCTCGTGGTTTGAGGCCTGGATTACTCCACCCCCTGCTCTTGATATTCTCCCTGATATGGGCTGGAGTTTGGCTGAATTTTGGGCTGGAGCTTCTCGTGGTTTGAGGCCTGGCTTTCTCCACTCCCTGCTCTTGAGATTCTCCCGGATGTGGGCTGGATTTTGTCTGCATTTTGGTTTGGATCTTCTTCTGGTTTGAGGCCTGGCTTGCTCCACCCCCTGCTTTTGAGATTCTCCTGGATGTGGGCTGCATTTTGGCTGCCTTTTGGCCTGGAGCTTCTCGTTGTTTGAGGCCAGCCATGCTCCACCCCCTGCCATTGATATTCTCCCGGATGTAGGGCTGCATTTTGGCTGACATTTCGGCTAGAGCTTCTTGTGGTTTCACGACTGGCTTGCTCTACCCCCGGCTCTTGAGATTCTCCCGGATGTGGGCTGGAGTTTCGCTGCCTTTTGGGCTGGAGCTTCTCGTGGTTTGAGGCCTGGCATGCTCCACCCCCTACTCTTGAGATTCTCCCAGATGTAGGGCTGCATTTTGGCTAAATTTTGGGCTGGTGCTTCTCATAGTTTGAGGCCTGGCTTGCTTCACCCCCTGCTCTAGAGATTCTCCCGCATGTGGGCTGGATTTTGGCTGCATTTTGGGCTGGAGCTTCTTGTGGTTTGAGGCCTGCCTTGCTCCACCCCCTGCTCTTGATATTCTCCCGGATGTGGGCTGGATTTTGCCTGTCTTTCGAGCTGGAACTTCTCGTGGTTTGAGGCCTGGCTTGCTCCACTCCCTGCTCTTGAGATTCTCCCGGATGTGTGCTGGATTTTGGCTGCCTTTTGGGCTGGAGCTTCTCATGGTTTGAGGCCTGGCTTGCTCCCCCCCCTGCTCTTGAGATTCTCCTGGATGTGGGCTGGATTTTGGCTGCTTTTTGGGCTGGAGCTTCTGGTGGTTTGAGGCCTGGCTTGCTCCACCCCATGCCATTGATATTCTCCCGGATATGGGCTGGATTTCGGCTGCCGTTTGGGCTGGAGCTTCTCGTGGTTTGAGGCCTGTCTTAGTCCAACCCCTCCTCCGAATATTCTCCTCCCTGTGGGCTGGATTTTGGCTGCGTTTTGGGCTGGAGCTTCTCGTGGTTTTGGGCCTGGCTTTCTCCACCCCCTCCTCTTTATATTCTCCTGGATGTCAGCTGGAGTTTGGCTGCCTTTTGGACTGGAGCTTCTCGTGGTTTGAGGCCTGCCTTTCTCCACCCCCTGCTGTTGATATTCTCCTGGATGTGGGCTGGAGTTTGGCTGCCTTTTGGGCTGGATCTTCTCGTGGTTTTGGGCCTGGCTTTCTCCACCCCCTGCTCTTGATATACTCCTGGATATGGGCTGGAGTTTGGCTGCATTTCTGGTTGGAGCTTCTTGTGGTTTGAGGCCTGGCTTGCTCCACCCCCTGCTCTTGAGATTCAACCGGATTTAGGAATGGATTTTGGCTGCATTGTGGGCTAGGGCTTCTCGTGGTTAGAGGCCTGGCTTTCTCCACCCCCTGCTCTTGAGATTCTCCTGGATGTGGGCTGCATTTTGGCTTCCTTTTGGGCTGGAGCTTCTCGTGGTTTGAGGCCTGCCTTGCTCCACCCCCTGCTCTTGATATTCTCTTGGATGTTTGGTGGATTTTGACTGCTTTTTGGGCTTGAGTTTCTCATGGTTTGAGGCCTGGCTTCCTCCACCCTCTGCCATTGATATTCTCCCGGATGTAGGGCTGCATTTTGGCTGATATTTCGGCTAGAGCTTCTTGTGATTTCAGGAGTGGCTTGCTCTACCCCCTGCTCTTGAGATTCTCCCGGATGTGGGATGCATTTTGGCTGCCTTTTGGGCTGGAGCTTCTCGTGGTTTGAGGCCTGGATTACTCCACCCCCTGCTCTTGATATTCTCCCTGATATGGGCTGGAGTTTGGCTGAATTTTGGGCTGGAGCTTCTCGTGGTTTGAGGCCTGGCTTTCTCCACTCCCTGCTCTTGAGATTCTCCCAGATGTAGGGCTGCATTTTGGCTAAATTTTGGGCTGGTGCTTCTCATGGTTTGAGGCCTGGCTTGCTTCACCCCCTGCTCTAGAGATTCTCCCGGATGGGGGCTGGATTTTGGCTGCATTTTGGGCTGGAGCTTCTGGTTGTTTGAGGCCTGCCTTGCTCCACCCCCTGCTCTTGATATTCTCCCGGATGTGGGCTGGATTTTGCCTGTCTTTCGAGCTGGAACTTCTCGTGGTTTGAGGCCTGGCTTGCTCCACTCCCTGCTCTTGAGATTCTCCCGGATGTGTGCTGGATTTTGGCTGCCTTTTGGGCTGGAGCTTCTCATGGTTTGAGGCCTGGCTTGCTCCACCCCCTGCTCTTGAGATTCTCCTGGATGTGGGCTGGATTTTGGCTGCTTTTTGGGCTGGAGCTTCTGGTGGTTTGAGGCCTGGCTTGCTCCACCCCATGCCATTGATATTCTCCCGGATATGGGCTGGATTTCGGCTGCCGTTTGGGCTGGAGCTTCTCGTGGTTTGAGGCCTGTCTTAGTCCAACCCCTCCTCCGAATATTCTCCTCCCTGTGGGCTGGATTTTGGCTGCGTTTTGGGCTGGAGCTTCTCGTGGTTTTGGGCCTGGCTTTCTCCACCCCCTCCTCTTTATATTCTCCTGGATGTCAGCTGGAGTTTGGCTGCCTTTTGGACTGGAGCTTCTCGTGGTTTGAGGCCTGCCTTTCTCCACCCCCTGCTGTTGATATTCTCCTGGATGTGGGCTGGAGTTTGGCTGCCTTTTGGGCTGGATCTTCTCGTGGTTTGGGGCCTGGCTTTCTCCACCCCCTGCTCTTGATATACTCCTGGATATGGGCTGGAGTTTGGCTGCATTTCTGGTTGGAGCTTCTTGTGGTTTGAGGCCTGGCTTGCTCCACCCCCTGCTCTTGAGATTCAACCGGATTTAGGAATGGATTTTGGCTGCATTGTGGGCTAGGACTTCTCGTGGTTAGAGGCCTGGCTTTCTCCACCCCCTGCTCTTGAGATTCTCCTGGATGTGGGCTGCATTTTGGCTTCCTTTTGGGCTGGAGCTTCTCGTGGTTTGAGGCCTGCCTTGCTCCACCCCCTGCTCTTGATATTCTCTTGGATGTTTGGTGGATTTTGACTGCTTTTTGGGCTTGAGTTTCTCATGGTTTGAGGCCTGGCTTCCTCCACCCTCTGCCATTGATATTCTCCCGGATGTAGGGCTCCATTTTGGCTGATATTTCGGCTAGAGCTTCTTGTGATTTCAGGAGTGGCTTGCTCTACCCCCTGCTCTTGAGATTCTCCCGGATGTGGGATGCATTTTGGCTGCCTTTTGGGCTGGAGCTTCTCGTGGTTTGAGGCCTGGATTACTCCACCCCCTGCTCTTGATATTCTCCCTGATATGGGCTGGAGTTTGGCTGAATTTTGGGCTGGAGCTTCTCGTGGTTTGAGGCCTGGCTTTCTCCACTCCCTGCTCTTGAGATTCTCCCGGATGTGGGCTGGATTTTGTCTGCATTTTGGTTTGGATCTTCTTCTGGTTTGAGGCCTGGCTTGCTCCACCCCCTGCTTTTGAGATTCTCCTGGATGTGGGCTGCATTTTGGCTGCCTTTTGGGCTGGAGCTTCTCGTTGTTTGAGGCCAGCCATGCTCCACCCCCTGCCATTGATATTCTCCCGGATGTAGGGCTGCATTTTGGCTGACATTTCGGCTAGAGCTTCTTGTGGTTTCACGACTGGCTTGCTCTACCCCCGGCTCTTGAGATTCTCCCGGATGTGGGCTGGAGTTTCGCTGCATTTTGGGCTGGAGCTTCTCGTGGTTTGAGGCCTGGCTTGCTCCACCCCCTGCTCTTGAGATTCTCCCAGATGTAGGGCTGCATTTTGGCTAAATTTTGGGCTGGTGCTTCTCATGGTTTGAGGCCTGGCTTGCTTCACCCCCTGCTCTAGAGATTCTCCCGGATGGGGGCTGGATTTTGGCTGCATTTTGGGCTGGAGCTTCTGGTTGTTTGAGGCCTGCCTTGCTCCACCCCCTGCTCTTGATATTCTCCCGGATGTGGGCTGGATTTTGCCTGTCTTTCGAGCTGGAACTTCTCGTGGTTTGAGGCCTGGCTTGCTCCACTCCCTGCTCTTGAGATTCTCCCGGATGTGTGCTGGATTTTGGCTGCCTTTTGGGCTGGAGCTTCTCATGGTTTGAGGCCTGGCTTGCTCCACCCCCTGCTCTTGAGATTCTCCTGGATGTGGGCTGGATTTTGGCTGCTTTTTGGGCTGGAGCTTCTGGTGGTTTGAGGCCTGGCTTGCTCCACCCCATGCCATTGATATTCTCCCGGATATGGGCTGGATTTCGGCTGCCGTTTGGGCTGGAGCTTCTCGTGGTTTGAGGCCTGTCTTACTCCAACCCCTCCTCCGAATATTCTCCTCCCTGTGGGCTGGATTTTGGCTGCGTTTTGGGCTGGAGCTTCTCGTGGTTTGAGGCCTGGCTTTCTCCACCCCCTGCTCTTGATATTCTCACAGATGTGGGCTGGATTTTGGCTGCCTTTTGGGCTGGATCTTCTCGTGGTTTGAAGCCTGCCTTTCTCCACCCCCTGCTGTTGATATTCTCCTGGATGTGGGCTGGAGTTTGGCTGCATTTCTGGTTGGAGCTTCTCGTGGTTTGAGGCCTGGCTTGCTCCACCCCCTGCTCTTGAGATTCAACCGGGTTTAGGAATGGATTTTGGCTGCATTTTGGGCTAGGGCTTCTCGTGGTTAGAGGCCTGGCTTTCTCCACCCCCTGCTCTTGAGATTCTCCTGGATGTGGGCTGCATTTTGGCTTCCTTTTGGGCTGGAGCTTCTCGTGGTTTGAGGCCTGCCTTGCTCCACCCCCTGCTCTTGAAATTCTCTTGGATGTTTGGTGGATTTTGACTGCTTTTTGGGCTTGAGTTTCTCATGGTTTGAGGCCTGGCTTCCTCCACCCTCTGCCATTGATATTCTCCCGGATGTAGGGCTGCATTTTGGCTGATATTTCGGCTAGAGCTTCTTGTGATTTCAGGAGTGGCTTGCTCTACCCCCTGCTCTTGAGATTCTCCCGGATGTGGGATGCATTTTGGCTGCCTTTTGGGCTGGAGCTTCTCGTGGTTTGAGGCCTGGATTACTCCACCCCCTGCTCTTGATATTCTCCCTGATATGGGCTGGAGTTTGGCTGAATTTTGGGCTGGAGCTTCTCGTGGTTTGAGGCCTGGCTTTCTCCACTCCCTGCTCTTGAGATTCTCCCGGATGTGGGCTGGATTTTGTCTGCATTTTGGTTTGGATCTTCTTCTGGTTTGAGGCCTGGCTTGCTCCACCCCCTGCTTTTGAGATTCTCCTGGATGTGGGCTGCATTTTGGCTGCCTTTTGGGCTGGAGCTTCTCGTTGTTTGAGGCCAGCCATGCTCCACCCCCTGCCATTGATATTCTCCCGGATGTAGGGCTGCATTTTGGCTGACATTTCGGCTAGAGCTTCTTGTGGTTTCACGACTGGCTTGCTCTACCCCCGGCTCTTGAGATTCTCCCGGATGTGGGCTGGAGTTTTGCTGCGTTTTGGGCTGGAGATTCTCGTGGTTTGAGGCCTGGCATGCTCCACCCGCTGCTCTTGAGATTCTCCCATATGTAGGGCTGCATTTTGGCTAAATTTTGGGCTGGTGCTTCTCATGGTTTGAGGCCTGGCTTGCTTCACCCCCTGCTCTAGAGATTCTCCCGGATGTGGGCTGGATTTTGGCTGCATTTTGGGCTGGAGCTTCTTGTGGTTTGAGGCCTGCCTTGCTCCAACCCCTGCTCTTGATATTCTCCCGGATGTGGGCTGGATTTTGCCTGTCTTTCGAGCTGGAACTTCTCGTGGTTTGAGGCCTGGCTTGCTCCACTCCCTGCTCTTGAGATTCTCCCGCATGTGGGCTGCATTTTGGCAGCATTTTGGGCTGGAGCTTCTCATGGTTTGAGGCCTGGCTTGCTCCCCCCCCTGCTCTTGAGATTCTCCTGGATGTGGGCTGGATTTTGGCTGCTTTTTGGGCTGGAGCTTCTGGTGCTTTGAGGCCTGGCTTGCTCCACCCCATGCCATTGATATTCTCCCGGATATGGGCTGGATTTCGGCTGCCTTTTGGGCTGGAGCTTCTCGTGGTTTGAGGCCTGTCTTACTCCAACCCCTCCTCCGAATATTCTCCTCCCTGTGGGCTGGATTTTGGCTGCATTTTGGGCTGGAGCTTCTCGTGGTTTTGGGCCTGGCTTTCTCCACCCCCTTCTCTTTATATTCTCCTGGATGTCAGCTGGAGTTTGGCTGCCTTTTGGACTGGAGCTTCTCGTGGTTTGAGGCCTGGCTTTCTCCACCCCCTGCTCTTGATATTCTCCTGGATGTGTGCTGGATTTTGGCTGCCTTTTGGGCTGGATCTTCTCGTGGTTTGAAGCCTGCCTTTCTCCACCCCCTGCTGTTGATATTCTCCTGGATGTCGGCTGCATTTTGGCTGCCTTTTGGGCTGGATCTTCTCGTGGTTTGGGGCCTGGCTTTCTCCACCCCCTGCTCTTGATATACTCCTGGATATGGGCTGGAGTTTGGCTGCATTTCTGGTTGGAGCTTCTCGTGGTTTGAGGCCTGGCTTTCTCCACCCCCTGCTCTTGAGATTCTCCTGGATATGGGCTGGAGTTTGGCTGCATTTTATGCGGGAATTTCTCCTGGTTTGAGGCCTCAATTTCTCTAGGCCCTCTTCTTGAAATTCTCCTGGATGTTTGTTGGATTTTGGCTGCATTTTAGGCTGGAATTTCACCTGGACTTGGGCCTGAATTTCTCCTGCACGCTGGCTGGAATTTGTATTTGGCTTGGGGCTTATTTTCTCCTGGAATTGGGCTGGATTTATATTGGAATTACTTCTGGATTTCTGCCTGAATTTCTACTGGAGCTGGGCCCAAATTTCTCCTCTACTTGGACAGGATTTAGGCTGGAATTTCTCTTGGAGCTGGGCCTAAATTTCTCCTACATTTCAGGTGGAATATATCCTGGACTTGATTTGCAATTTCTTCAGGAGTTCAGGTCGACTATCTCCAGGACTCGGACTGGAATTTCTGCAGCACTTGGGCTGTAATTGCTCCTAGACTTGGCCACAATATCACCTGCACTTTGGCTCAAATTTTTCCTAGATTTGGACTTGAATTTCTCCTGGAGGTGGGCCCAAATTTCTCCTGGAGTTCGGGTGGACTATCTCCTGAAATTGGACAGGATTTTGGCTGCTCTTGAGCTGAAATTTCTGCTGGACTTGGGCTGCATTTTAGGTAGGATTTTCTCCTGAACTTGGGCTTCATTTTAGGCTGGAATTTCTCCTGGACTTGGACCCAAATTTCTCCTGGAGTTGGTTGAAATATCTCCTGAAATTGGACTGGATTTTGGTTGCTCTTGGGCTGGAATTTCTCCTGAATTTGGGCCTGAATTTCTCCTGCACTTGGGCTGGAATTTCTGTTGGGCTTGTGGCTGAATTTCTCCTGGACATGGGTTGGATTGATGCTGGAATTACTCCTGGTTCGAGGCCTGAATTTCTCTAGGCCCTGTTCTTGAAATTCTCCTGGATGTGGGCTGGATTTTGGCTGCTCTTGGGCTGGAATTTCTCCTGGAGTTGGGCCTAAATTTCTCCTCCACTTGGACTGCATTTTAGGCTGGAATTTCTCCTGGACTTGGGCTTCATTTTAGGCTGGAATTTCTCCTGGACTTGGACCCAAATTTCTCCTGGAGTTTGGTTGAAATATCTCCTGAAATTGGACTGGATTTTGGTTGCTCTTGGGCTGGAATTTCTCCTGAACTTGGGCCTGAATTTCTCCTGCTCTTGGGCTGGAATTTCTGTTGGGCTTGTGGCTGAATTTCTCCTGGACAGTGGCTGGATTTATGTTGGAATTACTCCTGGTTTGAGGCCTGAATTTCTCTCGGCCCTGTTCTTGAAATTCTACTTGATGTGGGCTGGACTTGGGCTGCAATTTAGGCTGGAATTTCTCCTGGACTTGGGCCTGAATTTCTCCTAGAGTTCGGGTGGACTATCTCTGGGACTTGGCCTGGAATTTCTGCTGCACTTGGGCTGCAATTTCTCCTGCCTTCAGGGGCAAGGGAGTGTGCCTTCAGGGGCGAGGATGAGTGCCTTAAAGCAGGAGAGATCCAGGCCACAATGCAGGCCAAATTCGAGCTCACTTCCAGGGGAAACCAGGGCTTCAGTGCAGGTCAAATATGGGACTCGGCGCAGGAGAAATTGGAGCTGGTGTGCAGGAGAAATTTCAGAGAGTCCAGGAGAAATTGAAGGTCACAGTGCAGGAGAAATTTTGGCCAGAGTTCAAGAGAAATTGGAGGGCATGTTGAGGAGAAATTCAGGCTCTACTACAGGGGAAATTCGGGCCAGAATCCAGGGGAAATTCAGACCCAAGTGCACGAGAAATTCTCGCCCAAATCCTGGTGAAATTCAGGCCCAAGTCCCTATGAAATTCAGGCCCAATTCAGTGGGCCTCATGACATTTCCTCATTACAGTTAGGGATGAGAGGGAACTAAGACATGCCCTGCCAGCCCTGACCCTTCTGGCAGTCTGGGGAGATCAGCACCAGCTGGGAATGCCAACAAGAGCCTGCCCCAATTAAGGCCAGGCTGGGAGATTGCTTAGGCCTGAAGTCAATTATCTCATGACTCTCTAAATAGAGGGAGGCTCCATGGCTGACCCTTGCTTTCTCCTGGTCTGCAGGGGCTGCACCCAGCATGTCCCTTGGAGTGGGATGGCACTCAGAGCTCCACACCCCCCAGTTTGGGAAAGGAGAGAGCGGTCGACACGGCCTGGGCTGAAAACCCTCCTGGAGGCTCAGGTCTGCTCCCGTTGAGACATGCTGACATGCGACGGGAAGGCTTGCACCGGGCTCCGGGGGCATTTGAACAGGTACCTTCCTAGCAAGATGCATATCTCCACAGCCATTTCTGTCTCTGGCAGGGGGAGCGTGTGCGTGCAGCTGTGTGCCGGGAACTGTGTTAACCCTTTGCTGGAGTTGCTGTGCTGATGGATGGAGTCGGGTCCTGCTGGGGAATGGTGTGATCTGACTGTGGGCCAGATGGGAATAGTGTGAAGGGACTTTGTGCAAAACTTGGGGGCAGCACTAGTTCAAAGCCCAAACTCCACAGGTTGTGCTCCTGTCCCCAATTCCTTAGGCATAAAGCGTTGGTCCGGTGTGGGGCCTGCGGTGGACCCAGCCGCAGGTGGATTTCTCTTGGGCGGAGTGTAGAAAGGCGTGGGAAGCCGAGGCCCCAGCGCAGGAGAGATCTGAGGGACAGATCTTGGTCTCTTCTTGAATGTCTCCTGGACTTGGGCTGCATTTTAGGCTGGAATTTCTCCTGGGCTTGGGCCTGAATTTCTCCTGTACGTGGGCTGGGATTTCTGTTGGGCTTGGGGCTGAATTTCTCCAGGACAGGGGCTGGATTTATGATGGAATTTCTCCTGGTTTTAGGCCTGAATTTATCTTAGCCCTGTTCTTGAAATTCTCCTGGATGTGGGCTGGATATTGTCTGCTCTTGGGCTGGAATTTCTCCTGAACTTGGGCCTGAATTTCTCCTCCACTTGGACTGCATTTTAGGCTGGAATTTCTCCTGGAGATGAGCCCAAATTTCTCCTGGACTTGGGCTGCATTTTAGGCTGGAATTTCTCCTGGAGATGGGCCCAAATTTCTCCTAGAGTTCGGGTGGACTATCTCTGGGACTTGGCCTGGAATTTCTGCTGCACTTGGGCTGCAATTTCTCCTGCCTTCAGGGGCGAGGGGGCGTGCCTTCAGGGGCGAGGGGGCGTGCCTTCAGGGGCGAGGGGGCGTGCCTTCAGGGGCTAGGGGGCGTGCCTTCAGGGGCTAGGGGGCGTGCCTTCAGGGGCTAGGGGGCGTGCCTTCAGGGGCTAGGGGGCGTGCCTTCAGGGGCTAGGGGGCGTGCCTTAAAGCAGGAGAGATCCAGGCCACAATGCAGGCCAAATTCGAGCTCACTTCCAGGGGAAACCAGGGCTTCAGTGCAGGTCAAATATGGGACTCGGCGCAGGAGAAATTGGAGCTGGTGTGCAGGAGAAATTTCAGAGAGTCCAGGAGAAATTGAAGGTCACAGTGCAGGAGAAATTTTGGCCAGAGTTCAAGAGAAATTGGAGGGCATGTTGAGGAGAAATTCAGGCTCTACTACAGGGGAAATTCGGGCCAGAATCCAGGGGAAATTCAGACCCAAGTGCACGAGAAATTCTCGCCCAAATCCTGGTGAAATTCAGGCCCAAGTCCCTATGAAATTCAGGCCCAATTCAGTGGGCCTCATGACATTTCCTCATTACAGTTAGGGATGAGAGGGAACTAAGACATGCCCTGCCAGCCCTGACCCTTCTGGCAGTCTGGGGAGATCAGCACCAGCTGGGAATGCCAACAAGAGCCTGCCCCAATTAAGGCCAGGCTGGGAGATTGCTTAGGCCTGAAGTCAATTATCTCATGACTCTCTAAATAGAGGGAGGCTCCATGGCTGACCCTTGCTTTCTCCTGGTCTGCAGGGGCTGCACCCAGCATGTCCCTTGGAGTGGGATGGCACTCAGAGCTCCACACCCCCCAGTTTGGGAAAGGAGAGAGCGGTCGACACGGCCTGGGCTGAAAACCCTCCTGGAGGCTCAGGTCTGCTCCCGTTGAGACATGCTGACATGCGACGGGAAGGCTTGCACCGGGCTCCGGGGGCATTTGAAGAGGTACCTTCCTAGCAAGATGCATATCTCCACAGCCATTTCTGTCTCTGGCAGGGGGAGCGTGTGCGTGCAGCTGTGTGCCGGGAACTGTGTTAACCCTTTGCTGGAGTTGCTGTGCTGATGGATGGAGTCGGGTCCTGCTGGGGAATGGTGTGATCTGACTGTGGGCCAGATGGGAATAGTGTGAAGGGACTTTGTGCAAAACTTGGGGGCAGCACCAGTTCAAAGCCCAAACTCCACAGGTTGTGCTCCTGTCCCCAATTCCTTAGGCATAAAGCGTTGGTCCGGTGTGGGGCCTGCGGTGGACCCAGCCGCAGGTGGATTTCTCTTCCGCAGAGCCTAGAAAGGCGTGGGAAGCCGAGGCCCCAGTGCAGGAGAGATCTGAGGGAGAGATCTTGGCCCTCTTCTTGAGTTTCTCCTGGATATGGATTGCATTTCAGGCTGGATTTACTCGTGGATTGAGGCCTGAATTTCTCTAGGCCCTGTTCTTGAAATTCTCTCGGATGTGGGCTGGAGTTTGGCTGCATTTCAGGCTGGAGCTTCTCGTGGTTTGAGGGCTGGCTTTCTCCACCCCCTGCTCTTGATATTCTCCTGGATGTGGGCTGGAGTTTGGCTGCCTTTTGAGCTGGAGTTTCTCGTGCTTTGAGGCCTGGCTTTCTACAAACCCTGCTCTTCATATTCTCCTCCATGTTGGCTGGATTTTGGCTGCTTTTTGGGCTGGAGCTTCTCGTGGTTTGAGGACTGTCTTTCTCCACCCCCTTTCTCTTGATTTTCTCCTCAATGATGGCTGCATTTTGGCTGGATTTCGAGCTGGAGCATCTCGTGGTTTGAGGCCTGGCTTGCTCCACCCCCTGCTCTTAAGATTCTCTTGGATGTGTGGTGGATTTTGGCTGCCTATTGAGCTGGAGCATCTCGTGGTTTGAGGCGTGGTTTGAGGCCTGGCTTGCTCCACCCCCTGCTCTTGAGATTCTCTTGGATGTGGTCTGGATTGTGGCTGCATTTTGCGCTGGAGCTTCTCGTGGTTTGAGGCCTGGCTTTCTCCAAAACCTGCCATTGATATTCTCCCGGATGTGGGCTGCATTTTGGCTGCCTTTTGACCTGGAGCTTCTCATGGTTTGAGGCCTGGCTTGCTCCACCCCCTGCTCTTGAGATTCTCCCGGATGTGGGCTGCATTTTGGCTGCATTTTGGGCTGGAGCTTCTCGTGGTTTGAGGCCTGGGTTTCTCCACCCTCTGCTCTTCATATTCTCCTGGATGAGGGCTGCATTTTGGCTGCCTTTTGGGCTGGAGCTTCTCGTGGTGTGAGGCCAGGCTTGCTCCACTCCCTGCTCTTCAAATTCTCCTCGAGTTGGGCTGGATTTTAGCTGCATTTAGTGCTGGAGCTTCTCGTGATTTGAGGCCTGGCTTGCTCCAGCCCCTGCTCTTGATATTCTCCTCCATGTTGGCTGAATTTTGGCTGGATTTCGAGCTGGAGCTTCTCGTGGTTTGAGGCCTGGCTTTCTCCAGCCCCTGCTCTTGAGATTCCCCGAGATATTGGCTGCATTTTGGCTGCCTTTTGGACTGGAGCTTCTCGTGGTTTGAGGCCTGGTTTGCTCCACCCCCTGCTCTTGATATACTCCCGGATGTGGACTGCAGTTTGGTTGCATTTTTGGGAGGACCTTCTCGTGGTTTGGGGCCAGGCTTGCTCCACCCCCTGGTCTTGATATTCTCCTGGAGGTGGGCTGCATTTTAGCTGCCTTTTGGGCTGGAGATACTCATGGTTTGAGGCCTGGCATTCTCCATCCTCTGCTCTTGATATTCTTCTCGAGTTGGGCTGGATTTTAGCTGCATTTAATGCTGGAGCTTCTCGTGATTTGAGGCCTGGTTTGTTCCACCCCCTGCTCTTGATATTCTCCTGGATGTGGGCTGGATTTTGGCTACCTTTTGGGCTGGAGATTCTTGCGGTTTGAGGCCTGGCTTGCTCCAACCCCTGCCATTGATATTCTCCTGGATGTGGGCTGGATTTTGGCTGCCTTTTGGGCTGGAGCTTCTCGTGGTTTGAGGCCTGGCTTGCTCCACCAACTGCTCTTGATATTCTAGGAGATATTGGCTGCATTTTGGCTGCATTTAGAGCTGGAGCTTCTCGTGGTTTGAGGCCTGGCTTGCTCCACCCCCTGCTCTTGAGATTCTCCTCCATGTGGGCTGGAGTTTGGCTGCATTTCGGGTTGGAGCTTCTCGTTGTTTGAGGCCTGGCATGCTCCACCCCCTGCTCGTGATATTCTCCTCCATGTGGGCTGGATTTTGGCTGCCTTTTGGGCTGGACCTTCTTGTGGTTTGAGGCCTGGCTTTCTCCACCCCCTGCTCTTGACATTCTCCTGGATGTGGGCTGGATTTTGGCTGCATTTCGGGCTGGACCTTCTTGTGGTTTGAGGCCTGGCTTTCTCCACCCCCTGCTCTTGACATTCTCCTGGATGTGGGCTGGATTTTGGCTGCTTTTCGCGCTGGAGCTTTTCCTGGTTTGAGGCCTGGCTTTCTCCACCCACTTTCTCTTGATATTCTCCTGGATGTGGGCTGGATTTTGGGAGCGGTTAGCGCTGGACCTTTTCGTGGTTTGAGGCGTAGCTTTCTCCACGCCCTGCTCTTGATATTCTCCCGGATTTGGGCTGGATTATGGCTGCAGTGCGGGATGGAGCTTCTCGTGTTTTGAGGCCTGGCTTTCTCCACCCCCTGCTCTTGATATTCTCCTCTATGTGGGCTGGATTCTGGCTGCATTTTGAGCTGTAGCTTCTCGTGGTTTGAGGCCTGGCTTTCTCCACCCCCTGCTCTTGACATTCTCCTGGATGTGGGCTGGATTTTGGCTGCATTTCGGGCTGGACCTTCTTGTGGTTTGAGGCCTGCCTTTCTCCACCCCCTGCTGTTGATATTCGCCTGGATGTGGGCTGGAGTTTGGCTACATATCTGGCTAGAGCATCTCGCGGTTTGGGGACTGGCTTTCTCCAACCCCTGCTCTTGATATTCTCCTGGATTTGGGCTGGAGTTTGGCTGCATTTCAGGCTGGAGCTTCTCGTGGTTTGAGGCGTAACTTTCTCCAAACCCTGCTCTTCATATTCTGCTGGATGTGGGCTCTGTTTTGGCTGCATTTCGGGCTGGAGCTTCTCGTGGTTTGAGGCCTGGTTTCCTCCGCCCCCTGCTCTTGATATTCTCCTCCATTTGGGCTGGATTTTGGCTGCCTTTAGGGCTGGAGCTTCTCGTGGTTTGAGGCCTGACACATCTCGTGGTTTGAGGCCTGGCTTTCTCCAACCCCTGCTCTTGAGATTCTCCTCCATGTTGGCTGCACTTTGGCTGCCTTTTGGGCTGGAACTTCTTGAGGTTTCAGGCCTGGCTTTCCCCACCCCCTGCTCTTGATATTCTCGTGGATATCAGCTGGAATTTGGCTGCATTTCGGGCTGGAGATTCTCCTGGTTTGAGGCCTGGCTTTCTCCACCCCCTGTTCTTGATATTCTCCTCTATGTGGGCTGGATTCTAGCTGCATTTTGAGCTGGAGCTTCTCGTGGTTTGAGGCCTGGCTTTCTCCACTCCCTACTCTTGATATTCTCCCGGATGCGGGCTGGGTTTTGGCTGCCTTTTGGGCTGGAGTGTCTTGTGGTTTGAGGCCTGGATTTCTCCACCCCCTGCTCCTGATATTCTCCTGGATGTGGGCTGGATTTTGGCTGCATTTCGGGCTGGATCTTCTCGTTGTTTGAGGCCTGGTTTGCTCCACCCCCTACTCTTCATATTCTCCCGGATGCGGGCTGGATTTTGGCTGCCTTTTGGGCTGGAGCTTCTCGTGGTTTGAGGCCTGCATTTCTCCACCCCCTGCTGTTGATATTCTCCTGGACGTGGGCTGGAGTTTGGCTGCCTTTTGGGCTGGAGCTTCTCCTGGTTTGAGGTCTGGCTTTCTCCACTCACTGCTCTTGATATTCTCCTGGATTTGGGCTGGATTTTGGCTGCATTTCGGCCTTTAGCTTCTCGTGGTTTGAGGCCTGGCTTTCTCCACCCCCTGCTCTTGATATTCTCCTCCATGTTGGCTGTATTTTGGATGACTTTTATGCTGCAGATTCTCGTGCTTTGAGGCCTGGCTTTCTCCACCCCCTGCTCTGTATATTCTACTCGATGTAGGCTGGATTTTGGCTGCCTTTTGGGCTGGAGCTTCTCGTGGTTTGAGGCCTGGCTTGCTCCACTCCCTGCTCTTGAGATTCTCCCGTATGTGGGCTGGATTTTGGCTGATTTTGGGCTGGAGCTTCTCGTAGTTTGAGGCCTGCCTTGCTCCACACCCTGCTCTTGAGATTCTCCTGGATGTGGGCTGGATTTTGGCTGCCTTTTGGGCTGGAGCTTCTCGTGGTTTGAGGCCTGGCTTGCTACACCCCCTGCTCTTGAGATTCTCCCGGATGTGGGCTGGATTTTGGCTGCCTGTTGGGCTGGAGCTTCTGGTTGTTTGAGGCCTGGCTTGCTCCACCCCCTGCTCTTGATATTCTCCTCCAAGTGGGCTGGATTTTGGCTGCCTGTTGGGCTGGAGCTTCTCGTGGTTTGAGGCCTGACTTGCTCCACCCCCTGCTCTTGATATTCTCCTGGATGTGGGCTGCATTTTAGCTGCATTTTGGGCTGGAGCTTCTCGTGGTTTGAGGCCTGGGATGCTCCACCACCTGCTCATGATATTCTCCTGGATGTGGGCTGGATTTTGGCTGCCTTTTGGGCTGGAGCTTCTCGTAGTTTGAGGCCTGGCTTGCTCCACCCCCTGCTCTTGAGATTCTCTTGGTTGTGGGCTGGAATTTGGCTGCCTTTTTTGCTGAAGCTTCTCGTGGTTTGACGCCTGGCTTGCTCCACCCCCTGCTCTTCATATTCTCCTCCATGTGGGCTGCATTTTTTCTGCCTGTTGGGCTGGAGCTTCTCGTGGTTTGAGGCCTGGCTTGCTCCACCCGCTGCTCTTGAGATTCTCCAAGATGTGGGCTGTATTTTGGCCTCCTTTTGGGCTGGATCTTCTCGTAGTTTGAGGCCTGGCTTGCTCCACCCCCTGCTCTTGAGATTCTCCTGGATGTGGGCTGGATTTTGGCTACGTATCTGGCTGGAGCATCTCGCGGTTTGGGGACTGGCTTTCTCCAACCCCTGCTCTTGATATTCTCCTGGATTTGGGCTGGAGTTTGGCTGCATTTCAGGCTGGAGCTTCTCGTGGTTTGAGGCGTAACTTTCTCCAAACCCTGCTCTTCATATTCTGCTGGATGTGGGCTCTGTTTTGGCTGCCTTTTGGGCTGGAACTTCTTGTTGTTTCAGGCCTGGCTTTCTCCACCCCCTGCTCTTGATATTCTCCTGGATATCAGCTGGATTTTGGCTGCATTTTGGGCTGGAGATTCTCGTCGTTTGAGACCTGGTTTGCTCCACCCCCTGCTCTTGATATTCTCCTGGATTTGGGCTGGATTATGGCTGCAGTTCGGGATGGAGTTTCTCCTGGTTTGAGGCCTGACTTTCTCCACCCCCTGCTCTTGATATTCTCCTCTATGTGGGCTAGATTCTAGCTGCATTTTGAGCTGGAGCTTCTCGTGGTTTGAGGCCTGGCTTGCTCCACACCCTGCTCCTGATATTCTCCTGGATGTGGGCTGGATTTTGGCTGCATTTCGGGCTGGATCTTCTCGTTGTTTGAGGCCTGGTTTGCTCCACCCCCAGCTCTTGATATTCTCCCGGATGCGGGCTGGATTTTGGCTGCCTTTTGGGCTGGAGCTTCTCGTGGTTTGAGGCCTGGCTTTCTCCACCCCCTGCTCTTGATATTCTCCTCCATGTTGGCTGTATTTTGGCTGCCTTTTGGGCTGGAGCTTCTCGTGCTTTGAGGCCTGGCTTGCTCCACCACCTGCTCTTGATATTCTCCCGGATGTGGGCTGCATTTTGGCTGAATTTTGGGCTGGAGCTTCTCGTGGTTTGAGGCCTGGTTTGCTCCACCCCCTGCTCTTGATATTCTCCCGGATGTGGTCTTGATTTTGGCTGCCTTTTGGGCTGGAGCTTCTTGTGGTTTGAGGCCTGGCTTGCTCCACCCCCTGCTCTTGAGTTTCTCCTGGATGTGGGCTGGAATTTGGCTGCTTTTTGGGCTGGAGCTTCTCGTTGTTTGAGGCCTGCCTTGCTCCACCACCTGCTCTTGATATTCCCCGAGATATGAGCTGGATTTTGGCTGAATTTAGGGCTGGAGCTTTTCGTGGTTTGAGGCCTGGCTTGCTCTACCCACCGCTCTTGATATTCTCCCGGATGTGGGCTGCATTTTGGTTGCATTTTGGGCTGGAGCTTCTCATGGTTTGCGGCCTGGCGTGCTCCACCCCTTGCTCTTGATATTCTCCTGGATGTGGGCTGGATTTTGGCTGTGTTTCGGGCTGGATCTTCTCGTGGTTTGAGGCCTGCCTTTCTCCACCCCCTGCTGTTTATATTCGCCTGGATGTGGGCTGGAGTTTGGCTGAATTTTGAGCTGGAGCGTCTCGTGGTTTGAAGCCTGGCTTTCTCCACCCCCTGCTCTTGAGATTTTCCTGGATGTGGGCTGGATTTTGGCTACATATCTGGCTAGAGCATCTCGCGGTTTGGGGACTGGCTTTCTCCAACCCCTGCTCTTGATATTCTCCTGGATTTGGGCTGGAGTTTGGCTGCATTTCAGGCTGGAGCTTCTCGTGGTTTGAGGCCTGGTTTCCTCCGCCCCCTGCTCTTGATATTCTCTTCCATTTGGGCTGGATTTTGCTGCCTTTAGGGCTGGAGCTTCTCGTGGTTTGAGGCCTGACACATCTCGTGGTTTGAGGCCTGGCTTTCTCCAACCCCTGCTCTTGAGATTCTCCTCCATGTTGGCTGCACTTTGGCTGCCTTTTGGGCTGGAACTTCTTGTGGTTTCAGGCCTGGCTTTCCCCACCCCCTGCTCTTGATATTCTCCTGGATATCAGCTGGATTTTGGCTGCATTTCGGGCTGGAGATTCTCCTGGTTTGAGGCCTGGCTTTCTCCACCCCCTGGTCTTGATATTCTCCCGGATGCGGGCTGGATTTTGGCTGCCTTTTGGGCTGGAGCTTCTCGTGGTTTGAGGCCTGGATTTCTCCACCCCCTGCTGTTGATATTCTCCCGGATGCGGGCTGGATTTTGGCTGCCTTTTGGGCTGGAGCTTCTCGTGGTTTGAGGCCTGCATTTCTCCACCCCCTGCTGTTGATATTCTCCTGGATGTGGGCTGGAGTTTGGCTGCCTTTTGGGCTGGAGCTTCTCCTGGTTTGAGGTCTGGCTTTCTCCACTCACTGCTCTTGATATTCTCCTGGATTTGGGCTGGATTTTGGCTGCATTTCGGCCTTTAGCTTCTCGTGGTTTGAGGCCTGGCTTGCTCCACCCCCTGCTCTTGAGATTCTCCCGGAAGTGGGCTGGATTTTGGCTGCCTGTTGGGCTGGAGCTTCTGGTTGTTTGAGGCCTGGCTTGCTCCACCCCCTGCTCTTGATATTCTCCTCCAAGTGGGCTGGATTTTGGCTGCCTGTTGGGCTGGAGCTTCTCGTGGTTTGAGGCCTGACTTGCTCCACCCCCTGCTCTTGATATTCTCCCGGATGTGGGCTGCATTTTGGCTGCATTTCGGGCTGGAGCTTCTCGTGGTTTGAGGCCTGGGATGCTCCACCACCTGCTCATGATATTCTCCTGGATGTGGGCTGGATTTTGGCTGCCTTTTGGGCTGGAGCTTCTCGTAGTTTGAGGCCTGGCTTGCTCCACCCCCTGCTCTTGAGATTCTCTTGGTTGTGGGCTGGAATTTGGCTGCCTTTTTTGCTGAAGCTTCTCGTGGTTTGAGGCCTGGCTTGCTCCACCCCCTGCTCTTCATATTCTCCTCCATGTGGGCTGCATTTTTTTTGCCTGTTGGGCTGGAGCTTCTCGTGGTTTGAGGCCTGGCTTGCTCCACAACCCTGCTCTTGATATTCTCCTGGATGTGGGCTGCATTTTGGCTGCATTTTGGGCTGGAGTTTCTCATGATTTGAGGCCTGGCTTGCTCCACCCGCTGCTCTTGAGATTCTCCCGCATGTGGGCTAGATTTGGCTGCATTTTGGGCTGGAGCTTCTCGTGGTTTGAGGCCTGGTTTGCTCCACCCCCTGCTCTTGATATTCTCCCAGATGTGGGCTGGATTTTGGCTACATTTTGGGCTGGAGCTTCTCGTGGTTTGAGGCCTGGCTTACTCCACCCCCTGCTCTTGAGATTCTCCAAGATGTGGGCTGTATTTTGGCTGCCTTTTAGGATGAAGCTTCTCGTGGTTTGAGGCCTGGCTTTCTCCACCCCCTGCTCTTGAGATTCTCCTGGATGAGGGCTGGATTTTGGCCTCCTTTTGGGCTGGAGTTTCTCGTGGTTTGAGGCCTGCCTTGCTCCACCCCCTGCTCTTGAGATTCTCCTGGATGTGGGCTGGAGTTTGGCTGAATTTTGAGCTGGAGCGTCTCGTGGTTTGAAGCCTGGCTTTCTCCACCCCCTGCTCTTGAGATTTTCCTGGATGTGGGCTGGATTTTGGCTACATATCTGGCTAGAGCATCTCGCGGTTTGGGGACTGGCTTTCTCCAACCCCTGCTCTTGATATTCTCCTGGATTTGGGCTGGAGTTTGGCTGCATTTCAGGCTGGAGCTTCTCGTGGTTTGAGGCCTGGTTTCCTCCGCCCCCTGCTCTTGATATTCTCCTCCATTTGGGCTGGATTTTGCTGCCTTTAGGGCTGGAGCTTCTCGTGGTTTGAGGCCTGACACATCTCGTGGTTTGAGGACTGGCTTTCTCCAACCCCTGCTCTTGAGATTCTCCTCCATGTTGGCTGCACTTTGGCTGCCTTTTGGGCTGGAACTTCTTGTGGTTTCAGGCCTGGCTTTCCCCACCCCCTGCTCTTGATATTCTCCTGGATATCAGCTGGATTTTGGCTGCATTTCGGGCTGGAGATTCTCCTGGTTTGAGGCCTGGCTTTCTCCACCCCCTGGTCTTGATATTCTCCCGGATGCGGGCTGGATTTTGGCTGCCTTTTGGGCTGGAGCTTCTCGTGGTTTGAGGCCTGGATTTCTCCACCCCCTGCTGTTGATATTCTCCCGGATGCGGGCTGGATTTTGGCTGCCTTTTGGGCTGGAGCTTCTCGTGGTTTGAGGCCTGCATTTCTCCACCCCCTGCTGTTGATATTCTCCTGGATGTGGGCTGGAGTTTGGCTGCCTTTTGGGCTGGAGCTTCTCCTGGTTTGAGGTCTGGCTTTCTCCACTCACTGCTCTTGATATTCTCCTGGATTTGGGCTGGATTTTGGCTGCATTTCAGCCTTTAGCTTCTCGTGGTTTGAGGCCTGGCTTTCTCCACCCCCTGCTCTTGATATTCTCCTCCATGTTGGCTGTATTTTGGATGACTTTTATGCTGCAGATTCTCGTGCTTTGAGGCCTGGCTTTCTCCACCCCCTGCTCTGTATATTCTACTCGATGTAGGCTGGATTTTGGCTGCCTTTTGGGCTGGAGCTTCTCGTGGTTTGAGGCCTGGCTTGCTCCACCCCCTGCTCTTGAGATTCTCCCGGATGTGGGCTGCATTTTGGCTGATTTTGGGCTGGAGCTTCTCGCAGTTTGAGGCCTGGCTTGCTCCACCCCCTGCTCTTGAGATTCTCCTGGATGTGGGCTGGATTTTGGCTGAATTTTGGGCTGGAGCTTCTCGTGGTTTGAGGCCTGGCTTGCTCCACCCCCTGCTCTTGAGATTCTCCCGGAAGTGGGCTGGATTTTGGCTGCCTGTTGGGCTGGAGCTTCTGGTTGTTTGAGGCCTGGCTTGCTCCACCCCCTGCTCTTGATATTCTCCCGGATGTGGGCTGCATTTTGGCTGCATTTCGGGCTGGAGCTTCTCGTGGTTTGAGGCCTGGGATGCTCCACCACCTGCTCATGATATTCTCCTGGATGTGGGCTGGATTTTGGCTGCCTTTTGGGCTGGAGCTTCTCGCAGTTTGAGGCCTGGCTTGCTCCACCCCCTGCTCTTGAGATTCTCTTGGTTGTGGGCTGGAATTTGGCTGCCTTTTTTGCTGAAGCTTCTCGTGGTTTGAGGCCTGGCTTGCTCCACCCCCTGCTCTTCATATTCTCCTCCATGTGGGCTGCATTTTTTTTGCCTGTTGGGCTGGAGCTTCTCGTGGTTTGAGGCCTGGCTTGCTCCACAACCCTGCTCTTGAGATTCTCCCGGATGTGGGCTGCATTTTGGCTGCATTTTGGGCTGGAGTTTCTCATGATTTGAGGCCTGGCTTGCTCCACCCGCTGCTCTTGAGATTCTCCCGCATGTGGGCTAGATTTGGCTGCATTTGGGGCTGGAGCTTCTCGTGGTTTGAGGCCTGGTTTGCTCCACCCCCTGCTCTTGATATTCTCCCAGATGTGGGCTGGATTTTGGCTACATTTTGGGCTGGAGCTTCTCGTGGTTTGAGGCCTGGCTTACTCCACCCCCTGCTCTTGAGATTCTCCAAGATGTGGGCTGTATTTTGGCTGCCTTTTAGGATGAAGCTTCTCGTGGTTTGAGGCCTGGCTTTCTCCACCCCCTGCTCTTGAGATTCTCCTGGATGAGGGCTGGATTTTGGCCTCCTTTTGGGCTGGAGTTTCTCGTGGTTTGAGGCCTGCCTTGCTCCACCCCCTGCTCTTGAGATTCTCCTGGATGTGAGCTGGATTTTGGCTGACTTTTGGGCTGGAGCTTTTCGTGGTTTGAGGCCTGGCTTGCTCTACCCACCGCTCTTGATATTCTCCCGGATGTGGGCTGCATTTTGGTTGCATTTTGGGCTGGAGCTTCTCATGGTTTGCGGCCTGGCGTGCTCCACCCCTTGCTCTTGATATTCTCCTGGATGTGGGCTGGATTTTGGCTGTGTTTCGGGCTGGAGCTTCTCGTGGTTTGAGGCCTGCCTTTCTCCACCCCCTGCTGTTTATATTCGCCTGGATGTGGGCTGGAGTTTGGCTGAATTTTGAGCTGGAGCGTCTCGTGGTTTGAGGCCTGGCTTTCTCCACCCCCTGCTCTTGAGATTCTCCTGGATGTGGGCTGGATTTTGGCTACATATCTGGCTGGAGCATCTCGCGGTTTGGGGACTGGCTTTCTCCAACCCCTGCTTTTGATATTCTCCTGGATTTGGGCTGGATTATGGCTGCAGTTCGGGATGGAGTTTCTCCTGGTTTGAGGCCTGGCTTTCTCCACCCCCTGCTCTTGATATTCTCCTCTATGTGGGCTGGATTTTGGCTGATTTTGGGCTGGAGCTTCTCGTGGTTTGAGGCCTGGCTTGCTCCAAACCCTGCTCTTGATATTCTCCTGGATTTGGGCTGGATTTTGGCTGCATTTCGGCCTTTAGCTTCTCGTGGTTTGAGGCCTGGCTTGCTCCACCCCCTGCTCTTGATATTCTCCCGGATGTGGGCTGGATTTTGGCAGCATTTTGGGCTGGAGCTTCTCGTGGTTTGAGGCCTGCCTTGCTCCACCCCCTGCTCTTGAGATTCTCCCGGATGTGGGCTGGATTTTGGCTGCCTGTTGGGCTGGAGCTTCTGGTTGTTTGAGGCCTGGCTTGCTCCACCACCTGCTCTTGATATTCTCCCTGATGTGGGCTGCATTTTGGTTGCATTTTGGGCTGCAGCTTTTCGTGGTTTGAGGCCTGCCTTGCTCCACCCCCTGCTAATGATATTCTCCTCCATGTGGGCTGGAATTTGGCTGAATTTTGGGCTGGAGCTTCTCGTGGTTTGAGGGCTGGCATGTTCCACCCCGTGCTCTTGATATTCTCCTTGATGTGGGCTGCATTTTGGCTGAATTTTGGGCTGGAGCTTCTCGTGGTTTGAGGCCTGGGTTGCTCCACCCCCTGCACTTGATGTTCTCCTGGATATGGTCTTGATTTTGGCTGCCTTTTGGGCTGGAGCTTCTCGTGGTTTGAGGCCTGGCTTGCTCCACCCCCTGCTCTTGAGATTCTCCTGGATGTGGGCTGGAATTTGGCTGCCTTTTGGGCTGAAGCTTCTCGTGGTTTGAGGCCTGGCTTGCTCCACCACCTGCTCTTGAGATTCTCCCAGATGTGGGCTGCATTTTGGCTGCCTGTTGGGCTGGAGCTTCTCGTGGTTTGAGGCCTGCCTTGCTCCACCCCCTGCTCTTGAAATTCTCCTGGATGTGGGCTGGATTTTGGCTGCCTTTTGGGCTGGAGCTTTTCGTGGTTTGAGGCCTGGCTTGCTCTACCCACCGCTCTTGATATACTCCCGGATGTGGGCTGCATTTTGGTTGCATTTTGGGTTATAGCTTCTCGTGGTTTGAGGACTGGCTTGCTCCACCCCCTGCTCTTCATATTCTCTCGGATGTGGGCTGCATTTTGGCTGCCGTTTGGGCTGGAGCTTCTCGTGGTTTGAGGCCTGGAATGTTCCACCCCCTGCTCTTGATATTCTCCTGGATGTGGGCTGCATTTTGGCTGCATTTTGGGCTGGAGCTTCTCGTGGTTTGAGGCCTGGGTTGCTCCACCCCCTGCACTTGATGTTCTCCCGGATGTGGTCTTGATTTTGGCTGCCATTTGGGCTGGAGCTTCTCGTGGTTTGAGGCCTGCCTTGCTCCACCCCCTGCTGTTGATATTCTCCTGGATGTGGGTTGGAATTTGGCTGCCGTTTGGGCTGGAGCTTCTCGTGGTTTGAGGCCTGGCATGTTCCACCCCCTGCTCTTGATATTCTCCTGGATGTGGGCTGCATTTTGGCTGAATTTTGGGCTGGAGCTTCTCGTGGTTTGAGGCCTGGGTTGCTCCACCCCCTGCTCTTGATATTCTCCCGGATGTGGTCTTGATTTTGGCTGCCATTTGGGCTGGAGCTTCTCGTGGTTTGAGACCTGGAATGTTCCACCCCCTGCTGTTGATATTCTCCTGGATGTGGGCTGGAATTTGGCTGCCTTTTGGGCTGGAGCTTCTCGTGGTTTGAGGCCTGGCTTGCTCCACCCCCTGCTCTTGAGATTCTCCCAGATGTCGGCTGGATTTTGGCTGCATTTTGGGCTAGGTCTTCTCGTGGTTTGAGGCCTGCCTTCCTCCATCCCCTGCTCTTGATATTCTCCCGGATATGGGCTGGATTTTGGCTGCCGTTTGGACTGGAGCTTCTCGTGGTTTGAGGCCTGGTATTTTCCACCCCCTGCTCTTGAGATTCTCCTGGATGTGGGCTGGATTTTGGCTGTCATTTGGGCTGGAGCTTCTCGTGGTTTGGGGCCTGGCATGTTCCACCCCCTGCTATTGATATTCTCCTGGATGTGGGCTGGATTTTGGCTGCCTTTTGGGCTGGAGCTTCTCGTGGTTTGAGGCCTGCCTTGCTCCACCCCCTGCTCTTGATATTCTCCCGGATGTGGGCTGCATTTTGGCTGCCTTTTGGGCTGGAGCTTCTCGTTGTTTGAGGCCTGGCATGCTCCACCCCCTGCTCTTGATATTCTTCCAGATGTGGGCTGGATTTTGGCAGCGTTTTGGGCTGGAGCTTCTCGTGGTTTGAGGCCTGGCTTGCTCCACCCCCTGCTCTTGAGATTCTCCCAGATGTGACCTAGATTTTGGCTGCCTTTTGGGCTGGAGCTTCTCGTGGTTTGAGGCCTGCCTTGCTCTACCCCCTGCTCTTGAGATTCTCCCGGATGTGGGCTGCATTTTGGCTGCCTTTTGGGCTGGAGCTTCTTGTGGTTTGAGGCCTGCCTTACTCCACCCCCTGCTCTTGATATTCTTCCGGATGTGGGCTGGATTTTGGCTGCTTGTTGGGCTGGAGCTTCTCGTGGTTTGAGGCCTGGCTTGCTCCAAACCCTGCTCTTGAGATTCTCCCGGATGTGGGCTGCATTTTGGCTGCCTTTTGTGCTGGAGCTTCTCATGGTTTGAGGCTTGGCTTTCTCCCCTCACGTGCTCTTGTGATTCTCCCGCATATGGGCTGGATTTTGGCTGCCTTTTGGTCTGGAGCTTCTCGTGGTTTGAGGCCTGGCTTGCTCCACCCCCTGCTCTTGAGATTCTCCCGGATGTGGGCTGCATTTAGGCTGCTTTTTGGGCTGGAGCTTCTCATGGTTTGAGTCCTGGCTTGCTCCACCCCCTGCTCTTGATATTCTCCTGGATGTGGGCTGCATTTTGGCTGAATTTTGGGCTGGAGCTTCTCGAGGTTTGAGGCCAGGCTTGCTGCACCCCCTGCTCTTGAGATTCTCCGGGATATGGGCTGGATTTTGGCTGCATTTTGGGCTGGAGCTTCTCGAGGTTTGAGGCCTGCCTTGCTCCACCCCCTGCTCTTGAGATTCTCCCGGATGTGGGCTGCATTTAGGCTGCTTTTTGGGCTGGAGCTTCTCGTTGTTTGAGGCCTGGCTTGCTCCACCCCCTGCTCTTGATATTCTCCTGGATGTGGGCTGCATTTTTTCTGACTTTTAGGCTGGAGCTTCTCGTGGTTAGAGGCCTGGCTTTCTCTACCCCCTGCTCTTGAGATTCTCCCGGATGTGGGCTGCATTTTGGCTTCCTTTTGGGCTGGAGCTTCTCGTGGTTTGAGGCCTGCCTTGCTCCACCCCCTGCTCTTGATATTCTCTTGGATGTTTGGTGGATTTTGGCTGCTTTTTGGGCTGGAGCTTCTCGTGGTTTGAGGCCTGGCTTCCTCCACCCCCTGCTCTTGATATTCTCCCGGATGTGGGCTGCATTTTGGCTGATATTTCGGCTAGAGCTTCTTGTGATTTCAGGACTGGCTTGCTCTACCCCCGGCTCTTGATATTGTCCCGGATGTGGGCTGGAGTTTGGCTGCATTTTGGGCTGGAGCTTCTCGTGGTTTGAGGCCTGGCTTCCTCCACCCTCTGCCATTGATATTCTCCCGGATGTAGGGCTGCATTTTGGCTGATATTTCGGCTAGAGCTTCTTTTGATTTCAGGACTGGCTTGCTCCACCCCCTGCTCTTGATATTCTCCCGGATGTGGGCTGCATTTTGGCTGCTTTTTGGGCTGGAGCTTCTCGAGGTTTGAGGCCTGGCTTCCTCAACCCCCTGCTCTTGAGATTCTCTGGGATATGGGCTGGATTTTGACTGCCTTTTGGGCTGGAGCTTCTCGTGGTTTGAGGCCTGCCTTGCTCCACCCCCTGCTCTTGATATTCTCCCAGATGTGGGCTGGATTTTGGCTGCCTTTTAGGCTGGAGCTTCTCGTGGTTTGAGGCCTGGCTTGCTCCACCCCCTGCTCTTGAGATTCTCCCGGAGGTGGGCTGCATTTTGGCTGCCTTTTGGGCTGGAGCTTCTCGTGGTTTGAGGCCTGGTTTCCTCCACCCCCTACTCTTGATATTCTCCCGGATGTGGAATGCATTTTGGCTGCCTTTTGGGCTGGAGCTTCTCGTGGTTTGAGGCCTGGCTTGCTCTACCCCCTTGCTCTTGATGTTCTCAAAGATGTGGGCTGGATTTTGGCTGAGTTTTAGGCTGGAGCTTCTCGTGGTTAGATGCCTGGCTTTCTCTACCCCCTGCTCTTGAGATTCTCCCGGATGTGGGCTGCATTTTGGCTTCCTTTTGGGCTGGAGCTTCTCGTGGTTTGAGGCCTGCCTTGCTCCACCCCCTGCTCTTGAGATTCTCCCGGAGGTGGGCTGCATTTTGGCTGCTTTTTGGGCTGGAGCTTCTCGTGGTTTGAGGCCTGGTTTCCTCCACCCCCTACTCTTGATATTCTCCCGGATGTGGAATGCATTTTGGCTGCCTTTTGGGCTGGAGCTTCTCGTTGTTTGAGGCCTGGCATGCTCCACCCCCTGCTCTTGATATTCTCCCGGATGTGGAATGCATTTTGGCTGCCTTTTGGGCTGGAGCTTCTCGTGGTTTGAGGCCTGGCTTTCTCCACCCCCTGCTCTTGATATTCTCCTCCATGTTGGCTGTATTTTGGATGACTTTTATGCTGCAGATTCTCGTGCTTTGAGGCCTGTCTTTCTCCACCCCCTGCTCTGTATATTCTACTCGATGTAGGCTGGATTTTGGCTGCCTTTTGGGCTGGAGCTTCTCGTGGTTTGAGGCCTGGCTTGCTCCACCCCCTGCTCTTGAGATTCTCCCGGATGTGGGCTGCATTTTGGCTGCCTTTTGGGCTGGAGCTTCTCGTGGTTTGAGGCCTGCCTTGCTCCACCCCCTGCTCTTGAGATTCTCCTGGATGTGGGCTGGATTTTGGCTGACTTTTGGGCTGGAGCTTCTTGTGGTTTGAGGCCTGGCTTGCTCCACCCCCTGCTCTTGAGATTCTCCCGGATGTGGGCTGGATTTTGGCTGACTATTGGGCTGGAGCTTCTCGTGGTTTGAGGCCTGCCTTGCTCCACCCCCTGCTCTTGAGTTTCTCCCGGATGTGGGCTGGATTTTGGCTGACTTTTGGGCTGGAGCTTCTTGTGGTTTGAGGCCTGGCTTGCTCCACCCCCTGCTCATGATATTCTCCTCCATGTGGGCTGGAATTTGGCTGAATTTTGGGCTGGAGCATCTCGTGGTTTGAGGGCTGGCATGTTCCACCCCCTGCTCTTGATATTCTCCTTGATGTGGGCTGCATTTTGGCTGAATTTTGGGCTGGAGCTTCTCGTGGTTTGAGGCCTGGTTTGCTCCACCCCCTGCACTTGATGTTCTCCCGGATGTGGTCTTGATTTTGGCTGCCTTTTGGGCTGGAGCTTCTCGTGGTTTGAGGCCTGGCTTGCTCCACCCCCTGCTCTTGAGATTCTCCTGGATGTGGGCTGGAATTTGGCTGCCTTTTGGGCTGAAGCTTCTCGTGGTTTGAGGCCTGGCTTGCTCCACCACCTGCTCTTGAGATTCTCCCAGATGTGGGCTGGATTTTGGCTGCCTTTTGGGCTGGAGCTTCTCGTGGTTTGAGGCCTGGCTTGCTCCACCCCCTGCTTTTGAGATTCTCCCGGATATGGGCTGCATTTTGGCTGCCTTTTGGGCTGGAGCTTCTCGTGGTTTGAGGCCTGCCTTGCTCCACCACCTGCTCTTGATATTCCCCGAGATATGAGCTGGATTTTGGCTGCCTTTTGGGCTGGAACTTCTTGTGGTTTCAGGCCTGGCTTTCTCCACCCCCTGCTCTTGATATTCTCCTGGATATCAGCTGGATTTTGGCTGCATTTCGGGCTGGAGATTCTCGTGGTTTGAGACCTGGTTTGCTCCACCCCCTGCTCTTGATATTCTCCCGGATGTGGGCTGCATTTTGGTTGCATTTTGGGCTGGAGCTTCTCATGGTTTGCGGCCTGGCGTGCTCCACCCCTTGCTCTTGATATTCTCCTGGATGTGGGCTGGATTTTGGCTGTGTTTCGGGCTGGATCTTCTCGTGGTTTGAGGCCTGCCTTTCTCCACCCCCTGCTGTTTATATTCGCCTGGATGTGGGCTGGAGTTTGGTTGCCTTTTGGGCTGCAACTTCTTGTGGTTTCAGGCCTGGCTTTCTCCAGCCCCTGCTCTTGATATTCTCCTGGATATCACCTGGATTTTGGCTGCATTTCGGGCTGGAGATTCTCGTGGTTTGAGACCTGGTTTGCTCCACCCCCTGCTTTTGATATTCTCCTGGATTTGGGCTGGATTATGGCTGCAGTTCGGGATGGAGTTTCTCCTGGTTTGAGGCCTGGCTTTCTCCACCCCCTGCTCTTGATATTCTCCTCTATGTGGGCTGGATTCTAGCTGCATTTTGAGCTGGAGCTTCTCGTGGTTTGAGGCCTGGCTTTCTCCACTCCCTACTCTTGATATTCTCCCGGATGTGGGCTGGATTTTGGCTGCCTTTTGGGCTGGAGTGTCTTGTGGTTTGAGGCCTGGATTTCTCCACCCCCTGCTCTTGATATTCTCCTCCATGTTGGCTGCATTTTGGATGACTTTTATGCTGCAGATTCTCGTGGTTTGAGGCCTGGCTTGCTCCACCCCCAGCTCCTGATATTCTCCTGGATGCGGGCTGGATTTTGGCTGCATTTCGGGCTGGATCTTCTCGTTGTTTGAGGCCTGGTTTGCTCCACCCCCAGCTCTTGATACTCTCCCGGATGCGGGCTGGATTTTGGCTGCCTTTTGGGCTGGATCTTCTCGTTGTTTGAGGCCTGGTTTGCTCCACCCCCTGCTCTTGAGATTCTCCTGGATGTGGGCTGGATTTTGGCTGATTTTGGGCTGGAGCTTCTCGTGGTTTGAGGCCTGGCTTGCTCCAAACCCTGCTCTTGATATTCTCCTGGATTTGGGCTGGATTTTGGCTGCATTTCGGCCTTTAGCTTCTCGTGGTTTGAGGCCTGGCTTTCTCCACCCCCTGCTCTTGATATTCTCCCGGATGTGGGCTGGATTTTGGCAGCATTTTGGGCTGGAGCTTCTCGTTGTTTGAGGCCTGGCTTGCTCCAACCCCTGCTCTTGAGATTCTCCGGGATATGGGCTGGATTTTGGCTGCATTTCAGGCTGGAGCTTCTCGTGGTTTGAGGCCTGCCTTGCTCCACCCCCTGCTCTTGAGATTCTCCCGGATGTGGGCTGGATTTTGGCTGCCTGTTGGGCTGGAGCTTCTGGTTGTTTGAGGCCTGGCTTGCTCCACCACCTGCTCTTGATATTCTCCCTGATGTGGGCTGCATTTTGGTTGCATTTTGGGCTGCAGCTTTTCGTGGTTTGAGGCCTGCCTTGCTCCACCCCCTGCTAATGATATTCTCCTCCATGTGGGCTGGAATTTGGCTGAATTTTGGGCTGGAGCATCTCGTGGTTTGAGGGCTGGCTTGTTCCACCCCCTGCTCTTGATATTCTCCTTGATGTGGGCTGCATTTTGGCTGAATTTTGGGCTGGAGCTTCTCGTGGTTTGAGGTCTGGGTTGCTCCACCCCCTGCACTTGATGTTCTCCTGGATATGGTCTTGATTTTGGCTGCCTTTTGGGCTGGAGCTTCTCATGGTTTGAGGCCTGGCTTGCTCCACCCCCTGCTCTTGAGATTCTCCTGGATGTGGGCTGGAATTTGGCTGCCTTTTGGGCTGAAGCTTCTCGTGGTTTGAGGCCTGGCTTGCTCCACCACCTGCTCTTGAGATTCTCCCAGATGTGGGCTGCATTTTGGCTGCCTGTTGGGCTGGAGCTTCTCGTGGTTTGAGGCCTGCCTTGCTCCACCCCCTGCTCTTGAAATTCTCCTGGATGTGGGCTGGATTTTGGCTGCCTTTTGGGCTGGAGCTTCTAGTATTTTCAGGCCTGCCTTGCTCCAACCCCTGCTCTTTATATTCTTCCAGATGTTGGCTGCATTTTGCCTGTCTTTCGAGCTGGAGCTTCTCGTGGTTTGAGGCCTGGGTTGCTCCCCCCCCTGCTCTTGAGATTCTCCTGGATGTGGGCTGGATTTTGGCTGACTTTTGGGCTGGAGCTTTTCGTGGTTTGAGGCCTGGCTTGCTCTACCCACCGCTCTCGATATACTCCCGGATGTGGGCTGCATTTTGGTTGCATTTTGGGTTATAGCTTCTCGTGGTTTGAGGCCTGGCTTGCTCCACCCCCTGCTCTTCATATTCTCTCGGATTTGGGCTGCATTTTGGCTGCCGTTTGGGCTGGAGCTTCTCGTGGTTTGAGGCCTGGAATGTTCCACCCCCTGCTCTTGATATTCTCCTGGATGTGGGCTGCATTTTGGCTGCATTTTGGGCTGGAGCTTCTCGTGGTTTGAGGCCTGGGTTGCTCCACCCCCTGCACTTGATGTTCTCCCGGATGTGGTCTTGATTTTGGCTGCCATTTGGGCTGGAGCTTCTCGTGGTTTGAGGCCTGCCTTGCTCCACCCCCTGCTGTTGATATTCTCCTGGATGTGGGTTGGAATTTGGCTGCCGTTTGGGCTGGAGCTTCTCGTGGTTTGAGGCCTGGCATGTTCCACCCCCTGCTCTTGATATTCTCCCAGATGTGGGCTGGATTTTGGCTGCATTTTGGGCTAGGTCTTCTCGTGGTTTGAGGCCTGCCTTCCTCCATCCCCAGCTCTTGATATTCTCCCGGATATGGGCTGGATTTTGGCTGCCGTTTGGACTGGAGCTTCTCGTGGTTTGAGGCCTGGCTTGCTCCACCCCCTGCTCTTGAGATTCTCCCAGATGTGACCTAGATTTTGGCTGCCTTTTGGGCTGGAGCTTCTCGTGGTTTGAGGCCTGCCTTGCTCTACCCCCTGCTCTTGAGATTCTCCCGGATGTGGGCTGCATTTTGGCTGCATTTTGGGCTGGAGCTTCTTGTGGTTTGAGGCCTGCCTTACTCCACCCCCTGCTCTTGATATTCTTCCGGATGTGGGCTGGATTTTGGCTGCTTGTTGGGCTGGAGCTTCTCGTGGTTTGAGGCCTGGCTTCCTCCAAACCCTGCTCTTGAGATTCTCCCGGATGTGGGCTGCATTTTGGCTGCCTTTTGTGCTGGAGCTTCTCATGGTTTGAGGCTTGGCTTTCTCCCCTCACGTGCTCTTGAGATTCTCCCGCATATGGGCTGGATTTTGGCTGCCTTTTGGTCTGGAGCTTCTCATGGTTTGAGGCCTGGCTTGCTCCACCCCCTGCTCTTGATATTCTCCTGGATGTGGGCTGCATTTTGGCTGAATTTTGGGCTGGAGATTCTCGAGGTTTGAGGCCAGGCTTGCTGCACCCCCTGCTCTTGAGATTCTCCGGGATATGGGCTGGATTTTGGCTGCATTTTGGGCTGGAGCTTCTCGAGGTTTGAGGCCTGCCTTGCTCCACCCCCTGCTCTTGAGATTCTCCCGGATGTGGGCTGCATTTAGGCTGCTTTTTGGGCTGGAGCTTCTCGTTGTTTGAGGCCTGGCTTGCTCCACCCCCTGCTCTTGATATTCTCCTGGATGTGGGCTGCATTTTTTCTGACTTTTAGGCTGGAGCTTCTCGTGGTTAGAGGCCTGGCTTTCTCTACCCCCTGCTCTTGAGATTCTCCCGGATGTGGGCTGCATTTTGGCTTCCTTTTGGGCTGGAGCTTCTCGTGGTTTGAGGCCTGCCTTGCTCCACCCCCTGCTCTTGATATTCTCTTGGATGTTTGGTGGATTTTGGCTGCTTTTTGGGCTGGAGATTCTCGTGGTTTGAGGCCTGGCTTCCTCCACCCCCTGCTCTTGATATTCTCCCGGATGTGGGCTGCATTTTGGCTGATATTTCGGCTAGAGCTTCTTGTGATTTCAGGACTGGCTTGCTCTACCCCCGGCTCTTGATATTGTCCCGGATGTGGGCTGGAGTTTGGCTGCATTTTGGGCTGGAGCTTCTCGTGGTTTGAGGCCTGGCTTCCTCCACCCTCTGCCATTGATATTCTCCCGGATGTAGGGCTGCATTTTGGCTGATATTTCGGCTAGAGCTTCTTTTGATTTCAGGACTGGCTTGCTCCACCCCCTGCTCTTGATATTCTCCCGGATGTGGGCTGCATTTTGGCTGCTTTTTGGGCTGGAGCTTCTCGAGGTTTGAGGCCTGGCTTCCTCAACCCCCTGCTCTTGAGATTCTCCGGGATATGGGCTGGATTTTGACGGCCTTTTGGGCTGGAGCTTCTCGTGGTTTGAGGCCTGGCTTGCTCCACCCCCTGCTCTTGATATTCTCCCAGATGTGGGCTGGATTTTGGCTGCCTTTTAGGCTGGAGCTTCTCGTGGTTTGAGGCCTGGCATGTTCCACCCCCTGCTCTTGAGATTCTCCCGGATGTGGGCTGCATTTTCGCTGAATTTTGGGCTGGAGCTTCTCGTGGTTTGAGGTCTGCCTTGCTCCAACCCCTGCTCTTGAGATTCTCCCGGATGTGGGCTGGAATTTGGCTGCATTTTGGGCTGAAGCTTCTCGTGGTTTGAGGCCTGGCTTTCTCCACCCCCTGCCCTTGAGATTCTCCCAGATGTGGGCTGCATTTTGGCTGCCTGTTGGTCTGGAGCTTCTCGTGGTTTGAGGCCTGGCTTGCTCCACCCCCTGCTCTTGAGATTCTCCCGGAGGTGGGCTGCATTTTGGCTGCTTTTTGGGCTGGAGCTTCTCGTGGTTTGAGGCCTGGTTTCCTCCACCCCCTACTCTTGATATTCTCCCGGATGTGGAATGCATTTTGGCTGCCTTTTGGGCTGGAGCTTCTCGTGGTTTGAGGCCTGGCTTGCTCTACCCCCTTGCTCTTGATGTTCTCAAAGATGTGGGCTGGATTTTGGCTGAGTTTTAGGCTGGAGCTTCTCGTGGTTAGATGCCTGGCTTTCTCTACCCCCTGCTCTTGAGATTCTCCCGGAAGTGGGCTGGATTTTGGCTGCCTGTTGGGCTGGAGCTTCTGGTTGTTTGAGGCCTGGCTTGCTCCACCCCCTGCTCTTGATATTCTCCTCCAAGTGGGCTGGATTTTGGCTGCCTGTTGGGCTGGAGCTTCTCGTGGTTTGAGGCCTGACTTGCTCCACCCCCTGCTCTTGATATTCTCCCGGATGTGGGCTGCATTTTGGGCTGGAGCTTCTCGTGGTTTGAGGCCTGGGATGCTCCACCACCTGCTCATGATATTCTCCTGGATGTGGGCTGCATTTTGGCTGCCTTTTGGGCTGGAGCTTCTCGTAGTTTGAGGCCTGGCTTGCTCCACCCCCTGCTCTTGAGATTCTCTTGGTTGTGGGCTGGAATTTGGCTGCCTTTTTTGCTGGAGCTTCTCGTGGTTTGAGGCCTGCCTTGCTCCACCCCCTGCTCTTGAGATTCTCCCGGAGGTGGGCTGCATTTTGGCTGCTTTTTGGGCTGGAGCTTCTCGTGGTTTGAGGCCTGGTTTCCTCCACCCCCTACTCTTGATATTCTCCCGGATGTGGGCTGCATTTTGGCTTACTTTTGGGCTGGAGCTTCTCGTGGTTTGAGGCCTGCCTTGCTCCACCCCCTGCTCTTGAGATTCTCCCGGAGGTGGGCTGCATTTTGGCTGCTTTTTGGGCTGGAGCTTCTCGTGGTTTGAGGCCTGGTTTCCTCCACCCCCTACTCTTGATATTCTCCCGGATGTGGAATGCATTTTGGCTGCCTTTTGGGCTGGAGCTTCTCGTTGTTTGAGGCCTGGCATGCTCCACCCCCTGCTCTTGATATTCTCCCGGATGTGGAATGCATTTTGGCTGCCTTTTGGGCTGGAGCTTCTCGTGGTTTGAGGCCTGGCTTTCTCCACCCCCTGCTCTTGATATTCTCCTCCATGTTGGCTGTATTTTGGATGACTTTTATGCTGCAGATTCTCGTGCTTTGAGGCCTGTCTTTCTCCACCCCCTGCTCTGTATATTCTACTCGATGTAGGCTGGATTTTGGCTGCCTTTTGGGCTGGAGCTTCTCGTGGTTTGAGGCCTGGCTTGCTCCACCCCCTGCTCTTGAGATTCTCCCGGATGTGGGCTGCATTTTGGCTGCCTTTTGGGCTGGAGCTTCTCGTGGTTTGAGGCCTGCCTTGCTCCACCCCCTGCTCTTGAGATTCTCCTGGATGTGGGCTGGATTTTGGCTGACTTTTGGGCTGGAGCTTCTTGTGGTTTGAGGCCTGGCTTGCTCCACCCCCTGCTCTTGAGATTCTCCTGGATGTGGGCTGGATTTTGGCTGACTATTGGGCTGGAGCATCTCGTGGTTTGAGGGCTGGCATGTTCCACCCCCTGCTCTTGATATTCTCCTTGATGTGGGCTGCATTTTGGCTGAATTTTGGGCTGGAGCTTCTCGTGGTTTGAGGCCTGGTTTGCTCCACCCCCTGCACTTGATGTTCTCCCGGATGTGGTCTTGATTTTGGCTGCCTTTTGGGCTGGAGCTTCTCGTGGTTTGAGGCCTGGCTTGCTCCACCCCCTGCTCTTGAGATTCTCCTGGATGTGGGCTGGAATTTGGCTGCCTTTTGGGCTGAAGCTTCTCGTGGTTTGAGGCCTGGCTTGCTCCACCACCTGCTCTTGAGATTCTCCCAGATGTGGGCTGGATTTTGGCTGCCTTTTGGGCTGGAGCTTCTCGTGGTTTGAGGCCTGGCTTGCTCCACCCCCTGCTTTTGAGATTCTCCCGGATATGGGCTGCATTTTGGCTGCCTTTTGGGCTGGAGCTTCTCGTGGTTTGAGGCCTGCCTTGCTCCACCACCTGCTCTTGATATTCCCCGAGATATGAGCTGGATTTTGGCTGCCTTTTGGGCTGGAACTTCTTGTGGTTTCAGGCCTGGCTTTCTCCACCCCCTGCTCTTGATATTCTCCTGGATATCAGCTGGATTTTGGCTGCATTTCGGGCTGGAGATTCTCGTGGTTTGAGACCTGGTTTGCTCCACCCCCTGCTCTTGATATTCTCCCGGATGTGGGCTGCATTTTGGTTGCATTTTGGGCTGGAGCTTCTCATGGTTTGCGGCCTGGCGTGCTCCACCCCTTGCTCTTGATATTCTCCTGGATGTGGGCTGGATTTTGGCTATGTTTCGGGCTGGATCTTCTCGTGGTTTGAGGCCTGCCTTTCTCCACCCCCTGCTGTTTATATTCGCCTGGATGTGGGCTGGAGTTTGGTTGCCTTTTGGGCTGCAACTTCTTGTGGTTTCAGGCCTGGCTTTCTCCAGCCCCTGCTCTTGATATTCTCCTGGATATCACCTGGATTTTGGCTGCATTTCGGGCTGGAGATTCTCGTGGTTTGAGACCTGGTTTGCTCCACCCCCTGCTTTTGATATTCTCCTGGATTTGGGCTGGATTATGGCTGCAGTTCGGGATGGAGTTTCTCCTGGTTTGAGGCCTGGCTTTCTCCACCCCCTGCTCTTGATATTCTCCTCTATGTGGGCTGGATTCTAGCTGCATTTTGAGCTGGAGCTTCTCGTGGTTTGAGGCCTGGCTTTCTCCACTCCCTACTCTTGATATTCTCCCGGATGTGGGCTGGATTTTGGCTGCCGTTTGGGCTGGAGTGTCTTGTGGTTTGAGGCCTGGATTTCTCCACCCCCTGCTCTTGATATTCTCCTCCATGTTGGCTGCATTTTGGATGACTTTTATGCTGCAGATTCTCGTGGTTTGAGGCCTGGCTTGCTCCACCCCCAGCTCCTGATATTCTCCTGGATGCGGGCTGGATTTTGGCTGCATTTCGGGCTGGATCTTCTCGTTGTTTGAGGCCTGGTTTGCTCCACCCCCAGCTCTTGATACTCTCCCGGATGCGGGCTGGATTTTGGCTGCCTTTTGGGCTGGATCTTCTCGTTGTTTGAGGCCTGGTTTGCTCCACCCCCTGCTCTTGATATTCTCCTGGATTTGGGCTGGATTTTGGCTGCATTTCGGCCTTTAGCTTCTCGTGGTTTGAGGCCTGGCTTTCTCCACCCCCTGCTCTTGATATTCTCCCGGATGTGGGCTGGATTTTGGCAGCATTTTGGGCTGGAGCTTCTCGTTGTTTGAGGCCTGGCTTGCTCCAACCCCTGCTCTTGAGATTCTCCGGGATATGGGCTGGATTTTGGCTGCATTTCAGGCTGGAGCTTCTCGTGGTTTGAGGCCTGCCTTGCTCCACCCCCTGCTCTTGAGATTCTCCCGGATGTGGGCTGGATTTTGGCTGCCTGTTGGGCTGGAGCTTCTGGTTGTTTGAGGCCTGGCTTGCTCCACCACCTGCTCTTGATATTCTCCCTGATGTGGGCTGCATTTTGGTTGCATTTTGGGCTGCAGCTTTTCGTGGTTTGAGGCCTGCCTTGCTCCACCCCCTGCTAATGATATTCTCCTCCATGTGGGCTGGAATTTGGCTGAATTTTGGGCTGGAGCATCTCGTGGTTTGAGGGCTGGCTTGTTCCACCCCCTGCTCTTGATATTCTCCTTGATGTGGGCTGCATTTTGGCTGAATTTTGGGCTGGAGCTTCTCGTGGTTTGAGGCCTGGGTTGCTCCACCCCCTGCACTTGATGTTCTCCTGGATATGGTCTTGATTTTGGCTGCCTTTTGGGCTGGAGCTTCTCGTGGTTTGAGGCCTGGCTTGCTCCACCCCCTGCTCTTGAGATTCTCCTGGATGTGGGCTGGAATTTGGCTGCCTTTTGGGCTGAAGCTTCTCGTGGTTTGAGGCCTGGCTTGCTCCACCACCTGCTCTTGAGATTCTCCCAGATGTGGGCTGCATTTTGGCTGCCTGTTGGGCTGGAGCTTCTCGTGGTTTGAGGCCTGCCTTGCTCCACCCCCTGCTCTTGAAATTCTCCTGGATGTGGGCTGGATTTTGGCTGCCTTTTGGGCTGGAGCTTCTCGTGGTTTGAGGCCTGGCTTGCTCCACCCCCTGCTCTTGAGATTCTCCCAGATGTGACCTAGATTTTGGCTACCTTTGGGCTGGAGCTTCTCGTGGTTTGAGGCCTGCCTTGCTCTACCCCCTGCTCTTGAGATTCTCCCGGATGTGGGCTGCATTTTGGCTGCCTTTTGGGCTGGAGCTTCTTGTGGTTTGAGGCCTGCCTTACTCCACCCCCTGCTCTTGATATTCTTCCGGATGTGGGCTGGATTTTGGCTGCTTGTTGGGCTGGAGCTTCTCGTGGTTTGAGGCCTGGCTTCCTCCAAACCCTGCTCTTGAGATTCTCCCGGATGTGGGCTGCATTTTGGCTGCCTTTTGTGCTGGAGCTTCTCATGGTTTGAGGCTTGGCTTTCTCCCCTCACGTGCTCTTGAGATTCTCCCGCATATGGGCTGGATTTTGGCTGCCTTTTGGTCTGGAGCTTCTCATGGTTTGAGGCCTGGCTTGCTCCACCCCCTGCTCTTGATATTCTCCTGGATGTGGGCTGCATTTTGGCTGAATTTTGGGCTGGAGATTCTCGAGGTTTGAGGCCAGGCTTGCTGCACCCCCTGCTCTTGAGATTCTCCGGGATATGGGCTGGATTTTGGCTGCATTTTGGGCTGGAGCTTCTCGAGGTTTGAGGCCTGCCTTGCTCCACCCCCTGCTCTTGAGATTCTCCCGGATGTGGGCTGCATTTAGGCTGCTTTTTGGGCTGGAGCTTCTCGTTGTTTGAGGCCTGGCTTGCTCCACCCCCTGCTCTTGATATTCTCCTGGATGTGGGCTGCATTTTTTCTGACTTTTAGGCTGGAGCTTCTCGTGGTTAGAGGCCTGGCTTTCTCTACCCCCTGCTCTTGAGATTCTCCCGGATGTGGGCTGCATTTTGGCTTCCTTTTGGGCTGGAGCTTCTCGTGGTTTGAGGCCTGCCTTGCTCCACCCCCTGCTCTTGATATTCTCTTGGATGTTTGGTGGATTTTGGCTGCTTTTTGGGCTGGAGATTCTCGTGGTTTGAGGCCTGGCTTCCTCCACCCCCTGCTCTTGATATTCTCCCGGATGTGGGCTGCATTTTGGCTGATATTTCGGCTAGAGCTTCTTGTGATTTCAGGACTGGCTTGCTCTACCCCCGGCTCTTGATATTGTCCCGGATGTGGGCTGGAGTTTGGCTGCATTTTGGGCTGGAGCTTCTCGTGGTTTGAGGCCTGGCTTCCTCCACCCTCTGCCATTGATATTCTCCCGGATGTAGGGCTGCATTTTGGCTGATATTTCGGCTAGAGCTTCTTTTGATTTCAGGACTGGCTTGCTCCACCCCCTGCTCTTGATATTCTCCCGGATGTGGGCTGCATTTTGGCTGCTTTTTGGGCTGGAGCTTCTCGAGGTTTGAGGCCTGGCTTCCTCAACCCCCTGCTCTTGAGATTCTCCGGGATATGGGCTGGATTTTGACGGCCTTTTGGGCTGGAGCTTCTCGTGGTTTGAGGCCTGGCTTGCTCCACCCCCTGCTCTTGATATTCTCCCAGATGTGGGCTGGATTTTGGCTGCCTTTTAGGCTGGAGCTTCTCGTGGTTTGAGGCCTGGCATGTTCCACCTCCTGCTCTTGAGATTCTCCCGGATGTGGGCTGCATTTTCGCTGAATTTTGGGCTGGAGCTTCTCGTGGTTTGAGGTCTGCCTTGCTCCAACCCCTGCTCTTGAGATTCTCCCGGATGTGGGCTGGAATTTGGCTGCATTTTGGGCTGAAGCTTCTCGTGGTTTGAGGCCTGGCTTTCTCCACCCCCTGCCCTTGAGATTCTCCCAGATGTGGGCTGCATTTTGGCTGCCTGTTGGTCTGGAGCTTCTCGTGGTTTGAGGCCTGGCTTGCTCCACCCCCTGCTCTTGAGATTCTCCCGGAGGTGGGCTGCATTTTGGCTGCTTTTTGGGCTGGAGCTTCTCGTGGTTTGAGGCCTGGTTTCCTCCACCCCCTACTCTTGATATTCTCCCGGATGTGGAATGCATTTTGGCTGCCTTTTGGGCTGGAGCTTCTCGTGGTTTGAGGCCTGGCTTGCTCTACCCCCTTGCTCTTGATGTTCTCAAAGATGTGGGCTGGATTTTGGCTGAGTTTTAGGCTGGAGCTTCTCGTGGTTAGATGCCTGGCTTTCTCTACCCCCTGCTCTTGAGATTCTCCCGGAAGTGGGCTGGATTTTGGCTGCCTGTTGGGCTGGAGCTTCTGGTTGTTTGAGGCCTGGCTTGCTCCACCCCCTGCTCTTGATATTCTCCTCCAAGTGGGCTGGATTTTGGCTGCCTGTTGGGCTGGAGCTTCTCGTGGTTTGAGGCCTGACTTGCTCCACCCCCTGCTCTTGATATTCTCCCGGATGTGGGCTGCATTTTGGGCTGGAGCTTCTCGTGGTTTGAGGCCTGGGATGCTCCACCACCTGCTCATGATATTCTCCTGGATGTGGGCTGCATTTTGGCTGCCTTTTGGGCTGGAGCTTCTCGTAGTTTGAGGCCTGGCTTGCTCCACCCCCTGCTCTTGAGATTCTCTTGGTTGTGGGCTGGAATTTGGCTGCCTTTTTTGCTGAAGCTTCTCGTGGTTTGAGGCCTGGCTTGCTCCACCCCCTGCTCTTCATATTCTCCTCCATGTGGGCTGCATTTTTTCTGCCTGTTGGGCTGGAGCTTCTCGTGGTTTGAGGCCTGGCTTGCTCCACAACCCTGCTCTTGATATTCTCCTGGATGTGGGCTGCATTTTGGCTGCATTTTGGGCTGGAGCTTCTCATGCTTTGAGGCCTGGCTTGCTCCACCCGCTGCTCTTGAGATTCTCCCGCATGTGGGCTAGATTTGGCTGCCTTTGGGGCTGGAGCTTCTCGTGGTTTGAGGCCTGGTTTGCTCCACCCCCTGCTCTTGATATTCTCCCAGATGTGGGCTGGATTTTGGCTACATTTTGGGCTGGAGCTTCTCCTGGTTTGAGGCCTGGCTTACTCCACCCCCTGCTCTTGAGATTCTCCAAGATGTGGGCTGGATTTTGGCTGCCTTTTGGGCTGAAGCTTCTCGTGGTTTGAGGCCTGGCTTTCTCCACCCCCTGCTCTTGAGATTCTCCTAGATGAGGGCTGGATTTTGGCCTCCTTTTGTGCTGGAGCTTCTCGTGGTTTGAGGCCTGGCTTGCTCCACCCCCTGCTCTTGAGATTCTCCTGGTTGTGGGCTGGAATTTGGCTGCCTTTCGGGCTGAACCTTCTCGTGGTTTGAGGCCTGGCTTGCTCCACCACCTGCTCTTGATATTCCCCGAGATATGAGCTGGATTTTGGCTGACTTTTGGGCTGGAGCTTTTCGTGGTTTGAGGCCTGGCTTGCTCTACCCCCTTGCTCTTGATGTTCTCAAAGATGTGGGCTGGATTTTGGCTGAGTTTTAGGCTGGAGCTTCTCGTGGTTAGATGCCTGGCTTTCTCTACCCCCTGCTCTTGAGATTCTCCCGGAAGTGGGCTGGATTTTGGCTGCCTGTTGGGCTGGAGCTTCTGGTTGTTTGAGGCCTGGCTTGCTCCACCCCCTGCTCTTGATATTCTCCTCCAAGTGGGCTGGATTTTGGCTGCCTGTTGGGCTGGAGCTTCTCGTGGTTTGAGGCCTGACTTGCTCCACCCCCTGCTCTTGATATTCTCCCGGATGTGGGCTGCATTTTGGGCTGGAGCTTCTCGTGGTTTGAGGTCTGCCTTGCTCCAACCCCTGCTCTTGAGATTCTCCCGGATGTGGGCTGGAATTTGGCTGCATTTTGGGCTGAAGCTTCTCGTGGTTTGAGGCCTGGCTTTCTCCACCCCCTGCCCTTGAGATTCTCCCAGATGTGGGCTGCATTTTGGCTGCCTGTTGGTCTGGAGCTTCTCGTGGTTTGAGGCCTGGCTTGCTCCACCCCCTGCTCTTGAGATTCTCCCGGAGGTGGGCTGCATTTTGGCTGCTTTTTGGGCTGGAGCTTCTCGTGGTTTGAGGCCTGGTTTCCTCCACCCCCTACTCTTGATATTCTCCCGGATGTGGAATGCATTTTGGCTGCCTTTTGGGCTGGAGCTTCTCGTGGTTTGAGGCCTGGCTTGCTCTACCCCCTTGCTCTTGATGTTCTCAAAGATGTGGGCTGGATTTTGGCTGAGTTTTAGGCTGGAGCTTCTCGTGGTTAGATGCCTGGCTTTCTCTACCCCCTGCTCTTGAGATTCTCCCGGAAGTGGGCTGGATTTTGGCTGCCTGTTGGGCTGGAGCTTCTGGTTGTTTGAGGCCTGGCTTGCTCCACCCCCTGCTCTTGATATTCTCCTCCAAGTGGGCTGGATTTTGGCTGCCTGTTGGGCTGGAGCTTCTCGTGGTTTGAGGCCTGGCTTGCTCCCCCCCCTGCTCTTGATATTCTCCCGGATGTGGGCTGCATTTTGGGCTGGAGCTTCTCGTGGTTTGAGGCCTGGGATGCTCCACCACCTGCTCATGATATTCTCCTGGATGTGGGCTGCATTTTGGCTGCCTTTTGGGCTGGAGCTTCTCGTAGTTTGAGGCCTGGCTTGCTCCACCCCCTGCTCTTGAGATTCTCTTGGTTGTGGGCTGGAATTTGGCTGCCTTTTTTGCTGGAGCTTCTCGTGGTTTGAGGCCTGGCTTGCTCCACCCCCTGCTCTTCATATTCTCCTCCATGTGGGCTGCATTTTTTCTGCCTGTTGGGCTGGAGCTTCTCGTGGTTTGAGGCCTGGCTTGCTCCACAACCCTGCTCTTGATATTCTCCTGGATGTGGGCTGCATTTTGGCTGCATTTTGGGCTGGAGCTTCTCATGCTTTGAGGCCTGGCTTGCTCCACCCGCTGCTCTTGAGATTCTCCCGCATGTGGGCTAGATTTGGCTGCCTTTGGGGCTGGAGCTTCTCGTGGTTTGAGGCCTGGTTTGCTCCACCCCCTGCTCTTGAGATTCTCCCAGATGTGGGCTGGATTTTGGCTACATTTTGGGCTGGAGCTTCTCGTGGTTTGAGGCCTGGCTTACTCCACCCCCTGCTCTTGAGATTCTCCAAGATGTGGGCTGGATTTTGGCTGCCTTTTGGGCTGAAGCTTCTCGTGGTTTGAGGCCTGGCTTTCTCCACCCCCTGCTCTTGAGATTCTCCTAGATGAGGGCTGGATTTTGGCCTCCTTTTGTGCTGGAGCTTCTCGTGGTTTGAGGCCTGGCTTGCTCCACCCCCTGCTCTTGAGATTCTCCTGGTTGTGGGCTGGAATTTGGCTGCCTTTCGGGCTGAACCTTCTCGTGGTTTGAGGCCTGGCTTGCTCCACCACCTGCTCTTGATATTCCCCGAGATATGAGCTGGATTTTGGCTGACTTTTGGGCTGGAGCTTTTCGTGGTTTGAGGCCTGGCTTGCTCTACCCCCTTGCTCTTGATGTTCTCAAAGATGTGGGCTGGATTTTGGCTGAGTTTTAGGCTGGAGCTTCTCGTGGTTAGATGCCTGGCTTTCTCTACCCCCTGCTCTTGAGATTCTCCCGGAAGTGGGCTGGATTTTGGCTGCCTGTTGGGCTGGAGCTTCTGGTTGTTTGAGGCCTGGCTTGCTCCACCCCCTGCTCTTGATATTCTCCTCCAAGTGGGCTGGATTTTGGCTGCCTGTTGGGCTGGAGCTTCTCGTGGTTTGAGGCCTGGCTTGCTCCACCCCCTGCTCTTGATATTCTCCCGGATGTGGGCTGCATTTTGGGCTGGAGCTTCTCGTGGTTTGAGGTCTGCCTTGCTCCAACCCCTGCTCTTGAGATTCTCCCGGATGTGGGCTGGAATTTGGCTGCATTTTGGGCTGAAGCTTCTCGTGGTTTGAGGCCTGGCTTTCTCCACCCCCTGCCCTTGAGATTCTCCCAGATGTGGGCTGCATTTTGGCTGCCTGTTGGTCTGGAGCTTCTCGTGGTTTGAGGCCTGGCTTGCTCCACCCCCTGCTCTTGAGATTCTCCCGGAGGTGGGCTGCATTTTGGCTGCTTTTTGGGCTGGAGCTTCTCGTGGTTTGAGGCCTGGTTTCCTCCACCCCCTACTCTTGATATTCTCCCGGATGTGGAATGCATTTTGGCTGCCTTTTGGGCTGGAGCTTCTCGTGGTTTGAGGCCTGGCTTGCTCTACCCCCTTGCTCTTGATGTTCTCAAAGATGTGGGCTGGATTTTGGCTGAGTTTTAGGCTGGAGCTTCTCGTGGTTAGATGCCTGGCTTTCTCTACCCCCTGCTCTTGAGATTCTCCCGGAAGTGGGCTGGATTTTGGCTGCCTGTTGGGCTGGAGCTTCTGGTTGTTTGAGGCCTGGCTTGCTCCACCCCCTGCTCTTGATATTCTCCTCCAAGTGGGCTGGATTTTGGCTGCCTGTTGGGCTGGAGCTTCTCGTGGTTTGAGGCCTGACTTGCTCCACCCCCTGCTCTTGATATTCTCCCGGATGTGGGCTGCATTTTGGGCTGGAGCTTCTCGTGGTTTGAGGCCTGGGATGCTCCACCACCTGCTCATGATATTCTCCTGGATGTGGGCTGCATTTTGGCTGCCTTTTGGGCTGGAGCTTCTCGTAGTTTGAGGCCTGGCTTGCTCCACCCCCTGCTCTTGAGATTCTCTTGGTTGTGGGCTGGAATTTGGCTGCCTTTTTTGCTGGAGCTTCTCGTGGTTTGAGGCCTGGCTTGCTCCACCCCCTGCTCTTCATATTCTCCTCCATGTGGGCTGCATTTTTTCTGCCTGTTGGGCTGGAGCTTCTCGTGGTTTGAGGCCTGGCTTGCTCCACAACCCTGCTCTTGATATTCTCCTGGATGTGGGCTGCATTTTGGCTGCATTTTGGGCTGGAGCTTCTCATGCTTTGAGGCCTGGCTTGCTCCACCCGCTGCTCTTGAGATTCTCCCGCATGTGGGCTAGATTTGGCTGCCTTTGGGGCTGGAGCTTCTCGTGGTTTGAGGCCTGGTTTGCTCCACCCCCTGCTCTTGATATTCTCCCAGATGTGGGCTGGATTTTGGCTACATTTTGGGCTGGAGCTTCTCGTGGTTTGAGGCCTGGCTTACTCCACCCCCTGCTCTTGAGATTCTCCAAGATGTGGGCTGGATTTTGGCTGCCTTTTGGGCTGAAGCTTCTCGTGGTTTGAGGCCTGGCTTTCTCCACCCCCTGCTCTTGAGATTCTCCTAGATGAGGGCTGGATTTTGGCCTCCTTTTGTGCTGGAGCTTCTCGTGGTTTGAGGCCTGGCTTGCTCCACCCCCTGCTCTTGAGATTCTCCTGGTTGTGGGCTGGAATTTGGCTGCCTTTCGGGCTGAACCTTCTCGTGGTTTGAGGCCTGGCTTGCTCCACCACCTGCTCTTGATATTCCCCGAGATATGAGCTGGATTTTGGCTGACTTTTGGGCTGGAGCTTTTCGTGGTTTGAGGCCTGGCTTGCTCTACCCCCTTGCTCTTGATGTTCTCAAAGATGTGGGCTGGATTTTGGCTGAGTTTTAGGCTGGAGCTTCTCGTGGTTAGATGCCTGGCTTTCTCTACCCCCTGCTCTTGAGATTCTCCCGGAAGTGGGCTGGATTTTGGCTGCCTGTTGGGCTGGAGCTTCTGGTTGTTTGAGGCCTGGCTTGCTCCACCCCCTGCTCTTGATATTCTCCTCCAATTGGGCTGGATTTTGGCTGCCTGTTGGGCTGGAGCTTCTCGTGGTTTGAGGCCTGACTTGCTCCACCCCCTGCTCTTGATATTCTCCCGGATGTGGGCTGCATTTTGGGCTGGAGCTTCTCGTGGTTTGAGGCCTGGGATGCTCCACCACCTGCTCATGATATTCTCCTGGATGTGGGCTGGATTTTGGCTGCCTTTTGGGCTGGAGCTTCTCGTAGTTTGAGGCCTGCCTTGCTCCACCCCCTGCTCTTGAGATTCTCTTGGTTGTGGGCTGGAATTTGGCTGCCTTTTTTGCTGAAGCTTCTCGTGGTTTGAGGCCTGGCTTGCTCCACCCCCTGCTCTTCATATTCTCCTCCATGTGGGCTGCATTTTTTCTGCCTGTTGGGCTGGAGCTTCTCGTGGTTTGAGGCCTGGCTTGCTCCACAACCCTGCTCTTGATATTCTCCTGGATGTGGGCTGCATTTTGGCTGCATTTTGGGCTGGAGCTTCTCATGCTTTGAGGCCTGGCTTGCTCCACCCGCTGCTCTTGAGATTCTCCCGCATGTGGGCTAGATTTGGCTGCCTTTGGGGCTGGAGCTTCTCGTGGTTTGAGGCCTGGTTTGCTCCACCCCCTGCTCTTGATATTCTCCCAGATGTGGGCTGGATTTTGGCTACATTTTGGGCTGGAGCTTCTCGTGGTTTGAGGCCTGGCTTACTCCACCCCCTGCTCTTGAGATTCTCCAAGATGTGGGCTGGATTTTGGCTGCATTTTGGGCTGAAGCTTCTCGTGGTTTGAGGCCTGGCTTTCTCCACCCCCTGCTCTTGAGATTCTCCTAGATGAGGGCTGGATTTTGGCCTCCTTTTGGGCTGGAGCTTCTCGTGGTTTGAGGCCTGGCTTGCTCCACCCCCTTCTCTTGAGATTCTCCTGGTTGTGGGCTGGAATTTGGCTGCCTTTCGGGCTGAAGCTTGTCGTGGTTTGAGGCCTGGCTTGCTCCACCCCCTGCTCTTGATATTCCCCGAGATATGAGCTGGATTTTGGCTGACTTTTGGGCTGGAGCTTTTCGTGGTTTGAGGCCTGGCTTGCTCTACCCCCTTGCTCTTGATGTTCTCAAAGATGTGGGCTGGATTTTGGCTGAGTTTTAGGCTGGAGCTTCTCGTGGTTAGATGCCTGGCTTTCTCTACCCCCTGCTCTTGAGATTCTCCCGGAAGTGGGCTGGATTTTGGCTGCCTGTTGGGCTGGAGCTTCTGGTTGTTTGAGGCCTGGCTTGCTCCACCCCCTGCTCTTGATATTCTCCTCCAAGTGGGCTGGATTTTGGCTGCCTGTTGGGCTGGAGCTTCTCGTGGTTTGAGGCCTGACTTGCTCCACCCCCTGCTCTTGATATTCTCCCGGATGTGGGCTGCATTTTGGTCTGGAGCTTCTCGTGGTTTGAGGCCTGGGATGCTCCACCACCTGCTCATGATATTCTCCTGGATGTGGGCTGGATTTTGGCTGCCTTTTGGGCTGGAGCTTCTCGTAGTTTGAGGCCTGCCTTGCTCCACCCCCTGCTCTTGAGATTCTCTTGGTTGTGGGCTGGAATTTGGCTGCCTTTTTTGCTGAAGCTTCTCGTGGTTTGAGGCCTGGCTTGCTCCACCCCCTGCTCTTCATATTCTCCTCCATGTGGGCTGCATTTTTTCTGCCTGTTGGGCTGGAGCTTCTCGTGGTTTGAGGCCTGGCTTGCTCCACAACCCTGCTCTTGATATTCTCCTGGATGTGGGCTGCATTTTGGCTGCATTTTGGGCTGGAGCTTCTCATGCTTTGAGGCCTGGCTTGCTCCACCCGCTGCTCTTGAGATTCTCCCGCATGTGGGCTAGATTTGGCTGCCTTTGGGGCTGGAGCTTCTCGTGGTTTGAGGCCTGGTTTGCTCCACCCCCTGCTCTTGAGATTCTCCCAGATGTGGGCTGGATTTTGGCTACATTTTGGGCTGGAGCTTCTCGTGGTTTGAGGCCTGGCTTACTCCACCCCGTGCTCTTGAGATTCTCCAAGATGTGGGCTGGATTTTGGCTGCATTTTGGGCTGAAGCTTCTCGTGGTTTGAGGCCTGGCTTTCTCCACCCCCTGCTCTTGAGATTCTCCTAGATGAGGGCTGGATTTTGGCCTCCTTTTGGGCTGGAGCTTCTCGTGGTTTGAGGCCTGGCTTGCTCCACCCCCTTCTCTTGAGATTCTCCTGGTTGTGGGCTGGAATTTGGCTGCCTTTCGGGCTGAAGCTTCTCGTGGTTTGAGGCCTGGCTTGCTCCACCCCCTGCTCTTGATATTCCCCGAGATATGAGCTGGATTTTGGCTGACTTTTGGGCTGGAGCTTTTCGTGGTTTGAGGCCTGGCTTGCTCTACCCACCGCTCTTGATATTCTCCCGGATGTGGGCTGCATTTTGGGCTGGAGCTTCTCGTGGTTTGAGGCCTGGCTTGCTCCACCCCCTTCTCTTGAGATTCTCCTGGTTGTGGGCTGGAATTTGGCTGCCTTTCGGGCTGAAGCTTCTCGTGGTTTGAGGCCTGCCTTTCTCCACCCCCTGCTGTTTATATTCGCCTGGATGTGGGCTGGAGTTTGGCTGAATTTTGAGCTGGAGCGTCTCGTGGTTTGAGGCCTGGCTTTCTCCAACCCCTGCTATTGATATTCTCCTGGATTTGGGCTGGAGTTTGGCTGCATTTCAGGCTGGAGCTTCTCGTGGTTTGAGGCGTAACTTTCTCCAAACCCTGCTCTTCATATTCTGCTGGATGTGGGCTCTGTTTTGGCTGCCTTTTGGGCTGGAACTTCTTGTGGTTTCAGGCCTGGCTTTCTCCACCCCCTGCTCTTGATATTCTCCTGGATATCAGCTGGATTTTGGCTGCAGTTCGGGCTGGAGATTCTCGTGGTTTGAGACTTGGTTTGCTCCACCCCCTGCTCTTGATATTCTCCTGGATTTGGGCTGGATTATGGCTGCAGTTCGGGATGGAGTTTCTCCTGGTTTGAGGCCTGACTTTCTCCACCCCCTGCTCTTGATATTCTCCTCTATGTGGGCTAGATTCTAGCTGCATTTTGAGCTGGAGCTTCTCGTGGTTTGAGGCCTGGCTTGCTCCACTCCCTACTCTTGATATTCTCCCGGATGTGGGCTGGATTTTGGCTGCCTTTTGGGCTGGAGTGTCTTGTGGTTTGAGGCCTGGATTTCTCCACCCCCTGCTCTTGATATTCTCCTCCATGTTGGCTGCATTTTGGATGGCTTTTATGCTGCAGATTCTCGTGGTTTGAGGCCTGGCTTGCTCCACACCCTGCTCCTGATATTCTCCTGGATGTGGGCTGGATTTTGGCTGCATTTCGGGCTGGATCTTCTCGTTGTTTGAGGCCTGGTATGCTCCACCCCCAGCTCTTGATATTCTCCCGGATGCGGGCTGGATTTTGGCTGCCTTTTGGGCTGGAGCTTCTCGTGGTTTGAGGCCTGGCTTGCTCCACCCCCTGCTCTTGAGATTCTCCTCCATGTTGGCTGTATTTTGGATGACTTTTATGCTGCAGATTCTCGTGGTTTGAGGCCTGGGTTTCTCCACCCCCTGCTCTGTATATTCTACTCGATGTAGGCTGGATTTTGGCTGACTTTTGAGCTGGAGCTTCTCGTGGTTTGAGGCCTGCCTTGCTCCACCCCCTGCTCTTGAGTTTCTCCCGGATGTGGGCTGCATTTTGGCTGACTTTTGGGCTGGAGCTTCTTGTCGTTTGAGGCCTGGCTTGCTCCACCCCCTGCTCTTGAGATTCTCCCGTATGTGGGCTGCATTTTGGCAGCATTTTGGGCTGGAGCTTCTCGACGTTTGAGGCCTGGCTTGCTCCACCCCCTGCTCTTGAGATTCTCCGGGATATGGGCTGGATTTTGGCTGCATTTCAGGCTGGAGCTTCTCGTGGTTTGAGGCCTGCCTTGCTCCACCCCCTGCTCTTGAGATTCTCCCGGATGTGGGCTGGATTTTCTGCCTGTTGGGCTGGAGCTTCTGGTTGTTTGAGGCCTGGCTTGCTCCACTCCCTGCTCTTGATATTCTCCCGGATGTGGGCTGCATTTTGGTTGCATTTTGGGCTGCAGCTTTTCGTGGTTTGAGGCCTGCCTTGCTCCACCCCCTGCTCATGATATTCTCCTTGATGTGGGCTGCATTTTGGCTGAATTTTGGGCTGGAGCTTCTCGTGGTTTGAGGCCTGGTTTGCTCCACCCCCTGCACTTGATGTTCTCCCGGATGTGGTCTTGATTTTGGCTGCCTTTTGGGCTGGAGCTTCTCGTGGTTTGAGGCCTGGCTTGCTCCACCCCCTGCTCTTGAGATTCTCCCAGATGTGGGCTGCATTTTGGCTGCCTTTTGGGCTGGAGCTTCTCGTGGTTTGAGGCCTGGATTTCTCCACCCCCTGCTCTTGATATTCTCCTCCATGTTGGCTGCATTTTGGATGACTTTTATGCTGCAGATTCTCGTGGTTTGAGGCCTGGCTTGCTCCACACCCTGCTCCTGATATTCTCCTGGATGTGGGCTGGATTTTGGCTGCATTTCGGGCTGGATCTTCTCGTTGTTTGAGGCCTGGTTTGCTCCACCCTCAGCTCTTGATATTCTCACGGATGCGGGCTGGATTTTGGCTGCATTTCGGGCTGGATCTTCTCGTTGTTTGAGGCCTGGTTTGCTCCACCCCCTGCTCTTGAGATTCTCCTGGATGTGGGCTGGATTTTGGCTGACTTTTGGGCTGGAGCTTCTCGTGGTTTGAGGCCTGGCTTGCTCCACCCCCTGCTCTTGATATTCTCCTGGATTTGGGCTGGATTTTGGCTGCATTTCGGCCTTTAGCTTCTCGTGGTTTGAGGCCTGGCTTTCTCCACCACCTGCTCTTGATATTCTCCTGGATGTGGGCTGGATTTTGGCAGCATTTTGGGCTGGAGCTTCTCGTTGTTTGAGGCCTGCCTTGCTCCACCCCCTGCTCTTGAGATTCTCCCACATGTGGGCTGCATTTTGGCTGCCTGTTGGGCAGGAGCTTCTGGTTGTTTGAGGCCTAGCTTGCTCCACCACCTGCTCTTGATATTCTCCCTGATGTGGGCTGCATTTTGGTTGCATTTTGGGCTGCAGCTTTTCGTGGTTTGAGGCCTGCCTTGCTCCACCCCCTGCTAATGATATTCTCCTCCATGTGGGCTAGAATTTGGCTGAATTTTGGGCTGGAGCATCTCGTGGTTTGAGGGCTGGCATGTTCCACCCCCTGCTCTTGATATTCTCCTTGATGTGGGCTGCATTTTGGCTGAATTTTGGGCTGGAGCTTCTCGTGGTTTGAGGCCTGGGTTGCTCCACCCCCTGCACTTGATGTTCTCCCGGATGTGGTCTTGATTTCGGCTGCCTTTTGGGCTGGAGCTTCTCATGGTTTGAGGCCTGGCATGCTCCACCCCCTGCTCTTGATATTCTCCTCCATGTGGGCTGGAATTTGGCTGCCTTTTGGGCTGGAGCTTCTCGTGGTTTGAGGCCTGCCTTGCTCCAACCCCTGCTCTTGAAATTCTCCTGGATGTGGGCTGCATTTTGGTTGCATTTTGGGCTATAGCTTCTCGTGGTTTGAGGCCTGGCGTGCTCCACACCTTGCTCTTGATATTATAACGGATGTGGGCTGCATTTTGGCTGCCGTTTGGGCTGGAGCTTCTCGTGGTTTGAGGCCTGGAATGTTCCACCCTCTGCTGTTGATATTCTCCTGGATGTGGGCTGGAATTTGACTGCTTTTTGGGCTGAAGCTTCTCGTGGTTTGAGGCCTGGCTTGCTCCACCCCCTGCTCTTGAGATTCTCCCAGATGTCGGCTGGATTTTGGCTGCATTTTAGGCTAGGTCTTCTCGTGGTTTGAGGCCTGCCTTCCTCCATCCCCTGCTCTTGATATTCTCCCGGATATGGGCTGGATTTTGGCTGCCGTTTGGACTGGAGCTTCTCGTGGTTTGAGGCCTCTTATTTTCCACCCCCTGCTCTTGATATTCTCCTGGATGTGGGCTGGATTTTGGCTGCCTTTTGGGCTGGAGCTTCTCGTGGTTGGGGCCTGGCATGTTCCACCCCCTGCTATTGATATTCTCCTGGATGTGGGCTGGATTTTGGCTGTCATTTGGGCTGGAGCTTCTCGTGGTTTGAGGCCTGCCTTGCTCCACCCCCTGCTCTTGATATTCTTCCAGATTTGGGCTGGATTTTGGCAGCGTTTTGGGCTGGAGCTTCTCGTGGTTTGAGGCCTGGCTTGCTCCACACCCATGCTCTTGAGATTCTCACGGATGTGGGCTGCATTTTGGCTGACTTTGTGTTGGAGCTTCCCGTGGTTTGAGGCCTGGATTGCTCCACCCCCTGCTCTTGAGATTCTCCCAGATGTGACCTAGATTTTGGCTGCCTTTTGGGCTGGAGCTTCTCGTGGTTTGAGGCCTGCCTTGCTCCACCCCCTGCTCTTGAGATTCTCCCGGATGTGGGCTGGATTTTGGCTGCTTTTTGGGCTGGAGCTTCTCGTTGTTTGAGGCCTGGCTTGCTCCACCCCCTGCTCTTGATATTCTCCCGGATGTGGGCTGCATTTTGTCTGCATTTTGGGCTGGAGCTTCTCGAGGTTTGAGGCCTGGCTTGCTCCACCCCCTGCTCTTGAGATTCTCCAGGATATGGGCTGGATTTTGGCTGCATTTTGGGCTGGAGCTTCTCGAGGTTTGAGGCCTGCCTTGCTCCACCCCCTGCTCTTGAGATTCTCCTGGATGTGGGCTGGAGTTTGGCTGCATTTTGGGCTGGAGCTTCTCGTTGTTTGAGGCCTGGCATGCTCCACCCCCTGCTCTTGATATTCTCCTGGATGTGGGCTGGATTTTGGCTGCCTGTTGGGCTGGAGCTTCTCGTGGTTTGAGGCCTGACTTGCTCCACCCCCTGCTCTTGATATTCTCCCGGATGTGGGCTGCATTTTGGCTGCCTTTTGGGCTGGAGCTTCTCGTGGTTTGAGGCCTGGCATGTTCCACCCCCTGCTATTGATATTCTCCCAGATGTGGGCTGGATTTTGGCTGTCATTTGGGCTGGAGCTTCTTGTGGTTTGCGGCCTGCCTTGCTCCACCCCCTGCTCTTGAGATTCTTCCAGATGTGGGCTGGATTTTGGCAGCGTCTTGGGCTGGAGATTCTCGTGGTTTGAGGCCTGGCTTGCTCCACCCCCTGCTCTTGAGATTCTCCCAGATGTGACCTAGATTTTGGCTGCCTTTGGGCTGGAGCTTCTCGTGGTTTGAGGCCTGCCTTGCTCTACCCCCTGCTCTTGAGATTCTCCCGGATGTGGGCTGCATTTTGGCTGCCTTTTGGGCTGGAGCTTCTTGTGGTTTGAGGCCTGCCTTACTCCACCCCCTGCTCTTGATATTCTTCCGGATGTGGGCTGGATTTTGGCTGCTTGTTGGGCTGGAGCTTCTCGTGGTTTGAGGCCTGGCTTCCTCCAAACCCTGCTCTTGAGATTCTCCCAGATGTGGGCTGCATTTTGGCTGCCTTTTGTGCTGGAGCTTCTCATGGTTTGAGGCTTGGCTTTCTCCCCTCACGTGCTCTTGAGATTCTCCCGCATGTGGGCTGGATTTTGGCTGCCTTTTGGTCTGGAGCTTCTCGTGGTTTGGGGCCTGGCATGTTCCACCCCCTGCTATTGATATTCTCCTGGATGTGGGCTGAATTTTGGCTGTCATTTGGGCTGGAGCTTCTCGTGGTTTGAGGCCTGCCTTGCTCCACCCCCTGCTCTTGATATTCTTCCAGATTTGGGCTGGATTTTGGCAGCGTTTTGGACTGGAGCTTCTCGTGGTTTGAGGCCTGGCTTGCTCCACAACCGTGCTCTTGAGATTCTCCCGGATGTGGGCTGCATTTTGGCTGACTTTGTGTTGGAGCTTCCCGTGGTTTGAGGCCTGGATTTCTCCACCCCCTGCTCTTGAGATTCTCCCAGATGTGACCTAGATTTTGGCTGCCTTTTGGGCTGGAGCTTCTCGTGGTTTGAGGCCTGGCTTGCTCCACCCCCTGCTCTTGAGATTCTCCTGGATGTGGGCTGGATTTCGGCTGCCTTTTGGGCTGGAGCTTCTCCTGGTTTGGGGCCTGGCATGTTCCACCCCCTGCTCTTGATATTCTCCTCCATGTGGGCTGGATTTTGGCTGCCTGTTGGGCTGGAGCTTCTCGTGGTTTGAGGCCTGACTTGCTCCACCCCCTGCTCTTGATATTCTACCGGATGTGGGCTGGATTTTGGCTGCGTTTTGGGCTGGAGCTTCTCGTGGTTTGAGGCCTGGCTTGCTCCACCCCCTGCTCTTGATATTCTCCAGGATATGGGCTGGATTTTGGCTGCCTTTTGGGCTGGAGCTTCTCGTGGTTTGAGGCCTGGCATGTTCCACCCCCTGCTATTGATATTCTCCCGGATGTGGGCTGGATTTTGGCTGTCATTTGGGCTGGAGCTTCTTGTGGTTTGCGGCCTGCCTTGCTCCACCCCCTGCTCTTGAGATTCTTCCAGATGTGGGCTGGATTTTGGCAGCGTTTTGGGCTGGAGCTTCTCGTGGTTTGAGGCCTGGCTTGCTCCACCCCCTGCTCTTGAGATTCTCCCGGATGTGGGCTGCATTTTGGCTGCCTTTTGGGCTGGAGCTTCTCGTGGTTTGAGGCCTGCCTTGCTCTAACCCCTGCTCTTGAGATTCTCCCGGATGTGGGCTGCATTTTGGCTGCCTTTTGGGCTGGAGCTTCTTGTGGTTTGAGGCCTGCCTTACTCCACCCCCTGCTCTTGATATTCTCCCGGATGTGGGCTGCATTTTGGCTGATATTTCGGCTAGAGCTTCTTTTGATTTCAGGACTGGCTTGCTCAACCCCCTGCTCTTGAGATTCTCCCGGATATGGGCTGGATTTTGGCTGCTTTTTGGGCTGGAGCTTCTCGAGGTTTGAGGCCTGGCTTCCTCAACCCCCTGCTCTTGAGATTCTCCGGGATATGGGCTGGATTTTGACTGCCTTTTGGGCTGGAGCTTCTCGTGGTTTGAGGCCTGCCTTGCTCCACCCCCTGCTCTTGATATTCTCCCAGATGTGGGCTGGATTTTGGCTGCCTTTTAGGCTGGAGCTTCTCGTTTTTTGAGGCCTGGCATGTTCCACCCCCTGCTCTTGATATTCTCCCGGATGTGGGCTGCATTTTCGCTGAATTTTGGGCTGGAGCTTCTCGTGGTTTGAGATCTGCCTTGCTCCACCCCCTGCTCTTGAGATTCTCCCGGATGTGGGCTGGAATTTGGCTGCATTTTGGGCTGAAGCTTCTCGTGGTTTGAGGCCTGGCTTTCTCCACCCCCTGCCCTTGAGATTCTCCCAGATGTGGGCTGCATTTTGGCTGCCTGTTGGGCTGGAGCTTCTCGTGGTTTGAGGCCTGGCTTGCTCCACCCCCTGCTCTTGAGATTCTCCCGGATGTGGGCTGCATTTTGGCTGCTTTTTGGGCTGGAGCTTCTCGTGGTTTGAGGCCTGGTTTCCTCCACCCCCTACTCTTGATATTCTCCCGGATGTGGAATGCATTTTGGCTGCCTTTTGGGCTGGAGCTTCTCGTGGTTTGAGGCCTGGCTTGCTCTACCCCCTGCTCTTGATGTTCTCAAAGATGTGGGCTGGATTTTGGCTGAGTTTTAGGCTGGAGCTTCTCGTGGTTAGATGCCTGGCTTTCTCTACCCCCTGCTATTGAGATTCTCCCGGATGTGGGCTGCATTTTGGCTTCCTTTTGGGCTGGAGCTTCTCGTGGTTTGAGGCCTGGCTTCCTCCACCCTCTGCCATTGATATTCTCCTGGATGTAGGGCTGCATTTTGGCTGATATTTCGGCTAGAGCTTCTTGTGATTTCAGGACTGGCTTGCTCTACCCCCGGCTCTTGATATTGTCCCGGATGTGGGCTGGAGTTTGGCTGCCTTTTGGGCTGGAGCTTCTCGTGGTTTGAGGCCTGACTTGCTCCCCCCAGTGCTCTTGAGATTCTCCCAGATGTAGGGCTGGAATTTGGCTAAATTTTGGGGTGGTGCTTCTCATGGTTTGAGTCCTGCCTTCCTCCACCCACTGCCATTGATATTCTCCTGGATGTGGGCTGGAGTTTGGCTGCCTTTTGGGCTGGAGCTTCTCGTGGTTTGAGGCCTGGCTTCCTCCACCCTCTGCCATTGATATTCTCCCGGATGTAGGGCTGCATTTTGGCTGATATTTCGGCTAGAGCTTCTTTTGATTTCAGGACTGGCTTGCTCCACCCCCTGCTCTTGATATTCTCCCGGATGTGGGCTGGATTTTGGCTGCTTTTTGGGCTGGAGCTTCTCGTGGTTTGAGGCCTGCCTTGCTCCACCCCCTGCCCTTGATATTCTCCCAGATGTGGGCTGGATTTTGGCTGCCCTTTAGGCTGGAGCTTCTCGTTTTTTGAGGCCTGGCATGTTCCACCCCCTGCTCTTGATATTCTCCCGGATGTGGGCTGCATTTTCGCTGAATTTTGGGCTGGAGCTTCTCGTGGTTTGAGGTCTGCCTTGCTCCACCCCCTGCTCTTGAGATTCTCCCAGATGTGGGCTGGAATTTGGCTGCATTTTGAGCTGAAGCTTCTCGTGGTTTGAGGCCTGGCTTTCTCCACCCCCTGCCCTTGAGATTCTCCCAGATGTGGGCTGCATTTTGGCTGCCTGTTGGGCTGGAGCTTCTCGTGGTTTGAGGCCTGGCTTGCTCCACCCCCTGCTCTTGAGATTCTCCCGGATGTGGGCTGCATTTTGGCTGCCTTTTGGCCTGGAGCTTCTTGTGGTTTGAGGCCTGCCTTGCTCCACCCCCTGCTCTTGATATTCTTCCGGATGTGGGCTGGATTTTGGCTGCTTGTTGGGCTGGAGCTTCACATGGTTTGAGGCCTGGCTTCCTCCAAACCCTGCTCTTGATATTCTCCAGGATGTGGGCTGCATTTTGGCTGCCTTTTGTGCTGAAGCTTCTCATGGTTTCAGGCTTGGCTTTCTCCACTAACGTGCTCTAGAGATTCTCCTGGATGTGGGCTGGATTTTGGCTGCCTTTTGGGCTGGAGCTTCTCGTGGTTTGAGGCCTGCCTTTCTCCACCCCCTTCTCTTTAGATTATCCCGGAGGTGGGCTGCATTTAGGCTGCCTTTTGGGCTGGAGATTCTCGTGTTCTAAGGCCTGCCTTGCTCCAGCCCCTGCTCTTGAGATTCTCCCCGATATGGGCTGGATTTTGGAAGCATTCTGGGCTGGAGCTTCTCGTGGTTTGAGGCCTGCCTTACTCCACCCCCTGACATTGAGATTCTTCCGGATGTGGGCTGCATTTTGGTTGCGTTTTGTGCTGGATCTTCTCGTGGTTTGAGCCCTGGCTTGCTCCACCCCCTGCTCTTGAGATTCTCCTGGATGTGGGCTGCATTTTGGCTGCCTTTTGTGCTGGAGCTTCTCGTGGTTTGAGGCCTGGCTTGCTCCACCCCCTGCTCTTGAGATTCTCCCGGATGTGGGCTGGATTTTGGAAGCATTCTGGGCTGGAGCTTCTCGTGGTTTGAGGCCTGCCTTACTCCACCCCCTGACATTGATATTCTCCCGGATGTGGGATGCATTTTGGCTGCATTTTGGGCTGGAGCTTCTCGTGGTTTGAGGCCTGGCTTGCTCCACACCCTGCTCTTGAGATTCTCCCGGATTTAGGAATGGATTTTGGCTGACTTTTGTTTGGAGCTTCTCGTAGTTTGAGGCCTGGCTTGCTCCACTCCCTGCTCTTGATATTCTCCCAGATGTGGGCTGGATTTTGGCTGCATTTTTGGCTAGGGCTTCTCGTGGTTAGAGGCCTGGCTTTCTCCACCCCCTGCTCTTGAGATTCTCCCGGAGGTGGGCTGCATTTTGGCTTCATTTTGGGCTGGAGCTTCTCGTGGTTTGAGGCCTGCCTTGCTCCACCCCCTGCTCTTGATATTCTCTTGGATGTTTGGTGGATTTTGGCTGCTTTTTGGGCTGGAGCTTCTCGTGGTTTGAGGCCTGGCTTCCTCCACCCTCTGCCATTGATATTCTCCCAGATGTAGGGCTGCATTTTGGCTAAATTTTGGGCTGGTGCTTCTCATGGTTTGAGGCCTGGCTTGCTCCACCCCCTGCTCTTGAGATTCTCCCGGATGTGGGCTACATTTTGGCTGCATTTTGGGCTGGAACTTCTCGTGGTTTGAGGCCTGACTTTCACCAGAACCTGCTCTTGACATTCTCCTCCATGTGGGCTGGATTTTGGCTGCATTTTGGGCTGGAGCTTCTCGTGGTTTGAGGCCTGGCTTGCTCCACCCCCTGCTCTTGAGATTCTCCCGAATCTGGGCTGGATTTTGGCTACATTTTGGGCTAGAGTTTCTTGTGGTTTGAGGCCTGGCTTGCTTTACCCCTGCTCTTGATATTCTCCCGGATGTGGACTGCAGTTTAGTTGCAATTTTGGGCTGGAGCTTCTCGTGGTTTGAGGCCTGCCTTGCTCCACCCCCTGCTCTTGAAATTCTCCTGGATGTGGGCTGGAGTTTGGCTGCCTTTTGGGCTGGAGCTTCTCGTATTTTCAGGCCTGGCTTGCTCCAACCCCTGCTCTTTATATTCTTCCAGATGTGGGCTGGATTTTGCCTGTCTTTCGAGCTGGAACTTCTCGTGGTTTGAGGCCTGGCTTTCTCCACCCCCTGCTCTTGAGATTCTCCCGGATGTGGGCTGGATTTTGGATGTCTTTTGGGCTGGAGCTTCTCGTTGTTTGAGGCCTGGCTTGCTCCACCCCCTGCTCTTGAGATTCTCCCGGATGTGGGCTGGATTGTGGCTGCATTTTGCGCTGGAGCTTCACGTGGTTTGAGGCCTGGCTTGCTCCGCTCCCTGCTCTTGATATTCTACTCAACGCGGGCTGCATTTTGGCTGCCTTATGGGCTGCAGCTTCTCGTGGTTTGAGGCCTGCCTTGCTCCACCCCCTGCTCTTGAGATTCTCCTGGATGTGCGCTGGATTTTGGCTGCTTTTTGGGCTGGAGCTTCTCGTGGTTTGAGGCCTGGCTTGCTCCACCCCATGCCATTGATATTCTTCCGCATATGGGCTTTATTTTGGCTGCCGTTTGGGCCTGAGCTTCTTGTGGTTTGAGGCCTGGCATGTTCCACCCCCTGCTCTTGATATTCTCCTGGATGTGGCCTGGATTTTGGCTGCATTTTGGGCTGGAGCTTCTCGTTGTTTGAGGCCTGGCTTGCTCCACCCCCTGCTCTTGAGATTCTCCTCCATGTGGGCTGGATTTTGGCTGACTTTTGGGCTGGAGCTTCTCGTGGTTTGAGGCCTGGCTTGCTCCACCCCATGCCATTGATATTCTCCCGGATATGGGCTCGATTTTGGATGCCGTTTGGGCTGGAGCTTCTCGTGGTTTGAGGCCTGGCATGTCCCACCCCCTCCTCTTGATATTCTCCCGGATGTGGGCTTGCTTTTGGCTGCATTTTGGGCTGGAGCTTCTCGTGGTTTGAGGCCTGGCATGTTCCACCCCCTGCTCTTGATATTCTCCCGGATGTGGGCTGGATTTTGGCAGCATTTTGGGCTGGAGCTTCTTGTGGTTTGAGGCCTGCCTTGCTCCACCCCCTGCTCTTGATATTCTTCCAGATGTGGGCAGGATTTTGGCTGCGTTTTGGGCTGGAGCTTCTCGTGGTTTGAGGCCTGACTTGCTATAAAACCCTGCTCTTGATATTCTCCCGGATCTGGGCGGCATTTTGCCTGCCTTTTGAGCTGGAGCTTCTCGTGGTTTGACGCCTGGATTGCTCCACACCCTGCTATTGAGATTCTCCCAGATGTGACCTAGATTTGGGCTGCCTTTTGGGCTGGAGCTTCTCGTGGTTTGAGGCCTGGCTTGCTCCACCCCCTGCTCTTGAGATTCTCCCGGATGTGGGCTGCATTTTGGCTGCCTTTTGGGCTGGAGCTTCTTGTGGTTTGAGGCTTGGCTTGCTCCACCCCCTGCTATTGATATTCTCCTGGATGTGGGCTGGAGTTTGGCTGCCTTTTGGGCTGGAGCTTCACGTGGTTTGAGGCCTGGCTTGCTCCACCCCCTGCTCTTGATATTCTCCCGGATGTGGGCTGCATTTTCGCTGAATTTTGGGCTGGAGCTTCTCGTGGTTTGAGGCCTGGCTTGCTCCACGCCTTGCTCTTGATATTCTCTCGGATGTGGGCTGGATTTTGGCTGCATTTTGGATGGAGCTTCACGTGGTTTGAGGCCTGGCTTCCTCCAAACCCTGCTCTTGAGATTCTCCCGGATGTGGGCTGCATTTTGGCTGCCTTTTGTGCTGGAGCTTCTCATGGTTTGAGGCTTGGCTTTCTCCACTAACGTGCTCTTGAGATTCTGCCGGATGTGGGCTGGATTTTGGCTGCCTTTTGGGCTGGAGCTTCTCGTGGTTTGAGTCCTGCCTTGCTCCACCCCCTGCTCTTGAGATTCTCCCGGATGTGGGCTGGATTTTGGAAGCATTCTGGGCTGGAGCTTCCCGTGGTTTGAGGCCTGCCTTACTCCACCCCCTGACATTGATATTCTCCTGGATGTGCCTGCATTTTGGCTGCCTTGTGGGCTGGAGCTTCTCGTGGTTTGAGGCCTGCCTTGCTCCACTCCCTGCCATTGATATTCTCCCGGATTTGGGCTGGATTTTGACTGACTTTTAGGCTGGAGCTTCTCGTGGTTTGAGGCCTGGTTTGCTCCACCCCCTGCTCTTGAGATTCTCCCGGATTTAGGAATGGATTTTGGCTGACTTTTGTTTGGAGCTTCTCGTAGTTTGAGGCCTGGCTTGCTCCACCCACTGCTCTTGATATTCTCCCAGATTTGGGCTGGATTTTGGCTGCATTTTGGGCTAGGGCTTCTCGTGGTTAGAGGCCTGGCTTTCTCCACCCCCTGCTCTTGATATTCTCCCGGATGTGGGCTGCATTTTGGCTTCCTTTTGGGCTGGAGCTTCCTGTGATTTCAGGACTGGCTTGCTCTACCCCCGGCTCTTGATATTGTCCCGGATGTGGGCTGGAGTTTGGCTGCCTTTTGGGCTGGAGCTTCTCGTGGTTTGAGGCCTGCCTTACTCCACCCCCTGACATTGATATTCTCCTGGATGTGGGCTGCATTTTGGCTGCCTTTTGGGCTGGAGCTTCTCGTGGTTTGAGGCCTGGCTTGCTCCACCCCCTCTTCTTGAGATTCTCCCGGATGTGGGCTGCATTTTGGCTGCCTTTTGGGCTGAAGCTTCTCGAGGTTTGAGGCCTGGCTTGCTCCACCCCCTGCTCTTGATATTATCCTGGATGTGGGCTGGAGGTGGGCTGCATTTGGGCTGGAGCTTCTCGTGGTTTGAGGCCTGGCTTGCTCCACCCCCTGCTCTTGAGATTCTCTTGGATGTTTGGTGGATTTTGGCTGCTTTTTGGGCTGGAGCTTCTCGTGGTTTGAGGCCTGGATTACTCCACCCCCTGCTCTTGAGATTCTCCCAGATGTGACCTAGATTTGGGCTGCCTTTTGGGCTGGAGCTTCTCGTGGCTTGAGGCCTGCCTTGCTCCACCCCCTGCTCTTGAGATTCTCCCGGATGTGGGCTGCATTTTGGCTGCATTTTGGGCTGGAGCTTCTTGTGGTTTGAGGCTTGGCTTGCTCCACCCCCTGCTATTGATATTCTTCCGGATGTGGGCTGGAGTTTGGCTGCATTTTGGGCTGGATCTTCACGTGGTTTGAGGCCTGGCTTCCTCCAAACCCTGCTCTTGATATTCTCCCGGATGTGGGCTAAATTTTCGCTGAATTTTGGGCTGGAGCTTCTCGTGGTTTGAGGCCTGCCTTGCTCCACGCCTTGCTCCTGATATTCTCTCGGATGTGGGCTGCATTTTGGCTGCATTTTGGATGGAGCTTCACGTGGTTTGAGGCCTGGCTTCCTCCAAACCCTGCTCTTGAGATTCTCCCGGATGTGGGCTGCATTTTGGCTGCCTTTTGTGCTGGAGCTTCTCATGGTTTGAGGCTTGGCTTTCTCCACTAACGTGCTCTTGAAATTCTCCCGGATGTGGGCTGGATTTTGGCTGCCTTTTGGGCTGGAGCTTCTCGTGGTTTGAGTCCTGCCTTGCTCCACCCCCTGCTCTTGAGATTCTCCCGGATGTGGGCTGGATTTTGGAAGCATTCTGGGCTGGAGCTTCTCGTGGTTTGAGGCCTGCCTTACTCCACCCCCTGACATTGATATTCTCCTGGATGTGCCTGCATTTTGGCTGCCTTGTGGGCTGGAGCTTCTCGTGGTTTGAGGCCTGGTTTGCTCCACCCCCTGCTCTTGAGATTCTCCCGGATTTAGGAATGGATTTTGGCTGACTTTTGTTTGGAGCTTCTCGTAGTTTGAGGCCTGGCTTGCTCCACCCACTGCTCTTGATATTCTCCCAAATTTGGCCTGGATTTTGGCTGCATTTTGGGCTAGGGCTTCTCGTGGTTAGAGGCCTGGCTTTCTCCACCCCCTGCTCTTGATATTCTCCCGGATGTGGGCTGCATTTTGGCTTCCTTTTTGGCTGGAGCTTCTCGTGGTTTGAGTCCTGCCTTGCTCCACCCCCTGCTCTTGACATTCTCCCGGATGTAGGGCTGCATTTTGGCTGATATTTCGGCTAGAGCTTCCTGTGATTTCAGGACTGGCTTGCTCTACCCCTGGCTCTTGATATTGTCCCGGATGTGGGCTGGAGTTTGGCTGCCTTTTGGGCTGGAGGTTCTCGTGGTTTGAGGCCTGCCTTACTCCACCCCCTGACATTGATATTCTCCTGGATGTGGGCTGCATTTTGGCTGCCTTTTGGGCTGGAGCTTCTCGTGGTTTGAGGCCTGGATTACTCCACCCTCTGCTCTTGAGATTCTCCCAGATGTGACCTAGATTTGGGCTGCCTTTTGGGCTGGAGCTTCTCGTGGTTTGAGGCCTGGCTTGCTCCACCCCCTCCTCTTGAGATTCTCCCGGATGTGGGCTGCATTTTGGCTGCATTTTGGGCTGGAGCTTCTTGTGGTTTGAGGCTTGGCTTGCTCCACCCCCTGCTATTGATATTCTTCCGGATGTGGGCTGGAGTTTGGCTGCATTTTGGGCTGGAGCTTCACGTGGTTTGAGGCCTGGCTTCCTCCAAACCCTGCTCTTGATATTCTCCCGGATGTGGGCTGCATTTTCGCTGAATTTTGGGCTGGAGCTTCTCGTGGTTTGAGGCCTGCCTTGCTCCACGCCTTGCTCCTGATATTCTCTCGGATGTGGGCTGGATTTTGGCTGCAATTTGGATGGAGCTTCACGTGGTTTGAGGCCTGGCTTGCTCCACCCACTGCCATTGATATTCTCCTGGATGTGGGCTGGAGTTGGGCTGCCTTTTGGGCTGGAGCTTCTCGTGGTTTGAGGCCTGGCTTGCTCCACTCCCTGCTCTTGATATTATCCTGGATGTGGGCTGGAGGTGGGCTGCCTTTTGGGCTGGAGCTTCTCGTGGTTTGAGGCCTGGCTTGCTCCACCCCCTGCTTTTGAGATTCTCCTGGATGTGGGCTGCATTTTGGCTGCCTTTTGGGCTGGAGCTTCTCGTTGTTTGAGGCCAGCCATGCTCCACCCCCTGCCATTGATATTCTCCCGGATGTAGGGCTGCATTTTGGCTGATATTTCGGCTAGAGCTTCTTTTGATTTCAGGCCTGGCTTGCTCCACCCCCTGCTCTAAAGATTCTCCCGGATGTGGGCTTGCTTTTGCCTGCATTTTGGGCTGGAACTTCTCGTGGTTTGAGGCCTGACTTTCACCAGAACCTGCTCTTGACATTCTCCTCCATGTGTGCTGGATTTTGGCTGCATTTTGGGCTGGAGCTTCTCGTGGTTTGAGGCCTGCCTTGCTCCACCCCCTGCTCTTGATATTCTCCCGTATGTTGGCTGCATTTTGGCTGCATTTTGGGCTGGAGCTTCTCGTGGTTTGAGGCCTGGCTTGCTCCACCCCCTGCTCTTGAAATTCTCCCGGATGTGGGCTGGATTTTGGCTGCATTTTGGGCTGGAGCTTCTCGTATTTTCAGGCCTGGCTTGCTCCACCCCCTGCTCTTGAGATTCTCCCGGATGTGGGCTGGATTTTGGCTGTCTTTCGAGCTGGAACTTCTCGTGGTTTGAGGCCTGGTTTGCTCCACCCCCTGCTCTTGAGATTCTCGTAGATGTGGACTGGATTTTGGCTGCCTTTTGGCTGGAGCTTCTCGTTGTTTGAGGCCTGGCTTGCTCCACCCCCTGCTCTTGAGATTCTCCCGGAGGTGGGCTGGATTGTGGCTGCATTTTGCGCTGGAGCTTCTCGTGGTTTGAGGCCTGGCTTGCTCCACTCCCTGCTCTTGATATTCTACTCAACGTGGGCTGCATTTTGGCTGCCTTTTGGCCTGGAGCTTCTTGTGGTTTGAGGCCTGCCTTGCTCCACCCCCTGCTCTTGATATTCTTCCGGATGTGGGCTGGATTTTGGCTGCTTGTTGGGCTGGAGCTTCACATGGTTTGAGGCCTGGCTTCCTCCAAACCCTGCTCTTGATATTCTCCAGGATGTGGGCTGCATTTTGGCTGCCTTTTGTGCTGAAGCTTCTCATGGTTTCAGGCTTGGCTTTCTCCACTAACGTGCTCTAGAGATTCTCCTGGATGTGGGCTGGATTTTGGCTGCCTTTTGGGCTGGAGCTTCTCGTGGTTTGAGGCCTGCCTTTCTCCACCCCCTTCTCTTTAGATTATCCCGGAGGTGGGCTGCATTTAGGCTGCCTTTTGGGCTGGAGATTCTCGTGTTCTAAGGCCTGCCTTGCTCCAGCCCCTGCTCTTGAGATTCTCCCCGATATGGGCTGGATTTTGGAAGCATTCTGGGCTGGAGCTTCTCGTGGTTTGAGGCCTGCCTTACTCCACCCCCTGACATTGAGATTCTTCCGGATGTGGGCTGCATTTTGGTTGCGTTTTGTGCTGGATCTTCTCGTGGTTTGAGCCCTGGCTTGCTCCACCCCCTGCTCTTGAGATTCTCCTGGATGTGGGCTGCATTTTGGCTGCCTTTTGTGCTGGAGCTTCTCGTGGTTTGAGGCCTGGCTTGCTCCACCCCCTGCTCTTGAGATTCTCCCGGATGTGGGCTGGATTTTGGAAGCATTCTGGGCTGGAGCTTCTCGTGGTTTGAGGCCTGCCTTACTCCACCCCCTGACATTGATATTCTCCCGGATGTGGGATGCATTTTGGCTGCATTTTGGGCTGGAGCTTCTCGTGGTTTGAGGCCTGGCTTGCTCCACACCCTGCTCTTGAGATTCTCCCGGATTTAGGAATGGATTTTGGCTGACTTTTGTTTGGAGCTTCTCGTAGTTTGAGGCCTGGCTTGCTCCACTCCCTGCTCTTGATATTCTCCCAGATGTGGGCTGGATTTTGGCTGCATTTTTGGCTAGGGCTTCTCGTGGTTAGAGGCCTGGCTTTCTCCACCCCCTGCTCTTGAGATTCTCCCGGAGGTGGGCTGCATTTTGGCTTCATTTTGGGCTGGAGCTTCTCGTGGTTTGAGGCCTGCCTTGCTCCACCCCCTGCTCTTGATATTCTCTTGGATGTTTGGTGGATTTTGGCTGCTTTTTGGGCTGGAGCTTCTCGTGGTTTGAGGCCTGGCTTCCTCCACCCTCTGCCATTGATATTCTCCCAGATGTAGGGCTGCATTTTGGCTAAATTTTGGGCTGGTGCTTCTCATGGTTTGAGGCCTGGCTTGCTCCACCCCCTGCTCTTGAGATTCTCCCGGATGTGGGCTACATTTTGGCTGCATTTTGGGCTGGAACTTCTCGTGGTTTGAGGCCTGACTTTCACCAGAACCTGCTCTTGACATTCTCCTCCATGTGGGCTGGATTTTGGCTGCATTTTGGGCTGGAGCTTCTCGTGGTTTGAGGCCTGGCTTGCTCCACCCCCTGCTCTTGAGATTCTCCCGAATCTGGGCTGGATTTTGGCTACATTTTGGGCTAGAGTTTCTTGTGGTTTGAGGCCTGGCTTGCTTTACCCCTGCTCTTGATATTCTCCCGGATGTGGACTGCAGTTTAGTTGCAATTTTGGGCTGGAGCTTCTCGTGGTTTGAGGCCTGCCTTGCTCCACCCCCTGCTCTTGAAATTCTCCTGGATGTGGGCTGGAGTTTGGCTGCCTTTTGGGCTGGAGCTTCTCGTATTTTCAGGCCTGGCTTGCTCCAACCCCTGCTCTTTATATTCTTCCAGATGTGGGCTGGATTTTGCCTGTCTTTCGAGCTGGAACTTCTCGTGGTTTGAGGCCTGGCTTTCTCCACCCCCTGCTCTTGAGATTCTCCCGGATGTGGGCTGGATTTTGGATGTCTTTTGGGCTGGAGCTTCTCGTTGTTTGAGGCCTGGCTTGCTCCACCCCCTGCTCTTGAGATTCTCCCGGATGTGGGCTGGATTGTGGCTGCATTTTGCGCTGGAGCTTCACGTGGTTTGAGGCCTGGCTTGCTCCGCTCCCTGCTCTTGATATTCTACTCAACGCGGGCTGCATTTTGGCTGCCTTATGGGCTGCAGCTTCTCGTGGTTTGAGGCCTGCCTTGCTCCACCCCCTGCTCTTGAGATTCTCCTGGATGTGCGCTGGATTTTGGCTGCTTTTTGGGCTGGAGCTTCTCGTGGTTTGAGGCCTGGCTTGCTCCACCCCATGCCATTGATATTCTTCCGCATATGGGCTTTATTTTGGCTGCCGTTTGGGCCTGAGCTTCTTGTGGTTTGAGGCCTGGCATGTTCCACCCCCTGCTCTTGATATTCTCCTGGATGTGGCCTGGATTTTGGCTGCATTTTGGGCTGGAGCTTCTCGTTGTTTGAGGCCTGGCTTGCTCCACCCCCTGCTCTTGAGATTCTCCTCCATGTGGGCTGGATTTTGGCTGACTTTTGGGCTGGAGCTTCTCGTGGTTTGAGGCCTGGCTTGCTCCACCCCATGCCATTGATATTCTCCCGGATATGGGCTCGATTTTGGATGCCGTTTGGGCTGGAGCTTCTCGTGGTTTGAGGCCTGGCATGTCCCACCCCCTCCTCTTGATATTCTCCCGGATGTGGGCTTGCTTTTGGCTGCATTTTGGGCTGGAGCTTCTCGTGGTTTGAGGCCTGGCATGTTCCACCCCCTGCTCTTGATATTCTCCCGGATGTGGGCTGGATTTTGGCAGCATTTTGGGCTGGAGCTTCTTGTGGTTTGAGGCCTGCCTTGCTCCACCCCCTGCTCTTGATATTCTTCCAGATGTGGGCAGGATTTTGGCTGCGTTTTGGGCTGGAGCTTCTCGTGGTTTGAGGCCTGACTTGCTATAAAACCCTGCTCTTGATATTCTCCCGGATCTGGGCGGCATTTTGCCTGCCTTTTGAGCTGGAGCTTCTCGTGGTTTGACGCCTGGATTGCTCCACACCCTGCTATTGAGATTCTCCCAGATGTGACCTAGATTTGGGCTGCCTTTTGGGCTGGAGCTTCTCGTGGTTTGAGGCCTGGCTTGCTCCACCCCCTGCTCTTGAGATTCTCCCGGATGTGGGCTGCATTTTGGCTGCCTTTTGGGCTGGAGCTTCTTGTGGTTTGAGGCTTGGCTTGCTCCACCCCCTGCTATTGATATTCTCCTGGATGTGGGCTGGAGTTTGGCTGCCTTTTGGGCTGGAGCTTCACGTGGTTTGAGGCCTGGCTTGCTCCACCCCCTGCTCTTGATATTCTCCCGGATGTGGGCTGCATTTTCGCTGAATTTTGGGCTGGAGCTTCTCGTGGTTTGAGGCCTGGCTTGCTCCACGCCTTGCTCTTGATATTCTCTCGGATGTGGGCTGGATTTTGGCTGCATTTTGGATGGAGCTTCACGTGGTTTGAGGCCTGGCTTCCTCCAAACCCTGCTCTTGAGATTCTCCCGGATGTGGGCTGCATTTTGGCTGCCTTTTGTGCTGGAGCTTCTCATGGTTTGAGGCTTGGCTTTCTCCACTAACGTGCTCTTGAGATTCTGCCGGATGTGGGCTGGATTTTGGCTGCCTTTTGGGCTGGAGCTTCTCGTGGTTTGAGTCCTGCCTTGCTCCACCCCCTGCTCTTGAGATTCTCCCGGATGTGGGCTGGATTTTGGAAGCATTCTGGGCTGGAGCTTCCCGTGGTTTGAGGCCTGCCTTACTCCACCCCCTGACATTGATATTCTCCTGGATGTGCCTGCATTTTGGCTGCCTTGTGGGCTGGAGCTTCTCGTGGTTTGAGGCCTGCCTTGCTCCACTCCCTGCCATTGATATTCTCCCGGATTTGGGCTGGATTTTGACTGACTTTTAGGCTGGAGCTTCTCGTGGTTTGAGGCCTGGTTTGCTCCACCCCCTGCTCTTGAGATTCTCCCGGATTTAGGAATGGATTTTGGCTGACTTTTGTTTGGAGCTTCTCGTAGTTTGAGGCCTGGCTTGCTCCACCCACTGCTCTTGATATTCTCCCAGATTTGGGCTGGATTTTGGCTGCATTTTGGGCTAGGGCTTCTCGTGGTTAGAGGCCTGGCTTTCTCCACCCCCTGCTCTTGATATTCTCCCGGATGTGGGCTGCATTTTGGCTTCCTTTTGGGCTGGAGCTTCCTGTGATTTCAGGACTGGCTTGCTCTACCCCCGGCTCTTGATATTGTCCCGGATGTGGGCTGGAGTTTGGCTGCCTTTTGGGCTGGAGCTTCTCGTGGTTTGAGGCCTGCCTTACTCCACCCCCTGACATTGATATTCTCCTGGATGTGGGCTGCATTTTGGCTGCCTTTTGGGCTGGAGCTTCTCGTGGTTTGAGGCCTGGCTTGCTCCACCCCCTCTTCTTGAGATTCTCCCGGATGTGGGCTGCATTTTGGCTGCCTTTTGGGCTGAAGCTTCTCGAGGTTTGAGGCCTGGCTTGCTCCACCCCCTGCTCTTGATATTATCCTGGATGTGGGCTGGAGGTGGGCTGCATTTGGGCTGGAGCTTCTCGTGGTTTGAGGCCTGGCTTGCTCCACCCCCTGCTCTTGAGATTCTCTTGGATGTTTGGTGGATTTTGGCTGCTTTTTGGGCTGGAGCTTCTCGTGGTTTGAGGCCTGGATTACTCCACCCCCTGCTCTTGAGATTCTCCCAGATGTGACCTAGATTTGGGCTGCCTTTTGGGCTGGAGCTTCTCGTGGCTTGAGGCCTGCCTTGCTCCACCCCCTGCTCTTGAGATTCTCCCGGATGTGGGCTGCATTTTGGCTGCATTTTGGGCTGGAGCTTCTTGTGGTTTGAGGCTTGGCTTGCTCCACCCCCTGCTATTGATATTCTTCCGGATGTGGGCTGGAGTTTGGCTGCATTTTGGGCTGGATCTTCACGTGGTTTGAGGCCTGGCTTCCTCCAAACCCTGCTCTTGATATTCTCCCGGATGTGGGCTAAATTTTCGCTGAATTTTGGGCTGGAGCTTCTCGTGGTTTGAGGCCTGCCTTGCTCCACGCCTTGCTCCTGATATTCTCTCGGATGTGGGCTGCATTTTGGCTGCATTTTGGATGGAGCTTCACGTGGTTTGAGGCCTGGCTTCCTCCAAACCCTGCTCTTGAGATTCTCCCGGATGTGGGCTGCATTTTGGCTGCCTTTTGTGCTGGAGCTTCTCATGGTTTGAGGCTTGGCTTTCTCCACTAACGTGCTCTTGAAATTCTCCCGGATGTGGGCTGGATTTTGGCTGCCTTTTGGGCTGGAGCTTCTCGTGGTTTGAGTCCTGCCTTGCTCCACCCCCTGCTCTTGAGATTCTCCCGGATGTGGGCTGGATTTTGGAAGCATTCTGGGCTGGAGCTTCTCGTGGTTTGAGGCCTGCCTTACTCCACCCCCTGACATTGATATTCTCCTGGATGTGCCTGCATTTTGGCTGCCTTGTGGGCTGGAGCTTCTCGTGGTTTGAGGCCTGGTTTGCTCCACCCCCTGCTCTTGAGATTCTCCCGGATTTAGGAATGGATTTTGGCTGACTTTTGTTTGGAGCTTCTCGTAGTTTGAGGCCTGGCTTGCTCCACCCACTGCTCTTGATATTCTCCCAAATTTGGCCTGGATTTTGGCTGCATTTTGGGCTAGGGCTTCTCGTGGTTAGAGGCCTGGCTTTCTCCACCCCCTGCTCTTGATATTCTCCCGGATGTGGGCTGCATTTTGGCTTCCTTTTTGGCTGGAGCTTCTCGTGGTTTGAGTCCTGCCTTGCTCCACCCCCTGCTCTTGACATTCTCCCGGATGTAGGGCTGCATTTTGGCTGATATTTCGGCTAGAGCTTCCTGTGATTTCAGGACTGGCTTGCTCTACCCCTGGCTCTTGATATTGTCCCGGATGTGGGCTGGAGTTTGGCTGCCTTTTGGGCTGGAGGTTCTCGTGGTTTGAGGCCTGCCTTACTCCACCCCCTGACATTGATATTCTCCTGGATGTGGGCTGCATTTTGGCTGCCTTTTGGGCTGGAGCTTCTCGTGGTTTGAGGCCTGGATTACTCCACCCTCTGCTCTTGAGATTCTCCCAGATGTGACCTAGATTTGGGCTGCCTTTTGGGCTGGAGCTTCTCGTGGTTTGAGGCCTGGCTTGCTCCACCCCCTCCTCTTGAGATTCTCCCGGATGTGGGCTGCATTTTGGCTGCATTTTGGGCTGGAGCTTCTTGTGGTTTGAGGCTTGGCTTGCTCCACCCCCTGCTATTGATATTCTTCCGGATGTGGGCTGGAGTTTGGCTGCATTTTGGGCTGGAGCTTCACGTGGTTTGAGGCCTGGCTTCCTCCAAACCCTGCTCTTGATATTCTCCCGGATGTGGGCTGCATTTTCGCTGAATTTTGGGCTGGAGCTTCTCGTGGTTTGAGGCCTGCCTTGCTCCACGCCTTGCTCCTGATATTCTCTCGGATGTGGGCTGGATTTTGGCTGCAATTTGGATGGAGCTTCACGTGGTTTGAGGCCTGGCTTGCTCCACCCACTGCCATTGATATTCTCCTGGATGTGGGCTGGAGTTGGGCTGCCTTTTGGGCTGGAGCTTCTCGTGGTTTGAGGCCTGGCTTGCTCCACTCCCTGCTCTTGATATTATCCTGGATGTGGGCTGGAGGTGGGCTGCCTTTTGGGCTGGAGCTTCTCGTGGTTTGAGGCCTGGCTTGCTCCACCCCCTGCTTTTGAGATTCTCCTGGATGTGGGCTGCATTTTGGCTGCCTTTTGGGCTGGAGCTTCTCGTTGTTTGAGGCCAGCCATGCTCCACCCCCTGCCATTGATATTCTCCCGGATGTAGGGCTGCATTTTGGCTGATATTTCGGCTAGAGCTTCTTTTGATTTCAGGCCTGGCTTGCTCCACCCCCTGCTCTAAAGATTCTCCCGGATGTGGGCTTGCTTTTGCCTGCATTTTGGGCTGGAACTTCTCGTGGTTTGAGGCCTGACTTTCACCAGAACCTGCTCTTGACATTCTCCTCCATGTGTGCTGGATTTTGGCTGCATTTTGGGCTGGAGCTTCTCGTGGTTTGAGGCCTGCCTTGCTCCACCCCCTGCTCTTGATATTCTCCCGTATGTTGGCTGCATTTTGGCTGCATTTTGGGCTGGAGCTTCTCGTGGTTTGAGGCCTGGCTTGCTCCACCCCCTGCTCTTGAAATTCTCCCGGATGTGGGCTGGATTTTGGCTGCATTTTGGGCTGGAGCTTCTCGTATTTTCAGGCCTGGCTTGCTCCACCCCCTGCTCTTGAGATTCTCCCGGATGTGGGCTGGATTTTGGCTGTCTTTCGAGCTGGAACTTCTCGTGGTTTGAGGCCTGGTTTGCTCCACCCCCTGCTCTTGAGATTCTCGTAGATGTGGACTGGATTTTGGCTGCCTTTTGGCTGGAGCTTCTCGTTGTTTGAGGCCTGGCTTGCTCCACCCCCTGCTCTTGAGATTCTCCCGGAGGTGGGCTGGATTGTGGCTGCATTTTGCGCTGGAGCTTCTCGTGGTTTGAGGCCTGGCTTGCTCCACTCCCTGCTCTTGATATTCTACTCAACGTGGGCTGCATTTTGGCTGCCTTTTGGCTGGAGCTTCTCATTGTTTGAGGCCTGGCTTGCTCCACCCCCTGCTCTTGATATTCTACTCAACGTGGGCTGCATTTTGGCTGCCTTTTGGGCTGGAGCTTCTCGAGTTTTGAGGCCTGGCTTCCTCCAAACACTGCTCTTGATATTCTCCCGGATATGGGCTGCATTTTGGCTGCATTTCGGGTTGGAGCTTCTCGTGGTTTGAGGCCTGGCTTGCTCCACCCCCTGCTCTTGAGATTCTCCCGGATGTGGGCTGGATTTTGGCTGATTTTGTGTTGGAGCTTCTCTTGGTTTGAGTCCTGGCTTGCTCCACCCCCTGCTCTTGATATTCTCCCTGATGTGGGCTGGATTTTGGCTGACTTTTGAGTTGGAGCTTCTCGTGGTTTGAGGCCTGGCTTGCTCCACCCCCTGCTCTTGAGATTCTCCCAGATGTGACCTAGATTTTGGCTGCCTTTTCGGCTGGAGCTTCTCGTGGTTTGAGGCCTGCCTTGCTCCACCCCCTGCTCTTGAGATTCTCCCAGATGTGGGCTGCATTTTGGCTGCCTTTTGGGCTGGAGCTTCTCGTTGTTTGAGGACTGGCATGCTCCACCCCCTGCTCTTGATATTCTCCTCCATGTGGTCTACATTTTGGCTGTCAGTTGGGCTGGAGCTTCTCGTGGTTTGAGGCCTGGCATGCTCCAATCCCTGCTCTTGATATTCTCCCGGATGTGGGCTGCATACTGGGTGCCTTTTGGGCTGGAGCTTCTCGAGGTTTGAGGCCTGGCTTCCTCCAAACCCTGCTCTTGATATTCTCCCGGATCTGGGCTGCATTTTGGCTGCCTTTTGTGCTGGAGCTTCTCATGGTTTGCGGCTTGGCTTACTCCACTAATGTGCTCTGGAGATTCTCCCGGATGTGGGCTGGATTTTGGCTGCCTTTTGGGCTGGAGCTTCTCGTGGTTTGAGGCCTGCCTTGCTCCACCCCCTGCTCTTCAGATTCTCCCGGATGTGGGCTGGATTTTGGCTGCCATTTGGGCTGGAGCTTCTTGTGGTTTGAGGCCTGCCTTGCTCCACCCCCTCCTCATGATATTCTCCTGGATGTGGGCTGGATTTTGGCTGCCTTTTGGGCTGTAGCTTCTCGTGGTTTGAGGCCTGGCTTGCTCAAACCCCTGCTCTTGAGATTCTCCCGGATGGAGGGATGCATTTTGGCTGAATTTTGGGCTGAAGCTTCTCATGGTTTGAGGCCTGTCTTGCTCCAATCGCTGCCATTGATATTCTCCCGGATGTGGGCTGCATTTTGCTTGCATTTTGGGCTGGAGCTTCTCGTGGTTTGAGGTCTGGCGTGCTCCACCCCTTGCTCTTGATATTCTCTCTGATGTGGGCTGGATTTTGGCTGCATTTTGGGCTGCAGCTTTTTGTGGTTTGAGGCCTGCCTTCCTCCATCCCCTGCTCTTGATATTCTCCCGGATATGGGCTGGATTTTGGCTGCCGTTTGGCCTGGAGTTTCTCGAGCTTTGAGGCCTGCCTTGCTCCACCCCCTCCTCATGATATTCTCCTGGATGTGGGCTGGATTTTGGCTGCCTTTTGGGCTGGAGCTTCTCGTGGTTTGAGGCCTGGCTTGCTCAAACTCCTGCTCTTGAGATTCTCCCGGATGGAGGGATGCATTTTGGCTGAATTTTGGGCTGAAGCTTCTCATGGTTTGAGGCCTGTCTTGCTCCACCCCATGCCATTGATATTCTCCCGGATATGGGCTGGATTTTGGCTGCAGTTTGGGCTGGAGCTTCTCGTGGTTTGAGGCCTGGCATGTTCCACCCCCTGCTCTTGATACTCTCCCGGGGGTGGGCTGCATTTTGGCTGCCTTTTGGGCTGGAGCTTCTCGTGGTTTGAGGCCTGGCATGTTCCACCCCCTGCTCTTGATATTCTCCCGGATGTGGGCTGGATTTTGGCTGCCTTTTGGGCTGGAGCTTCTCGTATTTTCAGGCCTGTCTTGCTCCACCCCCTGCTCTTGAGATTCTCCCGGATGTGGGCTGGATTTTGGCTGCATTTCGGGTTGGAGCTTCTCGTGGTTTGAGGCCTGGCTTGCTCCAACCCCTGCTCTTGAGATTCTCCCGGATGTGGGCTGCATTTAGGCTGCCTTTTGGGCTGGAGCTTCTCGTTGTTTGAGGCCTGGCTTGCTTCACCCCATGCTCTTGAGATTCTCCCGGATTTAGGAATTGATTTTGGCTGACTTTTGTTTGGAGCTTCTCGTAGTTTGAGTGCTGGCTTGCTCCACCCCCTGCTCTTGATATTCTCCCAGATGTGGGCTGGATTTTGGCTGCCTTTTGGGCTGGAGCTTCTCGTATTTTCAGGCCTGTCTTGCTCCACCCCCTGCTCTTGAGATTCCTCCGGATGTGGGCTGGATTTTGCCTGTCTTTCGAGATGGACGTTCTCGTGGTTTGAGGCCTGGTTTGCTCCACCCCCTGCTCTTGAGATTCTCCCGGATGTGGGCTGGATTTTGGCTGCCTGTTGGGTTGGAGCTTCTCGTTGTTTGAGGCCTGGCTTGCTCCACCCCCTGCTCTTGATATTCTCCTCCATGTGGGCTACATTTTGGCTGCCTGTTGGGCTGGAGCTTCTCGAGTTTTGAGGCCTGGCATGCTCCACCCCCTGCTCTTGATATTCTCCCGGATGTGGGCTGATTTTGGCTGCCTTTTGGGCTGGAGCTTCTCGAGGTTTGAGGCCTGGCTTCCTCCAAACCCTTCTCTTGATATTCTCCGGGATATGGGCTGCATTTTGGCTGCGTTTTCTGCTGGAGCTTCTCGAGTTTTGAGGCCTGGCTTCCTCCAAATCCTGCTCTTGATATTCTCCCGGATATGGGCTGCATTTTGGCTGCCTTTTGTGCTGGATCTTCTCATGGTTTGAGGCTTGGCTTTCTCCACTAACGTGCTCTTGAGATTCTCCCGGATGTGGGCTGGATTTTGGCTGCATTTCGGGTTGGAGCTTCTCGTGGTTTGAGGCCTGGCTTGCTCCAACCCCTGCTCTTGAGATTCTCCCGGATGTGGGCTGCATTTAGGCTGCCTTTTGGGCTGGAGCTTCTCGTTGTTTGAGGCCTGGCTTGCTTCACCCCATGCTCTTCAGATTCTCCCGGATTTAGGAATTGATTTTGGCTGACTTTTGTTTGGAGCTTCTCGTAGTTTGAGTGCTGGCTTGCTCCACCCCCTGCTCTTGATATTCTCCCAGATGTGGGCTGGATTTTGGCTGCATTTTGGGCTAGGGCTTCTCGTGGTTAGAGGCCTGGCTTTCTCCACCCCCTGCTCTTGATATTCTCCCAGATGTGGGCTGCATTTTGGCTTCCTTTTGGGCTGGAGCTTCTCGTGGTTTGAGGCCTGCCTTGCTCCACCCCCTGCTCTTGAGATTCTCCCGGATGTGGGCTGGATTTTGGCTGACTTTGTGTTGGAGCTTCTCTTGGTTTGAGTCCTGGCTTGCTCCACCCCCTGCTCTTGATATTCTCCCTGATGTGGGCTGGATTTTGGCTGACTTTTGAGTTGGAGCTTCTCGTGGTTTGAGGCCTGGCTTGCTCCACCCCCTGCTCTTGAGATTCTCCCGGATGTGGCCTGCATTTTGGCTGCCTTTTGGGCTGGAGCTTCTCGTGGTTTGAGGCCTGGCTTGCTCCACCACCTGCTCTTGAGATTCTCCGGGATATGGGCTGGATTTTGGCTGCATGTTGGGCTGGAGCTTGTCGTGGTTTGAGGCCTGACTTGCTCCACCCCCTGCTCTTGATATTCTCCTGGATGTGGGCTGCATTTTGGCTGCCTTTTGGGCTGGAGCTTCTCGAGGTTTGAGGCCTGGCTTCCTCAACCCCCTGCTCTTGAGATTCTTTGGCATATGGGCTGGATTTTGGCTGCCTTTTGGGCTGGATCTTCTCGTGGTTTGAGGTCTGCCTTGCTCCACCCCCTGCTCTTGAGATTCTCCTGGATGTGGGCTGGATTTTGGCTGCATTTTGGGCTGGAGCTTCTCGTGGTTTGTTTCTTGGCTTTCTCTACCTACCGCTCTTGATATTCTCCCGGATGTGGGCTGCATTTTGGTTGCATTTTGGGCTGGAGCTTCTCGTGGTTTGAGGCCTGGAATGCTCCACCCCTTGCTCTTGATATTCTCTCGGATGTGGGCTGGATTTTGGCTGCATTTTGGGCTGCAGCTTTTTGTGGTTTGAGGCCTGCCTTCCTCCATCCCCTGCTCTTGATATTCTCCTGGATATGGGCTGGATTTTGGCTGCCGTTTGGGCTGGAGCTTCTCGAGGTTTGAGGCCTGGATTGCTCCACCCCCTGCTCTTGAGATTCTCCCAGATGTGACCTAGATTTTGGCTGCCTTTTGGGCTGGAGCTTCTCGTGGTTTGAGGCCTGGCTTGCTCCACCCCCTGCTCTTGAGATTCTCCCGGATGTGGGCTGCATTTTGGCTGCCTTTTGGGCTGGAGCTTCTTGTGGTTTGAGGCCTGCCTTGCTCCACCCCCTGCTCTTGATATTCTTCCGGATGTGGGCTGGATTTTGGCTGCATTTTGGGCTGGAGCTTCACATGGTTTGAGGCCTGGCTTCCTCCACCCCCTGCTCTTGAGATTCTCCCGGATGTGGGCTGCATTTTGGCTGCCTTTTGGGCTGGAGCTTCTCGAGGTTTGAGGCCTGGCTTCCTCCAAACCCTGCTCTTGATATTCTCCCGGATGTGGGCTGCATTTTGGCTGCCTTTTGTGCTGGAGCTTCTCGTGGTTTGAGGCCTGGCTTGCTCCACCACCTGCTCTTGAGATTCTCCTGGATATGGGCTGGATTTTGGCTGCATGTTGGGCTGGAGCTTGTCGTGGTTTGAGGCCTGACTTGCTCCACCCCCTGCTCTTGATATTCTCCCGGATGTGGGCTGCATTTTGGCTGCCTTTTGGGCTGGAGCTTCTCGAGGTTTGAGGCCTGGCTTCCTCAACCCCCTGCTCTTGAGATTCTTTGGCATATGGGCTGGATTTTGGCTGCCTTTTGGGCTGGATCTTCTCGTGGTTTGAGGTCTGCCTTGCTCCACCCCCTGCTCTTGAGATTCTCCTGGATGTGGGCTGGAATTTGGCTGCATTTTGGGATGAAGCTTCTCGTGGTTTGAGGCCTGGCTTTCTCCACCCCCTGCTCTTGAGATTCTCCCGGATGTGGGCTGGATTTTGGCTGCATTTTGGGCTGGAGCTTCTCGTGGTTTGTTTCTTGGCTTTCTCTACCTACCGCTCTTGATATTCTCCCGGATGTGGGCTGCATTTTGGTTGCATTTTGGGCTGGAGCTTCTCGTGGTTTGAGGCCTGGAATGCTCCACCCCTTGCTCTTGATATTCTCTCGGATGTGGGCTGGATTTTGGCTGCATTTTGGGCTGCAGCTTTTTGTGGTTTGAGGCCTGCCTTCCTCCATCCCCTGCTCTTGATATTCTCCTGGATATGGGCTGGATTTTGGCTGCCGTTTGGGCTGGAGCTTCTCGAGGTTTGAGGCCTGGATTGCTCCACCCCCTGCTCTTGAGATTCTTTGGCATATGGGCTGGATTTTGGCTGCCTTTTGGGCTGGATCTTCTCGTGGTTTGAGGTCTGCCTTGCTCCACCCCCTGCTCTTGAGATTCTCCTGGATGTGGGCTGGAATTTGGCTGCATTTTGGGATGAAGCTTCTCGTGGTTTGAGGCCTGGCTTTCTCCACCCCCTGCTCTTGAGATTCTCCCGGATGTGGGCTGGATTTTGGCTGCATTTTGGGCTGGAGCTTCTCGTGGTTTGTTTCTTGGCTTTCTCTACCTACCGCTCTTGATATTCTCCCGGATGTGGGCTGCATTTTGGTTGCATTTTGGGCTGGAGCTTCTCGTGGTTTGAGGCCTGCCTTCCTCCATCCCCTGCTCTTGATATTCTCCTGGATATGGGCTGGATTTTGGCTGCAGTTTGGGCTGGAGCTTCTCGAGGTTTGAGGCCTGGATTGCTCCACCCCCTGCTCTTGAGATTCTCCCGGATGTGACCTAGATTTTGGCTGCCTTTTGGGCTGGAGCTTCTCGTGGTTTGAGGCCTGCCTTGCTCCACCCCCTGCTTTTGAGATTCTCCCGGATGTGGGCTGGATTTTGGCTGCCTTTTGGGCTGGAGCTTCTTGTGGTTTGAGGCCTGCCTTGCTCCACCCCCTGCTCTTGATATTCTTCCGGATGTGGGCTGGATTTTGGCTGCATTTTGGGCTGGAGCTTCACATGGTTTGAGGCCTGGCTTCCTCCAAACCCTGCTCTTGAGATTCTCCCGGATGTGGGCTGCATTTTGGCTGCCTTTTGGGCTGGAGCTTCTCGAGGTTTGAGGCCTGGCTTCCTCCAAACCCTGCTCTTGATATTCTCCCGGATGTGGGCTGCATTTTGGCTGCCTTTTGTGCTGGAGCTTCTCATGGTTTGAGGCCTGGCTTTCTCCACTAACGTGCTCTTGAGATACTCCCGGATGTGGGCTGGATTTTGGCTGCCTTTTGGGCTGGAGCTTCTCGTGGTTTGAGGCCTGCCTTGCTCCACCCCCTGCTCTTGATATTCTCCTCCATGTGGGCTGGATTTTGGCTGCCTGTTGGGCTGGAGCTTCTCGTGGTTTGAGGCCTGGCTTGCTCCACCCCCTGCTCTTGATATTCTCCCGGATGTGGGCTGCATTCTGGATGAATTCTGGGCTGGAGCTTCTCGTGATTTGAGGCCTGGCTTTCTCCACCCCCTGCTCTTGATATTCTCCCGGATGTGGGCTGCATTTTGGCTTCCTTTTGGGCTGGAGCTTCTCGTGGTTTGAGGCCTGCCTTGCTCCACCCCCTGCTCTTGAGATTCTCCCGGATGTGGGCTGGATTTTGGCTGACTTTGTGTTGGAGCTTCTCTTGGTTTGAGTCCTGGCTTGCTCCACCCCCTGCTCTTGATATTCTCCCTGATGTGGGCTGGATTTTGGCTGACTTTTGAGTTGGAGCTTCTCGTGGTTTGAGGCCTGGCTTTCTCCACCCCCTGCTCTTGAGATTCTCCCAGATGTGACCTAGATTTTGGCTGCATTTTGGGCTGGAGCTTCTCGTTGTTTGAGGCCTGGTATGCACCACCCCCTGCTCTTGATATTCTCCTCCATGTGGTCTATATTTTGGCTGCCTGTTGGGCTGGAGCTTCTCGTGGTTTGAGGCCTGGCATGCTCCACTCCCTGCTCTTGATATTCTCCCGGATATGGGCTGCATATTGGGTGCCTTTTGGGCTGGAGCTTCTCGAGGTTTGAGGCCTGGCTTCCTAGAAAACCCTGCTCTTGATATTCTCCCGGATGTGGGCTGCATTTAGGCTGCCTTTTGGGCTGGAGCTTCTCGTTGTTTGAGGCCTGGCTTGCTCCACCCCCTGCTCTTGAGATTCTCCCGGATGTGGCCTGCATTTTGGCTGCCTTTTGGGCTGGAGCTTCTCGTGGTTTGAGGCCTGGCTTGCTCCACCACCTGCTCTTGAGATTCTCCGGGATATGGGCTGGATTTTGGCTGCATGTTGGGCTGGAGCTTGTCGTGGTTTGAGGCCTGACTTGCTCCACCCCCTGCTCTTGATATTCTCCCAGATGTGGGCTGCATTTTGGCTGCCTTTTGGGCTGGAGCTTCTCGAGGTTTGAGGCCTGGCTTCCTCAACCCCCTGCTCTTGAGATTCTTTGGGATATGGGCTGGATTTTGGCTGCCTTTTGGGCTGGATCTTCTCGTGGTTTGAGGTCTGCCTTGCTCCACCCCCTGCTCTTGAGATTCTTCTGGATGTGGGCTGGATTTTGGCTGCATTTTGGGATGGAGCTTCTCGTGGTTTGTTTCTTGGCTTTCTCTACCCACCGCTCTTGATATTCTCCCGGATGTGGGCTGCATTTTGGTTGCATTTTGGGCTGGAGCTTCTCGTGGTTTGAGGCCTGGAATGCTCCACCCCTTGCTCTTGATATTCTCTCGGATGTGGGCTGGATTTTGGCTGCATTTTGGGCTGCAGCTTTTTGTGGTTTGAGGCCTGCCTTCCTCCATCCCCTGCTCTTGATATTCTCCCGGATATGGGCTGGATTTTGGCTGCCGTTTGGGCTGGAGCTTCTCGAGGTTTGAGGCCTGGCATGTTCCAACCCCTGCTCTTGAGATTCTCCCGGATGTGGGCTGGATTTTGGCTGCCATTTGGGCTGGAGCTTCTCGTGGTTTGAGGCCTGGCTTGCTCCACCACCTGCTCTTGATATTCTCCCGGATGTGGGCTGGAGTTTGGCTGAATTTTGGGCTGGAGTTTCTCGTGGTTTGAGGCCTGGCTTTCTCCACCCCCTGCTCTTGAGATTCTCCCGGATGTGGGCTGGATTTTGTCTGCATTTTGGTTTGGATCTTTTTCTGGTTTGAGGCCTGGCTTGCTCCACCCCCTGCTTTTGAGATTCTCGTGGATGTGGGCTGCATTTTGGCTGACTTTTGGGCTGGAGCTTCTCGTGGTTTGAGGCCCGGCATGTTCCACCCCCTGCCATTGATATTCTCCCGGATGTAGGGCTGCATTTTGGCTGCCGTTTGGGCTGGAGCTTCTTGTGGTTTGAGGCCTGCCTTGCTCCACCCCCTGCTCTTGATATTCTTCCAGATGTGGGCTGGATTTTGGCTGACTTTGTGTTGGAGCTTCTCTTGGTTTGAGTCCTGGCTTGCTCCACCCCCTGCTCTTGATATTCTCCCTGATGTGGGCTGGATTATGGCTGCCTTTTGAGCTGGAGCTTCTCGTGGTTTGAGGCCTGGATTGCTCCACCCCCTGCTCTTGAGATTCTCCCAGATGTGACCTAGATTTTGGCTGCCTTTTGGGCTGGAGCTTCTCGTGGTTTGAGGCCTGCCTTGCTCCACCCCCTGTTCCTGAGATTCTCCCGGATGTGGGCTGGATTTTGGCTGCCTTTTGGGCTGGAGCTTCTCGTGGTTTGAGGCCTGCCTTGCTCCACCCCCTGCTCTTGAGATTCTCCCGGATGTGGGCTGCATTTAGGCTGCCTTTTGGGCTGGAGCTTCTCGTTGTTTGAGGCCTGGCTTGCTCCACCCCCTGCTCTTGATATTCTCCTCCATGTGGGCTGGATTTTGGCTGCCTGTTGGGCTGGAGCTTCTCGTGGTTTGAGGCCTGGCTTGCTCCACCCCCTGCTCTTGATATTCTCCCGGATGTGGGCTGTATTTTGGCTGCCTTTTGGGCTGGAGCTTCTCGAGGTTTGAGGCCTGGCTTGCTCCACCACCTGCTCTTGAGATTCTCCGGGATATGGGTTGCATTTTGGCTGCATGTTGGGCTGGAGCTTGTCGTGGTTTGAGGCCTGGCATTCTCCACCCCCTGCTCTTGATATTCTCCCGGATGTGGGCTGCATTTTGGCTGCCTTTTGGGCTGGAGCTTCTCGAGGTTTGAGGTCTGCCTTCCTCCATCCCCTGCTCTTGATATTCTCCCGGATATGGGCTGGATTTTGGCTGCCGTTTGGTCTGGAGCTTCTCGAGGTTTGAGGCCTGGCATGTTCCACCCCCTGCTCTTGATATTCTCCTGGATGTGGGCTGGATTTTGGCTGACTTTTGGGCTGGAACTTCTCATGGTTTGATGCCTGGCATGTTCCAACCCCTGCTCTTGAGATTCTCCCGGATGTGGGCTGGATTTTGGCTGCAATTTGGGCTGCAGCTTTTTGTGGTTTGAGGCCTGCCTTCCTCCATCCTCTGCTCTTGATATTCTCCTGGATATGGGCTGGATTTTGGCTGCCGTTTGGGCTGGAGCTTCTCGAGGTTTGAGGCCTGGATTGCTCCACCCCCTGCTCTTGAGATTCTTTGGCATATGGGCTGGATTTTGGCTGCCTTTTGGGCTGGATCTTCTCGTGGTTTGAGGTCTGCCTTGCTCCACCCCCTGCTCTTGAGCTTCTCCTGGATGTGGGCTGGAATTTGGCTGCATTTTGGGATGAAGCTTCTCGTGGTTTGAGGCCTGGCTTTCTCCACCCCCTGCTCTTGAGATTCTCCCGGATGTGGGCTGGATTTTGGCTGCATTTTGGGCTGGAGCTTCTCGTGGTTTGTTTCTTGGCTTTCTCTACCTACCGCTCTTGATATTCTCCCGGATGTGGGCTGCATTTTGGTTGCATTTTGGACTGGAGCTTCTCGTGGTTTGAGGCCTGGAATGCTCCACCCCTTGCTCTTGATATTCTCTCGGATGTGGGCTGGATTTTGGCTGCATTTTGGGCTGCAGCTTTTTGTGGTTTGAGGCCTGCCTTCCTCCATCCCCTGCTCTTGATATTCTCCTGGATATGGGCTGGATTTTGGCTGCCGTTTGGCCTGGAGCTTCTCGAGGTTTGAGGCCTGGATTGCTCCACCCCCTGCTCTTGAGATTCTCCCAGATGTGACCTAGATTTTGGCTGCCTTTTGGGCTGGAGCTTCTCGTGGTTTGAGGCCTGCCTTGCTCCACCCCCTGCTTTTGAGATTCTCCCGGATGTGGGCTGGATTTTGGCTGCCTTTTGGGCTGGAGCTTCTTGTGGTTTGAGGCCTGCCTTGCTCCACCCCCTGCTCTTGATATTCTTCCGGATGTGGGCTGGATTTTGGCTGCATTTTGGGCTGGAGCTTCACATGGTTTGAGGCCTGGCTTCCTCCAAACCCTGCTCTTGAGATTCTCCCGGATGTGGGCTGCATTTTGGCTGCCTTTTGGGCTGGAGCTTCTCGAGGTTTGAGGCCTGGCTTCCTCCAAACCCTGCTCTTGATATTCTCCCGGATGTGGGCTGCATTTTGGCTGCCTTTTGTGCTGGAGCTTCTCATGGTTTGAGGCCTGGCTTTCTCCACTAACGTGCTCTTGAGATACTCCCGGATGTGGGCTGGATTTTGGCTGCCTTTTGGGCTGGAGCTTCTCGTGGTTTGAGGCCTGCCTTGCTCCACCCCCTGCTCTTGATATTCTCCTCCATGTGGGCTGGATTTTGGCTGCCTGTTGGGCTGGAGCTTCTCGTGGTTTGAGGCCTGGCTTGCTCCACCCCCTGCCATTGATATTCTCCCGGATGTGGGCTGCATTCTGGATGAATTCTGGGCTGGAGCTTCTCGTGATTTGAGGCCTGGCTTTCTCCACCCCCTGCTCTTGATATTCTCCCGGATGTGGGCTGCATTTTGGCTTCCTTTTGGGCTGGAGCTTCTCGTGGTTTGAGGCCTGCCTTGCTCCACCCCCTGCTCTTGTGATTCTCCCGGATGTGGGCTGGATTTTGGCTGACTTTGTGTTGGAGCTTCTCTTGGTTTGAGTCCTGGCTTGCTCCACCCCCTGCTCTTGATATTCTCCCTGATGTGGGCTGGATTTTGGCTGACTTTTGAGTTGGAGCTTCTCGTGGTTTGAGGCCTGGATTGCTCCACCCCCTGCTCTTGAGATTCTCCCAGATGTGACCTAGATTTTGGCTGCATTTTGGGCTGGAGCTTCTCGTTGTTTGAGGCCTGGTATGCACCACCCCCTGCTCTTGATATTCTCCTCCATGTGGTCTATATTTTGGCTGCCTGTTGGGCTGGAGCTTCTCGTGGTTTGAGGCCTGGCATGCTCCACTCCCTGCTCTTGATATTCTCCCGGATATGGGCTGCATATTGGGTGCCTTTTGGGCTGGAGCTTCTCGAGGTTTGAGGCCTGGCTTCCTAGAAAACCCTGCTCTTGATATTCTCCCGGATGTGGGCTGCATTTAGGCTGCCTTTTGGGCTGGAGCTTCTCGTTGTTTGAGGCCTGGCTTGCTCCACCCCCTGCTCTTGATATTCTCCTCCATGTGGGCTGGATTTTGGCTGCCTGTTGGGCTGGAGCTTCTCGTGGTTTGAGGCCTGGCTTGCTCCACCCCCTGCTCTTGAGATTCTCCCGGATGTGGCCTGCATTTTGGCTGCCTTTTGGGCTGGAGCTTCTCGTGGTTTGAGGCCTGGCTTTCTCCACCACCTGCTCTTGAGATTCTCCGGGATATGGGCTGGATTTTGGCTGCATGTTGGGCTGGAGCTTGTCGTGGTTTGAGGCCTGACTTGCTCCACCCCCTGCTCTTGATATTCTCCCAGATGTGGGCTGCATTTTGGCTGCCTTTTGGGCTGGAGCTTCTCGAGGTTTGAGGCCTGGCTTCCTCAACCCCCTGCTCTTGAGATTCTCCTGGATGTGGGCTGGATTTTGGCTGCATTTTGGGATGGAGCTTCTCGTGGTTTGTTTCTTGGCTTTCTCTACCCACCGCTCTTGATATTCTCCCGGATGTGGGCTGCATTTTGGTTGCATTTTGGGCTGGAGCTTCTCGTGGTTTGAGGCCTGGAATGCTCCACCCCTTGCTCTTGATATTCTCTCGGATGTGGGCTGGATTTTGGCTGCATTTTGGGCTGCAGCTTTTTGTGGTTTGAGGCCTGCCTTCCTCCATCCCCTGCTCTTGATATTCTCCCGGATATGGGCTGGATTTTGGCTGCCGTTTGGGCTGGAGCTTCTCGAGGTTTGAGGCCTGGCATGTTCCAACCCCTGCTCTTGAGATTCTCCCGGATGTGGGCTGGATTTTGGCTGCCATTTGGGCTGGAGCTTCTCGTGGTTTGAGGCCTGGCTTGCTCCACCACCTGCTCTTGATATTCTCCCGGATGTGGGCTGCATTTGGCTGCCTTTTGGGCTGGAGCTTCTCGTGGTTTGAGGCCTGGATTACTCCACCCCCTGCTCTTGATATTCTCCCAGATATGGCCTGGAGTTTGGCTGAATTTTGGGCTGGAGTTTCTCGTGGTTTGAGGCCTGGCTTTCTCCACCCCCTGCTCTTGAGATTCTCCCGGATGTGGGCTGGATTTTGTCTGCATTTTGGTTTGGATCTTTTTCTGGTTTGAGGCCTGGCTTGCTCCACCCCCTGCTTTTGAGATTCTCGTGGATGTGGGCTGCATTTTGGCTGACTTTTGGGCTGGAGCTTCTCGTGGTTTGAGGCCCGGCATGTTCCACCCCCTGCCATTGATATTCTCCCGGATGTAGGGCTGCATTTTGGCTGCCGTTTGGGCTGGAGCTTCTTGTGGTTTGAGGCCTGCCTTGCTCCACCCCCTGCTCTTGATATTCTTCCAGATGTGGGCTGGATTTTGGCTGACTTTGTGTTGGAGCTTCTCGTGGTTTGAGGCCTGGATTGCTCCACCCCCTGCTCTTGAGATTCTCCCTGATGTGGGCTGGATTATGGCTGCCTTTTGAGCTGGAGCTTCTCGTGGTTTGAGGCCTGGATTGCTCCACCCCCTGCTCTTGAGATTCTCCCAGATGTGACCTAGATTTTGGCTGCCTTTTGGGCTGGAGCTTCTCGTGGTTTGAGGCCTGCCTTGCTCCACCCCCTGTTCCTGAGATTCTCCCGGATGTGGGCTGGATTTTGGCTGCCTTTTGGGCTGGAGCTTCTCGTGGTTTGAGGCCTGCCTTGCTCCACCCCCTGCTCTTGAGATTCTCCCGGATGTGGGCTGCATTTAGGCTGCCTTTTGGGCTGGAGCTTCTCGTTGTTTGAGGCCTGGCTTGCTCCACCCCCTGCTCTTGATATTCTCCTCCATGTGGGCTGGATTTTGGCTGCCTGTTGGGCTGGAGCTTCTCGTGGTTTGAGGCCTGGCTTGCTCCACCCCCTGCTCTTGATATTCTCCCGGATGTGGGCTGTATTTTGGCTGCCTTTTGGGCTGGAGCTTCTCGAGGTTTGAGGCCTGGCTTGCTCCACCACCTGCTCTTGAGATTCTCCGGGATATGGGTTGCATTTTGGCTGCATGTTGGGCTGGAGCTTGTCGTGGTTTGAGGCCTGACTTGCTCCACCCCCTGCTCTTGATATTCTCCCGGAAGTGGGCTGCATTTTGGCTGCCTTTTGGGCTGGAGCTTCTCGAGGTTTGAGGTCTGCCTTCCTCCATCCCCTGCTCTTGATATTCTCCCGGATATGGGCTGGATTTTGGCTGCCGTTTGGTCTGGAGCTTCTCGTGGTTTGAGGCCTGGCATGTTCCACCCCCTGCTCTTGATATTCTCCTGGATGTGGGCTGGATTTTGGCTGACTTTTGGGCTGGAACTTCTCATGGTTTGATGCCTGGCATGTTCCAACCCCTGCTCTTGAGATTCTCCCGGATGTGGGCTGGATTTTGGCTGCAATTTGGGCTGGAGCTTCTTGTGGTTTGAGGCCTGCCTTGCTCCACCCCCTGCTCATGATATTCTCCTGGATGTGGGCTGGATTTTGGCTGCCTTTTTGGCTGGAGCTTCTCGTGGTTTGAGGCCTGGCTTGCTCAAACCCCTGCTCTTGAGATTCTCCCGGATGTGGGCTGGATTTTGGATGAATTCTGGGCTGGAGCTTCTCGTGATTTGAGGCCTGGCTTTCTCCACCCCCTGCTCTTGAGGTTCTCCCGGGTGAAGGTCTGGATTTTGGCTGATTTTGGTCTGGAGCTTCTCATGGTTAGAGGCCTGGCTTGCTCCACACCCTGCTCTTGAGATTCTCCCGGATGTGGGCTGGCATTTGGACGCATTCTGGGCTGGAGCATCTCGTGGTTTGAGGCCTGGATCCTCCAACCCCTGCTCTTGAGGTTCTCCCGGATGGAGGGCTACATTTTGGCTGAATTTTGGGCTGAAGCTTCTCATGGTTTGAGGCCTGTCTTGCTCCACCCCCTGCTCTTGATATTCTCCCGGACGTGGGCTGGATTTTGGAAGCATTCTGGGCTGGAGCTTCTCGTGGTTTGAGGCCTGCCTTACTCCACCCCCTGACATTGATATTCACCCGGATGTGGGCTGGATTTTGGAGGCATTCTGGGCTGGAGCTTCTCGTGGTTTGAGGCCTGCCTTACTCCACCCCCTGACATTGATATTCTCCCGGATGTGGGCTGCATTTTGGCTTCCTTTTGGGCTGGAGCTTCTCGTGGTTTGAGGCCTGCCTTGCTCCACCTCCTGCCCTTGATATTCTCCTAAATGTGGGCTGGATTTTGGCTGCTTTTTGGGCTGGAGCTTCTCGTGGTTTGAGGCCTGGCTTGCTCCACCCCCTGCTCTTGAGATTCTCCCGGATGTGGGCTGCATTTTGGCTGCCTTTTGGGCTGGAGCTTCTCGTGGTTTGATGCCTGACTTGCTCCACTCCCTGCCATTGATATTCTCCCGGATGTAGGGCTGGAATTTGGCTGCCTTTAGGGCTGGAGCTTCTCGTGTTTTGAGGCCAGGCTTGCTCTACCCCGTGCCATTGATATTCTCCCGCATGTGGGCTGGAATTTGGCTGCCTTTTGGGCTGGAGCTTCTCGTGGTTTGAGGCCTGGCTTGCTCCAACCCCTGCTTTTGATATTCTCCCAGATGTGGGCTGCATTTTGGGCTGGAGCTTCTCGTGGTTTGAGGCCTGGCTTGCTCCACCCCCTGCTCTTGAGATTCTCCCGGATGTGGGCTGCATTTTGGCTGCCTTTTGGGCTGGAGCTTCTCACGGTTTGAGGGCTGGCTTGCTCCCCCCCCTGCTCTTGATATTCTCCCGCATGTGGGCTGGATTTTGGCTGCTTTTTGGGCTGGAGCTTCTCGTGGTTTGAGGCCTGGCTTGCTCCACCCCCTGCTCTTGAGATTCTCCTGGGTGTGGGCTGCATTTTGGCTGCCTTTTGGGCTGGAGCTTCTCGTGGTTTGAGGCCTGGCTTTCTCCACCCCCTGCCATTGATATTCTCCTGGATGTGGGCTGGATTTTGGATGCCTTTTGGGCTGGAGCTTCTCGTGGTTTGAGGCCTGCCTTGCTCCACCCACTGCTCTTGATATTCTCCGAGATATTTGCTGCATTTTGGCTGCCTTTTGGGCTGCAGATTCTCGTGGTTTGAGGCCTGGCTTGCTCCACCCCGTGCCATTGATATTCTCCCGGATGTGGGCTGCATTTTGGCTGCCTTTTGGGCTGGAGCTTCTCGTGATTTGAGGCCTGGCTTGCTCCACGCCCTGCTCTTGAGATTCTCCCGGATGTGGACTGCAGTTTGGTTGCATTTTTGGGCTGGAGCTTCTCGTGGTTTGAGGCCTGCCTTGCTCCACCCCCTGCTCTTGATATTCTCCCGGATGTGGGCTGGGTCTTGGCTGTTTTTTGGACTGGAGCTTCTCGTGGTTTGAGGCCTGGCTTCCTCCACCCTCTGCCATTGATATTCTCCCGGATGTAGGGCTGCATTTTGGCTGATATTTCGGCTAGAGCTTCTTGTGTTTTCAGGACTGGCTTGCTCTACCCCCGGCTCTTGATATTTTCCCGGATGTGGGCTGGAATTTGGCTGCCTTTTGGGCTAGAGATTCTCATCGTTTGAGGCCTGGCTTGCACCACCCCGTGCCATTGATATTCTCCCGGATGTGGGCTGGATTTTGGATGCCTTTTGGGCTGGAGCTTCTCGTGGTTTGAGGCCTGCCTTGCTCCACCCCCTGCTCTTGATATTCTCCGAGATATTGGCTGCATTTTGGCTGTCTTTTGGGCTGCAGCTTCTCGTGATTTGAGGCCTGGCATTCTCCACCCCCTGCTCTTGATATTCTCCTCGAGTTGGGCTTTATTTTAGCTGCATTTAGTGCTGGAGCTTCTCGTGATTTGAGGCCTGGCTTGCTCCACCCCCTGCTCTTGAGGTTCTCCTACATTTTGCTGGAGTTTATCTGGTTTTTGAGCTGGAGCTTCTCGTGGTTTGAGGCCTGGCTTTCTCCATCCCCTGCTCTTGAGATTCTCTAGGATGTGGGCTGGATTTTGGCTGTCTTTTTGATGGAGCTTCTCGTGGTTTGAGGCCTGGCTTTCTCCATCCCCTGCTCTTGAGATTCTCCCAGATGTGGGCTGCATTTTGGCTGGCTTTTTGATGGAGCTTCTCGTGGTTTGAGGCCTGCCTTGCTCCACCCCCTGCTCTTGGGATTCTCCCGCATGTGGGCTGGATTTTGGCTGCCTTTTGGGCTGGAGCTTCTCGTGGTTTGAGGCCTGGCTTTCTCCACCCCCTGCTCTTCATATTCTACCGGATGTGGGCTGGATTTTGGCTGAATTTTGAGTTGGAGCTTCTCATGGTTTGAGGACTGGCTTTCACCACCCCCTGCTCTTGATATTCTCCTGGGTTTGGGCTGGATTTTGGCTGCCTTTTGGGCTGGAGCTTCTCGTGGTTTGAGGCCTGGCTTTCTCCACCCCCTGCTCTTCATATTCTCCTCCATGTCTGCTGGAGTTTGGCTGAAGTTTGAGCTGGATCTTCTCTTGTTTTGGGGCCTGGGTTTCACAAAACCCTGCTCTTGATAGTCTCCTGGATGTGGGCTGGATTTTGGCTGCCTTTTGGGCTGGAGCTTCTCGTGATTTGAGGCCTGTCTTGCTCCAGCCCCTGCTCTTGATCTTCTCCTCAAAGTGGGCTGCATTTTGGCTGCCTTTTGGGCTGTAGCTTCTCGTGATTTGAGGCCTGGCTTGCTCCACCCACTGCTCTTGATATTATCCGAGATATTGGCTGCATTTTGGCTGCCTTTTGGGCTGGAGCTTCTCGTGGTTTGATTCCTGGCTTTCTTCACACTCTGTCTTCATATTCTCCTCCATGTCTGCTGGAGTTTGGCTGAATTTTGAGCTGGAGGTTCTCGTGTTTTGGAGCCTGGGTTTTCCAAGCCCTGCTCTTGATAGTCTCCCAGATATGGGCTGGATTTTGGCTGCCTTTTGGTCTGGAGCTTCTCGAGGTTTGAGGCCTGGCTTTCTCCACCCCCTGCTCTTCATATTCTCGTGGGTTTGGGCTGGATTTTGTCTGCGTTTTGGGCTGGAGCTTGTCGTGGTTTGAGGCCTGGCTTTCTCCACCCCCTGCTCTTGAGATTCTCCTCCATGTGGGCTGGATTTTGGCTCCCTTTTGGGCTGGAGCTTCTCGTGGTTTGAGGCCTGCCTTGCTCCACCACCTGTTCTTGAGATTCTCCTCCATGTCTGCTGGAGTTTGGCTGAATTTTTAGCTGGAGGTTCTCGTGTTTTGGGGCCTGGGATTCTCCACCCCCTGCTCTTGGTATTCTCCCGGATGTGGGCTGCATTTTGGCTGCTTTTTGGACTGGAGCTTCTCGTGGTTTGAGGCCTGGCTTGTTCCACCCTCTGCTCTTGACATTCTCCTCCATGTGGGCTGGCTTTTGGCTGCCTTTTGGGCTGGAGCTTCTAGTGGTTTGAGGCCTGGCTTGCTCCACCTCCTGCTCTTGAGATTCTCCCGGAGGTGGGCTGCATTTTGGCTGTCTTTTGGGCTGGAGCTTCTCGTGGTTTGAGGCCTGGCTTTCTTCACCCCCTGCTCTTCATATTCTCCACCATGTCTGCTGGAGTTTGGCTGAATTTTGAGCTGGAGCTTCTCTTGTTTTTGGGACTGGGTTTCACCAAACCCTGCTCTTGATAGTCTCCTGGATGTCGGCTGGATTTTGGCTGCATTTTGATCTGGAGCTTCTTGTGGTTTGAGGCCTAGCTTTCTCCACCCCCTGCTCTTGATATTCTCCTGGATGTGGGCTTCATTTTAGCTGCCTTTTGGGCTGGAGCTTCTCGTGGTTTGAGGCCTGGCTTGCTCCACCCCCTGCTCTTGAGGTTCTCCTACATTTTGCTGGAGTTTATCTGGTTTTTGAGCTGGAGCTTCTCGTGGTTTGAGGCCTGGATTTCTCCATCCCCTGCTCTTGAGATTCTCTAGGATGTGGGCTGCATTTTGGCTGCCTTTTTGATGGAGCTTCTCGTGGTTTGAGGCCTGCCTTGCTCCACCCCCTGCTCTTGGGATTCTCCCGCATGTGGGCTGGATTTTGGCTGCATTTTTGGGCTGGAGCTTCTCATTCTTTGAGTCCTGGCTTGCTCCAGCCCGTGCTCTTGAGATTCTCCTGGATGTGGGCTGGATTTTGGCTGCATTTTGGGCTGGAGCTTCTCGTGGTTTTGGGCCAGGCTTTCACCACCCCCTGCTCTTGATATTCTCCTGGGTTTGGGCTGGATTTTGGCTGCCTTTTGAGCTGGAGCTTCTCGTGGTTTGAGGCCTGGCTTGCTCCACCCCCTGCTTTTGATATTCTCTGGGATGTGGGCTGGATTTTGGCCGCAGTTCGAGCTGGAGCTTCTCATGGTTTGAGGCCTGGCTTTCTCCACCCCCTGCAATTGATATTCTCCCGGATGTGGGCTGGATTTTGGCTGCGTTTTTGGACTGGAGCTTCTCGTGGTTTGAGGCCTGGCTTGTTCCAACCCCTGCTCTTTAGATTCTCCTGGATGTGGGCTGGATTTTGGCTGCCTTTTGGGCTGGAGCTTCTCGTGGTTTGAGGCCTGGCTTTCTCCACCCCCTGCTCTTTATATTCTGTTGGATATTTGCTGGATTTTGTCTGCATTTTGGGCTGGAGCTTCTCGTGGTTTGAGGCCTGGTTTGCTCCACCCCCTGCTCTTGATATTCTTCTCCATGTGGGCTGGATTTTGGCTGCCTTTCGCGCCTGAGCTTCTGGTGGTTTGAGGCCTGGCTTTCTCCACCCCCTGCTCTTGATATTCTCCCGGATGTGGGCTGGATTTTGGCTGAATTTCGGGATGGAGGTTCTCATAGTTTGAGGGCTGTCTTTCTCCAACCCCTTCTCTTCATTTTTCTCCTGGATGTTGGCTGGATTTTGGCTACATTTCGGGCTGGAGCTTCTCGTGGTTTGAGGCCTGGTGCTTCTCGTGGTTTGAGGCCTGCCTTGCTCCACCCCCTGCTCTTGGGATTCTCCCGCATGTGGGCTGGATTTTGGATACATTACGGGCTGGAGCTTCTCGTGGTTTGAAGCCTGGCTTTCTCCACCCCCTGCTCTTGATATTCTCCTGGATGTCTGCTACATTTTGGCTGCATTTTGAGCTGGAGCTTCTCATGGTTTGGGGACAGGCTTTCTCCAACCCCTGCTCTTGATATTCTCCTGGATGTCGGCTGGATTTTGGCTGCATTTCACGCTGGAGCTTGTCATGGTTTGAGGCCTGGCTTGCTCCAAACCCTGCTCTTCATTTTCTGCTGGATGTGGGCTTTATTTTAGCTGCATTTAGTGCTGGAGCTTCTCGTGATTTGAGGCCTGGCTTGCTCCACCCCCTGCTCTTGACATTCTTCTCCATGTGGGCTGGCTTTTGGCTGACTTTTGGGCTGGAGCTTCTCATGGTTTGAGGCCTGGCTTTCTCCAACCCCTGCTCTTCATATTCTCCTGGATTGTGCTGCATTTTGGCTGCCTTTTGGGCTGCAGCTTCTCGTGGTTTGAGGCCTGGCTTGCTCCACCCCCTGCTCTTCATATTCTCCACCATGTCTGCTGGATTTTGGCTGCCTTTTGAGCTGGGGCTTCTCGTGGTTTGAGGCCTGGCTTGCTCCACCCCCTGTTCTTGATATTCTGCTGGATGTGGGCTGGATTTTGGCTGCAGTTCGAGCTGGAGCTTCTCGTGGTTTGTGGGCTGTCTTTCTCCACCCCCTGCTCTTTATGTTCTCCCAGATGTTTGCTGGACTTTGGCTGCATATCGTGCTGGAGCTTCTCATGGTTTGAGGCCTGGCTTTCTCCACCCCCTGCTCTTGATATTCTCTTGGACGTAGGCTGGGTTTTGCCTGTATTATGGGCTGAAGCTTCTCGTGGTTTGGGGCCAGGCTTTCACCACCCCCTGCTCTTGATATTCTCCTGGGTTTGGGCTGGATTTTGGCTGCCTTTTGAGCTGGAGCTTCTCGTGGTTTGAGGCCTGGCTTGCTCCACCCCCTGCTTTTGATATTCTCTGGGATGTGGGCTGGATTTTGGCCGCAGTTCGAGCTGGAGCTTCTCATGGTTTGAGGCCTGGCTTTCTCCAACCCCTGCTCTTGATATTCTCTTGGACGTAGGCTGGGTTTTTCCTGTATTATGGGCTGAAGCTTCTCTTGGTTTGAGGCCTGGCTTTCTCCACCCCCTGCAATTGATATTCTCCCGGATGTGGGCTGGATTTTGGCTGCGTTTTTGGACTGGAGCTTCTCGTGGTTTGAGGCCTGGCTTGCTCCAACCCCTGCTCTTTAGATTCTCCTGGATGTGGGCTGGATTTTGGCTGCCTTTTGGGCTGGAGCTTCTCGTGGTTTGAGGCCTGGCTTTCTCCACCCCCTGCTCTTTATATTCTGTTGGATATTTGCTGGATTTTGTCTGCATTTTGGGCTGGAGCTTCTCGTGGTTTGAGGCCTGGCTTTCTCCACACCCTGCTCTTGATATTCTCCTCAATGTGGGCTCGATTTTGGCTGCATTTCGGGCTGGAGCTTCTCGTGGTTTGAGGCCTGGCTTTCTCCACCCCCTGCTCTTGATATTCTCCCGGATGTGGGCTGGATTTTGGCTGAATTTCGGGATGGAGGTTCTCATAGTTTGAGGGCTGTCTTTCTCCAACCCCTTCTCTTCATTTTTCTCCTGGATGTTGGCTGGATTTTGGCTACATTTCGGGCTGGAGCTTCTCGTGGTTTGAGGCCTGGCGCTTCTCGTGGTTTGAGGCCTTTCTTTCTCCACCCGCGGCTCTTGATATTCTCCTGGATGTGGGCTGGATTTTGGATACATTACGGGCTGGAGCTTCTCATGGTTTGGGGACAGGATTTCTCCAACCCCTGCTCTTGATATTCTCCTGGATGTCGGCTGGATTTTGGCTGCATTTCACGCTGGAGCTTGTCATGGTTTGAGGCTTGGCTTTCTCCACCCCCTGCTCTTGATATTCTCCTGGATTTGGGCTGGAGTTTGGATACATTTCAAGCGGGAGCTTCTCATGGTTTGAGGCCTGGCTTGCTCCAAACCCTGCTCTTCATTTTCTGCTGGATGTGGGCTGTGTTTTGGCTGCATTTCGGGTTGGAGCTTCTCGTGGTATGAGGCCTGGCTTTCTCCACCCCCTGCTCTTGATATTCTCCTCGAGTTGGGCTTTATTTTAGCTGCATTTAGTGCTGGAGCTTCTCGTGATTTGAGGCCTGGCTTGCTCCACCCCCTGCTCTTGAGATTCTCCCGGATGTGGGTTGCATTTTGGCTGCAATTTGGGCTGGAGCTTCTCGTGGTTTGAGGCCTGGCTTTCACCACCCCTGCTCTTGACATTCTCCTCCATGTGGGCTGGCTTTTGGCTGACTTTTGGGCTGGAGCTTCTCGTGGTTTGAGGCCTGGCTTTCTCCACTAACGTGCTCTTCATATTCTCCCGGATTGTGCTGCATTTTGGCTGCCTTTTGGGCTGGAGCTTCTCGTGGTTTGAGGCCTGGCTTGCTCCACCCCCTGCTCTTCATATTCTCCACCATGTCTGCTGGATTTTGGCTGCCTTTTGAGCTGGGGCTTCTCGTGGTTTGAGGCCTGGCTTGCTCCACCCCCTGTTCTTGATATTCTGCTGGATGTGGGCTGGATTTTGGCTGCAGTTCGAGCTGGAGCTTCTCGTGGTTTGTGGGCTGTCTTTCTCCACCCCCTGCTCTTTATGTTCTCCCAGATGTTTGCTGGACTTTGGCTGCATATCGTGCTGGAGCTTCTCATGGTTTGAGGCCTGGCTTTCTCCACCCCCTGCTCTTGATATTCTCTTGGACGTAGGCTGGGTTTTGCCTGTATTATGGGCTGGAGCTTCTCGTGGTTTGAGGCCCGGCTTTTTCCACCCCCTGCAATTGATATTCTCCCCGATGTGGGCTGGAATTTGTCTGCGTTTTTGGACTGGAGCTTCTCGTGGTTTGAGGCCTGTCTTACTCCACCCCCTCCTCCGTATATTCTCCTCCCTGTGGGCTGAATTTTGGCTGCATTTTGGGCTGGAGCTTCTCGTGGTTTTGGGCCTGGCTTGCTCCACCCCCTGCTCTTGATATTCTCCTGGATGTCAGCTGGAGTTTGGCTGCCTTTTGGACTGGAGCTTCTCGTGGTTTGAGGCCTGGCTTTCTCCACCCCCTGCTCTTGATATTCTCCTGGATGTGGGCTGGATTTTGGCTGCCTTTTGGGCTGGAGCTTCTCGTGGTTTGAGGCCTGGGTTTCTCCACCCCCTGCTCTTGATATTCTCCTGGATGTCGGCTGGATTTTGGCTGCCTTTTGGGCTGGATCTTCTCGTGGTTTGAGGCCTGGCATTCTCCACCCCCTGCTCTTGATATCTCCTCGAGTTGGGCTTTATTTTAGCTGCATTTATTGCTGGAGCTTCTCGTGATTTGAGGCCTGGCTTGCTCCACCCCCTGCTCTTGAGATTCTCCCGGATGTGGGTTGCATTTTGGCTGACTTTTGGGCTGGAGCTTCTCGTGGTTTGAGGCCTGGCTTTCTCCACCACCTGCTCTTGAGATTCTCCTGGATTGTGCTGCATTTTGGCTATGTTTTGAACTGGATCTTCTCGTGATTTGAGGCCTTTCTTTCTCCACCCCCTGCTCTTTATATTCTGTTGGATATTTGCTGGATTTTGGCTGCCTTTTGGGCTGGATCTTCTCGTGGTTTGAGGCCTGGCTTTCTCCACACCCTGCTCTTGATATTCTCCTGGTTGTGGGCTGGATTTTGGTTGCATTTCGGGCTGGAGCTTCTCGTGGTTTGAGGCCTGGTTTGCTCCACCCCCTGCTCTTGATATTCTTCTCCATGTGGGGTGGATTTTGGCTGCCTTTCGCGCCTGAGCTTCTGGTGGTTTGAGGCCTGGCTTTCTCCACCCCCTGCTCTTGATATTCTTCTGGATTTGGGCTGGAGTTTGGCTGCATTTCGGGCTGGAGCTTCTCGTGGTTTCAGGCCTGGTTTGCTCCACCACCTGCTCTTGATATTCTCCTAAATGTGGGCTGGATTTTTTCTGTATTTCGCGCCTGTGCTTCTCGTGGTTTGAGGCCTGCCTTTCTCCAAACCCTGCTCTTCATATTCTGCTGGATGTGGGCTCTGTTTTGGCTGCATTTCGGGCTGGAGCTTCTCGTGGTTTGAGGCCTGGTTTGCTCCACCCCCTGCTCTTGATATTCTCCTGGATGTTGGCTGGATTTTGGCTACATTTCGGGCTGGAGCTTCTCGTGGTTTGAGGCCTGGCGCTTCTCGTGGTTTGAGGCCTGGCTTTCTCCACCCCCTGCTCTTGATATTCTCCTGGATGTCGGCTACATTTTGACTGCATTTCACGCTGGAGCTTCTCATGGTTTGAGGCTTGGCTTTCTCCACCCCCTGCTCTTCATTTTCTGCTGGATGTGGGCTGTGTTTTGGTTGCATTTCGGGCTGGAGCTTCTCGTGGTATGAGGCCTGTCTTACTCCACCCCCTCCTCCGAATATTCTCCTCCCTGTGGGCTGGATTTTGGCTGCATTTTGGGCTGGAGCTTCTCGTGGTTTTGGGCCTGGCTTTCTCCACCCCCTGCTCTTGATATTCTCCTGGATGTCGGCTGGATTTTGGCTGCATTTCGGGCTGGATCTTCTCGTGGTTTGGGGCCTGGCTTTCTCCACCCCCTGCTCTTGATATACTCCTGGATATGGGCTGGAGTTTGGCTGCATTTCTGGTTGGAGCTTCTCGTGGTTTGAGGCCTGGCTTGCTCCACCCCCTGCTCTTGAGATTCTCTTGGATATGGGCTGGAGTTTGGCTGCATTTTATGCAGGAATTTCTCCTGGTTTGAGGCCTCAATTTCTCTAGGCCCTCTTCTTGAAATTCTCCTCGATGTTTGCTGGATTTTGGCTGCATTTTAGGCTGGAATTTCACCTGGACTTGGGCCTGAATTTCTCCTGCACGCTGGCTGGAATTTGTATTTGGCTTGGGGCTTATTTTCTCCTGGAATTGGGCTGGATTTATACTGGAATTCCTTCTGGATTTCTGCCTGAATTTCTAGTGGAGCTGGCCCCAAATTTCTCCTCTACTTGGACAGGATTTAGGCTGGAATTTCTCCTGGAGCTGGGCCTAAATTTCTCCTACATTTCAGGTGGAATATATCCTGGACTTGATTTGCAATTTCTTCAGGAGTTCAGGTCGACTATCTCCAGGACTCGGACTGGAATTTCTGCAGCACTTGGGCTGTAATTGCTCCTAGACTTGGCCACAATATCACCTGCACTTTGGCTCAAATTTTTCCTAGATTTGGACTTGAATTTCTCCTGGAGGTGGGCCCAAATTTCTCCTGGAGTTCGGGTGGACTATCTCCTGAAATTGGACAGGATTTTGGCTGCTCTTGAGCTGAAATTTCTGCTGGACTTGGGCTGCATTTTAGGTTGGATTTTCTCCTGAACTTGGGCTTCATTTTAGGCTGGAATTTCTCCTGGACTTGGACCCAAATATCTCCTGGAGTTTGGTTGAAATATCTCCTGAAATTGGACTGGATTTTGGTTGCTCTTGGGCTGGAATTTCTCCTGAACTTGGGCCTGAATTTCTCCTGCACTTGGGCTGGAATTTCTGTTGGGCTTGTGGCTGAATTTCTCCTGGACATGGGTTGGATTGATGCTGGAATTACTCCTGGTTTGAGGCCTGAATTTCTCTAGGCCCTGTTCTTGAAATTCTACTTGATGTGGGCTGGACTTGGGCTGCAATTTAGGCTGGAATTTCTCCTGGACTTGGGCCTGAATTTCTCCTAGAGTTCGGGTGGACTATCTCTGGGACTTGGCCTGGAATTTCTGCTGCACTTGGGCTGCAATTTCTCCTGCCTTCAGGGGCAAGGGAGTGTGCCTTCAGGGGCGAGGGTGAGTGTCTTAAAGCAGGAGAGATCCAGGCCACAATGCAGGCCAAATTTGAGCTCACTTCCAGGGGAAACCAGGGCTTCAGTGCAGGTCAAATATGGGACTTGGCGCAGGAGAAATTGGAGCTGGTGTGCAGGAGAAATTTCAGAGAGTCCAGGAGAAATTGAAGGTCACAGTGCAGGAGAAATTTTGGCCAGAGTTCAAGAGAAATTGGAGGGCATGTTGAGGAGAAATTCAGGCTCTACTACAGGGGAAATTCGGGCCAGAATCCAGGGGAAATTCAGACCCAAGTGCACGAGAAATTCTCGCCCAAATCCTGGTGAAATTCAGGCCCAAGTCCCTATGAAATTCAGGCCCAATTCAGTGGGCCTCATGACATTCCCTCATTACAGTTAGGGATGAGAGGGAACTAAGACATGCCCTGCCAGCTCTGACCCTTCTGGCAGTCTGGGGAGATCAGCACCAGCTGGGAATGTCAACAAGAGCCTGCCCCAATTAAGGCCAGGCTGGGAGATTGCTTAGGCCTGAAGTCAATTATCTCATGACTCTCTAAATAGAGGGAGGCTCCATGGCTGACCCTTGCTTTCTCCTGGTCTGCAGGGGCTGCACCCAGCATGTCCCTTGGAGTGGGATGGCACTCAGAGCTCCACACCCCCCAGTTTGGGAAAGGAGAGAGCGGTCGACACGGCCTGGGCTGAAAACCCTCCTGGAGGCTCAGGTCTGCTCCCGTTGAGACATGCTGACATGCGACGGGAAGGCTTGCACCGGGCTCCGGGGGCATTTGAACAGGTACCTTCCTAGCAAGATGCATATCTCCACAGCCATTTCTGTCTCTGGCAGGGGGAGCGTGTGCGTGCAGCTGTGTGCCGGGAACTGTGTTAACCCTTTGCTGGAGTTGCTGTGCTGATGGATGGAGTCGGGTCCTGCTGGGGAATGGTGTGATCTGACTGTGGGCCAGATGGGAATAGTGTGAAGGGACTTTGTGCAAAACTTGGGGGCAGCACCAGTTCAAAGCCCAAACTCCACAGGTTGTGCTCCTGTCCCCAATTCCTTAGGCATAAAGCGTTGGTCCGGTGTGGGGCCTGCGGTGGACCCAGCTGCAGGTGGATTTCTCTTCCGCAGAGCCTAGAAAGGCGTGGGAATCTGAGGCCCCAGTGCAGGAGAGATCTGAGGGAGAGATCTTGGCCCTCTTCTTGAGTTTCTACCGGATATGGATTGCATTTCAGGCTGGATTTACTCCTGGATTGAGGCCTGAATTTCTCTAGGCCCTGTTCTTGAAATTCTCTCGGATGTGGGCTGGAGTTTGGCTGCCTTTCAGGCTGGAGCTTCTCGTGGTCTGAGGACTGTCTTTCTCCACCCCCTTTCTCTTGATTTTCTCCTCAATGATGGCTGCATTTTGGCTGCATTTCGTGCTTTAGCTTCTCGTGGTTTGAGGCCTGGCTTGCTCTACCCCCTGCTCTTCATATTCTCCTGGATGAGGGCTGGATTTTGGCTGTCTTTTGGGCTGGAGCATCTCGTGATTTGAGGCCTGGCTTGCTCCACCCCCTGCTCTTGATATTCTCCTCAACGTGGGCTGCATTTTGGCTGCCTTTTGGCTGCCTTTTGGGCTGGAGCTTCTCATATTTTTAGGCCTGGCTTGCTCCACACACTGCTCTTGATATTCTCCCAGATGTGGGCTGGATTTTGGCTGTCTTTCGAGCTGGAGCTTCTCGTGGTTTGAGGCCTGGCTTGCTCCATCCCCTGCTCTTGATATTCTCCTGGATGTGGACTGCAGTTTGGTTGCATTTTTGGGCTGGAGCTTCTCGTGGTTTGAGGCCTGGCTTGCTCCACCCCCTGCTCTTGAGATTCTCCCGGATGTGGCCTGCATTTTGGCTGCCTTTTGGGCTGGAGCTTCTCGTGGTTTGAGGCCTGGCTTGCTCCACCCCCTGCTCTTGAGATTCTCCTGGATGTGGGCTGGATTTTGGCTGCCTTTTGGGCTGGAGCTTCTCGTGGTTTGAGGCCTGCCTTGCTCCACCCCCTGCTCTTGAGATTCTCCCGAATGTGGGCTGGATTTTGGCTGTCTTTCGAGCTGGAGCTTCTCGTGGTTTGAGGCCTGGCTTGCTCCACCCCCTGCTCTTGAAATTCTTGTGGACGTGGGCTGGATTTTGGCTGCATTTTGGGCTGGAGCTTCTCGTGGTTTGAGGCCTGGCTTGCTCCACCCCCTGCTCTTGAGATTCTCCCGAATGTGGGCTGGATTTTGGCTGCATTTTGGGCTGGAGCTTCTCATGATTTGAGGCCTGGCTTTCTCCACCCCCTGCCATTTATATTCTCCTGGATGTGGGCTGGAGTTTGGCTGCATTTTGGGCTGTAGCTTCTCGTGGTTTGAGGCCTGGCTTGCTCCAGGCCCTGCTCTTGATATTCTCCTGGATGTGGGCTGGATTTTGGCTGCCTTTTGGGCTGGAGCTTCTCGTGGTTTGAGGCCTGCCTTGCCTCACTCCCTGCTCTTCAAATTCTCCTCGAGTTGGGCTGGATTTTAGCTGCATTTAGTGCTGGAGCTTCTCGTGTTTGAGGCCTGGTTTGCTCCACCCCCTGCTCTTGATATTCTCCTCAACGTGGGCTGCCTTTTGGCTGCCTTTTGGCTGCCTTTTGGCTGCCTTTTGGCTGCCTTTTGGGCTGGAGCTTCTCATGGTGTGATGCCTGGCTTGCTCCACCCCCTGCCATTGATATTCTGCCAGATGTGGGCTGGATTATGGCTGCCTTTTGGGCTGGAGCTTCTCGTGGTTTGAGGCCTGGCTTGCTCCACCCCGTGCCATTGATATTCTCCGAGATGTGGGCTGGATTATGGCTGCCTTTTGGGCTGGAGCTTCTCGTGGTTTGAGGCCTGGCTTGCTCCACCCCGTGCCATTGATATTCTCCGAGATGTGGGCTGGATTTTGGCTGCCTTTTGGGCTGGAGCTTCTCGTGGTTTTTGGCCAGGCTTGCTCCACCCCCTTGCATTGATATTCTCCTGGATGTGGGCTGGATTTTGGCTGCATTTTGAGCTGGAGCTTCTCGTGGTTTGAGGCCTGGCTTGCTCCACCCCATAGTCTTGATATTCTCCTGGAGGTGGGCTGCATTTTGGCTGCGTTTTGGGCTGCAGCTTCTCGAGGCTGAGGCCTGGCTTGCTCCACCCCCTACTTTTGAGATTGTCGCGGACGTGGGCTGGATTTTGGCTGTCTTTTGGGCTGGAGCTTCTCCTGGTTTGAGGCCTGGCTTTCTTCACCCCCTGGTCTTCATATTCTCCACCATGTCTGCTGGAGTTTGGCTGAATTTTGAGCTGGAGCTTCTCTTGTTTTTGGGCCTGGGTTTCACCAAACCCTGCTCTTGATAGTCTCCTGGATGTCGGCTGGATTTTGGCTGCATTTTGAGCTGGAGCTTCTTGTGGTTTGATGCCTAGCTTTCTCCACCCCCTGCTCTTGATATTCTCGTGGATGTGTGCTTCATTTTAGCTTCCTTTTGGGCTGGAGCTTGTCGCGGTTTGAGGCCTGGCTTTCTCCATCCCCTGCTCTTGAGATTCTCCCAGATGTGGGCTGCATTTTGGCTGTCTTTTTGATGGAGCTTCTCGTGGTTTGAGGCCTGGCTTGCTCCACCCACTGCTCTTGGGATTCTCCCGCATGTGGGCTGGATTTTGGCTGCATTTTTGGGCTGGAGCTTCTCGTTGTTTGAGTCCTGGCTTGCTCCAGCCCGTGCTCTTGATATTCTCCTGGATGTGGGCTGGATTTTGGCTGCATTTTGGGCTGGAGCTTCTCGTGGTTTGAGGCCTGGCTTGCTCCACCCCCTGCTTTTGATATTCTCCCGGATGTGGGCTGGATTTTGGCTGCAGTTCGAGCTGGAGCTTCTCGTGGTTTGTGGGCTGTCTTTCTCCACCCCCTGCTCTTTATGTTCTCCTAGATGTTTGCTGGACTTTGGCTGCATTTCGTGCTGGAGCATCTCGTGGTTTGAGGCCTGGCTTTCTCCACCCCCTGCTCTTGATATTCTCTTTGACGTAGGCTGGGTTTTGCCTGTATTATGGGCTGAAGATTCTCTTGGTTTGAGGCCTGGCTTTCTCCACCCCCTGCAATTGATATTCTCCCGGATGTGGGCTGGATTTTGGCTACATTTTGGGCTGGAGCTTCTCGTGGTTTGAGGCCTGGCTTTCTCCACACCCTGCTCTTGATATTCTCCTCAATGTGGACTGGATTTTGGCTGTGTTTTGAACTGGAGCTTCTCGTGATTTGAGGCCTGGCTTTCTCCACCCCCTGCTCTTTATATTCTGTTGGATATTTGCTGGATTTTATCTGCATTTTGGGCTGGAGCTTCTCGTGGTTTGAGGCCTGGCTTTCTCCACACCCTGCTCTTGATATTCTCCTCAATGTGGACTGGATTTTGGCTGCGTTTCGGGCTGGAGCTTCTCGTGGTTTGAGGCCTGGCTTTCTCCACCCCCTGCTCTTGATATTCTCCTGGATGTCAGCTGGAGTTTGGCTGCCTTTTGGACTGGAGCTTCTCGTGGTTTGAGGCCTGGCTTTCTCCGCCCCCTGCTCTTGATGTTCTCCTCCATGTGGGCTGGATTTTGGCTGCCTTTTGGGCTGGAGCTTTTCGTGGTTTGAGGCCTGGCTTTCTCCACCCCCTGTTATTGATATTCTCCTGGATGTGGGCTGGATTTTGGCTGCATTTCGGGCTGGCGCTTCTCGTGGTTTGAGGCCTGGCGCTTCTCGTGGTTTGAGGCCTGGCGCTTCTCGTGGTTTGAGGCCTGGCGCTTCTCGTGGTTTGAGGCCTGGCGCTTCTCGTGGTTTGAGGCCTGGCTTTCTCCACCCCCTGCTCTTGATATTCTCCTGGATGTGGGCTGGATTTTGGATACATTACGGGCTGGAGCTTCTCGTGGTTTGAAGCCTGGCTTTCTCCACCCTCTTCTCTTGATATTCTCCTGGATGTCGGCTACATTTTGGCTGCATTTTGAGCTGGAGCTTCTCGTGGTTTGGGGACAGGCTTTCTCCAACCCCTGCTCTTGATATTCTCCTGGATTTGGGCTGGAGTTTGGCTGCATTTCAAGCGGGAGCTTCTCATGGTTTGAGGCCTGGCTTGCTCCAAACCCTGCTCTTCATCTTCTGCTGGATGTGGGCTGTGTTTTGGCTGCATTTCGGGCTGGAGCTTCTCGTGGTATGAGGCCTGTCTAACTCCACCCCCTCCTCCGAATATTCTCCTCCCTGTGGGCTGGATTTTGGCTGCATTTTGGGCTGTAGCTTCTCATGGTTTGAGGCCTGGCTTTCTCCACCCCGTGCTCTTGATATTCTCCTGGATGTCAGCTGGAGTTTGGCTGCCTTTTGGACTGGAGCTTCTCGTAGTTTGAGGCCTGGCTTTCTCCACCCCCTGCTCTTGATATTCTCCTGGATGTGGGCTGGAGTTTGGCTGTGTTTCGGCCTGGATCTTCTCGTGGTTTGAAGCCTGCCTTTCTCCACCCCCTGCTGTTGATATTCTCCTGGATATGGGCCGGAGTTTGGCTGCCTTTTGGGCTGGATCTTCTCGTGGTTTGAAGCCTGGCTTTCTCCACCCCCTGCTCTTGATATTCTCCTGGATGTCAGCTGGATTTTGGCTGCATTTCGGGCTGGATCTTCTCGTGGTTTGAGGTCTGGCTTGCTCCACCCCCTGCTCTTGAGATTCTCTTGGATATGGGCTGGAGTTTGGCTGCATTTTATGCAGGAATTTCTCCTGGTTTGAGGCCTCAATTTCTCTAGGCCCTCTTCTTGAAATTCTCCTCGATGTTTGCTGGATTTTGGCTGCATTTTAGGCTGGAATTTCACCTGGACTTGGGCCTGAATTTCTCCTGCACGCTGGCTGGAATTTGTATTTGGCTTGGGGCTTATTTTCTCCTGGAATTGGGCTGGATTTATACTGGAATTCCTTCTGGATTTCTGCCTGAATTTCTAGTGGAGCTGGCCCCAAATTTCTCCTCTACTTGGACAGGATTTAGGCTGGAATTTCTCCTGGAGCTGGGCCTAAATTTCTCCTACATTTCAGGTGGAATATATCCTGGACTTGATTTGCAATTTCTTCAGGAGTTCAGGTCGACTATCTCCAGGACTCGGACTGGAATTTCTGCAGCACTTGGGCTGTAATTGCTCCTAGACTTGGCCACAATATCACCTGCACTTTGGCTCAAATTTTTCCTAGATTTGGACTTGAATTTCTCCTGGAGGTGGGCCCAAATTTCTCCTGGAGTTCGGGTGGACTATCTCCTGAAATTGGACAGGATTTTGGCTGCTCTTGAGCTGAAATTTCTGCTGGACTTGGGCTGCATTTTAGGTTGGATTTTCTCCTGAACTTGTGCTTCATTTTAGGCTGGAATTTCTCCTGGACTTGGACCCAAATTTCTCCTGGAGTTTGGTTGAAATATCTCCTGAAATTGGACTGGATTTTGGTTGCTCTTGGGCTGGAATTTCTCCTGAACTTGGGCCTGAATTTCTCCTGCTCTTGGGCTGGAATTTCTGTTGGGCTTGTGGCTGAATTTCTCCTGGACATGGGTTGGATTGATGCTGGAATTACTCCTGGTTCGAGGCCTGAATTTCTCTAGGCCCTGTTCTTGAAATTCTACTTGATGTGGGCTGGACTTGGGCTGCAATTTAGGCTGGAATTTCTCCTGGACTTGGGCCTGAATTTCTCCTAGAGTTCGGGTGGACTATCTCTGGGACTTGGCCTGGAATTTCTGCTGCACTTGGGCTGCAATTTCTCCTGCCTTCAGGGGCAAGGGAGTGTGCCTTCAGGGGCGAGGGTGAGTGTCTTAAAGCAGGAGAGATCCAGGCCACAATGCAGGCCAAATTTGAGCTCACTTCCAGGGGAAACCAGGGCTTCAGTGCAGGTCAAATATGGGACTTGGCGCAGGAGAAATTGGAGCTGGTGTGCAGGAGAAATTTCAGAGAGTCCAGGAGAAATTGAAGGTCACAGTGCAGGAGAAATTTTGGCCAGAGTTCAAGAGAAATTGGAGGGCATGTTGAGGAGAAATTCAGGCTCTACTACAGGGGAAATTCGGGCCAGAATCCAGGGGAAATTCAGACCCAAGTGCACGAGAAATTCAGGCCCAAATCCTGGTGAAATTCAGGCCCAAGTCCCTATGAAATTCAGGCCCAAGTCCCTATGAAATTCAGGCCCAATTCAGTGGGCCTCATGACATTCCCTCATTACAGTTAGGGATGAGAGGGAACTAAGACATGCCCTGCCAGCTCTGACCCTTCTGGCAGTCTGGGGAGATCAGCACCAGCTGGGAATGCCAACAAGAGCCTGCCCCAATTAAGGCCAGGCTGGGAGATTGCTTAGGCCTGAAGTCAATTATCTCATGACTCTCTAAATAGAGGGAGGCTCCATGGCTGACCCTTGCTTTCTCCTGGTCTGCAGAGGCTGCACCCAGCATGTCCCTTGGAGTGGGATGGCACTCAGAGCTCCACACCCCCCAGTTTGGGAAAGGAGAGAGCGGTCGACACGGCCTGGGCTGAAAACCCTCCTGGAGGCTCAGGTCTGCTCCCGTTGAGACATGCTGACATGCGACGGGAAGGCTTGCACCGGGCTCCGGGGGCATTTGAACAGGTACCTTCCTAGCAAGATGCATATCTCCACAGCCATTTCTGTCTCTGGCAGGGGGAGCGTGTGCATGCAGCTGTGTGCCGGGAACTGTGTTAACCCTTTGCTGGAGTTGCTGTGCTGATGGATGGAGTCGGGTCCTGCTGGGGAATGGTGTGATCTGACTGTGGGCCAGATGGGAATAGTGTGAAGGGACTTTGTGCAAAACTTGGGGGCAGCACCAGTTCAAAGCCCAAACTCCACAGGTTGTGCTCCTGTCCCCAATTCCTTAGGCATAAAGCGTTGGTCCGGTGTGGGGCCTGCGGTGGACCCAGCCGCAGGTGGATTTCTCTTGGGCGGAGTGTAGAAAGGCGTGGGAATCCGAGGCCCCAGTGCAGGAGAGATCTGAGGGAGAGATCTTGGCCCTCTTCTTGAGTTTCTCCTGGATATGGATTGCATTTCAGGCTGAATTTACTCCTGGATTGAGGCCTGAATTTCTCCTGTACGTGGGTTGGGATTTCTGTTGGGCTTGGGGCTGAATTTCTCCTGGACAGGGGCTGGATTTATGATGGAATTTCTCCTGGTTTTAGGCCTGAATTTATCTTAGCCCTGTTGTTGAAATTCTCCTGGATGTGGGCTGGATATTGGCTGCTCTTGGGCTGGAATTTCTCCTGGACCTCGCCTGCATTTTAGGCTGGATTTTCTCCAGGACTCTAGGCCTAATTTTCTCCTGGAGTTTGGTTGAAATATCTCCTGAAATTGGACTGGATTTTGGTTGCTCTTGGGCTGGAATTTCTCCTGAACTTGGGCCTGAATTTCTCCTGCACTTGGGCTGGAATTTCTGTTGGGCTTGTGGCTGAATTTCTCCTGGACAGTGGCTGGATTTATGTTGGAATTACTCCTGGTTTGAGGCCTGAATTTCTCTAGGCCCTGTTCTTGAAATTCTACTTGATGTGGGCTGGACTTGGGCTGCAATTTAGGCTGGAATTTCTCCTGGACTTGGGCCTGAATTTCTCCTGGATGTGGGCTGGATTTTGGCTGCAATTGGGCTGGAATTTCTATAGGGCTTGGGGCTGAATTTCTCCTGGACATAGGTTGGATTGATGCTGGAATTACTCCTGGTTCGAGGCCCGAATTTCTCTTAGCCCTTTTCTTGAAATTCTCCTGGATGTGGGCTGGATTTTGGCTGCTCTTGGCCTGGAATTTCTCCTAGACTTAGGCCTAATTTTCTCCTGGATTTCGGGTGGACTATCTCCTGAAATTGGGCTGCACTTGGGCTGCATTTTAGGCTGGAATTTCTCCTGGACTTGGGCCTGAATTTCTCCTGCAAGTGGGTTGGAATTTCTGTTGGGCTTTGGGCTGAATTTCTCCTGGACAGGGGCTGGATTTATGCTGCAATTACTTCTGGATTTAAGCCTGAATTTCTCTTGGCTTTCGGCTGGAATTTCTCCGGGACTTGGGCCTCATTTTGGCTGGAATTACTCCTGGTTTGTGGCCTGAATTTCTCTTAGCCCTGTTCTTGAATTTCTCCTGGATGTGGGCTGGATTTTGTCTGCCCTTTGCCCTGAATTTCTCCTGGACTTGGGCTGCATTTTAGGCTGGAATTTCTCCTGGAGATGGGCCCAAATTTCTCCTCCACTTGGACTGGGTTTAGGCTGTAATTTCTCCTTGACTTGGCCTTAAATTTCTCCTAGAGTTCGGGTGGACTATCTCTGGGACTTGGCCTGGAATTTCTGCTGCACTTGGGCTGCAATTTCTCCTGCCTTCAGGGGCAAGGGAGTGTGCCTTCAGGGGCGAGGGTGAGTGCCTTAAAGCAGGAGAGATCCAGGCCACAATGCAGGCCAAATTCGAGCTCACTTCCAGGGGAAACCAGGGCTTCAGTGCAGGTCAAATATGGGACTCGGCGCAGGAGAAATTGGAGCTGGTGTACAGGAGAAATTTTGGCCAGAGTCCAGGAGAAATTGGAGGGCATGTTGAGGAGAAATTCAGGCTCTACTACAGGGGAAATTCGGGCCAGAATCCAGGGGAAATTCAGACCCAAGTGCACGAGAAATTCTTGCCCAAATCCTGGTGAAATTCAGGCCCAAGTCCCTATGAAATTCAGGCCCAATTCAGTGGGCCTCATGACATTTCCTCATTACAGTTAGGGATGAGAGGGAACTAAGACATGCCCTGCCAGCCCTGACCCTTCTGGCAGTCTGGGGAGATCAGCACCAGCTGGGAATGCCAACAAGAGCCTGCCCCAATTAAGGCCAGGCTGGGAGATTGCTTAGGCCTGAAGTCAATTATCTCATGACTCTCTAAATAGAGGGAGGCTCCATGGCTGACCCTTGCTTTCTCCTGGTCTGCAGGGGCTGCACCCAGCATGTCCCTTGGAGTGGGATGGCACTCAGAGCTCCACACCCCCCAGTTTGGGAAAGGAGAGAGCGGTCGACACGGCCTGGGCTGAAAACCCTCCTGGAGGCTCAGGTCTGCTCCCGTTGAGACATGCTGACATGCGACGGGAAGGCTTGCACCGGGCTCCGGGGGCATTTGAACAGGTACCTTCCTAGCAAGATGCATATCTCCACAGCCATTTCTGTCTCTGGCGGGGGGAGCGTGTGCGTGCAGCTGTGTGCCGGGAACTGTGTTAACCCTTTGCTGGAGTTGCTGTGCTGATGGATGGAGTCGGGTCCTGCTGGGGAATGGTGTGATCTGACTGTGGGCCAGATGGGAATAGTGTGAAGGGACTTTGTGCAAAACTTGGGGGCAGCACCAGTTCAAAGCCCAAACTCCACAGGTTGTGCTCCTGTCCCCAATTCCTTAGGCATAAAGCGTTGGTCCGGTGTGGGGCCTGCGGTGGACCCAGCCGCAGGTGGATTTCTCTTCCGCAGAGCCTAGAAAGGCGTGGGAATCTGAGGCCCCAGTGCAGGAGAGATCTGAGGGAGAGATCTTGGCCCTCTTCTTGAGTTTCTACCGGATATGGATTGCATTTCAGGCTGGATTTACTCCTGGATTGAGGCCTGAATTTCTCTAGGCCATGTTCTTGAAATTCTCTCGGATGTGGGCTGGAGTTTGGCTGCCTTTCAGGCTGGAGCTTCTCGTGGTCTGAGGACTGTCTTTCTCCACCCCCTTTCTCTTGATTTTCTCCTCAATGATGGCTGCATTTTGGCTGCATTTGGTGCTTTAGATTCTCGTGGTTTGAGGCCTGGCTTGCTCCAAACCCTGCTCTTGAGATTCTCCCGAATGTGGGCTGGATTTTGGCTGCCTTTTGTGCTGGAGCTTCTCGTGGTTTGAGGGCTGGCTTGCTCCAACCCCTGCTCTTGAGATTCTCCCGAATGTGGGCTGGATTTTGGCTGTCTTTCGAGCTGGAGCTTCTCGTGGTTTGAGGCCTGCCTTGCCTCACCCCCTGCTCTTCAAATTCTCCTCGAGTTGGGCTGGATTTTAGCTGCATTTAGTGCTGGAGCTTCTCGTGGTTTGAGGCCTGGCTTGCTCCAGCCCCTGCTCTTGAGATTCTCCCAGATGTGGGCTGCATTTTGGCTGCCTTTTGGGATGGAGCTTCTTGTGGTTTGAGGCCAGGCTTGCTCCACACCCTGGTCTTGATATTCTCCTGGAGGTGGGCTGCATTTTGGCTGCATTTCTGGCTGGAGCTTCTTGTGGTTTGAGGCCTGGCTTGCTCCACCCCCTGCTCTAGATATTCTCCGAGATACTGGCTGCATTTTGGCTGCCTTTTGGGCTGGAGCTTCTCGTGGTTTGAGGCCTGGCTTGCTCCACCCCCTGCTCTTGAGATTCTCTCGGATATTTGCTGGATTTTGGCTAAATTTTGAGCTGGAGCTTCTCGTGTTTTGGGGCTTGGGTTTCTCCAAACCCTGCTCTTGAGATTCTCCCAGATGTGGCCTGCAGTTTGGTTGCATTTTGGGCTGGAGCTTCTCGTGGTTTGAGGCCTGGCTTGCTCCACCCCCTGCTCTTGAGATTCTCCTGGATTTGGGCTGCATTTTGGCTGCATTTTGACCTGGAGCTTGTCGCGGTTTGAGGCCTGGCTTTCTCCACCCCCTGCTCTTGAGATTCTCCCGGATGTGGGCTGGATTTTGGCTGCCTTTTGGGCTGGAGCTTCTCGTGGTTTGAGGCCTGGATTGCTCCACGCCCTGCTCTTGATATTCTACTCAAGGTGGGCTGCATTTTGGCTGCCTTTTGGGCTTGAGCTTCTCGTGGTTTGAGGCCTGGCTTGCTCCACCCCCTGCTCTTGATATTCTCCCGGACGTGGGCTGGATTTTGGCTGCATTTTGGGCTGGAGCTTCTCATGGTTTGAGGCCTGGCTTGCTCCACCCCCTGAGATTTATATTCTCCTGGATGTGGGCTGGATTTTGGCTGCAGTTTGGGCTGGAGCTTCTCGTGGTTTGAGGCCTGGCTTGCTCCACCCCCTGAGATTTATATTCTCCTGGATATTTGCTGGATTTTGGCTGAATTTTGAGCTGGAGCTTCTCGTGTTTTGGGGCTTGGGTTTCTCCAAACCCTGCTCTTGAGATTCTCCCAGATGTGGCCTGCAGTTTGGTTGCATTTTGGGCCGGAGATTCTCGTGGTTTGAGGCCTGCCTTGTTCCACCCCCTGCTCTTGAAATTCTCCCGTATATGGGCTGTATATTGGCTGACTTTGGGATGGAGCGTCTCATAGGTTGAGGCCTGGCTTGCTCCACCCCCTGCTCTTGAGATTCTCCCGGATGTGGGCTGCATTTTAGCTGCATATTGGTCTGGAGCTTCTCATGGTTAGAGGCCTGGCTTGCTCCATGCTCTGCTCTTGACATTCTCCTCCATGTGGGCTGGCTTTTGGCTGCATTTTAGGCTGGAGCTTCTCGTATTTTCAGGCCTGGCATTCTCCACACCCTGCTCTTGATATTCTCCTGGATGTTTGCTGGATTTTGGCTAAATTTTGAGCTGGAGCTTCTCGTATTTTCAGGCCTGGCTTGCTCCAGCCACTGCTCTTGAGATTCTCCCGGATGTGGGCTGGATTTTGGCTGCCTTTTGGGCTGGAGCTTCTCGTGGTTTGAGGCCTGGCTTGCTCCACCCCCTGCTCTTGAGATTCTCCCAGATGTGGCCTGCAGTTTGGTTGCATTTTTGGGCTGGAGCTTCTTGTGGTTTGAGGCCTGGCTTGTTCCACCCCCTGCTCTTGATATTCTCTGAGATATTGGCTGCATTTTAGCTGCCTTTTGGGCTGCAGCTTCTCGTGGTTTGAGGCCTGGCTTGCTCCACCCCCTGGTCTTGATATTCTCCCGGAGGTGGGCTGGATTTTGGCTGTCTTTTGGGCTGGAGCTTCTCGTATTTTGAGGCCTGGCTTGCTCCACCCCCTGGTCTTGATATTCTCCCAGATATGGGCTGGATTTTGGTTGCCTTTTGGGCTGGAGCTTCTCGTTGTTTGAGGCCTGGCTTGCTGGACCCCCTGCTCTTGATATTCTCCTGGATGTGGTCTGGATTTTGCCTGCCTTTCTGGACCCCCTGCTCTTGATATTCTCCTGGATGTGGTCTGGATTTTGCCTGCCTTTCGCGCTGGAGCTTCTCGTGGTTTGAGGCCTGGCTTGCTCCACCACCTGGTCTTGATATTCTCCTGGATGTGGTCTGGATTTTAGCTGCATTTTGGGCTGCAGCTTCTCGTGGTTTGAGGCCTGGCTTGCTCCACCCCCTGCTCTTGATATTCTCCCGGATGTGGGCTGGGTTTTGGCTGACTTTTGGGCTGGAGCTTCTCGTGTTTTGGGGCCTGGGTTTCTCCTCCCCCTGCTCTTCATATTCTCCTGGATGTGGTCTGGATTTTGCCTGCCTTTCTGGACCCCCTGCTCTTGATATTCTCCTGGATGTGGTCTGGATTTTGCCTGCCTTTTGGGCTGGAGCTTCACGTGGTTTGAGGCCTGGCTTGCTCCAGCCCCTGCTCTTGAGATTCTCCCGGAGGTGTGCTGGATTTTGGCTGCATTTTGGGCTGGAGCTTCTCGTGGTTTGAGGCCTGGCTTGCTCCACCCCCTGCTCTTGAGATTCTCCCGGATATGGTCTGGATTGTAACTGCATTTTGCGCTGGAGCTTCTCATGGTTTGAGGCCTGGCTTGCTCCACCCCCTGCTCTTGAGATTCTCCCGGATGTGGGCTGGATTTTGGCTGCCTTTTGGGCTGGAGCTTCTCGTGGTTTGAGGCCTGGCTTGCTCCACCCCCTGCTCTTGAGATTCTCCCAGATGTGGCCTGCAGTTTGGTTGCATTTTTGGGCTGGAGCTTCTTGTGGTTTGAGGCCTGGCTTGTTCCACCCCCTGCTCTTGATATTCTCTGAGATATTGGCTGCATTTTAGCTGCCTTTTGGGCTGCAGCTTCTCGTGGTTTGAGGCCTGGCTTGCTCCACCCCCTGGTCTTGATATTCTCCCGGAGGTGGGCTGGATTTTGGCTGTCTTTTGGGCTGGAGCTTCTCGTATTTTGAGGCCTGGCTTGCTCCACCCCCTGGTCTTGATATTCTCCCAGATGTGGGCTGGATTTTGGTTGCCTTTTGGGCTGGAGCTTCTCGTTGTTTGAGGCCTGGCTTGCTGGACCCCCTGCTCTTGATATTCTCCTGGATGTGGTCTGGATTTTGCCTGCCTTTCTGGACCCCCTGCTCTTGATATTCTCCTGGATGTGGTCTGGATTTTGCCTGCCTTTCGCGCTGGAGCTTCTCGTGGTTTGAGGCCTGGCTTGCTCCACCCCCTGGTCTTGATATTCTCCTGGATGTGGTCTGGATTTTAGCTGCATTTTGGGCTGCAGCTTCTCGTGGTTTGAGGCCTGGCTTGCTCCACCCCCTGCTCTTGATATTCTCCCGGATGTGGGCTGGGTTTTGGCTGACTTTTGGGCTGGAGCTTCTCGTGTTTTGGGGCCTGGGTTTCTCCTCCCCCTGCTCTTCATATTCTCCTGGATGTGGTCTGGATTTTGCCTGCCTTTCTGGACCCCCTGCTCTTGATATTCTCCTGGATGTGGTCTGGATTTTGCCTGCCTTTTGGGCTGGAGCTTCACGTGGTTTGAGGCCTGGCTTGCTCCAGCCCCTGCTCTTGAGATTCTCCCGGAGGTGTGCTGGATTTTGGCTGCATTTTGGGCTGGAGCTTCTCGTGGTTTGAGGCCTGGCTTGCTCCACCCCCTGCTCTTGAGATTCTCCCGGATATGGTCTGGATTGTAACTGCATTTTGCGCTGGAGCTTCTCATGGTTTGAGGCCTGGCTTGCTCCACCCCCTGCTCTTGATATTCTCCTGGATGTGGGCTGGATTTTGGCTGCCTTTTGGGCTGGAGCTTCTCATGGTGTGAGGCCTGGATTGCTCCACCCCCTGCCATTGATATTCTCCCAGATGTGGGCTGGATTTTGGCTGCCTTTTGGGATGGAGCTTCTCTTGGTTTGAGGCCTGGCTTGCTCCACCCCCTGCTCTTGAGATTCTCCCAGATGTAGGCTGCATTTTGGCTGCATTTTGGGCTGCGGCTTCTCGTGGTTTGAGGCCTGGCTTGCTCCACACCCTGCTCTTGAGATTCTCCCGGATGTGGGCTGCATTTTGGCTGCATTTTGGGCTGGAGCTTCTCGTGGTTTGAGGCCTGGATTGCTCCACGCCCTGCTCTTGATATTCTACTCAACGTGGGCTGCATTTTGGCTGCCTTTTGGGCTGCGGCTTCTCGTGGTTTGAGGCCTGGCTTGCTCCTCGCCCTGCTCTTGATATTCTCCTGGATGTGGGCTGGATTTTGGCTGCAGTTTGGGCTGGAGCTTCTCTTGGTTTGAGGCCTGGCTTGCTCCACCCACTGCTCTTGATATTCTCCGAGATATTGGCTGCATTTTGGCTGCATTTTGGGCTGCGGCTTCTCGTGGTTTGAGGCCTGGCTTGCTCCACACCCTGCTCTTGAGATTTTCCCGGATGTGGGCTGCATTTTGGCTGCCTTTTGGGCTTGAGCTTCTCGTGGTTTGAGGCCTGGCTTGCTCCTCGCCCTGCTCTTGAGATTCTCCCGGACGTGGGCTGGATTTTGGCTGCATTTTGGGCTGGAGCTTCTCATGGTTTGAGGCCTGGCTTGCTCCACCCCCTGCTCTTGAGATTCTCCCGGATGTGGGCTGCATTTTAGCTGCATATTGGTCTGGAGCTTCTCATGGATAGAGGCCTGGCTTGCTCCACCCCCTGCTCTTGAGATTCTCCCTGATGTGGGCTGGATTTTGGCCGCCTTTTGGGCTGCAGCTTCTCGCGGTTTGAGGCCTGGCTTGCTCCACCCCCTGGTCTTGATATTCTCCCGGATGTGGGCTGGGTTTTGGCTGAATTTTGGGCTGGAGCTTCTCGTGTTTTGGGGCCTGGGTTTCTCCTCCCCCTGCTCTTCATATTCTCCGTGATATTGGCTGCATTTTGGCTGCCTTTTGGGCTGGAGCTTCTCATGGTTTGAGGCCTGGCATTCCCCATGCCCTGCTCTTGAGATTCTCCTGGATGTGTGCTGGATTTTGGCTGCCTTTTGGGCCGGAGCTTCTCGTGGTTTGAGGCCTGGCTTGCTCCACCCCCTGCTCTTGAGATTCTCCCTGATATGGTCTGGATTGTAGCTGCATTTTGCGCTGGAGCTTCTCATGGTTTGAGGCCTGGCTTGCTCCACCCCCTGCTCTTGATATTCTCCTGGATGTGGGCTGTATTTTGGCTGCCTTTTGGGCTGGAGCTTCTCATGGTGTGAGGCCTGGATTGCTCCACCCCCTGCCATTGATATTCTCCTGAATGTGGGCTGGATTTTGGCTGCATTTTGGGCTGGAGATTCTAGTGGTTTGAGGCCTGGCTTGCTCCACCCCCTGCTCTTGATATTCTCCGAGATATTGGCTGCATTTTGGCTGCCTTTTGGGCTGGAGCTTCTTGTGGTTTGAGGCCTGGCTTGCTCCACCCAATGCCATTGATATTCTCCTGAATGTGGGCTGGATTTTGGCTGCCTTTTGGGCTGGAGCTTCTCGTGGTTTTTGGCCAGGCTTGCTCCAACCCTGCCATTGATATTCTCCTGAATGTGGGCTGGATTTTGGCTGCATTTTGGGTTGGAGCTACTCGTGGTTTGAGGCCTGGCTTTCTCCACCCCCTGCTCTTGATATTCTCCTGGATGAGGGCTGGATTTTGTCTGTCTTTTGGGCTGGAGATTCTCGTGGTTTGAGGCCTGGCATTCTCCACTCCCTGCTCTTGAGATTCTCCTCGAGTTGGGCTGGATTTTAGCTGCATTTAGTGCTGGAGCTTCTCGTGATTTGAGGCCTGGCTTTCTCCACCCCCTGCTCTTGAGATTCTCCCGGATGTGGGCTGCATTTTGGCTGCATTTTTGGGCTGGAGCTTCTCGTGGTTTCAGGCCTGCCTTGCTCCACCCCCTACTCTTTAGATTCTCCCGGATGTGGGCTGCATTTTGGATAAATTTTGAGCAGGAGTTTCTCGTATTTTGGGGCCTGGCTTGCTCCACCCCCTGCTCTTGATATTCTCCTGGATGAGGGCTGGATTTTGTCTGTCTTTTGGGCTGGAGCTTCTCGTGGTTTGAGGCCTGGCTTGCTCCACGCCCTGCTATTGATATTCTACTCAACGTGGGCTGGATTTTGGCTGCCTTTTGGGCTGGAGCTTCTCGTGGTTTGAGGCCTGGATTGCTCCTCGCCCTGCTCTTGATATTCTCCCGGACGTGGTCTGGATTTTGGCTGCATTTTGGGCTGGAGCTTCTCATGGTTTGAGGCCTGGCTTTCTCCACCCCCTGCCATTTATATTCTTCCTGATGTGGGCTGGATTTTGGCTGCATTTTGGGCTGGAGCTTCTCATGGTTTGAGGCCTGGCTTGCTCCACCCCCTGCCATTGATATTCTCCTGGATGTGGGCTGGATTTTGGCTGCATTTTGGGCTGGAGCTTGTCGCGGTTTGAGGCCTGGCTTTCTCCACCCCCTGCCATTGATATTCTCCTGGATGTGGGCTGGATTTTTACTGCCTTTTGGGCTGGAGCTTCTCGTGGTTTGGGGCCAGGCTTGCTCCAGCCCCTGCTCTTGCGATTCTCTCGGATATTTGCTGGATTTTGGCTAAATTTTGAGCTGGAGCTTCTCGTGTTTTGTGGCTTGGTTTTCTCCAAACCCTGCTCTTGAGATTCTCCCAGATGTGGCCTGCAGTTTGGTTGCATTTTGGGCCGGAGATTCTCGTGGTTTGAGGCCTGCCTTGTTCCACCCCCTGCTCTTGAAATTCTCCCGGATATGGGCTGTATAATGGCTGACTTTGAGATGGAGCGTCTCATAGTTTGAGGCCTGGCTTGCTCCACCCCCTGCTCTTGAGATTCTCCCGGATGTGGGCTGGATTTTGGTTGCATTTTTGGGCTGGAGCTTCTCGTGGTTTGAGGCCTGGCTTTCTCCACCCCCTGCTCTTGATATTCTCCCGGATGTGGGCTGGATTTTAGCTGCCTTTTGGGCTGGAGCTTCTTGTGGTTTGAGGCCTGGCTTGCTCCACGCCCTGCTCTTGATATTCTCCTGCATGTGGGCTGGATTTTGGCTGCGTTTTCGGCTGGAGATTCTAGTGGTTTGAGGCCTAGCTTGCTACACCCCCTGCTCTTGATATTCTCCGAGATATTGGCTGGATTTTGGATGCATTTTGGGTGGAGCTACTCGTGGTTTGAGGCCTGGCTTGCTCGACCCCCTGCTCGTGATATTCTCCTGGATGAGGGCTGGATTTTGTCTGTCTTTTGGGGTGGAGCTTCTCGTGGTTTGAGGCCTGGCATTCTCCACTCCCTGCTCTTGATATTCTCCTCGAGTTGGGCTGGATTTTAGCTGCATTTAGTGCTGGAGCTTCTCGTGATTTGAGGCATGGCTTTCTCCACACCCTGCTCTTGAGATTCTCCCGGATGTGGGCTGCATTTTGGCTGCATTTTTGGGCTGGAGCTTCTCGTGGTTTGAGGCCTGCCTTGCTCCACCCCCTACTCTTTAGATTCTCCCGGATGTGGGCTGCATTTTGGCTGCATTTTGGGCTGGAGTTTCTCGTATTTTGGGGCCTGGCTTGCTCCACCCCCTGCTCTTGATATTCTTCTCAATGTGGGCTGCATTTTGGCTGCCTTTTGGGCTGGAGCTTCTCGTGGTTTGAGGCCTGGCTTGCTCCACCCCCTTCTCTTGAGATTCTCCCGGATGTGGGCTGCATTTTGGCTGCATTTTTGGGCTGGAGCTTCTCGTGGTTTGAGGCCTGCCTTGCTCCACCCCCTACTCTTTACATTCTCCCGGATGTGGGCTGCATTTTGGCTGCATTTTTGGGCTGGAGCTTCTCGTGGTTTGAGGCCTGCCTTGCTCCACCCCCTACTCTTTACATTCTCCCGCATGTGGGCTGCATTTTGGATAAATTTTGAGCTGGAGCTTCTCGTATTTTGGGGCCTGGCTTGCTCCACCCCCTGCTCTTGATATTCTCCTCAATGTGGTCTGGATTTTGGCTGCCTTTTGGGCTGGAGCTTCTCGTGGTTTGAGGCCTGGCTTTATCCACCCCCTGCTCTTGATATTCTCCCGGATGTGGGCTGGATTTTAGCTGCCTTTTGCGCTAGAGCTTCTTGTGGTTTGAGGCCTGGATTTCTCCACCCCCTGCCATTGATATTCTCTGGGATGTGGGCTGGATTTTGGCTGCCTTTTGGGCTGGAGCTTCTCGTGGTTTGGGGCCAGGCTTGCTAAACCCCCTGCCATTGATATTCTCCGGGATGTGGGCTGGATTTTGGCTGCATTTTGGTTTGGAGCTTCTAGTGGTTTCAGGCCTGGTTTGCTCCACCCCCTGCTCTTGATATTCTCCTCTATTTGGGCTGGATTATGGCTGCAGTTCGGGATGGAGCTTCTCGTGGTTTGAGGCCTGGCTTTCTCCACACCCTACTCTTGAGATTCTCCCGGATCTGGGCTGGATTCTGGCTGCCTTTTGGGCTGGAGCATCTAGTGGTTTGAGGCCTGGCGCTTCCCGTGGTTTGAGGCCTGGCCTTCTCCATCCCCTGCTTTTGATATTGTCCTCCATGATGGCTGCATTTTGGATGACTTCTATGCTGCAGCTTCTCGTGGTTTGAGGCCTGGCTTTCTCCACCCCCTGCTCTTGATATTCTCCTGGATGTGGTCTGGATTTTGGATACATTACGGGCTGGAGCTTCTCGTGGTTTGAAGCCTGGCTTTCTCCACCCCCTGCTCTTTATATTCTACCCATGTTGGCTGGATTTTGGCTGCATTTTGAGCTGGAGCTTCTCCTGGTTTGAGGGCTTTCTTTCTCCACCCCCTTCTCTTCATATTCTCCTGGATGTGGGCTGGATTTTGGCTGCCTTTTGGGGTGGAGCTTCCCGTGGTTTTGGGCCTGGCTTTCTCCACCCCCTGCTCTTGATATTCTCCTGGATGTCAGCTGGAGTTTGGCAGCCTTTTGGGCTGGAGATTCTCGTGGTTTGAGGCCTGGCTTCCTCCACACCCTGCTCTTGATATTCTCCTGGATGTGGGCTGGAGTTTGGCTGAATTTTTCGCTGGAGCCTCTCGTGGTTTGAGGCCTGGCTTTCTCCACCCCCTGCTCTTGATATTCTCCTGGATGTGGGCTGGGTTTTGGCTTCCTTTCGGAATGGATCTTCTCATAGTTTTAGGCCTGGCTTGCTCCACCCCCTGCTCTTGATTTTCTCCTGGATGTGGGCTGGGTTTTGGCTTCCTTTCGGAATGGATTTTCTCATAGTTTTAGGCCTGGCTTGCTCCACCCCCTGCTCTTGATATTCTCCTGGATGTGGGCTGGATTTTGGCTGCATTTCGCGCTGGAGCTTCTCGTGGTTTGAGGCTTGGCTTTCTCCATGCCCTGCTCTTGATATTCTCCTGGATGTGGGCTGGAGTTTGGCTGCATTTCAGGCTGGAGCTTCTCGTGGTTTGAGGCCTAGCTTTCTCCAAACACTGCTCTTCATATTCTGCTGGATGTGGGCTCTGTTTTGGCTGCATTTTGGGCTGGAGCTTCTCGTGGTTTGAGGCCTGGTTTAGTCGGCCCCCTGCTCTTGATGTTCTCCTCCATGTGGGCTGGACTTTGGCTGCCTTTTGGGTTGGAGCTTCTCGTGGTTTGAGGCCTGGCTTTCTCCACCCACTGCTATTGATATTCTCCTGGATGTGGGCTGGATTTTGGCTGCATTTCGGGCTGGAGGTTCTTGTGGTTTGAGGCCTGGCGTTTCTCGTGGTTTGAGGCCTGGATTTCTCCACCCCCTGCTCTTGATATTCTCCTGGATGTGGGCTGGATTTTGGCTACATTTAGGGCTGGAGCGTCTCGTGATTTGAGGCCTGGCTTTCTCCACCCGCTGCTCTTGATATTCTCCTGGATGTGGGCTGGATTTTGGCTGCTTTTCGCGCTGGAGCTTCTCCTGGTTTGAGGCCTGGCTTTCTCCACCCACTTTCTCTTGATATTCTCCTGGATATGGGCTGGATTTTGGCAGCGGTTAGCGCTGGAGCTTTTCGTGGTTTGAGGCCTAGTTTTCTCCCCGCCCTGCTCTTGATATTCTCCTGGATGTGGGCTGGATTTTGGCTGCATTTTGAGCTGGAGCATCTCGTGGTTGGAGGCCTGGCTTTCTCCACCCCCTACTATTGATATTCTCTTGGATGTGGGCTGGATTTTGGCTGCATTTTTGGCTGGAGCATCTAGTGGTTTGAGGCCTGGCTTGCTCCAACCCCTGCTCTTGATATTCTCCCGGATGTGGGCTGGATTTTGGCTGCCTTTTGGGCTGGAGCTTCTCGTGGTTTGAGGCCTGGCTTTCTCCAACCCCTGCTATTGAGATTCTCCTGGATCTGGGCTGGATTTTGGCTGCATTTCGTGCTGGAGCTTCTTGTGGTTTGAGGCCTGGCGATTCTCGTGGTTTGAGGCCTGGCTTTCTCCACCCCCTGCTCTTGATATTCTCCTCCATGTTGGCTGCATTTTGGATGAATTTTATGCTGCAGATTCTCGTGGTTTGAGGCATGGCTTGCTCCACACCCTGCTCTTGATATTCTCCTGGATGTGGGCTGGATTTTGGCTGCCTTTTGGGCTGGAGTGTCTTGTGGATTGAGGCCTGGCTTTCTCCACCCCCTGCTCTTGATATTCTCCTGGATATCAGCTGGATTTTGGCTGCATTTCGGGCTGGAGATTCTCGTGGTTTGAGACCTGGTTTGCTCCAACTCCTGCTCTTGATATTCTCCTGGATGTGGGCTGGATTTTGGCTGCTTTTCGCGCTGGAGCTTCTCCTGGTTTGAGGCCTGTCTTTCTCCACCCCCTGCTCTTGATATTCTCCTGGATTTGGGCTGGATTATGGCTGCAGTTCGGGATGGAGCTTCTCGTGTTTAGAGGCCTGGCTTTCTCCACCCCCTCCTCTTGATATTCTCCTGGATTTGGGCCGGATTATGGCTTCAGTTTGGGATGGAGCTTCTTGTGTTTTGAGGCCTGGCTTTCTCCACCCCCTGCTCTTGATATTCTCCTGGATGTGGTCTGGATTTTGCCTGCCTTTCTGGACCCCCTGCTCTTGATATTCTCCTGGATGTGGTCTGGATTTTGCCTGCCTTTCGCGCTGGAGCTTCTCGTCGTTTGAGGCCTGGCTTGCTCCACCCCCTGGTCTTGATATTCTCCTGGATGTGGTCTGGATTTTAGCTGCATTTTGGGCTGCAGCTTCTTGTGGTTTGAGGCCTGGCTTGCTCCACCCCCTGGTCTTGATATTCTCCCGGATGTGGGCTGGGGTTTGGCTGACTTTCGAGCTGGAGCTTCTCGTGGTTTGAGGCCTGGCTTTCTCCACCCCCTGCTCTTGATATTCTCCTGGATGTGGGCTGCATTTTGGCTGCATTTTGACCTGGATCTTGTCGCGGTTTGAGGCCTGGCTTTCTCCACCCCCTGCTCTTGAGATTCTCCCGGATGTGGGCTGGATTTTGGCTGGCTTTTGGGCTGGAGCTTCTTGTGGTTTGAGGCCTGGCTTGCTCCACCCCCTGCCATTTATATTCTTCTGGATGTGGGCTGGATTTTGGCTGCCTTTTAGGCTGGAGCTTCTCGTGGTTTGGGGCCAGGCTTGCTCCAGCCCCTGCTCTTGCGATTCTCTCGGATATTTGCTGGATTTTGGCTAAATTTTGAGCTGGAGCTTCTCGTGTTTTGGGGCTTGGGTTTCTCCAAACCCTGCTCTTGAGATTCTCCCAGATGTGGCCTGCAGTTTGGTTGCATTTTGGGCTGGAGCTTCTCGTGGTTTGAGGCCTGGCTTGCTCCACCCCCTGCTCTTGATATTCTCCTGGATGTGGTCTGCATTTTGGCTGCATTTTGACCTGGAGCTTGTCGCGGTTTGAGGCCTGGCTTTCTCCACCCCCTGCTCTTGAGATTCTCCCGGATGTGGGCTGGATTTTGGCTGCCTTTTGGGCTGGAGCTTCTCGTGGTTTGAGGCCTGGATTGCTCCACGCCCTGCTCTTGATATTCTACTCAAGGTGGGCTGCATTTTGGCTGCCTTTTGGGCTTGAGCTTCTCGTGGTTTGAGGCCTGGCTTGCTCCTCGCCCTGCTCTTGATATTCTCCCGGACGTGGGCTGGATTTTGGCTGCATTTTGGGCTGGAGCTTCTCATGGTTTGTGGCCTGGCTTGCTCCACCCCCTGCCATTGATATTCTCCTGGATGTGGGCTGGATTTTGGCTGCAGTTTGGGCTGGAGCTTGTCGCGGTTTGAGGCCTGGCTTTCTCCACCCCCTGCCATTGATATTCTCCTGAATGTGGGCTGGATTTTGGCTGCAGTTTGGGCTGGAGCTTCTCGTGGTTTGAGGCCAGGCTTGCTCCAGCCTCTGCTCTTGCGATTCTCTCGGATATTTGCTGGATTTTGGCTGAATTTTGAGCTGGAGCTTCTCGTGTTTTGGGGCTTGGGTTTCTCCAAACCCTGCTCTTGAGATTCTCGCAGATGTGGCCTGCAGTTTGGTTGCATTTTGGGCCGGAGATTCTCGTGGTTTGAGGCCCGCCTTGTTCCACCCCCTGCTCTTGAAATTCTCCCGTATATGGGCTGTATATTGGCTGACTTTGGGATGGAGCGTCTCATAGGTTGAGGCCTGGCTTGCTCCACCCCCTGCTCTTGAGATTCTCCCGGATGTGGGCTGCATTTTAGCTGCATATTGGTCTGGAGCTTCTCATGGTTAGAGGCCTGGCTTGCTCCATGCTCTGCTCCTGACATTCTCCTCCATGTGGGCTGGCTTTTGGCTGCATTTTAGGCTGGAGCTTCTCGTATTTTCAGGCCTGGCATTCTCCACACCCTGCTCTTGATATTCTCCTGGATGTTTGCTGGATTTTGGCTAAATTTTGAGCTGGAGCTTCTCGTATTTTCAGGCCTGGCTTGCTCCAGCCACTGCTCTTGAGATTCTCCCGGATGTGGGCTGGATTTTGGCTGCCTTTTGGGCTGGAGCTTCTCGTGGTTTGAGGCCTGGCTTGCTCCACCCCCTGCTCTTGAGATTCTCCCAGATGTGGCCTGCAGTTTGGTTGCATTTTTGGGCTGGAGCTTCTCATAGTCTGAGGCCTGGCTTGTTCCACCCCCTGCTCTTGAAATTCTCCCGGATATAGGCTGTATATTGGCGGACTTTGGGCTGGAGCTTCTCATAGTCTGAGGCCTGGCTTGCTCCACCCCCTGCTCTTGATATTCTCTGAGATATTGGCTGCATTTTAGCTGCATTTTGGGCTGCAGCTTCTCGTGGTTTGAGGCCTGGCTTGCTCCACCCCCTGGTCTTGATATTCTCCCAGATGTGGGCTGGATTTTGGTTGCCTTTTGGGCTGGAGCTTCTCGTTGTTTGAGGCCTGGCTTGCTGAACCCCCTGCTCTTGATATTCTCCTGGATGTGGTCTGGATTTTGCCTGCCTTACTGGACCCCCTGCTCTTGATATTCTCCTGGATGTGGTCTGGATTTTGCCTGCCTTTCGCGCTGGAGCTTCTCGTGTTTTGAGGCCTGGCTTGCTCCACCCCCTGGTCTTGATATTCTCCTGGATGTGGTCTGGATTTTAGCTGCATTTTGGGCTGCAGCTTCTCGTGGTTTGAGGCCTGGCTTGCTCCACCCCCTGCTCTTGATATTCTCCCGGATGTGGGCTGGGTTTTGGCTGACTTTTGGGCTGGAGCTTCTCGTGTTTTGGGGCCTGGGTTTCTCCTCCCCCTGCTCTTCATATTCTCCTGGATGAGGGCTGGATTTTGGCTGCCTTTTGGGCTGGAGCTTCTCGTGGTTTGAGGCCTGGCTTGCTCCAGCCCCTGCTCTTGAGATTCTCCCGGAGGTGTGCTGGATTTTGGCTGCATTTTGGGCTGGAGCTTCTCGTGGTTTGAGGCCTGGCTTGCTCCACCCCCTGCTCTTGAGATTCTCCCGGATATGGTCTGGATTGTAGCTGCATTTTGCGCTGGAGCTTCTCATGGTTTGAGGCCTGGCTTGCTCCACCCCCTGCTCTTGATATTCTCCTGGATGTGGGCTGGATTTTGGCTGCCTTTTGGGCTGGAGCTTCTCATGGTGTGAGGCCTGGATTGCTCCACCCCCTGCCATTGATATTCTCCCAGATGTGGGCTGGATTTTGGCTGCCTTTTGGGCTGGAGCTTCTCATGGTTTGAGGCCTGGCTTGCTCCACCCCCTGCCATTGATATTCTCTGAGATATTGGCTGCATTTTGGCTGCCTTTTGGGCTGCGGCTTCTCGTGGTTTGAGGCCTGGCTTGCTCCACACCCTGCTCTTGAGATTCTCCCGGATGTGGGCTGCATTTTGGCTGCATTTCGGGTTGGAGCTTCTCGTGGTTTGAGGCCTGGATTGCTCCACGCCCTGCTCTTGATATTCTACTCAACGTGGGCTGCATTTTGGCTGCCTTTTGGGCTTGAGCTTCTCGTGGTTTGAGGCCTGGGTTGCTCCTCGCCCTGCTCTTGATATTCTCCCGGACGTGGGCTGGATTTTGGCTGCATTTTGGGCTGGAGCTTCTCATGGTTTGAGGCCTGGCTTGCTCCACCCCCTGCCATTGATATTCTCTGAGATATTGGCTGCATTTTGGCTGCCTTTTGGGCTGCGGCTTCTCGTGGTTTGAGGCCTGGCTTGCTCCTCGCCCTGCTCTTGATATTCTCCTGGATGTGGGCTGGATTTTGGCTGCAGTTTGGGCTGCGGCTTCTCATGGTGTGAGGCCTGGCTTGCTCCACCCACTGCTCTTGATATTCTCCGAGATATTGGCTGCATTTTGGCTGCCTTTTGGGCTGCGGCTTCTCGTGGTTTGAGGCCTGGCTTGCTCCACACCCTGCTCTTGAGATTCTCCCGGATGTGGGCTGCATTTTGGCTGCCTTTTGGGCTTGAGCTTCTCGTGGTTTGAGGCCTGGCTTGCTCCTCGCCCTGCTCTTGATATTCTCCCGGACGTGGCCTGGATTTTGGCTGCATTTTGGGCTGGAGCTTCTCATGGTTTGAGGCCTGGCTTGCTCCACCCCCTGCCATTGATATTCTCCTGGATGTGGGCTGGATTTTGGCTGCAGTTTGGGCTGGAGCTTGTCGCGGTTTGAGGCCTGGCTTTCTCCACCCCCTGCCATTGATATTCTCCTGGATGTGAGCTGGATTTTGGCTGCCTTTTGGGCTGGAGCTTCTCGTGGTTTGGGGCCAGGCTTGCTCCAGCCCCTGCTCTTGCGATTCTCTCGGATATTTGCTGGATTTTGGCTGAATTTTGAGCTGGAGCTTCTCGTGTTTTGGGGCTTGGGTTTCTCCAAACCCTGCTCTTGAGATTCTCCCAGATGTGGCCTGCAGTTTGGTTGCATTTTGGGCCGGAGATTCTCGTGGTTTGAGGCCTGCCTTGTTCCACCCCCTGCTCTTGAAATTCTCCCGTATATGGGCTGTATATTGGCTGACTTTGGGATGGAGGGTCTCATAGTTTGAGGCCTGGCTTGCTCCACCCCCTGCTCTTGAGATTCTCCCGGATGTGGGCTGCATTTTAGCTGCATATTGGTCTGGAGCTTCTCATGGTTAGAGGCCTGGCTTGCTCCAGCCACTGCTCTTGAGATTCTCCCGGATGTGGGCTGGATTTTGGCCGCCTTTTGGGCTGCAGCTTCTCGCGGTTTGAGGCCTGGCTTGCTCCACCCCCTGCTCTTGAGATTCTCCCAGATGTGGCCTGCAGTTTGGTTGCATTTTTGGGCTGGAGCTTCTCATAGTCTGAGGCCTGGCTTGCTCCACCCCCTGGTCTTGATATTCTCCCGGAGGTGGGCTGGGTTTTGGCTGCCTTTTGGGCTGGAGATTCTCTTCTTTTGGGGACTGGGATTCTCCTCCACCTGCTCTTCATATTCTCCTGGATGAGGGCTGGATTTTGGCTGTCTTTTGGGCTGGAGCTTCTCGTATTTTGAGGCCTGGCTTGCTCCACTCCCTGCTCTTGAGATTCTCCCAGATGTGGGCTGGATTTTGGTTGCCTTTTGGGCTGGAGCTTCTCGTTGTTTGAGGCCTGGCTTGCTGGACCCCCTGCTCTTGATATTCTCCTGGATGTGGTCTGGATTTTGCCTGCCTTTCGCGCTGGATCTTCTCGTGGTTTGAGGCCTGGCTTGCTCCACCCCTTGGTCTTGATATTCTCCCGGATGTGGGCTGGGTTTTGGCTGAATTTTGGGCTGGAGCTTCTCGTGTTTTGGGGCCTGGGTTTCTCCTCCCCCTGCTCTTGAGATTCTCCGTGATATTGGCTGCATTTTGGCTGCCTTTTGGGCTGGAGCTTCTCATGGTTTGAGGCCTGGCATTCCCCATGCCCTGCTCTTGAGATTCTCCTGGATGTGTGCTGGATTTTGGCTGCCTTTTGGGCCGGAGCTTCTCGTGGTTTGAGGCCTGGCTTGCTCCACCCCCTGCTCTTGAGATTCTCCCTGATATGGTCTGGATTGTAGCTGCATTTTGCGCTGGAGCTTCTCATGGTGTGAGGCCTGGATTGCTCCACCCCCTGCCATTGATATTCTCCCAGATGTGGGCTGGATTTTGGCTGCCTTTTGGGCTGGAGCTTCTCGTGGTTTGAGGCCTGGCTTGCTCCACCCCCTGGTCTTGATATTCTCCCGGATGTGGGCTGGGTTTTGGCTGACTTTCGAGCTGGAGCTTCTCGTGGTTTGAGGCCTGCCTTGCCTCACCCCCTGCTCTTCAAATTCTCCTCGAGTTGGGCTGGATTCTGGCTGCATTTTGAGCTGGAGCATCTCGTGGTTGGAGGCCTGGCTTTCTCCACCCCCTACTCTTGATATTCTCCTGGAGGTGGGCTGCATTTTGGCTGCATTTCTGGCTGGAGCTTCTTGTGGTTTGAGGCCTGGCATGCTCCACCCCCTGCTCTTGAGATTCTACCGAATGTGGGCTGGATTTTGGCTGCATTTTGGGCTGGAGCTTCTCGTGGTTTGAGGCCTGGCTTTCTCCACCCCCTGCTCTTGATATTCTCCTGGATGTGGGCTGCATTTTGGTTGCATTTTTGGGCTGGAGCTTCTCGTGGTTTGAGGCCTGGCTTGCTCCACCCCCTGCCATTTATATTCTTCTGGATGTGGGCTGGATTTTGGCTGCCTTTTAGGCTGGAGCTTCTCGTGGTTTGGGGCCAGGCTTGCTCCAGCCCCTGCTCTTGCGATTCTCTCGGATATTTGCTGGATTTTGGCTAAATTTTGAGCTGGAGCTTCTCGTGTTTTGGGGCTTGGGTTTCTCCAAACCCTGCTCTTGAGATTCTCCCAGATGTGGCCTGCAGTTTGGTTGCATTTTGGGCTGGAGCTTCTCGTGGTTTGAGGCCTGGCTTGCTCCACCCCCTGCTCTTGATATTCTCCTGGATGTGGTCTGCATTTTGGCTGCATTTTGACCTGGAGCTTGTCGCGGTTTGAGGCCTGGCTTTCTCCACCCCCTGCTCTTGAGATTCTCCCGGATGTGGGCTGGATTTTGGCTGCCTTTTGGGCTTGAGCTTCTCGTGGTTTGAGGCCTGGATTGCTCCACGCCCTGCTCTTGATATTCTACTCAAGGTGGGCTGCATTTTGGCTGCCTTTTGGGCTTGAGCTTCTCGTGGTTTGAGGCCTGGCTTGCTCCTCGCCCTGCTCTTGATATTCTCCTGGATGTGGGCTGGATTTTGGCTGCAGTTTGGGCTGGAGCTTGTCGCGGTTTGAGGCCTGGCTTTCTCCACCCCCTGCCATTGATATTCTCCTGAATGTGGGCTGGATTTTGGCTGCAGTTTGGGCTGGAGCTTCTCGTGGTTTGAGGCCAGGCTTGCTCCAGCCTCTGCTCTTGCGATTCTCTCGGATATTTGCTGGATTTTGGCTGAATTTTGAGCTGGAGCTTCTCGTGTTTTGGGGCTTGGGTTTCTCCAAACCCTGCTCTTGAGATTCTCCCAGATGTGGCCTGCAGTTTGGTTGCATTTTGGGCCGGAGATTCTCGTGGTTTGAGGCCCGCCTTGTTCCACCCCCTGCTCTTGAAATTCTCCCGTATATGGGCTGTATATTGGCTGACTTTGGGATGGAGCGTCTCATAGGTTGAGGCCTGGCTTGCTCCACCCCCTGCTCTTGAGATTCTCCCGGATGTGGGCTGCATTTTAGCTGCATAATGGTCTGGAGCTTCTCATGGTTAGAGGCCTGGCTTGCTCCATGCTCTGCTCCTGACATTCTCCTCCATGTGGGCTGGCTTTTGGCTGCATTTTAGGCTGGAGCTTCTCGTATTTTCAGGCCTGGCATTCTCCACACCCTGCTCTTGATATTCTCCTGGATGTTTGCTGGATTTTGGCTAAATTTTGAGCTGGAGCTTCTCGTATTTTCAGGCCTGGCTTGCTCCAGCCACTGCTCTTGAGATTCTCCCGGATGTGGGCTGGATTTTGGCTGCCTTTTGGGCTGGAGCTTCTCGTGGTTTGAGGCCTGGCTTGCTCCACCCCCTGCTCTTGAAATTCTCCCGGATATAGGCTGTATATTGGCGGACTTTGGGCTGGAGCTTCTCATAGTCTGAGGCCTGGCTTGCTCCACCCCCTGCTCTTGATATTCTCTGAGATATTGGCTGCATTTTAGCTGCCTTTTGGGCTGCAGCTTCTCGTGGTTTGAGGCCTGGCTTGCTCCACCCCCTGGTCTTGATATTCTCCCAGATGTGGGCTGGATTTTGGTTGCCTTTTGGGCTGGAGCTTCTCGTTGTTTGAGGCCTGGCTTGCTGGACCCCCTGCTCTTGATATTCTCCTGGATGTGGTCTGGATTTTGCCTGCCTTTCTGGACCCCCTGCTCTTGATATTCTCCTGGATGTGGTCTGGATTTTGCCTGCCTTTCGCGCTGGAGCTTCTCGTGTTTTGAGGCCTGGCTTGCTCCACCCCCTGGTCTTGATATTCTCCTGGATGTGGTCTGGATTTTAGCTGCATTTTGGGCTGCAGCTTCTCGTGGTTTGAGGCCTGGCTTGCTCCACCCCCTGCTCTTGATATTCTCCCGGATGTGGGCTGGGTTTTGGCTGACTTTTGGGCTGGAGCTTCTCGTGTTTTGGGGCCTGGGTTTCTCCTCCCCCTGCTCTTCATATTCTCCTGGATGAGGGCTGGATTTTGGCTGCCTTTTGGGCTGGAGCTTCTCGTGGTTTGAGGCCTGGCTTGCTCCAGCCCCTGCTCTTGAGATTCTCCCGGAGGTGTGCTGGATTTTGGCTGCATTTTGGGCTGGAGCTTCTCGTGGTTTGAGGCCTGGCTTGCTCCACCCCCTGCTCTTGAGATTCTCCCGGATATGGTCTGGATTGTAGCTGCATTTTGCGCTGGAGCTTCTCATGGTTTGAGGCCTGGCTTGCTCCACCCCCTGCTCTTGATATTCTCCTGGATGTGGGCTGGATTTTGGCTGCCTTTTGGGCTGGAGCTTCTCGTGGTTTGAGGCCTGGATTGCTCCACGCCCTGCTCTTGATATTCTACTCAACGTGGGCTGCATTTTGGCTGCCTTTTGGGCTTGAGCTTCTCGTGGTTTGAGGCCTGGCTTCCTCCTCGCCCTGCTCTTGATATTCTCCCGGACGTGGGCTGGATTTTGGCTGCATTTTGGGCTGGAGCTTCTCATGGTTTGAGGCCTGGCTTGCTCCACCCCCTGCCATTGATATTCTCCGAGATATTGGCTGCATTTTGGCTGCCTTTTGGGCTGCGGCTTCTCGTGGTTTGAGGCCTGGCTTGCTCCTCGCCCTGCTCTTGATATTCTCCTGGATGTGGGCTGGATTTTGGCTGCAGTTTGGGCTGCGGCTTCTCATGGTGTGAGGCCTGGCTTGCTCCACCCACTGCTCTTGATATTTTCCTGGATGTGGGCTGCATTTTGGCTGCATTTTGGGCTGCGGCTTCTCGTGGTTTGAGGCCTGGCTTGCTCCACACCCTGCTCTTGAGATTCTCCCGGATGTGGGCTGCATTTTGGCTGCCTTTTGGGCTTGAGCTTCTCGTGGTTTGAGGCCTGGCTTGCTCCTCGCCCTGCTCTTGATATTCTCCCGGACGTGGGCTGGATTTTGGCTGCATTTTGGGCTGGAGCTTCTCATGGTTTGAGGCCTGGCTTGCTCCACCCCCTGCCATTGATATTCTCCTGGATGTGGGCTGGATTTTGGCTGCAGTTTGGGCTGGAGCTTGTCGCGGTTTGAGGCCTGGCTTTCTCCACCCCCTGCCATTGATATTCTCCTGGATGTGAGCTGGATTTTGGCTGCCTTTTGGGCTGGAGCTTCTCGTGGTTTGGGGCCAGGCTTGCTCCAGCCCCTGCTCTTGCGATTCTCTCGGATATTTGCTGGATTTTGGCTGAATTTTGAGCTGGAGCTTCTCGTGTTTTGGGGCTTGGGTTTCTCCAAACCCTGCTCTTGAGATTCTCCCAGATGTGGCCTGCAGTTTGGTTGCATTTTGGGCCGGAGATTCTCGTGGTTTGAGGCCTGCCTTGTTCCACCCCCTGCTCTTGAAATTCTCCCGTATATGGGCTGTATATTGGCTGACTTTGGGATGGAGCGTCTCATAGTTTGAGGCCTGGCTTGCTCCACCCCCTGCTCTTGAGATTCTCCTCCATGTTGGCTGCATTTTAGCTGCATATTGGTCTGGAGCTTCTCATGGTTAGAGGCCTGGCTTGCTCCAGCCACTGCTCTTGAGATTCTCCCGGATGTGGGCTGGATTTTGGCCGCCTTTTGGGCTGCAGCTTCTCGCGGTTTGAGGCCTGGCTTGCTCCACCCCCTGCTCTTGAGATTCTCCCAGATGTGGCCTGCAGTTTGGTTGCATTTTTGGGCTGGAGCTTCTCATAGTCTGAGGCCTGGCTTGCTCCACCCCCTGCTCTTGATATTCTCTGAGATATTGGCTGCATTTTGGCTGCCTTTTGGGCTGGAGCTTCTCGTGGTTTGAGGCCTGGCTTGCTCCACCCCCTGGTCTTGATATTCTCCCGGAGGTGGGCTGGGTTTTGGCTGCCTTTTGGGCTGGAGATTCTCTTGTTTTGGGGACTGGGATTCTCCTCCACCTGCTCTTCATATTCTCCTGGATGAGGGCTGGATTTTGGCTGTCTTTTGGGCTGGAGCTTCTCGTATTTTGAGGCCTGGCTTGCTCCACTCCCTGCTCTTGAGATTCTCCCAGATGTGGGCTGGATTTTGGTTGCCTTTTGGGCTGGAGCTTCTCGTGGTTTGAGGCCTGGCTTGCTGGACCCCCTGCTCTTGATATTCTCCTGGATGTGGTCTGGATTTTGCCTGCCTTTCGCGCTGGATCTTCTCGTGGTTTGAGGCCTGGCTTGCTCCACCCCTTGGTCTTGATATTCTCCCGGATGTGGGCTGGGTTTTGGCTGAATTTTGGGCTGGAGCTTCTCGTGTTTTGGGGCCTGGGTTTCTCCTCCCCCTGCTCTTGAGATTCTCCGTGATATTGGCTGCATTTTGGCTGCCTTTTGGGCTGGAGCTTCTCATGGTTTGAGGCCTGGCATTCCCCATGCCCTGCTCTTGAGATTCTCCTGGATGTGTGCTGGATTTTGGCTGCCTTTTGGGCCGGAGCTTCTCGTGGTTTGAGGCCTGGCTTGCTCCACCCCCTGCTCTTGAGATTCTCCCTGATATGGTCTGGATTGTAGCTGCATTTTGCGCTGGAGCTTCTCATGGTGTGAGGCCTGGATTGCTCCACCCCCTGCCATTGATATTCTCCCAGATGTGGGCTGGATTTTGGCTGCCTTTTGGGCTGGAGCTTCTCGTGGTTTGAGGCCTGGCTTGCTCCACCCACTGCTCTTGATATTCTCCGAGATATTGGCTGCATTTTGGCTGCCTTTTGGGCTGCGGCTTCTCATGGTGTGAGGCCTGGCTTGCTCCACCCCCTGCTCTTGAGATTCTCCCGGATGTGGGCTGGATTTTGGCTGCATTTTGGGCTGGATCTTCTCATGGGTTTTGGCCAGGCTTGCTCCACCCCCTGCCATTGATATTCTCCTGAATGTGGGCTGGATTTTGGCTGCATTTTGGGCTGGAGATTCTAGTGGTTTGAGGCCTGGCTTGCTCCACTCCCTGCTCTTGATATTCTCCCAGATGTGGGCTGGATTTTGGTTGCCTTTTGGGCTGGAGCTTCTCGTTGTTTGAGGCCTGGCTTGCTGGACCCCCTGCTCTTGATATTCTCCTGGATGTGGTCTGGATTTTGCCTGCCTTTCGCGCTGGAGCTTCTCGTGGTTTGAGGCCTGGCTTACTCCACCCCCTGGTCTTGATATTCTCCCGGATGTGGGCTGGGTTTTGGCTGAATTTTGGGCTGGAGCTTCTCGTGTTTTGGGGCCTGGGTTTTTCCTCCCCCTGCTCTTGAGATTCTCCGTGATATTGGCTGCATTTTGGCTGCCTTTTGGGCTGGAGCTTCTCATGGTTTGAGGCCTGGCATTCCCCATGCCCTTCTCTTGAGATTCTCCTGGATGTGTGCTGGATTTTGGCTGCCTTTTGGGCCGGAGCTTCTCGTGGTTTGAGGCCTGGATTGCTCCACCCCCTGCCATTGATATTCTCCCAGATGTGGGCTGGATTTTGGCTGCCTTTTGGGCTGGAGCTTCTCGTGGTTTGAGGCCTGGCTTGCTCCACCCACTGCTCTTGATATTCTCCGAGATATTGGCTGCATTTTGGCTGCCTTTTGGGCTGCGGCTTCTCATGGTGTGAGGCCTGGATTGCTCCACCCAATGCCATTGATATTCTCCTGAATGTGGGCTGGATTTTGGCTGCCTTTTGGGCTGGAGCTTCTCGTGGTTTTTGGCCAGGCTTGCTCCAACCCTGCCATTGATATTCTCCTGAATGTGGGCTGGATTTTGGCTGCATTTTGGGTTGGAGCTACTCGTGGTTTGAGGCCTGGCTTTCTCCACCCCCTGCTCTTGATATTCTCCTGGATGAGGGCTGGATTTTGTCTGTCTTTTGGGCTGGAGATTCTCGTGGTTTGAGGCCTGGCATTCTCCACTCCCTGCTCTTGAGATTCTCCTCGAGTTGGGCTGGATTTTAGCTGCATTTAGTGCTGGAGCTTCTCGTGATTTGAGGCCTGGCTTTCTCCACCCCCTGCTCTTGAGATTCTCCCGGATGTGGGCTGCATTTTGGCTGCATTTTTGGGCTGGAGCTTCTCGTGGTTTCAGGCCTGCCTTGCTCCACCCCCTACTCTTTAGATTCTCCCGGATGTGGGCTGCATTTTGGATAAATTTTGAGCAGGAGTTTCTCGTATTTTGGGGCCTGGCTTGCTCCACGCCCTGCTATTGATATTCTACTCAACGTGGGCTGCATTTTGGCTGCCTTTTGGGCTGGAGCTTCTCGTGGTTTGAGGCCTGGCTTGCTCCTCGCCCTGCTCTTGATATTCTCCCGGACGTGGTCTGGATTTTGGCTGCATTTTGGGCTGGAGCTTCTCATGGTTTGAGGCCTGGCTTTCTCCACCCCCTGCCATTTATATTCTTCCTGATGTGGGCTGGATTTTGGCTGCATTTTGGGCTGGAGCTTCTCATGGTTTGAGGCCTGGCTTGCTCCACCCCCTGCCATTGATATTCTCCTGGATGTGGGCTGGATTTTGGCTGCATTTTGGGCTGGAGCTTGTCGCGGTTTGAGGCCTGGCTTTCTCCACCCCCTGCCATTGATATTCTCCTGGATGTGGGCTGGATTTTTACTGCCTTTTGGGCTGGAGCTTCTCGTGGTTTGGGGCCAGGCTTGCTCCAGCCCCTGCTCTTGCGATTCTCTCGGATATTTGCTGGATTTTGGCTAAATTTTGAGCTGGAGCTTCTCGTGTTTTGTGGCTTGGTTTTCTCCAAACCCTGCTCTTGAGATTCTCCCAGATGTGGCCTGCAGTTTGGTTGCATTTTGGGCCGGAGATTCTCGTGGTTTGAGGCCTGCCTTGTTCCACCCCCTGCTCTTGAAATTCTCCCGGATATGGGCTGTATAATGGCTGACTTTGAGATGGAGCGTCTCATAGTTTGAGGCCTGGCTTGCTCCACCCCCTGCTCTTGAGATTCTCCCGGATGTGGGCTGGATTTTGGTTGCATTTTTGGGCTGGAGCTTCTCGTGGTTTGAGGCCTGGCTTTCTCCACCCCCTGCTCTTGATATTCTCCCGGATGTGGGCTGCATTTTAGCTGCCTTTTGGGCTGGAGCTTCTTGTGGTTTGAGGCCTGGCTTGCTCCACGCCCTGCTCTTGATATTCTCCTGAATGTGGGCTGGATTTTGGCTGCATTTTCGGCTGGAGATTCTAGTGGTTTGAGGCCTAGCTTGCTCCACCCCCTGCTCTTGATATTCTCCGAGATATTGGCTGGATTTTGGATGCATTTTGGGTGGAGCTACTCGTGGTTTGAGGCCTGGCTTGCTCGACCCCTTGCTCGTGATATTCTCCTGGATGAGGGCTGGATTTTGTCTGTCTTTTGGGGTGGAGCTTCTCGTGGTTTGAGGCCTGGCATTCTCCACTCCCTGCTCTTGATATTCTCCTCGAGTTGGGCTGGATTTTAGCTGCATTTAGTGCTGGAGCTTCTCGTGATTTGAGGCATGGCTTTCTCCACACCCTGCTCTTGAGATTCTCCCGGATGTGGGCTGCATTTTGGCTGCATTTTTGGGCTGGAGCTTCTCGTGGTTTGAGGCCTGCCTTGCTCCACCCCCTACTCTTTAGATTCTCCCGGATGTGGGCTGCATTTTGGCTGCATTTTGAGCTGGAGCTTCTCGTATTTTGGGGCCTGGCTTGCTCCACCCCCTGCTCTTGATATTCTTCTCAATGTGGGCTGCATTTTGGCTGCCTTTTGGGCTGGAGCTTCTCGTGGTTTGAGGCCTGGCTTGCTCCACCCCCTTCTCTTGAGATTCTCCCGGATGTGGGCTGCATTTTGGCTGCATTTTTGGGCTGGAGCTTCTCGTGGTTTGAGGCCTGCCTTGCTCCACCCCCTACTCTTTACATTCTCCCGGATGTGGGCTGCATTTTGGCTGCATTTTTGGGCTGGAGCTTCTCGTGGTTTGAGGCCTGCCTTGCTCCACCCCCTACTCTTTAGATTCTCCCGGATGTGGGCTGCATTTTGGCTGCATTTTGAGCTGGAGCTTCTCGTATTTTGGGGCGTGGCTTGCTCCACCCCCTGCTCTTGATATTCTTCTCAATGTGGGCTGCATTTTGGCTGCCTTTTGGGCTGGAGCTTCTCGTGGTTTGAGGCCTGGCTTGCTCCACCCCCTTCTCTTGAGATTCTCCCGGATGTGGGCTGCATTTTGGCTGCATTTTTGGGCTGGAGCTTCTCGTGGTTTGAGGCCTGCCTTGCTCCACCCCCTACTCTTTACATTCTCCCGGATGTGGGCTGCATTTTGGCTGCATTTTTGGGCTGGAGCTTCTCGTGGTTTGAGGCCTGCCTTGCTCCACCCCCTACTCTTTACATTCTCCCGCATGTGGGCTGCATTTTGGATAAATTTTGAGCTGGAGCTTCTCGTATTTTGGGGCCTGGCTTGCTCCACCCCCTGCTCTTGATATTCTCCTCAATGTGGTCTGGATTTTGGCTGCCTTTTGAGCTGGAGCTTCTCGTGGTTTGAGGCCTGGATTTCTCCACCCCCTGCCATTGATATTCTCTGGGATGTGGGCTGGATTTTGGCTGCCTTTTGGGCTGGAGCTTCTCGTGGTTTGGGGCCAGGCTTGCTAAACCCCCTGCCATTGATATTCTCCGGGATGTGGGCTGGATTTTGGCTGCATTTTGGTTTGGAGCTTCTAGTGGTTTCAGGCCTGGTTTGCTCCACCTCCTGCTCTTGATAGTCTCCAGGATGTTTGCTGGATTTTGGCTGCATTTTGAGCTGGAGCTTCTCGTGGTTTGAGGCCTGGGTTTCTCCACCCCCTGCTCTTCATATTCTCCTGGATGAGGACTGGAGTTTGGCTGCATTTTGGGCTGGAGATTGTCGTGGTTTGAGGCCTGGCTTTCTCCACCCCCAGCCATTAATATTTTCCTGGATGTGGGCTGCGTTTTCGCTGTCTTTTAGGCTGGAGCTTGTCGCGGTTTGAGGCCTGGCATTCTCCACCCCCTGCTCTTGATATTCTCCCGGATGTGGGCTGCATTTTGGCTGCCTTTTGGGCTGGAGCTTGTCGAGGTTTGAGGCCTGGCTTGCTCCACCCACTGCTCTTGATATTCTCCGAGATATTGGCTGCATTTTTGCTGCCTTTTGGGCTGCAGCTTCTCGTGGTTTGAGGCCTGGCTTGCTCCACACCCTGCTCTTGATATTCTCCTGGAGGTGGGCTGGGTTTTGGCTGCCTTTTGGGCTGGAGCTTCTCGTGTTTTGGGGCCTGGCTTTCTCCACCCACTGCTCTTGATATTCTCCTGGATGAGGGCTGCGTTTTGGCTGTCTTTTGGGCTGGAGCTTCTCGTGGTTTGAGGCCTGGCATTCTCCACCCCCTGCTCTTGATATTCTCCCGGATGTGGGCTGCATTTTGGCTGCCTTTTGAGCTGGAACTTCTCGTGTTTTGAGGCCTGGCTTTCTCCACCCCCTGCTCCTTATATTCTCTTCCATGTGGTCTGGATTTTGTCTGCATTTCGGGCTGGAGCTTCCCATGGTTTGAGGCCTGGCTTTCTCCACCCCCTGCTCTTGATATTCTCCTGGATGTGGGCTGGGTTTTGGCTTCCTTTCGGAATGGATTTTCTCATAGTTTTAGGCCTGGCTTGCTCCACCCCCTGCTCTTGATATTCTCCTGGATGTGGGCTGGATTTTGGCTGCATTTCGCGCTGGAGCTTCTCGTGGTTTGAGGCTTGGCTTTCTCCACGCCCTGCTCTTGATATTCTCCTGGATGTGGGCTGGAGTTTGGCTGCATTTCAGGCTGGAGCTTCTCGTGGTTTGAGGCCTAGCTTTCTCCAAACACTGCTCTTCATATTCTGCTGGATGTGGGCTCTGTTTTGGCTGCATTTTGGGCTGGAGCTTCTTGTGGTTTAAGGCCTGGCGCTTCTCGTGGTTTGAGGCCTGGATTTCTCCACCCCCTGCTCTTGATATTCTCCTGGATGTGGGCTGGATTTTGGCTACATTTAGGGCTGGAGCGTCTCGTGATTTGAGGCCTGGCTTTCTCCACCCGCTGCTCTTGATATTCTCCTGGATGTGGGCTGGATTTTGGCTGCTTTTCGCGCTGGAGCTTCTCCTGGTTTGAGGCCTGGCTTTCTCCACCCACTTTCTCTTGATATTCTCCTGGATATGGGCTGGATTTTGGCAGCGGTTAGCGCTGGAGCTTTTCGTGGTTTGAGGCCTAGCTTTCTCCACGCCCTGCTCTTGATATTCTCCTGGATGTGGGCTGGATTTTGGCTGCATTTTGAGCTGGAGCTTCTCGTGGTTGGAGGCCTGTCTTTCTCCACCCCCTCCTCTTGAGATTCTCCTCTATGTGGGCTGGATTCTGGCTGCATTTTGAGCTGGAGCATCTCGTGGTTGGAGGCCTGGCTTTCTCCACCCCCTACTCTTGATATTCTCTTGGATGTGGGCTGGATTTTGGCTGCATTTTTGGCTGGAGCATCTAGTGGTTTGAGGCCTGGCTTGCTCCAACCCCTGCTCTTGATATTCTCCCGGATGTGACCTGGATTTTGGCTGCCTTTTGGGCTGGAGCTTCTCGTGGTTTGAGGCCTGGCTTTCTCCAACCCCTGCTATTGAGATTCTCCTGGATCGGGGCTGGATTTTGGCTGCATTTCTGGCTGGAGCTTCTTGTGGTTTGAGGCCTGGCGATTCTCGTGGTTTGAGGCCTGGCTTTCTCCACCCCCTGCTCTTGATATTCTCCTCCATGTTGGCTGCATTTTGGATGACTTTTATGCTGCAGATTCTCGTGGTTTGAGGCATGGCTTGCTCCACACCCTGCTCTTGATATTCTCCTGGATGTGGGCTGGATTTTGGCTGCCTTTTGGGCTGGAGTGTCTTGTGGATTGAGGCCTGGCTTTCTCCACCCCCTGCTCTTGATATTCTCCTGGATATCAGCTGGATTTTGGCTGCATTTCGGGCTGGAGATTCTCGTGGTTTGAGGCATGGCTTGCTCCACACCCTGCTCTTGAGATTCTCCTGGATGTGGGCTGGATTTTGGCTGCAGTTCGGGCTGGAGCCTCTCGTGGTTTGAGGCCTGGCTTTCTCCACCCCCTGCTCTTGATATTCTCCTGGATGTGGGCTGGGTTTTGGCTTCCTTTCGGAATGGATCTTCTCATAGTTTGAGGCTTGGCTTTCTCCACGCCCTGCTCTTGATATTCTCCTGGATGTGGGCTGGAGTTTGGCTGCATTTCAGGCTGGAGCTTCTCGTGGTTTGAGGCCTAGCTTTCTCCAAACCCTGCTCTTCATATTCTGCTGGATGTGGGCTCTGTTTTGGCTGCATTTCGGGCTGGAGCTTCTTCTGGTTCGGGGCCTGGTTTGCTCCACACCCTGCTCTTGATATTCTCCCGTATGTGGGCTGGATTTTGGCTGCATTTTGGGCTGGATCTTCTCATGGTTTGAGGCCTGGCTTTCTCCACCCCGTGTTCTTCCTTTTCTCCTGGATGTGGGCTGGAACTTGGCTGCATTTCCGGCTGGAGCTTCTCATGCTTTGAGGCCTGGCTTGTTCCACCCCCTCCTCTTGATATACTCCTGGATGTGGGCTGCATTTTGGCTGCATTTCAGGCTGGAGCTTCTTGTGCTTTGAGGCCTGGCTTGCTCCACCCTCTGCTCCTGAGATTCTCCTGGATGTGGGCTGGATTTTGGCTGCCTTTTGGGCTGGAGCTTCTTGTGCTTTGAGGCCTGGCTTTCTCCACCCCCTGCTCTTGATATTCTCCTGGATGTGGGCTTGAGATTTTTTCTACAATTTGAGCTGGAGTTTCTCGTGGTTTGAGGCCTGGCTTTCTCCACCCCCTGCTCTTCCTTTTCTCATAGATGTGGGCTGGAGTTTGGCTACATTTCAGGCTAGAGCTTCTCATGCTTAGATGCCTGGCATTCTCCACCCCCTGCTCTTCATATTCTCCTGGATGTGGGCTGGAGTTTGGCTACAATTTGAGCTGGAGCTTCTCGTGGTTTGAGGCCTGGCTTGCTCCACCCCCTGCTCTTCATATTCTCCTCCATGTGCTCTGGAGTTTGGCTGAATTTTGAGCTGGAGCTTCTCGTGGTTTTGGGCCTGGTTTGCTCCACCCCCTGCTCTTGATATTCTCTTGGATTTGGGCTGGATTATGGCTGCAGTTCGGGATGGAGCTTCTCGTGGTTTGAGGCCTGGCTTTCTCCACCCCCTCCTCTTGATATTCTCCTGGATTTGGGCTGGATTATGGCTTCAGTTTGGGATGGAGCTTCTTGTGTTTTGAGGCCTGGCTTTCTCCACCCCCTGCTCTTGATATTCTCCTCTATGTGGTCTGGATTCTGGCTGCATTTTGAGCTGGAGCTTCTCGTGGTTTGAGGCCTGGCTTTCTCCACCCCCTACTCTTGATATTCTCTTGGATGTGGGCTGGATTTTGGCTGCCTTTTGGGCTGGAGTGTCTTGTGGTTTGAGGCCTGACGCTTCTCGTGGTTTGAGGTCTGGCTTTCTCCAACCCCTTCTCTTGATATTCTCCTCCATGTTGGCTGCATTTTGGATGACTTTTATGCTGCAGATTCTCGTGGTTTGAGGCCTGGCTTCCCCCACACCCTGCTCTTGAGATTCTCCTGGATGTGGGCTGGATTTTGGCTGCAGTTCGGGCTGGAGCCTCTCGTGGTTTGAGGCCTGGCTTTCTCCACCCCCTGCTCTTGATATTCTCCTGGATGTGGGCTGGGTTTTGGCTTCCTTTCGGAATGGATCTTCTCATAGTTTTAGGCCTGGCTTGCTCCACCCCCTGCTCTTGATATTCTCCTGGATGTGGGCTGGAGTTTGGCTGCATTTCAGGCTGGAGCTTCTCGTGGTTTGAGGCCTAGCTTTCTCCAAACCCTGCTCTTCATATTCTGCTGGATGTGGGCTCTGTTTTGGATGCATTTTGGGCTGGAGCTTCTTGTGGTTTGAGGCCTGGTTTACTCCGCCCCCTGCTCTTGATGTTCTCCTCCATGTGGGCTGGATTTTGGCTGCCTTTTGGGCTGGAGCTTCTCGTGGTTTGAGGCCTGGCTTGCTCCACCCCCTGCTATTGATATTCTCCTGGATGTGGGCTGGATTTTGGCTGCATTTCGGGCTGGAGCTTCTTGTGGTTTGAGGCCTGCCTTTCTCCACCCCCTGCTATTGATATTCTCCTGGATGTGGGCTGGATTTTGGCTGCATTTCGGGCTGGATCTTCTTGTGGTTTGAGGCCTGGCGCTTCTCGTGGTTTGAGGCCTGGCTTTCTCCACCCCCTGCTCTTGATATTCTCCTCCATGTTGGCTGCATTTTGGATGACTTTTATGCTGCAGATTCTCGTGGTTTGAGGCCTGGCTTGCTCCACCCCCTGCTCTTGATATTCTCCTGGATGTGGGCTGGATTTTGGCTGCCTTTTGGCTGGAGTGTCTTGTGGTTTGAGGCCTGGCTTTCTCCACTCCCTGCTCTTTATATTCTCCTGGATATCAGCTTGATTTTGGCTGCATTTCGGGCTGGAGCTTCTCGTGGTTTGAGGCCTGGCTTTCTCCACCCCCTCCTCTTGATATTCTCCTGGATTTGGGGCGGATTATGGCTTCAGTTTGGGATGGAGCTTCTTGTGTTTTGAGGCCTGGCTTTCTCCACCCCCTGCTCTTGATATTCTCCTCTATGTGGGCTGGATTCTGGCTGCATTTTGAGCTGGAGCTTCTCGTGGTTTGAGGCCTAGCTTTCTCCAAACCCTGCTCTTGATATTCTCCTGGATGTGGGCTGGATTTTGGCTGCCTTTTGGGCTGGAGTGTCTTGTGGTTTGAGGCCTGACGCTTCTCGTGGTTTGAGGTCTGGCTTTCTCCACCCCCTGCTCTTGATATTCTCCTCCATGTTGGCTGCATTTTGGATGACTTTTATGCTGCAGATTCTCGTGGTTTGAGGCCTGGCTTCCCCCACACCCTGCTCTTGAGATTCTCCTGGATGTGGGCTGGATTTTGGCTGCAGTTCGGGCTGGAGCCTCTCGTGGTTTGAGGCCTGGCTTTCTCCACCCCCTGCTCTTGATATTCTCCTGGATGTGGGCTGGGTTTTGGCTTCCTTTCGGAATGGATCTTCTCATAGTTTTAGGCCTGGCTTGCTCCACCCCCTGCTCTTGATATTCTCCTGGATGTGGGCTGGAGTTTGGCTGCATTTCAGGCTGGAGCTTCTCGTGGTTTGAGGCCTAGCTTTCTCCAAACCCTGCTCTTCATATTCTGCTGGATGTGGGCTCTGTTTTGGCTGAATTTTGAGCTGGAGCTTCTCGTGGTTTTGGGCCTGGTTTGCTCCACCCCCTGCTCTTGATATTCTCTTGGATTTGGGCTGGATTATGGCTGCAGTTCGGGATGGAGCTTCTCGTGGTTTGAGGCCTGGCTTTCTCCACCCCCTCCTCTTGATATTCTCCTGGATTTGGGCTGGATTATGGCTTCAGTTTGGGATGGAGCTTCTTGTGTTTTGAGGCCTGGCTTTCTCCACCCCCTGCTCTTGATATTCTCCTCTATGTGGTCTGGATTCTGGCTGCATTTTGAGCTGGAGCTTCTCGTGGTTTGAGGCCTGGCTTTCTCTACCCCCTACTCTTGATATTCTCTTGGATGTGGGCTGGATTTTGGCTGCCTTTTGGGTTGGAGTGTCTTGTGGTTTGAGGCCTGACGCTTCTCGTGGTTTGAGGTCTGGCTTTCTCCACCCCCTGCTCTTGATATTCTCCTCCATGTTGGCTGCATTTTGGATGACTTTTATGCTGCAGATTCTCGTGGTTTGAGGCCTGGCTTCCCCCACACCCTGCTCTTGAGATTCTCCTGGATGTGGGCTGGATTTTGGCTGCAGTTCGGGCTGGAGCCTCTCGTGGTTTGAGGCCTGGCTTTCTCCACCCCCTGCTCTTGATACACTCCTGGATGTGGCCTGGAGTTTGGCTTCCTTTCGGAATGGATCTTCTCATAGTTTTAGGCCTGGCTTGCTCCACCCCCTGCTCTTGATATTCTCCTGGATGTGGGCTGGAGTTTGGCTGCATTTCAGGCTGGAGCTTCTCGTGGTTTGAGGCCTAGCTTTCTCCAAACCCTGCTCTTCATATTCTGCTGGATGTGGGCTCTGTTTTGGCTGCATTTTGGGCTGGAGCTTCTTGTGGTTTGAGGCCTGGTTTACTCCGCCCCCTGCTCTTGATGTTCTCCTCCATGTGGGCTGGATTTTGGCTGCCTTTTGGGCTGGAGCTTCTCGTGGTTTGAGGCCTGGCTTGCTCCACCCCCTGCTATTGATATTCTCCTGGATGTGGGCTGGATTTTGGCTGCATTTCGGGCTGGAGCTTCTTGTGGTTTGAGGCCTGCCTTTCTCCACCCCCTGCTATTGATATTCTCCTGGATGTGGGCTGGATTTTGGCTGCATTTTGGGCTGGATCTTCTTGTGGTTTGAGGCCTGGCGCTTCTCGTGGTTTGAGGCCTGGCTTTCTCCACCCCCTGCTCTTGATATTCTCCTCCATGTTGGCTGCATTTTGGATGACATTTATGCTGCAGATTCTCGTGGTTTGAGGCCTGGCTTGCTCCACCCCCTGCTCTTGATATTCTCCTGGATGTGGGCTGGATTTTGGCTGCCTTTTGGCTGGAGTGTCTTGTGGTTTGAGGCCTGGCTTTCTCCACCCCGTGCTCTTTATATTCTCCTGGATATCAGCTTGATTTTGGCTGCATTTCGGGCTGGAGCTTCTCGTGGTTTGAGGCCTGGCTTTCTCCACCCCCTCCTCTTGATATTCTCCTGGATTTGGGGCGGATTATGGCTTCAGTTTGGGATGGAGCTTCTTGTGTTTTGAGGCCTGGCTTTCTCCACCCCCTGCTCTTGATATTCTCCTCTATGTGGGCTGGATTCTGGCTGCATTTTGAGCTGGAGCTTCTCGTGGTTTGAGGCCTAGCTTTCTCCAAACCCTGCTCTTGATATTCTCCTGGATGTGGGCTGGATTTTGGCTGCCTTTTGGGCTGGAGTGTCTTGTGGTTTGAGGCCTGACGCTTCTCGTGGTTTGAGGTCTGGCTTTCTCCACCCCCTGCTCTTGATATTCTCCTCCATGTTGGCTGCATTTTGGATGACTTTTATGCTGCAGATTCTCGTGGTTTGAGGCCTGGCTTCCCCCACACCCTGCTCTTGAGATTCTCCTGGATGTGGGCTGGATTTTGGCTGCAGTTCGGGCTGGAGCCTCTCGTGGTTTGAGGCCTGGCTTTCTCCACCCCCTGCTCTTGATATTCTCCTGGATGTGGGCTGGGTTTTGGCTTCCTTTCGGAATGGATCTTCTCATAGTTTTAGGCCTGGCTTGCTCCACCCCCTGCTCTTGATATTCTCCTGGATGTGGGCTGGAGTTTGGCTGCATTTCAGGCTGGAGCTTCTCGTGGTTTGAGGCCTAGCTTTCTCCAAACCCTGCTCTTCATATTCTGCTGGATGTGGGCTCTGTTTTGGCTGCATTTTGGGCTGGAGCTTCTTGTGGTTTGAGGCCTGGTTTACTCCGCCCCCTGCTCTTGATGTTCTCCTCCATGTGGGCTGGATTTTGGCTGCCTTTTGGGCTGGAGCTTCTCGTGGTTTGAGGCCTGGCTTGCTCCACCCCCTGCTATTGATATTCTCCTGGATGTGGGCTGGATTTTGGCTGCATTTCGGGCTGGAGCTTCTTGTGGTTTGAGGCCTGCCTTTCTCCACCCCCTGCTATTGATATTCTCCTGGATGTGGGCTGGATTTTGGCTGCATTTCGGGCTGGATCTTCTTGTGGTTTGAGGCCTGGCGCTTCTCGTGGTTTGAGGCCTGGCTTTCTCCACCCCCTGCTCTTGATATTCTCCTCCATGTTGGCTGCATTTTGGATGACTTTTATGCTGCAGATTCTCGTGGTTTGAGGCCTGGCTTGCTCCACCCCCTGCTCTTGATATTCTCCTGGATGTGGGCTGGATTTTGGCTGCCTTTTGGCTGGAGTGTCTTGTGGTTTGAGGCCTGGCTTTCTCCACTCCCTGCTCTTTATATTCTCCTGGATATCAGCTTGATTTTGGCTGCATTTCGGGCTGGAGCTTCTCGTGGTTTGAGGCCTGGCTTTCTCCACCCCCTGCTCTTGATATTCTCCTGGATGTGGGCTGGGTTTTGGCTTCCTTTCGGAATGGATCTTCTCATAGTTTTAGGCCTGGCTTGCTCCACCCCCTGCTCTTGATATTCTCCTGGATGTGGGCTGGATTTTGGCTACATTTCGGGCTGGAGATTCTCGTGGTTTGAGGCCTGGCGCTTCTCGTGGTTTGAGGCCTGGCTTTCTCCACCCCCTGCTCTTGATATTCTCCTCCATGTTGGCTGCATTTTGCCTACCTTTCGGGCTGGAGCTTCTCGTGATTTGAAGGCCTGGCTTTCTCCACCCGCTGCTCTTGATATTCTCCTAAATATGGGCTGGATTTTGGCTGTATTTCGCGCCTGAGCTTCTCGTGTTTTGAGGCCTGGCTTTCTCCACCCCCTGCTCTTGATATTCTCCCGCAGGTGGGCTGGAGTTTGGCTGCATTTTGAGCTGGAGCTTCTCGTGGTTTGGGGACTGGCTTTCTCCAACCCCTGCTCTTGATATTCTCCTGGATGTGGGCTGGATTTTGGCTGCAGTTCGGGCTGGAGCTTCTCGTGTTTTGAGGCCTGGTTTTCTCCACCCCCTGCTCTTCATATTCTCCTGGATGTGGGCTGGATTTTGGCTGCCTTTCGCGCTGGAGGTTCTCGTGGTTTGAGGCTTGGTTTTCTCCACCCCCTGCTCTTGAGATTCTCTCGGATGTGGGCTGGATTTTGGCTATGTTGTGACCTGGAGCTTCTCGTGGTTTGAGGCCTGGTTTGCTCCACCACCTGCTCTTGATATTCTCCTGGATGTCGGCTGGATTTTGGCTGCATTTCGGGCTGGAGCTTCTTCTGGTTCGGGGCCTGGTTTGCTCCACACCCTGCTCTTGATATTCTCCCGTATGTGGGCTGGATTTTGGCTGCATTTTGGGCTGGATCTTCTCATGGTTTGAGGCCTGGCTTTCTCCACCCCGTGTTCTTCCTTTTCTCCTGGATGTGGGCTGGAACTTGGCTGCATTTCCGGCTGGAGCTTCTCATGCTTTGAGGCCTGGCTTGCTCCACCCCCTCCTCTTGATATACTCCTGGATGTGGGCTGCATTTTGGCTGCATTTCAGGCTGGAGCTTCTTGTGCTTTGAGGCCTGGCTTGCTCCACCCTCTGCTCCTGAGATTCTCCTGGATGTGGGCTGGATTTTGGCTGCCTTTTGGGCTGGAGCTTCTTGTGCTTTGAGGCCTGGCTTTCTCCACCCCCTGCTCTTGATATTCTCCTGGATGTGGGCTTGAGATTTTTTCTACAATTTGAGCTGGAGCTTCTCGTGGTTTGAGGCCTAGCTTGCTCCACCCCCTGCTCTTCATATTCTCCTCCATGTGCTCTGGAGTTTGGCTGAATTTTGAGCTGGAGCTTCTCGTGGTTTTGGGCCTGGTTTGCTCCACCCCCTGCTCTTGATATTCTCTTGGATTTGGGCTGGATTATGGCTGCAGTTCGGGATGGAGCTTCTCATGGTTTGAGGCCTGGCTTTCTCCACCCCCTCCTCTTGATATTCTCCTGGATTTGGGCTGGATTATGGCTTCAGTTTGGGATGGAGCTTCTTGTGTTTTGAGGCCTGGCTTTCTCCACCCCCTGCTCTTGATATTCTCCTCTATGTGGTCTGGATTCTGGCTGCATTTTGAGCTGGAGCTTCTCGTGGTTTGAGGCCTGGCTTTCTCCACCCCCTACTCTTGATATTCTCTTGGATGTGGGCTGGATTTTGGCTGCCTTTTGGGCTGGCGCTTCTCGTGGTTTGAGGCCTGGCTTCCTCCACACCCTGCTCTTGATATTCTCCTGGATGTGGGCTGGATTTTGGCTGCCTTTTGGCTGGAGTGTCTTGTGGTTTGAGGCCTGGCTTTCTCCACTCCCTGCTCTTGATATTCTCCTGGATGTGGGCTGGGTTTTGGCTTCCTTTCGGAATGGATCTTCTCATAATTTTAGGCCTGGCTTGCTCCACCCCCTGCTCTTGATATTCTCCTGGATGTGGGCTGGGTTTTGGCTTCCTTTCGGAATGGATCTTCTCATAGTTTTAGGCCTGGCTTGCTCCACCCCCTGCTCTGGATATTCTCCTGGATGTGGGCTGGATCTTGGCTGCATTTCGCGCTGGAGCTTCTCGTGGTTTGAGGCTTGGCTTTCTCCACGCCCTGCTCTTGATATTCTCCTGGATGTGGGCTGGAGTTTGGCTGCATTTCAGGCTGGAGCTTCTCGTGGTTTGAGGCCTAGCTTTCTCTAAACCCTGCTCTTCATATTCTGCTGGATGTGGGCTCTGTTTTGGCTGCATTTTGGGCTGGAGCTTCTCGTGGTTTGAGGCCTGGTTTACTCGGCCCCCTGCTCTTGATGTTCTCCTCCATGTGGGCTGGATTTTGGCTGCCTTTTGGGCTGGAGCTTCTCGTGGTTTGAGGCCTGGCTTTCTCCACCCCCTGTTATTGATATTCTCCTGGATGTGGGCTGGATTTTGGCTGCATTTCGGGCTGGCGCTTCTCGTGGTTTGAGGCCTGGCGCTTCTCGTGGTTTGAGGCCTGGCGCTTCTCGTGGTTTGAGGCCTGGATTTCTCCACCCCCTGCTCTTGATATTCTCCTGGATGTGGGCTGGATTTTGGCTACATTTAGGGCTGGAGCTTCTCGTGATTTGAGGCCTGGTTTCTCCACCCGCTGCTCTCGATATTCTCCTGGATGTGGGCTGGATTTTGGCTGCTTTTCGCGCTGGAGCTTCTCCTGGTTTGAGGCCTGGCTTTCTCCACCCACTTTCTCTTGATATTCTCCTGGATATGGGCTGGATTTTGGCAGCGGTTAGCGCTGGAGCTTTTCGTGGTTTGAGGCCTAGCTTTCTCCACGCCCTGCTCTTGATATTCTCCTCGATGTTGGCTGCATTTTGGATGACTTTTATGCTGCAGATTCTCGTGGTTTGAGGCATGGCTTGCTCTACCCCCTGCTCTTGATATTCTCCTGGATGTGGGCTGGATTTTGGCTGCATTTTGAGCTGGAGCTTCTCGTGTTTGGAGGCCTGTCTTTCTCCACCCCCTGCTCTTGAGATTCTTCTCTATGTGGGCTGGATTCTGGCTGCATTTTGAGCTGGAGCATCTCGTGGTTGGAGGCCTGGCTTTCTCCACCCCCTACTCTTGATATTCTCTTGGATGTGGGCTGGATTTTGGCTGCATTTTTGGCTGGAGCATCTAGTGGTTTGAGGCCTGGCTTGCTCCCACCCCTGCTCTTGATATTCTCCCGGATGTGGGCTGGATTTTGGCTGCCTTTTGGGCTGCAGCTTCTCGTGGTTTGAGGCATGGCTTGCTCCACACCCTGCTCTTGATATTCTCTTGGATGTGGGCTGGATTTTGGCTGCATTTCGGGCTGGAGCTTCTCGTGGTTTGAGACCTGGTTTGCTCCAACCCCTGCTCTTGATATTCTCCTGGATGTGGGCTGGATTTTGGCTGCCTTTTGGGCTGGAGCTTCTCCTGGTTTGAGGCCTGGCTTTCTCCACCCCCTGCTCTTGATATTCTCCTCTATGTGGGCTGGATTCTGCTGCATTTTGAGCTGGAGCTTCTCGTGGTTTGAGGCCTACCTTTCTCCAAACCCTGCTCTTCATATTCTGCTGGATGTGGGCTCTGTTTTGGCTGCATTTTGGGCTGGAGATTCTCGTGGTTTGAGGCCTGGTTTCCTCCGCCCCCTGCTCTTGATATTCTCCTGGATGTGGGCTGGATTTTGGCTGCCTTTTGGGCTGGAGTGTCTTGTGGTTTGAGGCCCGGCGCTTCTCGTGGTTTGAGGCCTGGCTTTCTCCACCCCCTGCTCTTGATATTCTCCTCCATGTTGGCTGCATTTTGGATGACTTTTATGCTGCAGATTCTCGTGGTTTGAGGCCTGGCTTCCTCCACACCCTTCTCTTGATATTCTCCTGGATGTGGGCTGGATTTTGGCTGCCTTTGGCTGGAGCCTCTCGTGGTTTGAGGCCTGGCTTTCTCCACCCCGTGCTCTTGATATTCTCCTGGATGTGGGCTGGGTTTTGGCTTCCTTTCGGAATGGATCTTCTCATAGTTTTAGGCCTGGCTTGCTCCACCCCCTGCTCTTGATATTCTCCTGGATGTGGGCTGGATTTTGGCTACATTTCGTGCTGGAGCTTCTTGTGGTTTGAGGCCTGGCGCTTCTCGTGGTTTGAGGCCTGGCTTTCTCCACCCCCTGCTCTTGATATTCTCCTCCATGTTGGCTGCATTTTGGATGACTTTTATGCTGCAGATTCTCGTGGTTTGAGGCCTGGCTTCCTCCACACCCTGCTCTTGATATTCTCCTGGATGTGGGCTGGATTTTGGCTGCCTTTTGGCTGGAGTGTCTTGTGGTTTGAGGCCTGGCTTTCTCCACTCCCTGCTCTTTATATTCTCCTGGATATCAGCTTGATTTTGGCTGCATTTCGGGCTGGAGCTTCTTGTGGTTTGAGGCCTGGCTTTCTCCACCCCCTGCTCTTGATATTCTCCTGGATGTGGGCTGGGTTTTGGCTTCCTTTCGGAATGGATCTTCTCATAGTTTTAGGCCTGGCTTGCTCCACCCCCTGCTCTTGATATTCTCCTGGATGTTGGCTGGATTTTGGCTGCCTTTCGCGCTGGAGCTTCTCGTGGTTTAAGGCTTGGCTTTCTCCACCCCCTGCTTTTGATATTCTCCTGAATGTGGGCTGGATTTTGGCTACATTTCGGGCTTGTGCTTCTCGTGGTTTGAGGCCTGGCGCTTCTCGTGGTTTAAGGCCTGGCTTTCTCCACCCGCTGCTCTTGATATTCTCCTAAATATGGGCTGGATTTTGGCTGTATTTCGCGCCTGAGCTTCTCGTGGTTTGAGGCCAGGCTTGCTCCACGCTCTGCTCCTGAGATTCTCCTGGATGTGGGCTGCATTTTGGCTGCAGTTCGGGCTGGAGCTTCTCATGATTTGAGGCCTGGCTTTCTCCACCCCCTGCTCTTCATATTCTCCTGGATGTGGGCTGGATTTTGGCTGCCTTTCGCGCTGGAGCTTCTCTTGATTTGAGGCCTGGCTTTCTCCACCCCCTGCTCTTCATATTCTCCTGGATGTGGGCCAGAGTTTGGCTACAATTTGAGCTGGAGCTTCTTGTGGTTTGAGGCCTGGCTTTCTCCAAACCCTGCTCTTCATATTCTCCTCCATGTGCTCTGGAGTTTGGCTGAATTTTGAGCTGGAGCTTCTCGTGGTTTTGGGCCTGGCATTCTCCACCCCCTGCTTTTGATATTTTCCTGGATATGGGCTGGAGTTTGGCTGCATTTTGGGCTGGAGCTTCTCGTGGTTTGAGGCCTGGCTTTCTCCTCCCCTTGCTCTTGATATTCTCCTGGTTGTGGGCTGGATTTTGGCTGCATTTCGGGTTGGAGCTTCTCGTGGATTGGGGCCTGGCTTTCTCCACCCCCTGCTCTTCATATTCTCCTCCATGTGAGCTGGAGTTTGGCTGTATTTTGAGCTGGAGCTTCTCATGGTTTTGGGCCTGGCATTCTCCAAAACCTGCTCTTGATATTCTCCTGGATATGGGCTGCATTTTGGTGAATTTTCGGCTGGATCTTCTCGTGGTTTGAGGCCTGGCTTTCTCCAACCCCCTGCTCTTTATATTTTCCTGGATGTCTGCTGGATTTTGGCTGCATTTTGGGCTGGAGCTTCTCGTGGTTTGAGGCCTGGCTTTCTCCACCCCCTCCTCTTGATATTCTCCTGGATGTCGGCTGGATATTGGCTGCATTTTGATATGGATATTCTCGTGGATTGGGGCCTGGCTTTCTCCAACCCTTGCTCTTGATATTCTCCTGGATATGGGCTGGAGTTTGGCTGCCTTTTGGGCTGGAGCTTCTCATGCTTAGATGCCTGGCTTTCTCCACCCCCTTTCTCTTGATTTTCTCCTGGATACGGGCTTGATTTTGGCTGTGCTTCGAGCTGGAGCTTCTCTTGCTTTGAGGCCTGGCTTTCTCCACCCCCTGCTCTGGATATTCTCCTGGATGTGGGCTGGAGTTTGGCTGCCTTTTGGGCTGGAGCTTCTCGTGGTTTGAGGCCTGGCTTTCTCCACCCCCTGCTCTTGATATTCTCCTGGATGTGGGCTGGAGTTTGGCTACAATTTGAGCTGGAGCTTCTCGTGGTTTGAGGCCTGGATTTCTCCAAACCCTGCTCTTGATATTCTCCCGGATGTGCTCTGGAGTTTGGCTGAATTTTGAGCTGGAGCTTCTCGTGGTTTTGGGCCTGGCATTCTCCACCCCCTGCTTTTGATATTCTCCTGGATATGGGCTGGAGTTTGGCTGCATTTTGGGCTGGAGCTTCTCGTGGTTTGAGGCGTGGCTTTCTCCTCCCCTTGCTCTTGATATTCTTCTGGATGTGGGCTGGAGTTTGGCTACAATTTGAGCTGGAGCTTCTCGTGGTTTTGCACCTGGCATTCTCCACCCCCTGCTTTTGATATTTTCCTGGATATGGGCTGGAGTTTGGCTGCATTTTGGGCTGGAGCTTCTCGTGGTTTGAGGCGTGGCTTTCTCCTCCCCTTGCTCTTGATATTCTTCTGGATGTTGGCTGGATTTTGGCTGTATTTCGGTCTGGAGCTTCTCGTGGTTTGAGGCCTGGCTTTCTCCACCCGCTGCTCTTGATATTCTCCTGGTTGTGGGCTGGATTTTGGCTGCATTTCGGGTTGGAGCTTCTCGTGGATTGGGGCCTGGCTTTCTCCACCCCCTGCTCTTGATATTCTCCCGAAGGTGGGCTGGAGTTTGGCTGCAATTTTGTGCTGGAGCTTCTAATGGTTTTGGGCCTGGCATTCTCCAAACCCTGCTCTTGATATTCTCCTGGATATGAGCTGCATTTTGGTGAATTTTCAGCTGGATCTTCTCGTGGTTTGAGGCCTGGCTTTCTCCAACCCTTGCTCAAGATATTCTACTGCATGTGGGCTGGATTTTGGCTAGATTTCGGGCTTTTGCTTCTGGTGGTTTGAGGCCTGGCTTTCTCCAACCCCCTGCTCTTTATATTTTCCTGGATGTGGGCTGGATTTCGGCTGGATTTCGGGATTTTGCTTCTGGTGGTTTGAGGCCTGGCTTTCTCCAACCCCCTGCTCTTTATATTTTCCTGGATGTCGGCTGGATTTTGGCTGCATTTCGGGCTGGAGCTTGTCGTGGTTTGAGGCCTGGCTTTCTCCACCCCCTGCTCTTCATATTCTCCTGGATGTCGGCTGGATATTGGCTGCATTTCGGGCTGGATATTCTCGTGGATTGGGTCCTGGCTTTCTCCAACCCTTGCTTTTGATATTCTCCTTTATATGGGCTGGAGTTTGGCTGCCTTTTGGGCTGGAGCTTCTCATGCTTAGATGCCTGGCTTTCTCCACCCCCTTTCTCTTGATTTTCTCCTGGATACGGGCTTGATTTTGGCTGTGCTTCGAGCTGGAGCTTCTCTTGCTTTGAGGCCTGGCTTTCTCCACCCCCTGCTCTTGATATTCTCCTGGATGTGGGCTGGAGTTTGGCTACAATTTGAGCTGGAGCTTCTCGTGGTTTGAGGCCTGGCTTTCTCCAAACCCTGCTCTTCATATTCTCCTCCATGTGCTCTGGAGTTTGGCTGAATTTTGAGCTGGAGCTTCTCGTGGTTTTGGGCCTGGCATTCTCCACCCCCTGCTTTTGATATTCTCCTGGATATGGGCTGGAGTTTGGCTGCATTTTGGGCTGGAGCTTCTCGTGGTTTGAGGCCTGGCTTTCTCCTCCCCTTGCTCTTGATATTCTCCTGGTTGTGGGCTGGATTTTGGCTGCATTTCGGGTTGGAGCTTCTCGTGGATTGGGGCCTGGCTTTCTCCACCCCCTGCTCTTCATATTCTCCTCCATGTGAGCTGGAGTTTGGCTGTATTTTGAGCTGGAGCTTCTCATGGTTTTGGGCCTGGCATTCTCCAAAACCTGCTCTTGATATTCTCCTGGATATGGGCTGCATTTTGGTGAATTTTCGGCTGGATCTTCTCGTGGTTTGAGGCCTGGCTTTCTCCAACCCCCTGCTCTTTATATTTTCCTGGATGTCTGCTGGATTTTGGCTGCATTTTGGGCTGGAGCTTCTCGTGGTTTGAGGCCTGGCTTTCTCCACCCCCTCCTCTTGATATTCTCCTGGATGTCGGCTGGATATTGGCTGCATTTTGATATGGATATTCTCGTGGATTGGGGCCTGGCTTTCTCCAACCCTTGCTCTTGATATTCTCCTGGATATGGGCTGGAGTTTGGCTGCCTTTTGGGCTGGAGCTTCTCATGCTTAGATGCCTGGCTTTCTCCACCCCCTTTCTCTTGATTTTCTCCTGGATACGGGCTTGATTTTGGCTGTGCTTCGAGCTGGAGCTTCTCTTGCTTTGAGGCCTGGCTTTCTCCACCCCCTGCTCTGGATATTCTCCTGGATGTGGGCTGGAGTTTGGCTGCCTTTTGGGCTGGAGCTTCTCGTGGTTTGAGGCCTGGCTTTCTCCACCCCCTGCTCTTGATATTCTCCTGGATGTGGGCTGGAGTTTGGCTACAATTTGAGCTGGAGCTTCTCGTGGTTTGAGGCCTGGATTTCTCCAAACCCTGCTCTTGATATTCTCCCGGATGTGCTCTGGAGTTTGGCTGAATTTTGAGCTGGAGCTTCTCGTGGTTTTGGGCCTGGCATTCTCCACCCCCTGCTTTTGATATTCTCCTGGATATGGGCTGGAGTTTGGCTGCATTTTGGGCTGGAGCTTCTCGTGGTTTGAGGCGTGGCTTTCTCCTCCCCTTGCTCTTGATATTCTTCTGGATGTGGGCTGGAGTTTGGCTACAATTTGAGCTGGAGCTTCTCGTGGTTTTGCACCTGGCATTCTCCACCCCCTGCTTTTGATATTTTCCTGGATATGGGCTGGAGTTTGGCTGCATTTTGGGCTGGAGCTTCTCGTGGTTTGAGGCGTGGCTTTCTCCTCCCCTTGCTCTTGATATTCTTCTGGATGTTGGCTGGATTTTGGCTGTATTTCGGTCTGGAGCTTCTCGTGGTTTGAGGCCTGGCTTTCTCCACCCGCTGCTCTTGATATTCTCCTGGTTGTGGGCTGGATTTTGGCTGCATTTCGGGTTGGAGCTTCTCGTGGATTGGGGCCTGGCTTTCTCCACCCCCTGCTCTTGATATTCTCCCGAAGGTGGGCTGGAGTTTGGCTGCAATTTTGTGCTGGAGCTTCTCATGGTTTTGGGCCTGGCATTCTCCAAACCCTGCTCTTGATATTCTCCTGGATATGAGCTGCATTTTGGTGAATTTTCAGCTGGATCTTCTCGTGGTTTGAGGCCTGGCTTTCTCCAACCCTTGCTCAAGATATTCTACTGCATGTGGGCTGGATTTTGGCTAGATTTCGGGCTTTTGCTTCTGGTGGTTTGAGGCCTGGCTTTCTCCAACCCCCTGCTCTTTATATTTTCCTGGATGTGGGCTGGATTTCGGCTGGATTTCGGGATTTTGCTTCTGGTGGTTTGAGGCCTGGCTTTCTCCAACCCCCTGCTCTTTATATTTTCCTGGATGTCGGCTGGATTTTGGCTGCATTTCGGGCTGGAGCTTGTCGTGGTTTGAGGCCTGGCTTTCTCCACCCCCTGCTCTTCATATTCTCCTGGATGTCGGCTGGATATTGGCTGCATTTTGATCTGGATATTCTCGTGGATTGGGGCCTGGCTTTCTCCAACCCTTGCTTTTGATATTCTCCTTTATATGGGCTGGAGTTTGGCTGCCTTTTGGGCTGGAGCTTCTCATGCTTAGATGCCTGGCTTTCTCCACCCCCTTTCTCTTGATTTTCTCCTGGATACGGGCTTGATTTTGGCTGTGCTTCGAGCTGGAGCTTCTCTTGCTTTGAGGCCTGGCTTTCTCCACCCCCTGCTCTTGATATTCTCCTGGATGTGGGCTGGAGTTTGGCTACAATTTGAGCTGGAGCTTCTCGTGGTTTGAGGCCTGGCTTTCTCCAAACCCTGCTCTTCATATTCTCCTCCATGTGCTCTGGAGTTTGGCTGAATTTTGAGCTGGAGCTTCTCGTGGTTTTGGGCCTGGCATTCTCCACCCCCTGCTTTTGATATTCTCCTGGATATGGGCTGGAGTTTGGCTGCATTTTGGGCTGGAGCTTCTTGTGGTTTGAGGCCTGGCTTTCTCCTCCCCTTGCTCTTGATATTCTGCTGGATGTTTGCTGGAGTTTGGCTGCATTTTGAGCTGGAGATTCTCGTGGTTTGAGGCCTGGATTGCTCCACCCTCTTTCTCTTGATTTTCTCTTCAATGTTGGCTGCATTTTGGCTGCATTTTGAGCTGGAGTTGGTCGTGGTTTGAGGGATGGCTTTCTCCAACCCCTGCTCTTCCTTTACTCCTGGATGTGGGCTGGAGATTGGCTGCATTTCGGGCTGGAGCTTCTTGTGATTTGAGGCCTGGCTTTCTCCACCCATTTTCTCTTGATTTTCTCCGCCATGTGAGCTGGAGTTTCCCTGCATTTCAGGCTAGAGCTTCTCGTGGTTTGAGGCCTGGCTTTCTACACCCCCTGCTCTTCTTATTCTGCTCCATGTGGGCTAGATTTTGGCTGCATTTCACGCTGGAGCTTCTCGTGGTTTGAGGCCTGCCTTTCTCCACCTCCTGCTCTCGATATTCTTCTGGATATTTACTGGGTTTTGGCCGCATTTAAGGTTGGAGTTTCTCGTGTTTTGAGGCCTGGCTTTCTCCACCCCATGCTCTTCATATTCTCCTGGATGCGGGCTGCATTTTGGCTGCATTTCGGGGTGGAGCTTCTCATGCTTTGAGGCCTGGCTTTCTCCACCCCCTCCTCTTGATATTCTCCTGGATGTGGGCTGCATTTTGGCTTCATTTCAGGCTGGAGCTTCTTGTGCTTTGAGGCCTGGCTTGCTCCACCCTCTGCTCCTGAGATTCTCCTGGATGTGGGCTGGATTTTGGCTGCCTTTTGGGCTGGAGCTTCTCGTGGTTTGAGGCCTGGCTTTCTCCACCCCCTGCTCTTCCTTTTCTCATGGATGTGGGCTGGAGTTTGGCTACATTTCAGGCTGGAGCTTCTCATGCTTAGATGCCTGGCATTCTCCACCCCCTTTCTCTTGATTTTCTCCTGGATACGGGCTTGATATTTACTGTGCTTCGAGCTGGAGCTCCTCTTGCTTTGAGGCCTGGCTTTCTCCAACCCCTGCTCTGGATATTCTCCTGGATGTGGGCTGGAGTTTGGCTGCCTTTTGGGCTGGAGCTTCTCGTGGTTTGAGGCCTGGCTTTCTCCACCCCCTGCTCTTCATATTCTCCTGGATGTGGGCTGGAGTTTGGCTACAATTTGAGCTGGAGCTTCTCGTGGTTTGAGGCCTGGCTTTCTCCAAACCCTGCTCTTGATATTCTCCTGGATATGGGCTGGAGTTTGGCTGCCTTTTGGTCTGGAGCTTCTCGTGGTTTGAGGCCTGGCTTTCTTCACCTCTTGCTCTTGATATTCTCCTGGATGTGGGCTCGATTTTGGCTGTATTTCGGGTTGGAGCTTCTCCTGGTTTGAGGCCTGGCTTTCCCCATCCCCTGCTCTCGATATTCTGCTGGATGTTTGCTGGATTTTGGCTGAATTTTGGGCTGGAGCTTCACATGGTTTGAGGCCTGGCTTGCTCCACCCCTTGCTCTTCCTTTTCTCATGGATGTGAGCTGCATTTTGGCTGCATTTCAGGCTGGAGCTTCTCGTGGTTTGAGGCCTGGCTTGCTCCACCCCCTGCTGTTCATATTCTCCTGGATGTGGGGTGGATTTTGGCTGCTTTTTGAGCTGGAGCTTCTCGTGGTTTGAGGCCTGGCTTGCTCCACGCCCTGCTGTTCATATTCCCCAGGATGTGGGCTCGAGTTTGGCCGCATTTCGAGCTGGAGCTTCTCCTGGTTTGAAGCCTGGCTTGCTCCACGCCCTGCTCTTGATATTCTGCTGGATGTTTGCTGGACTTTGGCTGCTTTTTGAGCTGGAGATTCTCATGGTTTGAGGCCTGGATTGCTCCACGCCCTGCTCTTGATATTCTGCTGGATATTTCCTGGACTTTGGCTGCTTTTTGAGCTGGAGATTCTCATGGTTTGAGGCCTGGATTGCTCCACGCCCTGCTCTTGATATTCTCCTGGATGTGGGCTGGAGCTTGGCTGCATTTTGGGCTGGAGCTTCTCGTGGTTTGAGGCCTGGCTTTCTCCACCCCCTCCTCTTGATATTCTCCTGGATTTGGGCTGGATTATGGCTTCAGTTTGGGATGGAGCTTCTTGTGTTTTGAGGCCTGGCTTTCTCCACCCCCTGCTCTTGATATTCTCCTCTATGTGGTCTGGATTCTGGCTGCATTTTGAGCTGGAGCTTCTCGTGGTTTGAGGCCTGGCTTTCTCCACCCCCTACTCTTGATATTCTCTTGGATGTGGGCTGGATTTTGGCTGCCTTTTGGGCTGGAGTGTCTTGTGGTTTGAGGCCTGACGCTTCTCGTGGTTTGAGGTCTGGCTTTCTCCACCCCCTGCTCTTGATATTCTCCTCCATGTTGGCTGCATTTTGGATGACTTTTATGCTGCAGATTCTCGTGGTTTGAGGCCTGGCTTCCCCCACACCCTGCTCTTGAGATTCTCCTGGATGTGGGCTGGATTTTGGCTGCAGTTCGGGCTGGAGCCTCTCGTGGTTTGAGGCCTGGCTTTCTCCACCCCCTGCTCTTGATATTCTCCTGGATGTGGGCTGGGTTTTGGCTTCCTTTCGGAATGGATCTTCTCATAGTTTTAGGCCTGGCTTGCTCCACCCCCTGCTCTTGATATTCTCCTGGATGTGGGCTGGAGTTTGGCTGCATTTCAGGCTGGAGCTTCTCGTGGTTTGAGGCCTAGCTTTCTCCAAACCCTGCTCTTCATATTCTGCTGGATGTGGGCTCTGTTTTGGCTGAATTTTGAGCTGGAGCTTCTCGTGGTTTTGGGCCTGGTTTGCTCCACCCCCTGCTCTTGATATTCTCTTGGATTTGGGCTGGATTATGGCTGCAGTTCGGGATGGAGCTTCTCGTGGTTTGAGGCCTGGCTTTCTCCACCCCCTCCTCTTGATATTCTCCTGGATTTGGGCTGGATTATGGCTTCAGTTTGGGATGGAGCTTCTTGTGTTTTGAGGCCTGGCTTTCTCCACCCCCTGCTCTTGATATTCTCCTCTATGTGGTCTGGATTCTGGCTGCATTTTGAGCTGGAGCTTCTCGTGGTTTGAGGCCTGGCTTTCTCCACCCCCTACTCTTGATATTCTCTTGGATGTGGGCTGGATTTTGGCTGCCTTTTGGGCTGGAGTGTCTTGTGGTTTGAGGCCTGACGCTTCTCGTGGTTTGAGGTCTGGCTTTCTCCACCCCCTGCTCTTGATATTCTCCTCCATGTTGGCTGCATTTTGGATGACTTTTATGCTGCAGATTCTCGTGGTTTGAGGCCTGGCTTCCCCCACACCCTGCTCTTGAGATTCTCCTGGATGTGGGCTGGATTTTGGCTGCAGTTCGGGCTGGAGCCTCTCGTGGTTTGAGGCCTGGCTTTCTCCACCCCCTGCTCTTGATACACTCCTGGATGTGGCCTGGAGTTTGGCTTCCTTTCGGAATGGATCTTCTCATAGTTTTAGGCCTGGCTTGCTCCACCCCCTGCTCTTGATATTCTCCTGGATGTGGGCTGGAGTTTGGCTGCATTTCAGGCTGGAGCTTCTCGTGGTTTGAGGCCTAGCTTTCTCCAAACCCTGCTCTTCATATTCTGCTGGATGTGGGCTCTGTTTTGGCTGCATTTTGGGCTGGAGCTTCTTGTGGTTTGAGGCCTGGTTTACTCCGCCCCCTGCTCTTGATGTTCTCCTCCATGTGGGCTGGATTTTGGCTGCCTTTTGGGCTGGAGCTTCTCGTGGTTTGAGGCCTGGCTTGCTCCACCCCCTGCTATTGATATTCTCCTGGATGTGGGCTGGATTTTGGCTGCATTTCGGGCTGGAGCTTCTTGTGGTTTGAGGCCTGCCTTTCTCCACCCCCTGCTATTGATATTCTCCTGGATGTGGGCTGGATTTTGGCTGCATTTTGGGCTGGATCTTCTTGTGGTTTGAGGCCTGGCGCTTCTCGTGGTTTGAGGCCTGGCTTTCTCCACCCCCTGCTCTTGATATTCTCCTCCATGTTGGCTGCATTTTGGATGACATTTATGCTGCAGATTCTCGTGGTTTGAGGCCTGGCTTGCTCCACCCCCTGCTCTTGATATTCTCCTGGATGTGGGCTGGATTTTGGCTGCCTTTTGGCTGGAGTGTCTTGTGGTTTGAGGCCTGGCTTTCTCCACCCCGTGCTCTTTATATTCTCCTGGATATCAGCTTGATTTTGGCTGCATTTCGGGCTGGAGCTTCTCGTGGTTTGAGGCCTGGCTTTCTCCACCCCCTCCTCTTGATATTCTCCTGGATTTGGGGCGGATTATGGCTTCAGTTTGGGATGGAGCTTCTTGTGTTTTGAGGCCTGGCTTTCTCCACCCCCTGCTCTTGATATTCTCCTCTATGTGGGCTGGATTCTGGCTGCATTTTGAGCTGGAGCTTCTCGTGGTTTGAGGCCTAGCTTTCTCCAAACCCTGCTCTTGATATTCTCCTGGATGTGGGCTGGATTTTGGCTGCCTTTTGGGCTGGAGTGTCTTGTGGTTTGAGGCCTGACGCTTCTCGTGGTTTGAGGTCTGGCTTTCTCCACCCCCTGCTCTTGATATTCTCCTCCATGTTGGCTGCATTTTGGATGACTTTTATGCTGCAGATTCTCGTGGTTTGAGGCCTGGCTTCCCCCACACCCTGCTCTTGAGATTCTCCTGGATGTGGGCTGGATTTTGGCTGCAGTTCGGGCTGGAGCCTCTCGTGGTTTGAGGCCTGGCTTTCTCCACCCCCTGCTCTTGATATTCTCCTGGATGTGGGCTGGGTTTTGGCTTCCTTTCGGAATGGATCTTCTCATAGTTTTAGGCCTGGCTTGCTCCACCCCCTGCTCTTGATATTCTCCTGGATGTGGGCTGGAGTTTGGCTGCATTTCAGGCTGGAGCTTCTCGTGGTTTGAGGCCTAGCTTTCTCCAAACCCTGCTCTTCATATTCTGCTGGATGTGGGCTCTGTTTTGGCTGCATTTTGGGCTGGAGCTTCTTGTGGTTTGAGGCCTGGTTTACTCCGCCCCCTGCTCTTGATGTTCTCCTCCATGTGGGCTGGATTTTGGCTGCCTTTTGGGCTGGAGCTTCTCGTGGTTTGAGGCCTGGCTTGCTCCACCCCCTGCTATTGATATTCTCCTGGATGTGGGCTGGATTTTGGCTGCATTTCGGGCTGGAGCTTCTTGTGGTTTGAGGCCTGCCTTTCTCCACCCCCTGCTATTGATATTCTCCTGGATGTGGGCTGGATTTTGGCTGCATTTCGGGCTGGATCTTCTTGTGGTTTGAGGCCTGGCGCTTCTCGTGGTTTGAGGCCTGGCTTTCTCCACCCCCTGCTCTTGATATTCTCCTCCATGTTGGCTGCATTTTGGATGACTTTTATGCTGCAGATTCTCGTGGTTTGAGGCCTGGCTTGCTCCACCCCCTGCTCTTGATATTCTCCTGGATGTGGGCTGGATTTTGGCTGCCTTTTGGCTGGAGTGTCTTGTGGTTTGAGGCCTGGCTTTCTCCACTCCCTGCTCTTTATATTCTCCTGGATATCAGCTTGATTTTGGCTGCATTTCGGGCTGGAGCTTCTCGTGGTTTGAGGCCTGGCTTTCTCCACCCCCTGCTCTTGATATTCTCCTGGATGTGGGCTGGGTTTTGGCTTCCTTTCGGAATGGATCTTCTCATAGTTTTAGGCCTGGCTTGCTCCACCCCCTGCTCTTGATATTCTCCTGGATGTGGGCTGGATTTTGGCTACATTTCGGGCTGGAGATTCTCGTGGTTTGAGGCCTGGCGCTTCTCGTGGTTTGAGGCCTGGCTTTCTCCACCCCCTGCTCTTGATATTCTCCTCCATGTTGGCTGCATTTTGCCTACCTTTCGGGCTGGAGCTTCTCGTGATTTGAAGGCCTGGCTTTCTCCACCCGCTGCTCTTGATATTCTCCTAAATATGGGCTGGATTTTGGCTGTATTTCGCGCCTGAGCTTCTCGTGTTTTGAGGCCTGGCTTTCTCCACCCCCTGCTCTTGATATTCTCCCGCAGGTGGGCTGGAGTTTGGCTGCATTTTGAGCTGGAGCTTCTCGTGGTTTGGGGACTGGCTTTCTCCAACCCCTGCTCTTGATATTCTCCTGGATGTGGGCTGGATTTTGGCTGCAGTTCGGGCTGGAGCTTCTCGTGTTTTGAGGCCTGGTTTTCTCCACCCCCTGCTCTTCATATTCTCCTGGATGTGGGCTGGATTTTGGCTGCCTTTCGCGCTGGAGGTTCTCGTGGTTTGAGGCTTGGTTTTCTCCACCCCCTGCTCTTGAGATTCTCTCGGATGTGGGCTGGATTTTGGCTATGTTGTGACCTGGAGCTTCTCGTGGTTTGAGGCCTGGTTTGCTCCACCACCTGCTCTTGATATTCTCCTGGATGTCGGCTGGATTTTGGCTGCATTTCGGGCTGGAGCTTCTTCTGGTTCGGGGCCTGGTTTGCTCCACACCCTGCTCTTGATATTCTCCCGTATGTGGGCTGGATTTTGGCTGCATTTTGGGCTGGATCTTCTCATGGTTTGAGGCCTGGCTTTCTCCACCCCGTGTTCTTCCTTTTCTCCTGGATGTGGGCTGGAACTTGGCTGCATTTCCGGCTGGAGCTTCTCATGCTTTGAGGCCTGGCTTGCTCCACCCCCTCCTCTTGATATACTCCTGGATGTGGGCTGCATTTTGGCTGCATTTCAGGCTGGAGCTTCTTGTGCTTTGAGGCCTGGCTTGCTCCACCCTCTGCTCCTGAGATTCTCCTGGATGTGGGCTGGATTTTGGCTGCCTTTTGGGCTGGAGCTTCTTGTGCTTTGAGGCCTGGCTTTCTCCACCCCCTGCTCTTGATATTCTCCTGGATGTGGGCTTGAGATTTTTTCTACAATTTGAGCTGGAGCTTCTCGTGGTTTGAGGCCTAGCTTGCTCCACCCCCTGCTCTTCATATTCTCCTCCATGTGCTCTGGAGTTTGGCTGAATTTTGAGCTGGAGCTTCTCGTGGTTTTGGGCCTGGTTTGCTCCACCCCCTGCTCTTGATATTCTCTTGGATTTGGGCTGGATTATGGCTGCAGTTCGGGATGGAGCTTCTCATGGTTTGAGGCCTGGCTTTCTCCACCCCCTCCTCTTGATATTCTCCTGGATTTGGGCTGGATTATGGCTTCAGTTTGGGATGGAGCTTCTTGTGTTTTGAGGCCTGGCTTTCTCCACCCCCTGCTCTTGATATTCTCCTCTATGTGGTCTGGATTCTGGCTGCATTTTGAGCTGGAGCTTCTCGTGGTTTGAGGCCTGGCTTTCTCCACCCCCTACTCTTGATATTCTCTTGGATGTGGGCTGGATTTTGGCTGCCTTTTGGGCTGGCGCTTCTCGTGGTTTGAGGCCTGGCTTCCTCCACACCCTGCTCTTGATATTCTCCTGGATGTGGGCTGGATTTTGGCTGCCTTTTGGCTGGAGTGTCTTGTGGTTTGAGGCCTGGCTTTCTCCACTCCCTGCTCTTGATATTCTCCTGGATGTGGGCTGGGTTTTGGCTTCCTTTCGGAATGGATCTTCTCATAATTTTAGGCCTGGCTTGCTCCACCCCCTGCTCTTGATATTCTCCTGGATGTGGGCTGGGTTTTGGCTTCCTTTCGGAATGGATCTTCTCATAGTTTTAGGCCTGGCTTGCTCCACCCCCTGCTCTGGATATTCTCCTGGATGTGGGCTGGATCTTGGCTGCATTTCGCGCTGGAGCTTCTCGTGGTTTGAGGCTTGGCTTTCTCCACGCCCTGCTCTTGATATTCTCCTGGATGTGGGCTGGAGTTTGGCTGCATTTCAGGCTGGAGCTTCTCGTGGTTTGAGGCCTAGCTTTCTCTAAACCCTGCTCTTCATATTCTGCTGGATGTGGGCTCTGTTTTGGCTGCATTTTGGGCTGGAGCTTCTCGTGGTTTGAGGCCTGGTTTACTCGGCCCCCTGCTCTTGATGTTCTCCTCCATGTGGGCTGGATTTTGGCTGCCTTTTGGGCTGGAGCTTCTCGTGGTTTGAGGCCTGGCTTTCTCCACCCCCTGTTATTGATATTCTCCTGGATGTGGGCTGGATTTTGGCTGCATTTCGGGCTGGCGCTTCTCGTGGTTTGAGGCCTGGCGCTTCTCGTGGTTTGAGGCCTGGCGCTTCTCGTGGTTTGAGGCCTGGATTTCTCCACCCCCTGCTCTTGATATTCTCCTGGATGTGGGCTGGATTTTGGCTACATTTAGGGCTGGAGCTTCTCGTGATTTGAGGCCTGGTTTCTCCACCCGCTGCTCTCGATATTCTCCTGGATGTGGGCTGGATTTTGGCTGCTTTTCGCGCTGGAGCTTCTCCTGGTTTGAGGCCTGGCTTTCTCCACCCACTTTCTCTTGATATTCTCCTGGATATGGGCTGGATTTTGGCAGCGGTTAGCGCTGGAGCTTTTCGTGGTTTGAGGCCTAGCTTTCTCCACGCCCTGCTCTTGATATTCTCCTCGATGTTGGCTGCATTTTGGATGACTTTTATGCTGCAGATTCTCGTGGTTTGAGGCATGGCTTGCTCTACCCCCTGCTCTTGATATTCTCCTGGATGTGGGCTGGATTTTGGCTGCATTTTGAGCTGGAGCTTCTCGTGTTTGGAGGCCTGTCTTTCTCCACCCCCTGCTCTTGAGATTCTTCTCTATGTGGGCTGGATTCTGGCTGCATTTTGAGCTGGAGCATCTCGTGGTTGGAGGCCTGGCTTTCTCCACCCCCTACTCTTGATATTCTCTTGGATGTGGGCTGGATTTTGGCTGCATTTTTGGCTGGAGCATCTAGTGGTTTGAGGCCTGGCTTGCTCCCACCCCTGCTCTTGATATTCTCCCGGATGTGGGCTGGATTTTGGCTGCCTTTTGGGCTGCAGCTTCTCGTGGTTTGAGGCATGGCTTGCTCCACACCCTGCTCTTGATATTCTCTTGGATGTGGGCTGGATTTTGGCTGCATTTCGGGCTGGAGCTTCTCGTGGTTTGAGACCTGGTTTGCTCCAACCCCTGCTCTTGATATTCTCCTGGATGTGGGCTGGATTTTGGCTGCCTTTTGGGCTGGAGCTTCTCCTGGTTTGAGGCCTGGCTTTCTCCACCCCCTGCTCTTGATATTCTCCTCTATGTGGGCTGGATTCTGCTGCATTTTGAGCTGGAGCTTCTCGTGGTTTGAGGCCTACCTTTCTCCAAACCCTGCTCTTCATATTCTGCTGGATGTGGGCTCTGTTTTGGCTGCATTTTGGGCTGGAGATTCTCGTGGTTTGAGGCCTGGTTTCCTCCGCCCCCTGCTCTTGATATTCTCCTGGATGTGGGCTGGATTTTGGCTGCCTTTTGGGCTGGAGTGTCTTGTGGTTTGAGGCCCGGCGCTTCTCGTGGTTTGAGGCCTGGCTTTCTCCACCCCCTGCTCTTGATATTCTCCTCCATGTTGGCTGCATTTTGGATGACTTTTATGCTGCAGATTCTCGTGGTTTGAGGCCTGGCTTCCTCCACACCCTTCTCTTGATATTCTCCTGGATGTGGGCTGGATTTTGGCTGCCTTTGGCTGGAGCCTCTCGTGGTTTGAGGCCTGGCTTTCTCCACCCCGTGCTCTTGATATTCTCCTGGATGTGGGCTGGGTTTTGGCTTCCTTTCGGAATGGATCTTCTCATAGTTTTAGGCCTGGCTTGCTCCACCCCCTGCTCTTGATATTCTCCTGGATGTGGGCTGGATTTTGGCTACATTTCGTGCTGGAGCTTCTTGTGGTTTGAGGCCTGGCGCTTCTCGTGGTTTGAGGCCTGGCTTTCTCCACCCCCTGCTCTTGATATTCTCCTCCATGTTGGCTGCATTTTGGATGACTTTTATGCTGCAGATTCTCGTGGTTTGAGGCCTGGCTTCCTCCACACCCTGCTCTTGATATTCTCCTGGATGTGGGCTGGATTTTGGCTGCCTTTTGGCTGGAGTGTCTTGTGGTTTGAGGCCTGGCTTTCTCCACTCCCTGCTCTTTATATTCTCCTGGATATCAGCTTGATTTTGGCTGCATTTCGGGCTGGAGCTTCTTGTGGTTTGAGGCCTGGCTTTCTCCACCCCCTGCTCTTGATATTCTCCTGGATGTGGGCTGGGTTTTGGCTTCCTTTCGGAATGGATCTTCTCATAGTTTTAGGCCTGGCTTGCTCCACCCCCTGCTCTTGATATTCTCCTGGATGTTGGCTGGATTTTGGCTGCCTTTCGCGCTGGAGCTTCTCGTGGTTTAAGGCTTGGCTTTCTCCACCCCCTGCTTTTGATATTCTCCTGAATGTGGGCTGGATTTTGGCTACATTTCGGGCTTGTGCTTCTCGTGGTTTGAGGCCTGGCGCTTCTCGTGGTTTAAGGCCTGGCTTTCTCCACCCGCTGCTCTTGATATTCTCCTAAATATGGGCTGGATTTTGGCTGTATTTCGCGCCTGAGCTTCTCGTGGTTTGAGGCCAGGCTTGCTCCACGCTCTGCTCCTGAGATTCTCCTGGATGTGGGCTGCATTTTGGCTGCAGTTCGGGCTGGAGCTTCTCATGATTTGAGGCCTGGTTTTCTCCACCCCCTGCTCTTCATATTCTCCTGGATGTGGGCTGGATTTTGGCTGCCTTTCGCGCTGGAGCTTCTCTTGATTTGAGGCCTGGCTTTCTCCACCCCCTGCTCTTCATATTCTCCTGGATGTGGGCCAGAGTTTGGCTACAATTTGAGCTGGAGCTTCTTGTGGTTTGAGGCCTGGCTTTCTCCAAACCCTGCTCTTCATATTCTCCTCCATGTGCTCTGGAGTTTGGCTGAATTTTGAGCTGGAGCTTCTCGTGGTTTTGGGCCTGGCATTCTCCACCCCCTGCTTTTGATATTTTCCTGGATATGGGCTGGAGTTTGGCTGCATTTTGGGCTGGAGCTTCTCGTGGTTTGAGGCCTGGCTTTCTCCTCCCCTTGCTCTTGATATTCTCCTGGTTGTGGGCTGGATTTTGGCTGCATTTCGGGTTGGAGCTTCTCGTGGATTGGGGCCTGGCTTTCTCCACCCCCTGCTCTTCATATTCTCCTCCATGTGAGCTGGAGTTTGGCTGTATTTTGAGCTGGAGCTTCTCATGGTTTTGGGCCTGGCATTCTCCAAAACCTGCTCTTGATATTCTCCTGGATATGGGCTGCATTTTGGTGAATTTTCGGCTGGATCTTCTCGTGGTTTGAGGCCTGGCTTTCTCCAACCCCCTGCTCTTTATATTTTCCTGGATGTCTGCTGGATTTTGGCTGCATTTTGGGCTGGAGCTTCTCGTGGTTTGAGGCCTGGCTTTCTCCACCCCCTCCTCTTGATATTCTCCTGGATGTCGGCTGGATATTGGCTGCATTTTGATATGGATATTCTCGTGGATTGGGGCCTGGCTTTCTCCAACCCTTGCTCTTGATATTCTCCTGGATATGGGCTGGAGTTTGGCTGCCTTTTGGGCTGGAGCTTCTCATGCTTAGATGCCTGGCTTTCTCCACCCCCTTTCTCTTGATTTTCTCCTGGATACGGGCTTGATTTTGGCTGTGCTTCGAGCTGGAGCTTCTCTTGCTTTGAGGCCTGGCTTTCTCCACCCCCTGCTCTGGATATTCTCCTGGATGTGGGCTGGAGTTTGGCTGCCTTTTGGGCTGGAGCTTCTCGTGGTTTGAGGCCTGGCTTTCTCCACCCCCTGCTCTTGATATTCTCCTGGATGTGGGCTGGAGTTTGGCTACAATTTGAGCTGGAGCTTCTCGTGGTTTGAGGCCTGGATTTCTCCAAACCCTGCTCTTGATATTCTCCCGGATGTGCTCTGGAGTTTGGCTGAATTTTGAGCTGGAGCTTCTCGTGGTTTTGGGCCTGGCATTCTCCACCCCCTGCTTTTGATATTCTCCTGGATATGGGCTGGAGTTTGGCTGCATTTTGGGCTGGAGCTTCTCGTGGTTTGAGGCGTGGCTTTCTCCTCCCCTTGCTCTTGATATTCTTCTGGATGTGGGCTGGAGTTTGGCTACAATTTGAGCTGGAGCTTCTCGTGGTTTTGCACCTGGCATTCTCCACCCCCTGCTTTTGATATTTTCCTGGATATGGGCTGGAGTTTGGCTGCATTTTGGGCTGGAGCTTCTCGTGGTTTGAGGCGTGGCTTTCTCCTCCCCTTGCTCTTGATATTCTTCTGGATGTTGGCTGGATTTTGGCTGTATTTCGGTCTGGAGCTTCTCGTGGTTTGAGGCCTGGCTTTCTCCACCCGCTGCTCTTGATATTCTCCTGGTTGTGGGCTGGATTTTGGCTGCATTTCGGGTTGGAGCTTCTCGTGGATTGGGGCCTGGCTTTCTCCACCCCCTGCTCTTGATATTCTCCCGAAGGTGGGCTGGAGTTTGGCTGCAATTTTGTGCTGGAGCTTCTCATGGTTTTGGGCCTGGCATTCTCCAAACCCTGCTCTTGATATTCTCCTGGATATGAGCTGCATTTTGGTGAATTTTCAGCTGGATCTTCTCGTGGTTTGAGGCCTGGCTTTCTCCAACCCTTGCTCAAGATATTCTACTGCATGTGGGCTGGATTTTGGCTAGATTTCGGGCTTTTGCTTCTGGTGGTTTGAGGCCTGGCTTTCTCCAACCCCCTGCTCTTTATATTTTCCTGGATGTGGGCTGGATTTCGGCTGGATTTCGGGATTTTGCTTCTGGTGGTTTGAGGCCTGGCTTTCTCCAACCCCCTGCTCTTTATATTTTCCTGGATGTCGGCTGGATTTTGGCTGCATTTCGGGCTGGAGCTTGTCGTGGTTTGAGGCCTGGCTTTCTCCACCCCCTGCTCTTCATATTCTCCTGGATGTCGGCTGGATATTGGCTGCATTTCGGGCTGGATATTCTCGTGGATTGGGGCCTGGCTTTCTCCAACCCTTGCTTTTGATATTCTCCTTTATATGGGCTGGAGTTTGGCTGCCTTTTGGGCTGGAGCTTCTCATGCTTAGATGCCTGGCTTTCTCCACCCCCTTTCTCTTGATTTTCTCCTGGATACGGGCTTGATTTTGGCTGTGCTTCGAGCTGGAGCTTCTCTTGCTTTGAGGCCTGGCTTTCTCCACCCCCTGCTCTTGATATTCTCCTGGATGTGGGCTGGAGTTTGGCTACAATTTGAGCTGGAGCTTCTCGTGGTTTGAGGCCTGGCTTTCTCCAAACCCTGCTCTTCATATTCTCCTCCATGTGCTCTGGAGTTTGGCTGAATTTTGAGCTGGAGCTTCTCGTGGTTTTGGGCCTGGCATTCTCCACCCCCTGCTTTTGATATTCTCCTGGATATGGGCTGGAGTTTGGCTGCATTTTGGGCTGGAGCTTCTCGTGGTTTGAGGCCTGGCTTTCTCCTCCCCTTGCTCTTGATATTCTCCTGGTTGTGGGCTGGATTTTGGCTGCATTTCGGGTTGGAGCTTCTCGTGGATTGGGGCCTGGCTTTCTCCACCCCCTGCTCTTCATATTCTCCTCCATGTGAGCTGGAGTTTGGCTGTATTTTGAGCTGGAGCTTCTCATGGTTTTGGGCCTGGCATTCTCCAAAACCTGCTCTTGATATTCTCCTGGATATGGGCTGCATTTTGGTGAATTTTCGGCTGGATCTTCTCGTGGTTTGAGGCCTGGCTTTCTCCAACCCCCTGCTCTTTATATTTTCCTGGATGTCTGCTGGATTTTGGCTGCATTTTGGGCTGGAGCTTCTCGTGGTTTGAGGCCTGGCTTTCTCCACCCCCTCCTCTTGATATTCTCCTGGATGTCGGCTGGATATTGGCTGCATTTTGATATGGATATTCTCGTGGATTGGGGCCTGGCTTTCTCCAACCCTTGCTCTTGATATTCTCCTGGATATGGGCTGGAGTTTGGCTGCCTTTTGGGCTGGAGCTTCTCATGCTTAGATGCCTGGCTTTCTCCACCCCCTTTCTCTTGATTTTCTCCTGGATACGGGCTTGATTTTGGCTGTGCTTCGAGCTGGAGCTTCTCTTGCTTTGAGGCCTGGCTTTCTCCACCCCCTGCTCTGGATATTCTCCTGGATGTGGGCTGGAGTTTGGCTGCCTTTTGGGCTGGAGCTTCTCGTGGTTTGAGGCCTGGCTTTCTCCACCCCCTGCTCTTGATATTCTCCTGGATGTGGGCTGGAGTTTGGCTACAATTTGAGCTGGAGCTTCTCGTGGTTTGAGGCCTGGATTTCTCCAAACCCTGCTCTTGATATTCTCCCGGATGTGCTCTGGAGTTTGGCTGAATTTTGAGCTGGAGCTTCTCGTGGTTTTGGGCCTGGCATTCTCCACCCCCTGCTTTTGATATTCTCCTGGATATGGGCTGGAGTTTGGCTGCATTTTGGGCTGGAGCTTCTCGTGGTTTGAGGCGTGGCTTTCTCCTCCCCTTGCTCTTGATATTCTTCTGGATGTGGGCTGGAGTTTGGCTACAATTTGAGCTGGAGCTTCTCGTGGTTTTGCACCTGGCATTCTCCACCCCCTGCTTTTGATATTTTCCTGGATATGGGCTGGAGTTTGGCTGCATTTTGGGCTGGAGCTTCTCGTGGTTTGAGGCGTGGCTTTCTCCTCCCCTTGCTCTTGATATTCTTCTGGATGTTGGCTGGATTTTGGCTGTATTTCGGTCTGGAGCTTCTCGTGGTTTGAGGCCTGGCTTTCTCCACCCGCTGCTCTTGATATTCTCCTGGTTGTGGGCTGGATTTTGGCTGCATTTCGGGTTGGAGCTTCTCGTGGATTGGGGCCTGGCTTTCTCCACCCCCTGCTCTTGATATTCTCCCGAAGGTGGGCTGGAGTTTGGCTGCAATTTTGTGCTGGAGCTTCTCATGGTTTTGGGCCTGGCATTCTCCAAACCCTGCTCTTGATATTCTCCTGGATATGAGCTGCATTTTGGTGAATTTTCAGCTGGATCTTCTCGTGGTTTGAGGCCTGGCTTTCTCCAACCCTTGCTCAAGATATTCTACTGCATGTGGGCTGGATTTTGGCTAGATTTCGGGCTTTTGCTTCTGGTGGTTTGAGGCCTGGCTTTCTCCAACCCCCTGCTCTTTATATTTTCCTGGATGTGGGCTGGATTTCGGCTGGATTTCGGGATTTTGCTTCTGGTGGTTTGAGGCCTGGCTTTCTCCAACCCCCTGCTCTTTATATTTTCCTGGATGTCGGCTGGATTTTGGCTGCATTTCGGGCTGGAGCTTGTCGTGGTTTGAGGCCTGGCTTTCTCCACCCCCTGCTCTTCATATTCTCCTGGATGTCGGCTGGATATTGGCTGCATTTTGATCTGGATATTCTCGTGGATTGGGGCCTGGCTTTCTCCAACCCTTGCTTTTGATATTCTCCTTTATATGGGCTGGAGTTTGGCTGCCTTTTGGGCTGGAGCTTCTCATGCTTAGATGCCTGGCTTTCTCCACCCCCTTTCTCTTGATTTTCTCCTGGATACGGGCTTGATTTTGGCTGTGCTTCGAGCTGGAGCTTCTCTTGCTTTGAGGCCTGGCTTTCTCCACCCCCTGCTCTTGATATTCTCCTGGATGTGGGCTGGAGTTTGGCTACAATTTGAGCTGGAGCTTCTCGTGGTTTGAGGCCTGGCTTTCTCCAAACCCTGCTCTTCATATTCTCCTCCATGTGCTCTGGAGTTTGGCTGAATTTTGAGCTGGAGCTTCTCGTGGTTTTGGGCCTGGCATTCTCCACCCCCTGCTTTTGATATTCTCCTGGATATGGGCTGGAGTTTGGCTGCATTTTGGGCTGGAGCTTCTTGTGGTTTGAGGCCTGGCTTTCTCCTCCCCTTGCTCTTGATATTCTGCTGGATGTTTGCTGGAGTTTGGCTGCATTTTGAGCTGGAGATTCTCGTGGTTTGAGGCCTGGATTGCTCCACCCTCTTTCTCTTGATTTTCTCTTCAATGTTGGCTGCATTTTGGCTGCATTTTGAGCTGGAGTTGGTCGTGGTTTGAGGGATGGCTTTCTCCAACCCCTGCTCTTCCTTTACTCCTGGATGTGGGCTGGAGATTGGCTGCATTTCGGGCTGGAGCTTCTTGTGATTTGAGGCCTGGCTTTCTCCACCCATTTTCTCTTGATTTTCTCCGCCATGTGAGCTGGAGTTTCCCTGCATTTCAGGCTAGAGCTTCTCGTGGTTTGAGGCCTGGCTTTCTACACCCCCTGCTCTTCTTATTCTGCTCCATGTGGGCTAGATTTTGGCTGCATTTCACGCTGGAGCTTCTCGTGGTTTGAGGCCTGCCTTTCTCCACCTCCTGCTCTCGATATTCTTCTGGATATTTACTGGGTTTTGGCCGCATTTAAGGTTGGAGTTTCTCGTGTTTTGAGGCCTGGCTTTCTCCACCCCATGCTCTTCATATTCTCCTGGATGCGGGCTGCATTTTGGCTGCATTTCGGGGTGGAGCTTCTCATGCTTTGAGGCCTGGCTTTCTCCACCCCCTCCTCTTGATATTCTCCTGGATGTGGGCTGCATTTTGGCTTCATTTCAGGCTGGAGCTTCTTGTGCTTTGAGGCCTGGCTTGCTCCACCCTCTGCTCCTGAGATTCTCCTGGATGTGGGCTGGATTTTGGCTGCCTTTTGGGCTGGAGCTTCTCGTGGTTTGAGGCCTGGCTTTCTCCACCCCCTGCTCTTCCTTTTCTCATGGATGTGGGCTGGAGTTTGGCTACATTTCAGGCTGGAGCTTCTCATGCTTAGATGCCTGGCATTCTCCACCCCCTTTCTCTTGATTTTCTCCTGGATACGGGCTTGATATTTACTGTGCTTCGAGCTGGAGCTCCTCTTGCTTTGAGGCCTGGCTTTCTCCAACCCCTGCTCTGGATATTCTCCTGGATGTGGGCTGGAGTTTGGCTGCCTTTTGGGCTGGAGCTTCTCGTGGTTTGAGGCCTGGCTTTCTCCACCCCCTGCTCTTCATATTCTCCTGGATGTGGGCTGGAGTTTGGCTACAATTTGAGCTGGAGCTTCTCGTGGTTTGAGGCCTGGCTTTCTCCAAACCCTGCTCTTGATATTCTCCTGGATATGGGCTGGAGTTTGGCTGCCTTTTGGTCTGGAGCTTCTCGTGGTTTGAGGCCTGGCTTTCTTCACCTCTTGCTCTTGATATTCTCCTGGATGTGGGCTCGATTTTGGCTGTATTTCGGGTTGGAGCTTCTCCTGGTTTGAGGCCTGGCTTTCCCCATCCCCTGCTCTCGATATTCTGCTGGATGTTTGCTGGATTTTGGCTGAATTTTGGGCTGGAGCTTCACATGGTTTGAGGCCTGGCTTGCTCCACCCCTTGCTCTTCCTTTTCTCATGGATGTGAGCTGCATTTTGGCTGCATTTCAGGCTGGAGCTTCTCGTGGTTTGAGGCCTGGCTTGCTCCACCCCCTGCTGTTCATATTCTCCTGGATGTGGGGTGGATTTTGGCTGCTTTTTGAGCTGGAGCTTCTCGTGGTTTGAGGCCTGGCTTGCTCCACGCCCTGCTGTTCATATTCCCCAGGATGTGGGCTCGAGTTTGGCCGCATTTCGAGCTGGAGCTTCTCCTGGTTTGAAGCCTGGCTTGCTCCACGCCCTGCTCTTGATATTCTGCTGGATGTTTGCTGGACTTTGGCTGCTTTTTGAGCTGGAGATTCTCATGGTTTGAGGCCTGGATTGCTCCACGCCCTGCTCTTGATATTCTGCTGGATATTTCCTGGACTTTGGCTGCTTTTTGAGCTGGAGATTCTCATGGTTTGAGGCCTGGATTGCTCCACGCCCTGCTCTTGATATTCTCCTGGATGTGGGCTGGAGCTTGGCTGCATTTTGGGCTGGAGCTTCTCGTGGTTTGAGGCCTGGCTTTCTCCACCCTCTTTCTCTTGATTTTTCTCCTCAATGTCGGCTGCATTTTGTCTGCATTTTGAGCTGGAGTTGGTCGTGGTTTGAATGATGTCTTTCTCCAACCCCTGCTCTTCCTTTACTCCTGGATGTGGGCTGGAGCTTGGCTGCATTTCGGGCTGGAGCTTCTCGTGGTTTGAGGCCTGGCTTTCTCCACCCCCTGCTCTTCATATTCTCCTGTATGTCGGCTGCATTTTGAGCTGGAATTTGTCGTGGTTTGAGGCCTGGCTTTCTCCACCCCCTGCTCTCGATATTCTTCTGGATATTTACTGGGTTTTGGCTGCATTTCAGGCTTTAGCTTCTCGTGGTTTGAGGCCGGGCTTTCTCCACCCTCTTTCTCTTCATTTTCTCCACAATTTGAGCTGGATTTTGGCGGCATCTCAGGCTGGAGCTTCTCGTGGTTTGAGGCCTGGCTTTCTCCACCTTCTTTCTCTTGATTTTCTGCTGGATGTTTGCTGGAGTTTGGCTGCATTTTGAGCTGGAGATTCTCGTGGTTTGAGGCCTGGATTGCTCCACCCACTTTCTCTTGATTTTCTCCGACATGTGAGCTGGAGTTTCCCTGCATTTCAGGCTAGAGCTTCTCGTGGTTTGAGGCCTGGCTTTCTACACCCCCTGCTTTTCTTATTCTGGTCCATGTGGGCTAGAGTTTGGCTGCATTTCACGCTGGAGCTTCTCGTGGTTTGAGGCCTGCCTTTCTCCACCTCCTGCTCTCGATATTCTTCTGGATATTTACTGGGTTTTGCCCGCATTTAAGGTTGGAGTTTCTCGTGTTTTGAGGCCTGGCTTTCTCCACCCCATGCTCTTCATATTCTCCTGGATGCGGGCTGGATTTTGGCTGCATTTCGGGCTGGAGCTTCTCATGCTTTGAGGCCTGGCTTGCTCCACCCCCTCCTCTTGATATTCTCCTGGATGTGGGCTGCATTTTGGCTGCATTTCAGGCTGGAGCTTCTTGTGCTTTGAGGCCTGGCTTGCTCCACCCTCTGCTCCTGAGATTCTCCTGGATGTGGGCTGGATTTTGGCTGCCTTTTGGGCTGGAGCTTCTTGTGCTTTGAGGCCTGGCTTTCTCCACCCTCTTTCTGTTGATTTTCTCCTCAATGTTGGCTGGATTTTGGCTGCCTTTTGAGCTGGAGCTTCTCGTGGTTTGAGGCCTGGCTTTCTCCACCCCCTGCTCTTGATATTCTCCTGGATGTGGGCTTGAGTTTTTTTCTACAATTTGAGCTGGAGCTTCTCGTGGTTTGAGGCCTGGCTTTCTCCACCCCCTGCTCTTCCTTTTCTCATGGATGTGGGCTGGAGTTTGGCTACATTTCAGGCTGGAGCTTCTCATGCTTAGATGCCTGGCATTCTCCACCCCCTTTCTCTTGATTTTCTCCTGAATACGGGCTTGATTTTGGCTGTGCTTCGAGCTGGAGCTTCTCTTGCTTTGAGGCCTGGCTTTCTCCAAACCCTGCTCTGGATATTATCCTGGATGTGGGCTGGAGTTTGGCTGAATTTTGAGCTGGAGCTTCTCGTGGTTTTGGGCCTGGCATTCTCCACCTCCTGCTTTTGATATTCTCCTGGATATGGCCTGGAGTTTGGCTGCATTTTGGGCTGGAGCTTCTCGTGGTTTGAGGCCTGGCTTTCTCCACCCCCTGCTCTTGATATACTCCTGGATGTGGCCTGGAGTTTGGCTGCATTTCGGGTTGGAGCTTCTCGTGGTTGAGGCCTGGCTTTCTCCACCCCCTGCTCTTCATATTCTCCTCCATGTGAGCTGGAGTTTGGCTGAATTTCGGGCTTTTGCTTCTGGTGGTTTGAGGCCTGGCATTCTCCACCCCCTGCTCTTTATATTTTCCTGGATGTGGGCTGGATTTCGGCTGGATTTCGGGCTTTTGCTTCTGGTGGTTTGAGGCCTGGCTTTCTCCAACCCCCTGCTCTTTATATTTTCCTGGATGTCGGCTGGATTTTGGCTGCATTTCGGGCTGGAGCTTGTCGTGGTTTGAGGCCTGGCTTTCTCCAACCCCTGCTCTTGATATTCTCCTGGATGTTGGCTGGATATTGGCTGCATTTCAGGCTGGATATTCTCGTGGATTGGGGCCTGGCTTTCTCCAACACTTGCTCTTGATACTCTCCTGGATATGCGCTGGAGTTTGGCTGCCTTTTGGGCTGGAGCTACTTGTGGTTTGAGGCCTGTCTTTCTCGACCTGCTGCTCTCGATATTATTCTGGATATTTACTGGGCTTTGGCTGCATTTAAGGTTGGAGTTTCTCGTGGTTTGAGGCCTTGCTTTCTCCACCCCCTGCTCTCGATATTCTGCTGGATGTTTGCTGGATTTTGGCTGAATTTTGGGCTGGAGCTTCACGTGGTTTGAGGCCTGGCTTGCTCCACCCCCTGCTCTTCCTTTTCTCATGGATGTGAGCTGCATTTTGGCTGCATTTCAGGCTGGAGCTTCTCGTGGTTTGAGGCCTGGCTTGCTCCACCCCCTGCTCTTGCTATTCTCCCGGATGTGGGGTGGATTTTGGCTACTTTTTGAGCTGGAGCTTCTCGTGGTTTGAGGCCTGGCTTGCTCCACGCCCTGCTCTTCATATTCCCCAGGATGTGGGCTCGAGTTTGGCCCCATTTCGAGCTGGAGCTTCTCCTGGTTTGAAGCCTGGCTTGCTCCACGCCCTCGTCTTGATATTCTGCTGGATATTTGCTGGAGTTTGGCTGCATTTTGAGCTGGAGATTCTCGTGGTTTGAGGCCTGGATTGCTCCACGCCCCGCTCTTGATATTCTGCTGGATGTTTGCTGGAGTTTGTCTGCATTTTGAGCTGGAGATTCTCGTGGTTTGAGGCCTGGATTGCTCCACGCCCTGCTCTTGATATTCTGCTCCATGTGGTCTGGAAATTGGCTGCATTTTGTGCTGGAGCTTCTTGTGGTTTGAGGCCTGGCTTTCTCCAGCCGCTGCTCTTCATGTTCTACTCCATGTGGGCTGCATTTTGGCTGCATTTCGGGCTGGATCTTCTCGTGGTTTGAGGCCTGGCTTTCTCCAACCCCTGCTCTTGATATTCTCCTGGATGTGGGCTGGAGCTTGGCTGCATTTTGGGCTGGAGTTTGGCAGCATCTCAGGCTGGAGCTTCTCGTGGTTTGAGGCCTGGCTTTCTCCACTCTCTTTCTCTTGATTTTTCTCCTCAATTTCGGCTGCATTTTGGCTGCATTTTGAGCTGGAGTTGGTCGTGGGTTGAGGGATGTCTTTCTCCAACCCCTGCTCTTCCTTTACTCCTGGATGTGGGCTGGAGCTTGGCTGCATTTCGGGCTGGAGCTTCTCGTGTTTTGAGGCCTGGCTTTCTCCACCCCCAGCTCTTCTTATTCTGCTCCATGTGGGCTAGAGTTTGGCTGCATTTCGGGCTGGAGCATCTCGTGGTTTGAGGCCTGGCTTTCTCCACCTCGTGCTCTCGATATTATTCTGGATATTTACTTGATTTTGGCTGCTTTTTGGGCTGGAGCTTCTCGTGGTTTGAGGCCTGGCTTTCTCCACCCCCTGCTCTTGATATTCTCCTGGATGTGGGCTGGAGTTTGGCTACAATTTGAGCTGGAGCTTCTCGTGGTTTGAGGCCTTTCTTTCTCCAAACCCTGCTCTTCGTATTCTCCTGGATGTCGGCTGCATTTTGAGCTGGAGTTTGTCGTGGTTTGAGGCCTGGCTTTCTCCACCCCCTGCTCTCGATATTCTTCTGGATATTTACTGGGTTTTGGCTGCATTTCAGGCTGGAGATTCTCGTGGTTTGAGGCCTGGCTTTCTCCACCCTCTTTCTCTTCATTTTCTCCACAATTTGAGCTGGAGTTTCGCGGCATCTCAGGCTGGACCTTCTCGTGGTTTGAGGCCTGGCTTTCTCCACCCTCTTTCTCTTGATTTTCTCCTCAATGTTGGCTGCATTTTGGCTGCATTTTGAGCTGGAGTTGGTCGTGGTTTGAGGGATGGCTTTTTCCACCCCCTGCTCTTCCTTTACTCCTGGATGTGGGCTGGAGCTTGGCTGCATTTCGGGCTGGAGCTTCTTGTGATTTGAGGCCTGGCTTTCTCCACCCCCTGCTCTTGATATTCTCCTGGATGTGGGCTGCATTTTGGCTGCATTTTGGACTGGATCTTCTCGTGGGTTGAGGCCTGGCTTGCTCCACCCTCTGCTCCTGAGATTCTCCTGGATGTGGGCTGGACATTGGCTGCGTTTGGGCTGGAGCTTCTTGTGGTTGGAGGCCTGGCTTTCTCCACCCCCTTTCTCTTGATTTTCTCCTGGATACGGGCTTGATTTTGGCTGTGTTTCGAGCTGGAGCTTCTCTTGCGTTCAGGCCTGGCTTTCTCCACCCCCTGCTCTTGATATTCTCCTGGATGTGGGCTGGAGTTTGGCTGCCTTTTGGGCTGGAGCTTCTCGTGGTTTGAGGCCTGGCTTTCTCCACCCCCTGCTCTTGATATTCTCCTGGATGTTTGCTGTATTTTGGCTGCATTTTGGGATGGAGCTTCTCGTGGTTTGAGGCCTCTCTTTTTCCACCCCCTGCTCTTCATATTCTCCTGGATGTGGGCTGGAGTTTGGCTGAATTTTGAGCTGGAGCTTCTCGTGGTTTGAGGCCTGGCTTTCTCCACCCTCTTTCTCTTCATTTTCTCCACAATTTGAGCTGGAGTTTGGCAGCATCTCAGGCTGGAGCTTCTCGTGGTTTGAGGCCTGGCTTTCTCCACCCTCTTTCTCTTGATTTTCTCCTCAATGTTGGCTGCATTTTGGCTGCATTTTGAGCTGGAGTTGGTCGTGGTTTGAGGGATGGCTTTTTCCACCCCCTCTCTTCTTTACTCCTGGATGTGGGCTGGAGCTTGGCTGCATTTTGGGCTGGAGCTTCTTGTGATTTGAGGCCTTGCTTTCTCCACCCCCTGCTCTTCTTATTCTGCTCCATGTGGGCTAGAGTTTGGCTGCATTTCGGGCTGGAGCTTCTCGTGGTTTGAGGCCTGGCTTTCTCCACCTCCTGCTCTCGATATTCCTCTGGATATATACTGGGTTTTGGCTGCATTTAAGGTTGGAGTTTCTCGTGGTTTGAGGCCTGGCTTTCTCCACCCCCTGCTCTAGATATTCTCCTGGATGTGGGCTGCATTTTGGCTGCATTTCGCGCCTGAGCTTCTCGTGGGTTGAGGCCTGGCTTGCTCCACCCTCTGCTCCTGAGATTCTCCTGGATGTGGGCTGGAGTTTGGCTGCGTTTTGGGCTGGAGCTTCTTGTGGTTGGAGGCCTGGCTTTCTCCACCCCCTTTCTCTTGATTTTCTCCTGCATACGGGCTTGATTTTGGCTGTGTTTCGAGCTGGAGCTTCTCTTGCTTTGAGGCCTGGCTTTCTCCACCCCCTTTCTGTTGATTTTCTCCTTGATACGGGCTTGATTTTGGCTGTGTTTCGAGCTGGAGCTTCTCTTGCTTTGAGGCCTGGCTTTCTCCACCCCCTGCTGTTCATATTCTCCTGCATGTCGGCTGGAGTTTCGCTACAATTTGAGCTGGAGCTTCTTGTGGTTTGAGGCCTGGCTTTCTCCACCCCCTGCTCTTCATATTCTCCTCCATGTGCTCTGGAGTTTGGCTGAATTTTGAGCTGTAGCTTCTCGTGGTTTTGGGCCTGGCTTTCTCCACCCCCCGCTCTTGAGGTTCTCCTGGATGTCGGCTGGATTTCGGCTGGATTTCGGGCTTTTGCTTCTGGTGGTTTGAGGCCTGGCTTTCTCCAACCCCCTGCTCTTGATATTCTCCTGAATGTGGCCTGGATTTTGGCTGCCTTTTGGGCTGGAGCTTCTCGTGGTTTGAGGCCTCGCTTGCTCCACCCCCTGCTCTTGATATTCTCCTGGGTTTGGGCTGGATTTTGGCTGTATTTCGGGTTGGAGCTTCTCGTGGTTTGAGACCTGGCTTTCTCCACCCCTTACTCTTGATACTCTCCTGCATGTCAGCTGGATATTGGCTGCATTTCGGGCTGGATATTCTCGTGGTTTGAGGCCTGGCTTTCTCCAACCCTTGCTCTTGATATTCTCCTGGATATGGGCTGGAGTTTGGCTGCCTTTTGGGCTGGAGCTTCTCGTGGTTTGAGGACTGGCTTTCTCCAGCCCCTGCTCTTGATATTCTCCTGGATTTGGGCTGGATTTTGGCTGTATTTCGGGTTGGAGCTTCTCGTTGTTTGAGGCCTGGCTTTCTCCACCACCTGCTCTTGAGGTTCTCCTGGATGTCGGCTGGATTTTTCCTGCATTTCGGGCTTTAGCTTCTCGTGGTTTGAGGCCTGGCTTTCTCCACCCCCTGCTCTTGATATTCTCCTGGATTTGGGCTGTATTTTGGCTGCATTTCGGGTTGGAGCTTCTCGTGTTTTGAGGCCTGGCTTTCTCCACCCCCTGCTCTTGATATTCTCCTGGATATGGGCTGGAGTTTGGCTGATTCTTGGGCTGGAGCTTCTCGTGGTTTGAGGCCTGGCTTTCTTCACCCCCTGCTCTTGATATTCTCCTGGATGTAGGCTGGAGTTTGGCTGCATTTCGGGCTTTAGCTTCTCGTGGTTTGAGGCCTGCCTTGCTCCACCCCCTGCTCTTGATATTCTCCTGGATGTGGGCTGGAGTTTGGCTGCATTTCGGGCTTTAGCTTCTCGTGGTTTGAGGCCTGGATTTCTCCACCCCCTGCTCTTGATATTCTGCTGGATGTCGGCTGGATATTGGCTGCATTTCGGGCTGGATATTCTCGTGGATTGGAGCCTGTCTTTCTCCACCCCCTGCTCTTGATATACTCCTGGATGTGGCCTGGAGTTTGGCTGCATTTCGGGTTGGAGCATCTTGTGGTTTGAGTCCCGGCTTTCTCCAACACTTGCTCTTGATATACTCCTGGATATGGGCTGGATTTTGGCTGCATTTCGGGATGGAGCTTGTCGTGGTTTGAGGCCTGGCTTTCTCCACCCCCTGCTCTTGAGATTCTCCTGCATGTCAGCTGGATTTTGGCTGTCTTTCGGGCTTTAGCTTCTCGTGGTTTGAGGCCTGGCTTTCTCCACCCCCTGCTCTTGATATTCTCCTGGATGTGGGCTGGATTTTGGCTGTTTTTTGGGCTGGAGTTTCTCGTGGTTTGAGGCCTGGCTTGCTCCACCCCCTGCTCTTGAGATTCTCCCGGATGTGGGCTGCATTTTGGCTGCCTTTTGGGCGGGAGCTTCTCGTGGTTTGAGGCCTGGCTTTCTCCACCCCCTGCTCTTGATATACTCCTGGATGTGGCCTAGAGTTTGGCTGCATTTCGGGTTGGATATTCTCGTGGATTGAGGCCTGGCTTTCTCCAACCCCTGCTCTTGAGGTTCTCCTGGATATGGGCTGGAGTTTGGCTCCCTTTTGGCTGGAGCTTCTCGTGGTTTGAGGCCTGGCTTTCTCCTCCCCTTGTTCTTGATATTCTCCTGGATGTCGTCTGGATTTTGGCGGCATTTCAGGATGGAGCTTCTCGTGGTTTGAGGCCTGGCTTTCTCCAACCCCCTGCTCTTTATATTCTCCTGGATGTGGGCTGGATTTTGGCTGTTTTTTGGGCTGGAGCTTCTCGTGGCTTGAGGCCTGGCTTGCTCCACCCCCTGCTCTTGAGATTCTCCCGAATGTGGGCTGGATTTTGGCTGCCTTTTGGGCTGGAGCTTCTCGTGGTTTGAGGCCTGGCTTTCTCCACCAACCTCTCTTGAGATTCTCCTGGATGTCGGCTGGATTTTGGCTGTCTTTCACGCTGGAGCTTCTCGTGGTTTGAGGCCTGGCTTTCTCCACCCCCTGCTCTTGATATACTCCTGGATGTGGCCTAGAGTGTGGCTGCATTTCGGGCTTTAGCTTCTCGTGGTTTGAGTCCTGGCTTTCTCCAACCCCCTGCTCTTTATATTATCCTGGATGTGGGCTGGATTTTGGCTGGATTTCGGCTGGATTTCGGGCTTTTGCTTCTGATGGTTTGAGGCCTGGCTTTCTCCAACCCCCTGCTCTTGATATTCTCCTGAATGTGGTTTGGATTTTGGATGCCTTTTGGGCTGGAGCTTCTCGTGGTTTGAGGCCTGGCTTTCTCCACCCCCTGCTCTTGATATTCTCCTGGGTTTGGGCTGGATTTTGGCTGTATTTCGGGTTGGAGCTTCTCGTGGTTTGAGGCCTGGCTTTCTCCACCCCTTACTCTTGATATTCTCATGCATGTCAGCTGGATATTGGCTGCATTTCGGGCTGGATCTTCTCGTGGATTGGGGCCTGGCTTTCTCCAACCCTTGCTCTTGATATTCTCCTGGATATGGGCTGGAGTTTGGCTGCCTTTTCGGCTGGAGCTTCTCGTGGTATGAGGACTGGCTTTCTCCACCACTTGATCTTGATATTCTCCTGGATGTGGCCTGGATTTTGGCTGTCTTTCGTGCTGGAGCTTCTCGTGGTTTGAGGCCTGGCTTTCTCCACCCCCTGCTCTTGATATTCTCCTGGATTTGGGCTGGATTTTGGCTGTATTTCGGGTTGGAGCTTCTCGTTGTTTGAGGCCTAGCTTTCTCCACCACCTGCTCTTGAGATTCTCCCGGATGTCGGCTGGATTTTGCCTGCATTTCGGGCTTTATCTTCTCGTGGTTTGAGGCCTGGCTTTCTCCACCCCCTGCTCTTGATATTCTCCTGGATTTGGGCTGTATTTTGGCTGCATTTCGGGTTGGAGCTTCTCGTGTTTTGAGGCCTGGCTTTCTCCACCCCCTGCTCTTGATATTCTCCTGGATATGGGCTGGAGTTTGGCTGCCATTTGGGCTGGAGCTTCTCGTTGTTTGAGGCCTGGCTTTCTCCACCCCCTGCTCTTGATATTCTCCTGGATGTGGGCTCGATTTTGGCTGCATTTCGGGCTTTAGCTTCTCGTGGTTTGAGGCCTGGCATTCTCCACCCCCTGCTCTTGATATTCTCCTGGATGTCGGCTGGAGTTTGGCTGCATTTCGGGCTTTTGCTTCTCGTGGTTTGAGTCCCGGCTTTCTCCAACACTTGCTCTTGATATACTCCTGGATGTGGGCTGGATTTTGGCTGCATTTCGGGATGGAGCTTGTCGTGGTTTGAGGCCTGGCTTTCTCCACCCCCTGCTCTTGATATTCTCCTGGATTTGGGCTGGATTTTGGCTGCATTTCGGGTTGGAGCTTCTCGTGGTTTGAGGCCTGGCTTTCTCCACCCCCTGCTCTTCATATTCTCCTGCATGTCAGCTGGATTTTGGCTGCATTTCGGGCTTTAGCTTCTCGTGGTTTGAGGCCTGGCTTTCTCCACCACCCTCCCTTGAGATTCTCCTGGATGTGGCCTAGAGTTTGGCTGCATTTCGGGTTGGATATTCTCGTGGATTGAGGCCTGGCTTTCTCCACCCCCTGCTCTTGAGATTCTCCTGGATATGGGCTGGAGTTTGGCTGCCTTTTTGGCTGGAGCTTCTCGTGGTTTCAGGCCTGGCTTTCTCCTCCCCTTGTTCTTGATATTCTCCTGGATGTCGTCTGGATTTTGGCGGCATTTCAGGATGGAGCTTCTCGTGGTTTGAGGCCTGGCTTTCTCCACACCATGCTCTTGATATTCTCCTGGATGTTTGCTGGATTTTGGCTGCTTTTTGGGCTGGAGCTTCCTGTGGTTTGAGGCCTGGCTTTCTCCACCCCCTGCTCTTCATATTCTCCTGGATGTGAGCTGCATTTTGGCTGTATTTCAGGCTGGAGCTTCTCGTGGTTCGAGGCCTGGCTTGCTCCACCCCCTGCTGTTCATATTCTCCTGGATGTGGGGTGGATTTTGGCTGCTTTTTGAGCTGGAGCTTCTCGTGGTTTGAGGCCTGGCTTGCTCCACGCCCTGCTGTTCATATTCCCCAGGATGTGGGCTCGAGTTTGGCCGCATTTCGAGCTGGAGCTTCTCCTGGTTTGAAGCCTGGCTTGCTCCACGCCCTCGTCTTGATATTCTCCTGGATGTGGGCTGCATTTTGGCTGCATTTCGGGCTGGAGCTTCTCGTGGTTTGAGGCCTGGCTTGCTCCAACCTCTTCTCCTGAGATTCTCCTGGATGTGGGCTGGAGATTGGCTGCGTTTGGGCTGGAGCTTCTTGTGGTTGGAGGCCTGGCTTTGTCCACCCCTTTTCTCTTGATTTTCTCCTGGATACGGGCTTGATTTTGGCTGTGTTTCGAGCTGGAGCTTCTCTTGCTTTGAGGCCTGGCTTTCTCCACCCCCTGCTCTTGATATTCTCCCGGATGTGGGCTGGAGTTTGGCTGCCTTTTGGGCTGGAGCTTCTCGTGGTTTGAGGCCTGGATTTCTCCACCCCCTTCTCTTGATATTTTCCTCCATGTCGTCTGGATTTTGGCTGCCTTTTGGGATGGAGCTTCTCGTGGTTTGAGGCCTGTCTTTTTCCACCCCCTGCTCTTCATATTCTCCTGGATGTGGGCTGGAGTTTGGCTGAATTTTGAGCTGGAGCTTCTCGTGGTTTGAGGCCTGGCTTTCTCCACCCCCTGCTCTTCATATTCTCCTGTATGTCGGCTGCATTTTGAGCTGGAGTTTGTCGTGGTTTGAGGCCTGGCTTTCTCCACCCCCTGCTCTCGATATTCTTCTGGATATTTACTGGGTTTTGGCTGCATTTCAGGCTGGAGCTTCTCGTGGTTTGAGGCCTGGCTTTCTCCACCCTCTTTCTCTTCATTTTCTCCACAATTTGAGCTGGAGTTTGGTGGCATCTCAGGCTGGAGCTTCTCGTGGTTTGAGGCCTGGCTTTCTCCACCCTCTTTCTCTTGATTTTCTCCTCAATGTTGGCTGCATTTTGGCTGCATTTTTGAGCTGGAGTTGGTCGTGGTTTGAGGGATGGCTTTTTCCACCCCCTCTCTTCCTTTACTCCTGGATGTGGGCTGGAGCTTGGCTGCATTTCGGGCTGGACCTTCTTGTGATTTGAGGCCTTGCTTTCTCCACCCCCTGCTCTTCTTATTCTACTCCATGTGGGCTAGAGTTTGGCTGCATTTCGGGCTGGAGCTTTTCGTGGTTTGAGGCCTGGCTTTCTCCACCTCTTGCTCTCGATATTCTTCTGGATATTTACTGGGTTTTGGCTGCATTTAAGGTTGGAGTTTCTCGTGGTTTGAGGCCAGGCTTTCTCCACCCCCTGCTCTTGATATTCTCCTGGATGTGGGCTGCATTTTGGCTGCATTTCGCGCCTGAGCTTCTCGTGGGTTGAGGGCAGGCTTGCTCCACGCTCTGCTCCTGAGATTCTCCTGGATGTGGGCTGGAGTTTGGCTGCGTTTTGGGCTGGAGCTTCTTGTGGTTGGAGGCCTGGCTTTCTCCACCCCCTTTCTCTTGATTTTCTCCTGGATACGGGCTTGATTTTGGCTGTGTTTCGAGCTGGAGCTTCTCTTGCTTTGAGGCCTGGCTTTCTCCACCCCCTGCTCTTGATATTCTCCTGGATGTGGGCTGGATTTTGGCTGCATTTCGCGTTGGAGCTTCTCGTGGTTTGAGACCTGGCTTTCTCCACCCCTTACTCTTGATACTCTCCTGCATGTCAGCTGGATATTGGCTGCATTTCGGGCTGGATATTCTCGTGGTTTGAGGCCTGGCTTTCTCCAACCCTTGCTCTTGATATTCTCCTGGATATGGGCTGGAGTTTGGCTGCCTTTTGGGCTGGAGCTTCTCGTGGTTTGAGGACTGGCTTTCTCCAGCCCCTGCTCTTGATATTCTCCTGGATTTGGGCTGGATTTTGGCTGTATTTCGGGTTGGAGCTTCTCGTTGTTTGAGGCCTGGCTTTCTCCACCACCTGCTCTTGAGGTTCTCCTGGATGTCGGCTGGATTTTTCCTGCATTTCGGGCTTTAGCTTCTCGTGGTTTGAGGCCTGGCTTTCTCCACCCCCTGCTCTTGATATTCTCCTGGATTTGGGCTGTATTTTGGCTGCATTTCGGGTTGGAGCTTCTCGTGTTTTGAGGCCTGGCTTTCTCCACCCCCTGCTCTTGATATTCTCCTGGATATGGGCTGGAGTTTGGCTGATTCTTGGGCTGGAGCTTCTCGTGGTTTGAGGCCTGGCTTTCTTCACCCCCTGCTCTTGATATTCTCCTGGATGTAGGCTGGAGTTTGGCTGCATTTCGGGCTTTAGCTTCTCGTGGTTTGAGGCCTGCCTTGCTCCACCCCCTGCTCTTGATATTCTCCTGGATGTGGGCTGGAGTTTGGCTGCATTTCGGGCTTTAGCTTCTCGTGGTTTGAGGCCTGGATTTCTCCACCCCCTGCTCTTGATATTCTGCTGGATGTCGGCTGGATATTGGCTGCATTTCGGGCTGGATATTCTCGTGGATTGGAGCCTGTCTTTCTCCACCCCCTGCTCTTGATATACTCCTGGATGTGGCCTGGAGTTTGGCTGCATTTCGGGTTGGAGCATCTTGTGGTTTGAGTCCCGGCTTTCTCCAACACTTGCTCTTGATATACTCCTGGATATGGGCTGGATTTTGGCTGCATTTCGGGATGGAGCTTGTCGTGGTTTGAGGCCTGGCTTTCTCCACCCCCTGCTCTTGAGATTCTCCTGCATGTCAGCTGGATTTTGGCTGTCTTTCGGGCTTTAGCTTCTCGTGGTTTGAGGCCTGGCTTTCTCCACCCCCTGCTCTTGATATTCTCCTGGATGTGGGCTGGATTTTGGCTGTTTTTTGGGCTGGAGTTTCTCGTGGTTTGAGGCCTGGCTTGCTCCACCCCCTGCTCTTGAGATTCTCCCGGATGTGGGCTGCATTTTGGCTGCCTTTTGGGCGGGAGCTTCTCGTGGTTTGAGGCCTGGCTTTCTCCACCCCCTGCTCTTGATATACTCCTGGATGTGGCCTAGAGTTTGGCTGCATTTCGGGTTGGATATTCTCGTGGATTGAGGCCTGGCTTTCTCCAACCCCTGCTCTTGAGGTTCTCCTGGATATGGGCTGGAGTTTGGCTCCCTTTTGGCTGGAGCTTCTCGTGGTTTGAGGCCTGGCTTTCTCCTCCCCTTGTTCTTGATATTCTCCTGGATGTCGTCTGGATTTTGGCGGCATTTCAGGATGGAGCTTCTCGTGGTTTGAGGCCTGGCTTTCTCCAACCCCCTGCTCTTTATATTCTCCTGGATGTGGGCTGGATTTTGGCTGTTTTTTGGGCTGGAGCTTCTCGTGGCTTGAGGCCTGGCTTGCTCCACCCCCTGCTCTTGAGATTCTCCCGAATGTGGGCTGGATTTTGGCTGCCTTTTGGGCTGGAGCTTCTCGTGGTTTGAGGCCTGGCTTTCTCCACCAACCTCTCTTGAGATTCTCCTGGATGTCGGCTGGATTTTGGCTGTCTTTCACGCTGGAGCTTCTCGTGGTTTGAGGCCTGGCTTTCTCCACCCCCTGCTCTTGATATACTCCTGGATGTGGCCTAGAGTGTGGCTGCATTTCGGGCTTTAGCTTCTCGTGGTTTGAGTCCTGGCTTTCTCCAACCCCCTGCTCTTTATATTATCCTGGATGTGGGCTGGATTTTGGCTGGATTTCGGCTGGATTTCGGGCTTTTGCTTCTGATGGTTTGAGGCCTGGCTTTCTCCAACCCCCTGCTCTTGATATTCTCCTGAATGTGGTTTGGATTTTGGATGCCTTTTGGGCTGGAGCTTCTCGTGGTTTGAGGCCTGGCTTTCTCCACCCCCTGCTCTTGATATTCTCCTGGGTTTGGGCTGGATTTTGGCTGTATTTCGGGTTGGAGCTTCTCGTGGTTTGAGGCCTGGCTTTCTCCACCCCTTACTCTTGATATTCTCATGCATGTCAGCTGGATATTGGCTGCATTTCGGGCTGGATCTTCTCGTGGATTGGGGCCTGGCTTTCTCCAACCCTTGCTCTTGATATTCTCCTGGATATGGGCTGGAGTTTGGCTGCCTTTTCGGCTGGAGCTTCTCGTGGTATGAGGACTGGTTTCTCCACCACTTGATCTTGATATTCTCCTGGATGTGGCCTGGATTTTGGCTGTCTTTCGTGCTGGAGCTTCTCGTGGTTTGAGGCCTGGCTTTCTCCACCCCCTGCTCTTGATATTCTCCTGGATTTGGGCTGGATTTTGGCTGTATTTCGGGTTGGAGCTTCTCGTTGTTTGAGGCCTAGCTTTCTCCACCACCTGCTCTTGAGATTCTCCTGGATGTCGGCTGGAGTTTGGCTGCATTTCGGGCTTTTGCTTCTCGTGGTTTGAGTCCCGGCTTTCTCCAACACTTGCTCTTGATATACTCCTGGATGTGGGCTGGATTTTGGCTGCATTTCGGGATGGAGCTTGTCGTGGTTTGAGGCCTGGCTTTCTCCACCCCCTGCTCTTGATATTCTCCTGGATTTGGGCTGGAGTTTGGCTGCATTTCGGGTTGGAGCTTCTCGTGGTTTGAGGCCTGGCTTTCTCCACCCCCTGCTCTTCATATTCTCCTGCATGTCAGCTGGATTTTGGCTGCATTTCGGGCTTTAGCTTCTCGTGGTTTGAGGCCTGGCTTTCTCCACCACCCTCCCTTGAGATTCTCCTGGATGTGGCCTAGAGTTTGGCTGCATTTCGGGTTGGATATTCTCGTGGATTGAGGCCTGGCTTTCTCCACCCCCTGCTCTTGAGATTCTCCTGGATATGGGCTGGAGTTTGGCTGCCTTTTTGGCTGGAGCTTCTCGTGGTTTCAGGCCTGGCTTTCTCCTCCCCTTGTTCTTGATATTCTCCTGGATGTCGTCTGGATTTTGGCGGCATTTCAGGATGGAGCTTCTCGTGGTTTGAGGCCTGGCTTTCTCCACACCATGCTCTTGATATTCTCCTGGATGTTTGCTGGATTTTGGCTGCTTTTTGGGCTGGAGCTTCCTGTGGTTTGAGGCCTGGCTTTCTCCACCCCCTGCTCTTCATATTCTCCTGGATGTGAGCTGCATTTTGGCTGCATTTCAGGCTGGAGCTTCTCGTGGTTCGAGGCCTGGCTTGCTCCACCCCCTGCTGTTCATATTCTCCTGGATGTGGGGTGGATTTTGGCTGCTTTTTGAGCTGGAGCTTCTCGTGGTTTGAGGCCTGGCTTGCTCCACGCCCTGCTGTTCATATTCCCCAGGATGTGGGCTCGAGTTTGGCCGCATTTCGAGCTGGAGCTTCTCCTGGTTTGAAGCCTGGCTTGCTCCACGCCCTCGTCTTGATATTCTCCTGGATGTGGGCTGCATTTTGGCTGCATTTCGGGCTGGAGCTTCTCGTGGTTTGAGGCCTGGCTTGCTCCAACCTCTTCTCCTGAGATTCTCCTGGATGTGGGCTGGAGATTGGCTGCGTTTGGGCTGGAGCTTCTTGTGGTTGGAGGCCTGGCTTTGTCCACCCCTTTTCTCTTGATTTTCTCCTGGATACGGGCTTGATTTTGGCTGTGTTTCGAGCTGGAGCTTCTCTTGCTTTGAGGCCTGGCTTTCTCCACCCCCTGCTCTTGATATTCTCCTGGATGTGGGCTGGAGTTTGGCTGCCTTTTGGGCTGGAGCTTCTCGTGGTTTGAGGCCTGGATTTCTCCACCCCCTTCTCTTGATATTTTCCTCCATGTCGTCTGGATTTTGGCTGCCTTTTGGGATGGAGCTTCTCGTGGTTTGAGGCCTGTCTTTTTCCACCCCCTGCTCTTCATATTCTCCTGGATGTGGGCTGGAGTTTGGCTGAATTTTGAGCTGGAGCTTCTCGTGGTTTGAGGCCTGGCTTTCTCCACCCCCTGCTCTTCATATTCTCCTGTATGTCGGCTGCATTTTGAGCTGGAGTTTGTCGTGGTTTGAGGCCTGGCTTTCTCCACCCCCTGCTCTCGATATTCTTCTGGATATTTACTGGGTTTTGGCTGCATTTCAGGCTGGAGCTTCTCGTGGTTTGAGGCCTGGCTTTCTCCAACCTCTTTCTCTTCATTTTCTCCACAATTTGAGCTGGAGTTTGGTGGCATCTCAGGCTGGAGCTTCTCGTGGTTTGAGGCCTGGCTTTCTCCACCCTCTTTCTCTTGATTTTCTCCTCAATGTTGGCTGCATTTTGGCTGCATTTTTGAGCTGGAGTTGGTCGTGGTTTGAGGGATGGCTTTTTCCACCCCCTCTCTTCCTTTACTCCTGGATGTGGGCTGGAGCTTGGCTGCATTTCGGGCTGGACCTTCTTGTGATTTGAGGCCTTGCTTTCTCCACCCCCTGCTCTTCTTATTCTACTCCATGTGGGCTAGAGTTTGGCTGCATTTCGGGCTGGAGCTTTTCGTGGTTTGAGGCCTGGCTTTCTCCACCTCTTGCTCTCGATATTCTTCTGGATATTTACTGGGTTTTGGCTGCATTTAAGGTTGGAGTTTCTCGTGGTTTGAGGCCAGGCTTTCTCCACCCCCTGCTCTTGATATTCTCCTGGATGTGGGCTGCATTTTGGCTGCATTTCGCGCCTGAGCTTCTCGTGGGTTGAGGGCAGGCTTGCTCCACGCTCTGCTCCTGAGATTCTCCTGGATGTGGGCTGGAGTTTGGCTGCGTTTTGGGCTGGAGCTTCTTGTGGTTGGAGGCCTGGCTTTCTCCACCCCCTTTCTCTTGATTTTCTCCTGGATACGGGCTTGATTTTGGCTGTGTTTCGAGCTGGAGCTTCTCTTGCTTTGAGGCCTGGCTTTCTCCACCCCCTGCTCTTGATATTCTCCTGGATGTGGGCTGGATTTTGGCTGCATTTCGCGTTGGAGCTTCTCGTGGTTTGAGGCCTGGATTTCTCCACCCCCTTCTCTTGATATTTTCCTCCATGTCTTCTGGATTTTGGCTGCCTTTTGGGATGGAGCTTCTCGTGGTTTGAGGCCTGTCTTTTTCCACCCTCTGCTCTTCATATTCTCCTGCATGTCGGCTGGAGATTCGCTACAATTTGAGCTGGAGCTTCTTGTGGTTTGAGGCCTGGCTTTCTCCACCCCCTGCTCTTCATATTCTCCTCCATGTGCTCTGGAGTTTGGCTGAATTTTGAGCTGTAGCTTCTCGTGGTTTTGGGCCTGGCTTTATCCACCCCCCGCTCTTGATATTCTCCTGGATTTGGGCTGGATTTTGGCTGTATTTCGGGTTGGAGCTTCTCGTTGTTTGAGGCCTGGCTTTCTCCACCACCTGCTCTTGAGGTTCTCCTGGATGTCGGCTGGATTTTGGCTGCATTTCGGGCTTTAGCTTCTCGTGGTTTGAGGCCTGGCTTTCTCCACCCGCTGCTCTTGATATACTCCTGGATGTGGCCTGGAGTTTGGCTGCATTTCGGGTTGGAGCTTCTTGTGGTTTGAGTCCAGGCTTTCTCCAACCCCCTGCTCTTTATATTATCCTGGATGTGGGTTGGATTTTGGCTGCATTTCGGCTGGATTTCGGGCTTTTGCTTCTGGTGGTTTGAGGCCTGGCTTTCTCCAACCCCCTGCTCTTGATATTCTCCTGAATGTGGCCTGGATTTTGGCTGCCTTTTGGGCTGGAGCTTCTCGTGGTTTGAGGCCTGGCTTTCTCCACCCCCTGGTCTTGATATTCTCCTGGATGTGGGCTGGATTTTGTCTGCATTTCGGGCTTTAGCTTCTCGTGGTTTGAGGCCTGGCTTTCTCCACCCCCTGCTCTTGATATACTACGGGATGTGGCCCGGAGTTTGGCTGTTTTTCGTGCTGGAGCTTCTCGTGGTTTGAGGCCTGGATTTCTCCAACCCCTGCTCTTGAGAGTCTCCTGGATATGGGTGTAGTTTTGCTGCCTTTCGCGCTGGAGCTTCTCGTGGATTGAGGCCTGGCTTTCTCCACCCCCTTGTCTTGATATTCTCCTGGATGTGGGCTGGCTTTTGTCTGCATTTCGGGCTTTAGCTTCTCGTGGTTTGAGGCCTGGCTTTCTCCACCCCCTGCTCTTGATACACTCCTGGATGTGGCCTTGAGTTTGGCTGCCTTTTGGGCTGGAGCTTCAAGTGGTTTGAGGCCTGGTTTTCTCCAGCCCCTGCTCTTCATATTCTCCTGGATGTGGGCTGGAGTTTGCCTAACTTTTGGGCTGGAGCTTCTCGTGGTTTGAGGCCTGGCTTTCTCCACCCCCTGCTCTTGATATTCTCCTCCAGGTGGGCTGGAGTTTGGCTGAATTTTGAGCTGGAGCTTCTCGTGGTTTGAGGCCTGGCTTTCTCCACCCCTTGCTCTTGATATTCTCCTGGATGTGGGCTGGATTTTGTCTGCATTTTGGGCTTTAGCTTCTCGTGGTTTGAGGCCTGGCTTTCTCCAACCCACTGCTCTTGATATTCTCCTGGATGTGGGCTGGAGTTTGGCTGTGTTTCGGGCTTTAGTTTCTCATGGTTTGAGGCCTGGCTTTCTCCACCCCCTGCTCTTCATATTCTCCTCCATGAGGGTTGGATTTCGGCTGAATTTTGGGCTGGAGCTTCTTGTGGTTTTGGGCCTGGCTTTCTCCAAACCCTACTCTTGATATTCTCCTGGATGTGGGCTGCATTTTGGCTGTGTTTCGGGCTGGAGCTTCTCTTACTTTGAGGCCTGGCTTTCTCCCACCCCCCCTTCTCTTGATATTTATCTCAATGTCTTCTGGATTTTGGCTGCCTTTCAGGATGGAGCTTCTTGTGCTTTGAGGCCTGGCTTTCTCCACCCCCTTCTCTTGATATTCTCCTGGATGTGGGCTGGATTTTGGCTGCATTTCGGGCTTTAGCTTCTCGTGGTTTGAGGCCTTGCTTTCTCCACCCCCTGCTCTTTATATTCTCCTCGATTTGGGCTGGATTTTGGCTGCATTTCGGGCTGGATCTTCTGGTGGTTTGGGGCCTGGCTTTCTCCATCCCCTGCTCTTGAGAGTCTCCTGGATATGGGTGTAGTTTTGCTGCCTTTCGCGCTGGAGCTTCTCGTGGTTTGAGGCCTGGCTTTCTCCACCCCCTGGTCTTGATATTCTCCTGGATGTGGGCTGGATTTTGTCTGCATTTCGGGCTTTAGCTTCTCGTGGTTTGAGGCCTGGCTTTCTCCACCCCCTTCTCTTGATACACTCCTGGATGTGGGCTGGATTTTGGCTGCATTTCGGGCTTTAGCTTCTAGTGGTTTGAGGCCTGGCTTTCTCCACCCCCTGCTCTTGATACACTCCTGGATGTGGCCTGGAGTTTGGCTGCCTTTTGGGCTGGAGCTTCTCGTGGTTTGAGGCCTGGCTTTCTCCACCCCCTGTTCTTGATACACTCCTGGATGTGGCCTTGAGTTTGGCTGCCTTTTGGGCTGGAGCTTCAAGTGGTTTGAGGCCTGGTTTTCTCCAGCCCCTGCTCTTCATATTCTCCTGGATGTGGGCTGGAGTTTGCCTGACTTTTGGGCTGGAGCTTCTCGTGGTTTGAGGCCTGGATTTCTCCACCCCCTGCTCTTGATATTCTCCTCCAGGTGGGCTGGAGTTTGGCTGAATTTTGAGCTGGAGCTTCTCGTGGTTTGAGGCCTGGCTTTCTCCACCCCTTGCTCTTGATATTCTCCTGGATGTGGGCTGGATTTTGTCTGCATTTTGGGCTTTAGCTTCTCGTAGTTTGAGGCCTGGCTTTCTCCAACCCACTGCTCTTGATATTCTCCTGCATGTCGGCTTAAGTTTGGCTGAATTTTGAGCTGGAGCTTCTCGTGGTTTGAGGCCTGGCTTTCTCCACCCCTTGCTCTTGATATTCTCCTGGATGTGGGCTGGATTTTGTCTGCATTTCGGGCTTTAGCTTCTCGTGGTTTGAGGCCTGGCTTTCTCCAACCCACTGCTCTTGATATTCTCCTGGATGTGGGCTGGAGTTTGGCTGCGTTTCGGGCTTTAGCTTCTCGTGGTTTGAGGCCTGGCTTTCTCCACCACCTGCTCTTCATATTCTCCTGGGTTTGGGCTGGATTTTGGCTGCATTTTGAGCTGGAGCTTCTCGTGGTTTTGGGCCTGGCTTTCTCCCCCCCCCCTTCTCTTGATATTTATCTCCATGTCTTCTGGATTTTGGCTGCCTTTCGGGATGGAGCTTCTCGTGCTTTGAGGCCTGGCTTTCTCCACCCCCTGCTCTTGATATTCTCCGGCATGTCACCTGGATTTTGGCTGAATTTTGAGCTGGAGATTCTCGTGGTTTTGGGCCTGGCTTTCTCTAAACCCTACTCTTGATATTCTCCTGGATGTGGGCTGCATTTTGGCTGTGTTTCGGTCTGGAGCTTCTCTTGCTTTGAGGCCTGGCTTTCTCTACCCGCTGCTCTTGATATTTTCCTCCATGTCCTCTGGATTTTGGCTGCCTTTCGGGATGGAGCTTCTCGTGGTTTGAGGCCTGGCTTTCTCCAACACCTGCTCTTGAGATTCTGCTGGATATGTGCTGGAGTTTGGCTGCCTTTTGGGCTGGAGCTTCTTGTGGTTTTGGGCCTGGCTTTCTCCACCCGCTGCTCTTGATATTTTCCTCCATGTCCTCTGGATTTTGGCTGCCTTTCGGGATGGAGCTTCTCGTGGTTTGAGGCCTGGCTTTCTCAACCCCCTGCTCTTGATATTTTCCTGGATGTGGGCTGGATTTTGGCTGCATTTCGGGTTGGAGCTTCTCGTGGTTTGAGGCCTGGCTTTCTCCAAACCCTGCTCTTGATATTCTCCTGGATGTCGGCTGGAGTTTGGCTGCCTTTTGGGCTGGAGCTTCTCGTGGTTTGAGGCCTGGCTTTCTCCACCCCCTGCTCTTGATATTCTCCTGGATATGGGCTGGATTTTGGCTGCCTTTTGGGCTGGAGCTTCTCGTGGTTTGAGTCCTGGCATTCTCCACCCCCTGCTCTTGATATTCTCCTGGATATGGGCTGGAGTTTGGCTGCCTTTTGGGCTGGAGCTTCTCGTGGTTTGAGGCCTGGCTTTCTCCACCCCCTGCTCTTGATATTCTCCTGGATGTGGGATTCATTTTGGCTGCATATCTTGCTGGAGCTTCTCGTGGTTTGAGTCCTGGCATTCTCCAAACCCTGCTCTTGATATTCTCCTGGATATGGGCTGGAGTTTGGCTGCCTTTTGGGCTGGATCTTCTGGTGGTTTGGGGCCTGGCTTTCTCCATCCCCTGCTCTTGATATACTACGGGATGTGGCCCGGAGTTTGGCTGTTTTTCGTGCTGGAGCTTCTCGTGGTTTGAGGCCTGGCTTTCTCCAACCCCTGCTCTTGAGAGTCTCCTGGATATGGGTGTAGTTTTGCTGCCTGTCGCGCTGGAGCTTCTCGTGGTTTGAGGCCTGGCTTTCTCCACCCCCTGGTCTTGATATTCTCCTGGATGTGGGCTGGATTTTGTCTGCATTTCGGGCTTTAGCTTCTCGTGGTTTGAGTCCTGGCTTGCTCCACCCCCTGCTCTTGATACACTCCTGGATGTGGGCTGGATTTTGGCTGCATTTCGGGCTTTAGCTTCTAGTGGTTTGAGGCCTGGCTTTCTCCACCCCCTGCTCTTGATACACTCCTGGATGTGGCCTGGAGTTTGGCTGCCTTTTGGGCTGGAGCTTCTCGTGGTTTGAGGCCTGGCTTGCTCCACCCCCTGCTCTTGATATTCTCCTGCATGTCGGCTTTAGTTTGGCTGAATTTTGAGCTGGAGCTTCTCGTGGTTTGAGGCCTGGCTTTCTCCACCCCTTGCTCTTGATATTCTCCTGGATGTGGGCTGGATTTTGTCTGCATTTCGGGCTTTAGCTTCTCGTGGTTTGAGGCCTGGCTTTCTCCAACCCACTGCTCTTGATATTCTCCTGGATGTGGGCTGGAGTTTGGCTGCGTTTCGGGCTTTAGCTTCTCGTGGTTTGAGGCCTGGCTTTCTCCACCCCCTGCTCTTGATATTCTCCTGGATGTGGGCTGCATTTTGGCTGTGTTTCGGGCTGGAGCTTCTCTTACTTTGAGGCCTGGCTTTCTCCCCCCCCCTTCTCTTGATATTTATCTCCATGTCTTCTGGATTTTGGCTGCCTTTCGGGATGGAGTTTCTTGTGCTTTGAGGCCTGGCTTTCTCCACCGCCTTCTCTTGATATTCTCCTCGATGTCGGCTGGATATTGGCTGCATTTCGGGCTGGATATTCTCGTGGATTGCGGCCTGGCTTTCTCCACCCCCTGCTCTTGATATACTCCTGGATGTGGCCTTGAGTTTCGCTGCATTTCGGGTTGGAGCTTCTTGTGGTTTGAGTCCTGGCTTTCTCCAACCCTTGCTCTTGATATTCTCCTGGATGTGGGCTGGATTTTGGCTTCAATTCGGGCTGGAGCTTCTCGTGGTTTGAGGCCTGGCTTTCTCCACCACCTGCTCTTCATATTCTCCTGGGTTTGGGCTGGATTTTGGCTGCATTTTGAGCTGGAGCTTCTCGTGGTTTTGGGCCTGGCTTTCTCCCCCCCCCCCCTTCTCTTGATATTTATCTCCATGTCTTCTGGATTTTGGCTGCCTTTTGGGCTGGAGCTTCTTGTGGTTTTGGGCCTGGCTTTCTCCACCCGCTGCTCTTGATATTTTCCTGGATGTGGGCTGGATTTTGGCTGCATTTCGTGTTGGAGCTTCTCGTGGTTTGAGGCCTGGCTTTCTCCAAACCCTGCTCTTGATATTCTCCTGGATGTCGGCTGGAGTTTGGCTGCCTTTTGGGCTGGAGCTTCTCGTGGTTTGAGGCCTGGCTTTCTCCACCCCCTGCTCTTGATATTCTCCTGGATATGGGCTGGATTTTGGCTGCCTTTTGGGCTGGAGCTTCTCGTGGTTTGAGTCCTGGCATTCTCCAAACCCTGCTCTTGATATTCTCCTGGATATGGGCTGGAGTTTGGCTGCCTTTTGGGCTGGAGCTTCTCGTGGTTTGAGGCCTGGCTTTCTCCACCCCCTGCTCTTGATATTCTCCTGGATGTGGGATTCATTTTGGCTGCATATCTTGCTGGAGCTTCTCGTGGTTTGAGGCCTGGCTTTCTCCATCCCCTGCTCTTGATATTCTCCTGAATGTGGCCTGGATTTTGGCTGCATTTCTTGCTGGAGCTTCTCGTGGTTTGAGGCCTGGCTTTATCCACCCCCTGCTCTTGATATTCTCCTCCAGGTGGGCTGGAGTTTGGCTGAATTTTGAGCTGGAGCTTCTCATGGTTTGAGGCCTGGCTTACTCCACCACCTGCTCTTGAGATTCTCCTGGATATGGGCTGGAGTTTGGCTGCATTTTGAGCTGGAGCTTCTCATGGTTTGAGGCCTGGCTTACTCCACCCCCTGCTCTTGAGATTCTCCTGGATATGGGCTGGAGTTTGGCTGCCTTTTGGGCTGGAACTTCTTGTGGATTGAGGCCTGGCTTTCTCCACCCCCTGCTCTTGAGATTCTCCTGGATATGGCCTGGAGTTTGGCTGTATTTCGCGTTGGAACTTCTCGTGGTTTGAGGCCTGGCTTTCTCCACCCCCTGCTCTTCATATTCTCCTCCACGTGGGCTGGAGTTTGGCTGAATTTTGAGCTGGAGCTTCTCGTGGTTTGAGGCCTGGCTTTCTCCACCCCCTGCTCTTGAGATTCTCCTGGATGTCGGCTGGATTTTGGCTGCATTTCGGGATGGAGCTTCTCGTGGTTTGAGGCCTGGCTTTCTCCACCCCCTGCTCTTGAGATTCTGCTGGATATGTGCGGGAGTTTGGCTGCATTTTGGGCTGGAGCATCTTGTGGTTTTGGGCCTGGCTTTCTCCACCCGCTGCTCTTCATATTCTCCTGGATGTGGACTGGAGTTTGGCTGCCTTTTGGGCTGGAGCTTCTTGTGGTTTTGGGCCTGGCTTTCTCCACCCCCTGCTCTTGATATTCTCCTGGATGTGGGCTGGATTTTGGCTGCAATTCTTGCTGGAGCTTCTCGTGGTTTGAGGCCTGGCTTTCTCCATCCCCTGCTCTTGATATTCTCCTGCATGTCAGCTGGAGTTTGGCTGAATTTTGAGCTGGAGCTTCTCGTGGTTTGAGGCCTGGTTTTCTCCACCCCCTGCTCTTCATATTCTCCTCCAGGTGGGCTGGAGTTTGGCTGCATTTTGGGCTGGAGCTTCTCGTGGTTTGAGGCCTGGCTTTCTCCACCCCCTGCTCTTGAGATTCTCCTGGATGTCGGCTGGATTTTGGCTGCATTTCGGGCTGGATCTTCTCGTGGTTTGAGGCCTGGCTTTCTCCAACACCTGCTCTTGAGATTCTGCTGGATATGGGCTGGAGTTTTGCTGCCTTTCGGGCTGGAGCTTCTCGTGGTTTGAGGCCTGGCTTTCTCCACCCCCTGCTCTTGATATTCTCCTGGATATGGGCTGGATTTTGGCTGCCTTTTGGGCTGGAGCTTCTCGTGGTTTGAGTCCTGGCATTCTCCAAACCCTGCTCTTCATATTCTCCTGGATATGGGCTGGAGTTTGGCTGCCTTTTGGGCTGGAGCTTCTCGTGGTTTGAGGCCTGGCTTTCTCCACCCCCTGCTCTTGATATTCTCCTCCAGGTGGGCTGGAGTTCGGCTGAATTTTGAGCTGGAGCTTCTCATGGTTTGAGGCCTGGCTTTCTCCACCCCCTGCTCTTGATATTCTCCTGGATGTCGGCTGGATATTGGCTGCATTTCGGGCTGGATCTTCTCGTGGTTTGGGGCCTGGCTTTCTCCACCCCGTGCTCTTGATATACTCCTGGATGTGGCCTGGAGTTTGGCTGCATTTCTTGCTGGATCTTCTCGTGGTTTCAGGCCTGGCTTACTCCACCCCCTGCTCTTGAGATTCTCCTGGATATGGGCTGGAGTTTGGCTGCATTTTGGGCTGGAGCTTCTCGTGGTTTGAGGCCTACATTTCTCCACCCCCTGCTCTTGAGATTCTCCTGGATGTGGGCTGGATTTTGGCTGCATTTCGGGCTTCAGCTTCTCGTGGTTTGAGGCCTGGCTTTCTCCAACCCACTGCTCTTGATATTCTCTTGGGTTTGGGCTGGATTTTGGCTGCATTTCGGGTTGGAGCTTCTCGTGGCTTGAGGCCTGGCTTTCTCAATCCCCTGTTCTTGATATTTTCCTCCATGTCGTCTGGATTTTGGCTGCATTTCGGGATGGAGCTTCTCGTGGTTTGAGGCCTGGCTTTCTCCAACCCCTGGTCTTGATATTCTCCTGGATGTGGGCTGGATTTTGTCTGCATTTCGGGCTTTAGCTTCTCGTGGTTTGAGGCCTGGCTTTCTCCACCCCCTGCTCTTGATACACTCCTGGATGTGGGCTGGATTTTGGCTGCATTTCGGGCTTTAGCTTCTAGTGGTTTGAGGCCTGGCTTTCTCCACCCCCTGCTCTTGATACACTCCTGGATGTGGCCTGGAGTTTGGCTGCCTTTTGGGCTGGAGCTTCTCGTGGTTTGAGGCCTGGCTTTCTCCACCCCCTGCTCTTGATACACTCCTGGATGTGGCCTGGATTTTGGCTGCCTTTTGGGCTGGAGCTTCTCGTGGTTTGAGGCCTGGCTTTCTCCACCCCCTGCTCTTGATACACTCCTGGATGTGGCCTGGAGTTTGGCTGCCTTTTGGGCTGGAGCTTCTCGTGGTTTGAGGCCTGGCTTTCTCCAGCCCTTGCTCTTGATATTCTCCTGGATGTGGGCTGGATTTTTTCTGCACTTCGGGCTTTAGCTTCTCGTGGTTTGAGGCCTGGCTTTCTCCAACCCACTGCTCTTGATATTCTCCTGGATGTGGGCTGGAGTTTGGCTGCGTTTCGGGCTTTAGCTTCTCGTGGTTTGAGGCCTGGCTTTCTCCACCCCCTGCTCTTGATATTCTCCCAGATGTGGGCTGCATTTTGGCTGTGTTTCGGGCTGGAGCTTCTCTTACTTTTAGGCCTGGCTTTCTCCCCCCCCTTCTCTTGATATTTATCTCCATGTCTTCTGGATTTTGGCTGCCTTTCGGGATGGAGTTCTCGTGCTTTGAGGCCTGGCTTTCTCCACCCCCTTCTCTTGATATTCTCCTGGATGTCGGCTGGATATTGGCTGCATTTCGGGCTGGATATTCTCGTGGATTGCGGCCTGGCTTTCTCCACACCCTGCTCTTGATATACTCCTGGATGTGGCCTGGAGTTTGGCTGCATTTCGGGTTGGAGCTTCTTGTGGTTTGAGTCCTGGCTTTCTCCAACCCTTGCTCTTGATATTCTCCTGGATGTGGGCTGGATTTTGGCTTCAATTCGGGCTGGAGCTTCTCGTGGTTTGAGGCCTGGCTTTCTCCACCACCTGCTCTTCATATTCTCCTGGGTTTGGGCTGGATTTTGGCTGCATTTTGAGCTGGAGCTTCTCGTGGTTTTGGGCCTGGCTTTCTCCCCCCCCCCTTCTCTTGATATTTATCTCCATGTCTTCTGGATTTTGGCTGCCTTTCGGGATGGAGCTTCTCGTGCTTTGAGGCCTGGCTTTCTCCACCCCCTGCTCTTGATATTCTCCGGCATGTCACCTGGATTTTGGCTGAATTTTGAGCTGGAGATTCTCGTGGTTTTGGGCCTGGCTTTCTCTAAACCCTACTCTTGATATTCTCCTGGATGTGGGCTGCATTTTGGCTGTGTTTCGGTCTGGAGCTTCTCTTGCTTTGAGGCCTGGCTTTCTCTACCCGCTGCTCTTGATATTTTCCTCCATGTCCTCTGGATTTTGGCTGCCTTTCGGGATGGAGCTTCTCGTGGTTTGAGGCCTGGCTTTCTCCAACACCTGCTCTTGAGATTCTGCTGGATATGTGCTGGAGTTTGGCTGCCTTTCAGGCTGGATCTTCTCGTGGTTTTGGGCCTGGCTTTCTCCACCCGCTGCTCTTGATATTTTCCTCCATGTCCTCTGGATTTTGGCTGCCTTTCGGGATGGAGCTTCTCGTGGTTTGAGGCCTGGCTTTCTCCAAACCCTGCTCTTGATATTCTCCTGGATGTCGGCTGGATTTTGGCTGCATTTTGGTCTGGATCTTCTCGTGGTTTGAGGCCTGGCTTTCTCCACCCCCTGCTCTTGAGATTCTGCTGGATATGTGCTGGAGTTTGGCTGCATTTTGGGCTGGAGCATCTTGTGGTTTTGGGCCTGGCTTTCTCCACCCGCTGCTCTAGATATTCTCCTGGATGTGGGCTGGAATTTTGATGGATTTCGCGCTGGAGCTTCTCGTGGTTTGAGGCCTGGCATTCTCCAAACCCTGCTCTTGATATTCTCCTGGATATGGGCTGGAGTTTGGCTGCCTTTTGGGCTGGAGCTTCTCGTGGTTTGAGGCCTGGCTTTCTCCACCCCCTGCTCTTGATATTCTCCTGGATATGGGCTGGATTTTGGCTGCCTTTTGGGCTGGAGCTTCTCGTGGTTTGAGGCCTGGCTTTCTCCACCCCCTGCTCTTGAGATTCTCCTGGATGTGGGCTGGAGTTTGGCTGCATTTTGAGCTGGAGCTTCTCGTGGTTTGAGGCCTGGCTTTCTCCACCCCCTGCTATTGATATTTTCCTGGATGTCGGCTGGATTTTGGCTGTCTTTCGCGCTGGAGCTTCTCATGGTTTGAGGCCTGCCTTGCTCCACCCCCTGCTCTTGATATACTCCTCCATGTCAGCTGGAGTTTGGCTGCCTTTCAGGCTGGATCTTCTCGTGGTTTGAGCCCTGGCTTTCTCCACCTCCTGCTCTTGATATTCTCTTCCACGTGGGCTGGAGTTTGGCTGCATTTCGGGCTGGTTCTTCTCATGGTTTGAGGCCTGCCTTGCTCCACACCTTGCTCTTGAGATTCTCCTGGATATGGCCTGGAGTTTGGCTGTATTTCGGGTTGGAACTTCTCGTGGTTTGAGGCCTGGCTTTCTCCACCCCCTGCTCTTGAGATTCTCCTGCATGTCAGCTGGAGTTTGGCTGAATTTTGACCTGGAGCTTCTCGAGGTTTGAGGCCTGGCTTTCTCCACCCCCTGCTCTTGAGATTCTCCTGGATGTCGGCTGGATTTTGGCTGCATTTTGGTCTGGATCTTCTCGTGGTTTGAGGCCTGGCTTTCTCCACCCCCTGCTCTTGAGATTCTGCTGGATATGTGCTGGAGTTTGGCTGCATTTTGGGCTGGAGCATCTTGTGGTTTTGGGCCTGGCTTTCTCCACCCGCTGCTCTAGATATTCTCCTGGATGTGGGCTGGAATTTTGATGGATTTCGCGCTGGAGCTTCTCGTGGTTTGAGGCCTGGCTTTCTCCAACACCTGCTCTTGAGATTCTGCTGGATATGGGCTGGAGTTTTGCTGCCTTTCGGGCTGGAGCTTCTCGTGGTTTGAGGCCTGGCTTTCTCAACCCCCTGCTCTTGATATTTTCCTGGATGTGGGCTGGATTTTGGCTGCATTTCGTGTTGGAGCTTCTCGTGGTTTGAGGCCTGGCTTTCTCCAAACCCTGCTCTTGATATTCTCCTGGATGTCGGCTGGAGTTTGGCTGCCTTTTGGGCTGGAGCTTCTCGTGGTTTGAGGCCTGGCTTTCTCCACCCCCTGCTCTTGATATTCTCCTGGATATGGGCTGGATTTTGGCTGCCTTTTGGGCTGCAGCTTCTCGTGGTTTGAGTCCTGGCATTCTCCAAACCCTGCTCTTGATATTCTCCTGGATATGGGCTGGAGTTTGGCTGCCTTTTGGGCTGGAGCTTCTCGTGGTTTGAGGCCTGGCTTTCTCCACCCCCTGCTCTTGATATTCTCCTGGATATGGGCTGGATTTTGGCTGCCTTTTGGGCTGGAGCTTCTCGTGGTTTGAGGCCTGGCTTTCTCCACCCCCTGCTCTTGAGATTCTCCTGGATGTGGGCTGGAGTTTGGCTGCATTTTGAGCTGGAGCTTCTCGTGGTTTGAGGCCTGGCTTTCTCCACCCCCTGCTATTGATATTTTCCTGGATGTCGGCTGGATTTTGGCTGTCTTTCGCGCTGGAGCTTCTCATGGTTTGAGGCCTGCCTTGCTCCACCCCCTGCTCTTGATATACTCCTCCATGTCAGCTGGAGTTTGGCTGCCTTTCAGGCTGGATCTTCTCGTGGTTTGAGCCCTGGCTTTCTCCACCTCCTGCTCTTGATATTCTCTTCCACGTGGGCTGGAGTTTGGCTGCATTTCGGGCTGGTTCTTCTCATGGTTTGAGGCCTGCCTTGCTCCACACCTTGCTCTTGAGATTCTCCTGGATATGGCCTGGAGTTTGGCTGTATTTCGGGTTGGAACTTCTCGTGGTTTGAGGCCTGGCTTTCTCCACCCCCTGCTCTTGAGATTCTCCTGCATGTCAGCTGGAGTTTGGCTGCATTTTGGTCTGGATCTTCTCGTGGTTTGAGGCCTGGCTTTCTCCACCCCCTGCTCTTGAGATTCTGCTGGATATGTGCTGGAGTTTGGCTGCATTTTGGGCTGGAGCATCTTGTGGTTTTGGGCCTGGCTTTCTCCACCCGCTGCTCTAGATATTCTCCTGGATGTGGGCTGGAATTTTGATGGATTTCGCGCTGGAGCTTCTCGTGGTTTGAGGCCTGGCTTTCTCCAACACCTGCTCTTGAGATTCTGCTGGATATGGCCTGGAGTTTTGCTGCCTTTCGGGCTGGAGCTTCTCGTGGTTTGAGGCCTGGCTTTCTCAACCCCCTGCTCTTGATATTTTCCCAGATGTGGGCTGGATTTTGGCTGCATTTCGTGTTGGAGCTTCTCGTGGTTTGAGGCCTGGCTTTCTCCAACACCTGCTCTTGAGATTCTGCTGGATATGGGCTGGAGTTTTGCTGCCTTTCGGGCTGGAGCTTCTCGTGGTTTGAGGCCTGGCTTTCTCAACCCCCTGCTCTTGATATTTTCCTGGATGTGGGCTGGATTTTGGCTGCATTTCGTGTTGGAGCTTCTCGTGGTTTGAGGCCTGGCTTTCTCCAACACCTGCTCTTGAGATTCTGCTGGATATGGGCTGGAGTTTTGCTGCCTTTTGGGCTGGAGCTTCTCGTGGTTTGAGGCCTGGCTTTCTCAACCCCCTGCTCTTGATATTTTCCTGGATGTGGGCTGGATTTTGGCTGCATTTCGTGTTGGAGCTTCTCGTGGTTTGAGGCCTGGCTTTCTCCAAACCCTGCTCTTGATATTCTCCTGCATGTCGGCTGGAGTTTGGCTGAATTTTAAGTTGGAGCTTCTCGTGGTTTGAGGCCTGGCTTTCTACAACCCCTGCTCTTCAGATTCTCCTCCCTGACGGCTGGATTTTGGCTGAATTTTGATCTGGAGCTTCTCGTGGTTTGAGGCCTGGATTTCTCCACCCCCTGCTCTTGATATTCTCCTGCATGTCGGCTGGAGTTTGGCTGAATTTTAAGTTGGAGCTTCTCGTGGTTTGAGGCCTGGCTTGCTCCACCCCCTGCTCTTCATATTCTCCTCCATGTGGGCTTGAGTTTGGCTGCATTTCGGGCTTTAGCTTCTCGTGGTTTGAGGCCTGGCTTTCTCCACCCCCTGCTCTTGATATTCTCCTGGATGTGGGCTGGATTTTGGCTGCATTTCGGATTGGAGCTTCTCGTGGTTTGGGGCCTGGCTTTCTCCACCCCCTGCTCTTGATATACTCCTGGATGTGGCCCGGAGTTTGTCTGCATTTCGCGCTTTAGCTTCTCGTGGTTTGAGGCCTGGCTTTCTCCACCCCCTACTCTTGAGATTCTGCTGGATATGGGCTGGAGTTTGGCTGCCTTTTGGGATGGATATTCTCGTGGATTGGGGCCTGGATTTCTCCATCTCCTACTCTTGATATTCTCTGGATGTGGCCTGGAGTTTGGCTGCATTTCGGGTTGGAGCTTCTTGTGGTTTGAGTCCTGGCTTTCTCCACCCCCTGCTCTTGATATTTTCCTCTATGTCCTCTGGATTTTGGCTGCATTTTGGGATGGAGCTTCTCGTGGTTTGAGACCTGTCTTTCTCCACCCCCTGCTCTTGAGATTCTCCTGGATGTTGGCTGGATATTGGTTGCATTTCGGGCTGGATATTCTCGTGGATTGGGGCCTGGTTCTCTCCAACCCTTGCCCTTGATATTCTCCTGGATATGGGCTGGAGTTTGGCTGCATTTTGGGCTGGAGTTTCTCGTGGTTTGAGGCCTGGCTTTCTCCACCCCCTGCTCTTGAGATTCTCCTGGATGTCGGCTGGATTTTGGCTGCATTTCGGGCTGGATATTCTCATGGATTGGGGCCTGGCTTTCTCCAACCCTTGCTCTTGATATTCTCCTGGATATGGGCTGGAGTTTGGCTGCCTTTTGGGCTGGAGCGTCTCGTGGTTTGAGGCCTGGCTTTCTCCACCACTTGCTCTTGATATTCTCCTGGATGTGGGCTGGATTTTGGCTGTAATTCGGGTTGGAGCTTCTTGTGGTTTGAGGCCTGGCTTTCTCCACCCCCTGCTCTTGATATTCTCCTGGATGTGGGCTGGATTTTGGCAGCATTTCGGGCTTTAGCTTCTCGTGGTTTGAGGCCTGGCTTTCTACAACCCCTGCTCTTCAGACTCTCCTCCCTGACGGCTGGATTTTGGCTGAATTTTGATCTGGAGCTTCTCGTGGTTTGAGGCCTGGATTTCTCCACCCCCTGCTCTTGATATTCTCCTGCATGTCGGCTGGAGTTTGGCTGAATTTTAAGTTGGAGCTTCTCGTGGTTTGAGGCCTGGCTTGCTCCACCCCCTGCTCTTCATATTCTCCTCCATGTGGGCTTGAGTTTGGCTGCATTTCGGGCTTTAGCTTCTCGTGGTATGAGGCCTGGCTTTCTCCACCCCCTGCTCTTGAGATTCTCCTGGATGTGGGCTGGATTTTGGCTGCATTTCGGATTGGAGCTTCTCGTGGTTTGGGGCCTGGCTTTCTCCACCCCCTGCTCTTGATATACTCCTGGATGTGGCCCGGAGTTTGTCTGCATTTCGCGCTTTAGCTTCTCGTGGTTTGAGGCCTGGCTTTCTCCACCCCCTGCTCTTGAGATTCTCCTGGATATGGGTTGGATTTTGGCTGCCTTTTGGGCTGGAACTTCTCGTGGTTTGAGGCCTGGTTTCTCCACCCCCTGCTCTTGATATTCTCCTGGATGTGGGCTGGAGTTTGGCTGTATTTCGGGTTGGAGCTTCTCGTGGTTTGAGGCCTGGCTTTCTCCACCCCCTACTCTTGAGATTCTGCTGGATATGGGCTGGAGTTTGGCTGCCTTTTGGGCTGGATATTCTCGTGGATTGGGGCCTGGCTTTCTCCACCCCCTGCTCTTGATATTCTCCTGGATGTCGGCTGGATATTGGCTGCATTTCGGGCTGGATATTCTCGGGGATTGGGGCCTGGATTTCTCCACCTCCTACTCTTGATATTCTCCTTGATGTGGCCTGGAGTTTGGCTGCATTTCGGGTTGGAGCTTCTTGTGGTTTGAGTCCTGGCTTTCTCCACCCCCTGCTCTTGATATTTTCCTCTATGTCCTCTGGATTTTGGCTGCATTTTGGGATGGAGCTTCTCGTGGTTTGAGGCCTGTCTTTCTCCACCCCCTGCTCTTGATATTCTCCTGGATGTTGGCTGGATATTGGCTGCATTTCGGGCTGGATATTCTCGTGGATTGGGGCCTGGTTCTCTCCAACCCTTGCTCTTGATATTCTCCTGGATATGGGCTGGAGTTTGGCTGCATTTTGGGCTGGAGCTTCTCGTGGTTTGAGGCCTGGCTTTCTCCACCCCCTGCTCTTGAGATTCTCCTGGATGTCGGCTGGATTTTGGCTGCATTTCGGGCTGGATATTCTCGTGGATTGGGGCCTGGCTTTCTCCAACACTTGCTCTTGATATTCTCCTGGATATGGGCTGGAGTTTGGCTGCCTTTTGGGCTGGAGCTTCTCGTGGTTTGAGGCCTGGCTTTCTCCACCACTTGCTCTTGATATTCTCCTGGATGTGGGCTGGATTTTGGCTGTAATTCGGGTTGGAGCTTCTTGTGGTTTGAGGCCTGGCTTTCTCCACCCCCTGCTCTTGAGATTCTCCTGGATATGGGCTGGAGTTTGGCTGCCTTTTTGGCTGGAGCTTCTCGTAGTTTTAGGCCTGAATTTCTCTTAGCCCTGTTCTTGAATTTCTCCTGGATGTGGGCTGGATTTTGTCTGCCCTTTGCCCTGAATTTCTACTGGACTTGGGCTGCATTTTAGGCTGGAATTTCTCCTGGAGATAGGCCCAAATTTCTCCTCCACTTGGACTGGATTTAGGCTGTAGTTTCTCCTTGACTTGGCCTTAAATTTCTCCTAGAGTTCGGGTGGACTATCTCTGGGACTTGGCCTGGAATTTCTGCTGCACTTGGGCTGCAATTTCTCCTGCCTTCAGGGGCAAGGGAGTGTGCCTTCAGGGGCGAGGATGAATGCCTTAAAGCAGGAGAGATCCAGGCCACAATGCAGGCCAAATTTGAGCTCATTTCCAGGGTAAACCAGGGCTTCAGTGCAGGTCAAATATGGGACTTGGCACAGGAGAAATTGGAGCTGGTGTGCAGGAGAAATTTCAGAGAGTCCAGGAGAAATTGAAGGTCACAGTGCAGGAGAAATTTTGGCCAGAGTTCAAGAGAAATTGGAGGGCATGTTGAGGAGAAATTCAGGCTCTACTACAGGGGAAATTCGGGCCAGAATCCAGGGGAAATTCAGACCCAAGTGCACGAGAAATTCTTGCCCAAATCCTGGTGAAATTCAGGCCCAAGTCCCTATGAAATTCAGGCCCAATTCAGTGGGCCTCATGACATTCCCTCATTACAGTTAGGGATGAGAGGGAACTAAGACATGCCCTGCCAGCCCTGACCCTTCTGGCAGTCTGGGGAGATCAGCACCAGCTGGGAATGCCAACAAGAGCCTGCCCCAATTAAGGCCAGGCTGGGAGATTGCTTAGGCCTGAAGTCAATTATCTCATGACTCTCTAAATAGAGGGAGGCTCCATGGCTGACCCTTGCTTTCTCCTGGTCTGCAGGGGCTGCACCCAGCATGTCCCTTGGAGTGGGATGGCACTCAGAGCTCCACACCCCCCAGTTTGGGAAAGGAGAGAGCGGTCGACACGGCCTGGGCTGAAAACCCTCCTGGAGGCTCAGGTCTGCTCCCGTTGAGACATGCTGACATGCGACGGGAAGGCTTGCACCGGGCTCCGGGGGCATTTGAACAGGTACCTTCCTAGCAAGATGCATATCTCCACAGCCATTTCTGTCTCTGGCAGGGGGAGCGTGTGCGTGCAGCTGTGTGCCGGGAACTGTATTAACCCTTTGCTGGAGTTGCTGTGCTGATGGATGGAGTCGGGTCCTGCTGGGGAATGGTGTGATCTGACTGTGGGCCAGATGGGAATAGTGTGAAGGGACTTTGTGCAAAACTTGGGGGCAGCACCAGTTCAAAGCCCAAACTCCACAGGTTGTGCTCCTGTCCCCAATTTCTTAGGCATAAAGCGTTGGTCCGGTGTGGGGCCTGCGGTGGACCCAGCCGCAGGTGGATTTCTCTTGGGCGGAGTGTAGAAAGGCGTGGGAATCCGAGGCCCCAGTGCAGGAGAGATCTGAGGGACAGATCTTGGTCTCTTCTTGAATGTCTCCTGGACTTGGGCTGCATTTTAGGCTGGAATTTCTCCTGGGCTTGGGCCTGAATTTCTCCTGTACGTGGGCTGGAATTTCTGTTGGGCTTGTGGCTGAATTTCTCCTGGACATGGGTTGGATTGATGCTGGAATTACTCCTGGTTCGAGGCCTGAATTTCTCTAGGCCCTGTTCTTGAAATTCTCCTGGATGTGGGCTGGATTTTGGCTGCTCTTGGGCTGGAATTTCTCCTGGAGTTGGGCCTAAATTTCTCCTGGGCTTAGGCTGCATTTTAGGCTGGAATTTCTCCTGGAGATGGGCCCAAATTTCTCCTGGACTTAGGCTGCATTTTAGGCTGGAATTTCTCCTGGAGATGGGCCCAAATTTCTCCTGGACTTAGGCTGCATTTTAGGCTGGAATTTCTCCTGGAGATGGGCCCAAATTTCTCCTCCACTTGGACTGGATTTAGGCTGTAATTTCTCCTTGACTTGGGCCTGAATTTCTCCTAGAGTTCGGGTGGACTATCTCTGGGACTTGGCCTGGAATTTCTGCTGCACTTGGGCTGCAATTTCTCCTGCCTTCAGGGGCAAGGGAGTGTGCCTTCAGGGGCGAGGGTGAGTGCCTTAAAGCAGGAGAGATCCAGGCCACAATGCAGGCCAAATTCGAGCTCACTTCCAGGGGAAACCAGGGCTTCAGTGCAGGTCAAATATGGGACTCGGCGCAGGAGAAATTGGAGCTGGTGTGCAGGAGAAATTTCAGAGAGTCCAGGAGAAATTGAAGGTCACAGTGCAGGAGAAATTTTGGCCAGAGTTCAAGAGAAATTGGAGGGCATGTTGAGGAGAAATTCAGGCTCTACTACAGGGGAAATTCGGGCCAGAATCCAGGGGAAATTCAGACCCAAGTGCACGAGAAATTCTCGCCCAAATCCTGGTGAAATTCAGGCCCAAGTCCCTATGAAATTCAGGCCCAAGTCCCTATGAAATTCAGGCCCAAGTCCCTATGAAATTCAGGCCCAAGTCCCTATGAAATTCAGGCCCAATTCAGTGGGCCTCATGACATTCCCTCATTACAGTTAGGGATGAGAGGGAACTAAGACATGCCCTGCCAGCCCTGACCCTTCTGGCAGTCTGGGGAGATCAGCACCAGCTGGGAATGTCAACAAGAGCCTGCCCCAATTAAGGCCAGGCTGGGAGATTGCTTAGGCCTGAAGTCAATTATCTCATGACTCTCTAAATAGAGGGAGGCTCCATGGCTGACCCTTGCTTTCTCCTGGTCTGCAGGGGCTGCACCCAGCATGTCCCTTGGAGTGGGATGGCACTCAGAGCTCCACACCCCCCAGTTTGGGAAAGGAGAGAGCGGTCGACACGGCCTGGGCTGAAAACCCTCCTGGAGGCTCAGGTCTGCTCCCGTTGAGACATGCTGACATGCGACGGGAAGGCTTGCACCGGGCTCCGGGGGCATTTGAACAGGTACCTTCCTAGCAAGATGCATATCTCCACAGCCATTTCTGTCTCCGGCGGGGGGAGCGTGTGCGTGCAGCTGTGTGCCGGGAACTGTGTTAACCCTTTGCTGGAGTTGCTGTGCTGATGGATGGAGTCGGGTCCTGCTGGGGAATGGTGTGATCTGACTGTGGGCCAGATGGGAATAGTGTGAAGGGACTTTGTGCAAAACTTGGGGGCAGCACCAGTTCAAAGCCCAAACTCCACAGGTTGTGCTCCTGTCCCCAATTCCTTAGGCATAAAGCGTTGGTCCGGTGTGGGGCCTGCGGTGGACCCAGCCGCAGGTGGATTTCTCTTCCGCAGAGCCTAGAAAGGCGTGGGAATCTGAGGCCCCAGTGCAGGAGAGATCTGAGGGAGAGATCTTGGCCCTCTTCTTGAGTTTCTCCTGGATATGGATTGCATTTCAGGCTGGATTTACTCCTGGATTGAGGCCTGAATTTCTCTAGGCCATGTTCTTGAAATTCTCTCGGATGTGGGCTGGAGTTTGGCTGCCTTTCAGGCTGGAGCTTCTCGTGGTTTGAGGACTGTCTTTCTCCACCCCCTTTCTCTTGATTTTCTCCTCAATGATGGCTGCATTTTGGCTGCATTTCGTGCTTTAGCTTCAAGTGGTTTGAGGCCTGGCTTCCTCCACCCCCTGCTCTTCATATTCTCCTGGATGAGGGCTGCATTTTGGCTGCCTTTTGGGCTGGAGCTTCTCGTATTTTTAGGCCTGGCTTGCTCCACACACTGTTCTTGAAATTCTCCCGAATGTGGGCTGGAGTTTGGCTGCATTTTGGGCTGGAGCTTCTCGTGGTTTAAGGCCTGGCTTGCTCCACACACTTTCTCTTGATTTTCTCCGCCATGTGATCTGGAGTTTCCCTGCAATTCAGGCTGGAGCTTCTCATGCTTTGAGGCCTGGTTTTTTCCACTTCCTGCTCTTGATATTCTCCTCAATGTGGGCTGGAATTTGACTGCATTTTGGGCTGGAGCTTCTTGTGGTTTGAGGCCTGGCTTTCTCCACCCCCTGCTCTTGAGATTCTCCCGGATGTGGGCTGGGGTTTGGCTGCCTTTTGGGCTGGAGTTTCTCGCAGTGCGAGTCCTGCGTTCCTCCAGGCCCTCTCCTGGAAATTCGCCGCGACGAGAGCTGGGGTTTGGCTGCCTTTTGGGTTGGATTTTCGCGGGGCGCGAGGCCTGCTTTCCTCCAGGTCCTCTCCTGGAAAGTCGCCGCGATGAGGGCTGGGGTTTGGCTGCTCTTGGACTGGAATTACTCCTGCTTTGAGGCCTGAATTTCTCTAGGCCATGTTCTTGAAATTCTCCTCGATGTGGGTTGGATTTTGGCTGCTCTTGGGCTGGAATTACTCCTGCTTTGAGGACTGAATTTCCCTACTCCCTGCTCTTGATATTCTCCTGGATGTGGGCTGGGGTTTGGCTGCCTTTTGGGCTGGAGTTTCTCGCGGCGCGAGGCCTGCGTTCCTCCAGGCCCTCTCCTGGAAATTTGCCGCCATGAGGGCTGGGGTTTGGCTGCCATTTGCGTTGGATTTTCTCGCGGCGCGAGGCCTGCGTTCCTCCAGGTCCTCTCCTGGAAATTTGCCACGATGAGGGCTGGGGTTTGGCTGCTCTTGGGCTGGAATTACTCCTGCTTTGACGCCTGAATTTCTCTAGGCCATGTTCTTGAAATTCTCCTCGATGTGGTCTGGATTTTGGCTGCTCTTGGGCTGGAATTACTCCTGCTTTGAGGACTGAATTTACCTACCCCCTGCTATTGATATTCACCGCAATGAGGCCTGGGGTTTGGCTGCCTTCTGGGATGGAGTTTCTCGCGGCGCGAGGCCTGCGTTCCTCCAGGCCCTCTCCTGGAATTACGCCGCGATGAGGGCTGGGGTTTGGCTGCTCTTGGGCTGGAATTACTCCTGCTTTGAGGACTGAATTTCTCTAGGCCATGTTCTTGAAATTCTCCTCGATGTGGTCTGGATTTTGGCTGCATTTTGGGCTAGAGTTTCTCATGGTTTGAGGCCTGGCTTTCTACAACACCTGCTCTTGATATTCTCCTGGATGTGGGCTGGGGTTTGGCTGCCTTTTGGGCTGGAGTTTCTCGCGGCGCGAGGCCTGCGTTCCTCCAGGCCCTCTCCTGGAATTTTGCCGCGATGAGGGCTGGGGTTTGGCTGCCCTTGGGCTGGAATTACTCCTGCTTTGAGGACTGAATTTCTCTAGGCCATGTTCTTGAAATTCTCCTCGATGTGGTCTGGATTTTGGCTGCCCTTTGGCTGGAATTACTCCTGCTTTGAGGACTGAATTTCCCTACCCCCTGCTATTGATAGTCACCGCGATGAGGCCTGGGGTTTGGCTGCCTTTTGGGCTGGAGTTTCTCGCGGCGCGAGGCCTGCGTTCCTCCAGGCCCTCTCCTGGAAATTCGCGGCGATGAGGGCTGGGGTTTGGCTGTTCTTTAGCTGGAATTACTCCTGCTTTGAGGACTGAATTTCTCTAGCACATACTCTTGAAATTCTCCTCGATGTGGTCTGGATTTTGGCTGCCTTTTGGGCTAGAGTTTCTCATGGTTTGAGGCCTGGCTTTCTACAACACCTAATCTTGATATTCTCCTGGATGTGGGCTGGGGTTTGGCTGCCTTTTGGGTTGGATTTTCGCGGGGCGCGAGGCCTGCGTTCCTCCAGGTCCTCTCCTGGAAAGTCGCCGCGATGAGGGCTGGGGTTTGGCTGCTCTTGGGCTGGAATTACTCCTGCTTTGACGCCTGAATTTCTCTAGGCCATGTTCTTGAAATTCTCCTCGATGTGGGTTGGATTTTGGCTGCTCTTGGGCTGGAATTACTCCTGCTTTGAGGACTGAATTTCCCTACTCCCTGCTCTTGATATTCTCCTGGATGTGGGCTGGAGTTTCTCGCGGCGCGAGGCCTGCATTCCTCCAGGCCCTCTCCTGGAAATTCGCCGCGACGAGTGCTGGGGTTTGGCTGCCTTTTGGGCTGGAGTTTCTCGCGGCGCGAGGCCTGCGTTCCTCCCGGCCCTCTCCTGGAATTTCGCCGCGATGAGGGCTGGGGTTTGGCTGCTCTTGGGCTGGAATTACTCCTGCTTTGACACCTTAATTTCTCTAGGCCATGTTCTTGAAATTCTCCTCGATGTGGTCTGGATTTTGGCTGCTCTTTGGCTGGAATTACTCCTGCTTTGAGGACTGAATTTCCCTACCCCCTGCTATTGATATTCGCCGCGATGAGGCCTGGGGTTTGGCTGCTCTTGGGCGGGAATTACTCCTGCTTTGAGGACTGAATTTCTCTAGGCCATGTTCTTGAAATTCTCCTCGATGTGGTCTGGATTTTGGCTGCTTTTTGGGCTGGAATTACTCCTGCTTTGAGGACTGAATTTCTCTACTCCCTGCTCTTGATATTCTGCTGGATGTGGGCTGGAGTTTCTCGCGGCGCGAGGCCTGCATTCCTCCAGGCACTCTCCTGGAAATTCGTCGCGATGAGGCCTTGGGTTTGGCTGCCTTTTGGGCTGGAGTTTCTCGCGGCGCGAGGCCTGCGTTCCTCGAGGCCCTCTCCTGGAATTACGCCGCGATGAGGGCTGGGGTTTGGCTGCTCTTGGGCTGGAATTACTCCTGCTTTGAGGACTGAATTTCTCTAGGCCATGTTCTTGAAATTCTCCTCGATGTGGTCTGGATTTTGGCTGCATTTTGGGCTAGAGTTTCTCATGGTTTGAGGCCTGGCTTTCTACAACACCTGCTCTTGATATTCTCCTGGATGTGGGCTGGGGTTTGGCTGCCTTTTGGGCTGGAGTTTCTCGCGGCGCGAGGCCTGCGTTCCTCCAGGCCCTCTCCTGGAATTTTGCCGCGATGAGGGCTGGGGTTTGGCTGCCCTTGGGCTGGAATTACTCCTGCTTTGAGGACTGAATTTCTCTAGGCCATGTTCTTGAAATTCTCCTCGATGTGGTCTGGATTTTGGCTGCCCTTTGGCTGGAATTACTCCTGCTTTGAGGACTGAATTTCCCTACCCCCTGCTATTGATAGTCAACGCGATGAGGCCTGGGGTTTGGCTGCCTTTTGGGCTGGAGTTTCTCGCGGCGCGAGGCCTGCGTTCCTCCAGGCCCTCTCCTGGAAATTCGCCGCGATGAGGCCTTGGGTTTGCCTGCCTTTTGGGCTGGAGTTTCTCGCGGCGCGAGGCCTGTGTTCCTCCAGGCCCTCTCCTGGAAATTCGCGGCGATGAAGGCTGGGGTTTGGCTGCTCTTTAGCTGGAATTACTCCTGCTTTGAGGACTGAATTTCTCTAGCACATACTCTTGAAATTCTCCTCGATGTGGTCTGGATTTTGGCTGCCTTTTGGGCTAGAGTTTCTCATGGTTTGAGGCCTGGCTTTCTACAACACCTGCTCTTGATATTCTCCTGGATGTGGGCTGGGGTTTGGCTGCCTTTTGGGTTGGATTTTCGCGGGGCGCGAGGCCTGCGTTCCTCCAGGTCCTCTCCTGGAAAGTCGCCGCGATGAGGGCTGGGGTTTGGCTGCTCTTGGGCTGGAATTACTCCTGCTTTGAGGACTGAATTTCTCTAGGCCATGTTCTTGAAAATCTCCTCGATGTGGGTTGGATTTTGGCTGCTCTTGGGCTGAAATTACTCCTGCTTTGAGGACTGAATTTCCCTACTCCCTGCTCTTGATATTCTCCTGGATGTGGGCTGGGGTTTGGCTGCCTTTTGGGCTGGAGTTTCTCGCGGCGCGAGGCGTGCGTTCCTCCAGGCCCTCTCCTGGAAATTCGCCGCGATGAGGCCTTGGGTTTGGCTGCCTTTTGGGCTGGAGTTTCTCGCGGCGCGAGGCCTGTGTTCCTCCAGGCCCTCTCCTGGAAATTCGCGGCGATGAGGGCTGGGGTTTGGCTGCTCTTGGGCTGGAATTACTCCTGCTTTGACGCCTGAATTTCTCTAGGCCATGTTCTTGAAATACTCCTGGATGTGGTCTGGATTTTGGCTGCCTTTTGGGCTACAGTTTCTCATGGTTTGAGGCCTGGCTTTCTCCACCCCCTGCTCTTGATATTCTCCTGGATGTGGGCTGGGGTTTGGCTGCCTTTTGGGCTGGAGTTTATCGCGGCGCGAGGCGTGCGTTCCTCCAGGCCCTGTCCTGGAAATTCGCCGCGATGAGTGCTGGGGTTTGGCTGCTCTTGGGCTGGAATTACTCCTGCTTTGAGGACTGAATTTCTCTAGGCCCTGCTCTTGAAATTCTCCTCGATATGGTCTGGATTTTGGCTGCCTTTTGGGCTGAAGTTTCTCGTGGTTTGAGGTGTGGCATTCTGCACCACCTGCTCTTGATATTCTCCTATATGTGGGCTGGGGTTAAGCTGCCTTTTGGGCTGGTGTTTCTCGCGGCGCGAGGCCTGCGTTCCTCCCGGCCCTCTGCTGGAAATTTGCCGCGTTGAGGTCTGGGTTTGGCTGCCTTTTGGGCTGGAGTTTCTCGCGGCGCGAGGCCTGTGTTCCTCCAGGCCCTCTCCTGGAAATTCGCCACGATGAGGGCTGGGGTTTGGCTGCCTTTTGGGCTGGAGTTTCTCGCGGCGCGAGGCCTGTGTTCCTCCAGGCCCTCTCCTGGAAATTCGCCGCGATGAGGGCTGGGGTTCGGCTGCCTTTTGGGCTGGAGTTTCTCGTGGCGCGAGGCCTGAATTTCTCTAGGACCTGCTCTTGAAATTCTCCTCGATCTGGTCTGGATTTTGGCTGCCTTTTCGGCTGGAGTTTCTCGCGGCGCGAGGCCTGCGTTCCTCCAGGCACCCTCCTGGAAATTTGCCGCCATGAGGGCTGGGGTTTGCCTGCCATTTGGGTTGGAATTTCTCGCGGCGCGAGGCCTGCGTTCCTCCAGGCACTCTCCTGGAATTTTGCCGCGATGAGGGCTGGGGTTTGGCTGCCTTTTGGGCTGGAGTTTCTCGCGGCGCGAGGCCTGCGTTCCTCCAGGCCCTCTCCTGGAAATTCGCCGCGATGAGGGCTGGGGTTTGGCTGCCTTTTGGGCTGGAATTACTCCTGGTTTGAGGCCTGAATTTCTCTAGGCCCTGTTCTTCAAATTCTCCTCCGTGTGGGCTGCATTTTGGCTGTATTTTAGGCTGGAATTTCTCCTGGACTTAGGCCTAATTTTCTCCTAGAGTTTGGGTGGACCATCTCCTGAAATTTGACTGGATTTTGGCTGCTCTGGGGCCTGAATTTCTGCTGGACTTGGGCTGCATTTTAGGCTGGATTTTCTCCTCTACTTGGGCCTGAAATTCTCCTGCACGTCGGCTGGATTTTCTCTTGGGCTTCGGGCTGAATTTCTCCTGGACTGGAGCTGGATTTATGCTGGAATTACTCCTGAATTTAGGCTTGAAATAATCTAGGGTTTATTCTTGAAATTCTCCTCCATATAGTCTGGACTTGGGCTGCATTTTAGGCTGGATTTTCTCCTGGACTTGGGCCTGAATTTCTCCTGCACGTGGTCTGGAGTTTTTAATGGGCTTAGGACTGAATTTCTCCTGGACATGGGCTGGAGTTATGCTGGAATTTCTCCTGGACTTGGGCCTGAATTACTCTTGGCTTTCGGCTTGAATATCTCTTGGACCTGGGACTGCATTTCTACTGTGCTTGGACTGGATTTAGACTCTCTTATCTCCTGGACTTGGGCCCAAATTTCTCCTGGAGTTTGGGTGGACTATCTCCTGGACTTGGACTGGAATTTCTGCTGCTCTTGGGCTGGAATTTCTCCTGGACTTAGGCCTAATTTTCTCCTGGAGTTTGGGTGGACTATGTCCTCAAATTGGACTGGATTTTGGCTGCTCTTGGGCTAAAATTTCTGCTGGATTTGGGCTGCATTTTAGGCTGGATTTTCTCCTCGGCTTGGGCTGCAATTTAGGCTGGATTTTCTCGTCGACTTGGGCCTGAATTTCTCCTGCACGTGGGCTGGAATTTCTATTAGGCTTTGGGCTGAATTTCTCCTGGACATGGGCTGGATTGATGTTGGAATTACTCCTGGTTTGAGGCCTGAATTTCTCTAGGCCCTCTTCTTGAAATTCCCCTCAATGTGGGCTGGATTTTCGCTGTATATTAGGCTGGAATTTCTCCAGGACTTAGGCCTAATTTTCTCCTGGATTTCGGGTGGACTATGTCCTCAAATTCAGCTGGATCTGTGTGCTCTTGGGCTAAAATTTCTGCTGGATTTGGGCTGCATTTTAGGTTGGAATTTCTCCTGGTTTGAGGCCTGAATTTCTCTAGGCCCTGTTCTTGAAATTCTCCTGGATGTGGGCTGGATTTTGGGCTGGGATTTCTCCAGGACTTAGGCCTAATTTTCTCCTGGAGTTTGGGTGGGTGATCTCCTGAAATTTGACTGGATTTTGGCTACTCTTGGACCTGGGTTTCTCCTGGACATTCGTTGCATTTTATGCTGGATTTTCTCCTTTACTTAGGCATAAGTTTGTCCTGTAGTTCGGGTGGACTGTCTCCTCAAATTGGACTGGAAATTCTGCTGCACTCGGGCTGGAATTTCTCCTGGACTTTGGCCTCATTTTAGGCTGGAATTACTCCTGGTTTGAGGCCTGAATTTCTCTAGGCCCTGTTCTTGAAATTCTCCTCCATGTGGGCTGGATTTTGGCTGTAATTTAGGCTGGATTTTCTCCTGGACTTGGGCCTGAATTTCTCCTGCACGTGGGCTGGATTGATGCTGGAATTACTCCTGGTTTGAGGCCTGAATTTCAGTAGGCTCTGTTCTAGAAATTTTCCTCATTGTGGGCTGGATGTTGGCTGCTCTTGCGCTGGAATTTCTCCTGGTTTGAGGCCTGAATTTCTCAAGGCCCTCTTCTTCAAATTCTCCTTTGTGTGGGCTGCATTTTGGCTGTATTTTAGGCTGGAATTTCTCCTGGACTTAGGCCTAATTTTCTCCTGAAGTTTGGGTGGACCATCTCCTGAAATTTGACTGGATTTTGGCTGCTCTGGGGCCTGAATTTCTGCTGGACTTGGGCTGCATTTTAGGCTGGATTTTCTCTTCTACTTGGGCCTGAAATTCTCCTGCACGTCGGCTGGAATTTCTCTTGGGCTTGGGGCTGAATTTCTCCTGGACTGGGGCTGGATTTATGCTGGAATTACTCCTGGATTTAGGCTTGGTTTTCTCTTGGCTTGCAGCTTGAATTTCTCCTGGACCTTGGGCCTCATTTTAGGCTGGAATTACTCCTGGTTGGAGGCCTGAATTTCTCTAGGACCTGTTCTTGAAATTCTCCTCCATGTAGTCTGGACTTGGGCTGCATTTTAGGCTGGATTTTCTCCTCGGCTTGGGCTGCAATTTAGGCTGGACTTTGTCCTGTACTTGGGCCTGAATTTCTCCTGTACGTGGGCTGGAATTTCTATTAGTCTTTGGGCTGAATTTCTCCTGGACATGGGCTGGATTGATGCTGGAATTACTCCTGGTTTGAGGCCTGAATTTCTCTAGGCCCTGTTCTTGAAATTCTCCTGGATGTGGGCTGGATTTTGGGCTGGGATTTCTCTTGGACATAGGCCTAATTTTCTCCTGGAGTTTGGGTGGGTGATCTCCTGAAATTTGACTGGATTTTGGCTACTCTTGGACCTGGGTTTCTCCTGGACTTTCGTTGCATTTTAGGCTGGATTTTCTCCTTTACTTAGGCATAAGTTTGTCCTGTAGTTCAGGTGGACTGTCTCCTCAAATTGGACTGGAAATTCTGCTGCACTCGGGCTGGAATTTCTGCTGGACTTTGGCCTCATTTTAGGCTGGAATTACTCCTGGTTTGAGGCCTGAATTTCTCTAGGCCCTGTTCTTGAAATTCTCCTGGATGTGGGCTGGATTTTGGCTGTAATTTAGGCTGGAATTTCTCCTGGATTTAGGCCTAAATTTCTCCTGGAATTTGGGTGGATGATCTCCTGAATTTGGGCTGGATTTTGGCTGCTCTTGGGCTAAAATTTCTCCTGGAGTTGGGCCTCATTTTAGGCTGGAATTACTCCTGGTTTGAGGCCTGAATTTCTTTAGGCCCTGTGCTTGAAATTCTCCTTGATGTGGGCTGGATTTTGGCTGTTCTTGGGCTAGAAATTCTCCAGGACTTAGGCCTAATTTTCTCCTGGAGTTTGGGTGGACTATATCCTCAAATTGGACTGGATTTTGGCTGCTCTTGGGCTAAAATTTCTCCTGGAGTTGGGCCTCATTTTAGGCTGGAATTTCCCCTGGTTTGAGGCCTGAATTTCTCTAGGTCCTGTTCTAGAAATTCTCCTCATTGTGGGCTGGATGTTGGCTGCTCTATGGCTGGAATTTCTCCTGGTTTGAGGCCTGAATTTCTCTAGGCCCTGATGTTGAAATTATCTTCTGTGTGGGCTGCATTTTGGCTGTATTTTAGGCTGGAATTTCTCCTGCAAGTGGGCTGGAATTTCTATTTGGCCTGGGGCTGAATTTCTCTTTGACATGGGCTGGATTGCTGCTGGAATTACTCCTGGTTTGAGGCCTCAATTTCTCTAGGCCCTGTTCTAGAAATTCTCCTCGTTTTGGGATGGATGTTGGCTGCTCTTTGGCTGGAATTTCTGCTGGACTTGAGCTACATTTTAGGCTGGATTTTCTCCTGGACTTGGGCCTGAATTTCTCCTGCACGTGGTCTGGAGTTTCTATTTGGCCTGGGGCTGAATTTCTCCTGGACTGGGGCTGGAGTTATGCTGGAATTTCTCCTGGACTTGGGCCTGAATTTCTCTTGGCTTTCAGCTTGAATATCTCTTGGACCTGGGACTGCATTTCTACTGTGCTTGGACTGGATTTAGACTCTCTTATCTCCTGGACTTGGGCCCCAATTTCTCCTGGAGTTTGGGTGGACTATCTCCTGGACTTGGACTGGAATTTCTGCTGCTCTTGGGCTGGAATTTCTCATGCACTTAGGCCTAATTTTCTCCTGGATTTCGGGTTGACTATCTGCTGAAATTGGACTGGATTTTGGCTGCTCTTGGGCTAAAATTTCTGCTGGATTTATGCTGCAATTTAGGCTGGATTTTGTCTTCGGCTTGGGCTGCATTTTAGGCTGGATTTTCTCCTCGACTTGGGCCTGAATTTCTCCTGCACGTGGGCTGGAATTTCTATTAGTCTTGTGGCTGAATTTCTCCTGGACATGGGCTGGATTGATGCTGGAATTACTCCTGGTTTGAGGCCTGAATTTCTCTAGGCCCTGTTCTTGAAATTGTCCTGGATGTGGGCTGGATTTTGGCTGCTCTTGGGCTGGAATTTCTCCTGGACTTAGGCCTAATTTTCTCCTAGAATTTGGGTGGACTATCTCCTGCAATAGGAGTGGATTTTGGCTGCTCTTGGGCTAAAATTTCTCCTGGAGTTGGGCCTCATTTTAGGCTGGAATTTCTCCTGGTTTAAGGCCTGAATTTCTCTAGGCCCTCTTCTAGAATTTCTCCTCGTTGTGGGCTGGATGTTGGCTGCTCTTGGGCTGGAATTTCTGCTGGACTTGAGCTACATTTTAGGCTGGATTTTCTCCTGGACTTGGGCCTGAATTTCTCCTGCATGTGGGCTGGAATTTCTATTTGGCCTGGGGCTGAATTTCTCCTGGACATGGGCTGGAGTTATGCTGGAATTTCTCCTGGACTTGGGCCTGAATTACTCTTGGCTTTCGGCTTGAATATCTCTTGGACCTGGGACTGCATTTCTACTGTGCTTGGACTGGATTTAGACTCTCTTATCTCCTGGACTTGGGCCCAAATTTCTCCTGGAGTTTGGGTGGACTATCTCCTGGACTTGGACTGGAATTTCTGCTGCTCTTGGGCTGGAATTTCTCCTGGACTTAGGCCTAATTTTCTCCTGGATTTCGGGTTGACTATCTGCTGAAATTGGACTGGATTTTGGCTGCTCTTGGGCTAAAATTTCTGTTAGACTTGGGCCTCATTTTAGGCTGGAATTTCTCCTGGACTTGAGCCCAAATTTCTCCTAGAGTTCAGTGGACTATCTCCTGGAGGTAGACTGCAATTTCTGCTGCACTTGGGCTGGAATTTCTCCTGGACTTGGGCCTCATTTTAGGCTGGAATTACTCCTGGTTTGAGGCCTGAATTTCTCTAGGCCCTCTTCTTGAAATTCCCCTCAATGTGGGCTGGATTTTCACTGTAATTTAGGCTGGAATTTCTCCAGGACTTAAGCCTAATTTTCTCCTGGAGTTCGGGTGGACCATGTCCTCAAATTGGACTGGATTTTGGCTGCTCTTGGGCTAAAATTTCTGCTGGATTTATGCTGCAATTTAGGCTGGATTTTCTCTTCGGCTTGGGCTGTATTTTAGGCTGGATTTTCTCCTCGGCTTGGGCTGCAATTTAGGCTGGATTTTGTCCTCGACTTGGGCCTGAATTTCTCCTGCACTTGGGCTGGAATTTCTATTTGGCCTGGGGCTGAATTTCTCCTGGACATGGTCTGGATTGATGCTAGAATTACCCCTGGTTTGAGGCCTGAATTTCTCTAGGCCCTGTTCTTGAAATTCTCCTCCATGTAGTCTGGACTTGGGCTGCATTTTAGGCTGGATTTTCTCCTGGACTTGGGCCTGAATTTCTCCTGCACATGGTCTGGAGTTTCTATTGGGCTTAGGACTGAATTTCTCCTGGACATGGGCTGGAGTTATGCTGGAATTTCTCCTGGACTTGGGCCTGAATTTCTCTTGGCTTTCGGCTTGAATATCTCTTGGACCTGGGACTGCATTTCTACTGTGCTTGGACTGGATTTAGACTCTCTTATCTCCTGGACTTGGGCCCAAATTTCTCCTGGAGTTTGGGAGGACTATCTCCTGGACTTGGACTGGAATTTCTGCTGCTCTTGGGCTGGAATTTCTCCTGGACTTAGGCCTAATTTTCTCCTGGATTTCGGGTTGACTATCTGCTGAAATTGGACTGGATTTTGGCTGCTCTTGGGCTAAAATTTCTCCTAGACTTGGACCACATTTTAGGCTGGAATTTCTCCTGGACTTGGGCCCAAATTTGTCCTGGAGTTCGAGTGGACTATCTGCTGAAATTGGACTGGATTTTGGCTGCTCTTGGGGTAAAATTTCTGTTAGACTTGGGCCTCATTTTAGGCTGGAATTACTCCTGGTTTGAGGCCTGAATTTCTCTGGGCCCTGTTCTTGAAATTCTCCTGGATGTGGGCTGGATTTTGGGCTGGGATTTCTCTTGGACGTAGGCCTAATTTTCTCCTGGAGTTTGGGTGGGTGATCTCCTGAAATTTGACTGGATTTTGGCTACTCTTGGACCTGGGTTTCTCCTGGACTTTCGTTGCATTTTAGGCTGGATTTTCTCCTTTACTTAGGCATAAGTTTGTCCTGTAGTTCGGGTGGACTGTCTCCTCAAATTGGACTGGAAATTCTGCTGCACTCGGGCTGGAATTTCTCCTGGACTTTGGCCTCATTTTAGGCTGGAATTACTCCTGGTTTGAGGCCTGAATTTCTCTAGGCCCTGTTCTTGAAATTCTCCTGGATGTGGGCTGGATTTTGGCTGCTCTTGGGCTGGAAATTCTCCTGGATCTGGCCTGCATTTTGGGCTGGAAATTCTCCTGGACGTGGCCTATATTTTTGGCTGGATTTTCTCCTGGACTTAGGCCTAATTTTCTCCTGCAGTTCAGGTGGACTATCTCCTGAAATTGGACTGTATTTTGGCTGCTCATGGGCTAAAATTTCTGCTGGATTTGGGCCTCATTTTAGGCTGGAATTTCTCCTGGTTTGAGGCCTGAATTTCTCTAGGCCCTCTTCTTGAAATTCCCCTCAATGTGGGTTGGATTTTCGCTGTATTTTAGGCTGGAATTTCTCCTGGACTTAGGCCTAATTTTCTCCTGGAGTTCGGGTGGACCATGTCCTCAAATTGGACTGGATTTTGGCTGCTCTTGGGCTAAAATTTCTGCTGGATTTGGGCCTCATTTTGGGCTGGAAGTTCTCCTGGTTTGACGCCTGAATTTCTCTAGGCCCTCTTCTTGAAATTCCCCTCAATGTGGGTTGGATTTTCGCTGTATTTTAGGCTGGAATTTCTCCTGGACTTAGGCCTAATTTTCTCCTGGAGTTCGGGTGGACCATGTCCTCAAATTGGACTGGATTTTGGCTGCTCTTGGGCTAAAATTTCTGCTGGATTTGGGCCTCATTTTAGGCTGGAAGTTCTCCTGGTTTGAGGCCTGAATTTCTCTAGGTCCTGTTCTTGAAATTCCCCTCAATGTGGGTTGGATTTTCGCTGTATTTTAGGCTGGAATTTCTCCAGGACTTAGGCCTAATTTTCTACAGGAGTTCGGGTGGACTATCTCTGAAATTGGACTGGATTTTGGCTGCTCTTGGGCTAAAATTTCTGCTGGATTTGGGCCTCAATTTAGGCTGGAAGTTCTCCCGGTTTGAGGCCTGAATTTCTCTAGGCCCTGTTCTGGAAATTCTCCTCGTTGTGGGCTGGATGTTGGCTGCTCTTGGGCTGGAATTTCCCCTGGTTTGAGGCCTGAATTTCTCTAGGCCCTGTTCTAGAAAATCTCCTCGTTGTGGGCTGGATGTTGGCTGCTCTTGGACTGAATTTCCCCTGGTTTGAGGCCTGAATTTCTCTAGGCCCTGTTCTAGAAATTCTCCTCATTGTGGGCTGGATGTTGGCTGCTCTTGGGCTGGAATTTCTCCTGGACTGAAGCCTGAATTTCTCTAGGCCCTGTTCTAGAAATTATCCTCGTTGTGGGCTGGATTTTGGCTGCTCTTGGGCTGGAATTACTCCTGGTTTGAGGCCTGAATTTCTCTACGCCATGTTCTAGAAATTCTCCTCGTTGTGGGCTGGATGTTGGTTGCTCTTGGGATGGAATTTCTCCTGGTTTGAGGCCTGCATTTCTCTACGCCATGTTCTAGAAATTCTCCTTGTTTTGGGCTGGATGTTGGCTGCTCTTGGGCTGGAATTTCTCCTGGTTTGAGGCCTGAATTTCTCTAGGTCCTGTTCTTGAAATTCTCCTCGATGTGGGCTGGATTTTGGCTGGTCTTGGGCTGGAAATTCTCCTGGACCTGGCCTGCATTTTGGGCTGGAAATTCTCCTGGATGTGGCCTACATTTTAGGCTGGAATTTCTCATGCACTTAGGCCTAATTCTCTCCTGGAGTTCAGGTGGACTATCTCCTCAAATTGGACTGGATTTTGGCTGCTCTTGGACTAAAATTTCTGCTGGATTTGGGCCTCATTTTAGGCTGGAATTTCTTCTGGTTTGAGGCCTGAATTTCTCTAGGTCCTGTTCCAGAAATTCTCCTCATTGTGGGCTGGATGTTGGCTGCTCTTTGGCTGGATTTTCTCCTGGACTTGGGCCTGAATTTCTCCTGCATGTGGGCTGGAGTTTCTATTAGTCTTTGGGCTGAATTTCTCCTGGACATGGGCTGGATTGATGCTGGAATTACTCCTGGTTTGAGGCCTGAATTTCTCTAGGCCCTGTTCTTGAAATTGTCCTGGATGTGGGCTGGATTTTGGCTGCTCTTGGGCTGGAATTTCTCCTGGACTTAGGCCTAATTTTCTCCTAGAATTTGGGTGGACTATCTCCTGCAATAGGAGTGGATTTTGGCTGCTCTTGGGCTGGAATTTCCCCTGGTTTGAGGCCTGAATTTCTCTAGGCCCTGTTCTAGAAAATCTCCTCGTCGTGGGCTGGATGTTGGCTGCTCTTGGACTGAATTTCCCCTGGTTTGAGGCCTGAATTTCTCTAGGCCCTGTTCTAGAAATTCTCCTCGTTGTGGGCTGGATGTTGGCTGCTCTTGGGCTGGAATTTCTCCTGGATTGAAGCCTGAATTTCTCTAGGCCCTGTTCTAGAAATTATCCTCGTTGTGGACTGGATTTTGGCTGCTCTTGGGCTGGAATTACTCCTGGTTTGAGGCCTGAATTTCTCTAGGCCCTGTTCTAGAAATTCTCCTCGTTGTGGGCTGGATGTTGGTTGCTCTTGGGATGGAATTTCTCCTGGTTTGAGGCCTGCATTTCTCTACGCCATGTTCTAGAAATTCTCCTTGTTTTGGGCTGGATGTTGGCTGCTCTTGGGCTGGAATTTCTCCTGGTTTGAGGCCTGAATTTCTCTAGCTCCTGTTCTTGAAATTCTCCTTGATGTGGGCTGGATTTTGGCTGCTCTTGGGCTGGAAATTCTCCTGGAACTGGCCTGCATTTTGGGCTGGAAATTCTCCTGGATGTGGCCTACATTTTAGGCTGGAATTTCTCATGCACTTAGGCCTAATTCTCTCCTGGAGTTCAGGTGGACTATCTCCTGAAATTGGACTGGATTTTGGCTGCTCTTGGGCTAAAATTTCTGCTGGATTTGGGCCTCATTTTAGGCTGGAATTTCTCCTGGTTTGAGGCCTGAATTTCTCTAGGTCCTGTTCTAGAAATTCTCCTCGTTGTGGGCTGGATGTTGGCTGCTCTTTGGCTGGAATTTCTGCTGGACTTGAGCTACATTTTAGGCTGGATTTTCTCCTGGACTTGGGCCTGAATTTCTCCTGCACGTGGTCTGGAGTTTCTATTTGGCCTGGGGCTGAATTTCTCCTGGACATGGGCTGGAGTTATGCTGGAATTTCTCCTGGACTTGGGCCTGAATTTCTCTTGGCTTTCGGCTTGAATATCTCTTGGACCTGGGACTGCATTTCTACTGTGCTTGGACTGGATTTAGACTCTCTTATCTCCTGGACTTGGGCCCAAATTTCTCCTGGAGTTTGGGTGGACTATCTCCTGGACTTGGACTGGAATTTCTGCTGCTCTTGGGCTGGAATTTCTCCTGGACTTAGGCCTAATTTTCTCCTGGATTTTGGGTTGAATATCTGCTGAAATTGGACTGGATTTTGGCTGCTCTTGGGCTAAAATTTCTCCTAGACTTGGGCCTCATTTTAGGGTGGAATTTCTCCTGGACTTGGGCCCAAATTTGTCCTGGAGTTCGAGTGGACTATCTGCTGAAATTGGACTGGATTTTGGCTGCTCTTGGGGTAAAATTTCTGTTAGACTTGGGCCTCATTTTAGGCTGGAATTACTCCTGGTTTGAGGCCTGAATTTCTCTAGGCCCTGTTCTAGAAATTCTCCTCCATGTAGTCTGGACTTGGGCTGCATTTTAGGCTGGATTTTCTCCTGGACTTGGGCCTGAATTTCTCCTGCACATGGTCTGGAGTTTCTATTGGGCTTAGGACTGAATTTCTCCTGGACTGGGGCTGGAGTTATGCTGGAATTTCTCCTGGACTTGGGCCTGAATTACTCTTGGCTTTCGGCTTGAATATCTCTTGGACCTGGGACTGCATTTCTACTGTGCTTGGACTGGATTTAGACTCTCTTATCTCCTGGACTTGGGCCCAAATTTCTCCTGGAGTTTGGGAGGACTATCTCCTGGACTTGGACTGGAATTTCTGCTGCTCTTGGGCTGGAATTTCTCCTGGACTTAGGCCTAATTTTCTCCTGGAGTTCGGGTGGACCATGTCCTCAAATTGGACTGGATTTTGGCTGCTCTTGGGCTAAAATTTCTGCTGGATTTGGGCCTCATTTTAGGCTGGAATTTCTCCTGGTTTGAGGCCTGAATTTCTCTAGGCCCTGTTCTAGAAATTCTCCTCGTTTTGGGATGGATGTTGGCTGCTCTTTGGCTGGAATTTCTGCTGGACTTGAGCTACATTTTAGGCTGGATTTTCTCCTGGGCTTGGGCCTGAATTTCTCCTGCACGTGGTCTGGAGTTTCTATTTGGCCTGGGGCTGAATTTCTCCTGGACATGGGCTGGAGTTATGCTGGAATTTCTCCTGGACTTGGGCCTGAATTTCTCTTGGCTTTCGGCTTGAATATCTCTTGGACCTGGGACTGCATTTCTACTGTGCTTGGACTGGATTTAGACTCTCTTATCTCCTGGACTTGGGCCCAAATTTCTCCTGGAGTTTGGGTGGACTATCTCCTGGACTTGGACTGGAATTTCTGCTGCTCTTGGGCTGGAATTTCTCCTGGACTTAGGCCTAATTTTCTCCTGGAGTTCAGGTGGACCATGTCCTCAAATTGCACTGGATTTTGGCTGCTCTTGGGCTAAAATTTCTTCTGGATTTGGGCTGCATTTTAGGCTGGATTTTCTCCTCGGCTTGGGCTGCAATTTAGGCTGGATTTTGTCCTGTACTTGGGCCTGAATTTCTCCTGCACGTGGGCTGGAATTTCTATTAGTCTTTGGGCTGAATTTCTCCTGGACATGGGCTGGATTGATGCTGGCATTACTCCTGGTTTGAGGCCTGAATTTCTCTAGGCCCTGTTCTTGAAATTGTCCTGGATGTGGGCTGGATGTTGGCTGCTCTTGGGCTGGAATTTCTCCTGGACTTAGGCCTAATTTTCTCCTAGAATTTGGGTGGACTATCTCCTGCAATAGGAGTGGATTTTGGCTGCTCTTGGGCTGGAATTTCCCCTGGTTTGAGGCCTGAATTTCTCTAGGCCCTGTTCTAGAAAATCTCCTCGTTGTGGGCTGGATGTTGGCTGCTCTTGGACTGAATTTCCCCTGGTTTGAGGCCTGAATTTCTCTAGGCCCTGTTCTAGAAATTCTCCTCGTTGTGGGCTGGATGTTGGTTGCTCTTGGGATGGAATTTCTCCTGGTTTGAGGCCTGCATTTCTCTACGCCATGTTCTAGAAATTCTCCTTGTTTTGGGCTGGATGTTGGCTGCTCTTGGGCTGGAATTTCTCCTGGTTTGAGGCCTGAATTTCTCTAGGTCCTGTTCTTGAAATTCTCCTTGATGTGGGCTGGATTTTGGCTGCTCTTGGGCTGGAAATTCTCCTGGACCTGGCCTGCATTTTGGGCTGGAAATTCTCCTGGATGTGGCCTACATTTTAGGCTGGAATTTCTCATGCACTTAGGCCTAATTCTCTCCTGGAGTTCAGGTGGACTATCTCCTCAAATTGGACTGGATTTTGGCTGCTCTTGGGCTAAAATTTCTGCTGGATTTGGGCCTCATTTTAGGCTGGAATTTCTCCTGGTTTGAGGCCTGAATTTCTCTAGGTCCTGTTCTAGAAATTCTCCTCATTGTGGGCTGGATGTTGGCTGCTCTTTGGCTGGAATTTCTCCTGGACTTGAGCTATATTTTAGGCTGGATTTTCTCCTGGACTTGGGCCTGAATTTCTACTGCATGTGGGCTGGAGTTTCTATTTGGCCTGGGGCTGAATTTCTCCTGGACTGGGGCTGGATTGATGCTGGAATTACTCCTGGTTTGAGGCCTGAATTTCTCTAGGCCCTGTTCTTGAAATTCTCCTGGATATGGGCTGGATGTTGGCTGCTCTTGGGCTGGAATTTCTCCTGGTTTGAGGCCTGAATTTCTCTAGGCCCTGTTCTAGAAATTCTCCTCGTTTTGGGATGGATGTTGGCTGCTCTTTGGCTGGAATTTCTGCTGGACTTGAGCTACATTTTAGGCTGGATTTTCTCCTGGACTTGGGCCTGAATTTCTCCTGCACGTGGTCTGGAGTTTCTATTTGGCCTGGGGCTGAATTTCTCCTGGACTGGGGCTGGAGTTATGCTGGAATTTCTCCTGGACTTAGGCCTAATTTTCTCCTGGATTTCGGGTTGACTATCTGCTGAAATTGGACTTGATTTTGGCTGCTCTTGGGCTAAAATTTCTCCTAGACTTGGGCCTCATTTTAGGCTGGAATTACTCCTGGTTTGAGGCCTGAATTTCTCTAGGCCCTGTTCTAGAAATTCTCCTCCATGTAGTCTGGACTTGGGCTGCATTTTAGGCTGGATTTTCTCCTGGACTTGGGCCTGAATTTCTCCTGCACATGGTCTGGAGTTTCTATTGGGCTTAGGACTGAATTTCTCGTGGACATGGGCTGGAGTTATGCTGGAATTTCTCCTGGACTTGGGCCTGAATTTCTCTTGGCTTTCGGCTTGAATATCTCTTGGACCTGGGACTGCATTTCTACTGTGCTTGGACTGGATTTAGACTCTCTTATCTCCTGGACTTGGGCCCAAATTTCTCCTGGAGTTTGGGAGGACTATCTCCTGGACTTGGACTGGAATTTCTGCTGCTCTTGGGCTGGAATTTCTCCTGGACTTAGGCCTAATTTTCTCCTGGAGTTCGGGTGGACCATGTCCTCAAATTGGACTGGATTTTGGCTGCTCTTGGGCTAAAATTTCTGCTGGATTTGGGCCTCATTTTAGGCTGGAATTTCTCCTGGTTTGAGGCCTGAATTTCTCTAGGCCCTGTTCTAGAAATTCTCCTCGTTTTGGGATGGATGTTGGCTGCTCTTTGGCTGGAATTTCTGCTGGACTTGAGCTACATTTTAGGCTGGATTTTCTCCTGGACTTGGGCCTGAATTTCTCCTGCACGTGGTCTGGAGTTTCTATTTGGCCTGGGGCTGAATTTCTCCTGGACATGGGCTGGAGTTATGCTGGAATTTCTCCTGGACTTGGGCCTGAATTTCTCTTGGCTTTCGGCTTGAATATCTCTTGGACCTGGGACTGCATTTCTACTGTGCTTGGACTGGATTTAGACTCTCTTATCTCCTGGACTTGGGCCCAAATTTCTCCTGGAGTTTGGGTGGACTATCTCCTGGACTTGGACTGGAATTTCTGCTGCTCTTGGGCTGGAATTTCTCCTGGACTTAGGCCTAATTTTCTCCTGGAGTTCGGGTGGACCATGTCCTCAAATTGCACTGGATTTTGGCTGCTCTTGGGCTAAAATTTCTTCTGGATTTGGGCTGCATTTTAGGCTGGATTTTCTCCTCGGCTTGGGCTGCAATTTAGGCTGGATTTTGTCCTGTACTTGGGCCTGAATTTCTCCTGCACGTGGGCTGGAATTTCTATTAGTCTTTGGGCTGAATTTCTCCTGGACATGGGCTGGATTGATGCTGGAATTACTCCTGGTTTGAGGCCTGAATTTCTCTAGGCCCTGTTCTTGAAATTGTCCTGGATGTGGGCTGGATGTTGGCTGCTCTTGGGCTGGAATTTCTCCTGGACTTAGGCCTAATTTTCTCCTAGAATTTGGGTGGACTATCTCCTGCAATAGGAGTGGATTTTGGCTGCTCTTGGGCTGGAATTTCCCCTGGTTTGAGGCCTGAATTTCTCTAGGCCCTGTTCTAGAAAATCTCCTCGTTGTGGGCTGGATGTTGGCTGCTCTTGGACTGAATTTCCCCTGGTTTGAGGCCTGAATTTCTCTAGGCCCTGTTCTAGAAATTCTCCTCGTTGTGGGCTGGATGTTGGTTGCTCTTGGGATGGAATTTCTCCTGGTTTGAGGCCTGCATTTCTCTACGCCATGTTCTAGAAATTCTCCTTGTTTTGGGCTGGATGTTGGCTGCTCTTGGGCTGGAATTTCTCCTGGTTTGAGGCCTGAATTTCTCTAGCTCCTGTTCTTGAAATTCTCCTCGATGTGGGCTGGATTTTGGCTGGTCTTGGGCTGGAAATTCTCCTGGACCTGGCCTGCATTTTGGGCTGGAAATTCTCCTGGATGTGGCCTACATTTTAGGCTGGAATTTCTCATGCACTTAGGCCTAATTCTCTCCTGGAGTTCAGGTGGACTATCTCCTCAAATTGGACTGGATTTTGGCTGCTCTTGGGCTAAAATTTCTGCTGGATTTGGGCCTCATTTTAGGCTGGAATTTCTCCTGGTTTGAGGCCTGAATTTCTCTAGGTCCTGTTCTAGAAATTCTCCTCATTGTGGGCTGGATGTTGGCTGCTCTTTGGCTGGAATTTCTCCTGGGCTTGAGCTATATTTTAGGCTGGATTTTCTCCTGGACTTGGGCCTGAATTTCTACTGCATGTGGGCTGGAGTTTCTATTTGGCCTGGGGCTGAATTTCTCCTGGACTGGGGCTGGATTGATGCTGGAATTACTCCTGGTTTGAGGCCTGAATTTCTCTAGGCCCTGTTCTTGAAATTCTCCTGGATATGGGCTGGATGTTGGCTGCTCTTGGGCTGGAATTTCTCCTGGTTTGAGGCCTGAATTTCTCTAGGCCCTGTTCTAGAAATTCTCCTCGTTTTGGGATGGATGTTGGCTGCTCTTTGGCTGGAATTTCTGCTGGACTTGAGCTACATTTTAGGCTGGATTTTCTCCTGGACTTGGGCCTGAATTTCTCCTGCACGTGGTCTGGAGTTTCTATTTGGCCTGGGGCTGAATTTCTCCTGGACTGGGGCTGGAGTTATGCTGGAATTTCTCCTGGACTTAGGCCTAATTTTCTCCTGGATTTCGGGTTGACTATCTGCTGAAATTGGACTGGATTTTGGCTGCTCTTGGGCTAAAATTTCTCCTAGACTTGGGCCTCATTTTAGGCTGGAATTACTCCTGGTTTGAGGCCTGAATTTCTCTAGGCCCTGTTCTAGAAATTCTCCTCCATGTAGTCTGGACTTGGGCTGCATTTTAGGCTGGATTTTCTCCTGGACTTGGGCCTGAATTTCTCCTGCACATGGTCTGGAGTTTCTATTGGGCTTAGGACTGAATTTCTCCTGGACATGGGCTGGAGTTATGCTGGAATTTCTCCTGGACTTGGGCCTGAATTTCTCTTGGCTTTCGGCTTGAATATCTCTTGGACCTGGGACTGCATTTCTACTGTGCTTGGACTGGATTTAGACTCTCTTATCTCCTGGACTTGGGCCCAAATTTCTCCTGGAGTTTGGGAGGACTATCTCCTGGACTTGGACTGGAATTTCTGCTGCTCTTGGGCTGGAATTTCTCCTGGACTTAGGCCTAATTTTCTCCTGGATTTCGGGTTGACTATCTGCTGAAATTGGACTGGATTTTGGCTGCTCTTGGGCTAAAATTTCTCCTAGACTTGGGCCTCATTTTAGGCTGGAATTTCTCCTGGACTTGAGCCCAAATTTCTCCTAGAGTTCAGTGGACTATCTCCTGGAGGTAGACTGCAATTTCTGCTGCACTTGGGCTGGAATTTCTCCTGGACTTGGGCCTCATTTTAGGCTGGAATTACTCCTGGTTTGAGGCCTGAATTTCTCTAGGCCCTCTTCTTGAAATTCCCCTCAATGTGGGCTGGATTTTCACTGTAATTTAAGCTGGAATTTCTCCAGGACTTAGGCCTAATTTTCTCCTGGAGTTCGGGTGGACCATGTCCTCAAATTGGACTGGATTTTGGCTGCTCTTGGGCTAAAATTTCTGCTGGATTTATGCTGCAATTTAGGCTGGATTTTCTCCTTGGCTTGGGCTGCAATTTAGGCTGGATTTTCTCCTCGACTTGGGCCTGAATTTCTCCTGCACGTGGGCTGGAATTTCTATTAGTCTTTGGGCTGAATTTCTCCTGGACATGGGCTGGATTGATGCTGGAATTACTCCTGGTTTGAGGCCTGAATTTCTCTAGGCCCTGTTCTTGAAATTGTCCTGGATGTGGGCTGGATTTTGGCTGCTCTTGGGCTGGAATTTCTCCTGGACTTAGGCCTAATTTTCTCCTAGAATTTGGGTGGACTATCTCCTGCAATAGGAGTGGATTTTGGCTGCTCTTGGGCTAAAATTTCTCCTGGAGTTGGGCCTCATTTTAGGCTGGAATTTCTCCTGGTTTAAGGCCTGAATTTCTCTAGGCCCTGTTCTAGAAATTCTCCTCGTTGTGGGCTGGATGTTGGCTGCTCTATGGCTGGAATTTCTCCTGGTTTAAGGCCTGAATTTCTCTAGGCCCTGTTCTAGAAATTCTCCTCGTTGTGGGCTGGATGTTGGCTGCACTTGGGCTGGAATTTCTCCTGGTTTGAGGCCTGAATTTCTCTAGGTCCTGTTCTAGAAATTCGCCTCGTTGTGGGCTGGATGTTGGCTGCACTTGGCCTTGAATTTCTCCTGGTTTGAGGCCTGAATTTCTCTAGGTCCTGTTCTAGAAATTCTCCTCATTGTGGGCTGGATGTTGGTTGCTCTTGGGATGGAATTTCTCCTGGTTTGAGGCCTGCATTTCTCTAGGCCCTGTTCTAGAAATTCTCCTTGTTTTGGGCTGGATGTTGGTTGCTCTTGGGATGGAATTTCTCCTGGTTTGAGGCCTGCATTTCTCTACGCCATGTTCTAGAAATTCTCCTTGTTTTGGGCTGGATGTTGGCTGCTCTTGGGCTGGAATTTCTCCTGGTTTGAGGCCTGAATTTCTCCAGGCCCTGTTCTTGAAATTCTCCTCGTTGTGGGCTGGATGTTGGCTGCACTTGGCCTTGAATTTCTCCTGGTTTGACGCCTGAATTTCTCTAGGCCCTGTTCTAGAAATTCTCCTCGTTGTGGGCTGGATGTTGGTTGCTCTTGGGATGGAATTTCTCCTGGTTTGAGGCCTGCATTTCTCTAGGCCCTGTTCTAGAAATTCTCCTCGTTGTGGGCTGGATGTTGGTTGCTCTTGGGATGGAATTTCTCCTGGTTTGAGGCCTGAATTTCTCTAGCTCCTGTTCTTGAAATTCTCCTTGATGTGGGCTGGATTTTGGCTGGTCTTGGGCTGGAAATTCTCCTGGACCTGGCCTGCATTTTGGGCTGGAAATTCTCCTGGATGTGGCCTACATTTTAGGCTGGAATTTCTCATGCACTTAGGCCTAATTCTCTCCTGGAGTTCAGGTGGACTATCTCCTCAAATTGGACTGGATTTTGGCTGCTCTTGGGCTAAAATTTCTGCTGGATTTGGACCTCATTTTAGGCTGGAATTTCTCCTGGACTTGGGCCTGAATTTCTACTGCATCTGGGCTGGAGTTTCTATTTGGCCTGGGGCTGAATTTCTCCTGGACTGGGGCTGGATTGATGCTGGAATTACTCCTGGTTTGAGGCCTGAATTTCTCTAGGCCCTGTTCTTGAAATTCTCCTGGATATTGGCTGGATGTTGGCTGCTCTTGGGCTGGAATTTCTCCTGGTTTGAGGCCTGAATTTCTCTAGGCCCTGTTCTAGAAATTCTCCTCGTTTTGGGATGGATGTTGGCTGCTCTTTGGCTGGAATTTCTGCTGGACTTGAGCTACATTTTAGGCTGGATTTTCTCCTGGACTTGGGCCTGAATTTCTCCTGCACGTGGTCTGGAGTTTCTATTTGGCCTGGGGCTGAATTTCTCCTGGACTGGGGCTGGAGTTATGCTGGAATTTCTCCTGGACTTGGGCCTGAATTTCTCTTGGCTTTCGGCTTGAATATCTCTTGGACCTGGGACTGCATTTCTACTGTGCTTGGACTGGATTTAGACTCTCTTATCTCCTGGACTTGGGCCCAAATTTCTCCTGGAGTTTGGGAGGACTATCTCCTGGACTTGGACTGGAATTTCTGCTGCTCTTGGGCTGGAATTTCTCCTGGACTTAGGCCTAATTTTCTCCTGGATTTCGGGTTGACTATCTGCTGAAATTGGACTGGATTTTGGCTGCTCTTGGGCTAAAATTTCTCCTAGACTTGGGCCTCATTTTAGGCTGGAATTACTCCTGGTTTGAGGCCTGAATTTCTCTAGGCCCTGTTCTAGAAATTCTCCTCCATGTAGTCTGGACTTGGGCTGCATTTTAGGCTGGATTTTCTCCTGGACTTGGGCCTGAATTTCTCCTGCACATGGTCTGGAGTTTCTATTGGGCTTAGGACTGAATTTCTCCTGGACATGGGCTGGAGTTATGCTGGAATTTCTCCTGGACTTGGGCCTGAATTACTCTTGGCTTTCGGCTTGAATATCTCTTGGACCTGGGACTGCATTTCTACTGTGCTTGGACTGGATTTAGACTCTCTTATCTCCTGGACTTGGGCCCAAATTTCTCCTGGAGTTTGGGTGGACTATCTCCTGGACTTGGACTGGAATTTCTGCTGCTCTTGGGCTGGAATTTCTCCTGGACTTAGGCCTAATTTTCTCCTGGAGTTCGGGTGGACCATGTCCTCAAATTGGACTGGATTTTGGCTGCTCTTGGGCTAAAATTTCTTCTGGATTTGGGCTGCATTTTAGGCTGGATTTTCTCCTTGGCTTGGGCTGCAATTTAGGCTGGATTTTCTCGTCGACTTGGGCCTGAATTTCTCCTGCACGTGGGCTGGAATTTCTATTAGTCTTTGGGCTGAATTTCTCCTGGACATGGGCTGGATTGATGCTGGAATTACTCCTGGTTTGAGGCCTGAATTTCTCTAGGCCCTGTTCTTGAAATTGTCCTGGATGTGGGCTGGATTTTGGCTGCTCTTGGGCTGGAATTTCTCCTGGACTTAGGCCTAATTTTCTCCTAGAATTTGGGTGGACTATCTCCTGCAATAGGAGTGGATTTTGGCTGCTCTTGGGCTAAAATTTCTCCTGGAGTTGGGCCTCATTTTAGGCTGGAATTTCTCCTGGTTTAAGGCCTGAATTTCTCTAGGCCCTGTTCTAGAATTTCTCCTCGTTGTGGGCTGGATGTTGGCTGCTCTATGGCTGGAATTTCTCCTGGTTTAAGGCCTGAATTTCTCTAGGCCCTGTTCTAGAAATTCTCCTCGTTGTGGGCTGGATGTTGGCTGCACTTGGCCTTGAATTTCTCCTGGTTTGAGGCCTGAATTTCTCTAGCTCCTGTTCTTGAAATTCTCCTTGATGTGGGCTGGATTTTGGCTGCTCTTGGGCTGGAAATTCTCCTGGACCTGGCCTGCATTTTGGGCTGGAAATTCTCCTGGATGTGGCCTATATTTTAGGCTGGAATTTCTCATGCACTTAGGCCTAATTTTCTCCTGGAGTTCAGGTGGACTATCTCCTGAAATTGGACTGGATTTTGGCTGCTCTTGGACTAAAATTTCTGCTGGATTTGGGCCTCATTTTAGGCTGGAATTTCTCCTGGTTTGAGGCCTAAATTTCTCTAGGCCCTGTTCTAGAAATTCTCCTCGTTTTGGGATGGATGTTGGCTGCTCTTTGGCTGGAATTTCTGCTGGACTTGGGCCTGAATTTCTCCTGCATGTGGGCTGGAATTTCTATTTTTCCTGGGGCTGAATTTCTCCTGGACTGGGGCTGGAGTTATGCTGGAATTTCTCCTGGACTTGGGCCTGAATTACTCTTGGCTTTCGGCTTGAATATCTCTTGGACCTGGGACTGCATTTCTACTGTGCTTGGACTGGATTTAGACTCTCTTATCTCCTGGACTTGGGCCCAAATTTCTCCTGGAGTTTGGGAGGACTATCTCCTGGACTTGGACTGGAATTTCTGCTGCTCTTGGGCTGGAATTTCTCCTGGACTTAGGCCTAATTTTCTCCTGGATTTCGGGTTGACTATCTGCTGAAATGGGACTGGATTTTGGCTGCTCTTGGGCTAAAATTTCTCCTAGACTTGGGCCTCATTTTAGGCTGGAATTTCTCCTGGACTTGAGCCCAAATTTCTCCTAGAGTTCAGTGGACTATCTCCTGGAGGTAGACTGCAATTTCTGCTGCACTTGGGCTGGAATTTCTCCTGGACTTGGGCCTCATTTTAGGCTGGAATTACTCCTGGTTTGAGGCCTGAATTTCTCTAGGCCCTCTTCTTGAAATTCCCCTCAATGTGGGCTGGATTTTCACTGTACTTTTGACTGGAATTTCTCCAGGACTTAGGCCTAATTTTCTCCTGGAGTTCGGGTGGACTATCTCCTGAAATAGGAGTGGATTTTGGCTGCTCTTGGGCTAAAATTTCTGCTGGATTTATGCTGCAATTTAGGCTGGATTTTCTCTTCGGCTTGGGGTGCATTTTAGGCTGGATTTTCTCCTCGGCTTGGGCCTGAATTTCTCCTGCACGTGGGCTGGAATTTCTGTTAGTCTTTGGGCTGAATTTCTCCTGGACATGGGCTGGATTGATGCTGGAATTACTCCTGGTTTGAGGCCTGAATTTCTCTAGGCCCTGTTCTTGAAATTGTCCTGGATGTGGGCTGGATTTTGGCTGCTCTTGGGCTGGAATTTCTCCTGGACTTAGGCCTAATTTTCTCCTAGAATTTGGGTGGACTATCTCCTGCAATAGGAGTGGATTTTGGCTGCTCTTGGGCTAAAATTTCTCCTGGAGCTGGGCCTCATTTTAGGCTGGAATTTCTCCTGGTTTAAGGCCTGAATTTCTCTAGGCCCTGTTCTAGAAATTCTCCTCGTTGTGGGCTGGATGTTGGCTGCTCTATGGCTGGAATTTCTCCTGGTTTAAGGCCTGAATTTCTCTAGGCCCTGTTCTAGAAATTCTCCTCGTTGTGGGCTGGATGTTGGCTGCACTTGGCCTTGAATTTCTCCTGGTTTGAGGCCTGAATTTCTCTAGCTCCTGTTCTTGAAATTCTCCTTGATGTGGGCTGGATTTTGGCTGCTCTTGGGCTGGAAATTCTCCTGGACCTGGCCTGCATTTTGGGCTGGAAATTCTCTTGGATGTGGCCTACATTTTAGGCTGGAATTTCTCATGCACTTAGGCCTAATTTTCTCCTGGAGTTCAGGTGGACTATCTCCTGAAATTGGACTGGATTTTGGCTGCTCTTGGGCTAAAATTTCTGCTGGATTTGGGCCTCATTTTAGGCTGGAATTTCTCCTGGTTTGAGGCCTGAATTTCTCTAGGCCCTGTTCTAGAAATTCTCCTCGTTTTGGGATGGATGTTGGCTGCTCTTGGGCTGGAATTTCTCCTGGACTTGGGCCTCATTTTAGGCTGGAATTACTCCTGGTTTGAGGCCTGAATTTCTCTAGGCCCTCTTCTTGAAATTCCCCTCAATGTGGGCTGGATTTTCACTGTACTTTAGGCTGGAATTTCTCCAGGACTTAGGCCTAATTTTCTCCTGGAGTTCGGGTGGACTATCTCCTGAAATAGGAGTGGATTTTGGCTGCTCTTGGGCTAAAATTTCTGCTGGATTTATGCTGCAATTTAGGCTGGATTTTCTCTTCGGCTTGGGGTGCATTTTAGGCTGGATTTTCTCCTCGACTTGGGCCTGAATTTCTCCTGCACGTGGGCTGGAATTTCTGTTAGTCTTTGGGCTGAATTTCTCCTGGACATGGGCTGGATTGATGCTGGAATTACTCCTGGTTTGAGGCCTGAATTTCTCTAGGTCCTGTTCTTGAAATTCTCCTCGATGTGGGCTGGATTTTGGCTGGTCTTGGGCTGGAAATTCTCCTGGACCTGGCCTGCATTTTGGGCTGGAAATTCTCCTGGATGTGGCCTACATTTTAGGCTGGAATTTCTCATGCACTTAGGCCTAATTCTCTCCTGGAGTTCAGGTGGACTATCTCCTGAAATTGGACTGGATTTTGGCTGCTCTTGGACTAAAATTTCTGCTGGATTTGGGCCTCATTTTAGGCTGGAATTTCTCCTGGTTTGAGGCCTGAATTTCTCTAGGCCCTGTTCTAGAAATTCTCCTCGTTTTGGGATGGATGTTGGCTGCTCTTTGGCTGGAATTTCTGCTGGACTTGAGCTACATTTTAGGCTGGATTTTCTCCTGGACTTGGGCCTGAATTTCTCCTGCACGTGGTCTGGAGTTTCTATTTGGCCTGGGGCTGAATTTCTCCTGGACTGGGGCTGGAGTTATGCTGGAATTTCTCCTGGACTTGGGCCTGAATTTCTCTTGGCTTTCGGCTTGAATATCTCTTGGACCTGGGACTGCATTTCTACTGTGCTTGGACTGGATTTAGACTCTCTTATCTCCTGGACTTGGGCCCAAATTTCTCCTGGAGTTTGGGTGGACTATCTCCTGGACTTGGACTGGAATTTCTGCTGCTCTTGGGCTGGAATTTCTCCTGGACTTAGGCCTAATTTTCTCCTGGAGTTCGGGTGGACCATGTCCTCAAATTGGACTGGATTTTGGCTGCTCTTGGGCTAAAATTTCTTCTGGATTTGGGCTGCATTTTAGGCTGGATTTTCTCCTTGGCTTGGGCTGCAATTTAGGCTGGATTTTCTCCTCAACTTGGGCCTGAATTTCTCCTGCACGTGGGCTGGAATTTCTATTAGTCTTTGGGCTGAATTTCTCCTGGACATGGGCTGGATTGATGCTGGAATTACTCCTGGTTTGAGGCCTGAATTTCTCTAGGCCCTGTTCTTGAAATTGTCCTGGATGTGGGCTGGATTTTGGCTGCTCTTGGGCTGGAATTTCTCCTGGACTTAGGCCTAATTTTCTCCTAGAATTTGGGTGGACTATCTCCTGCAATAGGAGTGGATTTTGGCTGCTCTTGGGCTAAAATTTCTCCTGGAGTTGGGCCTCATTTTAGGCTGGAATTTCTCCTGGTTTAAGGCCTGAATTTCTCTAGGCCCTGTTCTAGAATTTCTCCTCGTTGTGGGCTGGATGTTGGCTGCTCTATGGCTGGAATTTCTCCTGGTTTAAGGCCTGAATTTCTCTAGGCCCTGTTCTAGAAATTCTCCTCGTTGTGGGCTGGATGTTGGCTGCACTTGGCATTGAATTTCTCCTGGTTTGAGGCCTGAATTTCTCTAGCTCCTGTTCTTGAAATTCTCCTTGATGTGGGCTGGATTTTGGCTGCTCTTGGGCTGGAAATTCTCCTGGACCTGGCCTGCATTTTGGGCTGGAAATTCTCCTGGATGTGGCCTATATTTTAGGCTGGAATTTCTCATGCACTTAGGCCTAATTTTCTCCTGGAGTTCAGGTGGACTATCTCCTGAAATTGGACTGGATTTTGGCTGCTCTTGGACTAAAATTTCTGCTGGATTTGGGCCTCATTTTAGGCTGGAATTTCTCCTGGTTTGAGGCCTAAATTTCTCTAGGCCCTGTTCTAGAAATTCTCCTCGTTTTGGGATGGATGTTGGCTGCTCTTTGGCTGGAATTTCTGCTGGACTTGGGCCTGAATTTCTCCTGCATGTGGGCTGGAATTTCTATTTTTCCTGGGGCTGAATTTCTCCTGGACTGGGGCTGGAGTTATGCTGGAATTTCTCCTGGACTTGGGCCTGAATTACTCTTGGCTTTCGGCTTGAATATCTCTTGGACCTGGGACTGCATTTCTACTGTGCTTGGACTGGATTTAGACTCTCTTATCTCCTGGACTTGGGCCCAAATTTCTCCTGGAGTTTGGGAGGACTATCTCCTGGACTTGGACTGGAATTTCTGCTGCTCTTGGGCTGGAATTTCTCCTGGACTTAGGCCTAATTTTCTCCTGGATTTCGGGTTGACTATCTGCTGAAATTGGACTGGATTTTGGCTGCTCTTGGGCTAAAATTTCTGTTAGACTTGGGCCTCATTTTAGGCTGGAATTTCTCCTGGACTTGAGCCCAAATTTCTCCTAGAGTTCAGTGGACTATCTCCTGGAGGTAGACTGCAATTTCTGCTGCACTTGGGCTGGAATTTCTCCTGGACTTGGGCCTCATTTTAGGCTGGAATTACTCCTGGTTTGAGGCCTGAATTTCTCTAGGCCCTCTTCTTGAAATTCCCCTCAATGTGGGCTGGATTTTCACTGTACTTTTGACTGGAATTTCTCCAGGACTTAGGCCTAATTTTCTCCTGGAGTTCGGGTGGACTATCTCCTGAAATAGGAGTGGATTTTGGCTGCTCTTGGGCTAAAATTTCTGCTGGATTTATGCTGCAATTTAGGCTGGATTTTCTCTTCGGCTTGGGGTGCATTTTAGGCTGGATTTTCTCCTCGACTTGGGCCTGAATTTCTCCTGCACGTGGGCTGGAATTTCTGTTAGTCTTTGGGCTGAATTTCTCCTGGACATGGGCTGGATTGATGCTGGAATTACTCCTGGTTTGAGGCCTGAATTTCTCTAGGCCCTGTTCTTGAAATTGTCCTGGATGTGGGCTGGATGTTGGCTGCTCTTGGGCTGGAATTTCTCCTGGACTTAGGCCTAATTTTCTCCTAGAATTTGGGTGGACTATCTCCTGCAATAGGAGTGGATTTTGGCTGCTCTTGGGCTAAAATTTCTCCTGGAGCTGGGCCTCATTTTAGGCTGGAATTTCTCCTGGTTTAAGGCCTGAATTTCTCTAGGCCCTGTTCTAGAAATTCTCCTCGTTGTGGGCTGGATGTTGGCTGCTCTATGGCTGGAATTTCTCCTGGTTTAAGGCCTGAATTTCTCTAGGCCCTGTTCTAGAAATTCTCCTCGTTGTGGGCTGGATGTTGGCTGCTCTTGGCCTTGAATTTCTCCTGGTTTGAGGCCTGAATTTCTCTAGCTCCTGTTCTTGAAATTCTCCTTGATGTGGGCTGGATTTTGGCTGCTCTTGGGCTGGAAATTCTCCTGGACCTGGCCTGCATTTTGGGCTGGAAATTCTCTTGGATGTGGCCTACATTTTAGGCTGGAATTTCTCATGCACTTAGGCCTAATTTTCTCCTGGAGTTCAGGTGGACTATCTCCTGAAATTGGACTGGATTTTGGCTGCTCTTGGACTAAAATTTCTGCTGGATTTGGGCCTCATTTTAGGCTGGAATTTCTCCTGGTTTGAGGCCTGAATTTCTCTAGGCCCTGTTCTAGAAATTCTCCTCGTTTTGGGATGGATGTTGGCTGCTCTTGGGCTGGAATTTCTCCTGGACTTGGGCCTCATTTTAGGCTGGAATTACTCCTGGTTTGAGGCCTGAATTTCTCTAGGCCCTCTTCTTGAAATTCCCCTCAATGTGGGCTGGATTTTCACTGTACTTTAGGCTGGAATTTCTCCAGGACTTAGGCCTAATTTTCTCCTGGAGTTCGGGTGGACTATCTCCTGAAATAGGAGTGGATTTTGGCTGCTCTTGGGCTAAAATTTCTGCTGGATTTATGCTGCAATTTAGGCTGGATTTTCTCTTCGGCTTGGGGTGCATTTTAGGCTGGATTTTCTCCTCGACTTGGGCCTGAATTTCTCCTGCACGTGGGCTGGAATTTCTGTTAGTCTTTGGGCTGAATTTCTCCTGGACATGGGCTGGATTGATGCTGGAATTACTCCTGGTTTGAGGCCTGAATTTCTCTAGGCCCTGTTCTTGAAATTGTCCTGGATGTGGGCTGGATTTTGGCTGCTCTTGGGCTGGAATTTCTCCTGGACTTAGGCCTAATTTTCTCCTAGAATTTGGGTGGACTATCTCCTGCAATAGGAGTGGATTTTGGCTGCTCTTGGGCTAAAATTTCTCCTGGAGCTGGGCCTCATTTTAGGCTGGAATTTCTCCTGGTTTAAGGCCTGAATTTCTCTAGCTCCTGTTCTTGAAATTCTCCTCGTTTTGGGATGGATGTTGGCTGCTCTTGGGCTGGAATTTCTGCTGGACTTGAGCTACATTTTAGGCTGGATTTTCTCCTGGACTTGGGCCTGAATTTCTCCTGCACGTGGTCTGGAGTTTCTATTTGGCCTGGGGCTGAATTTCTCCTGGACTGGGGCTGGAGTTATGCTGGAATTTCTCCTGGACTTGGGCCTGAATTACTCTTGGCTTTCGGCTTGAATATCTCTTGGACCTGGGACTGCATTTCTACTGTGCTTGGACTGGATTTAGACTCTCTTATCTCCTGGACTTGGGCCCAAATTTCTCCTGGAGTTTGGGAGGACTATCTCCTGGACTTGGACTGGAATTTCTGCTGCTCTTGGGCTGGAATTTCTCCTGGACTTAGGCCTAATTTTCTCCTGGATTTCGGGTTGACTATCTGCTGAAATTGGACTGGATTTTGGCTGCTCTTGGGCTAAAATTTCTCCTAGACTTGGGCCTCATTTTAGGCTGGAATTACTCCTGGTTTGAGGCCTGAATTTCTCTAGGCCCTGTTCTAGAAATTCTCCTCCATGTAGTCTGGACTTGGGCTGCATTTTAGGCTGGATTTTCTCCTGGACTTGGGCCTGAATTTCTCCTGCACATGGTCTGGAGTTTCTATTGGGCTTAGGACTGAATTTCTCCTGGACATGGGCTGGAGTTATGCTGGAATTTCTCCTGGACTTGGGCCTGAATTACTCTTGGCTTTCGGCTTGAATATCTCTTGGACCTGGGACTGCATTTCTACTGTGCTTGGACTGGATTTAGACTCTCTTATCTCCTGGACTTGGGCCCAAATTTCTCCTGGAGTTTGGGTGGACTATCTCCTGGACTTGGACTGGAATTTCTGCTGCTCTTGGGCTGGAATTTCTCCTGGACTTAGGCCTAATTTTCTCCTGGAGTTCGGGTGGACCATGTCCTCAAATTGGACTGGATTTTGGCTGCTCTTGGGCTAAAATTTCTTCTGGATTTGGGCTGCATTTTAGGCTGGATTTTCTCCTTGGCTTGGGCTGCAATTTAGGCTGGATTTTCTCCTCGACTTGGGCCTGAATTTCTCCTGCACGTGGGCTGGAATTTCTATTAGTCTTTGGGCTGAATTTCTCCTGGACATGGGCTGGATTGATGCTGGAATTACTCCTGGTTTGAGGCCTGAATTTCTCTAGGCCCTGTTCTTGAAATTGTCCTGGATGTGGGCTGGATTTTGGCTGCTCTTGGGCTGGAATTTCTCCTGGACTTAGGCCTAATTTTCTCCTAGAATTTGGGTGGACTATCTCCTGCAATAGGAGTGGATTTTGGCTGCTCTTGGGCTAAAATTTCTCCTGGAGTTGGGCCTCATTTTAGGCTGGAATTTCTCCTGGTTTAAGGCCTGAATTTCTCTAGGCCCTGTTCTAGAATTTCTCCTCGTTGTGGGCTGGATGTTGGCTGCTCTATGGCTGGAATTTCTCCTGGTTTAAGGCCTGAATTTCTCTAGGCCCTGTTCTAGAAATTCTCCTCGTTGTGGGCTGGATGTTGGCTGCACTTGGCCTTGAATTTCTCCTGGTTTGAGGCCTGAATTTCTCTAGCTCCTGTTCTTGAAATTCTCCTTGATGTGGGCTGGATTTTGGCTGCTCTTGGGCTGGAAATTCTCCTGGACCTGGCCTGCATTTTGGGCTGGAAATTCTCCTGGATGTGGCCTATATTTTAGGCTGGAATTTCTCATGCACTTAGGCCTAATTTTCTCCTGGAGTTCAGGTGGACTATCTCCTGAAATTGGACTGGATTTTGGCTGCTCTTGGACTAAAATTTCTGCTGGATTTGGGCCTCATTTTAGGCTGGAATTTCTCCTGGTTTGAGGCCTAAATTTCTCTAGGCCCTGTTCTAGAAATTCTCCTCGTTTTGGGATGGATGTTGGCTGCTCTTTGGCTGGAATTTCTGCTGGACTTGGGCCTGAATTTCTCCTGCATGTGGGCTGGAATTTCTATTTTTCCTGGGGCTGAATTTCTCCTGGACTGGGGCTGGAGTTATGCTGGAATTTCTCCTGGACTTGGGCCTGAATTACTCTTGGCTTTCGGCTTGAATATCTCTTGGACCTGGGACTGCATTTCTACTGTGCTTGGACTGGATTTAGACTCTCTTATCTCCTGGACTTGGGCCCAAATTTCTCCTGGAGTTTGGGAGGACTATCTCCTGGACTTGGACTGGAATTTCTGCTGCTCTTGGGCTGGAATTTCTCCTGGACTTAGGCCTAATTTTCTCCTGGATTTCGGGTTGACTATCTGCTGAAATTGGACTGGATTTTGGCTGCTCTTGGGCTAAAATTTCTGTTAGACTTGGGCCTCATTTTAGGCTGGAATTTCTCCTGGACTTGAGCCCAAATTTCTCCTAGAGTTCAGTGGACTATCTCCTGGAGGTAGACTGCAATTTCTGCTGCACTTGGGCTGGAATTTCTCCTGGACTTGGGCCTCATTTTAGGCTGGAATTACTCCTGGTTTGAGGCCTGAATTTCTCTAGGCCCTCTTCTTGAAATTCCCCTCAATGTGGGCTGGATTTTCACTGTACTTTTGACTGGAATTTCTCCAGGACTTAGGCCTAATTTTCTCCTGGAGTTCGGGTGGACTATCTCCTGAAATAGGAGTGGATTTTGGCTGCTCTTGGGCTAAAATTTCTGCTGGATTTATGCTGCAATTTAGGCTGGATTTTCTCTTCGGCTTGGGGTGCATTTTAGGCTGGATTTTCTCCTCGACTTGGGCCTGAATTTCTCCTGCACGTGGGCTGGAATTTCTGTTAGTCTTTGGGCTGAATTTCTCCTGGACATGGGCTGGATTGATGCTGGAATTACTCCTGGTTTGAGGCCTGAATTTCTCTAGGCCCTGTTCTTGAAATTGTCCTGGATGTGGGCTGGATTTTGGCTGCTCTTGGGCTGGAATTTCTCCTGGACTTAGGCCTAATTTTCTCCTAGAATTTGGGTGGACTATCTCCTGCAATAGGAGTGGATTTTGGCTGCTCTTGGGCTAAAATTTCTCCTGGAGCTGGGCCTCATTTTAGGCTGGAATTTCTCCTGGTTTAAGGCCTGAATTTCTCTAGGCCCTGTTCTAGAAATTCTCCTCGTTGTGGGCTGGATGTTGGCTGCTCTATGGCTGGAATTTCTCCTGGTTTAAGGCCTGAATTTCTCTAGGCCCTGTTCTAGAAATTCTCCTCGTTGTGGGCTGGATGTTGGCTGCACTTGGCCTTGAATTTCTCCTGGTTTGAGGCCTGAATTTCTCTAGCTCCTGTTCTTGAAATTCTCCTTGATGTGGGCTGGATTTTGGCTGCTCTTGGGCTGGAAATTCTCCTGGACCTGGCCTGCATTTTGGGCTGGAAATTCTCCTGGATGTGGCCTACATTTTAGGCTGGAATTTCTCATGCACTTAGGCCTAATTTTCTCCTGGAGTTCAGGTGGACTATCTCCTGAAATTGGACTGGATTTTGGCTGCTCTTGGACTAAAATTTCTGCTGGATTTGGGCCTCATTTTAGGCTGGAATTTCTCCTGGTTTGAGGCCTGAATTTCTCTAGGCCCTGTTCTAGAAATTCTCCTCGTTTTGGGATGGATGTTGGCTGCTCTTGGGCTGGAATTTCTCCTGGACTTGGGCCTCATTTTAGGCTGGAATTACTCCTGGTTTGAGGCCTGAATTTCTCTAGGCCCTCTTCTTGAAATTCCCCTCAATGTGGGCTGGATTTTCACTGTACTTTAGGCTGGAATTTCTCCAGGACTTAGGCCTAATTTTCTCCTGGAGTTCGGGTGGACTATCTCCTGAAATAGGAGTGGATTTTGGCTGCTCTTGGGCTAAAATTTCTGCTGGATTTATGCTGCAATTTAGGCTGGATTTTCTCTTCGGCTTGGGGTGCATTTTAGGCTGGATTTTCTCCTCGACTTGGGCCTGAATTTCTCCTGCACGTGGGCTGGAATTTCTGTTAGTCTTTGGGCTGAATTTCTCCTGGACATGGGCTGGATTGATGCTGGAATTACTCCTGGTTTGAGGCCTGAATTTCTCTAGGCCCTGTTCTTGAAATTGTCCTGGATGTGGGCTGGATTTTGGCTGCTCTTGGGCTGGAATTTCTCCTGGACTTAGGCCTAATTTTCTCCTAGAATTTGGGTGGACTATCTCCTGCAATAGGAGTGGATTTTGGCTGCTCTTGGGCTAAAATTTCTCCTGGAGCTGGGCCTCATTTTAGGCTGGAATTTCTCCTGGTTTAAGGCCTGAATTTCTCTAGGCCCTGTTCTAGAAATTCTCCTCGTTGTGGGCTGGATGTTGGCTGCTCTTGGGCTGGAATTTCTCCTGGTTTAAGGCCTGAATTTTTCTAGGCCCTGTTCTAGAAATTCTCCTCGTTGTGGGCTGGATGTTGGCTGCACTTGGCCTTGAATTTCTCCTGGTTTGAGGTCTGAATTTCTCTAGCTCCTGTTCTTGAAATTCTCCTTGATGTGGGCTGGATTTTGGCTGCTCTTGGGCTGGAAATTCTCATGGACCTGGCCTGCATTTTGGGCTGGAAATTCTCCTGGATGTGGCCTACATTTTAGGCTGGAATTTCTCATGCACTTAGGCCTAATTTTCTCCTGGAGTTCAGGTGGACTATCTCCTGAAATTGGACTGGATTTTGGCTGCTCTTGGACTAAAATTTCTGCTGGATTTGGGCCTCATTTTAGGCTGGAATTTCTCCTGGTTTGAGGCCTGAATTTCTCTAGGCCCTGTTCTAGAAATTCTCCTCGTTTTGGGATGGATGTTGGCTGCTCTTGGGCTGGAATTTCTGCTGGACTTGAGCTACATTTTAGGCTGGATTTTCTCCTGGACTTGGGCCTGAATTTCTCCTGCACGTGGTCTGGAGTTTCTATTTGGCCTGGGGCTGAATTTCTCCTGGACTGGGGCTGGAGTTATGCTGGAATTTCTCCTGGACTTGGGCCTGAATTTCTCTTGGCTTTCGGCTTGAATATCTCTTGGACCTGGGACTGCATTTCTACTGTGCTTGGACTGGATTTAGACTCTCTTATCTCCTGGACTTGGGCCCAAATTTCTCCTGGAGTTTGGGAGGACTATCTCCTGGACTTGGACTGGAATTTCTGCTGCTCTTGGGCTGGAATTTCTCCTGGACTTAGGCCTAATTTTCTCCTAGAATTTGGGTGGACTATCTCCTGCAATAGGAGTGGATTTTGGCTGCTCTTGGGCTAAAATTTCTCCTGGAGCTGGGCCTCATTTTAGGCTGGAATTTCTCCTGGTTTAAGGCCTGAATTTCTCTAGGCCCTGTTCTAGAAATTCTCCTCGTTGTGGGCTGGATGTTGGCTGCTCTATGGCTGGAATTTCTCCTGGACTTAAGCCTAATTTTCTCCTGGATTTCGGGTTGACTATCTGCTGAAATTGGACTGGATTTTGGCTGCTCTTGGGCTAAAATTTCTGTTAGACTTGGGCCTCATTTTAGGCTGGAATTTCTCCTGGACTTGAGCCCAAATTTCTCCTAGAGTTCAGTGGACTATCTCCTGGAGGTAGACTGCAATTTCTGCTGCACTTGGGCTGGAATTTCTCCTGGACTTGGGCCTCATTTTAGGCTGGAATTACTACTGGTTTTAGGCCTGAATTTCTCTAGGCCCTCTTCTTGAAATTCCCCTCAATGTGGGCTGGATTTTCACTGTACTTTAGGCTGGAATTTCTCCAGGACTTAGGCCTAATTTTCTCCTGGAGTTCGGGTGGACTATCTCCTGAAATAGGAGTGGATTTTGGCTGCTCTTGGGCTAAAATTTCTGCTGGATTTATGCTGCAATTTAGGCTGGATTTTCTCTTCGGCTTGGGGTGCATTTTAGGCTGGATTTTCTCCTCGACTTGGGCCTGAATTTCTCCTGCACGTGGGCTGGAATTTCTGTTAGTCTTTGGGCTGAATTTCTCCTGGACATGGGCTGGAATGATGCTGGAATTACTCCTGGTTTGAGGCCTGAATTTCTCTAGGCCCTGTTCTTGAAATTGTCCTGGATGTGGGCTGGATTTTGGCTGCTCTTGGGCTGGAATTTCTCCTGGACTTAGGCCTAATTTTCTCCTAGAATTTGGGTGGACTATCTCCTGCAATAGGAGTGGATTTTGGCTGCTCTTGGGCTAAAATTTCTCCTGGAGCTGGGCCTCATTTTAGGCTGGAATTTCTCCTGGTTTAAGGCCTGAATTTCTCTAGGCCCTGTTCTAGAAATTCTCCTCGTTGTGGGCTGGATGTTGGCTGCACTTGGCCTTGAATTTCTCCTGGTTTGAGGCCTGAATTTCTCTAGCTCCTGTTCTTGAAATTCTCCTTGATGTGGGCTGGATTTTGGCTGCTCTTGGGCTGGAAATTCTCCTGGACCTGGCCTGCATTTTGGGCTGGAAATTCTCCTGGATGTGGCCTACATTTTAGGCTGGAATTTCTCATGCACTTAGGCCTAATTTTCTCCTGCAGTTCAGGTGGACTATCTCCTGAAATTGGACTGGATTTTGGCTGCTCTTGGACTAAAATTTCTGCTGGATTTGGGCCTCATTTTAGGCTGGAATTTCTCCTGGTTTGAGGCCTGAATTTCTCTAGGCCCTGTTCTAGAAATTCTCCTCGTTTTGGGATGGATGTTGGCTGCTCTTGGGCTGGAATTTCTGCTGGACTTGAGCTACATTTTAGGCTGGATTTTCTCCTGGACTTGGGCCTGAATTTCTCCTGCACGTGGTCTGGAGTTTCTATTTGGCCTGGGGCTGAATTTCTCCTGGACTGGGGCTGGAGTTATGCTGGAATTTCTCCTGGACTTGGGCCTGAATTTCTCTTGGCTTTCGGCTTGAATATCTCTTGGACCTGGGACTGCATTTCTACTGTGCTTGGACTGGATTTAGACTCTCTTATCTCCTGGACTTGGGCCCAAATTTCTCCTGGAGTTTGGGAGGACTATCTCCTGGACTTGGACTGGAATTTCTGCTGCTCTTCGGCTGGAATTTCTCCTGGACTTAGGCCTAATTTTCTCCTAGAATTTGGGTGGACTATCTCCTGCAATAGGAGTGGATTTTGGCTGCTCTTGGGCTAAAATTTCTCCTGGAGCTGGGCCTCATTTTAGGCTGGAATTTCTCCTGGTTTAAGGCCTGAATTTCTCTAGGCCCTGTTCTAGAAATTCTCCTCGTTGTGGGCTGGATGTTGGCTGCTCTATGGCTGGAATTTCTCCTGGTTTAAGGCCTGAATTTCTCTAGGCCCTGTTCTAGAAATTCTCCTCGTTGTGGGCTGGATGTTGGCTGCACTTGGCCTTGAATTTCTCCTGGTTTGAGGCCTGAATTTCTCTAGCTCCTGTTCTTGAAATTCTCCTCGATGTGGGCTGGATTTTGGCTGGTCTTGGGCTGGAAATTCTCCTGGACCTGGCCTGCATTTTGGGCTGGAAATTCTCCTGGATGTGGCCTACATTTTAGGCTGGAATTTCTCATGCACTTAGGCCTAATTTTCTCCTGGAGTTCAGGTGGACTATCTCCTGAAATTGGACTGGATTTTGGCTGCTCTTGGACTAAAATTTCTGCTGGATTTGGGCCTCATTTTAGACTGGAATTTCTCCTGGTTTGAGGCCTGAATTTCTCTAGGCCCTGTTCTAGAAATTCTCCTCGTTTTGGGATGGATGTTGGCTGCTCTTGGGCTGGAATTTCTGCTGGACTTGAGCTACATTTTAGGCTGGATTTTCTCCTGGACTTGGGCCTGAATTTCTCCTGCACGTGGTCTGGAGTTTCTATTTGGCCTGGGGCTGAATTTCTCCTGGACTGGGGCTGGAGTTATGCTGGAATTTCTCCTGGATTTGGGCCTGAATTTCTCTTGGCTTTCGGCTTGAATATCTCTTGGACCTGGGACTGCATTTCTACTGTGCTTGGACTGGATTTAGACTCTCTTATCTCCTGGACTTGGGCCCAAATTTCTCCTGGAGTTTGGGTGGACTATCTCCTGGACTTGGACTGGAATTTCTGCTGCTCTTGGGCTGGAATTTCTCCTGGACTTAGGCCTAATTTTCTCCTGGATTTCGGGTTGAATATCTGCTGAAATTGGACTGGATTTTGGCTGCTCTTGGGCTAAAATTTCTCCTAGACTTGGGCCTCATTTTAGGCTGGAATTTCTCCTGGTTTGAGGCCTGAATTTCTCTAGGCCCTGTTCTTGAAATTCTCCTCCATGTAGTCTGGACTTGGGCTGCATTTTAGGCTGGATTTTCTCCTGGACTTGGGCCTGAATTTCTCCTGCACATGGTCTGGAGTTTCTATTGGGCTTAGGACTGAATTTCTCCTGGACATGGGCTGGAGTTATGCTGGAATTTCTCCTGGACTTGGGCCTGAATTTCTCTTGGCTTTCGGCTTGAATATCTCTTGGACCTGGGACTGCATTTCTACTGTGCTTGGACTGGATTTAGACTCTCTTATCTCCTGGACTTGGGCCCAAATTTCTCCTGGAGTTTGGGAGGACTATCTCCTGGACTTGGACTGGAATTTCTGCTGCTCTTGGGCTGGAATTTCTCCTGGACTTAAGCCTAATTTTCTCCTGGATTTCGGGTTGACTATCTGCTGAAATTGGACTGGATTTTGGCTGCTCTTGGGCTAAAATTTCTGTTAGACTTGGGCCTCATTTTAGGCTGGAATTTCTCCTGGACTTGAGCCCAAATTTCTCCTAGAGTTCAGTGGACTATCTCCTGGAGGTAGACTGCAATTTCTGCTGCACTTGGGCTGGAATTTCTCCTGGTTTGAGGCCTGAATTTCTCTAGGCCCTCTTCTTGAAATTCCCCTCAATGTGGGCTGGATTTTCACTGTACTTTAGGCTGGAATTTCTCCAGGACTTAGGCCTAATTTTCTCCTGGAGTTCGGGTGGACTATCTCCTGAAATAGGAGTGGATTTTGGCTGCTCTTGGGCTAAAATTTCTGCTGGATTTATGCTGCAATTTAGGCTGGATTTTCTCTTCGGCTTGGGGTGCATTTTAGGCTGGATTTTCTCCTCGACTTGGGCCTGAATTTCTCCTGCACGTGGGCTGGAATTTCTGTTAGTCTTTGGGCTGAATTTCTCCTGGACATGGGCTGGATTGATGCTGGAATTACTCCTGGTTTGAGGCCTGAATTTCTCTAGGCCCTGTTCTTGAAATTGTCCTGGATGTGGGCTGGATTTTGGCTGCTCTTGGGCTGGAATTTCTCCTGGACTTAGGCCTAATTTTCTCCTAGAATTTGGGTGGACTATCTCCTGCAATAGGAGTGGATTTTGGCTGCTCTTGGGCTAAAATTTCTCCTGGACCTGGCCTGCATTTTAGGCTGGAATTTCTCCTGGTTTAAGGCCTGAATTTCTCTAGGCCCTGTTCTAGAAATTCTCCTCGTTGTGGGCTGGATGTTGGCTGCTCTATGGCTGGAATTTCTCCTGGTTTAAGGCCTGAATTTCTCTAGGCCCTGTTCTAGAAATTCTCCTCGTTGTGGGCTGGATGTTGGCTGCACTTGGCCTTGAATTTCTCCTGGTTTGAGGCCTGAATTTCTCTAGCTCCTGTTCTTGAAATTCTCCTTGATGTGGGCTGGATTTTGGCTGCTCTTGGGCTGGAAATTCTCCTGGACCTGGCCTGCATTTTGGGCTGGAAATTCTCCTGGATGTGGCCTACATTTTAGGCTGGAATTTCTCATGCACTTAGGCCTAATTTTCTCCTGGAGTTCAGGTGGACTATCTCCTGAAATTGGACTGGATTTTGGCTGCTCTTGGGCTAAAATTTCTGCTGGATTTGGGCCTCATTTTAGGCTGGAATTTCTCCTGGTTTGAGGCCTGAATTTCTCTAGGCCCTGTTCTAGAAATTCTCCTCGTTTTGGGATGGATGTTGGCTGCTCTATGGCTGGAATTTCTGCTGGACTTGAGCTACATTTTAGGCTGGATTTTCTCCTGGACTTGGGCCTGAATTTCTCCTGCACGTGGTCTGGAGTTTCTATTTGGCCTGGGGCTGAATTTCTCCTGGACTGGGGCTGGAGTTATGCTGGAATTTCTCCTGGATTTGGGCCTGAATTTCTCTTGGCTTTCGGCTTGAATATCTCTTGGACCTGGGACTGCATTTCTACTGTGCTTGGACTGGATTTAGACTCTCTTATCTCCTGGACTTGGGCCCAAATTTCTCCTGGAGTTTGGGTGGACTATCTCCTGGACTTGGACTGGAATTTCTGCTGCTCTTGGGCTGGAATTTCTCCTGGACTTAGGCCTAATTTTCTCCTGGATTTCGGGTTGACTATCTGCTGAAATTGGACTGGATTTTGGCTGCTCTTGGGCTAAAATTTCTCCTAGACTTGGGCCTCATTTTAGGCTGGAATTTCTCCTGGACTTGGGCCCAAATTTGTCCTGGAGTTCGAGTGGACTATCTGCTGAAATTGGACTGGATTTTGGCTGCTCTTGGGGTAAAATTTCTGTTAGACTTGGGCCTCATTTTAGGCTGGAATTTCTCCTGGTTTGAGGCCTGAATTTCTCTAGGCCCTGTTCTTGAAATTCTCCTCCATGTAGTCTGGACTTGGGCTGCATTTTAGGCTGGATTTTCTCCTGGACTTGGGCCTGAATTTCTCCTGCACATGGTCTGGAGTTTCTATTGGGCTTAGGACTGAATTTCTCCTGGACATGGGCTGGAGTTATGCTGGAATTTCTCCTGGACTTGGGCCTGAATTTCTCTTGGCTTTCGGCTTGAATATCTCTTGGACCTGGGACTGCATTTCTACTGTGCTTGGACTGGATTTAGACTCTCTTATCTCCTGGACTTGGGCCCAAATTTCTCCTGGAGTTTGGGTGGACTATCTCCTGGACTTGGACTGGAATTTCTGCTGCTCTTGGGCTGGAATTTCTCCTGGACTTAGGCCTAATTTTCTCCTGGAGTTCAGGTGGACTATCTCCTGAAATTGGACTGGAGTTTGGCTGCTCTTGGGCTAAAATTTCTCCTAGACTTGGGCCTCATTTTAGGCTGGAATTACTCCTGGTTTGAGGCCTGAATTTCTCTAGGCCCTGTTCTAGAAATTCTCCTCCATGTAGTCTGGACTTGGGCTGCATTTTAGGCTGGATTTTCTCCTGGACTTGGGCCTGAATTTCTCCTGCACGTGGTCTGGAGTTTCTATTGGGCTTAGGACTGAATTTCTCCTGGACATGGGCTGGAGTTATGCTGGAATTTCTCCTGGACTTGGGCCTGAATTACTCTTGGGTTTTGGCTTGAATATCTCTTGGACCTGGGACTGCATTTCTACTGTGCTTGGACTGGATTTAGACTCTCTTATCTCCTGGACTTGGGCCCAAATTTCTCCTGGAGTTTGGGAGGACTATCTCCTGGACTTGGACTGGAATTTCTGCTGCTCTTGGGCTGGAATTTCTCCTGGACTTAGGCCTAATTTTCTCCTGGATTTCGGGTTGACTATCTGCTGAAATTGGACTGGATTTTGGCTGCTCTTGGGCTAAAATTTCTTCTGGATTTGGGCTGCATTTTAGGCTGGATTTTCTCCTGGACTTGGGCCTGAATTTCTCCTGCACATGGTCTGGAGTTTCTATTGGGCTTAGGACTGAATTTCTCCTGGACATGGGCTGGAGTTATGCTGGAATTTCTCCTGGACTTGGGCCTGAATTTCTCTTGGCTTTCGGCTTGAATATCTCTTGGACCTGGGACTGCATTTCTACTGTGCTTGGACTGGATTTAGACTCTCTTATCTCCTGGACTTGGGCCCAAATTTCTCCTGGAGTTTGGGTGGACTATCTCCTGGACTTGGACTGGAATTTCTGCTGCTCTTGGGCTGGAATTTCTCCTGGACTTAGGCCTAATTTTCTCCTGGAGTTCAGGTGGACTATCTCCTGAAATTGGACTGGAGTTTGGCTGCTCTTGGGCTAAAATTTCTCCTAGACTTGGGCCTCATTTTAGGCTGGAATTACTCCTGGTTTGAGGCCTGAATTTCTCTAGGCCCTGTTCTAGAAATTCTCCTCCATGTAGTCTGGACTTGGGCTGCATTTTAGGCTGGATTTTCTCCTGGACTTGGGCCTGAATTTCTCCTGCACGTGGTCTGGAGTTTCTATTGGGCTTAGGACTGAATTTCTCCTGGACATGGGCTGGAGTTATGCTGGAATTTCTCCTGGACTTGGGCCTGAATTACTCTTGGGTTTTGGCTTGAATATCTCTTGGACCTGGGACTGCATTTCTACTGTGCTTGGACTGGATTTAGACTCTCTTATCTCCTGGACTTGGGCCCAAATTTCTCCTGGAGTTTGGGAGGACTATCTCCTGGACTTGGACTGGAATTTCTGCTGCTCTTGGGCTGGAATTTCTCCTGGACTTAGGCCTAATTTTCTCCTGGATTTCGGGTTGACTATCTGCTGAAATTGGACTGGATTTTGGCTGCTCTTGGGCTAAAATTTCTTCTGGATTTGGGCTGCATTTTAGGCTGGATTTTCTCCTCGGCTTGGGCTGCAATTTAGGCTGGATTTTCTCCTCGGCTTGGGCCTGAATTTCTCCTGCACGTGGGCTGGAATTTCTATTAGTCTTTGGGCTGAATTTCTCCTGGACATGGGCTGGATTGATGCTGGAATTACTCCTGGTTTGAGGCCTGAATTTCTCTAGGCCCTGTTCTTGAAATTGTCCTGGATGTGGGCTGGATTTTGGCTGCTCTTGGGCTGGAATTTCTCCTGGACTTAGGCCTAATTTTCTCCTAGAATTTGGGTGGACTATCTCCTGCAATAGGAGTGGATTTTGGCTGCTCTTGGGCTGGAAATTCTCCTGGACCTGGCCTGCATTTTGGGCTGGAAATTCTCCTGGATGTGGCCTACATTTTAGGCTGGAATTTCTCATGCACTTAGGCCTAATTTTCTCCTGGAGTTCAGGTGGACTATCTCCTGAAATTGGACTGGATTTTGGCTGCTCTTGGGCTAAAATTTCTGCTGGATTTGGGCCTCATTTTAGGCTGGAATTTCTCCTGGTTTGAGGCCTGAATTTCTCTAGGCCCTGTTCTAGAAATTCTCCTCGTTTTGGGATGGATGTTGGCTGCTCTTGGGCTGGAATTTCTGCTGGACTTGAGCTACATTTTAGGCTGGATTTTCTCCTGGACTTGGGCCTGAATTTCTCCTGCACGTGGTCTGGAGTTTCTATTTGGCCTGGGGCTGAATTTCTCCTGGACTGGGGCTGGAGTTATGCTGGAATTTCTCCTGGACTTGGGCCTGAATTTCTCTTGGCTTTCGGCTTGAATATCTCTTGGACCTGGGACTGCATTTCTACTGTGCTTGGACTGGATTTAGACTCTCTTATCTCCTGGACTTGGGCCCAAATTTCTCCTGGAGTTTGGGAGGACTATCTCCTGGACTTGGACTGGAATTTCTGCTGCTCTTGGGCTGGAATTTCTCCTGGACTTAGGCCTAATTTTCTCCTGGATTTCGGGTTGACTATCTGCTGAAATTGGACTGGATTTTGGCTGCTCTTGGGCTAAAATTTCTCCTAGACTTGGGCCTCATTTTAGGCTGGAATTTCTCCTGGACTTGGGCCCAAATTTGTCCTGGAGTTCGAGTGGACTATCTGCTGAAATTGGACTGGATTTTGGCTGCTCTTGGGGTAAAATTTCTGTTAGACTTGGGCCTCATTTTAGGCTGGAATTTCTCCTGGTTTGAGGCCTGAATTTCTCTAGGCCCTGTTCTTGAAATTCTCCTCCATGTAGTCTGGACTTGGGCTGCATTTTAGGCTGGATTTTCTCCTGGACTTGGGCCTGAATTTCTCCTGCACATGGTCTGGAGTTTCTATTGGGCTTAGGACTGAATTTCTCCTGGACATGGGCTGGAGTTATGCTGGAATTTCTCCTGGACTTGGGCCTGAATTTCTCTTGGCTTTCGGCTTGAATATCTCTTGGACCTGGGACTGCATTTCTACTGTGCTTGGACTGGATTTAGACTCTCTTATCTCCTGGACTTGGGCCCAAATTTCTCCTGGAGTTTGGGTGGACTATCTCCTGGACTTGGACTGGAATTTCTGCTGCTCTTGGGCTGGAATTTCTCCTGGACTTAGGCCTAATTTTCTCCTGGAGTTCGGGTGGACTATCTCCTGAAATTGGACTGGAGTTTGGCTGCTCTTGGGCTAAAATTTCTCCTAGACTTGGGCCTCATTTTAGGCTGGAATTTCTCCTGGACTTGGGCCCAAATTTGTCCTGGAGTTCGAGTGGACTATCTGCTGAAATTGGACTGGATTTTGGCTGCTCTTGGGGTAAAATTTCTCCTAGACTTGGGCCTCATTTTAGGCTGGAATTTCTCCTGGTTTGAGGCCTGAATTTCTCTAGGCCCTGTTCTTGAAATTCTCCTCCATGTAGTCTGGACTTGGGCTGCATTTTAGGCTGGATTTTCTCCTGGACTTGGGCCTGAATTTCTCCTGCACGTGGTCTGGAGTTTCTATTTGGCCTGGGGCTGAATTTCTCCTGGACATGGGCTGGAGTTATGCTGGAATTTCTCCTGGACTTGGGCCTGAATTTCTCTTGGCTTTCGGCTTGAATATCTCTTGGACCTGGGACTGCATTTCTACTGTGCTTGGACTGGATTTAGACTCTCTTATCTCCTGGACTTGGGCCCAAATTTCTCCTGGAGTTTGGGTGGACTATCTCCTGGACTTGGACTGGAATTTCTGCTGCTCTTGGGCTGGAATTTCTCCTGGACTTAGGCCTAATTTTCTCCTGGAGTTCAGGTGGACTATCTCCTGAAATTGGACTGGAGTTTGGCTGCTCTTGGGCTAAAATTTCTCCTAGACTTGGGCCTCATTTTAGGCTGGAATTACTCCTGGTTTGAGGCCTGAATTTCTCTAGGCCCTGTTCTAGAAATTCTCCTCCATGTAGTCTGGACTTGGGCTGCATTTTAGGCTGGATTTTCTCCTGGACTTGGGCCTGAATTTCTCCTGCACGTGGTCTGGAGTTTCTATTGGGCTTAGGACTGAATTTCTCCTGGACATGGGCTGGAGTTATGCTGGAATTTCTCCTGGACTTGGGCCTGAATTACTCTTGGCTTTCGGCTTGAATATCTCTTGGACCTGGGACTGCATTTCTACTGTGCTTGGACTGGATTTAGACTCTCTTATCTCCTGGACTTGGGCCCAAATTTCTCCTGGAGTTTGGGAGGACTATCTCCTGGACTTGGACTGGAATTTCTGCTGCTCTTGGGCTGGAATTTCTCCTGGACTTAGGCCTAATTTTCTCCTGGAGTTCGGGTGGACTATCTCCTGAAATTGGACTGGATTTTGGCTGCTCTTGGGCTAAAATTTCTCCTAGACTTGGGCCTCATTTTAGGCTGGAATTACTCCTGGTTTGAGGCCTGAATTTCTCTAGGCCCTGTTCTAGAAATTCTCCTCCATGTAGTCTGGACTTGGGCTGCATTTTAGGCTGGATTTTCTCCTGGACTTGGGCCTGAATTTCTCCTGCACATGGTCTGGAGTTTCTATTGGGCTTAGGACTGAATTTCTCCTGGACATGGGCTGGAGTTATGCTGGAATTTCTCCTGGACTTGGGCCTGAATTACTCTTGGCTTTTGGCTTGAATATCTCTTGGACCTGGGACTGCATTTCTACTGTGCTTGGACTGGATTTAGACTCTCTTATCTCCTGGACTTGGGCCCAAATTTCTCCTGGAGTTTGGGAGGACTATCTCCTGGACTTGGACTGGAATTTCTGCTGCTCTTGGGCTGGAATTTCTCCTGGACTTAGGCCTAATTTTCTCCTGGATTTCGGGTTGACTATCTGCTGAAATTGGACTGGATTTTGGCTGCTCTTGGGCTAAAATTTCTTCTGGATTTGGGCTGCATTTTAGGCTGGATTTTCTCCTCGGCTTGGGCTGCAATTTAGGCTGGATTTTCTCCTCGACTTGGGCCTGAATTTCTCCTGCACGTGGGCTGGAATTTCTATTAGTCTTTGGGCTGAATTTCTCCTGGACATGGGCTGGATTGATGCTGGAATTACTCCTGGTTTGAGGCCTGAATTTCTCTAGGCCCTGTTCTTGAAATTGTCCTGGATGTGGGCTGGATTTTGGCTGCTCTTGGGCTGGAATTTCTCCTGGACTTAGGCCTAATTTTCTCCTAGAATTTGGGTGGACTATCTCCTGCAATAGGAGTGGATTTTGGCTGCTCTTGGGCTGGAATTTCCCCTGGTTTGAGGCCTGAATTTCTCTAGGCCCTGTTCTAGAAAATCTCCTCGTCGTGGGCTGGATGTTGGCTGCTCTTGGACTGAATTTCCCCTGGTTTGAGGCCTGAGTTTCTCTAGGCCCTGTTCTAGAAATTCTCCTCGTTGTGGGCTGGATGTTGGCTGCTCTTGGGCTGGAATTTCTCCTGGTTTGAGGCCTGAATTTCTCTAGGCCCTGTTCTAGAAATTCTCCTCGTTGTGGGCTGGATGTTGGTTGCTCTTGGGATGGAATTTCTCCTGGTTTGAGGCCTGCATTTCTCTACGCCATGTTCTAGAAATTCTCCTTGTTTTGGGCTGGATGTTGGCTGCTCTTGGGCTGGAATTTCTCCTGGTTTGAGGCCTGAATTTCTCTAGCTCCTGTTCTTGAAATTCTCCTCGATGTGGGCTGGATTTTGGCTGGTCTTGGGCTGGAAATTCTCCTGGACCTGGCCTGCATTTTGGGCTGGAAATTCTCCTGGATGTGGCCTACATTTTAGGCTGGAATTTCTCATGCACTTAGGCCTAATTCTCTCCCGGAGTTCAGGTGGACTATCTCCTGAAATTGGACTGGATTTTGGCTGCTCTTGGGCTAAAATTTCTTCTGGATTTGGGCTGCATTTTAGGCTGGATTTTCTCCTTGGCTTGGGCTGCAATTTAGGCTGGATTTTCTCCTCGACTTGGGCCTGAATTTCTCCTGCACGTGGGCTGGAATTTCTATTAGGCTTTGGGCTGAATTTCTCCTGGACATGGGCTGGATTGATGCTGGAATTACTCCTGGTTTGAGGCCTGAATTTCTCTAGGCCCTGTTCTTGAAATTGTCCTGGATGTGGGCTGGATTTTGGCTGCTCTTGGGCTGGAATTTCTCCTGGACTTAGGCCTAATTTTCTCCTAGAATTTGGGTGGACTATCTCCTGCAATAGGAGTGGATTTTGGCTGCTCTTGGGCTGGAATTTCCCCTGGTTTGAGGCCTGAATTTCTCTAGGCCCTGTTCTAGAAATTCTCCTCGTTTTGGGATGGATGTTGGCTGCTCTTGGGCTGGAATTTCTGCTGGACTTGAGCTACATTTTAGGCTGGATTTTCTCCTGGACTTGGGCCTGAATTTCTCCTGCACGTGGTCTGGAGTTTCTATTTGGCCTGGGGCTGAATTTCTCCTGGACTGGGGCTGGAGTTATGCTGGAATTTCTCCTGGACTTGGGCCTGAATTTCTCTTGGCTTTCGGCTTGAATATCTCTTGGACCTGGGACTGCATTTCTACTGTGCTTGGACTGGATTTAGACTCTCTTATCTCCTGGACTTGGGCCCAAATTTCTCCTGGAGTTTGGGTGGACTATCTCCTGGACTTGGACTGGAATTTCTGCTGCTCTTGGGCTGGAATTTCTCCTGGACTTAGGCCTAATTTTCTCCTGGATTTCGGGTTGAATATCTGCTGAAATTGGACTGGATTTTGGCTGCTCTTGGGCTAAAATTTCTCCTAGACTTGGGCCTCATTTTAGGCTGGAATTTCTCCTGGTTTGAGGCCTGAATTTCTCTAGGCCCTGTTCTTGAAATTCTCCTCCATGTAGTCTGGACTTGGGCTGCATTTTAGGCTGGATTTTCTCCTGGACTTGGGCCTGAATTTCTCCTGCACATGGTCTGGAGTTTCTATTGGGCTTAGGACTGAATTTCTCCTGGACATGGGCTGGAGTTATGCTGGAATTTCTCCTGGACTTGGGCCTGAATTTCTCTTGGCTTTCGGCTTGAATATCTCTTGGACCTGGGACTGCATTTCTACTGTGCTTGGACTGGATTTAGACTCTCTTATCTCCTGGACTTGGGCCCAAATTTCTCCTGGAGTTTGGGAGGACTATCTCCTGGACTTGGACTGGAATTTCTGCTGCTCTTGGGCTGGAATTTCTCCTGGACTTAAGCCTAATTTTCTCCTGGATTTCGGGTTGACTATCTGCTGAAATTGGACTGGATTTTGGCTGCTCTTGGGCTAAAATTTCTGTTAGACTTGGGCCTCATTTTAGGCTGGAATTTCTCCTGGACTTGAGCCCAAATTTCTCCTAGAGTTCAGTGGACTATCTCCTGGAGGTAGACTGCAATTTCTGCTGCACTTGGGCTGGAATTTCTCCTGGTTTGAGGCCTGAATTTCTCTAGGCCCTCTTCTTGAAATTCCCCTCAATGTGGGCTGGATTTTCACTGTACTTTAGGCTGGAATTTCTCCAGGACTTAGGCCTAATTTTCTCCTGGAGTTCGGGTGGACTATCTCCTGAAATAGGAGTGGATTTTGGCTGCTCTTGGGCTAAAATTTCTGCTGGATTTATGCTGCAATTTAGGCTGGATTTTCTCTTCGGCTTGGGGTGCATTTTAGGCTGGATTTTCTCCTCGACTTGGGCCTGAATTTCTCCTGCACGTGGGCTGGAATTTCTGTTAGTCTTTGGGCTGAATTTCTCCTGGACATGGGCTGGATTGATGCTGGAATTACTCCTGGTTTGAGGCCTGAATTTCTCTAGGCCCTGTTCTTGAAATTGTCCTGGATGTGGGCTGGATTTTGGCTGCTCTTGGGCTGGAATTTCTCCTGGACTTAGGCCTAATTTTCTCCTAGAATTTGGGTGGACTATCTCCTGCAATAGGAGTGGATTTTGGCTGCTCTTGGGCTAAAATTTCTCCTGGACCTGGCCTGCATTTTAGGCTGGAATTTCTCCTGGTTTAAGGCCTGAATTTCTCTAGGCCCTGTTCTAGAAATTCTCCTCGTTGTGGGCTGGATGTTGGCTGCTCTATGGCTGGAATTTCTCCTGGTTTAAGGCCTGAATTTCTCTAGGCCCTGTTCTAGAAATTCTCCTCGTTGTGGGCTGGATGTTGGCTGCACTTGGCCTTGAATTTCTCCTGGTTTGAGGCCTGAATTTCTCTAGCTCCTGTTCTTGAAATTCTCCTTGATGTGGGCTGGATTTTGGCTGCTCTTGGGCTGGAAATTCTCCTGGACCTGGCCTGCATTTTGGGCTGGAAATTCTCCTGGATGTGGCCTACATTTTAGGCTGGAATTTCTCATGCACTTAGGCCTAATTTTCTCCTGGAGTTCAGGTGGACTATCTCCTGAAATTGGACTGGATTTTGGCTGCTCTTGGGCTAAAATTTCTGCTGGATTTGGGCCTCATTTTAGGCTGGAATTTCTCCTGGTTTGAGGCCTGAATTTCTCTAGGCCCTGTTCTAGAAATTCTCCTCGTTTTGGGATGGATGTTGGCTGCTCTATGGCTGGAATTTCTGCTGGACTTGAGCTACATTTTAGGCTGGATTTTCTCCTGGACTTGGGCCTGAATTTCTCCTGCACGTGGTCTGGAGTTTCTATTTGGCCTGGGGCTGAATTTCTCCTGGACTGGGGCTGGAGTTATGCTGGAATTTCTCCTGGATTTGGGCCTGAATTTCTCTTGGCTTTCGGCTTGAATATCTCTTGGACCTGGGACTGCATTTCTACTGTGCTTGGACTGGATTTAGACTCTCTTATCTCCTGGACTTGGGCCCAAATTTCTCCTGGAGTTTGGGTGGACTATCTCCTGGACTTGGACTGGAATTTCTGCTGCTCTTGGGCTGGAATTTCTCCTGGACTTAGGCCTAATTTTCTCCTGGATTTCGGGTTGAATATCTGCTGAAATTGGACTGGATTTTGGCTGCTCTTGGGCTAAAATTTCTCCTAGACTTGGGCCTCATTTTAGGCTGGAATTTCTCCTGGACTTGGGCCCAAATTTGTCCTGGAGTTCGAGTGGACTATCTGCTGAAATTGGACTGGATTTTGGCTGCTCTTGGGGTAAAATTTCTGTTAGACTTGGGCCTCATTTTAGGCTGGAATTTCTCCTGGTTTGAGGCCTGAATTTCTCTAGGCCCTGTTCTTGAAATTCTCCTCCATGTAGTCTGGACTTGGGCTGCATTTTAGGCTGGATTTTCTCCTGGACTTGGGCCTGAATTTCTCCTGCACATGGTCTGGAGTTTCTATTGGGCTTAGGACTGAATTTCTCCTGGACATGGGCTGGAGTTATGCTGGAATTTCTCCTGGACTTGGGCCTGAATTTCTCTTGGCTTTCGGCTTGAATATCTCTTGGACCTGGGACTGCATTTCTACTGTGCTTGGACTGGATTTAGACTCTCTTATCTCCTGGACTTGGGCCCAAATTTCTCCTGGAGTTTGGGTGGACTATCTCCTGGACTTGGACTGGAATTTCTGCTGCTCTTGGGCTGGAATTTCTCCTGGACTTAGGCCTAATTTTCTCCTGGAGTTCAGGTGGACTATCTCCTGAAATTGGACTGGAGTTTGGCTGCTCTTGGGCTAAAATTTCTCCTAGACTTGGGCCTCATTTTAGGCTGGAATTACTCCTGGTTTGAGGCCTGAATTTCTCTAGGCCCTGTTCTAGAAATTCTCCTCCATGTAGTCTGGACTTGGGCTGCATTTTAGGCTGGATTTTCTCCTGGACTTGGGCCTGAATTTCTCCTGCACGTGGTCTGGAGTTTCTATTGGGCTTAGGACTGAATTTCTCCTGGACATGGGCTGGAGTTATGCTGGAATTTCTCCTGGACTTGGGCCTGAATTACTCTTGGGTTTTGGCTTGAATATCTCTTGGACCTGGGACTGCATTTCTACTGTGCTTGGACTGGATTTAGACTCTCTTATCTCCTGGACTTGGGCCCAAATTTCTCCTGGAGTTTGGGAGGACTATCTCCTGGACTTGGACTGGAATTTCTGCTGCTCTTGGGCTGGAATTTCTCCTGGACTTAGGCCTAATTTTCTCCTGGATTTCGGGTTGACTATCTGCTGAAATTGGACTGGATTTTGGCTGCTCTTGGGCTAAAATTTCTTCTGGATTTGGGCTGCATTTTAGGCTGGATTTTCTCCTGGACTTGGGCCTGAATTTCTCCTGCACATGGTCTGGAGTTTCTATTGGGCTTAGGACTGAATTTCTCCTGGACATGGGCTGGAGTTATGCTGGAATTTCTCCTGGACTTGGGCCTGAATTTCTCTTGGCTTTCGGCTTGAATATCTCTTGGACCTGGGACTGCATTTCTACTGTGCTTGGACTGGATTTAGACTCTCTTATCTCCTGGACTTGGGCCCAAATTTCTCCTGGAGTTTGGGTGGACTATCTCCTGGACTTGGACTGGAATTTCTGCTGCTCTTGGGCTGGAATTTCTCCTGGACTTAGGCCTAATTTTCTCCTGGAGTTCAGGTGGACTATCTCCTGAAATTGGACTGGAGTTTGGCTGCTCTTGGGCTAAAATTTCTCCTAGACTTGGGCCTCATTTTAGGCTGGAATTACTCCTGGTTTGAGGCCTGAATTTCTCTAGGCCCTGTTCTAGAAATTCTCCTCCATGTAGTCTGGACTTGGGCTGCATTTTAGGCTGGATTTTTTCCTGGACTTGGGCCTGAATTTCTCCTGCACGTGGTCTGGAGTTTCTATTGGGCTTAGGACTGAATTTCTCCTGGACATGGGCTGGAGTTATGCTGGAATTTCTCCTGGACTTGGGCCTGAATTACTCTTGGGTTTTGGCTTGAATATCTCTTGGACCTGGGACTGCATTTCTACTGTGCTTGGACTGGATTTAGACTCTCTTATCTCCTGGACTTGGGCCCAAATTTCTCCTGGAGTTTGGGAGGACTATCTCCTGGACTTGGACTGGAATTTCTGCTGCTCTTGGGCTGGAATTTCTCCTGGACTTAGGCCTAATTTTCTCCTGGATTTCGGGTTGACTATCTGCTGAAATTGGACTGGATTTTGGCTGCTCTTGGGCTAAAATTTCTTCTGGATTTGGGCTGCATTTTAGGCTGGATTTTCTCCTCGGCTTGGGCTGCAATTTAGGCTGGATTTTCTCCTCGGCTTGGGCCTGAATTTCTCCTGCACGTGGGCTGGAATTTCTATTAGTCTTTGGGCTGAATTTCTCCTGGACATGGGCTGGATTGATGCTGGAATTACTCCTGGTTTGAGGCCTGAATTTCTCTAGGCCCTGTTCTTGAAATTGTCCTGGATGTGGGCTGGATTTTGGCTGCTCTTGGGCTGGAATTTCTCCTGGACTTAGGCCTAATTTTCTCCTAGAATTTGGGTGGACTATCTCCTGCAATAGGAGTGGATTTTGGCTGCTCTTGGGCTGGAAATTCTCCTGGACCTGGCCTGCATTTTGGGCTGGAAATTCTCCTGGATGTGGCCTACATTTTAGGCTGGAATTTCTCATGCACTTAGGCCTAATTTTCTCCTGGAGTTCAGGTGGACTATCTCCTGAAATTGGACTGGATTTTGGCTGCTCTTGGGCTAAAATTTCTGCTGGATTTGGGCCTCATTTTAGGCTGGAATTTCTCCTGGTTTGAGGCCTGAATTTCTCTAGGCCCTGTTCTAGAAATTCTCCTCGTTTTGGGATGGATGTTGGCTGCTCTTGGGCTGGAATTTCTGCTGGACTTGAGCTACATTTTAGGCTGGATTTTCTCCTGGACTTGGGCCTGAATTTCTCCTGCACGTGGTCTGGAGTTTCTATTTGGCCTGGGGCTGAATTTCTCCTGGACTGGGGCTGGAGTTATGCTGGAATTTCTCCTGGACTTGGGCCTGAATTTCTCTTGGCTTTCGGCTTGAATATCTCTTGGACCTGGGACTGCATTTCTACTGTGCTTGGACTGGATTTAGACTCTCTTATCTCCTGGACTTGGGCCCAAATTTCTCCTGGAGTTTGGGAGGACTATCTCCTGGACTTGGACTGGAATTTCTGCTGCTCTTGGGCTGGAATTTCTCCTGGACTTAGGCCTAATTTTCTCCTGGATTTCGGGTTGACTATCTGCTGAAATTGGACTGGATTTTGGCTGCTCTTGGGCTAAAATTTCTCCTAGACTTGGGCCTCATTTTAGGCTGGAATTTCTCCTGGACTTGGGCCCAAATTTGTCCTGGAGTTCGAGTGGACTATCTGCTGAAATTGGACTGGATTTTGGCTGCTCTTGGGGTAAAATTTCTGTTAGACTTGGGCCTCATTTTAGGCTGGAATTTCTCCTGGTTTGAGGCCTGAATTTCTCTAGGCCCTGTTCTTGAAATTCTCCTCCATGTAGTCTGGACTTGGGCTGCATTTTAGGCTGGATTTTCTCCTGGACTTGGGCCTGAATTTCTCCTGCACATGGTCTGGAGTTTCTATTGGGCTTAGGACTGAATTTCTCCTGGACATGGGCTGGAGTTATGCTGGAATTTCTCCTGGACTTGGGCCTGAATTTCTCTTGGCTTTCGGCTTGAATATCTCTTGGACCTGGGACTGCATTTCTACTGTGCTTGGACTGGATTTAGACTCTCTTATCTCCTGGACTTGGGCCCAAATTTCTCCTGGAGTTTGGGTGGACTATCTCCTGGACTTGGACTGGAATTTCTGCTGCTCTTGGGCTGGAATTTCTCCTGGACTTAGGCCTAATTTTCTCCTGGAGTTCGGGTGGACTATCTCCTGAAATTGGACTGGAGTTTGGCTGCTCTTGGGCTAAAATTTCTCCTAGACTTGGGCCTCATTTTAGGCTGGAATTTCTCCTGGACTTGGGCCCAAATTTGTCCTGGAGTTCGAGTGGACTATCTGCTGAAATTGGACTGGATTTTGGCTGCTCTTGGGGTAAAATTTCTCCTAGACTTGGGCCTCATTTTAGGCTGGAATTTCTCCTGGTTTGAGGCCTGAATTTCTCTAGGCCCTGTTCTTGAAATTCTCCTCCATGTAGTCTGGACTTGGGCTGCATTTTAGGCTGGATTTTCTCCTGGACTTGGGCCTGAATTTCTCCTGCACGTGGTCTGGAGTTTCTATTTGGCCTGGGGCTGAATTTCTCCTGGACATGGGCTGGAGTTATGCTGGAATTTCTCCTGGACTTGGGCCTGAATTTCTCTTGGCTTTCGGCTTGAATATCTCTTGGACCTGGGACTGCATTTCTACTGTGCTTGGACTGGATTTAGACTCTCTTATCTCCTGGACTTGGGCCCAAATTTCTCCTGGAGTTTGGGTGGACTATCTCCTGGACTTGGACTGGAATTTCTGCTGCTCTTGGGCTGGAATTTCTCCTGGACTTAGGCCTAATTTTCTCCTGGAGTTCAGGTGGACTATCTCCTGAAATTGGACTGGAGTTTGGCTGCTCTTGGGCTAAAATTTCTCCTAGACTTGGGCCTCATTTTAGGCTGGAATTACTCCTGGTTTGAGGCCTGAATTTCTCTAGGCCCTGTTCTAGAAATTCTCCTCCATGTAGTCTGGACTTGGGCTGCATTTTAGGCTGGATTTTCTCCTGGACTTGGGCCTGAATTTCTCCTGCACGTGGTCTGGAGTTTCTATTGGGCTTAGGACTGAATTTCTCCTGGACATGGGCTGGAGTTATGCTGGAATTTCTCCTGGACTTGGGCCTGAATTACTCTTGGCTTTCGGCTTGAATATCTCTTGGACCTGGGACTGCATTTCTACTGTGCTTGGACTGGATTTAGACTCTCTTATCTCCTGGACTTGGGCCCAAATTTCTCCTGGAGTTTGGGAGGACTATCTCCTGGACTTGGACTGGAATTTCTGCTGCTCTTGGGCTGGAATTTCTCCTGGACTTAGGCCTAATTTTCTCCTGGAGTTCGGGTGGACTATCTCCTGAAATTGGACTGGATTTTGGCTGCTCTTGGGCTAAAATTTCTCCTAGACTTGGGCCTCATTTTAGGCTGGAATTACTCCTGGTTTGAGGCCTGAATTTCTCTAGGCCCTGTTCTAGAAATTCTCCTCCATGTAGTCTGGACTTGGGCTGCATTTTAGGCTGGATTTTCTCCTGGACTTGGGCCTGAATTTCTCCTGCACATGGTCTGGAGTTTCTATTGGGCTTAGGACTGAATTTCTCCTGGACATGGGCTGGAGTTATGCTGGAATTTCTCCTGGACTTGGGCCTGAATTACTCTTGGCTTTTGGCTTGAATATCTCTTGGACCTGGGACTGCATTTCTACTGTGCTTGGACTGGATTTAGACTCTCTTATCTCCTGGACTTGGGCCCAAATTTCTCCTGGAGTTTGGGAGGACTATCTCCTGGACTTGGACTGGAATTTCTGCTGCTCTTGGGCTGGAATTTCTCCTGGACTTAGGCCTAATTTTCTCCTGGATTTCGGGTTGACTATCTGCTGAAATTGGACTGGATTTTGGCTGCTCTTGGGCTAAAATTTCTTCTGGATTTGGGCTGCATTTTAGGCTGGATTTTCTCCTCGGCTTGGGCTGCAATTTAGGCTGGATTTTCTCCTCGACTTGGGCCTGAATTTCTCCTGCACGTGGGCTGGAATTTCTATTAGTCTTTGGGCTGAATTTCTCCTGGACATGGGCTGGATTGATGCTGGAATTACTCCTGGTTTGAGGCCTGAATTTCTCTAGGCCCTGTTCTTGAAATTGTCCTGGATGTGGGCTGGATTTTGGCTGCTCTTGGGCTGGAATTTCTCCTGGACTTAGGCCTAATTTTCTCCTAGAATTTGGGTGGACTATCTCCTGCAATAGGAGTGGATTTTGGCTGCTCTTGGGCTGGAATTTCCCCTGGTTTGAGGCCTGAATTTCTCTAGGCCCTGTTCTAGAAAATCTCCTCGTCGTGGGCTGGATGTTGGCTGCTCTTGGACTGAATTTCCCCTGGTTTGAGGCCTGAGTTTCTCTAGGCCCTGTTCTAGAAATTCTCCTCGTTGTGGGCTGGATGTTGGCTGCTCTTGGGCTGGAATTTCTCCTGGTTTGAGGCCTGAATTTCTCTAGGCCCTGTTCTAGAAATTCTCCTCGTTGTGGGCTGGATGTTGGTTGCTCTTGGGATGGAATTTCTCCTGGTTTGAGGCCTGCATTTCTCTACGCCATGTTCTAGAAATTCTCCTTGTTTTGGGCTGGATGTTGGATGCTCTTGGGCTGGAATTTCTCCTGGTTTGAGGCCTGAATTTCTCTAGCTCCTGTTCTTGAAATTCTCCTCGATGTGGGCTGGATTTTGGCTGGTCTTGGGCTGGAAATTCTCCTGGACCTGGCCTGCATTTTGGGCTGGAAATTCTCCTGGATGTGGCCTACATTTTAGGCTGGAATTTCTCATGCACTTAGGCCTAATTCTCTCCCGGAGTTCAGGTGGACTATCTCCTGAAATTGGACTGGATTTTGGCTGCTCTTGGGCTAAAATTTCTTCTGGATTTGGGCTGCATTTTAGGCTGGATTTTCTCCTTGGCTTGGGCTGCAATTTAGGCTGGATTTTCTCCTCGACTTGGGCCTGAATTTCTCCTGCACGTGGGCTGGAATTTCTATTAGGCTTTGGGCTGAATTTCTCCTGGACATGGGCTGGATTGATGCTGGAATTACTCCTGGTTTGAGGCCTGAATTTCTCTAGGCCCTGTTCTTGAAATTGTCCTGGATGTGGGCTGGATTTTGGCTGCTCTTGGGCTGGAATTTCTCCTGGACTTAGGCCTAATTTTCTCCTAGAATTTGGGTGGACTATCTCCTGCAATAGGAGTGGATTTTGGCTGCTCTTGGGCTGGAATTTCCCCTGGTTTGAGGCCTGAATTTCTCTAGGCCCTGTTCTAGAAATTCTCCTCGTTTTGGGATGGATGTTGGCTGCTCTTGGGCTGGAATTTCTGCTGGACTTGAGCTACATTTTAGGCTGGATTTTCTCCTGGACTTGGGCCTGAATTTCTCCTGCACGTGGTCTGGAGTTTCTATTTGGCCTGGGGCTGAATTTCTCCTGGACTGGGGCTGGAGTTATGCTGGAATTTCTCCTGGACTTGGGCCTGAATTTCTCTTGGCTTTCGGCTTGAATATCTCTTGGACCTGGGACTGCATTTCTACTGTGCTTGGACTGGATTTAGACTCTCTTATCTCCTGGACTTGGGCCCAAATTTCTCCTGGAGTTTGGGTGGACTATCTCCTGGACTTGGACTGGAATTTCTGCTGCTCTTGGGCTGGAATTTCTCCTGGACTTAGGCCTAATTTTCTCCTGGATTTCGGGTTGAATATCTGCTGAAATTGGACTGGATTTTGGCTGCTCTTGGGCTAAAATTTCTCCTAGACTTGGGCCTCATTTTAGGCTGGAATTTCTCCTGGTTTGAGGCCTGAATTTCTCTAGGCCCTGTTCTTGAAATTCTCCTCCATGTAGTCTGGACTTGGGCTGCATTTTAGGCTGGATTTTCTCCTGGACTTGGGCCTGAATTTCTCCTGCACATGGTCTGGAGTTTCTATTGGGCTTAGGACTGAATTTCTCCTGGACATGGGCTGGAGTTATGCTGGAATTTCTCCTGGACTTGGGCCTGAATTTCTCTTGGCTTTCGGCTTGAATATCTCTTGGACCTGGGACTGCATTTCTACTGTGCTTGGACTGGATTTAGACTCTCTTATCTCCTGGACTTGGGCCCAAATTTCTCCTGGAGTTTGGGAGGACTATCTCCTGGACTTGGACTGGAATTTCTGCTGCTCTTGGGCTGGAATTTCTCCTGGACTTAAGCCTAATTTTCTCCTGGATTTCGGGTTGACTATCTGCTGAAATTGGACTGGATTTTGGCTGCTCTTGGGCTAAAATTTCTGTTAGACTTGGGCCTCATTTTAGGCTGGAATTTCTCCTGGACTTGAGCCCAAATTTCTCCTAGAGTTCAGTGGACTATCTCCTGGAGGTAGACTGCAATTTCTGCTGCACTTGGGCTGGAATTTCTCCTGGTTTGAGGCCTGAATTTCTCTAGGCCCTCTTCTTGAAATTCCCCTCAATGTGGGCTGGATTTTCACTGTACTTTAGGCTGGAATTTCTCCAGGACTTAGGCCTAATTTTCTCCTGGAGTTCGGGTGGACTATCTCCTGAAATAGGAGTGGATTTTGGCTGCTCTTGGGCTAAAATTTCTGCTGGATTTATGCTGCAATTTAGGCTGGATTTTCTCTTCGGCTTGGGGTGCATTTTAGGCTGGATTTTCTCCTCGACTTGGGCCTGAATTTCTCCTGCACGTGGGCTGGAATTTCTGTTAGTCTTTGGGCTGAATTTCTCCTGGACATGGGCTGGATTGATGCTGGAATTACTCCTGGTTTGAGGCCTGAATTTCTCTAGGCCCTGTTCTTGAAATTGTCCTGGATGTGGGCTGGATTTTGGCTGCTCTTGGGCTGGAATTTCTCCTGGACTTAGGCCTAATTTTCTCCTAGAATTTGGGTGGACTATCTCCTGCAATAGGAGTGGATTTTGGCTGCTCTTGGGCTAAAATTTCTCCTGGACCTGGCCTGCATTTTAGGCTGGAATTTCTCCTGGTTTAAGGCCTGAATTTCTCTAGGCCCTGTTCTAGAAATTCTCCTCGTTGTGGGCTGGATGTTGGCTGCTCTATGGCTGGAATTTCTCCTGGTTTAAGGCCTGAATTTCTCTAGGCCCTGTTCTAGAAATTCTCCTCGTTGTGGGCTGGATGTTGGCTGCACTTGGCCTTGAATTTCTCCTGGTTTGAGGCCTGAATTTCTCTAGCTCCTGTTCTTGAAATTCTCCTTGATGTGGGCTGGATTTTGGCTGCTCTTGGGCTGGAAATTCTCCTGGACCTGGCCTGCATTTTGGGCTGGAAATTCTCCTGGATGTGGCCTACATTTTAGGCTGGAATTTCTCATGCACTTAGGCCTAATTTTCTCCTGGAGTTCAGGTGGACTATCTCCTGAAATTGGACTGGATTTTGGCTGCTCTTGGGCTAAAATTTCTGCTGGATTTGGGCCTCATTTTAGGCTGGAATTTCTCCTGGTTTGAGGCCTGAATTTCTCTAGGCCCTGTTCTAGAAATTCTCCTCGTTTTGGGATGGATGTTGGCTGCTCTATGGCTGGAATTTCTGCTGGACTTGAGCTACATTTTAGGCTGGATTTTCTCCTGGACTTGGGCCTGAATTTCTCCTGCACGTGGTCTGGAGTTTCTATTTGGCCTGGGGCTGAATTTCTCCTGGACTGGGGCTGGAGTTATGCTGGAATTTCTCCTGGATTTGGGCCTGAATTTCTCTTGGCTTTCGGCTTGAATATCTCTTGGACCTGGGACTGCATTTCTACTGTGCTTGGACTGGATTTAGACTCTCTTATCTCCTGGACTTGGGCCCAAATTTCTCCTGGAGTTTGGGTGGACTATCTCCTGGACTTGGACTGGAATTTCTGCTGCTCTTGGGCTGGAATTTCTCCTGGACTTAGGCCTAATTTTCTCCTGGATTTCGGGTTGAATATCTGCTGAAATTGGACTGGATTTTGGCTGCTCTTGGGCTAAAATTTCTCCTAGACTTGGGCCTCATTTTAGGCTGGAATTTCTCCTGGACTTGGGCCCAAATTTGTCCTGGAGTTCGAGTGGACTATCTGCTGAAATTGGACTGGATTTTGGCTGCTCTTGGGGTAAAATTTCTGTTAGACTTGGGCCTCATTTTAGGCTGGAATTTCTCCTGGTTTGAGGCCTGAATTTCTCTAGGCCCTGTTCTTGAAATTCTCCTCCATGTAGTCTGGACTTGGGCTGCATTTTAGGCTGGATTTTCTCCTGGACTTGGGCCTGAATTTCTCCTGCACATGGTCTGGAGTTTCTATTGGGCTTAGGACTGAATTTCTCCTGGACATGGGCTGGAGTTATGCTGGAATTTCTCCTGGACTTGGGCCTGAATTTCTCTTGGCTTTCGGCTTGAATATCTCTTGGACCTGGGACTGCATTTCTACTGTGCTTGGACTGGATTTAGACTCTCTTATCTCCTGGACTTGGGCCCAAATTTCTCCTGGAGTTTGGGTGGACTATCTCCTGGACTTGGACTGGAATTTCTGCTGCTCTTGGGCTGGAATTTCTCCTGGACTTAGGCCTAATTTTCTCCTGGAGTTCAGGTGGACTATCTCCTGAAATTGGACTGGAGTTTGGCTGCTCTTGGGCTAAAATTTCTCCTAGACTTGGGCCTCATTTTAGGCTGGAATTACTCCTGGTTTGAGGCCTGAATTTCTCTAGGCCCTGTTCTAGAAATTCTCCTCCATGTAGTCTGGACTTGGGCTGCATTTTAGGCTGGATTTTCTCCTGGACTTGGGCCTGAATTTCTCCTGCACGTGGTCTGGAGTTTCTATTGGGCTTAGGACTGAATTTCTCCTGGACATGGGCTGGAGTTATGCTGGAATTTCTCCTGGACTTGGGCCTGAATTACTCTTGGGTTTTGGCTTGAATATCTCTTGGACCTGGGACTGCATTTCTACTGTGCTTGGACTGGATTTAGACTCTCTTATCTCCTGGACTTGGGCCCAAATTTCTCCTGGAGTTTGGGAGGACTATCTCCTGGACTTGGACTGGAATTTCTGCTGCTCTTGGGCTGGAATTTCTCCTGGACTTAGGCCTAATTTTCTCCTGGATTTCGGGTTGACTATCTGCTGAAATTGGACTGGATTTTGGCTGCTCTTGGGCTAAAATTTCTTCTGGATTTGGGCTGCATTTTAGGCTGGATTTTCTCCTGGACTTGGGCCTGAATTTCTCCTGCACATGGTCTGGAGTTTCTATTGGGCTTAGGACTGAATTTCTCCTGGACATGGGCTGGAGTTATGCTGGAATTTCTCCTGGACTTGGGCCTGAATTTCTCTTGGCTTTCGGCTTGAATATCTCTTGGACCTGGGACTGCATTTCTACTGTGCTTGGACTGGATTTAGACTCTCTTATCTCCTGGACTTGGGCCCAAATTTCTCCTGGAGTTTGGGTGGACTATCTCCTGGACTTGGACTGGAATTTCTGCTGCTCTTGGGCTGGAATTTCTCCTGGACTTAGGCCTAATTTTCTCCTGGAGTTCAGGTGGACTATCTCCTGAAATTGGACTGGAGTTTGGCTGCTCTTGGGCTAAAATTTCTCCTAGACTTGGGCCTCATTTTAGGCTGGAATTACTCCTGGTTTGAGGCCTGAATTTCTCTAGGCCCTGTTCTAGAAATTCTCCTCCATGTAGTCTGGACTTGGGCTGCATTTTAGGCTGGATTTTCTCCTGGACTTGGGCCTGAATTTCTCCTGCACGTGGTCTGGAGTTTCTATTGGGCTTAGGACTGAATTTCTCCTGGACATGGGCTGGAGTTATGCTGGAATTTCTCCTGGACTTGGGCCTGAATTACTCTTGGGTTTTGGCTTGAATATCTCTTGGACCTGGGACTGCATTTCTACTGTGCTTGGACTGGATTTAGACTCTCTTATCTCCTGGACTTGGGCCCAAATTTCTCCTGGAGTTTGGGAGGACTATCTCCTGGACTTGGACTGGAATTTCTGCTGCTCTTGGGCTGGAATTTCTCCTGGACTTAGGCCTAATTTTCTCCTGGATTTCGGGTTGACTATCTGCTGAAATTGGACTGGATTTTGGCTGCTCTTGGGCTAAAATTTCTTCTGGATTTGGGCTGCATTTTAGGCTGGATTTTCTCCTCGGCTTGGGCTGCAATTTAGGCTGGATTTTCTCCTCGGCTTGGGCCTGAATTTCTCCTGCACGTGGGCTGGAATTTCTATTAGTCTTTGGGCTGAATTTCTCCTGGACATGGGCTGGATTGATGCTGGAATTACTCCTGGTTTGAGGCCTGAATTTCTCTAGGCCCTGTTCTTGAAATTGTCCTGGATGTGGGCTGGATTTTGGCTGCTCTTGGGCTGGAATTTCTCCTGGACTTAGGCCTAATTTTCTCCTAGAATTTGGGTGGACTATCTCCTGCAATAGGAGTGGATTTTGGCTGCTCTTGGGCTGGAATTTCCCCTGGTTTGAGGCCTGAATTTCTCTAGGCCCTGTTCTAGAAAATCTCCTCGTCGTGGGCTGGATGTTGGCTGCTCTTGGACTGAATTTCCCCTGGTTTGAGGCCTGAGTTTCTCTAGGCCCTGTTCTAGAAATTCTCCTCGTTGTGGGCTGGATGTTGGCTGCTCTTGGGCTGGAATTTCTCCTGGTTTGAGGCCTGAATTTCTCTAGGCCCTGTTCTAGAAATTCTCCTCGTTGTGGGCTGGATGTTGGTTGCTCTTGGGATGGAATTTCTCCTGGTTTGAGGCCTGCATTTCTCTACGCCATGTTCTAGAAATTCTCCTTGTTTTGGGCTGGATGTTGGCTGCTCTTGGGCTGGAATTTCTCCTGGTTTGAGGCCTGAATTTCTCTAGCTCCTGTTCTTGAAATTCTCCTCGATGTGGGCTGGATTTTGGCTGGTCTTGGGCTGGAAATTCTCCTGGACCTGGCCTGCATTTTGGGCTGGAAATTCTCCTGGATGTGGCCTACATTTTAGGCTGGAATTTCTCATGCACTTAGGCCTAATTCTCTCCCGGAGTTCAGGTGGACTATCTCCTGAAATTGGACTGGATTTTGGCTGCTCTTGGGCTAAAATTTCTTCTGGATTTGGGCTGCATTTTAGGCTGGATTTTCTCCTTGGCTTGGGCTGCAATTTAGGCTGGATTTTCTCCTCGACTTGGGCCTGAATTTCTCCTGCACGTGGGCTGGAATTTCTATTAGGCTTTGGGCTGAATTTCTCCTGGACATGGGCTGGATTGATGCTGGAATTACTCCTGGTTTGAGGCCTGAATTTCTCTAGGCCCTGTTCTTGAAATTGTCCTGGATGTGGGCTGGATTTTGGCTGCTCTTGGGCTGGAATTTCTCCTGGACTTAGGCCTAATTTTCTCCTAGAATTTGGGTGGACTATCTCCTGCAATAGGAGTGGATTTTGGCTGCTCTTGGGCTGGAATTTCCCCTGGTTTGAGGCCTGAATTTCTCTAGGCCCTGTTCTAGAAATTCTCCTCGTTTTGGGATGGATGTTGGCTGCTCTTGGGCTGGAATTTCTGCTGGACTTGAGCTACATTTTAGGCTGGATTTTCTCCTGGACTTGGGCCTGAATTTCTCCTGCACGTGGTCTGGAGTTTCTATTTGGCCTGGGGCTGAATTTCTCCTGGACTGGGGCTGGAGTTATGCTGGAATTTCTCCTGGACTTGGGCCTGAATTTCTCTTGGCTTTCGGCTTGAATATCTCTTGGACCTGGGACTGCATTTCTACTGTGCTTGGACTGGATTTAGACTCTCTTATCTCCTGGACTTGGGCCCAAATTTCTCCTGGAGTTTGGGTGGACTATCTCCTGGACTTGGACTGGAATTTCTGCTGCTCTTGGGCTGGAATTTCTCCTGGACTTAGGCCTAATTTTCTCCTGGATTTCGGGTTGAATATCTGCTGAAATTGGACTGGATTTTGGCTGCTCTTGGGCTAAAATTTCTCCTAGACTTGGGCCTCATTTTAGGCTGGAATTTCTCCTGGTTTGAGGCCTGAATTTCTCTAGGCCCTGTTCTTGAAATTCTCCTCCATGTAGTCTGGACTTGGGCTGCATTTTAGGCTGGATTTTCTCCTGGACTTGGGCCTGAATTTCTCCTGCACATGGTCTGGAGTTTCTATTGGGCTTAGGACTGAATTTCTCCTGGACATGGGCTGGAGTTATGCTGGAATTTCTCCTGGACTTGGGCCTGAATTTCTCTTGGCTTTCGGCTTGAATATCTCTTGGACCTGGGACTGCATTTCTACTGTGCTTGGACTGGATTTAGACTCTCTTATCTCCTGGACTTGGGCCCAAATTTCTCCTGGAGTTTGGGAGGACTATCTCCTGGACTTGGACTGGAATTTCTGCTGCTCTTGGGCTGGAATTTCTCCTGGACTTAAGCCTAATTTTCTCCTGGATTTCGGGTTGACTATCTGCTGAAATTGGACTGGATTTTGGCTGCTCTTGGGCTAAAATTTCTGTTAGACTTGGGCCTCATTTTAGGCTGGAATTTCTCCTGGACTTGAGCCCAAATTTCTCCTAGAGTTCAGTGGACTATCTCCTGGAGGTAGACTGCAATTTCTGCTGCACTTGGGCTGGAATTTCTCCTGGTTTGAGGCCTGAATTTCTCTAGGCCCTCTTCTTGAAATTCCCCTCAATGTGGGCTGGATTTTCACTGTACTTTAGGCTGGAATTTCTCCAGGACTTAGGCCTAATTTTCTCCTGGAGTTCGGGTGGACTATCTCCTGAAATAGGAGTGGATTTTGGCTGCTCTTGGGCTAAAATTTCTGCTGGATTTATGCTGCAATTTAGGCTGGATTTTCTCTTCGGCTTGGGGTGCATTTTAGGCTGGATTTTCTCCTCGACTTGGGCCTGAATTTCTCCTGCACGTGGGCTGGAATTTCTGTTAGTCTTTGGGCTGAATTTCTCCTGGACATGGGCTGGATTGATGCTGGAATTACTCCTGGTTTGAGGCCTGAATTTCTCTAGGCCCTGTTCTTGAAATTGTCCTGGATGTGGGCTGGATTTTGGCTGCTCTTGGGCTGGAATTTCTCCTGGACTTAGGCCTAATTTTCTCCTAGAATTTGGGTGGACTATCTCCTGCAATAGGAGTGGATTTTGGCTGCTCTTGGGCTAAAATTTCTCCTGGACCTGGCCTGCATTTTAGGCTGGAATTTCTCCTGGTTTAAGGCCTGAATTTCTCTAGGCCCTGTTCTAGAAATTCTCCTCGTTGTGGGCTGGATGTTGGCTGCTCTATGGCTGGAATTTCTCCTGGTTTAAGGCCTGAATTTCTCTAGGCCCTGTTCTAGAAATTCTCCTCGTTGTGGGCTGGATGTTGGCTGCACTTGGCCTTGAATTTCTCCTGGTTTGAGGCCTGAATTTCTCTAGCTCCTGTTCTTGAAATTCTCCTTGATGTGGGCTGGATTTTGGCTGCTCTTGGGCTGGAAATTCTCCTGGACCTGGCCTGCATTTTGGGCTGGAAATTCTCCTGGATGTGGCCTACATTTTAGGCTGGAATTTCTCATGCACTTAGGCCTAATTTTCTCCTGGAGTTCAGGTGGACTATCTCCTGAAATTGGACTGGATTTTGGCTGCTCTTGGGCTAAAATTTCTGCTGGATTTGGGCCTCATTTTAGGCTGGAATTTCTCCTGGTTTGAGGCCTGAATTTCTCTAGGCCCTGTTCTAGAAATTCTCCTCGTTTTGGGATGGATGTTGGCTGCTCTATGGCTGGAATTTCTGCTGGACTTGAGCTACATTTTAGGCTGGATTTTCTCCTGGACTTGGGCCTGAATTTCTCCTGCACGTGGTCTGGAGTTTCTATTTGGCCTGGGGCTGAATTTCTCCTGGACTGGGGCTGGAGTTATGCTGGAATTTCTCCTGGATTTGGGCCTGAATTTCTCTTGGCTTTCGGCTTGAATATCTCTTGGACCTGGGACTGCATTTCTACTGTGCTTGGACTGGATTTAGACTCTCTTATCTCCTGGACTTGGGCCCAAATTTCTCCTGGAGTTTGGGTGGACTATCTCCTGGACTTGGACTGGAATTTCTGCTGCTCTTGGGCTGGAATTTCTCCTGGACTTAGGCCTAATTTTCTCCTGGATTTCGGGTTGAATATCTGCTGAAATTGGACTGGATTTTGGCTGCTCTTGGGCTAAAATTTCTCCTAGACTTGGGCCTCATTTTAGGCTGGAATTTCTCCTGGACTTGGGCCCAAATTTGTCCTGGAGTTCGAGTGGACTATCTGCTGAAATTGGACTGGATTTTGGCTGCTCTTGGGGTAAAATTTCTGTTAGACTTGGGCCTCATTTTAGGCTGGAATTTCTCCTGGTTTGAGGCCTGAATTTCTCTAGGCCCTGTTCTTGAAATTCTCCTCCATGTAGTCTGGACTTGGGCTGCATTTTAGGCTGGATTTTCTCCTGGACTTGGGCCTGAATTTCTCCTGCACATGGTCTGGAGTTTCTATTGGGCTTAGGACTGAATTTCTCCTGGACATGGGCTGGAGTTATGCTGGAATTTCTCCTGGACTTGGGCCTGAATTTCTCTTGGCTTTCGGCTTGAATATCTCTTGGACCTGGGACTGCATTTCTACTGTGCTTGGACTGGATTTAGACTCTCTTATCTCCTGGACTTGGGCCCAAATTTCTCCTGGAGTTTGGGTGGACTATCTCCTGGACTTGGACTGGAATTTCTGCTGCTCTTGGGCTGGAATTTCTCCTGGACTTAGGCCTAATTTTCTCCTGGAGTTCAGGTGGACTATCTCCTGAAATTGGACTGGAGTTTGGCTGCTCTTGGGCTAAAATTTCTCCTAGACTTGGGCCTCATTTTAGGCTGGAATTACTCCTGGTTTGAGGCCTGAATTTCTCTAGGCCCTGTTCTAGAAATTCTCCTCCATGTAGTCTGGACTTGGGCTGCATTTTAGGCTGGATTTTCTCCTGGACTTGGGCCTGAATTTCTCCTGCACGTGGTCTGGAGTTTCTATTGGGCTTAGGACTGAATTTCTCCTGGACATGGGCTGGAGTTATGCTGGAATTTCTCCTGGACTTGGGCCTGAATTACTCTTGGGTTTTGGCTTGAATATCTCTTGGACCTGGGACTGCATTTCTACTGTGCTTGGACTGGATTTAGACTCTCTTATCTCCTGGACTTGGGCCCAAATTTCTCCTGGAGTTTGGGAGGACTATCTCCTGGACTTGGACTGGAATTTCTGCTGCTCTTGGGCTGGAATTTCTCCTGGACTTAGGCCTAATTTTCTCCTGGATTTCGGGTTGACTATCTGCTGAAATTGGACTGGATTTTGGCTGCTCTTGGGCTAAAATTTCTTCTGGATTTGGGCTGCATTTTAGGCTGGATTTTCTCCTGGACTTGGGCCTGAATTTCTCCTGCACATGGTCTGGAGTTTCTATTGGGCTTAGGACTGAATTTCTCCTGGACATGGGCTGGAGTTATGCTGGAATTTCTCCTGGACTTGGGCCTGAATTTCTCTTGGCTTTCGGCTTGAATATCTCTTGGACCTGGGACTGCATTTCTACTGTGCTTGGACTGGATTTAGACTCTCTTATCTCCTGGACTTGGGCCCAAATTTCTCCTGGAGTTTGGGTGGACTATCTCCTGGACTTGGACTGGAATTTCTGCTGCTCTTGGGCTGGAATTTCTCCTGGACTTAGGCCTAATTTTCTCCTGGAGTTCAGGTGGACTATCTCCTGAAATTGGACTGGAGTTTGGCTGCTCTTGGGCTAAAATTTCTCCTAGACTTGGGCCTCATTTTAGGCTGGAATTACTCCTGGTTTGAGGCCTGAATTTCTCTAGGCCCTGTTCTAGAAATTCTCCTCCATGTAGTCTGGACTTGGGCTGCATTTTAGGCTGGATTTTCTCCTGGACTTGGGCCTGAATTTCTCCTGCACGTGGTCTGGAGTTTCTATTGGGCTTAGGACTGAATTTCTCCTGGACATGGGCTGGAGTTATGCTGGAATTTCTCCTGGACTTGGGCCTGAATTACTCTTGGGTTTTGGCTTGAATATCTCTTGGACCTGGGACTGCATTTCTACTGTGCTTGGACTGGATTTAGACTCTCTTATCTCCTGGACTTGGGCCCAAATTTCTCCTGGAGTTTGGGAGGACTATCTCCTGGACTTGGACTGGAATTTCTGCTGCTCTTGGGCTGGAATTTCTCCTGGACTTAGGCCTAATTTTCTCCTGGATTTCGGGTTGACTATCTGCTGAAATTGGACTGGATTTTGGCTGCTCTTGGGCTAAAATTTCTTCTGGATTTGGGCTGCATTTTAGGCTGGATTTTCTCCTCGGCTTGGGCTGCAATTTAGGCTGGATTTTCTCCTCGGCTTGGGCCTGAATTTCTCCTGCACGTGGGCTGGAATTTCTATTAGTCTTTGGGCTGAATTTCTCCTGGACATGGGCTGGATTGATGCTGGAATTACTCCTGGTTTGAGGCCTGAATTTCTCTAGGCCCTGTTCTTGAAATTGTCCTGGATGTGGGCTGGATTTTGGCTGCTCTTGGGCTGGAATTTCTCCTGGACTTAGGCCTAATTTTCTCCTAGAATTTGGGTGGACTATCTCCTGCAATAGGAGTGGATTTTGGCTGCTCTTGGGCTGGAAATTCTCCTGGACCTGGCCTGCATTTTGGGCTGGAAATTCTCCTGGATGTGGCCTACATTTTAGGCTGGAATTTCTCATGCACTTAGGCCTAATTTTCTCCTGGAGTTCAGGTGGACTATCTCCTGAAATTGGACTGGATTTTGGCTGCTCTTGGGCTAAAATTTCTGCTGGATTTGGGCCTCATTTTAGGCTGGAATTTCTCCTGGTTTGAGGCCTGAATTTCTCTAGGCCCTGTTCTAGAAATTCTCCTCGTTTTGGGATGGATGTTGGCTGCTCTTGGGCTGGAATTTCTGCTGGACTTGAGCTACATTTTAGGCTGGATTTTCTCCTGGACTTGGGCCTGAATTTCTCCTGCACGTGGTCTGGAGTTTCTATTTGGCCTGGGGCTGAATTTCTCCTGGACTGGGGCTGGAGTTATGCTGGAATTTCTCCTGGACTTGGGCCTGAATTTCTCTTGGCTTTCGGCTTGAATATCTCTTGGACCTGGGACTGCATTTCTACTGTGCTTGGACTGGATTTAGACTCTCTTATCTCCTGGACTTGGGCCCAAATTTCTCCTGGAGTTTGGGAGGACTATCTCCTGGACTTGGACTGGAATTTCTGCTGCTCTTGGGCTGGAATTTCTCCTGGACTTAGGCCTAATTTTCTCCTGGATTTCGGGTTGACTATCTGCTGAAATTGGACTGGATTTTGGCTGCTCTTGGGCTAAAATTTCTCCTAGACTTGGGCCTCATTTTAGGCTGGAATTTCTCCTGGACTTGGGCCCAAATTTGTCCTGGAGTTCGAGTGGACTATCTGCTGAAATTGGACTGGATTTTGGCTGCTCTTGGGGTAAAATTTCTGTTAGACTTGGGCCTCATTTTAGGCTGGAATTTCTCCTGGTTTGAGGCCTGAATTTCTCTAGGCCCTGTTCTTGAAATTCTCCTCCATGTAGTCTGGACTTGGGCTGCATTTTAGGCTGGATTTTCTCCTGGACTTGGGCCTGAATTTCTCCTGCACATGGTCTGGAGTTTCTATTGGGCTTAGGACTGAATTTCTCCTGGACATGGGCTGGAGTTATGCTGGAATTTCTCCTGGACTTGGGCCTGAATTTCTCTTGGCTTTCGGCTTGAATATCTCTTGGACCTGGGACTGCATTTCTACTGTGCTTGGACTGGATTTAGACTCTCTTATCTCCTGGACTTGGGCCCAAATTTCTCCTGGAGTTTGGGTGGACTATCTCCTGGACTTGGACTGGAATTTCTGCTGCTCTTGGGCTGGAATTTCTCCTGGACTTAGGCCTAATTTTCTCCTGGAGTTCGGGTGGACTATCTCCTGAAATTGGACTGGAGTTTGGCTGCTCTTGGGCTAAAATTTCTCCTAGACTTGGGCCTCATTTTAGGCTGGAATTTCTCCTGGACTTGGGCCCAAATTTGTCCTGGAGTTCGAGTGGACTATCTGCTGAAATTGGACTGGATTTTGGCTGCTCTTGGGGTAAAATTTCTCCTAGACTTGGGCCTCATTTTAGGCTGGAATTTCTCCTGGTTTGAGGCCTGAATTTCTCTAGGCCCTGTTCTTGAAATTCTCCTCCATGTAGTCTGGACTTGGGCTGCATTTTAGGCTGGATTTTCTCCTGGACTTGGGCCTGAATTTCTCCTGCACGTGGTCTGGAGTTTCTATTTGGCCTGGGGCTGAATTTCTCCTGGACATGGGCTGGAGTTATGCTGGAATTTCTCCTGGACTTGGGCCTGAATTTCTCTTGGCTTTCGGCTTGAATATCTCTTGGACCTGGGACTGCATTTCTACTGTGCTTGGACTGGATTTAGACTCTCTTATCTCCTGGACTTGGGCCCAAATTTCTCCTGGAGTTTGGGTGGACTATCTCCTGGACTTGGACTGGAATTTCTGCTGCTCTTGGGCTGGAATTTCTCCTGGACTTAGGCCTAATTTTCTCCTGGAGTTCAGGTGGACTATCTCCTGAAATTGGACTGGAGTTTGGCTGCTCTTGGGCTAAAATTTCTCCTAGACTTGGGCCTCATTTTAGGCTGGAATTACTCCTGGTTTGAGGCCTGAATTTCTCTAGGCCCTGTTCTAGAAATTCTCCTCCATGTAGTCTGGACTTGGGCTGCATTTTAGGCTGGATTTTCTCCTGGACTTGGGCCTGAATTTCTCCTGCACGTGGTCTGGAGTTTCTATTGGGCTTAGGACTGAATTTCTCCTGGACATGGGCTGGAGTTATGCTGGAATTTCTCCTGGACTTGGGCCTGAATTACTCTTGGCTTTCGGCTTGAATATCTCTTGGACCTGGGACTGCATTTCTACTGTGCTTGGACTGGATTTAGACTCTCTTATCTCCTGGACTTGGGCCCGAATTTCTCCTGGAGTTTGGGAGGACTATCTCCTGGACTTGGACTGGAATTTCTGCTGCTCTTGGGCTGGAATTTCTCCTGGACTTAGGCCTAATTTTCTCCTGGAGTTCGGGTGGACTATCTCCTGAAATTGGACTGGATTTTGGCTGCTCTTGGGCTAAAATTTCTCCTAGACTTGGGCCTCATTTTAGGCTGGAATTACTCCTGGTTTGAGGCCTGAATTTCTCTAGGCCCTGTTCTAGAAATTCTCCTCCATGTAGTCTGGACTTGGGCTGCATTTTAGGCTGGATTTTCTCCTGGACTTGGGCCTGAATTTCTCCTGCACATGGTCTGGAGTTTCTATTGGGCTTAGGACTGAATTTCTCCTGGACATGGGCTGGAGTTATGCTGGAATTTCTCCTGGACTTGGGCCTGAATTACTCTTGGCTTTTGGCTTGAATATCTCTTGGACCTGGGACTGCATTTCTACTGTGCTTGGACTGGATTTAGACTCTCTTATCTCCTGGACTTGGGCCCAAATTTCTCCTGGAGTTTGGGAGGACTATCTCCTGGACTTGGACTGGAATTTCTGCTGCTCTTGGGCTGGAATTTCTCCTGGACTTAGGCCTAATTTTCTCCTGGATTTCGGGTTGACTATCTGCTGAAATTGGACTGGATTTTGGCTGCTCTTGGGCTAAAATTTCTTCTGGATTTGGGCTGCATTTTAGGCTGGATTTTCTCCTCGGCTTGGGCTGCAATTTAGGCTGGATTTTCTCCTCGACTTGGGCCTGAATTTCTCCTGCACGTGGGCTGGAATTTCTATTAGTCTTTGGGCTGAATTTCTCCTGGACATGGGCTGGATTGATGCTGGAATTACTCCTGGTTTGAGGCCTGAATTTCTCTAGGCCCTGTTCTTGAAATTGTCCTGGATGTGGGCTGGATTTTGGCTGCTCTTGGGCTGGAATTTCTCCTGGACTTAGGCCTAATTTTCTCCTAGAATTTGGGTGGACTATCTCCTGCAATAGGAGTGGATTTTGGCTGCTCTTGGGCTGGAATTTCCCCTGGTTTGAGGCCTGAATTTCTCTAGGCCCTGTTCTAGAAAATCTCCTCGTCGTGGGCTGGATGTTGGCTGCTCTTGGACTGAATTTCCCCTGGTTTGAGGCCTGAGTTTCTCTAGGCCCTGTTCTAGAAATTCTCCTCGTTGTGGGCTGGATGTTGGCTGCTCTTGGGCTGGAATTTCTCCTGGTTTGAGGCCTGAATTTCTCTAGGCCCTGTTCTAGAAATTCTCCTCGTTGTGGGCTGGATGTTGGTTGCTCTTGGGATGGAATTTCTCCTGGTTTGAGGCCTGCATTTCTCTACGCCATGTTCTAGAAATTCTCCTTGTTTTGGGCTGGATGTTGGATGCTCTTGGGCTGGAATTTCTCCTGGTTTGAGGCCTGAATTTCTCTAGCTCCTGTTCTTGAAATTCTCCTCGATGTGGGCTGGATTTTGGCTGGTCTTGGGCTGGAAATTCTCCTGGACCTGGCCTGCATTTTGGGCTGGAAATTCTCCTGGATGTGGCCTACATTTTAGGCTGGAATTTCTCATGCACTTAGGCCTAATTCTCTCCCGGAGTTCAGGTGGACTATCTCCTGAAATTGGACTGGATTTTGGCTGCTCTTGGGCTAAAATTTCTTCTGGATTTGGGCTGCATTTTAGGCTGGATTTTCTCCTTGGCTTGGGCTGCAATTTAGGCTGGATTTTCTCCTCGACTTGGGCCTGAATTTCTCCTGCACGTGGGCTGGAATTTCTATTAGGCTTTGGGCTGAATTTCTCCTGGACATGGGCTGGATTGATGCTGGAATTACTCCTGGTTTGAGGCCTGAATTTCTCTAGGCCCTGTTCTTGAAATTGTCCTGGATGTGGGCTGGATTTTGGCTGCTCTTGGGCTGGAATTTCTCCTGGACTTAGGCCTAATTTTCTCCTAGAATTTGGGTGGACTATCTCCTGCAATAGGAGTGGATTTTGGCTGCTCTTGGGCTGGAATTTCCCCTGGTTTGAGGCCTGAATTTCTCTAGGCCCTGTTCTAGAAATTCTCCTCGTTTTGGGATGGATGTTGGCTGCTCTTGGGCTGGAATTTCTGCTGGACTTGAGCTACATTTTAGGCTGGATTTTCTCCTGGACTTGGGCCTGAATTTCTCCTGCACGTGGTCTGGAGTTTCTATTTGGCCTGGGGCTGAATTTCTCCTGGACTGGGGCTGGAGTTATGCTGGAATTTCTCCTGGACTTGGGCCTGAATTTCTCTTGGCTTTCGGCTTGAATATCTCTTGGACCTGGGACTGCATTTCTACTGTGCTTGGACTGGATTTAGACTCTCTTATCTCCTGGACTTGGGCCCAAATTTCTCCTGGAGTTTGGGTGGACTATCTCCTGGACTTGGACTGGAATTTCTGCTGCTCTTGGGCTGGAATTTCTCCTGGACTTAGGCCTAATTTTCTCCTGGATTTCGGGTTGAATATCTGCTGAAATTGGACTGGATTTTGGCTGCTCTTGGGCTAAAATTTCTCCTAGACTTGGGCCTCATTTTAGGCTGGAATTTCTCCTGGTTTGAGGCCTGAATTTCTCTAGGCCCTGTTCTTGAAATTCTCCTCCATGTAGTCTGGACTTGGGCTGCATTTTAGGCTGGATTTTCTCCTGGACTTGGGCCTGAATTTCTCCTGCACATGGTCTGGAGTTTCTATTGGGCTTAGGACTGAATTTCTCCTGGACATGGGCTGGAGTTATGCTGGAATTTCTCCTGGACTTGGGCCTGAATTTCTCTTGGCTTTCGGCTTGAATATCTCTTGGACCTGGGACTGCATTTCTACTGTGCTTGGACTGGATTTAGACTCTCTTATCTCCTGGACTTGGGCCCAAATTTCTCCTGGAGTTTGGGAGGACTATCTCCTGGACTTGGACTGGAATTTCTGCTGCTCTTGGGCTGGAATTTCTCCTGGACTTAAGCCTAATTTTCTCCTGGATTTCGGGTTGACTATCTGCTGAAATTGGACTGGATTTTGGCTGCTCTTGGGCTAAAATTTCTGTTAGACTTGGGCCTCATTTTAGGCTGGAATTTCTCCTGGACTTGAGCCCAAATTTCTCCTAGAGTTCAGTGGACTATCTCCTGGAGGTAGACTGCAATTTCTGCTGCACTTGGGCTGGAATTTCTCCTGGTTTGAGGCCTGAATTTCTCTAGGCCCTCTTCTTGAAATTCCCCTCAATGTGGGCTGGATTTTCACTGTACTTTAGGCTGGAATTTCTCCAGGACTTAGGCCTAATTTTCTCCTGGAGTTCGGGTGGACTATCTCCTGAAATAGGAGTGGATTTTGGCTGCTCTTGGGCTAAAATTTCTGCTGGATTTATGCTGCAATTTAGGCTGGATTTTCTCTTCGGCTTGGGGTGCATTTTAGGCTGGATTTTCTCCTCGACTTGGGCCTGAATTTCTCCTGCACGTGGGCTGGAATTTCTGTTAGTCTTTGGGCTGAATTTCTCCTGGACATGGGCTGGATTGATGCTGGAATTACTCCTGGTTTGAGGCCTGAATTTCTCTAGGCCCTGTTCTTGAAATTGTCCTGGATGTGGGCTGGATTTTGGCTGCTCTTGGGCTGGAATTTCTCCTGGACTTAGGCCTAATTTTCTCCTAGAATTTGGGTGGACTATCTCCTGCAATAGGAGTGGATTTTGGCTGCTCTTGGGCTAAAATTTCTCCTGGACCTGGCCTGCATTTTAGGCTGGAATTTCTCCTGGTTTAAGGCCTGAATTTCTCTAGGCCCTGTTCTAGAAATTCTCCTCGTTGTGGGCTGGATGTTGGCTGCTCTATGGCTGGAATTTCTCCTGGTTTAAGGCCTGAATTTCTCTAGGCCCTGTTCTAGAAATTCTCCTCGTTGTGGGCTGGATGTTGGCTGCACTTGGCCTTGAATTTCTCCTGGTTTGAGGCCTGAATTTCTCTAGCTCCTGTTCTTGAAATTCTCCTTGATGTGGGCTGGATTTTGGCTGCTCTTGGGCTGGAAATTCTCCTGGACCTGGCCTGCATTTTGGGCTGGAAATTCTCCTGGATGTGGCCTACATTTTAGGCTGGAATTTCTCATGCACTTAGGCCTAATTTTCTCCTGGAGTTCAGGTGGACTATCTCCTGAAATTGGACTGGATTTTGGCTGCTCTTGGGCTAAAATTTCTGCTGGATTTGGGCCTCATTTTAGGCTGGAATTTCTCCTGGTTTGAGGCCTGAATTTCTCTAGGCCCTGTTCTAGAAATTCTCCTCGTTTTGGGATGGATGTTGGCTGCTCTATGGCTGGAATTTCTGCTGGACTTGAGCTACATTTTAGGCTGGATTTTCTCCTGGACTTGGGCCTGAATTTCTCCTGCACGTGGTCTGGAGTTTCTATTTGGCCTGGGGCTGAATTTCTCCTGGACTGGGGCTGGAGTTATGCTGGAATTTCTCCTGGATTTGGGCCTGAATTTCTCTTGGCTTTCGGCTTGAATATCTCTTGGACCTGGGACTGCATTTCTACTGTGCTTGGACTGGATTTAGACTCTCTTATCTCCTGGACTTGGGCCCAAATTTCTCCTGGAGTTTGGGTGGACTATCTCCTGGACTTGGACTGGAATTTCTGCTGCTCTTGGGCTGGAATTTCTCCTGGACTTAGGCCTAATTTTCTCCTGGATTTCGGGTTGAATATCTGCTGAAATTGGACTGGATTTTGGCTGCTCTTGGGCTAAAATTTCTCCTAGACTTGGGCCTCATTTTAGGCTGGAATTTCTCCTGGACTTGGGCCCAAATTTGTCCTGGAGTTCGAGTGGACTATCTGCTGAAATTGGACTGGATTTTGGCTGCTCTTGGGGTAAAATTTCTGTTAGACTTGGGCCTCATTTTAGGCTGGAATTTCTCCTGGTTTGAGGCCTGAATTTCTCTAGGCCCTGTTCTTGAAATTCTCCTCCATGTAGTCTGGACTTGGGCTGCATTTTAGGCTGGATTTTCTCCTGGACTTGGGCCTGAATTTCTCCTGCACATGGTCTGGAGTTTCTATTGGGCTTAGGACTGAATTTCTCCTGGACATGGGCTGGAGTTATGCTGGAATTTCTCCTGGACTTGGGCCTGAATTTCTCTTGGCTTTCGGCTTGAATATCTCTTGGACCTGGGACTGCATTTCTACTGTGCTTGGACTGGATTTAGACTCTCTTATCTCCTGGACTTGGGCCCAAATTTCTCCTGGAGTTTGGGTGGACTATCTCCTGGACTTGGACTGGAATTTCTGCTGCTCTTGGGCTGGAATTTCTCCTGGACTTAGGCCTAATTTTCTCCTGGAGTTCAGGTGGACTATCTCCTGAAATTGGACTGGAGTTTGGCTGCTCTTGGGCTAAAATTTCTCCTAGACTTGGGCCTCATTTTAGGCTGGAATTACTCCTGGTTTGAGGCCTGAATTTCTCTAGGCCCTGTTCTAGAAATTCTCCTCCATGTAGTCTGGACTTGGGCTGCATTTTAGGCTGGATTTTCTCCTGGACTTGGGCCTGAATTTCTCCTGCACGTGGTCTGGAGTTTCTATTGGGCTTAGGACTGAATTTCTCCTGGACATGGGCTGGAGTTATGCTGGAATTTCTCCTGGACTTGGGCCTGAATTACTCTTGGGTTTTGGCTTGAATATCTCTTGGACCTGGGACTGCATTTCTACTGTGCTTGGACTGGATTTAGACTCTCTTATCTCCTGGACTTGGGCCCAAATTTCTCCTGGAGTTTGGGAGGACTATCTCCTGGACTTGGACTGGAATTTCTGCTGCTCTTGGGCTGGAATTTCTCCTGGACTTAGGCCTAATTTTCTCCTGGATTTCGGGTTGACTATCTGCTGAAATTGGACTGGATTTTGGCTGCTCTTGGGCTAAAATTTCTTCTGGATTTGGGCTGCATTTTAGGCTGGATTTTCTCCTGGACTTGGGCCTGAATTTCTCCTGCACATGGTCTGGAGTTTCTATTGGGCTTAGGACTGAATTTCTCCTGGACATGGGCTGGAGTTATGCTGGAATTTCTCCTGGACTTGGGCCTGAATTTCTCTTGGCTTTCGGCTTGAATATCTCTTGGACCTGGGACTGCATTTCTACTGTGCTTGGACTGGATTTAGACTCTCTTATCTCCTGGACTTGGGCCCAAATTTCTCCTGGAGTTTGGGTGGACTATCTCCTGGACTTGGACTGGAATTTCTGCTGCTCTTGGGCTGGAATTTCTCCTGGACTTAGGCCTAATTTTCTCCTGGAGTTCAGGTGGACTATCTCCTGAAATTGGACTGGAGTTTGGCTGCTCTTGGGCTAAAATTTCTCCTAGACTTGGGCCTCATTTTAGGCTGGAATTACTCCTGGTTTGAGGCCTGAATTTCTCTAGGCCCTGTTCTAGAAATTCTCCTCCATGTAGTCTGGACTTGGGCTGCATTTTAGGCTGGATTTTCTCCTGGACTTGGGCCTGAATTTCTCCTGCACGTGGTCTGGAGTTTCTATTGGGCTTAGGACTGAATTTCTCCTGGACATGGGCTGGAGTTATGCTGGAATTTCTCCTGGACTTGGGCCTGAATTACTCTTGGGTTTTGGCTTGAATATCTCTTGGACCTGGGACTGCATTTCTACTGTGCTTGGACTGGATTTAGACTCTCTTATCTCCTGGACTTGGGCCCAAATTTCTCCTGGAGTTTGGGAGGACTATCTCCTGGACTTGGACTGGAATTTCTGCTGCTCTTGGGCTGGAATTTCTCCTGGACTTAGGCCTAATTTTCTCCTGGATTTCGGGTTGACTATCTGCTGAAATTGGACTGGATTTTGGCTGCTCTTGGGCTAAAATTTCTTCTGGATTTGGGCTGCATTTTAGGCTGGATTTTCTCCTCGGCTTGGGCTGCAATTTAGGCTGGATTTTCTCCTCGGCTTGGGCCTGAATTTCTCCTGCACGTGGGCTGGAATTTCTATTAGTCTTTGGGCTGAATTTCTCCTGGACATGGGCTGGATTGATGCTGGAATTACTCCTGGTTTGAGGCCTGAATTTCTCTAGGCCCTGTTCTTGAAATTGTCCTGGATGTGGGCTGGATTTTGGCTGCTCTTGGGCTGGAATTTCTCCTGGACTTAGGCCTAATTTTCTCCTAGAATTTGGGTGGACTATCTCCTGCAATAGGAGTGGATTTTGGCTGCTCTTGGGCTGGAATTTCCCCTGGTTTGAGGCCTGAATTTCTCTAGGCCCTGTTCTAGAAAATCTCCTCGTCGTGGGCTGGATGTTGGCTGCTCTTGGACTGAATTTCCCCTGGTTTGAGGCCTGAGTTTCTCTAGGCCCTGTTCTAGAAATTCTCCTCGTTGTGGGCTGGATGTTGGCTGCTCTTGGGCTGGAATTTCTCCTGGTTTGAGGCCTGAATTTCTCTAGGCCCTGTTCTAGAAATTCTCCTCGTTGTGGGCTGGATGTTGGTTGCTCTTGGGATGGAATTTCTCCTGGTTTGAGGCCTGCATTTCTCTACGCCATGTTCTAGAAATTCTCCTTGTTTTGGGCTGGATGTTGGCTGCTCTTGGGCTGGAATTTCTCCTGGTTTGAGGCCTGAATTTCTCTAGCTCCTGTTCTTGAAATTCTCCTCGATGTGGGCTGGATTTTGGCTGGTCTTGGGCTGGAAATTCTCCTGGACCTGGCCTGCATTTTGGGCTGGAAATTCTCCTGGATGTGGCCTACATTTTAGGCTGGAATTTCTCATGCACTTAGGCCTAATTCTCTCCCGGAGTTCAGGTGGACTATCTCCTGAAATTGGACTGGATTTTGGCTGCTCTTGGGCTAAAATTTCTTCTGGATTTGGGCTGCATTTTAGGCTGGATTTTCTCCTTGGCTTGGGCTGCAATTTAGGCTGGATTTTCTCCTCGACTTGGGCCTGAATTTCTCCTGCACGTGGGCTGGAATTTCTATTAGGCTTTGGGCTGAATTTCTCCTGGACATGGGCTGGATTGATGCTGGAATTACTCCTGGTTTGAGGCCTGAATTTCTCTAGGCCCTGTTCTTGAAATTGTCCTGGATGTGGGCTGGATTTTGGCTGCTCTTGGGCTGGAATTTCTCCTGGACTTAGGCCTAATTTTCTCCTAGAATTTGGGTGGACTATCTCCTGCAATAGGAGTGGATTTTGGCTGCTCTTGGGCTGGAATTTCCCCTGGTTTGAGGCCTGAATTTCTCTAGGCCCTGTTCTAGAAATTCTCCTCGTTTTGGGATGGATGTTGGCTGCTCTTGGGCTGGAATTTCTGCTGGACTTGAGCTACATTTTAGGCTGGATTTTCTCCTGGACTTGGGCCTGAATTTCTCCTGCACGTGGTCTGGAGTTTCTATTTGGCCTGGGGCTGAATTTCTCCTGGACTGGGGCTGGAGTTATGCTGGAATTTCTCCTGGACTTGGGCCTGAATTTCTCTTGGCTTTCGGCTTGAATATCTCTTGGACCTGGGACTGCATTTCTACTGTGCTTGGACTGGATTTAGACTCTCTTATCTCCTGGACTTGGGCCCAAATTTCTCCTGGAGTTTGGGAGGACTATCTCCTGGACTTGGACTGGAATTTCTGCTGCTCTTGGGCTGGAATTTCTCCTGGACTTAGGCCTAATTTTCTCCTGGATTTCGGGTTGACTATCTGCTGAAATTGGACTGGATTTTGGCTGCTCTTGGGCTAAAATTTCTCCTAGACTTGGGCCTCATTTTAGGCTGGAATTTCTCCTGGACTTGGGCCCAAATTTGTCCTGGAGTTCGAGTGGACTATCTGCTGAAATTGGACTGGATTTTGGCTGCTCTTGGGGTAAAATTTCTGTTAGACTTGGGCCTCATTTTAGGCTGGAATTTCTCCTGGTTTGAGGCCTGAATTTCTCTAGGCCCTGTTCTTGAAATTCTCCTCCATGTAGTCTGGACTTGGGCTGCATTTTAGGCTGGATTTTCTCCTGGACTTGGGCCTGAATTTCTCCTGCACGTGGTCTGGAGTTTCTATTGGGCTTAGGACTGAATTTCTCCTGGACATGGGCTGGAGTTATGCTGGAATTTCTCCTGGACTTGGGCCTGAATTACTCTTGGCTTTCGGCTTGAATATCTCTTGGACCTGGGACTGCATTTCTACTGTGCTTGGACTGGATTTAGACTCTCTTATCTCCTGGACTTGGGCCCAAATTTCTCCTGGAGTTTGGGTGGACTATCTCCTGGACTTGGACTGGAATTTCTGCTGCTCTTGGGCTGGAATTTCTCCTGGACTTAGGCCTAATTTTCTCCTGGAGTTCAGGTGGACTATCTCCTGAAATTGGACTGGAGTTTGGCTGCTCTTGGGGTAAAATTTCTGTTAGACTTGGGCCTCATTTTAAGCTGGAATTTCTCCTGGTTTGAGGCCTGAATTTCTCTAGGCCCTGTTCTAGAAATTCTCCTCCATGTAGTCTGGACTTGGGCTGCATTTTAGGCTGGATTTTCTCCTGGACTTGGGCCTGAATTTCTCCTGCACATGGTCTGGAGTTTCTATTGGGCTTAGGACTGAATTTCTCCTGGACATGGGCTGGAGTTATGCTGGAATTTCTCCTGGACTTGGGCCTGAATTACTCTTGGCTTTTGGCTTGAATATCTCTTGGACCTGGGACTGCATTTCTACTGTGCTTGGACTGGATTTAGACTCTCTTATCTCCTGGACTTGGGCCCAAATTTCTCCTGGAGTTTGGGAGGACTATCTCCTGGACTTGGACTGGAATTTCTGCTGCTCTTGGGCTGGAATTTCTCCTGGACTTAGGCCTAATTTTCTCCTGGATTTCGGGTTGACTATCTGCTGAAATTGGACTGGATTTTGGCTGCTCTTGGGCTAAAATTTCTTCTGGATTTGGGCTGCATTTTAGGCTGGATTTTCTCCTTGGCTTGGGCTGCAATTTAGGCTGGATTTTCTCCTCGACTTGGGCCTGAATTTCTCCTGCACGTGGGCTGGAATTTCTATTAGTCTTTGGGCTGAATTTCTCCTGGACATGGGCTGGATTGATGCTGGAATTACTCCTGGTTTGAGGCCTGAATTTCTCTAGGCCCTGTTCTTGAAATTGTCCTGGATGTGGGCTGGATTTTGGCTGCTCTTGGGCTGGAATTTCTCCTGGACTTAGGCCTAATTTTCTCCTAGAATTTGGGTGGACTATCTCCTGCAATAGGAGTGGATTTTGGCTGCTCTTGGGCTGGAATTTCCCCTGGTTTGAGGCCTGAATTTCTCTAGGCCCTGTTCTAGAAAATCTCCTCGTTGTGGGCTGGATGTTGGCTGCTCTTGGACTGAATTTCCCCTGGTTTGAGGCCTGAGTTTCTCTAGGCCCTGTTCTAGAAATTCTCCTCGTTGTGGGCTGGATGTTGGCTGCTCTTGGGCTGGAATTTCTCCTGGATTGAAGCCTGAATTTCTCTAGGCCCTGTTCTAGAAATTATCCTCGTTGTGGGCTGGATTTTGGCTGCTCTTGGGCTGGAATTACTCCTGGTTTGAGGCCTGAATTTCTCTAGGCCCTGTTCTAGAAATTCTCCTCGTTGTGGGCTGGATGTTGGTTGCTCTTGGGATGGAATTTCTCCAGGTTTGAGGCCTGCATTTCTCTACGCCATGTTCTAGAAATTCTCCTTGTTTTGGGCTGGATGTTGGCTGCTCTTGGGCTGGAATTTCTCCTGGTTTGAGGCCTGAATTTCTCTAGCTCCTGTTCTTGAAATTCTCCTCGATGTGGGCTGGATTTTGGCTGGTCTTGGGCTGGAAATTCTCCTGGACCTGGCCTGCATTTTGGGCTGGAAATTCTCCTGGATGTGGCCTACATTTTAGGCTGGAATTTCTCATGCACTTAGGCCTAATTCTCTCCCGGAGTTCAGGTGGACTATCTCCTGAAATTGGACTGGATTTTGGCTGCTCTTGGGCTAAAATTTCTGCTGGATTTGGGCCTCATTTTAGGCTGGAATTTCTCCTGGTTTGAGGCCTGAATTTCTCTAGGTCCTGTTCTAGAAATTCTCCTCATTGTGGGCTGGATGTTGGCTGCTCTATGGCTGGAATTTCTCCTGGTTTGAGGCCTGAATTTCTCTAGGCCCTGTTCTAGAAATTCTCCTCGTTGTGGGCTGGATGTTGGCTGCACTTGGCCTTGAATTTCTCCTGGTTTGAGGCCTGAATTTCTCTAGCTCCTGTTCTTGAAATTCTCCTTGATGTGGGCTGGATTTTGGCTGCTCTTGGGCTGGAAATTCTCCTGGACCTGGCCTGCATTTTGGGCTGGAAATTCTCCTGGATGTGGCCTACATTTTAGGCTGGAATTTCTCATGCACTTAGGCCTAATTCTCTCCTGGAGTTCAGGTGGACTATCTCCTCAAATTGGACTGGATTTTGGCTGCTCTTGGACTAAAATTTCTGCTGGATTTGGGCCTCATTTTAGGCTGGAATTTCTCCTGGTTTGAGGCCTGAATTTCTCTAGGCCCTGTTCTAGAAATTCTCCTCGTTTTGGGATGGATGTTGGCTGCTCTTGGGCTGGAATTTCTGCTGGACTTGAGCTACATTTTAGGCTGGATTTTCTCCTGGACTTGGGCCTGAATTTCTCCTGCACGTGGTCTGGAGTTTCTATTTGGCCTGGGGCTGAATTTCTCCTGGACTGGGGCTGGAGTTATGCTGGAATTTCTCCTGGACTTGGGCCTGAATTTCTCTTGGCTTTCGGCTTGAATATCTCTTGGACCTGGGACTGCATTTCTACTGTGCTTGGACTGGATTTAGACTCTCTTATCTCCTGGACTTGGGCCCAAATTTCTCCTGGAGTTTGGGAGGACTATCTCCTGGACTTGGACTGGAATTTCTGCTGCTCTTGGGCTGGAATTTCTCCTGGACTTAGGCCTAATTTTCTCCTGGATTTCGGGTTGACTATCTGCTGAAATTGGACTGGATTTTGGCTGCTCTTGGGCTAAAATTTCTCCTAGACTTGGGCCTCATTTTAGGCTGGAATTTCTCCTGGACTTGGGCCCAAATTTGTCCTGGAGTTCGAGTGGACTATCTGCTGAAATTGGACTGGATTTTGGCTGCTCTTGGGGTAAAATTTCTGTTAGACTTGGGCCTCATTTTAGGCTGGAATTTCTCCTGGTTTGAGGCCTGAATTTCTCTAGGCCCTGTTCTTGAAATTCTCCTCCATGTAGTCTGGACTTGGGCTGCATTTTAGGCTGGATTTTCTCCTGGACTTGGGCCTGAATTTCTCCTGCACGTGGTCTGGAGTTTCTATTGGGCTTAGGACTGAATTTCTCCTGGACATGGGCTGGAGTTATGCTGGAATTTCTCCTGGACTTGGGCCTGAATTACTCTTGGCTTTCGGCTTGAATATCTCTTGGACCTGGGACTGCATTTCTACTGTGCTTGGACTGGATTTAGACTCTCTTATCTCCTGGACTTGGGCCCAAATTTCTCCTGGAGTTTGGGTGGACTATCTCCTGGACTTGGACTGGAATTTCTGCTGCTCTTGGGCTGGAATTTCTCCTGGACTTAGGCCTAATTTTCTCCTGGAGTTCAGGTGGACTATCTCCTGAAATTGGACTGGAGTTTGGCTGCTCTTGGGGTAAAATTTCTGTTAGACTTGGGCCTCATTTTAGGCTGGAATTTCTCCTGGTTTGAGGCCTGAATTTCTCTAGGCCCTGTTCTAGAAATTCTCCTCCATGTAGTCTGGACTTGGGCTGCATTTTAGGCTGGATTTTCTCCTGGACTTGGGCCTGAATTTCTCCTGCACATGGTCTGGAGTTTCTATTGGGCTTAGGACTGAATTTCTCCTGGACATGGGCTGGAGTTATGCTGGAATTTCTCCTGGACTTGGGCCTGAATTACTCTTGGCTTTTGGCTTGAATATCTCTTGGACCTGGGACTGCATTTCTACTGTGCTTGGACTGGATTTAGACTCTCTTATCTCCTGGACTTGGGCCCAAATTTCTCCTGGAGTTTGGGTGGACTATCTCCTGGACTTGGACTGGAATTTCTGCTGCTCTTGGGCTGGAATTTCTCCTGGACTTAGGCCTAATTTTCTCCTGGAGTTCAGGTGGACTATCTCCTGAAATTGGACTGGAGTTTGGCTGCTCTTGGGCTAAAATTTCTCCTAGACTTGGGCCTCATTTTAGGCTGGAATTACTCCTGGTTTGAGGCCTGAATTTCTCTAGGCCCTGTTCTAGAAATTCTCCTCCATGTAGTCTGGACTTGGGCTGCATTTTAGGCTGGATTTTCTCCTGGACTTGGGCCTGAATTTCTCCTGCACATGGTCTGGAGTTTCTATTGGGCTTAGGACTGAATTTCTCCTGGACATGGGCTGGAGTTATGCTGGAATTTCTCCTGGACTTGGGCCTGAATTACTCTTGGCTTTTGGCTTGAATATCTCTTGGACCTGGGACTGCATTTCTACTGTGCTTGGACTGGATTTAGACTCTCTTATCTCCTGGACTTGGGCCCAAATTTCTCCTGGAGTTTGGGAGGACTATCTCCTGGACTTGGACTGGAATTTCTGCTGCTCTTGGGCTGGAATTTCTCCTGGACTTAGGCCTAATTTTCTCCTGGATTTCGGGTTGACTATCTGCTGAAATTGGACTGGATTTTGGCTGCTCTTGGGCTAAAATTTCTTCTGGATTTGGGCTGCATTTTAGGCTGGATTTTCTCCTCGGCTTGGGCTGCAATTTAGGCTGGATTTTCTCCTCGGCTTGGGCCTGAATTTCTCCTGCACGTGGGCTGGAATTTCTATTAGTCTTGTGGCTGAATTTCTCCTGGACATGGGCTGGATTGATGCTGGAATTACTCCTGGTTTGAGGCCTGCATTTCTCTACGCCATGTTCTAGAAATTCTCCTCATTGTGGGCTGGATGTTGGCTGCTCTTGGGCTGGAATTTCTCCTGGATTGAAGCCTGAATTTCTCTAGGCCCTGTTCTAGAAATTCTCCTCGTTGTGGGCTGGATGTTGGTTGCTCTTGGGATGGAATTTCTCCAGGTTTGAGGCCTGCATTTCTCTACGCCATGTTCTAGAAATTCTCCTTGTTTTGGGCTGGATGTTGGCTGCTCTTGGGCTGGAATTTCTCCTGGTTTGAGGCCTGAATTTCTCTAGCTCCTGTTCTTGAAATTCTCCTCGATGTGGGCTGGATTTTGGCTGGTCTTGGGCTGGAAATTCTCCTGGACCTGGCCTGCATTTTGGGCTGGAAATTCTCCTGGATGTGGCCTACATTTTAGGCTGGAATTTCTCATGCACTTAGGCCTAATTCTCTCCCGGAGTTCAGGTGGACTATCTCCTGAAATTGGACTGGATTTTGGCTGCTCTTGGGCTAAAATTTCTGCTGGATTTGGGCCTCATTTTAGGCTGGAATTTATCCTGGTTTGAGGCCTGAATTTCTCTAGGCCCTGTTCTAGAAATTCTCCTCGTTTTGGGATGGATGTTGGCTGCTCTTTGGCTGGAATTTCTGCTGGACTTGAGCTACATTTTAGGCTGGATTTTCTCCTGGACTTGGGCCTGAATTTCTCCTGCACGTGGTCTGGAGTTTCTATTTGGCCTGGGGCTGAATTTCTCCTGGACTGGGGCTGGAGTTATGCTGGAATTTCTCCTGGACTTGGGCCTGAATTTCTCTTGGCTTTCGGCTTGAATATCTCTTGGACCTGGGACTGCATTTCTACTGTGCTTGGACTGGATTTAGACTCTCTTATCTCCTGGACTTGGGCCCAAATTTCTCCTGGAGTTTGGGAGGACTATCTCCTGGACTTGGACTGGAATTTCTGCTGCTCTTGGGCTGGAATTTCTCTTGGACTTAGGCCTAATTTTCTCCTGGATTTCGGGTTGACTATCTGCTGAAATTGGACTGGATTTTGGCTGCTCTTGGGCTAAAATTTCTCCTAGACTTGGGCCTCATTTTAGGCTGGAATTTCTCCTGGACTTGGGCCCAAATTTGTCCTGGAGTTCGAGTGGACTATCTGCTGAAATTGGACTGGATTTTGGCTGCTCTTGGGGTAAAATTTCTGTTAGACTTGGGCCTCATTTTAGGCTGGAATTTCTCCTGGTTTGAGGCCTGAATTTCTCTAAGCCCTGTTCTTGAAATTCTCCTCCATGTAGTCTGGACTTGGGCTGCATTTTAGGCTGGATTTTCTCCTGGACTTGGGCCTGAATTTCTCTTGGCTTTCGGCTTGAATATCTCTTGGACCTGGGACTGCATTTCTACTGTGCTTGGACTGGATTTAGACTCTCTTATCTCCTGGACTTGGGCCCAAATTTCTCCTGGAGTTTGGGTGGACTATCTCCTGGACTTGGACTGGAATTTCTGCTGCTCTTGGGCTGGAATTTCTCCTGGACTTAGGCCTAATTTTCTCCTGGAGTTCAGGTGGACTATCTCCTGAAATTGGACTGGAGTTTGGCTGCTCTTGGGGTAAAATTTCTGTTAGACTTGGGCCTCATTTTAGGCTGGAATTTCTCCTGGTTTGAGGCCTGAATTTCTCTAGGCCCTGTTCTTGAAATTCTCCTCCATGTAGTCTGGACTTGGGCTGCATTTTAGGCTGGATTTTCTCCTGGACTTGGGCCTGAATTTCTCCTGCACATGGTCTGGAGTTTCTATTGGGCTTAGGACTGAATTTCTCCTGGACATGGGCTGGAGTTATGCTGGAATTTCTCCTGGACTTGGGCCTGAATTACTCTTGGCTTTTGGCTTGAATATCTCTTGGACCTGGGACTGCATTTCTACTGTGCTTGGACTGGATTTAGACTCTCTTATCTCCTGGACTTGGGCCCAAATTTCTCCTGGAGTTTGGGTGGACTATCTCCTGGACTTGGACTGGAATTTCTGCTGCTCTTGGGCTGGAATTTCTCCTGGACTTAGGCCTAATTTTCTCCTGGAGTTCAGGTGGACTATCTCCTGAAATTGGACTGGAGTTTGGCTGCTCTTGGGCTAAAATTTCTCCTAGACTTGGGCCTCATTTTAGGCTGGAATTACTCCTGGTTTGAGGCCTGAATTTCTCTAGGCCCTGTTCTAGAAATTCTCCTCCATGTAGTCTGGACTTGGGCTGCATTTTAGGCTGGATTTTCTCCTGGACTTGGGCCTGAATTTCTCCTGCACGTGGTCTGGAGTTTCTATTGGGCTTAGGACTGAATTTCTCCTGGACATGGGCTGGAGTTATGCTGGAATTTCTCCTGGACTTGGGCCTGAATTACTCTTGGCTTTTGGCTTGAATATCTCTTGGACCTGGGACTGCATTTCTACTGTGCTTGGACTGGATTTAGACTCTCTTATCTCCTGGACTTGGGCCCAAATTTCTCCTGGAGTTTGGGAGGACTATCTCCTGGACTTGGACTGGAATTTCTGCTGCTCTTGGGCTGGAATTTCTCCTGGACTTAGGCCTAATTTTCTCCTGGATTTCGGGTTGACTATCTGCTGAAATTGGACTGGATTTTGGCTGCTCTTGGGCTAAAATTTCTTCTGGATTTGGGCTGCATTTTAGGCTGGATTTTCTCCTCGGCTTGGGCTGCAATTTAGGCTGGATTTTCTCCTCGGCTTGGGCCTGAATTTCTCCTGCACCTGGGCTGGAATTTCTATTAGTCTTTGGGCTGAATTTCTCCTGGACATGGGCTGGATTGATGCTGGAATTACTCCTGGTTTGAGGCCTGCATTTCTCTACGCCATGTTCTAGAAATTCTCCTCATTGTGGGCTGGATGTTGGCTGCTCTTGGGCTGGAATTTCTCCTGGATTGAAGCCTGAATTTCTCTAGGCCCTGTTCTAGAAATTCTCCTCGTTGTGGGCTGGATGTTGGTTGCTCTTGGGATGGAATTTCTCCAGGTTTGAGGCCTGCATTTCTCTACGCCATGTTCTAGAATTTCTCCTTGTTTTGGGCTGGATGTTGGCTGCTCTTGGGCTGGAATTTCTCCTGGTTTGAGGCCTGAATTTCTCTAGCTCCTGTTCTTGAAATTCTCCTCGATGTGGGCTGGATTTTGGCTGGTCTTGGGCTGGAAATTCTCCTGGACCTGGCCTGCATTTTGGGCTGGAAATTCTCCTGGATGTGGCCTACATTTTAGGCTGGAATTTCTCATGCACTTAGGCCTAATTCTCTCCCGGAGTTCAGGTGGACTATCTCCTGAAATTGGACTGGATTTTGGCTGCTCTTGGGCTAAAATTTCTGCTGGATTTGGGCCTCATTTTAGGCTGGAATTTCTCCTGGTTTGAGGCCTGAATTTCTCTAGGCCCTGTTCTAGAAATTCTCCTCGTTTTGGGATGGATGTTGGCTGCTCTTTGGCTGGAATTTCTGCTGGACTTGAGCTACATTTTAGGCTGGATTTTCTCCTGGACTTGGGCCTGAATTTCTCCTGCACGTGGTCTGGAGTTTCTATTTGGCCTGGGGCTGAATTTCTCCTGGACATGGGCTGGAGTTATGCTGGAATTTCTCCTGGACTTGGGCCTGAATTTCTCTTGGCTTTCGGCTTGAATATCTCTTGGACCTGGGACTGCATTTCTACTGTGCTTGGACTGGATTTAGACTCTCTTATCTCCTGGACTTGGGCCCAAATTTCTCCTGGAGTTTGGGAGGACTATCTCCTGGACTTGGACTGGAATTTCTGCTGCTCTTGGGCTGGAATTTCTCCTGGACTTAGGCCTAATTTTCTCCTGGATTTCGGGTTGACTATCTGCTGAAATTGGACTGGATTTTGGCTGCTCTTGGGCTAAAATTTCTCCTAGACTTGGGCCTCATTTTAGGCTGGAATTTCTCCTGGAGTTGGGCCCAAATTTGTCCTGGAGTTCGAGTGGACTATCTGCTGAAATTGGACTGGATTTTGGCTGCTCTTGGGGTAAAATTTCTGTTAGACTTGGGCCTCATTTTAGGCTGGAATTTCTCCTGGTTTGAGGCCTGAATTTCTCTAGGCCCTGTTCTTGAAATTCTCCTCCATGTAGTCTGGACTTGGGCTGCATTTTAGGCTGGATTTTCTCCTGGACTTGGGCCTGAATTTCTCCTGCACGTGGTCTGGAGTTTCTATTGGGCTTAGGACTGAATTTCTCCTGGACATGGGCTGGAGTTATGCTGGAATTTCTCCTGGACTTGGGCCTGAATTACTCTTGGCTTTCGGCTTGAATATCTCTTGGACCTGGGACTGCATTTCTACTGTGCTTGGACTGGATTTAGACTCTCTTATCTCCTGGACTTGGGCCCAAATTTCTCCTGGAGTTTGGGAGGACTGTCTCCTGGACTTGGACTGGAATTTCTGCTGCTCTTGGGCTGGAATTTCTCCTGGACTTAGGCCTAATTTTCTCCTGGAGTTCAGGTGGACTATCTCCTGAAATTGGACTGGATTTTGGCTGCTCTTGGGCTAAAATTTCTCCTAGACTTGGGCCTCATTTTAGGCTGGAATTACTCCTGGTTTGAGGCCTGAATTTCTCTAGGCCCTGTTCTAGAAATTCTCCTCCATGTAGTCTGGACTTGGGCTGCATTTTAGGCTGGATTTTCTCCTGGACTTGGGCCTGAATTTCTCCTGCACATGGTCTGGAGTTTCTATTGGGCTTAGGACTGAATTTCTCCTGGACATGGGCTGGAGTTATGCTGGAATTTCTCCTGGACTTGGGCCTGAATTACTCTTGGCTTTTGGCTTGAATATCTCTTGGACCTGGGACTGCATTTCTACTGTGCTTGGACTGGATTTAGACTCTCTTATCTCCTGGACTTGGGCCCAAATTTCTCCTGGAGTTTGGGTGGACTATCTCCTGGACTTGGACTGGAATTTCTGCTGCTCTTGGGCTGGAATTTCTCCTGGACTTAGGCCTAATTTTCTCCTGGAGTTCAGGTGGACTATCTCCTGAAATTGGACTGGAGTTTGGCTGCTCTTGGGCTAAAATTTCTCCTAGACTTGGGCCTCATTTTAGGCTGGAATTACTCCTGGTTTGAGGCCTGAATTTCTCTAGGCCCTGTTCTAGAAATTCTCCTCCATGTAGTCTGGACTTGGGCTGCATTTTAGGCTGGATTTTCTCCTGGACTTGGGCCTGAATTTCTCCTGCACATGGTCTGGAGTTTCTATTGGGCTTAGGACTGAATTTCTCCTGGACATGGGCTGGAGTTATGCTGGAATTTCTCCTGGACTTGGGCCTGAATTACTCTTGGCTTTTGGCTTGAATATCTCTTGGACCTGGGACTGCATTTCTACTGTGCTTGGACTGGATTTAGACTCTCTTATCTCCTGGACTTGGGCCCAAATTTCTCCTGGAGTTTGGGAGGACTATCTCCTGGACTTGGACTGGAATTTCTGCTGCTCTTGGGCTGGAATTTCTCCTGGACTTAGGCCTAATTTTCTCCTGGATTTCGGGTTGACTATCTGCTGAAATTGGACTGGATTTTGGCTGCTCTTGGGCTAAAATTTCTTCTGGATTTGGGCTGCATTTTAGGCTGGATTTTCTCCTCGGCTTGGGCTGCAATTTAGGCTGGATTTTCTCCTCGGCTTGGGCCTGAATTTCTCCTGCACCTGGGCTGGAATTTCTATTAGTCTTTGGGCTGAATTTCTCCTGGACATGGGCTGGATTGATGCTGGAATTACTCCTGGTTTGAGGCCTGCATTTCTCTACGCCATGTTCTAGAAATTCTCCTCATTGTGGGCTGGATGTTGGCTGCTCTTGGGCTGGAATTTCTCCTGGATTGAAGCCTGAATTTCTCTAGGCCCTGTTCTAGAAATTCTCCTCGTTGTGGGCTGGATGTTGGTTGCTCTTGGGATGGAATTTCTCCAGGTTTGAGGCCTGCATTTCTCTACGCCATGTTCTAGAATTTCTCCTTGTTTTGGGCTGGATGTTGGCTGCTCTTGGGCTGGAATTTCTCCTGGTTTGAGGCCTGAATTTCTCTAGCTCCTGTTCTTGAAATTCTCCTCGATGTGGGCTGGATTTTGGCTGGTCTTGGGCTGGAAATTCTCCTGGACCTGGCCTGCATTTTGGGCTGGAAATTCTCCTGGATGTGGCCTACATTTTAGGCTGGAATTTCTCATGCACTTAGGCCTAATTCTCTCCCGGAGTTCAGGTGGACTATCTCCTCAAATTGGACTGGATTTTGGCTGCTCTTGGGCTAAAATTTCTGCTGGATTTGGGCCTCATTTTAGGCTGGAATTTCTCCTGGTTTGAGGCCTGAATTTCTCTAGGCCCTGTTCTAGAAATTCTCCTCGTTTTGGGATGGATGTTGGCTGCTCTATGGCTGGAATTTCTCCTGGTTTAAGGCCTGAATTTTTCTAGGCCCTGTTCTAGAAATTCTCCTCGTTGTGGGCTGGATGTTGGCTGCACTTGGCCTTGAATTTCTCCTGGTTTGAGGCCTGAATTTCTCTAGCTCCTGTTCTTGAAATTCTCCTTGATGTGGGCTGGATTTTGGCTGCTCTTGGGCTGGAATTTCTGCTGGACTTGAGCTACATTTTAGGCTGGATTTTCTCCTGGACTTGGGCCTGAATTTCTCCTGCACGTGGTCTGGAATTTCTATTGGGCTTAGGACTGAATTTCTCCTGGACATGGGCTGGAGTTATGCTGGAATTTCTCCTGGACTTGGGCCTGAATTACTCTTGGCTTTTGGCTTGAATATCTCTTGGACCTGGGACTGCATTTCTACTGTGCTTGGACTGGATTTAGACTCTCTTATCTCCTGGACTTGGGCCCAAATTTCTCCTGGAGTTTGGGAGGACTATCTCCTGGACTTGGACTGGAATTTCTGCTGCTCTTGGGCTGGAATTTCTCCTGGACTTAGGCCTAATTTTCTCCTGGATTTCGGGTTGACTATCTGCTGAAATTGGACTGGATTTTGGCTGCTCTTGGGCTAAAATTTCTCCTAGACTTGGGCCTCATTTTAGGCTGGAATTACTCCTGGTTTGAGGCCTGAATTTCTCTAGGCCCTGTTCTAGAAATTCTCCTCCATGTAGTCTGGACTTGGGCTGCATTTTAGGCTGGATTTTCTCCTGGACTTGGGCCTGAATTTCTCCTGCACATGGTCTGGAGTTTCTATTGGGCTTAGGACTGAATTTCTCCTGGACATGGGCTGGAGTTATGCTGGAATTTCTCCTGGACTTGGGCCTGAATTACTCTTGGCTTTTGGCTTGAATATCTCTTGGACCTGGGACTGCATTTCTACTGTGCTTGGACTGGATTTAGACTCTCTTATCTCCTGGACTTGGGCCCAAATTTCTCCTGGAGTTTGGGAGGACTATCTCCTGGACTTGGACTGGAATTTCTGCTGCTCTTGGGCTGGAATTTCTCCTGGACTTAGGCCTAATTTTCTCCTGGATTTCGGGTTGACTATCTGCTGAAATTGGACTGGATTTTGGCTGCTCTTGGGCTAAAATTTCTTCTGGATTTGGGCTGCATTTTAGGCTGGATTTTCTCCTCGGCTTGGGCTGCAATTTAGGCTGGATTTTCTCCTCGGCTTGGGCCTGAATTTCTCCTGCACGTGGGCTGGAATTTCTATTAGTCTTTGGGCTGAATTTCTCCTGGACATGGGCTGGATTGATGCTGGAATTACTCCTGGTTTGAGGCCTGAATTTCTCTAGGCCCTGTTCTAGAAATTCTCCTCATTGTGGGCTGGGTGTTGGCTGCTCTTGGGCTGGAATTTCTCCTGGATTGAAGCCTGAATTTCTCTAGGCCCTGCTCTAGAAATTATCCTCGTTGTGGGCTGGATTTTGGCTGCTCTTGGGCTGGAATTACTCCTGGTTTGAGGCCTGAATTTCTCTAGGCCCTGTTCTAGAAATTCTCCTCGTTGTGGGCTGGATGTTGGTTGCTCTTGGGATGGAATTTCTCCAGGTTTGAGGCCTGCATTTCTCTACGCCATGTTCTAGAATTTCTCCTTGTTTTGGGCTGGATGTTGGCTGCTCTTGGGCTGGAATTTCTCCTGGTTTGAGGCCTGAATTTCTCTAGGTCCTGTTCTTGAAATTCTCCTCGATGTGGGCTGGATTTTGGCTGGTCTTGGGCTGGAAATTCTCCTGGACCTGGCCTGCATTTTGGGCTGGAAATTCTCCTGGATGTGGCCTACATTTTAGGCTGGAATTTCTCATGCACTTAGGCCTAATTCTCTCCCGGAGTTCAGGTGGACTATCTCCTCAAATTGGACTGGATTTTGGCTGCTCTTGGGCTAAAATTTCTGCTGGATTTGGGCCTCATTTTAGGCTGGAATTACTCCTGGTTTAAGGCCTGAATTTTTCTAGGCCCTGTTCTAGAAATTCTCCTCGTTGTGGGCTGGATGTTGGCTGCTCTATGGCTGGAATTTCTCCTGGTTTGAGGCCTGAATTTCTCTAGCTCCTGTTCTTGAAATTCTCCTTGATGTGGGCTGGATTTTGGCTGCTCTTGGGCTGGAATTTCTGCTGGACTTGAGCTACATTTTAGGCTGGATTTTCTCCTGGACTTGGGCCTGAATTTCTCCTGCACGTGGTCTGGAGTTTCTATTTGGCCTGGGGCTGAATTTCTCCTGGACTGGGGCTGGAGTTATGCTGGAATTTCTCCTGGACTTGGGCCTGAATTTCTCTTGGCTTTCGGCTTGAATATCTCTTGGACCTGGGACTGCATTTCTACTGTGCTTGGACTGGATTTAGACTCTCTTATCTCCTGGACTTGGGCCCAAATTTCTCCTGGAGTTTGGGAGGACTATCTCCTGGACTTGGACTGGAATTTCTGCTGCTCTTGGGCTGGAATTTCTCCTGGACTTAGGCCTAATTTTCTCCTGGATTTCGGGTTGACTATCTGCTGAAATTGGACTGGATTTTGGCTGCTCTTGGGCTAAAATTTCTCCTAGACTTGGGCCTCATTTTAGGCTGCAATTTCTCCTGGACTTAGGCCTAATTTTCTCCTGGAGTTCAGGTGGACTATCTGCTGAAATTGGACTGGATTTTGGCTGCTCTTGGGCTAAAATTTCTCCTAGACTTGGGCCTCATTTTAGGCTGGAATTACTCCTGGTTTGAGGCCTGAATTTCTCTAGGCCCTGTTCTAGAAATTCTCCTCCATGTAGTCTGGACTTGGGCTGCATTTTAGGCTGGATTTTCTCCTGGACTTGGGCCTGAATTTCTCCTGCACGTGGTCTGGAGTTTCTATTGGGCTTAGGACTGAATTTCTCCTGGACATGGGCTGGAGTTATGCTGGAATTTCTCCTGGACTTGGGCCTGAATTACTCTTGGCTTTCGGCTTGAATATCTCTTGGACCTGGGACTGCATTTCTACTGTGCTTGGACTGGATTTAGACTCTTATCTCCTGGACTTGGGCCCAAATTTCTCCTGGAGTTTGGGTGGACTATCTCCTGGACTTGGACTGGAATTTCTGCTGCTCTTGGGCTGGAATTTCTCCTGGACTTAGGCCTAATTTTCTCCTGGAGTTCAGGTGGACTATCTCCTGAAATTGGACTGGATTTTGGCTGCTCTTGGGCTAAAATTTCTCCTAGACTTGGGCCTCATTTTAGGCTGGAATTACTCCTGGTTTGAGGCCTGAATTTCTCTAGGCCCTGTTCTAGAAATTCTCCTCCATGTAGTCTGGACTTGGGCTGCATTTTAGGCTGGATTTTCTCCTGGACTTGGGCCTGAATTTCTCCTGCACATGGTCTGGAGTTTCTATTGGGCTTAGGACTGAATTTCTCCTGGACATGGGCTGGAGTTATGCTGGAATTTCTCCTGGACTTGGGCCTGAATTACTCTTGGCTTTTGGCTTGAATATCTCTTGGACCTGGGACTGCATTTCTACTGTGCTTGGACTGGATTTAGACTCTCTTATCTCCTGGACTTGGGCCCAAATTTCTCCTGGAGTTTGGGAGGACTATCTCCTGGACTTGGACTGGAATTTCTGCTGCTCTTGGGCAGGAATTTCTCCTGGACTTAGGCCTAATTTTCTCCTGGATTTCGGGTTGACTATCTGCTGAAATTGGACTGGATTTTGGCTGCTCTTGGGCTAAAATTTCTTCTGGATTTGGGCTGCATTTTAGGCTGGATTTTCTCCTCGGCTTGGGCTGCAATTTAGGCTGGATTTTCTCCTCGACTTGGGCCTGAATTTCTCCTGCACGTGGGCTGGAATTTCTATTAGTCTTTGGGCTGAATTTCTCCTGGACATGGGCTGGATTGATGCTGGAATTACTCCTGGTTTGAGGCCTGAATTTCTCTAGGCCCTGTTCTTGAAATTGTCCTGGATGTGGGCTGGATTTTGGCTGCTCTTGGGCTGGAATTTCTCCTGGACTTAGGCCTAATTTTCTCCTAGAATTTGGGTGGACTGTCTCCTGCAATAGGAGTGGATTTTGGCTGCTCTTGGGCTGGAATTTCCCCTGGTTTGAGGCCTGAATTTCTCTAGGCCCTGTTCTAGAAAATCTCCTCGTCGTGGGCTGGATGTTGGCTGCTCTTGGACTGAATTTCCCCTGGTTTGAGGCCTGAATTTCTCTAGGCCCTGTTCTAGAAATTCTCCTCGTTGTGGGCTGGATGTTGGCTGCTCTTGGGCTGGAATTTCTCCTGGATTGAAGCCTGAATTTCTCTAGGCCCTGTTCTAGAAATTATCCTCGTTGTGGGCTGGATTTTGGCTGCTCTTGGGCTGGAATTACTCCTGGTATGAGGCCTGAATTTCTCTAGGCCCTGTTCTAGAAATTCTCCTCGTTGTGGGCTGGATGTTGGTTGCTCTTGGGATGGAATTTCTCCAGGTTTGAGGCCTGCATTTCTCTACGCCATGTTCTAGAAATTCTCCTTGTTTTGGGCTGGATGTTGGCTGCTCTTGGGCTGGAATTTCTCCTGGTTTGAGGCCTGAATTTCTCTAGGCCCTGTTCTACAAATTCTCCTTGTTTTGGGATGGATGTTGGCTGCTCTTTGGCTGGAATTTCTGCTGGACTTGAGCTACATTTTAGGCTGGATTTTCTCCTGGACTTGGGCCTGAATTTCTCCTGCACGTGGTCTGGAGTTTCTATTTGGCCTGGGGCTGAATTTCTCCTGGACATGGGCTGGAGTTATGCTGGAATTTCTCCTGGACTTGGGCCTGAATTTCTCTTGGCTTTCGGCTTGAATATCTCTTGGACCTGGGACTGCATTTCTACTGTGCTTGGACTGGATTTAGACTCTCTTATCTCCTGGACTTGGGCCCAAATTTCTCCTGGAGTTTGGGTGGACTATCTCCTGGACTTGGACTGGAATTTCTGCTGCTCTTGGGCTGGAATTTCTCCTGGACTTAGGCCTAATTTTCTCCTGGATTTCGGGTTGACTATCTGCTGAAATTGGACTGGATTTTGGCTGCTCTTGGGCTAAAATTTCTCCTAGACTTGGGCCACATTTTAGGCTGGAATTTCTCCTGGACTTGGGCCCAAATTTGTCCTGGAGTTCGAGTGGACTATCTGCTGAAATTGGACTGGATTTTGGCTGCTCTTGGGGTAAAATTTCTGTTAGACTTGGGCCTCATTTTAGGCTGGAATTACTCCTGGTTTGAGGCCTGAATTTCTCTAGGCCCTGTTCTTGAAATTCTCCTCCATGTAGTCTGGACTTGGGCTGCTCTTGGGCTGGAAATTCTCCTGGATCTGGCCTGCATTTTGGGCTGGAAATTCTCCTGGTTTGAGGCCTGAATTTCTCTAGGCCCTCTTCTTGAAATTCCCCTCAATGTGGGTTGGATTTTCGCTGTATTTTAGGCTGGAATTTCTCCTGGACTTAGGCCTAATTTTCTCCTGGAGTTCGGGTGGACCATGTCCTCAAATTGCAGTGGATTTTGGCTGCTCTTGGGCTAAAATTTCTGCTGGATTTATGCTGCAATTTAGGCTGGATTTTCTCTTCGGCTTGGGCTGTATTTTAGGCTGGATTTTCTCCTCGGCTTGGGCTGCAATTTAGGCTGGATTTTGTCCTGTACTTGGGCCTGAATTTCTCCTGCACTTGGGCTGGAATTTCTACTTGGCCTGGGGCTGAATTTCTCCTGGACATGGGCTGGATTGATGCTGGAATTACCCCTGGTTTGAGGCCTGAATTTCTCTAGGCCCTGTTCTAGAAATTCTCCTCTTTGTGGGCTGGATGTTGGCTGCTCTTGCGCTGGAATTTCTCCTGGTTTGAGGCCTGAATTTCTCTAGGCCCTGTTCTTGAAATTCTCCTCCATGTAGTCTGGACTTGGGCTGCATTTTAGGCTGGAATTTCTCCTGGACTTGGGCCTGAATTTCTCTTGGCTTTCGGCTTGAATATCTCTTGGACCTGGGACTGCATTTCTACTGTGCTTGGACTGGATTTAGACTCTCTTATCTCCTGGACTTGGGCCCAAATTTCTCCTGGAGTTTGGGAGGACTATCTCCTGGACTTGGACTGGAATTTCTGCTGCTCTTGGGCTGGAATTTCTCCTGGACTTAGGCCTAATTTTCTCCTGGATTTCGGGTTGACTATCTGCTGAAATTGGACTGGAGTTTGGCTGCTCTTGGGCTAAAATTTCTCCTAGACTTGGGCCACATTTTAGGCTGGAATTTCTCCTGGACTTGGGCCCAAATTTGTCCTGGAGTTCGAGTGGACTATCTGCTGAAATTGGACTGGATTTTGGCTGCTCTTGGGGTAAAATTTCTGTTAGACTTGGGCCTCATTTTAGGCTGGAATTACTCCTGGTTTGAGGCCTGAATTTCTCTAGGCCCTGTTCTTGAAATTCTCCTGGATGTGGGCTGGATTTTGGGCTGGGATTTCTCTTGGACGTAGGCCTAATTTTCTCCTGGAGTTTGGGTGGGTGATCTCCTGAAATTTGACTGGATTTTGGCTACTCTTGGACCTGGGTTTCTCCTGGACTTTCGTTGCATTTTAGGCTGGATTTTCTCCTTTACTTAGGCATAAGTTTGTCCTGTAGTTCGGGTGGACTGTCTCCTCAAATTGGACTGGAAATTCTGCTGCACTCGGGCTGGAATTTCTCCTGGACTTTGGCCTCATTTTAGGCTGGAATTACTCCTGGTTTGAGGCCTGAATTTCTCTAGGCCCTGTTCTTGAAATTCTCCTGGATGTGGGCTGGATTTTGGCTGCTCTTGGGCTGGAAATTCTCCTGGATCTGGCCTGCATTTTGGGCTGGAAATTCTCCTGGACTTGGCCTATATTTTAGGCTGGATTTTCTCCTGGACTTAGGCTTAATTTTCTCCTGCAGTTCAGGTGGACTATCTCCTGAAATTGGACTGTATTTTGGCTGCTCATGGGCTAAAATTTCTGCTGGATTTGGGCCTCATTTTAGGCTGGAAGTTCTCCTGGTTTGAGGCCTGAATCTCTCCACGCCCTCTTCTTGAAATTCCCCTCAATGTGGGTTGGATTTTCGCTGTATTTTAGGCTGGAATTTCTCCTGGACTTAGGCCTAATTTTCTCCTGGAGTTCGGGTGGACCATGTCCTCAAATTGCAGTGGATTTTGGCTGCTCTTGGGCTAAAATTTCTGCTGGATTTATGCTGCAATTTAGGCTGGATTTTCTCTTCGGCTTGGGCTGTATTTTAGGCTGGATTTTCTCCTCGGCTTGGGCTGCAATTTAGGCTGGATTTTGTCCTGTACTTGGGCCTGAATTTCTCCTGCACTTGGGCTGGAATTTCTACTTGGCCTGGGGCTGAATTTCTCCTGGACATGGGCTGGATTGATGCTGGAATTACCCCTGGTTTGAGGCCTGAATTTCTCTAGGCCCTGTTCTAGAAATTCTCCTCTTTGTGGGCTGGATGTTGGCTGCTCTTGCGCTGGAATTTCTCCTGGTTTGAGGCCTGAATTTCTCTAGGCCCTGTTCTTGAAATTCTCCTCCATGTAGTCTGGACTTGGGCTGCATTTTAGGCTGGAATTTCTCCTGGACTTGGGCCTGAATTTCTCCTGGAGTTCGGCTTGAATATCTCTTGGACCTGGGACTGCATTTCTACTGTGCTTGGACTGGATTTAGACTCTCTTATCTCCTGGACTTGGGCCCAAATTTCTCCTGGAGTTTGGGAGGACTATCTCCTGGACTTGGACTGGAATTTCTGCTGCTCTTGGGCTGGAATTTCTCCTGGACTTAGGCCTAATTTTCTCCTGGATTTCGGGTTGACTATCTGCTGAAATTGGACTGGATTTTGGCTGCTCTTGGGCTAAAATTTCTCCTAGACTTGGGCCACATTTTAGGCTGGAATTTCTCCTGGACTTGGGCCCAAATTTGTCCTGGAGTTCGAGTGGACTATCTGCTGAAATTGGACTGGATTTTGGCTGCTCTTGGGGTAAAATTTCTGTTAGACTTGGGCCTCATTTTAGGCTGGAATTACTCCTGGTTTGAGGCCTGAATTTCTCTAGGCCCTGTTCTTGAAATTCTCCTGGATGTGGGCTGGATTTTGGGCTGGGATTTCTCTTGGACGTAGGCCTAATTTTCTCCTGGAGTTTGGGTGGGTGATCTCCTGAAATTTGACTGGATTTTGGCTACTCTTGGACCTGGGTTTCTCCTGGACTTTCGTTGCATTTTAGGCTGGATTTTCTCCTTTACTTAGGCATAAGTTTGTCCTGTAGTTCGGGTGGACTGTCTCCTCAAATTGGACTGGAAATTCTGCTGCACTCGGGCTGGAATTTCTCCTGGACTTTGGCCTCATTTTAGGCTGGAATTACTCCTGGTTTGAGGCCTGAATTTCTCTAGGCCCTGTTCTTGAAATTCTCCTGGATGTGGGCTGGATTTTGGCTGCTCTTGGGCTGGAAATTCTCCTGGATCTGGCCTGCATTTTGGGCTGGAAATTCTCCTGGACTTGGCCTATATTTTAGGCTGGATTTTCTCCTGGACTTAGGCTTAATTTTCTCCTGCAGTTCAGGTGGACTATCTCCTGAAATTGGACTGTATTTTGGCTGCTCATGGGCTAAAATTTCTGCTGGATTTGGGCCTCATTTTAGGCTGGAAGTTCTCCTGGTTTGAGGCCTGAATCTCTCCACGCCCTCTTCTTGAAATTCCCCTCAATGTGGGTTGGATTTTCGCTGTATTTTAGGCTGGAATTTCTCCAGGACTTAGGCCTAATTTTCTCCTGGAGTTCAGGTGGACTATCTCTGAAATTGGACTGTATTTTGGCTGCTCTTGGGCTAAAATTTCTGCTGGATTTGGGCCTCATTTTAGGCTGGAAGTTCTCCTGGTTTGAGGCCTGAATTTCTCTAGGTCCTCTTCTTGAAATTCCCCTCAATGTGGGTTGGATTTTCGCTGTATTTTAGGCTGGAATTTCTCCTGGACTTAGGCCTAATTTTCTCCTGGAGTTCGGGTGGACCATGTCCTCAAATTGCACTGGATTTTGGCTGCTCTTGGGCTAAAATTTCTGCTGGATTTATGCTGCAATTTAGGCTGGATTTTCTCTTCGGCTTGGGCTGTATTTTAGGCTGGATTTTCTCCTCGGCTTGGGCTGCAATTTAGGCTGGATTTTGTCCTGTACTTGGGCCTGAATTTCTCCTGCACTTGGGCTGGAATTTCTACTTGGCCTGGGGCTGAATTTCTCCTGGACATGGGCTGGATTGATGCTGGAATTACCCCTGGTTTGAGGCCTGAATTTCTCTAGGCCCTGTTCTAGAAATTCTCCTCTTTGTGGGCTGGATGTTGGCTGCTCTTGCGCTGGAATTTCTCCTGGTTTGAGGCCTGAATTTCTCTAGGCCCTGTTCTTGAAATTCTCCTCCATGTAGTCTGGACTTGGGCTGCATTTTAGGCTGGAATTTCTCCTGGACTTGGGCCTGAATTTCTCTTGGCTTTCGGCTTGAATATCTCTTGGACCTGGGACTGCATTTCTACTGTGCTTGGACTGGATTTAGACTCTCTTATCTCCTGGACTTGGGCCCAAATTTCTCCTGGAGTTTGGGAGGACTATCTCCTGGACTTGGACTGGAATTTCTGCTGCTCTTGGGCTGGAATTTCTCCTGGACTTAGGCCTAATTTTCTCCTGGATTTCGGGTTGACTATCTGCTGAAATTGGACTGGATTTTGGCTGCTCTTGGGCTAAAATTTCTCCTAGACTTGGGCCACATTTTAGGCTGGAATTTCTCCTGGACTTGGGCCCAAATTTGTCCTGGAGTTCGAGTGGACTATCTGCTGAAATTGGACTGGATTTTGGCTGCTCTTGGGGTAAAATTTCTGTTAGACTTGGGCCTCATTTTAGGCTGGAATTACTCCTGGTTTGAGGCCTGAATTTCTCTAGGCCCTGTTCTTGAAATTCTCCTGGATGTGGGCTGGATTTTGGGCTGGGATTTCTCTTGGACGTAGGCCTAATTTTCTCCTGGAGTTTGGGAGGGTGATCTCCTGAAATTTGACTGGATTTTGGCTACTCTTGGACCTGGGTTTCTCCTGGACTTTCGTTGCATTTTAGGCTGGATTTTCTCCTTTACTTAGGCATAAGTTTGTCCTGTAGTTCGGGTGGACTGTCTCCTCAAATTGGACTGGAAATTCTGCTGCACTCGGGCTGGAATTTCTCCTGGACTTTGGCCTCATTTTAGGCTGGAATTACTCCTGGTTTGAGGCCTGAATTTCTCTAGGCCCTGTTCTTGAAATTCTCCTCCATGTAGTCTGGACTTGGGCTGCATTTTAGGCTGGATTTTCTCCTGGACTTGGGCCTGAATTTCTCCTGCACGTGGTCTGGAATTTCTATTGGGCTTAGGACTGAATTTCTCGTGGACATGGGCTGGAGTTATGCTGGAATTTCTCCTGGACTTGGGCCTGAATTTCTCTTGGCTTTCGGCTTGAATATCTCTTGGACCTGGGACTGCATTTCTACTGTGCTTGGACTGGATTTAGACTCTCTTATCTCCTGGACTTGGGCCCAAATTTCTCCTGGAGTTTGGGAGGACTATCTCCTGGACTTGGACTGGAATTTCTGCTGCTCTTGGGCTGGAATTTCTCCTGGACTTAGGCCTAATTTTCTCCTGGATTTCGGGTTGACTATCTGCTGAAATTGGACTGGATTTTGGCTGCTCTTGGGGTAAAATTTCTCCTAGACTTGGGCCACATTTTAGGCTGGAATTTCTCCTGGTTTGAGGCCTGAATTTCTCTAGGCCCTGTTCTTGAAATTCTCCTGGATGTGGGCTGGATTTTGGCTGCTCTTGGGCTGGAAATTCTCCTGGATCTGGCCTGCATTTTGGGCTGGAAATTCTCCTGGACTTGGCCTATATTTTAGGCTGGATTTTCTCCTGGACTTAGGCTTAATTTTCTCCTGCAGTTCAGGTGGACTATCTCCTGAAATTGGACTGTATTTTGGCTGCTCATGGGCTAAAATTTCTGCTGGATTTGGGCCTCATTTTAGGCTGGAAGTTCTCCTGGTTTGAGGCCTGAATCTCTCCACGCCCTCTTCTTGAAATTCCCCTCAATGTGGGTTGGATTTTCGCTGTATTTTAGGCTGGAATTTCTCCAGGACTTAGGCCTAATTTTCTCCTGGAGTTCAGGTGGACTATCTCTGAAATTGGACTGTATTTTGGCTGCTCTTGGGCTAAAATTTCTGCTGGATTTGGGCCTCATTTTAGGCTGGAAGTTCTCCTGGTTTGAGGCCTGAATTTCTCTAGGTCCTCTTCTTGAAATTCCCCTCAATGTGGGTTGGATTTTCGCTGTATTTTAGGCTGGAATTTCTCCTGGACTTAGGCCTAATTTTCTCCTGGAGTTCGGGTGGACCATGTCCTCAAATTGCACTGGATTTTGGCTGCTCTTGGGCTAAAATTTCTGCTGGATTTATGCTGCAATTTAGGCTGGATTTTCTCTTCGGCTTGGGCTGTATTTTAGGCTGGATTTTCTCCTCGGCTTGGGCTGCAATTTAGGCTGGATTTTGTCCTGTACTTGGGCCTGAATTTCTCCTGCACTTGGGCTGGAATTTCTACTTGGCCTGGGGCTGAATTTCTCCTGGACATGGGCTGGATTGATGCTGGAATTACCCCTGGTTTGAGGCCTGAATTTCTCTAGGCCCTGTTCTAGAAATTCTCCTCTTTGTGGGCTGGATGTTGGCTGCTCTTGCGCTGGAATTTCTCCTGGTTTGAGGCCTGAATTTCTCTAGGCCCTGTTCTTGAAATTCTCCTCCATGTAGTCTGGACTTGGGCTGCATTTTAGGCTGGAATTTCTCCTGGACTTGGGCCTGAATTTCTCTTGGCTTTCGGCTTGAATATCTCTTGGACCTGGGACTGCATTTCTACTGTGCTTGGACTGGATTTAGACTCTCTTATCTCCTGGACTTGGGCCCAAATTTCTCCTGGAGTTTGGGAGGACTATCTCCTGGACTTGGACTGGAATTTCTGCTGCTCTTGGGCTGGAATTTCTCCTGGACTTAGGCCTAATTTTCTCCTGGATTTCGGGTTGACTATCTGCTGAAATTGGACTGGATTTTGGCTGCTCTTGGGCTAAAATTTCTCCTAGACTTGGGCCACATTTTAGGCTGGAATTTCTCCTGGACTTGGGCCCAAATTTGTCCTGGAGTTCGAGTGGACTATCTGCTGAAATTGGACTGGATTTTGGCTGCTCTTGGGGTAAAATTTCTGTTAGACTTGGGCCTCATTTTAGGCTGGAATTACTCCTGGTTTGAGGCCTGAATTTCTCTAGGCCCTGTTCTTGAAATTCTCCTGGATGTGGGCTGGATTTTGGGCTGGGATTTCTCTTGGACGTAGGCCTAATTTTCTCCTGGAGTTTGGGAGGGTGATCTCCTGAAATTTGACTGGATTTTGGCTACTCTTGGACCTGGGTTTCTCCTGGACTTTCGTTGCATTTTAGGCTGGATTTTCTCCTTTACTTAGGCATAAGTTTGTCCTGTAGTTCGGGTGGACTGTCTCCTCAAATTGGACTGGAAATTCTGCTGCACTCGGGCTGGAATTTCTCCTGGACTTTGGCCTCATTTTAGGCTGGAATTACTCCTGGTTTGAGGCCTGAATTTCTCTAGGCCCTGTTCTTGAAATTCTCCTCCATGTAGTCTGGACTTGGGCTGCATTTTAGGCTGGATTTTCTCCTGGACTTGGGCCTGAATTTCTCCTGCACGTGGTCTGGAATTTCTATTGGGCTTAGGACTGAATTTCTCGTGGACATGGGCTGGAGTTATGCTGGAATTTCTCCTGGACTTGGGCCTGAATTTCTCTTGGCTTTCGGCTTGAATATCTCTTGGACCTGGGACTGCATTTCTACTGTGCTTGGACTGGATTTAGACTCTCTTATCTCCTGGACTTGGGCCCAAATTTCTCCTGGAGTTTGGGAGGACTATCTCCTGGACTTGGACTGGAATTTCTGCTGCTCTTGGGCTGGAATTTCTCCTGGACTTAGGCCTAATTTTCTCCTGGATTTCGGGTTGACTATCTGCTGAAATTGGACTGGATTTTGGCTGCTCTTGGGGTAAAATTTCTCCTAGACTTGGGCCACATTTTAGGCTGGAATTTCTCCTGGTTTGAGGCCTGAATTTCTCTAGGCCCTGTTCTTGAAATTCTCCTGGATGTGGGCTGGATTTTGGCTGCTCTTGGGCTGGAAATTCTCCTGGATCTGGCCTGCATTTTGGGCTGGAAATTCTCCTGGACTTGGCCTATATTTTAGGCTGGATTTTCTCCTGGACTTAGGCTTAATTTTCTCCTGCAGTTCAGGTGGACTATCTCCTGAAATTGGACTGTATTTTGGCTGCTCATGGGCTAAAATTTCTGCTGGATTTGGGCCTCATTTTAGGCTGGAAGTTCTCCTGGTTTGAGGCCTGAATCTCTCCACGCCCTCTTCTTGAAATTCCCCTCAATGTGGGTTGGATTTTCGCTGTATTTTAGGCTGGAATTTCTCCAGGACTTAGGCCTAATTTTCTCCTGGAGTTCAGGTGGACTATCTCTGAAATTGGACTGTATTTTGGCTGCTCTTGGGCTAAAATTTCTGCTGGATTTGGGCCTCATTTTAGGCTGGAAGTTCTCCTGGTTTGAGGCCTGAATTTCTCTAGGTCCTCTTCTTGAAATTCCCCTCAATGTGGGTTGGATTTTCGCTGTATTTTAGGCTGGAATTTCTCCTGGACTTAGGCCTAATTTTCTCCTGGAGTTCGGGTGGACCATGTCCTCAAATTGCACTGGATTTTGGCTGCTCTTGGGCTAAAATTTCTGCTGGATTTATGCTGCAATTTAGGCTGGATTTTCTCTTCGGCTTGGGCTGTATTTTAGGCTGGATTTTCTCCTCGGCTTGGGCTGCAATTTAGGCTGGATTTTGTCCTGTACTTGGGCCTGAATTTCTCCTGCACTTGGGCTGGAATTTCTACTTGGCCTGGGGCTGAATTTCTCCTGGACATGGGCTGGATTGATGCTGGAATTACCCCTGGTTTGAGGCCTGAATTTCTCTAGGCCCTGTTCTAGAAATTCTCCTCTTTGTGGGCTGGATGTTGGCTGCTCTTGCGCTGGAATTTCTCCTGGTTTGAGGCCTGAATTTCTCTAGGCCCTGTTCTTGAAATTCTCCTCCATGTAGTCTGGACTTGGGCTGCATTTTAGGCTGGAATTTCTCCTGGACTTGGGCCTGAATTTCTCTTGGCTTTCGGCTTGAATATCTCTTGGACCTGGGACTGCATTTCTACTGTGCTTGGACTGGATTTAGACTCTCTTATCTCCTGGACTTGGGCCCAAATTTCTCCTGGAGTTTGGGAGGACTATCTCCTGGACTTGGACTGGAATTTCTGCTGCTCTTGGGCTGGAATTTCTCCTGGACTTAGGCCTAATTTTCTCCTGGATTTCGGGTTGACTATCTGCTGAAATTGGACTGGATTTTGGCTGCTCTTGGGCTAAAATTTCTCCTAGACTTGGGCCACATTTTAGGCTGGAATTTCTCCTGGACTTGGGCCCAAATTTGTCCTGGAGTTCGAGTGGACTATCTGCTGAAATTGGACTGGATTTTGGCTGCTCTTGGGGTAAAATTTCTGTTAGACTTGGGCCTCATTTTAGGCTGGAATTACTCCTGGTTTGAGGCCTGAATTTCTCTAGGCCCTGTTCTTGAAATTCTCCTGGATGTGGGCTGGATTTTGGGCTGGGATTTCTCTTGGACGTAGGCCTAATTTTCTCCTGGAGTTTGGGAGGGTGATCTCCTGAAATTTGACTGGATTTTGGCTACTCTTGGACCTGGGTTTCTCCTGGACTTTCGTTGCATTTTAGGCTGGATTTTCTCCTTTACTTAGGCATAAGTTTGTCCTGTAGTTCGGGTGGACTGTCTCCTCAAATTGGACTGGAAATTCTGCTGCACTCGGGCTGGAATTTCTCCTGGACTTTGGCCTCATTTTAGGCTGGAATTACTCCTGGTTTGAGGCCTGAATTTCTCTAGGGCCTGTTCTTGAAATTCTCCTCCATGTAGTCTGGACTTGGGCTGCATTTTAGGCTGGATTTTCTCCTGGACTTGGGCCTGAATTTCTCCTGCACGTGGTCTGGAATTTCTATTGGGCTTAGGACTGAATTTCTCGTGGACATGGGCTGGAGTTATGCTGGAATTTCTCCTGGACTTGGGCCTGAATTTCTCTTGGCTTTCGGCTTGAATATCTCTTGGACCTGGGACTGCATTTCTACTGTGCTTGGACTGGATTTAGACTCTCTTATCTCCTGGACTTGGGCCCAAATTTCTCCTGGAGTTTGGGAGGACTATCTCCTGGACTTGGACTGGAATTTCTGCTGCTCTTGGGCTGGAATTTCTCCTGGACTTAGGCCTAATTTTCTCCTGGATTTCGGGTTGACTATCTGCTGAAATTGGACTGGATTTTGGCTGCTCTTGGGGTAAAATTTCTCCTAGACTTGGGCCACATTTTAGGCTGGAATTTCTCCTGGTTTGAGGCCTGAATTTCTCTAGGCCCTGTTCTTGAAATTCTCCTGGATGTGGGCTGGATTTTGGCTGCTCTTGGGCTGGAAATTCTCCTGGATCTGGCCTGCATTTTGGGCTGGAAATTCTCCTGGACTTGGCCTATATTTTAGGCTGGATTTTCTCCTGGACTTAGGCTTAATTTTCTCCTGCAGTTCAGGTGGACTATCTCCTGAAATTGGACTGTATTTTGGCTGCTCATGGGCTAAAATTTCTGCTGGATTTGGGCCTCATTTTAGGCTGGAAGTTCTCCTGGTTTGAGGCCTGAATCTCTCCACGCCCTCTTCTTGAAATTCCCCTCAATGTGGGTTGGATTTTCGCTGTATTTTAGGCTGGAATTTCTCCAGGACTTAGGCCTAATTTTCTCCTGGAGTTCAGGTGGACTATCTCTGAAATTGGACTGTATTTTGGCTGCTCTTGGGCTAAAATTTCTGCTGGATTTGGGCCTCATTTTAGGCTGGAAGTTCTCCTGGTTTGAGGCCTGAATTTCTCTAGGTCCTCTTCTTGAAATTCCCCTCAATGTGGGTTGGATTTTCGCTGTATTTTAGGCTGGAATTTCTCCTGGACTTAGGCCTAATTTTCTCCTGGAGTTCGGGTGGACCATGTCCTCAAATTGCACTGGATTTTGGCTGCTCTTGGGCTAAAATTTCTGCTGGATTTATGCTGCAATTTAGGCTGGATTTTCTCTTCGGCTTGGGCTGTATTTTAGGCTGGATTTTCTCCTCGGCTTGGGCTGCAATTTAGGCTGGATTTTGTCCTGTACTTGGGCCTGAATTTCTCCTGCACTTGGGCTGGAATTTCTACTTGGCCTGGGGCTGAATTTCTCCTGGACATGGGCTGGATTGATGCTGGAATTACCCCTGGTTTGAGGCCTGAATTTCTCTAGGCCCTGTTCTAGAAATTCTCCTCTTTGTGGGCTGGATGTTGGCTGCTCTTGCGCTGGAATTTCTCCTGGTTTGAGGCCTGAATTTCTCTAGGCCCTGTTCTTGAAATTCTCCTCCATGTAGTCTGGACTTGGGCTGCATTTTAGGCTGGAATTTCTCCTGGACTTGGGCCTGAATTTCTCTTGGCTTTCGGCTTGAATATCTCTTGGACCTGGGACTGCATTTCTACTGTGCTTGGACTGGATTTAGACTCTCTTATCTCCTGGACTTGGGCCCAAATTTCTCCTGGAGTTTGGGAGGACTATCTCCTGGACTTGGACTGGAATTTCTGCTGCTCTTGGGCTGGAATTTCTCCTGGACTTAGGCCTAATTTTCTCCTGGATTTCGGGTTGACTATCTGCTGAAATTGGACTGGATTTTGGCTGCTCTTGGGCTAAAATTTCTCCTAGACTTGGGCCACATTTTAGGCTGGAATTTCTCCTGGACTTGGGCCCAAATTTGTCCTGGAGTTCGAGTGGACTATCTGCTGAAATTGGACTGGATTTTGGCTGCTCTTGGGGTAAAATTTCTGTTAGACTTGGGCCTCATTTTAGGCTGGAATTACTCCTGGTTTGAGGCCTGAATTTCTCTAGGCCCTGTTCTTGAAATTCTCCTGGATGTGGGCTGGATTTTGGGCTGGGATTTCTCTTGGACGTAGGCCTAATTTTCTCCTGGAGTTTGGGAGGGTGATCTCCTGAAATTTGACTGGATTTTGGCTACTCTTGGACCTGGGTTTCTCCTGGACTTTCGTTGCATTTTAGGCTGGATTTTCTCCTTTACTTAGGCATAAGTTTGTCCTGTAGTTCGGGTGGACTGTCTCCTCAAATTGGACTGGAAATTCTGCTGCACTCGGGCTGGAATTTCTCCTGGACTTTGGCCTCATTTTAGGCTGGAATTACTCCTGGTTTGAGGCCTGAATTTCTCTAGGCCCTGTTCTTGAAATTCTCCTGGATGTGGGCTGGATTTTGGGCTGGGATTTCTCTTGGACGTAGGCCTAATTTTCTCCTGGAGTTTGGGAGGGTGATCTCCTGAAATTTGACTGGATTTTGGCTACTCTTGGACCTGGGTTTCTCCTGGACTTTCGTTGCATTTTAGGCTGGATTTTCTCCTTTACTTAGGCATAAGTTTGTCCTGTAGTTCGGGTGGACTGTCTCCTCAAATTGGACTGGAAATTCTGCTGCACTCGGGCTGGAATTTCTCCTGGACTTTGGCCTCATTTTAGGCTGGAATTACTCCTGGTTTGAGGCCTGAATTTCTCTAGGGCCTGTTCTTGAAATTCTCCTCCATGTAGTCTGGACTTGGGCTGCATTTTAGGCTGGATTTTCTCCTGGACTTGGGCCTGAATTTCTCCTGCACGTGGTCTGGAATTTCTATTGGGCTTAGGACTGAATTTCTCGTGGACATGGGCTGGAGTTATGCTGGAATTTCTCCTGGACTTGGGCCTGAATTTCTCTTGGCTTTCGGCTTGAATATCTCTTGGACCTGGGACTGCATTTCTACTGTGCTTGGACTGGATTTAGACTCTCTTATCTCCTGGACTTGGGCCCAAATTTCTCCTGGAGTTTGGGAGGACTATCTCCTGGACTTGGACTGGAATTTCTGCTGCTCTTGGGCTGGAATTTCTCCTGGACTTAGGCCTAATTTTCTCCTGGATTTCGGGTTGACTATCTGCTGAAATTGGACTGGATTTTGGCTGCTCTTGGGGTAAAATTTCTCCTAGACTTGGGCCACATTTTAGGCTGGAATTTCTCCTGGTTTGAGGCCTGAATTTCTCTAGGCCCTGTTCTTGAAATTCTCCTCCATGTAGTCTGGACTTGGGCTGCTCTTGGGATGGAAATTCTCCTGGATCTGGCCTGCATTTTGGGCTGGAAATTCTCCTGGACGTGGCCTATATTTTTGGCTGGATTTTCTCCTGGACTTAGGCCTAATTTTCTCCTGCAGTTCAGGTGGACTATCTCCTGAAATTGGACTGTATTTTGGCTGCTCATGGGCTAAAATTTCTGCTGGATTTGGGCCTCATTTTAGGCTGGAAGTTCTCCTGGTTTGAGGCCTGAATTTCTCTAGGCCCTGTTCTTGAAATTCTCCTCCATGTAGTCTGGACTTGGGCTGCATTTTAGGCTGGATTTTCTCCTGGACTTGGGCCTGAATTTCTCCTGCACGTGGTCTGGAATTTCTATTGGGCTTAGGACTGAATTTCTCGTGGACATGGGCTGGAGTTATGCTGGAATTTCTCCTGGACTTGGGCCTGAATTTCTCTTGGCTTTCGGCTTGAATATCTCTTGGACCTGGGACTGCATTTCTACTGTGCTTGGACTGGATTTAGACTCTCTTATCTCCTGGACTTGGGCCCAAATTTCTCCTGGAGTTTGGGAGGACTATCTCCTGGACTTGGACTGGAATTTCTGCTGCTCTTGGGCTGGAATTTCTCCTGGACTTAGGCCTAATTTTCTCCTGGATTTCGGGTTGACTATCTGCTGAAATTGGACTGGATTTTGGCTGCTCTTGGGGTAAAATTTCTCCTAGACTTGGGCCACATTTTAGGCTGGAATTTCTCCTGGTTTGAGGCCTGAATTTCTCTAGGCCCTGTTCTTGAAATTCTCCTCCATGTAGTCTGGACTTGGGCTGCTCTTGGGATGGAAATTCTCCTGGATCTGGCCTGCATTTTGGGCTGGAAATTCTCCTGGACGTGGCCTATATTTTTGGCTGGATTTTCTCCTGGACTTAGGCCTAATTTTCTCCTGCAGTTCAGGTGGACTATCTCCTGAAATTGGACTGTATTTTGGCTGCTCATGGGCTAAAATTTCTGCTGGATTTGGGCCTCATTTTAGGCTGGAAGTTCTCCTGGTTTGAGGCCTGAATTTCTCTAGGCCCTCTTCTTGAAATTCCCCTCAATGTGGGTTGGATTTTTGCTGTATTTTAGGCTGGAATTTCTCCTGGACTTAGGCCTAATTTTCTCCTGGATTTCGGGTTGACTATCTGCTGAAATTGGACTGGATTTTGGCTGCTCTTGGGCTAAAATTTCTCCTAGACTTGGGCCACATTTTAGGCTGGAATTTCTCCTGGACTTGGGCCCAAATTTGTCCTGGAGTTCGAGTGGACTATCTGCTGAAATTGGACTGGATTTTGGCTGCTCTTGGGGTAAAATTTCTGTTAGACTTGGGCCTCATTTTAGGCTGGAATTACTCCTGGTTTGAGGCCTGAATTTCTCTAGGCCCTGTTCTTGAAATTCTCCTGGATGTGGGCTGGATTTTGGGCTGGGATTTCTCTTGGACGTAGGCCTAATTTTCTCCTGGAGTTTGGGAGGGTGATCTCCTGAAATTTGACTGGATTTTGGCTACTCTTGGACCTGGGTTTCTCCTGGACTTTCGTTGCATTTTAGGCTGGATTTTCTCCTTTACTTAGGCATAAGTTTGTCCTGTAGTTCGGGTGGACTGTCTCCTCAAATTGGACTGGAAATTCTGCTGCACTCGGGCTGGAATTTCTCCTGGACTTTGGCCTCATTTTAGGCTGGAATTACTCCTGGTTTGAGGCCTGAATTTCTCTAGGCCCTGTTCTTGAAATTCTCCTGGATGTGGGCTGGATTTTGGCTGCTCTTGGGCTGGAAATTCTCCTGGATCTGGCCTGCATTTTGGGCTGGAAATTCTCCTGGATCTGGCCTGCATTTTGGGCTGGAAATTCTCCTGGACTTGGCCTATATTTTAGGCTGGATTTTCTCCTGGACTTAGGCTTAATTTTCTCCTGCAGTTCAGGTGGACTATCTCCTGAAATTGGACTGTATTTTGGCTGCTCATGGGCTAAAATTTCTGCTGGATTTGGGCCTCATTTTAGGCTGGAAGTTCTCCTGGTTTGAGGCCTGAATCTCTCCACGCCCTCTTCTTGAAATTCCCCTCAATGTGGGTTGGATTTTCGCTGTATTTTAGGCTGGAATTTCTCCAGGACTTAGGCCTAATTTTCTCCTGGAGTTCAGGTGGACTATCTCTGAAATTGGACTGTATTTTGGCTGCTCTTGGGCTAAAATTTCTGCTGGATTTGGGCCTCATTTTGGGCTGGAAGTTCTCCTGGTTTGACGCCTGAATTTCTCTAGGCCCTCTTCTTGAAATTCCCCTCAATGTGGGTTGGATTTTCGCTGTATTTTAGGCTGGAATTTCTCCTGGACTTAGGCCTAACTTTCTCCTGGAGTTCGGGTGGACCATGTCCTCAAATTGCACTGGATTTTGGCTGCTCTTGGGCTAAAATTTCTGCTGGATTTATGCTGCAATTTAGGCTGGATTTTCTCTTCGGCTTGGGCTGTATTTTAGGCTGGATTTTCTCCTCGGCTTGGGCTGCAATTTAGGCTGGATTTTGTCCTGTACTTGGGCCTGAATTTCTCCTGCACTTGGGCTGGAATTTCTACTTGGCCTGGGGCTGAATTTCTCCTGGACATGGGCTGGATTGATGCTGGAATTACCCCTGGTTTGAGGCCTGAATTTCTCTAGGCCCTGTTCTAGAAATTCTCCTCTTTGTGGGCTGGATGTTGGCTGCTCTTGCGCTGGAATTTCTCCTGGTTTGAGGCCTGAATTTCTCTAGGCCCTGTTCTTGAAATTCTCCTCCATGTAGTCTGGACTTGGGCTGCATTTTAGGCTGGAATTTCTCCTGGACTTGGGCCTGAATTTCTCTTGGCTTTCGGCTTGAATATCTCTTGGACCTGGGACTGCATTTCTACTGTGCTTGGACTGGATTTAGACTCTCTTATCTCCTGGACTTGGGCCCAAATTTCTCCTGGAGTTTGGGAGGACTATCTCCTGGACTTGGACTGGAATTTCTGCTGCTCTTGGGCTGGAATTTCTCCTGGACTTAGGCCTAATTTTCTCCTGGATTTCGGGTTGACTATCTGCTGAAATTGGACTGGATTTTGGCTGCTCTTGGGCTAAAATTTCTCCTAGACTTGGGCCACATTTTAGGCTGGAATTTCTCCTGGACTTGGGCCCAAATTTGTCCTGGAGTTCGAGTGGACTATCTGCTGAAATTGGACTGGATTTTGGCTGCTCTTGGGGTAAAATTTCTGTTAGACTTGGGCCTCATTTTAGGCTGGAATTACTCCTGGTTTGAGGCCTGAATTTCTCTAGGCCCTGTTCTTGAAATTCTCCTGGATGTGGGCTGGATTTTGGGCTGGGATTTCTCTTGGACGTAGGCCTAATTTTCTCCTGGAGTTTGGGAGGGTGATCTCCTGAAATTTGACTGGATTTTGGCTACTCTTGGACCTGGGTTTCTCCTGGACTTTCGTTGCATTTTAGGCTGGATTTTCTCCTTTACTTAGGCATAAGTTTGTCCTGTAGTTCGGGTGGACTGTCTCCTCAAATTGGACTGGAAATTCTGCTGCACTCGGGCTGGAATTTCTCCTGGACTTTGGCCTCATTTTAGGCTGGAATTACTCCTGGTTTGAGGCCTGAATTTCTCTAGGCCCTGTTCTTGAAATTCTCCTCCATGTAGTCTGGACTTGGGCTGCATTTTAGGCTGGATTTTCTCCTGGACTTGGGCCTGAATTTCTCTTGGCTTTCGGCTTGAATATCTCTTGGACCTGGGACTGCATTTCTACTGTGCTTGGACTGGATTTAGACTCTCTTATCTCCTGGACTTGGGCCCAAATTTCTCCTGGAGTTTGGGAGGACTATCTCCTGGACTTGGACTGGAATTTCTGCTGCTCTTGGGCTGGAATTTCTCCTGGACTTAGGCCTAATTTTCTCCTGGATTTCGGGTTGACTATCTGCTGAAATTGGACTGGATTTTGGCTGCTCTTGGGCTAAAATTTCTCCTAGACTTGGGCCACATTTTAGGCTGGAATTTCTCCTGGTTTGAGGCCTGAATTTCTCTAGGCCCTGTTCTTGAAATTCTCCTCCATGTAGTCTGGACTTGGGCTGCTCTTGGGATGGAAATTCTCCTGGATCTGGCCTGCATTTTGGGCTGGAAATTCTCCTGGACGTGGCCTATATTTTTGGCTGGATTTTCTCCTGGACTTAGGCCTAATTTTCTCCTGCAGTTCAGGTGGACTATCTCCTGAAATTGGACTGTATTTTGGCTGCTCATGGGCTAAAATTTCTGCTGGATTTGGGCCTCATTTTAGGCTGGAAGTTCTCCTGGTTTGAGGCCTGAATTTCTCTAGGCCCTCTTCTTGAAATTCCCCTCAATGTGGGTTGGATTTTTGCTGTATTTTAGGCTGGAATTTCTCCTGGACTTAGGCCTAATTTTCTCCTGGAGTTCGGGTGGACCATGTCCTCAAATTGGACTGGATTTTGGCTGCTCTTGGGCTGGAATTTCTCCTGGACTGAAGCCTGAATTTCTCTAGGCCCTGTTCTAGAAATTATCCTCGTTGTGGGCTGGATTTTGGCTGCTCTTGGGCTGGAATTACTCCTGGTTTGAGGCCTGAATTTCTCTAGGCCCTGTTCTAGAAATTCTCCTCGTTGTGGGCTGGATGTTGGTTGCTCTTGGGATGGAATTTCTCCTGGTTTGAGGCCTGCATTTCTCTACGCCATGTTCTAGAAATTCTCCTTGTTTTGGGCTGGATGTTGGCTGCTCTTGGGCTGGAATTTCTCCTGGTTTGAGGCCTGAATTTCTCTAGGTCCTGTTCTTGAAATTCTCCTCGATGTGGGCTGGATTTTGGCTGGTTTTGGGCTGGAAATTCTCCTGGACCTGGCCTGCATTTTGGGCTGGAAATTCTCCTGGATGTGGCCTACATTTTAGGCTGGAATTTCTCATGCACTTAGGCCTAATTCTCTCCTGGAGTTCAGGTGGACTATCTCCTGAAATTGGACTGGATTTTGGCTGCTCTTGGGCTAAAATTTCTGCTGGATTTGGGCCTCATTTTAGGCTGGAATTTCTCCTGGTTTGAGGCCTGAATTTCTCTAGGTCCTGTTCTAGAAATTCTCCTCATTGTGGGCTGGATGTTGGCTGCTCTTTGGCTGGAATTTCTCCTGGACTTGAGCTACATTTTAGGCTGGATTTTCTCCTGGACTTGGGCCTGAATTTCTACTGCATGTGGGCTGGAGTTTCTATTTGGCCCGGGGCTGAATTTCTCCTGGACTGGGGCTGGATTGATGCTGGAATTTCTCCTGGTTTGAGGCCTGAATTTCTCTAGGTCCTGTTCTTGAAATTCCCCTCAATGTGGGTTGGATTTTCGCTGTATTTTAGGCTGGAATTTCTCCAGGACTTAGGCCTAATTTTCTCCTGGATTTCGGGTGGACTATCTCTGAAATTGGACTGGATTTTGGCTGCTCTTGGGCTAAAATTTCTGCTGGATTTGGGCCTCATTTTAGGCTGGAAGTTCTCCCGGTTTGAGGCCTGAATTTCTCTAGGCCCTGTTCTGGAAATTCTCCTCGTTGTGGGCTGGATGTTGGCTGCTCTTGGGCTGGAATTTCCCCTGGTTTGAGGCCTGAATTTCTCTAGGCCCTGTTCTAGAAAATCTCCTCGTTGTGGGCTGGATGTTGGCTGCTCTTGGACTGAATTTCCCCTGGTTTGAGGCCTGAATTTCTCTAGGCCCTGTTCTAGAAATTCTCCTCATTGTGGGCTGGATGTTGGCTGCTCTTGGGCTGGAATTTCTCCTGGACTGAAGCCTGAATTTCTCTAGGCCCTGTTCTAGAAATTCTCCTGGATATGGGCTGGATGTTGGCTGCTCTTGGGCTGGAATTTCTCCTGGTTTAAGGCCTGAATTTCTCTAGGCCCTGTTCTAGAAATTCTCCTTGTTTTGGGATGGATGTTGGCTGCTCTTTGGCTGGCATTTCTGCTGGACTTGAGCTACATTTTAGGCTGGATTTTCTCCTGGACTTGGGCCTGAATTTCTCCTGCACGTGGTCTGGAGTTTCTATTTGGCCTGGGGCTGAATTTCTCCTGGACATGGGCTGGAGTTATGCTGGAATTTCTCCTGGACTTGGGCCTGAATTTCTCTTGGCTTTCGGCTTGAATATCTCTTGGACCTGGGACTGCATTTCTACTGTGCTTGGACTGGATTTAGACTCTCTTATCTCCTGGACTTGGGCCCAAATTTCTCCTGGAGTTTGGGAGGACTATCTCCTGGACTTGGACTGGAATTTCTGCTGCTCTTGGGCTGGAATTTCTCCTGGACTTAGGCCTAATTTTCTCCTGGATTTCGGGTTGACTATCTGCTGAAATTGGACTGGATTTTGGCTGCTCTTGGGCTAAAATTTCTCCTAGACTTGGGCCACATTTTAGGCTGGAATTTCTCCTGGACTTGGGCCCAAATTTGTCCTGGAGTTCGAGTGGACTATCTGCTGAAATTGGACTGGATTTTGGCTGCTCTTGGGCTGGAATTTCTCCTGGACTGAAGCCTGAATTTCTCTAGGCCCTGTTCTAGAAATTATCCTCGTTGTGGGCTGGATTTTGGCTGCTCTTGGGCTGGAATTACTCCTGGTTTGAGGCCTGAATTTCTCTAGGCCCTGTTCTAGAAATTCTCCTCGTTGTGGGCTGGATGTTGGTTGCTCTTGGGATGGAATTTCTCCTGGTTTGAGGCCTGCATTTCTCTACGCCATGTTCTAGAAATTCTCCTTGTTTTGGGCTGGATGTTGGCTGCTCTTGGGCTGGAATTTCTCCTGGTTTGAGGCCTGAATTTCTCTAGGTCCTGTTCTTGAAATTCTCCTCGATGTGGGCTGGATTTTGGCTGGTTTTGGGCTGGAAATTCTCCTGGACCTGGCCTGCATTTTGGGCTGGAAATTCTCCTGGATGTGGCCTACATTTTAGGCTGGAATTTCTCATGCACTTAGGCCTAATTCTCTCCTGGAGTTCAGGTGGACTATCTCCTGAAATTGGACTGGATTTTGGCTGCTCTTGGGCTAAAATTTCTGCTGGATTTGGGCCTCATTTTAGGCTGGAATTTCTCCTGGTTTGAGGCCTGAATTTCTCTAGGTCCTGTTCTAGAAATTCTCCTCATTGTGGGCTGGATGTTGGCTGCTCTTTGGCTGGAATTTCTCCTGGACTTGAGCTACATTTTAGGCTGGATTTTCTCCTGGACTTGGGCCTGAATTTCTACTGCATGTGGGCTGGAGTTTCTATTTGGCCCGGGGCTGAATTTCTCCTGGACTGGGGCTGGATTGATGCTGGAATTTCTCCTGGTTTGAGGCCTGAATTTCTCTAGGTCCTGTTCTTGAAATTCCCCTCAATGTGGGTTGGATTTTCGCTGTATTTTAGGCTGGAATTTCTCCAGGACTTAGGCCTAATTTTCTCCTGGATTTCGGGTGGACTATCTCTGAAATTGGACTGGATTTTGGCTGCTCTTGGGCTAAAATTTCTGCTGGATTTGGGCCTCATTTTAGGCTGGAAGTTCTCCCGGTTTGAGGCCTGAATTTCTCTAGGCCCTGTTCTGGAAATTCTCCTCGTTGTGGGCTGGATGTTGGCTGCTCTTGGGCTGGAATTTCCCCTGGTTTGAGGCCTGAATTTCTCTAGGCCCTGTTCTAGAAAATCTCCTCGTTGTGGGCTGGATGTTGGCTGCTCTTGGACTGAATTTCCCCTGGTTTGAGGCCTGAATTTCTCTAGGCCCTGTTCTAGAAATTCTCCTCATTGTGGGCTGGATGTTGGCTGCTCTTGGGCTGGAATTTCTCCTGGACTGAAGCCTGAATTTCTCTAGGCCCTGTTCTAGAAATTCTCCTGGATATGGGCTGGATGTTGGCTGCTCTTGGGCTGGAATTTCTCCTGGTTTAAGGCCTGAATTTCTCTAGGCCCTGTTCTAGAAATTCTCCTTGTTTTGGGATGGATGTTGGCTGCTCTTTGGCTGGCATTTCTGCTGGACTTGAGCTACATTTTAGGCTGGATTTTCTCCTGGACTTGGGCCTGAATTTCTCCTGCACGTGGTCTGGAGTTTCTATTTGGCCTGGGGCTGAATTTCTCCTGGACATGGGCTGGAGTTATGCTGGAATTTCTCCTGGACTTGGGCCTGAATTTCTCTTGGCTTTCGGCTTGAATATCTCTTGGACCTGGGACTGCATTTCTACTGTGCTTGGACTGGATTTAGACTCTCTTATCTCCTGGACTTGGGCCCAAATTTCTCCTGGAGTTTGGGAGGACTATCTCCTGGACTTGGACTGGAATTTCTGCTGCTCTTGGGCTGGAATTTCTCCTGGACTTAGGCCTAATTTTCTCCTGGATTTCGGGTTGACTATCTGCTGAAATTGGACTGGATTTTGGCTGCTCTTGGGCTAAAATTTCTCCTAGACTTGGGCCACATTTTAGGCTGGAATTTCTCCTGGACTTGGGCCCAAATTTGTCCTGGAGTTCGAGTGGACTATCTGCTGAAATTGGACTGGATTTTGGCTGCTCTTGGGGTAAAATTTCTGTTAGACTTGGGCCTCATTTTAGGCTGGAATTACTCCTGGTTTGAGGCCTGAATTTCTCTAGGCCCTGTTCTTGAAATTCTCCTCCATGTAGTCTGGACTTGGGCTGCTCTTGGGCTGGAAATTCTCCTGGATCTGGCCTGCATTTTGGGCTGGAAATTCTCCTGGTTTGAGGCCTGAATTTCTCTAGGCCCTCTTCTTGAAATTCCCCTCAATGTGGGTTGGATTTTCGCTGTATTTTAGGCTGGAATTTCTCCTGGACTTAGGCCTAATTTTCTCCTGGAGTTCGGGTGGACCATGTCCTCAAATTGCACTGGATTTTGGCTGCTCTTGGGCTAAAATTTCTGCTGGATTTATGCTGCAATTTAGGCTGGATTTTCTCTTCGGCTTGGGCTGTATTTTAGGCTGGATTTTCTCCTCGGCTTGGGCTGCAATTTAGGCTGGATTTTGTCCTGTACTTGGGCCTGAATTTCTCCTGCACTTGGGCTGGAATTTCTACTTGGCCTGGGGCTGAATTTCTCCTGGACATGGGCTGGATTGATGCTGGAATTACCCCTGGTTTGAGGCCTGAATTTCTCTAGGCCCTGTTCTAGAAATTCTCCTCTTTGTGGGCTGGATGTTGGCTGCTCTTGCGCTGGAATTTCTCCTGGTTTGAGGCCTGAATTTCTCTAGGCCCTGTTCTTGAAATTCTCCTCCATGTAGTCTGGACTTGGGCTGCATTTTAGGCTGGAATTTCTCCTGGACTTGGGCCTGAATTTCTCTTGGCTTTCGGCTTGAATATCTCTTGGACCTGGGACTGCATTTCTACTGTGCTTGGACTGGATTTAGACTCTCTTATCTCCTGGACTTGGGCCCAAATTTCTCCTGGAGTTTGGGAGGACTATCTCCTGGACTTGGACTGGAATTTCTGCTGCTCTTGGGCTGGAATTTCTCCTGGACTTAGGCCTAATTTTCTCCTGGATTTCGGGTTGACTATCTGCTGAAATTGGACTGGATTTTGGCTGCTCTTGGGCTAAAATTTCTCCTAGACTTGGGCCACATTTTAGGCTGGAATTTCTCCTGGACTTGGGCCCAAATTTGTCCTGGAGTTCGAGTGGACTATCTGCTGAAATTGGACTGGATTTTGGCTGCTCTTGGGGTAAAATTTCTGTTAGACTTGGGCCTCATTTTAGGCTGGAATTACTCCTGGTTTGAGGCCTGAATTTCTCTAGGCCCTGTTCTTGAAATTCTCCTGGATGTGGGCTGGAATTTGGGCTGGGATTTCTCTTGGACGTAGGCCTAATTTTCTCCTGGAGTTTGGGAGGGTGATCTCCTGAAATTTGACTGGATTTTGGCTACTCTTGGACCTGGGTTTCTCCTGGACTTTCGTTGCATTTTAGGCTGGATTTTCTCCTTTACTTAGGCATAAGTTTGTCCTGTAGTTCGGGTGGACTGTCTCCTCAAATTGGACTGGAAATTCTGCTGCACTCGGGCTGGAATTTCTCCTGGACTTTGGCCTCATTTTAGGCTGGAATTAGTCCTGGTTTGAGGCCTGAATTTCTCTAGGCCCTGTTCTTGAAATTCTCCTCCATGTAGTCTGGACTTGGGCTGCATTTTAGGCTGGATTTTCTCCTGGACTTGGGCCTGAATTTCTCCTGCACGTGGTCTGGAGTTTCTATTGGGCTTAGGACTGAATTTCTCGTGGACATGGGCTGGAGTTATGCTGGAATTTCTCCTGGACTTGGGCCTGAATTTCTCTTGGCTTTCGGCTTGAATATCTCTTGGACCTGGGACTGCATTTCTACTGTGCTTGGACTGGATTTAGACTCTCTTATCTCCTGGACTTGGGCCCAAATTTCTCCTGGAGTTTGGGAGGACTATCTCCTGGACTTGGACTGGAATTTCTGCTGCTCTTGGGCTGGAATTTCTCCTGGACTTAGGCCTAATTTTCTCCTGGATTTCGGGTTGACTATCTGCTGAAATTGGACTGGATTTTGGCTGCTCTTGGGCTAAAATTTCTCCTAGACTTGGGCCACATTTTAGGCTGGAATTTCTCCTGGTTTGAGGCCTGAATTTCTCTAGGCCCTGTTCTTGAAATTCTCCTCCATGTAGTCTGGACTTGGGCTGCTCTTGGGATGGAAATTCTCCTGGATCTGGCCTGCATTTTGGGCTGGAAATTCTCCTGGACGTGGCCTATATTTTTGGCTGGATTTTCTCCTGGACTTAGGCCTAATTTTCTCCTGCAGTTCAGGTGGACTATCTCCTGAAATTGGATTGTATTTTGGCTGCTCGTGGGCTAAAATTTCTGCTGGATTTGGGCCTCATTTTAGGCTGGAAGTTCTCCTGGTTTGAGGCCTGAATTTCTCTAGGCCCTCTTCTTGAAATTCCCCTCAATGTGGGTTGGATTTTTGCTGTATTTTAGGCTGGAATTTCTCCTGGACTTAGGCCTAATTTTCTCCTGGAGTTCGGGTGGACCATGTCCTCAAATTGGACTGGATTTTGGCTGCTCTTGGGCTGGAATTTCTCCTGGACTGAAGCCTGAATTTCTCTAGGCCCTGTTCTAGAAATTATCCTCGTTGTGGGCTGGATTTTGGCTGCTCTTGGGCTGGAATTACTCCTGGTTTGAGGCCTGAATTTCTCTAGGCCCTGTTCTAGAAATTCTCCTCGTTGTGGGCTGGATGTTGGTTGCTCTTGGGATGGAATTTCTCCTGGTTTGAGGCCTGCATTTCTCTACGCCATGTTCTAGAAATTCTCCTTGTTTTGGGCTGGATGTTGGCTGCTCTTGGGCTGGAATTTCTCCTGGTTTGAGGCCTGAATTTCTCTAGGTCCTGTTCTTGAAATTCTCCTCGATGTGGGCTGGATTTTGGCTGGTTTTGGGCTGGAAATTCTCCTGGACCTGGCCTGCATTTTGGGCTGGAAATTCTCCTGGATGTGGCCTACATTTTAGGCTGGAATTTCTCATGCACTTAGGCCTAATTCTCTCCTGGAGTTCAGGTGGACTATCTCCTCAAATTGGACTGGATTTTGGCTGCTCTTGGGCTAAAATTTCTGCTGGATTTGGGCCTCATTTTAGGCTGGAATTTCTCCTGGTTTGAGGCCTGAATTTCTCTAGGTCCTGTTCTAGAAATTCTCCTCATTGTGGGCTGGATGTTGGCTGCTCTTTGGCTGGAATTTCTGCTGGACTTGAGCTACATTTTAGGCTGGATTTTCTCCTGGACTTGGGCCTGAATTTCTACTGCATGTGGGCTGGAGTTTCTATTTGGCCCGGGGCTGAATTTCTCCTGGACTGGGGCTGGATTGATGCTGGAATTTCTCCTGGTTTGAGGCCTGAATTTCTCTAGGTCCTGTTCTTGAAATTCCCCTCAATGTGGGTTGGATTTTCGCTGTATTTTAGGCTGGAATTTCTCCAGGACTTAGGCCTAATTTTCTCCTGGATTTCGGGTGGACTATCTCTGAAATTGGACTGGATTTTGGCTGCTCTTGGGCTAAAATTTCTGCTGGATTTGGGCCTCATTTTAGGCTGGAAGTTCTCCTGGTTTGAGGCCTGAATTTCTCTAGGCCCTGTTCTGGAAATTCTCCTCGTTGTGGGCTGGATGTTGGCTGCTCTTGGGCTGGAATTTCCCCTGGTTTGAGGCCTGAATTTCTCTAGGCCCTGTTCTAGAAAATCTCCTCGTTGTGGGCTGGATGTTGGCTGCTCTTGGACTGAATTTCCCCTGGTTTGAGGCCTGAATTTCTCTAGGCCCTGTTCTAATAATTCTCCTCATTGTGGGCTGGATGTTGGCTGCTCTTGGGCTGGAATTTCTCCTGGACTGAAGCCTGAATTTCTCTAGGCCCTGTTCTAGAAATTCTCCTGGATATGGGCTGGATGTTGGCTGCTCTTGGGCTGGAATTTCTCCTGGTTTGAGGCCTGAATTTCTCTAGGCCCTGTTCTAGAAATTCTCCTTGTTTTGGGATGGATGTTGGCTGCTCTTTGGCTGGCATTTCTGCTGGACTTGAGCTACATTTTAGGCTGGATTTTCTCCTGGACTTGGGCCTGAATTTCTCCTGCACGTGGTCTGGAGTTTCTATTTGGCCTGGGGCTGAATTTCTCCTGGACTGGGGCTGGAGTTATGCTGGAATTTCTCCTGGACTTGGGCCTGAATTTCTCTTGGCTTTCGGCTTGAATATCTCTTGGACCTGGGACTGCATTTCTACTGTGCTTGGACTGGATTTAGACTCTCTTATCTCCTGGACTTGGGCCCAAATTTCTCCTGGAGTTTGGGAGGACTATCTCCTGGACTTGGACTGGAATTTCTGCTGCTCTTGGGCTGGAATTTCTCCTGGACTTAGGCCTAATTTTCTCCTGGATTTCGGGTTGACTATCTGCTGAAATTGGACTGGATTTTGGCTGCTCTTGGGGTAAAATTTCTGTTAGACTTGGGCCTCATTTTAGGCTGGAATTACTCCTGGTTTGAGGCCTGAATTTCTCTAGGCCCTGTTCTAGAAATTCTCCTCCATGTAGTCTGGACTTGGGCTGCATTTTAGGCTGGATTTTCTCCTGGACTTGGGCCTGAATTTCTCCTGCACATGGTCTGGAGTTTCTATTTGGCCTGGGGCTGAATTTCTCCTGGACATGGGCTGGAGTTATGCTGGAATTTCTCCTGGACTTGGGCCTGAATTTCTCTTGGCTTTCGGCTTGAATATCTCTTGGACCTGGGACTGCATTTCTACTGTGCTTGGACTGGATTTAGACTCTCTTATCTCCTGGACTTGGGCCCAAATTTCTCCTGGAGTTTGGGAGGACTATCTCCTGGACTTGGGCTGGAATTTCTGCTGCTCTTGGGCTGGAATTTCTCCTGGACTTAGGCCTAATTTTCTCCTGGAGTTCGGGTGGACCATGTCCTCAAATTGCACTGGATTTTGGCTGCTCTTGGGCTAAAATTTCTCCTAGACTTGGGCCTCATTTTAGGCTGGATTTTCTCCTCGGCTTGGGCTGCAATTTAGGCTGGATTTTCTCCTCGACTTGGGCCTGAATTTCTCCTGCACGTGGGCTGGAATTTCTATTAGTCTTTGGGCTGAATTTCTCCTGGACATGGGCTGGATTGATGCTGGAATTACTCCTGGTTTGAGGCCTGAATTTCTCTAGGCCCTGTTCTTGAAATTGTCCTGGATGTGGGCTGGATTTTGGCTGCTCTTGGGCTGGAATTTCTCCTGGACTTAGGCCTAATTTTCTCCTAGAATTTGGGTGGACTATCTCCTGCAATAGGAGTGGATTTTGGCTGCTCTTGGGCTAAAATTTCTCCTGGAGTTGGGCCTCATTTTAGGCTGGAATTTCTCCTGGTTTAAGGCCTGAATTTCTCTAGGCCCTGTTCTAGAATTTCTCCTCGTTGTGGGCTGGATGTTGGCTGCTCTATGGCTGGAATTTCTCCTGGTTTAAGGCCTGAATTTCTCTAGGCCATGTTCTAGAAATTCTCCTCGTTGTGGGCTGGATGTTGGCTGCACTTGGCCTTGAATTTCTCCTGGTTTGAGGCCTGAATTTCTCTAGCTCCTGTTCTTGAAATTCTCCTTGATGTGGGCTGGATTTTGGCTGCTCTTGGGCTGGAAATTCTCCTGGACCTGGCCTGCATTTTGGGCTGGAAATTCTCCTGGATGTGGCCTATATTTTTGGCTGGATTTTCTCCTGGACTTAGGCCTAATTTTCTCCTGCAGTTCAGGTGGACTATCTCTTGAAATTGGACTGGATTTTGGCTGCTCTTGGACTAAAATTTCTGCTGGATTTGGGCCTCATTTTAGGCTGGAATTTCTCCTGGTTTGAGGCCTGAATTTCTCTAGGCCCTGTTCTAGAAATTCTCCTCGTTTTGGGATGGATGTTGGCTGCTCTTGGGCTGGAATTTCTGCTGGACTTGAGCTACATTTTAGGCTGGATTTTCTCCTGGACTTGGGCCTGAATTTCTCCTGCACATGGTCTGGAGTTTCCATTGGGCTTAGGACTGAATTTCTCCTGGACATGGGCTGGAGTTATGCTGGAATTTCTCCTGGACTTGGGCCTGAATTTCTCTTGGCTTTCGGCTTGAATATCTCTTGGACCTGGGACTGCATTTCTACTGTGCTTGGACTGGATTTAGACTCTCTTATCTCCTGGACTTGGGCCCAAATTTCTCCTGGAGTTTGGGAGGACTATCTCCTGGACTTGGACTGGAATTTCTGCTGCTCTTGGGCTGGAATTTCTCCTGGACTTAGGCCTAATTTTCTCCTGGATTTCGGGTTGACTATCTGCTGAAATTGGACTGGATTTTGGCTGCTCTTGGGCTAAAATTTCTGTTAGACTTGGGCCTCATTTTAGGCTGGAATTTCTCCTGGACTTGAGCCCAAATTTCTCCTAGAGTTCAATGGACTATCTCCTGGAGGTAGACTGCAATTTCTGCTGCACTTGGGCTGGAATTTCTCCTGGACTTGGGCCTCATTTTAGGCTGGAATTACTCCTGGTTTGAGGCCTGAATTTCTCTAGGCCCTCTTCTTGAAATTCCCCTCAATGTGGGCTGGATTTTCACTGTACTTTAGGCTGGAATTTCTCCAGGACTTAGGCCTAATTTTCTCCTGGATTTCGGGTGGACTATCTCCTGAAATAGGAGTGGATTTTGGCTGCTCTTGGGCTGAAATTTCTGCTGGATTTATGCTGCAATTTAGGCTGGATTTTCTCCTCGACTTGGGCCTGAATTTCTCCTGCACGTGGGCTGGAATTTCTATTAGTCTTTGGGCTGAATTTCTCCTGGACATGGGCTGGATTGATACTGGAATTACTCCTGGTTTGAGGCCTGAATTTCTCTAGGCCCTGTTCTTGAAATTGTCCTGGATGTGGGCTGGATTTTGGCTGCTCTTGGGCTGGAATTTCTCCTGGACTTAGGCCTAATTTTCTCCTAGAATTTGGGTGGACTATCTCCTGCAATAGGAGTGGATTTTGGCTGCTCTTGGGCTAAAATTTCTCCTGGAGTTGGGCCTCATTTTAGGCTGGAATTTCTCCTGGTTTAAGGCCTGAATTTCTCTAGGCCCTGTTCTAGAATTTCTCCTCGTTGTGGGCTGGATGTTGGCTGCTCTATGGCTGGAATTTCTCCTGGTTTAAGGCCTGAATTTCTCTAGGCCCTGTTCTAGAAATTCTCCTCGTTGTGGGCTGGATGTTGGCTGCACTTGGCCTTGAATTTCTCCTGGTTTGAGGCCTGAATTTCTCTAGGCCCTGTTCTAGAAATTCTCCTCGTTGTGGGCTGGATGTTGGCTGCTCTATGGCTGGAATTTCTCCTGGTTTGAGGACTGAATTTCTCTAGGTCCTGTTCTTGAAATTCTCCTTGATGTGGGCTGGATTTTGGCTGGTCTTGGGCTGGAAATTCTCCTGGACCTGGCCTGCATTTTGGGCTGGAAATTCTCCTGGATGTGGCCTACATTTTAGGCTGGAATTTCTCATGCACTTAGGCCTAATTTTCTCCTGGAGTTCAGGTGGACTATCTCCTGAAATTGGACTGGATTTTGGCTGCTCTTGGACTAAAATTTCTGCTGGATTTGGGCCTCATTTTAGGCTGGAATTACTCCTGGTTTGAGGCCTGAATTTCTCTAGGCCCTGTTCTAGAAATTCTCCTCGTTTTGGGATGGATGTTGGCTGCTCTTGGGCTGGAATTTCTGCTGGACTTGAGCTACATTTTAGGCTGGATTTTCTCCTGGACTTGGGCCTGAATTTCTCCTGCACGTGGTCTGGCATTTCTATTTGGCCTGGGGCTGAATTTCTCCTGGACTGGGGCTGGACTTATGCTGGAATTTCTCCTGGACTTGGGCCTGAATTTCTCTTGGCTTTCGGCTTGAATATCTCTTGGACCTGGGACTGCATTTCTACTGTGCTTGGACTGGATTTAGACTCTCTTATCTCCTGGACTTGGGCCCAAATTTCTCCTGGAGTTTGGGTGGACTATCTCCTGGACTTGGACTGGAATTTCTGCTGCTCTTGGGCTGGAATTTCTCCTGGACTTAGGCCTAATTTTCTCCTGGAGTTCAGGTGGACTATCTGCTGAAATTGGACTGGATTTTGGCTGCTCTTGGGCTAAAATTTCTCCTAGACTTGGGCCTCATTTTAGGCTGGAATTACTCCTGGTTTGAGGCCTGAATTTCTCTAGGCCCTGTTCTAGAAATTCTCCTCCATGTAGTCTGGACTTGGGCTGCATTTTAGGCTGGATTTTCTCCTGGACTTGGGCCTGAATTTCTCCTGCACATGGTCTGGAGTTTCTTTTGGGCTTAGGACTGAATTTCTCCTGGACTGGGGCTGGAGTTATGCTGGAATTTCTCCTGGACTTGGGCCTGAATTTCTCTTGGCTTTCGGCTTGAATATCTCTTGGACCTGGGACTGCATTTCTACTGTGCTTGGACTGGATTTAGACTCTCTTATCTCCTGGACTTGGGCCCAAATTTCTCCTGGAGTTTGGGAGGACTATCTCCTGGACTTGGACTGGAATTTCTGCTGCTCTTGGGCTGGAATTTCTCCTGGACTTAGGCCTAATTTTCTCCTGGATTTCGGGTTGACTATCTGCTGAAATTGGACTGGATTTTGGCTGCTCTTGGGGTAAAATTTCTGTTAGACTTGGGCCACATTTTAGGCTGGAATTTCTCCTGGACTTGGGCCCAAATTTGTCCTGGAGTTCGAGTGGACTATCTGCTGAAATTTGACTGGATTTTGGCTACTCTTGGACCTGGGTTTCTCCTGGACTTTCGTTGCATTTTAGGCTGGATTTTCTCCTTTACTTAGGCATAAGTTTGTCCTGTAGTTCGGGTGGACTGTCTCCTCAAATTGGACTGGAAATTCTGCTGCACTCGGGCTGGAATTTCTCCTGGACTTTGGCCTCATTTTAGGCTGGAATTACTCCTGGTTTGAGGCCTGAATTTCTCTAGGCCCTGTTCTTGAAATTCTCCTGGATGTGGGCTGGATTTTGGCTGCTCTTGGGCTGGAAATTCTCCTGGATCTGGCCTGCATTTTGGGCTGGAAATTCTCCTGGACTTGGCCTATATTTTAGGCTGGATTTTCTCCTGGACTTAGGCTTAATTTTCTCCTGCAGTTCAGGTGGACTATCTCCTGAAATTGGACTGTATTTTGGCTGCTCATGGGCTAAAATTTCTGCTGGATTTGGGCCTCATTTTAGGCTGGAAGTTCTCCTGGTTTGAGGCCTGAATCTCTCCACGCCCTCTTCTTGAAATTCCCCTCAATGTGGGTTGGATTTTCGCTGTATTTTAGGCTGGAATTTCTCCAGGACTTAGGCCTAATTTTCTCCTGGAGTTCAGGTGGACTATCTCTGAAATTGGACTGTATTTTGGCTGCTCTAGGGCTAAAATTTCTGCTGGATTTGGGCCTCATTTTAGGCTGGAAGTTCTCCTGGTTTGAGGCCTGAATTTCTCTAGGCCCTGTTCTGGAAATTCTCCTCGTTGTGGGCTGGATGTTGGCTGCTCTTGGGCTGGAATTTCCCCTGGTTTGAGGCCTGAATTTCTCTAGGTCCTGTTCTAGAAAATCTCCTCGTTGTGGGCTGGATGTTGGCTGCTCTTGGACTGAATTTCCCCTGGTTTGAGGCCTGAATTTCTCTAGGCACTGTTCTAGAAATTCTCCTCGTTGTGGGCTGGATGTTGGCTGCTCTTGGGCTGGAATTTCTCCTGGATTGAGGCCTGAATTTCTCTAGGCCCTGTTCTTGAAATTGTCCTGGATGTGGGCTGGATTTTGGCTGCTCTTGGGCTGGAATTACTCCTGGTTTGAGGCCTGAATTTCTCTAGGCCCTGTTCTAGAAAATCTCCTCGTTGTGGGCTGGATGTTGGCTGCTCTTGGGCTGGAATTTCTCCTGGTTTGAGGCCTGAATTTCTCTAGGCCCTGTTCTAGAAATTATCCTCGTTGTGGGCTGGATGTTGGCTGCTCTTGGGCTGGAATTACTCCTGGTTTGAGGCCTGAATTTCTCTAGGCCCTGTTCTAGAAAATCTCCTTGTTGTGGGCTGGATGTTGGCTGCTCTTGGGCTGGAATTACTCCTGGTTTGAGGCCTGAATTTCTCTAGGCCCTGTTCTAGAAATTCTCCTCGTTGTGGGCTGGATGTTGGTTGCTCTTGGGATGGAATTTCTCCTGGTTTGAGGCCTGCATTTCTCTACGCCATGTTCTAGAAATTCTCCTTGTTTTGGGCTGGATGTTGGCTGCTCTTGGGCTGGAATTTCTCCTGGTTTGAGGCCTGAATTTCTCTAGGTCCTGTTCTTGAAATTATCCTCGTTGTGGGCTGGATTTTGGCTGGTTTTGGGCTGGAAATTCTCCTGGACCTGGCCTGCATTTTGGGCTGGAAATTCTCCTGGATGTGGCCTACATTTTAGGCTGGAATTTCTCATGCACTTAGGCCTAATTCTTTCCTGGAGTTCAGGTGGACTATCTCCTCAAATTGGACTGGATTTTGGCTGCTCTTGGGCTAAAATTTCTGCTGGATTTGGGCCTCATTTTAGGCTGGAATTTCTCCTGGTTTGAGGCCTGAATTTCTCTAGGCCCTGTTCTAGAAATTCTCCTCGTTTTGGGATGGATGTTGGCTGCTCTTGGGCTGGAATTTCTGCTGGACTTGAGCTACATTTTAGGCTGGATTTTCTCCTGGACTTGGGCCTGAATTTCTCCTGCACGTGGTCTGGAGTTTCTATTTGGCCTGGGGCTGAATTTCTCCTGGACTGGGGCTGGAGTTATGCTGGAATTTCTCCTGGACTTGGGCCTGAATTTCTCTTGGCCCTCTTCTTGAAATTCCCCTCAATGTGGGCTGGATTTTCACTGTACTTTAGGCTGGAATTTCTCCAGGACTTAGGCCTAATTTTCTCCTGGATTTCGGGTGGACCATGTCCTCAAATTGCACTGGATTTTTGGCTGCTCTTGGGCTAAAATTTCTGCTGGATTTGGGCTGCATTTTAGGCTGGATTTTCTCCTCGGCTTGGGCTGCAATTTAGGCTGGATTTTGTCCTGTACTTGGGCCTGAATTTCTCCTGCACTTGGGCTGGAATTTCTATTTGGCCTGGGGCTGAATTTCTCCTGGACATGGGCTGGATTGATGCTGGAATTACTCCTGGTTTGAGGCCTGAATTTCTCTAGGCCCTGTTCTAGAAATTCTCCTCTTTGTGGGCTGGATGTTGGCTGCTCTTGCGCTGGAATTTCTCCTGGTTTGAGGCCTGAATTTCTCTAGGCCCTGTTCTTGAAATTCTCCTCCATGTAGTCTGGACTTGGGCTGCATTTTAGGCTGGATTTTCTCCTGGACTTGGGCCTGAATTTCTCCTGCACATGGTCTGGAGTTTCTTTTGGGCTTAGGACTGAATTTCTCGTGGACTGGGGCTGGAGTTATGCTGGAATTTCTCCTTGACTTGGGCCTGAATTTCTCTTGGCTTTCGGCTTGAATATCTCTTGGACCTGGGACTGCATTTCTACTGTGCTTGGACTGGATTTAGACTCTCTTATCTCCTGGACTTGGGCCCAAATTTCTCCTGGAGTTTGGGAGGACTATCTCCTGGACTTGGACTGGAATTTCTGCTGCTCTTGGGCTGGAATTTCTCCTGGACTTAGGCCTAATTTTCTCCTGGATTTCGGGTTGACTATCTGCTGAAATTGGACTGGATTTTGGCTGCTCTTGGGGTAAAATTTCTCCTAGACTTGGGCCACATTTTAGGCTGGAATTTCTCCTGGACTTGGGCCCAAATTTGTCCTGGAGTTCGAGTGGACTATCTGCTGAAATTGGACTGGATTTTGGCTGCTCTTGGGGTAAAATTTCTGTTAGACTTGGGCCTCATTTTAGGCTGGAATTACTCCTGGTTTGAGGCCTGAATTTCTCTAGGCCCTGTTCTTGAAATTCTCCTGGATGTGGGCTGGATTTTGGGCTGGGATTTCTCTTGGACGTAGGCCTAATTTTCTCCTGGAGTTTGGGTGGGTGATCTCCTGAAATTTGACTGGATTTTGGCTACTCTTGGACCTGGGTTTCTCCTGGACTTTCGTTGCATTTTAGGCTGGATTTTCTCCTTTACTTAGGCATAAGTTTGTCCTGTAGTTCGGGTGGACTGTCTCCTCAAATTGGACTGGAAATTCTGCTGCACTCGGGCTGGAATTTCTCCTGGACTTTGGCCTCATTTTAGGCTGGAATTACTCCTGGTTTGAGGCCTGAATTTCTCTAGGCCCTGTTCTTGAAATTCTCCTGGATGTGGGCTGGATTTTGGCTGCTCTTGGGCTGGAAATTCTCCTGGATCTGGCCTGCATTTTGGGCTGGAAATTCTCCTGGACTTGGCCTATATTTTAGGCTGGATTTTCTCCTGGACTTAGGCTTAATTTTCTCCTGCAGTTCAGGTGGACTATCTCCTGAAATTGGACTGTATTTTGGCTGCTCATGGGCTAAAATTTCTGCTGGATTTGGGCCTCATTTTAGGCTGGAAGTTCTCCTGGTTTGAGGCCTGAATCTCTCCACGCCCTCTTCTTGAAATTCCCCTCAATGTGGGTTGGATTTTCGCTGTATTTTAGGCTGGAATTTCTCCTGGACTTAGGCCTAATTTTCTCCTGGAGTTCGGGTGGACCATGTCCTCAAATTGGACTGTATTTTGGCTGCTCTTGGGCTGGAATTTCTCCTGGTTTGAGGCCTGAATTTCTCTAGGCCCTGTTCTTGAAATTCTCCTCCATGTAGTCTGGACTTGGGCTGCATTTTAGGCTGGATTTTCTCCTGGACTTGGGCCTGAATTTCTCCTGCACATGGTCTGGAGTTTCTTTTGGGCTTAGGACTGAATTTCTCGTGGACTGGGGCTGGAGTTATGCTGGAATTTCTCCTGGACCTGGGCCTGAATTTCTCTTGGCTTTTGGCTTGAATATCTCTTGGACCTGGGACTGCATTTCTACTGTGCTTGGACTGGATTTAGACTCTCTTATCTCCTGGACTTGGGCCCAAATTTCTCCTGGAGTTTGGGTGGACTATCTCCTGGACTTGGACTGGAATTTCTGCTGCTCTTGGGCTGGAATTTCTCCTGGACTTAGGCCTAATTTTCTCCTGGAGTTCAGGTGGACTATCTCTGAAATTGGACTGTATTTTGGCTGCTCTTGGGCTAAAATTTCTGCTGGATTTGGGCCTCATTTTAGGGTGGAAGTTCTCCTGGTTTGAGGCCTGAATTTCTCTAGGCCCTGTTCTGGAAATTCTCCTCGTTGTGGGCTGGATGTTGGCTGCTCTTGGGCTGGAATTTCCCCTGGTTTGAGGCCTGAATTTCTCTAGGCCCTGTTCTAGAAAATCTCCTCGTTGTGGGCTGGATGTTGGCTGCTCTTGGGCTGGAATTACTCCTGGTTTGAGGCCTGAATTTCTCTAGGCCCTGTTCTTGAAATTGTCCTGGATGTGGGCTGGATTTTGGCTGCTCTTGGGCTGGAATTTCTCCTGGTTTGAGGCCTGAATTTCTCTAGGTCCTGTTCTAGAAATTCTCCTCGTTGTGGGCTGGATGTTGGCTGCTCTTGGGATGGAATTTCTCCTGGTTTGAGGCCTGCATTTCTCTACGCCATGTTCTAGAAATTCTCCTTGTTTTGGGCTGGATGTTGGCTGCTCTTGGGCTGGAATTTCTCCTGGTTTGAGGCCTGAATTTCTCTAGGCCCTGTTCTAGAAATTATCCTCGTTGTGGGCTGGATGTTGGCTGCTCTTGGGCTGGAATTACTCCTGGTTTGAGGCCTGAATTTCTCTAGGCCCTGTTCTAGAAAATCTCCTTGTTGTGGGCTGGATGTTGGCTGCTCTTGGGCTGGAATTACTCCTGGTTTGAGGCCTGAATTTCTCTAGGCCCTGTTCTAGAAATTCTCCTCGTTGTGGGCTGGATGTTGGTTGCTCTTGGGATGGAATTTGTCCTGGTTTGAGGCCTGCATTTCTCTACGCCATGTTCTAGAAATTCTCCTTGTTTTGGGCTGGATGTTGGCTGCTCTTGGGCTGGAATTTCTCCTGGTTTGAGGCCTGAATTTCTCTAGCTCCTGTTCTTGAAATTCTCCTCGATGTGGGCTGGATTTTGGCTGGTTTTGGGCTGGAAATTCTCCTGGACCTGGCCTGCATTTTGGGCTGGAAATTCTCCTGGATGTGGCCTACATTTTAGGCTGGAATTTCTCATGCACTTAGGCCTAATTCTTTCCTGGAGTTCAGGTGGACTATCTCCTGAAATTGGACTGGATTTTGGCTGCTCTTGGGCTAAAATTTCTGCTGGATTTGGGCCTCATTTTAGGCTGGAATTTCTCCTGGTTTGAGGCCTGAATTTCTCTAGGCCCTGTTCTAGAAATTCTCCTCGTTTTGGGATGGATGTTGGCTGCTCTTGGGCTGGAATTTCTGCTGGACTTGAGCTACATTTTAGGCTGGATTTTCTCCTGGTCTTGGGCCTGAATTTCTCCTGCACGTGGTCTGGAGTTTCTATTTGGCCTGGGGCTGAATTTCTCCTGGACTGGGGCTGGAGTTATGCTGGAATTTCTCCTGGACTTGGGCCTGAATTTCTCTTGGCTTTCGGCTTGAATATCTCTTGGACCTGGGACTGCATTTCTACTGTGCTTGGACTGGATTTAGACTCTCTTATCTCCTGGACTTGGGCCCAAATTTCTCCTGGAGTTTGGGAGGACTATCTCCTGGACTTGGACTGGAATTTCTGCTGCTCTTGGGCTGGAATTTCTCCTGGACTTAGGCCTAATTTTCTCCTGGATTTCGGGTTGACTATCTGCTGAAATTGGACTGGATTTTGGCTGCTCTTGGGCTAAAATTTCTCCTAGACTTGGGCCACATTTTAGGCTGGAATTTCTCCTGGACTTGGCCCAAATTTGTCCTGGAGTTCGAGTGGACTATCTGCTGAAATTGGACTGGATTTTGGCTGCACTTGGGCTGGAATTTCTCCTGGACTTGGGCCTCATTTTAGGCTGGAATTACTCCTGGTTTGAGGCCTGAATTTCTCTAGGCCCTGTTCTTGAAATTCTCCTGGATGTGGGCTGGATTTTGGGCTGGGATTTCTCTTGGACATAGGCCTAATTTTCTCCTGGAGTTTGGGTGGGTGATCTCCTGAAATTTGACTGGATTTTGGCTACTCTTGGACCTGGGTTTCTCCTGGACTTTCGTTGCATTTTAGGCTGGATTTTCTCCTTTACTTAGGCATAAGTTTGTCCTGTAGTTCGGGTGGACTGTCTCCTCAAATTGGACTGGAAATTCTGCTGCACTCGGGCTGGAATTTCTCCTGGACTTTGGCCTCATTTTAGGCTGGAATTACTCCTGGTTTGAGGCCTGAATTTCTCTAGGCCCTGTTCTTGAAATTCTCCTCCATGTAGTCTGGACTTGGGCTGCTCTTGGGCTGGAAATTCTCCTGGATCTGGCCTGCATTTTGGGCTGGAAATTCTCCTGGACGTGGCCTATATTTTAGGCTGGAATTTCTCGAGGACTTAGGCCTAATTTTCTCCTGGAGTTCAGGTGGACTATCTCTGAAATTGGACTGTATTTTGGCTGCTCTTGGGCTAAAATTTCTGCTGGATTTGGGCCTCATTTTAGGGTGGAAGTTCTCCTGGTTTGAGGCCTGAATTTCTCTAGGCCCTGTTCTGGAAATTCTCCTCGTTGTGGGCTGGATGTTGGCTGCTCTTGGGCTGGAATTTCCCCTGGTTTGAGGCCTGAATTTCTCTATGCCCTGTTCTAGAAAATCTCCTCGTTGTGGGCTGGATGTTGGCTGCTCTTGGGCTGAATTTCCCCTGGTTTGAGGCCTGAATTTCTCTAGGCCCTGTTCTAGAAATTCTCCTCGTTGTGGGCTGGATGTTGGCTGCTCTTGGGCTGGAATTTCTCCTGGATTGAAGGCTGAATTTCTCTAGGCCCTGTTCTAGAAATTATCCTCGTTGTGGGCTGGATTTTGGCTGCTCTTGGGCTGGAATTACTCCTGGTTTGAGGCCTGAATTTCTCTAGGCCCTGTTCTAGAAATTCTCCTCGTTTTGGGCTGGATGTTGGTTGCTCTTGGGATGGAATTTCTCCTGGTTTGAGGCCTGCATTTCTCTACGCCATGTTCTAGAAATTCTCCTTCTTTTGGGCTGGATGTTGGCTGCTCTTGGGCTGGAATTTCTCCTGGTTTGAGGCCTGAATTTCTCTAGGTCCTGTTCTTGAAATTCTCCTCGATGTGGGCTGGATTTTGGCTGCTCTTGGGCTGGAAATTCTCCTGGACCTGGCCTGCATTTTGGGCTGGAAATTCTCCTGGATGTGGCCTACATTTTAGGCTGGAATTTCTCATGCACTTAGGCCTAATTCTCTCCTGGAGTTCAGGTGGACTATCTCCTCAAATTGGACTGGATTTTGGCTGCTCTTGGGCTAAAATTTCTGCTGGATTTGGGCCTCATTTTAGGCTGGAATTTCTCCTGGTTTGAGGCCTGAATTTCTCTAGGTCCTGTTCTAGAAATTCTCCTTGTTTTGGGATGGATGTTGGCTGCTCTTTGGCTGGAATTTCTGCTGGACTTGAGCTACATTTTAGGCTGGATTTTCTCCTGGACTTGAGCTACATTTTAGGCTGGATTTTCTCCTGGACTTGGGCCTGAATTACTCTTGGCTTTCGGCTTGAATATCTCTTGGACCTGGGACTGCATTTCTACTGTGCTTGGACTGGATTTAGACTCTCTTATCTCCTGGACTTGGGCCCAAATTTCTTCTGGAGTTTGGGTGGACTATCTCCTGGACTTGGACTGGAATTTCTGCTGCTCTTGGGCTGGAATTTCTCCTGGACTTAGGCCTAATTTTCTCCTGGAGTTCGGGTGGACCATGTCCTCAAATTGGACTGGATTTTGGCTGCTCTTGGGCTAAAATTTCTGCTGGATTTGGGCTGCATTTTAGGCTGGATTTTCTCCTCGGCTTGGGCTGCAATTTAGGCTGGATTTTCTCCTCGACTTGGGCCTGAATTTCTCCTGCACGTGGGCTGGAATTTCTATTAGTCTTTGGGCTGAATTTCTCCTGGACATGGGCTGGATTGATGCTGGAATTACTCCTGGTTTGAGGCCTGAATTTCTCTAGGCCCTGTTCTTGAAATTGTCCTGGATATGGGCTGGATTTTGGCTGCTCTTGGGCTGGAATTTCTCCTGGACTTAGGCCTAATTTTCTCCTAGAATTTGGGTGGACTATCTCCTGCAATAGGAGTGGATTTTGGCTGCTCTTGGGCTAAAATTTCTCCTGGAGTTGGGCCTCATTTTAGGCTGGAATTTCTCCTGGTTTGAGGCCTGAATTTCTCTAGGCCCTCTTCTTGACATTCCCCTCAATGTGGGCTGGATTTTTGCTGTATTTTAGGCTGGAATTTCTTTAGGACTTAGGCCTAATTTTCTCCTGGAGTTCGGATGGACTATTTCCTCAACTTGGACTGGATTTTGGCTGCTCTTGGGCTAAAATTTCTGCTGGATTTGGGCTGCATTTTAGGCTGGAATTTCTCCTGGTTTGAGGCCTGAATGTCTCTAGGCCCTGTTCTAGAAATTCTCCTCGTTGTGGGATGGATGTTGGCTGCTCTTGGGCTGGAATTTCTGCTAGACTTGAGCTACATTTTAGGCTGGATTTTCTCCTGGACTTGGGCCTGAATTTCTCCTGCATGTGGGCTGGAATTTCTATTTGGCCTGGGGCTGAATTTCTCTTGGACATGGGCTGGATTGATGCTGGAATTTCTCCTGGTTTGAGGCCTGAATGTCTCTAGGCCCTCTTCTTGATATTCTCCTTTGTGTGGGCTGCATTTTGACTGTATTTTAGGCTGGAATTTCTCCTGGACTTGGGCTACATTTTAGGCTGGATTTTCTCCTGGACTTGGGGCTGAATTTCTCCTGCACATGGGCTGGAATTTCTATTTGGCCTGGGGCTGAGTTTCTCCTTGACATGGGCTGGATTGATGCTGGAATTACTCCTGGTTTGAGGCCTGAATTTCTCTAGGCCCTGTTCTTGAAATTTTCCTGGATGTGGGCTGGATTTTGGCTGCTCTTGGGCTGGAACTTCTCCTGGATTTAGGCCTAATTTTCTCCTAGAATTTGGGTGGACTATCTACTAAACTTGGACTGGATTTTGGCTGCTCTTGGATTGGAATTTCTCCAGGACTTGGGAGGTAAGAGGCATTCCTTTCTTTGCAGCGCCGCTGGCCTGCCTTGAACGGGACCTCAGCTCAGCCTGCCGCCCCACGGCTTCCGAGTGGGACTTTGAGCCGGACTCACGTCCGCTTTGGACGCTCCTCAGACTCACCTTGGACTCGGAAGTTAAGAGGCATTCCTTCCTTTGCAGCGCTCCTGGCCTGCCTCGAAAGGGGCCCTGGCTTGGCGATCTGGGTTTCTTGTTGCTCTTGGTGCTGTGGTGTCCCATGGTCATCACTCTTGTCTGTCCCTCTGTCCCACTTCCTGTCCCATTGTTTCTCCCTGTATCCCTTAGTCCTGCTCCCTGCCCACATTCCTGTACCTCTGTCCTGTTGACTCTCCCATTTTCCCTCCTTCTCCATCCTGCTGCTGCTCTCTCTGCCCTGCTCCCTCCCTGCTGCTCTTTCTGCCTCTTTTTCTCTGGCCCTGCTGCTTTTTTCTCCATCTCTGTCCAGATCCCTGACCCTTTTTTCCCCTTGCTGTCCTTCTACCCTGCTTCCTCTCCCTGTCTTTTCTGTCTGTCTCTCTCTGGCCCATTACCTCTCCCATCCCCGTGTCCAGCTAGCTGTTCCTTCTTTCCTTTCCGTCTTCCACAGTGTTTTTTCCTTCCTCCTTCTTGTCTCTCTCCAACTGCTCATCGCAGTTGCTTTTCCCTCCAGCACTGTCCGGCTCTCGGTCCCTTTACTCTCTCTCGTTCTCTGACGCTCCCTGAGCCGTGTTTCATTCCCCCATCCCTGCTGTGCGGCCCGTCACTATTTTTCCCCTCTTCCACCCCTGTGTCCTGCTCCCTGGCCTCGGTTCTCTTTGCCTTTGTTCTGCCCCTCATCCCTTTTTCCTTCTCATTCCACCTCTGTCCCACTGGTGATGCCAGACTTTTCCCCTCCATCCCTGTCCTGCTCCATGTCTCTTTATTTGTGCCTGTCTCTTGCACTCTCCTGCCTCCCTGGCCCTTTTTCTTGTCTCTGCATCGCCCTGTCTCGCTCCCTGGCCCCATCTGTCTCTGACGGTCTCTGTCCTGCTCTGTGTCCTCCTTTTCCCTGTCTCTCACCGGGGGCTTCCTGCCATCCCCCAGGCTTCTTCCTGCCTTTATTTGTTCTTCCCGTTCTTCTGTCCTGATGCTTCTGTCCCCACCTTTGTCCTGCCCCTCATTACCGCTCACTGTGCCTCTGTCCTGCTTCCTGGCCCTGTGTTTTCTGTCTGTATTTCTCTGTCCTGCTGCCTGTCCAGTCATTTCCTGTTCTCCCTCCCTGCCCAGCCATCTCTCCCCTTTTCCCTTCCTTTCCTCCTCTCCCCTGCTCCTTGGCCCTTTTTTCCCCTCCCTCTCCATCCTCTCCCCCTTTGCTGGGGTTTTAGTTCTCAGTTTTTCCCATCTCTGCAGATCTGACCTTTTATTTGTTTCTCAATCCCGTTCTCACCTTCCCTGTCCTGTTTTTCTCCCTGGCTGTATGTCCTGCGCCCTGTCACCATCTCTGTCCCTCCTTTGTCCTTCCTCTCCTTCCCCCCGCCGCCTCTCTCTCCCTCTGTCCTGCTCACCGACCCTACATGTTCTCGCTCCAGCTCTGCAGGGCCCCTCGGCCCCATTTTTCTTGGCTTTTCTCCCCCTCTGGCCATTTCTGACCTTTCTGTCTCTGCTCTTTGGTTTCCTCCCTTGGCTTCTTTTTCTCTCTCCCATCCTCTGTCCTGCTCCCATCACAGCATTTTCTTCTTCCCTTTCTCTGCCCTGCTCCCCATCCCTCTTTTTCTTTCTCCACCCCGCTGCACTGCTCCCTGGCCTTCCTTCCCCACCCTCCACCATTATCCTTGTGTCCCTTGTCATCTCTCCACTCCCCATCCCTGATTTTCCTATTCTATTTCTCTGTGTGGCTTTCGGGCCCTGTTTTTCCTCTGGCTCCACCTCCCTGTCCTTGTTCCTGATGCTCTTGCTTGCTCTCTATCCCAGTGTGCTGCTCCTCATCCCTCTGTGTTTCTCTGGATCCCATTTTCTTGCTCCCTGTCCCTCCCCTCTATCCCTCTCTCCTTCCTCCCACCTGGATTTTCCTCTCTCCATCCCTCTGCTCCCATTGCTCCTTTCTCCATCTCTCAGTCCTGCTCCCTGCCCCTTTCCTCCTCTCGCTGTCCTTTTGTCCCGCTCCCTCTCCTGTTATTCTGCCTTTGTCCCTCTGACCTGGTGCCTGTTTCCTGCTTTCTAGGAGTATCCCCCGGTCCGTCCAGCTGTCCCCATTCTCCTCCTTCTCTTCCCTGCTCCAGCCCTACTTTCTCCTGCTCCCTCTCTGTCCCGCAGCCCATCAGCATCTTTTTTCCTTCTCCATCTCTTTGTCTTCACCTGCATTTGGTCCCCCCAGCCCCACCCCCAGTCCCTCTGTCCTCTTCCTTTCCCTGCTCTTTGTCTCTGCACGTCCCACACTCTGTTCCTGTCTCTCTCTCTCTGCCCTCGAGCCTTCCTTTTCCTTCCTTCTTTATCTCTGTGTTCCTCTCTCCTGCTGCTCCTCAGTGCTTTCCTTCCATTCCTTTGTCCCGCTCCCTGGCCCTTACCGCCATCCATCCCTCTGGCCTGTTGCCCATTGTTAGTTTTGCCAGCTGCATCCCACTGCCCTGCTTCCCATTCGTCTCCTCTGGCTCAGTCCTCCTGGCCTGCTCCCTGGTGGGATTTTCCCTTTCTCCAGCTCTGACCCGCTCCCCACCCCTCTCTGTTTCTCTTTGTCACCCTTCCCAGTTCCCTGTGCCCCTCTCTCTGCAGTCTCATGTCCCGGTCCCCATCCCTCTCTGTGCCACTCCATCCCTCTGTCCCTGGCCTCGTGCCTGGTTTTCCTTGCTCCATGTCTGTCCTGCTGCCCAGCGCTGGCTGGTTCCTTTTCCTGACTTGTTTGGGGTGTTTTCTCCTGTCTTGGTGGCTCTGCTTGCCCCTGATGTTTTCCCTCTCCCTGTGCCCTGCCCTGCTGGCTCTACCCCATCCTCTCTGGGGGTGTTTCCCCTCACTCTATCCCTCTGACTGCTCCCTGGCAGGATTTAGTTGTTGTCTGGAGTTCCGCTCAGCCTGGCGCTATTTTGTCATTCCCCATCCTCCTCTTTCTCTCTCCTTCTTTTCCTTTTCCTGTCCCTCTGCTTTTCCCTACCCTGCTACCCACAGCCAGGATTCTGCTCCCAAAGGGCTCCACATGTCCAACACCAGGTGAGATTAAAGACAGCTGTAATGTCTTCTCCTGTCCTCAGGGATCAGTTGATCCCCCATTGTTCAGCAGCAGCAGCATTTCCCACCCACTGAGCCCACAGTGAAGAAGCCCATTCCCACCCAGACAACAGTTTTCCCCTTAAACTTACGCTGATCATCTTCAACTGTTCTCCAGGGATCCAGGGTGTCACTGGCAATGGACAGAGTTGCTCAACTGTGCCCTCCTGGGTGTTGGTGTAGAGTTCTGTAAGCAAAGACAGGAGAGTCTGGTCCTGCCACTTTGCAGGAAGGGCAGAAGCTCCCAAAAAATTGCTGAGGTGTTTCTCAACATTGCCTGTCACCGTTATCTCCTTCTGGATTGCTGTGAGCCAGCAGCTTTTATTGCATTAAGCCTCGAGTTCCTGCTGCAAAGCCACCATCTCAGCCCTCAGGTGAGGGTTGATATGCTGTGGGGCTTTGGCCATCGCCCCTGTTCTTCATGGGTTCCAGCTGGGGCTGGGGCAGTCACAGGTGTGGCCCATGAGGCTGAGGATGGGGCCAGCCCTGCACGGGGCGGGGCTCCAGATACAAAGGGGCTGCCTGGGAAGCAGTGCTGTTGAGGGAGCAGGGGAAGTTCAGAGATGGAAGGAGTGGTAAAGGGTTCCTGCTCTTCAGAGCTGTGGTGAGTCCTGTCATGTCTCCTGCGCACCCCACTTTCTCTGTTTTCTTGCCCTCGGTCTCTGCTTCTGCCTCCTTCTGTGGTGTTCACTGGCCTGGCTGGCTCCCTGACGTTTGATTCTTTTCTGCTGACTCTGCTCTCTGCCTCTTCATCCATTAATTATTTTTGGTTTCCCTCCATCTCTCTCTGTCCTGTACTTGGGTGATTTAGAAATTTCTAGTCTGTGTTTCCATGCAGTTAGCTTCCTGTTCCATATTATCAGGGTCCTTTCTAGCTGTCTCCCTGTTCTGTAATCCTCTGTTCCTTGTATCAAATCACTTTTCAAACTTTTGTCATGTGTTGTCCCTTATCCATTTCCCTGTTTTGATGTTGTAATTCTGGTCTGTTTCTGGTACTCGGTTTCTTTTTAAAATTCCTTCCACTTCTCCCTCTCTTTAGCGCCCTTTCTTGAATTTATTTCAACGTCTTCATTCCTTACATCTTCTCTGTATTTCTTCTGCCTTATTACTATTGGCATTTTCAAGGTATTTTTAAAGTGTTAAATTCCTTAAGGACAGCCAGTAAGAGGTTGTGTTTTGGGTTCGTGCTGATTACACCGGTGTTTAACACAGTTTTCTCAAAATGTACGAGTAGTCCTGGTAGACTTTTCTACTGCATGTTATCAGTAGTATTATTAGTATTGTTACTTTATTCTTTGACTTTTAAGTTGCTACTCTCTTACCTTGTGAGCTTTCTCATCTTTTCTCTGGCTCTCCTGCCCCTGTATAGGAGGGGGAGGTGAGCGAGTGGCCGTTCAGAGCTCTGTTGCTGGCTGGGTTAAATGACGACAGTCCTGTCTTGTGCCCCAGGTGGGGCCCGAGGGGTTGAGATAGTGACAGATCATCCGATTCCTGCATGTTAGAATGGACTGATGAGAAGTGTTCACTGTAGTATTTTGGTGGTGGCTGGTCAGGATGTCAACCCCTTTGCTCTCAGAGTTGTGATCAGAACGGTGGGATGTTCTGCCCTATGAGTTCCTTAATGTGCCGATCGTTACTGTATTAGCCTGGCTGAAGGGTGTTGCTTGGCTGGGTGACCTAACAGAGGTGGTAGGAGCAATCTGCTACGTGCGTCTGGTATTGTCATCACCCGAGTGCTTTGGGTGCCATCTCCTGGAGACTACTCACAAACCTTTCAACTTGTCACCTCAGAGAAACCGCTATAAATAAATACGTGTCCCACTTTTTACCCTCCTCTACAGGGCCAATGCCAAGAGTGTGTTATCAGGGGCCTCAGGCAAGAATGCAAGGTCCACAGATCAAGAAGACTGACAACGTAGCTTTGTCAAGTGTGACGGGCACATCCTCAGGGAGCGCGGATCAACAGATGCCAGTGGAAAGCAGGACAAGGTACTTAAGGAATTCCGCAAGCAGAGGGCGGTGATGTGGCAAAACCATATATGGAAAGAAGACTGGGTGTTCATGGAAAGGACACAGAGAATCACCTTTTAAGCGACCGCCAGAGACCACAGAAGAACGCCCACGAAGGCCCTGAGAGACGCAGGCTGCATTTGTCATGACCACGTAAGTATGATAATTAGTTCCAGGAATTAGAGTGAAGATGGACAAACATTCTGGGAAATGCCACGCCTACCATATGTGAGGGGAGGATAGAAGCCTTGGCTGATGCAATGTACGGCAGGCACGAGAGGTGGAGCGATCCCCTGAACAGCACTGTCTGCAATCGAGTGGATGTTGTTTCTTAATGTCGTGTTGGTGCGAAGAGGGTTATCCCTTGTTTTGGTGACCTGGGTGGGACAGTGCTTCCGAATCTCTGTAAAGGAATCTTTCCTAGTCCCTAGTGCAGGTTTAGATCTGAGGTTTGGGGTGTTGTAAAGTGCAGAAATACCGCTCGACAGGCCCAGAATGTTTGCTCTCAACCTGCTCCCACTACAAATTCACCCAAGGCCGGTTTCAAACCCAGTCAAGCTAATCACACAGAGACAGTTTGAACAAAGAGCGATTAATTAATGAAGCACAGGTGCTTTGCTAGACAAAAGGTAAGCCCTTAATAGTACATCTCAAAGTCTGTCTCAGAATTGTGCAGGACAGAAATGGCAGAAGAGTGATTATGGAGACGGCGACCCAAAGAAGACCCTGTAACTGAACCGAGGCTTGGAACCAGAACAGAAGAATGCAGCTGAGATGGGGGATTGTGAAGATCTGTGATAAATGGTGAACTTTGGGGACTGAAAGGCCAAGTGGAAATATACAAAGACTTTGGACCTTTGTAATGGGTATTGATTGAACGGTCTAAAAACTGTGTGAGATCTTGGACCATTGGCCACTCACTGAGGTGGTGACCCAACTCTGAGTTTTGATTAAACAAATAGCATACCTCAAGCAACCCGCTTTGTCTGGGGAAGAATTTTTTAACACTCGCGCCGCTCTTGGTCTCGTGCCACATGGGACTCGGGGCGTCCCTGGACTCTGAAGGTAAGAGGCATTCCTTCCTTTGCAGGGACGCAGGCCTGCCTCGAAAGGAGCCCCGGCTCGGCATGCTGTCCCACCGCTTCGGACTCGCCTCCGCCTCGGACTTGCCTCGGACTCGCAAGGTAAGAGGCATTCCTTCCTTTGCAGCGCTGCTGGCCTGCCTCGAAAGGGAGCCCGGCTCGGGGTGCTGCCCTCCTGCTTTGGACGCAGACTCGGACGTTGACTCGACTCACCTCAGGCTCGCCTCGGACTCGCAAGGTAAGAGGCATTCCTTCCTTTGCAGCGCTGCCGGCCTGCTTCGAAAGGGGCCCCGGGCTTGGCGATCTGGGTCTCTTGTTGCTCTTGGTGCTGTGGTGCGCCTGGTTGCCGCTCTGGGGGTCGTGCTGGTCATGTTGTTGTGCAGGTCTTAGTGTTGCGCCGCCGCCGTTGTGGGTTTCGCGCCGCTCTTGGAGTCGGCGCGCTTCGTTGCCGCTCTGGGGGTCGTGCTGGTCATGTTGTGCAGGTCTTAGTGTTGCGCCGCCGCCGTTGTGGGTTTCGCGCCGCTCTTGGAGTCGGCGCGCCTCGTTGCCGCTCTGGGGGTCGTGCTGGTCATGTTGTTGTGCAGGTCTTGGTGTCGCGCCGCCGCCGTTGTGGGTGTCGCGCCGCCGCCGTTGTGGGTGTCGCGCCGCCGCCGTTGTGGGTGTCGCGCCGCCGCCGTTGTGGGTGTCGCGCCGCCGCCGTTGTGGGTGTCGCGCCGCCGCCGTTGTGGGTGTCGCGCCGCCGCCGTTGTGGGTGTCGCGCCGCCGCCGTTGTGGGTGTCGCGCCGCCGCCGTTGTGGGTGTCGCGCCGCCGCCGTTGTGGGTGTCGCGCCGCCGCCGTTGTGGGTGTCGCGCCGCTCTTGGAGTCGGCGCACCTCGTTGCCGCTCTGGGGGTCGTGCTTGTCCCGTTGTTGTGCCGCCGCTGTTAGTGTTCCGCTGCCATTGTGGTGGTTGCGCTGCTCTTGGCCTCGTGGCGCCTCGTGGCGCCTCGTGGCGCCTCCTGGCCCCCTCTTATTCGGGGCGTCCCTGCACTCTTAAGGTTAAGGTCATTCCTTCCTTTGCAGGGACGCAGGCCTGCCTCGAAAGGAGCCCCGGCTCGGGGTGCTGCCCCGCCGCTTGAGACTCACACTTGGAGTCAGACTCGCCTCCGCCTCGGACTTGCCTCGGACTCGCAAGGTAAGAGGCATTCCTTCCTTTGCAGCGCTGCTGGCCTGGCTCGAAAGGGACCCCGGCTTGGCGATCTGGGTCTCTTGTTGCTCTTGGTGCTGTGGTGCGCCTCGTTGCCGCTCTGGGGGTCGTGCTGCTCGTGTAGTTGTGCAGGACTTAGTGTCGCGCCGCCGCCGTTGTGGGTTTCGCGCCGCCGCCGTTGTGGGTTTCGCGCCGCTCTTGGAGTCGGCGTGCCTCGTTGCCGCTCTGGGGGTCGTGCTGCTCGTGTAGTTGTGCAGGTCTTAGTGTCACGCCGCCGCTGTTAGTGTTCCGCCGCCATTGTGGGTGTTGTGCTGCTCTTGGTCTGGGCGCTGCTCTTGGTCTCGTGGTGCCACCTGGCCCCCTCTTATTCGGGATGTCCCTGCACTCTTAAGGTTAAGGTCATTCCTTCCTTTGCAGGACGCAGGCCCGCCTCGAAAGGAGCCCCGGCTCGGGGTGCTGCCCCGCCGCTTCAGACTCACACTTGGAGTCGGACTCGCCTCCGCCTCGGACTTGCCTCGGACTCGCAAGGTAAGAGGCATTCCTTCCTTTGCAGCGCTGCCGGCCTGCTTCGAAAGGGGCCCCGGCTTGGCGATCTGGGTCTCTTGTTGCTCTTGGTGCTGTGGTGCGCCTCGTTGCCGCTCTGGGGGTCGTGCTGCTCGTGTAGTTGTGCAGGTCTTAGTGTTGCGCCGCCGCCGTTGTGGGTTTCGCGCCACCGCCGTTGTGGGTTTCGCGCCGCTCTTGGAGTCGGCGCGCCTCGTTGCCGCTCTGGGGGTCGTGCTGGTCATGTTGTTGTGCAGGTCCTAGTGTTGCGCCGCCGCCGTTGTGGGTTTTGCGCCGCTCTTGGAGTCGGCGCGCCTCGTTGCCGCTCTGGGGGTCGTGCTTGTCCCGTTGTTGTGCAGGTCTTAGTGTTGTGCCGCTGCTGTTAGTGTTCCGCCGCCATTGTGGGTGTTGCGCTGTTCTTGGTCTGGGCGCTGCTCTTGGTCTCGTGGCGCCTCGTGGCGCCTCCTGGCCCCCTCTTATTCGGGGCGTCCCTGCACTCTTAAGATTAAGGTCATTCCTTCCTTTGCAGGGATGCAGGCCTGCCTCGAAAGGAGCCCCGGCTCGGGGTGCTGCCCCGCCGCTTCAGACTCACACTTGGAGTCGGACTCGCCTCCGCCTCGGACTCGCCTCGGACTCGCAAGGTAAGAGGCATTCCTTCCTTTGCAGCGCTGCTGGCCTGCCTCGAAAGGGAGCCCGGCTCGGGGTGCTGCCCTCCTGCTTCGGACGCAGACTCGGACGTTGACTCGACTCACCTCAGGCTCGCCTCGGACTCGCAAGGTAAGAGGCATTCCTTCCTTTGCAGCGCTGCTGGCCTGGCCCGAAAGGGACCCCGGCTCGGGGTGCTGCCCTCCTGCTTCGGACGCAGACTCGGACGTTGACTCGACTCACCTCAGGCTCGCCTCGGACTCGCAAGGTAAGAGGCATTCCTTCCTTTGCAGCGCTGCCGGCCTGCTTCGAAAGGGGCCCCGGCTTGGCGATCTGGGTCTCTTGTTGCTCTTGGTGCTGTGGTGCGCCTCGTTGCCGCTCTGGGGGTCGTGCTGCTCGTGTAGTTGTGCAGGTCTTAGTGTCGCGCCGCCGCTGTTAGTGTTCCGCCGCCATTGTGGGTGTTGTGCTGCTCTTGGTCTGGGCGCTGCTCTTGGTCTCGTGGTGCCACCTGGCCCCCTCTTATTCGGGATGTCCCTGCACTCTTAAGGTTAAGGTCATTCCTTCCTTTGCAGGACGCAGGCCCGCCTCGAAAGGAGCCCCGGCTCGGGGTGCTGCCCCGCCGCTTCAGACTCACACTTGGAGTCGGACTCGCCTCCGCCTCGGACTTGCCTCGGACTCGCAAGGTAAGAGGCATTCCTTCCTTTGCAGCGCTGCCGGCCTGCTTCGAAAGGGGCCCCGGCTTGGCGATCTGGGTCTCTTGTTGCTCTTGGTGCTGTGGTGCGCCTCATTGCTGCTCTGGGGGTCGTGCTGCTCGTGTAGTTGTGCAGGTCTTAGTGTCGCGCCGCCGCCGTTGTGGGTTTCGCGCCACCGCCGTTGTGGGTTTCGCGCCGCTCTTGGAGTCGGCGCGCCTCGTTGCCGCTCTGGGGGTCGTGCTTGTCCCGTTGTTGTGCAGGTCTTAGTGTTGTGCCGCTGCTGTTAGTGTTCCGCCGCCATTGTGGGTGTTGCGCTGCTCTTGGTCTGGGCGCTGCTCTTGGTCTCGTGGCGCCTCGTGGCGCCTCCTGGCCCCCTCTTATTCGGGGCGTCCCTGCACTCTTAAGATTAAGGTCATTCCTTCCTTTGCAGGGATGCAGGCCTGCCTCGAAAGGAGCCCCGGCTCGGGGTGCTGCCCCGCCGCTTGAGACTCACACTTGGAGTCGGACTCGCCTCCGCCTCGGACTCGCCTCGGACTCGCAAGGTAAGAGGCATTCCTTCCTTTGCAGCGCTGCTGGCCTGCCTCGAAAGGGAGCCCGGCTCGGGGTGCTGCCCTCCTGCTTCGGACGCAGACTCGGACGTTGACTCGGCTCACCTCAGGCTCGCCTCGGACTCGCAAGGTAAGAGGCATTCCTTCCTTTGCAGCGCTGCCGGCCTGCTTCGAAAGGGGCCCCGGCTTGGTGATCTGGGTCTCTTGTTGCTCTTGGTGCTGTGGTGCGCCTCGTTGCCGCTCTGGGGGTCGTGCTGGTCATGTTGTTGTGCAGGTCTTAGTGTTGCGCCGCCGCCGTTGTGGGTTTCGCGCCGCTCTTGGAGTCGGCGCGCTTCGTTGCCGCTCTGGGGGTCGTGCTGGTCATGTTGTTGTGCAGGTCTTAGTGTCGCGCCGCCGCCGTTGTGGGTTTCGCGCCGCCGCCGTTGTGGGTTTCGCGCCGCCGCCGTTGTGGGTTTCGCGCCGCCGCCGTTGTGGGTTTCGCGCCGCCGCCGTTGTGGGTTTCGCGCCGCCGCCGTTGTGGGTTTCGCGCCGCCGCCGTTGTGGGTTTCGCGCCGCCGCCGTTGTGGGTTTTCGCGCCGCCGCCGTTGTGGGTTTCGCGCCGCTCTTGGAGTCGGCGCACCTCGTTGCCGCTCTGGGGGTCGTGCTTGTCCCGTTGTTGTGCCGCCGCTGTTAGTGTTCCGCTGCCATTGTGGTGGTTGCGCTGCTCTTGGCCTCGTGGCGCCTCGTGGCGCCTCGTGGCGCCTCCTGGCCCCCTCTTATTCGGGGCGTCCCTGCACTCTTAAGATTAAGGTCATTCCTTCCTTTGCAGGGACGCAGGCCTGCCTCGAAAGGAGCCCCGGCTCGGGGTGCTGCCCCGCCGCTTGAGACTCACACTTGGAGTCAGACTCGCCTCCGCCTCGGACTTGCCTCGGACTCGCAAGGTAAGAGGCATTCCTTCCTTTGCAGCGCTGCTGGCCTGGCTCGAAAGGGACCCCGGCTTGGCGATCTGGGTCTCTTGTTGCTCTTGGTGCTGTGGTGCGCCTCATTGCTGCTCTGGGGGTCGTGCTGCTCGTGTAGTTGTGCAGGTCTTAGTGTCGCGCCGCCGCCGTTGTGGGTTTCGCGCCGCCGCCGTTGTGGGTTTCGCGCCGCTCTTGGAGTCGGCGCGCCTCGTTGCTGCTCTGGGGGTCGTGCTTGTCCCGTTGTTGTGCAGGTCTTAGTGTTGTGCCGCTGCTGTTAGTGTTCCGCCGCCATTGTGGGTGTTGCGCTGCTCTTGGTCTGGGCGCTGCTCTTGGTCTCGTGGCGCCTCGTGGCGCCTCCTGGCCCCCTCTTATTCGGGGCGTCCCTGCACTCTTAAGATTAAGGTCATTCCTTCCTTTGCAGGGATGCAGGCCTGCCTCGAAAGGAGCCCCGGCTCGGGGTGCTGCCCCGCCGCTTCAGACTCACACTTGGAGTCAGACTCGCCTCCGCCTCGGACTTGCCTCGGACTCGCAAGGTAAGAGGCATTCCTTCCTTTGCAGCGCTGCTGGCCTGGCTCGAAAGGGACCCCGGCTTGGCGATCTGGGTCTCTTGTTGCTCTTGGTGCTGTGGTGCGCCTCGTTGCCGCTCTGGGGGTCGTGCTGCTCATGTAGTTGTGCAGGACTTAGTGTCGCGCCACCGCCGTTGTGGGTTTCGCGCCGCCGCCGTTGTGGGTTTCGCGCCGCTCTTGGAGTCGGCGTGCCTCGTTGCCGCTCTGGGGGTCGTGCTGCTCGTGTAGTTGTGCAGGTCTTAGTGTCACGCCGCCGCTGTTAGTGTTCCGCCGCCATTGTGGGTGTTGTGCTGCTCTTGGTCTGGGCGCTGCTCTTGGTCTCGTGGTGCCACCTGGCCCCCTCTTATTCGGGATGTCCCTGCACTCTTAAGGTTAAGGTCATTCCTTCCTTTGCAGGACGCAGGCCCGCCTCGAAAGGAGCCCCGGCTCGGGGTGCTGCCCCGCCGCTTCAGACTCACACTTGGAGTCGGACTCGCCTCCGCCTCGGACTTGCCTCGGACTCGCAAGGTAAGAGGCATTCCTTCCTTTGCAGCGCTGCCGGCCTGCTTCGAAAGGGGCCCCGGCTTGGCGATCTGGGTCTCTTGTTGCTCTTGGTGCTGTGGTGCGCCTCGTTGCCGCTCTGGGGGTCGTGCTGCTCGTGTAGTTGTGCAGGTCTTAGTGTTGCGCCGCCGCCGTTGTGGGTTTCGCGCCACCGCCGTTGTGGGTTTCGCGCCGCTCTTGGAGTCGGCGCGCCTCGTTGCCGCTCTGGGGGTCGTGCTGGTCATGTTGTTGTGCAGGTCCTAGTGTTGCGCCGCCGCCGTTGTGGGTTTTGCGCCGCTCTTGGAGTCGGCGCGCCTCGTTGCCGCTCTGGGGTCGTGCTTGTCCCGTTGTTGTGCAGGTCTTAGTGTTGTGCCGCTGCTGTTAGTGTTCCGCCGCCATTGTGGGTGTTGCGCTGTTCTTGGTCTGGGCGCTGCTCTTGGTCTCGTGGCGCCTCGTGGCGCCTCCTGGCCCCCTCTTATTCGGGGCGTCCCTGCACTCTTAAGATTAAGGTCATTCCTTCCTTTGCAGGGATGCAGGCCTGCCTCGAAAGGAGCCCCGGCTCGGGGTGCTGCCCCGCCGCTTCAGACTCACACTTGGAGTCGGACTCGCCTCCGCCTCGGACTCGCCTCGGACTCGCAAGGTAAGAGGCATTCCTTCCTTTGCAGCGCTGCTGGCCTGCCTCGAAAGGGAGCCCGGCTCGGGGTGCTGCCCTCCTGCTTCGGACGCAGACTCGGACGTTGACTCGACTCACCTCAGGCTCGCCTCGGACTCGCAAGGTAAGAGGCATTCCTTCCTTTGCAGCGCTGCTGGCCTGGCCCGAAAGGGGACCCCGGCTCGGGGTGCTGCCCTCCTGCTTTGGACGCAGACTCGGACATTGACTCGACTCACCTCAGGCTCGCCTCGGACTCGCAAGGTAAGAGGCATTCCTTCCTTTGCAGCGCTGCCGGCCTGCTTCGAAAGGGGCCCCGGCTTGGCGATCTGGGTCTCTTGTTGCTCTTGGTGCTGTGGTGCGCCTCGTTGCCGCTCTGGGGGTCGTGCTGCTCGTGTAGTTGTGCAGGTCTTAGTGTCGCGCCGCCGCTGTTAGTGTTCCGCCGCCATTGTGGGTGTTGTGCTGCTCTTGGTCTGGGCGCTGCTCTTGGTCTCGTGGTGCCACCTGGCCCCCTCTTATTCGGGATGTCCCTGCACTCTTAAGGTTAAGGTCATTCCTTCCTTTGCAGGACGCAGGCCCGCCTCGAAAGGAGCCCCGGCTCGGGGTGCTGCCCCGCCGCTTCAGACTCACACTTGGAGTCGGACTCGCCTCCGCCTCGGACTTGCCTCGGACTCGCAAGGTAAGAGGCATTCCTTCCTTTGCAGCGCTGCCGGCCTGCTTCGAAAGGGGCCCCGGCTTGGCGATCTGGGTCTCTTGTTGCTCTTGGTGCTGTGGTGCGCCTCGTTGCCGCTCTGGGGGTCGTGCTGCTCGTGTAGTTGTGCAGGTCTTAGTGTTGCGCCGCCGCCGTTGTGGGTTTCGCGCCACCGCCGTTGTGGGTTTCGCGCCGCTCTTGGAGTCGGCGCGCCTCGTTGCCGCTCTGGGGGTCGTGCTGGTCATGTTGTTGTGCAGGTCCTAGTGTTGCGCCGCCGCCGTTGTGGGTTTTGCGCCGCTCTTGGAGTCGGCGCGCCTCGTTGCCGCTCTGGGGGTCGTGCTTGTCCCGTTGTTGTGCAGGTCTTAGTGTTGTGCCGCTGCTGTTAGTGTTCCGCCGCCATTGTGGGTGTTGCGCTGTTCTTGGTCTGGGCGCTGCTCTTGGTCTCGTGGCGCCTCGTGGCGCCTCCTGGCCCCCTCTTATTCGGGGCGTCCCTGCACTCTTAAGATTAAGGTCATTCCTTCCTTTGCAGGGATGCAGGCCTGCCTCGAAAGGAGCCCCGGCTCGGGGTGCTGCCCCGCCGCTTCAGACTCACACTTGGAGTCGGACTCGCCTCCCCGCCCTCGGACTCGCCTCGGACTCGCAAGGTAAGAGGCATTCCTTCCTTTGCAGCGCTGCCGGCCTGCTTCGAAAGGGGCCCCGGCTTGGTGATCTGGGTCTCTTGTTGCTCTTGGTGCTGTGGTGCGCCTCGTTGCCGCTCTGGGGGTCGTGCTGGTCATGTTGTTGTGCAGGTCTTAGTGTTGCGCCGCCGCCGTTGTGGGTTTCGCGCCGCCGCCGTTGTGGGTTTCGCGCCGCCGCCGTTGTGGGTTTCGCGCCGCCGCCGTTGTGGGTTTCGCGCCGCCGCCGTTGTGGGTTTCGCGCCGCCGCCGTTGTGGGTTTCGCGCCGCCGCCGTTGTGGGTTTCGCGCCGCCGCCGTTGTGGGTTTCGCGCCGCCGCCGTTGTGGGTTTCGCGCCGCCGCCGTTGTGGGTTTCGCGCCGCCGCCGTTGTGGGTTTCGCGCCGCCGCCGTTGTGGGTTTCGCGCCGCTCTTGGAGTCGGCGCACCTCGTTGCCGCTCTGGGGGTCGTGCTTGTCCCGTTGTTGTGCCGCCGCTGTTAGTGTTCCGCTGCCATTGTGGGTGTTGCGCTGCTCTTGGCCTCGTGGCGCCTCGTGGCGCCTCCTGGCCCCCTCTTATTCGGGGCGTCCCTGCACTCTTAAGATTAAGGTCATTCCTTCCTTTGCAGGGACGCAGGCCTGCCTCGAAAGGAGCCCCGGCTCGGGGTGCTGCCCCGCCGCTTGAGACTCACACTTGGAGTCAGACTCGCCTCCGCCTCGGACTTGCCTCGGACTCGCAAGGTAAGAGGCATTCCTTCCTTTGCAGCGCTGCCGGCCTGCTTCGAAAGGGGCCCCGGCTTGGTGATCTGGGTCTCTTGTTGCTCTTGGTGCTGTGGTGCGCCTCGTTGCCGCTCTGGGGGTCGTGCTGGTCATGTTGTTGTGCAGGTCTTAGTGTTGCGCCGCCGCCGTTGTGGGTTTCGCGCCGCTCTTGGAGTCGGCGCGCTTCGTTGCCGCTCTGGGGGTCGTGCTGGTCATGTTGTTGTGCAGGTCTTAGTGTCGCGCCGCCGCCGTTGTGGGTTTCGCGCCGCCGCCGTTGTGGGTTTCGCGCCGCTCTTGGAGTCGGCGCACCTCGTTGCCGCTCTGGGGGTCGTGCTTGTCCCGTTGTTGTGCCGCCGCTGTTAGTGTTCCGCTGCCATTGTGGGTGTTGCGCTGCTCTTGGCCTCGTGGCGCCTCGTGGCGCCTCCTGGCCCCCTCTTATTCGGGGCGTCCCTGCACTCTTAAGATTAAGGTCATTCCTTCCTTTGCAGGGATGCAGGCCTGCCTCGAAAGGAGCCCCGGCTCGGGGGTGCTGCCCCGCCGCTTCAGACTCACACTTGGAGTCGGACTCGCCTCCGCCTCGGACTCGCCTCGGACTCGCAAGGTAAGAGGCATTCCTTCCTTTGCAGCGCTGCTGGCCTGCCTCGAAAGGGAGCCCGGCTCGGGGTGCTGCCCTCCTGCTTCGGACGCAGACTCGGACGTTGACTCGACTCACCTCAGGCTCGCCTCGGACTCGCAAGGTAAGAGGCATTCCTTCCTTTGCAGCGCTGCCGGCCTGCTTCGAAAGGGGCCCCGGCTTGGTGATCTGGGTCTCTTGTTGCTCTTGGTGCTGTGGTGCGCCTCGTTGCCGCTCTGGGGGTTGTGCTGGTCATGTTGTTGTGCAGGTCTTAGTGTTGCGCCGCCGCCGTTGTGGGTTTCGCGCCGCTCTTGGAGTCGGCGCGCTTCGTTGCCGCTCTGGGGGTCGTGCTGGTCATGTTGTTGTGCAGGTCTTAGTGTTGCGCCGCCGCCGTTGTGGGTTTCGCGCCGCCGCCGTTGTGGGTTTCGCGCCGCCGCCGTTGTGGTTTCGCGCCGCTCTTGGAGTCGGCGCACCTCGTTGCCGCTCTGGGGGTCGTGCTTGTCCCGTTGTTGTGCCGCCGCTGTTAGTGTTCCGCTGCCATTGTGGGTGTTGCGCTGCTCTTGGCCTCGTGGCGCCTCGTGGCGCCTCCTGGCCCCCTCTTATTCGGGGCGTCCCTGCACTCTTAAGATTAAGGTCATTCCTTCCTTTGCAGGGACGCAGGCCTGCCTCGAAAGGAGCCCCGGCTCGGGGTGCTGCCCCGCCGCTTGAGACTCACACTTGGAGTCAGACTCGCCTCCGCCTCTGACTTGCCTCAGACTCGCAAGGTAAGAGGCATTCCTTCCTTTGCAGCGCTGCTGGCCTGGCTCGAAAGGGACCCCGGCTTGGCGATCTGGGTCTCTTGTTGCTCTTGGTGCTGTGGTGCGCCTCATTGCTGCTCTGGGGGTCGTGCTGCTCGTGTAGTTGTGCAGGTCTTAGTGTCGCGCCGCCGCCGTTGTGGGTTTCGCGCCGCCGCCGTTGTGGGTTTCGCGCCGCTCTTGGAGTCGGCGCGCCTCGTTGCCGCTCTGGGGGTCGTGCTTGTCCCGTTGTTGTGCAGGTCTTAGTGTTGTGCCGCCGCTGTTAGTGTTCCGCCGCCATTGTGGGTGTTGTGCTGCTCTTGGTCTGGGCGCTGCTCTTGGTCTCGTGGTGCCACCTGGCCCCCTCTTATTCGGGATGTCCCTGCACTCTTAAGGTTAAGGTCATTCCTTCCTTTGCAGGACGCAGGCCCGCCTCGAAAGGAGCCCCGGCTCGGGGTGCTGCCCCGCCGCTTCAGACTCACACTTGGAGTCGGACTCGCCTCCGCCTCGGACTTGCCTCGGACTTGCCTCGGACTCGCAAGGTAAGAGGCATTCCTTCCTTTGCAGCGCTGCCGGCCTGCTTCGAAAGGGGCCCCGGCTTGGCCATCTGGGTCTCTTGTTGCTCTTGGTGCTGTG